>CAMAPF010000114.1:1170000-3570000 GCA_945859915.1 Cuscuta epithymum
TCTAAATCTTTTTCAATAACAACAATGTTATATCTGTTTACACTTATATGATTTCTTTAGACATTAAATATTCATGGGTGCCACCAACTACACGGATCTAGACCACACTTTTCTACCCAATTCAACTAATTGATCTGTTTACATTTCTATGATTTCTATAACACTTATTATAATCTGATGAAAAGTATATTATTATGACTGATGGAGTATATGGCCCAGGAACCCCCGGCCCATAGACTCCTACTTCTCCTACACAAGTCCATTGAGCTCAGGAAACAACTCAGGCCCAAATGCAACGGCCCAAAGCCTCAAAGTAGCCCAAAATACATAATGCGGTGCCTTCGGCCTCCCTGGCCGAAGGCTCCAAAACTCACAAGAATAGCCTTCTCTGGCATAAAAAGCTACTGGGGGAAAACGGGCGAGAACATTAGCCTTCGACACTATTGAGCCCTCGGCACCAGGGGAAGCCCTCGGCTGAACCAAGCCTTCGGCCACACGAGGAGCCTTCGGCCACACGAGGAGCCTTCTGCCACACAAGGAGCCTTCGGCCACACGAGGAGCCTTCTGCCACACAAGGAGCCCTCGGCCACACGAGGAGCCTTCGGCTGGACTAGCTCAATCATCGAAGATTCCTTTTGGAGACAGCCAACCACCGCATTTAATGCCACGTCACATCCGCCAACCGCATTCAATGCGGTGAACGTACCACTGCCGGTGCCAACCGGCTGATGTGACCCCTCGGCCGTTGGATTACTGACACGTGTCCCCTCATCGCATTTATTGCTGCTATAAATAGCAGCCCATTTCTCCTTGTAAAACAGAATCTGCATCTCAACTCCACATCTCGAGTTCATTTAATAAAATCAACTCTCTCTCCTCCTATTTGCTCTGACTTCTCTCTAAGTTATTCCCGTAATAACCCCTCGGATAAGATACCCCCCGGGTAGACTATCCATCATTTGGTGCTCTCGTTGAGAGCCTGAACTATCAAGTAAGAAACCCTCCCCCTCTACCAAACACAAACCCTCACCAAAAATGGGAAGGACCACCCGTGCCCAATCCAAGACCCTTGAGGAAAACTACGTAGCCCCCGGCGAAACTAACGGGGCTGAGGCCTCCAACAGGCTCCTAGTGCCCGAGGGTGGTGTCATCCTCGAATTGGAGCAAGCCACCGCTGACCTACGTCAGCAACTACAGAAGAACGCCCCTGATGCCCGCATTGGCCTTGATAATCGAAGGAGGGATCGGAGTGAGAACCAAGTTCCCCCTCCGGCCCCGGCCATCGATCTTCAGGCTGCCTTTGCGGCCTTTGTTCAAAACATGGCTCTCAATTCCGGAGCCCTCGCCTCTCAGACACCCCTCCAGCCCTACGCTGGAGGAAATGTTATTCAATTGCCACCGCTCCCCCCTCTGTTCAACAATCCTCCCCCGGGGATTGGAAACGCCGAAGGCATCATGGCACAGGACACCGCCTCCCAAGAGGCCCAATCCAGGGATAAACGTCCCTTGATGAAGGAGAAACCCCGGACCTCTGCACTCGAGAGGCTTGGGGGAGCTCCCGGACGCCGAGGGGTCCAAGACCGCCTCGGCAAACAAGAGTTCAGCAGGCCACAGGAGAGTGGTGCCTCCGCTTCGGGTGCCGAGGGCGTGCCTCCCCCCCGGAGCAAAGGCAAAGCCCTCCTCCACGCCGATGACGCCAGGCACCAAATCAATCAGGCGCAATCCTTCCGGGCCAACTCCCAAGGGGTTGCCCCGAAGGATCCCAAGGACGAAATTATCGAGGCCCTCCTCCGCCAACTTGAGGAGAATCGTCAGGCACCACCGACGGCTTCCACAGCTAGGCCAGACCCAGAGTACGCTGACCTCCGGGCACAGGTGGAGGAAATGAAACGTAAACTTGCCGAAGGCTCAGGCGAGCCCCTCATTCAACTCCGCACTAGAACCCCCTTCACCCCAAGGGTGTTGGCGGCCAAAATCCCCCACAAATATCGCGGGCAACCCATCAAACCGTATGAGGGGAAGACAGATCCCCAAGAGCATTATAGCCGCTATCAAAATAGCATGATGATGATGGGGGCCTCGGATGAATACTTATGCCGTTGGTTCCTTTCCACCTTGGAGGGACCAGCGTATGAGTGGTTCAACCGGTTGCCCGAGGGCAGCATTGATTCTTGGCAAGAACTTGCCCACCGCTTCCTTACGCAATTTGCTGGGAGGCATCGCTCAAAGAAGCACTTCTCCCACCTTCTGAACGTGAGGCAACAGAAGGAAGAAACCCTTCGTAGTTTCCTGGAACGCTGGAGGCAGGCCTCCCTCGAGGTCGAAGGCGCTGATGACAGGACACTAATGGCCCTCTTCCACACCGTCCTCCGCAATGGTAACTTCTCCCGGAGCCTTATCACTGATCCCCCCCGCGATTATACAAAGGCCCTTCAGCGGGGGGATCGGTACGCTGAAGCGGAGGAAATCGAGAAGGACCGCCGCAACACGGATCCTTCTCAGAAGAATGAAGGCAGGAACCGACCCGGAGGGCCTCCCCCTCCGACCAACCGAGAGCCACAGTACAACGATCGCTCCCGAGGTGGCCAAGCCAGACCCGGGGGCGGTTACAAGAATAATCCGAAGGCATGGGCGCAACCCGTCCTCCTTGAGCACCCACGCACTCCCTTGACGCATCCCGTCAGCGTCATTCTTGACCATGCAGAAGAGCGGGGGCTCGTTGAGCGAGACTCCCGTACACCCCTCGAGATTTATGCCATCGGTCCTGATGAGCCCTACTGCCGCTTCCACCGCCACCATGGACACAAAACCGACGATTGCCATCAGCTGAAGAACGCCATCGAGAGGCTGATACAGGCGGGCCACTTGTCTCAATTTATCAGGGGCCCTCTTCCCCAGGGCCCCCTTCACCATCAAGGGCCTCCGCCGAAGGCCAACAAGTGGGTGAACCCCAACACCATCCCCTTGGGAAACCCACAGGGGAAGAAGCGAGAAATTGGGGGCCTCGATGATGAGGGAGAGGGCTCCCATCAACAATACAAGCGCCATATTCATATGATCAACGGCGGCAACACCGGAGGCGATTCAACAAGCCAAAGGAAGAAGTGGGCACAGTCCCTTTACATTGGGGAAGTCAGTCACATGCCCCCAACTAAGAGACCGAGGGGGGAACCCATCTTCTTCACAGATGCGGACCTCCCCTCGGGTTCTCTGCCGCATAGGGATGCCCTCGTCATCCGCACTGAGATCAACGACGCCATCATCCACCGGACTTACGTCGACACGGGGAGTTCTGTCAACGTCATGTATCTCAGCACTTTCCAAGAGCTGGGACTCGATAGGGGGTCCCTTCGACACATCAACACCCCCCTCTCCGGATTTACGGGGGACAGCATAGACGCCGAGGGCGTCATCACCCTCATGGTTGAATTCGGCGACGGATCCCATAGAGCCAAGCTCGAAGTGGAGTTCGTCGTCGTCAACCTCGACTGCGCACACAACATCATCCTCGGCCGGCCTGCCCTCGAGGACTTGGAGGCTGTCATCTCCATGAGGCACCTCTGCCTCAAGTTCCCCACGCCTAACGGCATCGGGTACTCGAGGGGGAATCAGAAACTCTCCAGAGCCTGCTACCTTCAGCTTACCAAGAAGGTTAGCAAAACTGAATTTCGAGTTGACACCATCACCACCAAGGCCCTAGAGGAAGAAGAAGGCAGGCCGAGGGCTGAGCCTGCCGAGGAGACCGAAGACTTGATACTCGATCCGGCCAAGCCGGAGAGAGTCCTGAAGATTGGAGCCAAGCTCCCCGAAGACTTGAAGGCTGGCATCACCAAGGCCCTCCGCGCCTACTCCATTGTTTTTGCATGGGGGCCGGAGGATATGCCAGGAATTGACCGAAGGGTTATCACCCACCGCCTGGCGGTGGACCCTTCGGCCAGACCAGTGCAGCAACGAAGGAGGCCCCTCTCGGCCGAGAGAAGGGAGTTCGTGAAGAAGGAGGTATCTATGCTCCTCTCCATCAAACACATTAAGGAGGTGAAATACCCTTCTTGGTTGGCAAACGTAGTCCTCGCACAGAAGCCTCCGAGCTCCTACCTTCCGCATGTGCGTGGACTACACTGACCTGAATAAGGCGTGCCCTATGGACCCCTTCCCTCTGCCAAACATTGATCAACTGGTGGATGAGACCGCGGGATGCGAGATCATGTCATTCCTCGACGCGTTCCGCGGATATCATCAAATCTACATGCATGAGGAAGACGCTGAAAAAACTGCCTTCATGACACCCGAAGGTATCTTCTGCTACCTTGTGATGGCCTTCGGCCTCAAAAATTCAGGCGCCACCTACACACGCATGGTGGCTAGGGTCTTTCAAGCTGTCCTGGGACGCACCATGGAGGCTTACGTTGACGATATGATCGTCAAAAGTAAGAAGGCAAGCACTCACGCCGACGACCTCCGGGAGATTTTTGCCATCATGCAAAAATTCAACCTCCGGCTAAATCCAAAGAAATGCACCTTCGGCGTGCAGGGAGGAAAGTTCTTGGGCTACATGGTCAGCCGAAGGGGTATTGAAGCCAACCCCGAGAAGATTCAGGCCATCATCAACATGGAGCCTCCACGCAACGTCAAAGAAGTTCAACGGCTGACGGGTCGCCTGGCGGCCCTCAACCGATTCCTCTCTAAGTCAGCCGAGAGGGCCCTCCCCTTCTTCCAAATCATGAGGAAGACGGCGGGTTTCCAATGGACACCTGAGTGTCAAGGGGCCTTCGACGAACTCAAGAAGTACCTCTCCTCTCCCCCAGTGCTCTCCAAACCAAAGGTGGGGGAGACTTTATACTTATATCTCGGTGTTAGCCCTGCGGCTATCAGCTCAGTACTAATCCGAGAAGAAGACGGCATCCAACATGCCATCTTCTACGTCAGCAAAACCCTCCGGGAGGCCGAACTCAGGTATTCTCCCGTCGAGAAGACGGTGCTAGCCATCGTTTGGACCGTCAAGAAGCTTGGCCACTACTTTCAAGCTCATCCGGTCCAAGTGCTCGCTCATCAACCCCTCGGCGCCCTCATGAGAAGTCCCACTAGCTCCTCCCGGATGGTGAAATGGGCCATCTTCCTCAGCCAATACAACATAGACATCCGTCCGAGGCCTGCCATTAAGGGCCAAGCCCTGGCGGACTTCGTAACGGAATGCACCGCAAGATCAGCAACTGACGAGGAGCCCTCGGCACCCCTCGATGAGTGGTGGACCCTCTACACCGATGGCTCCTCGGCCACCAAAGCATGCGGAGGGGGAGTAGTTCTGATCACACCCGAAGGCTTCCGCGCCTATTATGCCATCCGCTTCTCCTTCAAGGTCTCCAACAACGAGGCCGAGTATGAAGCCCTCCTATGTGGCCTTCGGCTGGCAGCAAACCTGAAGGCCAAGATGATCCACGTCAAGTGTGACTCCAAGCTTGTCGTGGGGCAAATTTCCGGGGAGTACGAAGCCAAAGAAGGGAGGATGAAACAATACAAGGAGGCCGCCAAGGAGTTGCTTAGGGTATTTGACGCACATTCTCTTACCCAAATACCGAGGGCTCAAAACTCTGAGGCCGACATTCTATCCAAGCTCTCGGATGAATCCCCCGAGCACCTCTCCAAAATTGCAAGAATTGAGGAACTCAGCCTCTCAAGCATCCACGCGAGCCCCGTCATGGACATCCACCTAAGGCCGGAGGACTGGATCTCTGACATCATCGCCTTCATCACCACAGGGCAACTGCCCCAAGACGAAGCCCGCGCCAAGTTAGCAAAGCTGAGGGCTCCCAGCTATACCCTCGAGAATGGGAGGCTTTACAAAAGATCTTACAACGGCACCCTCCTTCGATGCCTTCATCAAGATGAAGCCGAAGTCGCTATGGAGGAAGTGCACAGTGGCACTTGCTCGGCCCACCAGGGACCCTTCTCCATGTCCCGAAGGCTCATAGTTCAAGGCTACTTCTGGCCCACGATGGCTAGAGATTGTGCTGATCTAGCCCGAAGGTGCACCGCTTGCCAACACTTTCAGAAGGCCCCCGGCAGGCCCGCGGTCAACTATGCTCCCATCAGCACCGCTATACCCTTCTCCAGATGGGGAATTGACTTAGTAGGCCCTCTGCCGAGGGGTACCTCCAACAACAGGTATATCATTGTGGCCATTGACTACTTCACCAAATGGGTAGAAGCCGAGCCCCTAGCAAGCATTACTGAAGCCCGGTGCCGCCACTTTGTTCTCAAAAATATTCTCACAAGGTTTGGCGTCCCCCAACAAATTATCTCCGACAACGGGACTCAGTTCGAGGCAGCCCCCTTCTGTGCCCTTCTTGAAGCTTGGGGCATCAAGCACACATTCTCTTCCGTTGCCTACCCTCAGGGCAACGGGCAAGTAGAGAACGCCAACCGCACCCTCCTCGAAGGGTTGAAAAAGAAGCTGGAAGCCGAAGGGGGAGGCTGGGTAGAAGAGCTCCACAACATCTTATGGGCCTACCGCACCACCCCTCGGCGCGCAACAGGCGAAACACCCTTCTCCCTATGCTATGGCTTCGAGGCTAAGGCGCCAACAGAAGTGACTCTTCCCACCCGAAGGGTTGAGCAATATGAGCCCGAGGCAAACGACGCCAACATGGCCCTCGACCTTCACCTCATCTCAGAGCGCCGAGAGCAAGCCTTTCTCAGGGCCGAAAACTATAGGAGACAAGTCAAAGGATACATCGACGCCAAGGTCCGCTCCCGGGAATTCCAGGTGGGAGACTACGTCCTCCGACGAAGGGAAGCCAGTCTACCCACCGAGGGAGGGAAGATGGCGCCCAAGTTTGAGGGCCCCTACATCATCTCGGCCATCATCAAACCAGGGACATACAAGCTTAAACGCCCCAATGGGACGGAGGTCCCTAGACATTGGAATGTGCACCACCTTGTCAAATTCTATCAATAAAGCATGAGCGGCCAAGCCCTCATCCTCAGCAAGTGTAAACATCAACGGCCCAAGGCCCCATCTGTTTTTGAAGAATAATCAAAAGGCCAAGCCTTCGCCACCTACATATTATACAAGAGGCCCAAGGCCCCCTCATCTATTCACCATAAAAGGCCCAAGGCCACTCCCTCTTATGAGGGGGAACAGCAATTTAGGTACCAAGTACCAAGTGTATGAGCCACCCCCATCACTCTTTGAAAACACCAAGTGTTTTCAAAATTTTTTACATATTCTCCCAAAAAAAAAAAAAAAAAAAAAAAAAAAAAAAAAAACCGGGGGGTTCAATACCCCTCGGCTCCGGCTGGTACCAAGTACCCCCGGCTATTTGTGTCTCACACACGAATAAAACCCTTCCCAGGAACGCTTTCCGCGCCATCCCCCAAGGGGAGGCAGGCAACGGACCATGTCCCGGGCCCAGGATTCGACTTCCACAAACGAAACGCTCCCCGCGCTATCCCCCAAGGGGAAGCAGGCAACAGACCATGTCTCGGGCTGAGGGGACGACTTTCAAAACCGAGGCGCTTTCCGTGCTATCTCCCAAGGGGAAGCAGGCAACAGACGATGTCTCGGGCCGAGGAAACGACCCTCAAACCCTTCGGGATATCGGAAGGTCATTCCCGAAGGGGGAGCCAACGGTTTGTTCCGTTGCCTCCCATATAGGCCAAGCCTTTCCTAGACACCAAGTCTCTAGATGCCCCTCCTACACCATCTAAAAAAAAAAAAAAAAAAAAAAAAAAAAAAAAAAAGAAGATGTGTAGGGGGGAAGGAACTCCCCGGATACTATTCTCCCCGGGGGCTCAACACTTCGGACATACATTCCCGAAGGCTCCTACAAAGGCAACAGAAAATTTCTCAACAACGAGTCATCCGGCTACATAGCCGAAAGCTTCACTACATGAAGCCTCGGAGTACAAGAATTCCACCGGAGGCCCAAAAAAGAGGCTCACTAGCAGAACCTCACTAAGTCTATATGTGCACAAACCGGAGGCCGAAGGCAGAACGTCACCAGGCTCATTCAAGGATGAGAAAATTTCTAAGTCCACGTATTGGTATCCTTAGGGAAACACTCATCGAACCGGGGGGCTACTCATAAGATCTGTTGGAAACACATCTCAGAATTTCACTAAGTCCATAATCTCGAACCCCTCGGCAACCATATGTACCGGGGGCTCAGAGCAGTTCCCATACCGGAAGGTTCACTGCAACTACTATTGGAATATTGTGGAAATTTGACTAAGTCCACAATTGGAGACCCTTCAGTAGACAACCGGGATGCCCTCTTCACTTACAGGGTTGCGGCCGATGGCCCCCCTAACCTACTTGGCAATAACCTAATGCTACACTACGATCGGAGGCTCGCCACTACCGAGGGCCTAGTCACCGAGGACATGATCTGAGATCTTACTCAGGAAATTTTCTAAGTCCACAGCTTCAAGCCTCCCGATGGTCCTACGCTACGGCCGAGGGCTCATGATTGAGTTTACACTTAGACAGATTTCTAAGTCCACAACAACGACCCCCGGCTATTCTACTCTATATCCGAAGGGTTCTGATCAAGTTGTACTTAGAAAATTCTCTAAGTCCACAAACTTGTGGCCTTCGGGAAGCCAGGCTAAAGAAGGAAAAAATACATTCATCCAAGTGAGGAAAAGCATTCATACACGAACAGAAAAAGCCCGAAGGCAAAACATTAATCGCCATAAGAATTCAAAGTATACAAATGCAAAGGATGTTTCTTTACAATGGACCGAGGCCGGAGACTACAAGCTATTACAAAAGTGTACTTAAAGAAATCTCAAGCTGGGGCATTCTGGGCTCCATCCTCCTTCAGCTCCGAAGCAGCGTCCTCCCCGGCTTCCTCCTCATCATCATCACAGTTAAGGAGCTCCGAGTCCTCAAGAAGCACCCTCTCCGTGCCCTCGGGAAGGGGGATCCTCACGTCTGGCTGAAGGGGAGGGAGACCGTAGGCCTCGGGCTTGAATTCCTTCGGATCCACGCCAAAATGACGGGCCAGCTTCCGGTAGAGGTTGGCCTGCGTGAAAAACTCACCGCCCTCATAAAAACTCTTTCCCTTCCGGGCAAGCCACAACGCTCCGGGGCCTGTCACCCACCCTTCGACGACTTCCGGAATCACCGAGGCCATCCACTCCTTGTGACCCTCAGCCCTCCATTCCCCAGCCTTGAAGGCGTCAATAGCCCCCTTGACAGCCTCAGCTACTGCCTCCTTCTTAGCAGACTCGGCGGCTTCGGCGGTAGCTTTGGCGGCCTCAGCAGCAGCCTTCTCCGCTTGAGCTTTTCCCTCGGCCCGGGCCTCCTGCGTCGCGGCCTCCAGTCTCTGGTCAGCCTGCCGGAGGGCCTCTTCCAAGCCGGCCAATTGCCTGATGGCTTCGGTATTGTTGGCAACGAGTTTCTTCATGGCCTCGTCGGACTTTGCCTTCTCAAGGCGGTGCTGTTCCGCCCTCCTAACAAGCTCCCCGAAGGCCACGCTAGCCTGCAAGACAGGGAAGAGGGGCGGTCGAGGTCAGAATGTGCAAAAGAAAAAAGACACAAAGGCAAAACATTTCTGAAGAATGAAACACTTACAGTGACCGAAGCCTGGAGAGCCTTGAGCTCGAGGGACTCATCCGCGAACCTGCCAAGAGTGGAGCGATCGAGTGGGGGGGTTGCACCTTTCAGAAACTCCCTCGGATCGAGGGTGCCATGCATAAGAGCAGTCCCCTTCTTGATGGGGAACTGCACGGTCTCTAAGGGCCAGGCACCCTCGTCAAAATCATCCAGCGGAGCGAAGGTCGATGGCTGGCTGGCGGGGGGGTCGTCAATGATCACTACCGAGGGAGCCTTCTGACCGACATCCCCTTTTGACTTCTTCTTCTCCGGAGGCTTTATGCCCTTCCCGGCATTCTTTCTCTTCAGCTCCCCCGCCTGGGAGCCTCCAGCACCGGTGCCGGCATCAGCGGCTACAACCTCCTGGGAGGGTCCCTGTCCCTCGGGAGCCTTGTCCTTTTTGAAAAAGGAATCGACGGGTGCTTGGGTTGAAGGCCCCTCCTTCTTCTTCTTCTTTTCATCCTTCGCCAGTTGCTTGGATAACTTTGCAAAAGCTTTCGGATCCATAATATCACCTGCAAAGAGCAAAGAAGGATTAGAATCAAAGCAAAACGGAAGCAAAAATTTTCTAAGTCTCAGAACCAAGAGCCTTCGGCGACAACCTCCGGCATTTTGGTACCCTCGGTCAATCGAAGGATACTTCTCTTCCTTCTCTCCCTCCAACCGGAACCGACGGAAAGACAAACGATAAAGCTCTTCTGGGAGGGTTGCAGCTTTTATGGTTATCAGCTTATCGGAGCCTGCAAGTTTAGCCTTCAGCTTCTTCCCTGCCGCCTCCAGAGCAGCACTCCCTACTCTCAGATGCCTCCGAAAGTGGTTGCGGAGAGGCCTCGGGAATCCATTCCCCGGCATCCTAACATAGCAGAATCGGTCCCTCCACAATTTATGAGATGAGGGCACCTCCGAGAACAGCCTCCACGCCGGCACCTGTTGAAGGTTGGCGAACCCCTCGCTGTTGGCGGCTCCCCCCCGGCAGAGATTAAACGACATGAAGAACTGCTCCAGAGACGGCTCCACCCCCCGGCTCCGGCACAGCGAGAGGAACCCGGCAATATAAGAGTGGCTATTAGGGGTCAGTTGGCAGGGAGCCAACCCTAGGAACTTGAGGTACTCCAGTAAAAACGGATGGAGTGGGAACCGGAGGCCCAACTCCACCGAGAGCACATGCACTGCAAAACAACCTTCGGGGGGGCTGGATAGCAGGTCTTCCGGGCCCGGCTCCACCACTTGGGCCGAAGGCCCCACCAGTATCTGCGTGGCCTGACAATCAGAGGGCGTGGCCGTCGTCTTCAAGTCGAGGGCGGCGGTGTTGAGATATGAGTGACCCTCGGGGATCCCCACTGGTTGCCCCGCGTCAACAGCAGCTTTCTTCTTCTTCTTGGAAGGTCCCTCGACGTTCCGCTGCCTCCTCTTCTTACCCGGAGCTACCCGGAGGGGAGCAACGTTAATCGGCCGGGAGCTACTCGCTTCACCAGCATTTCCCGAAGGCAGAACAGCAACCGTGACTTGTTGCCTCTCCTTCTCTTCTTCTTCCTCTGCTACCTGAAGCGCAAGGGCCATCTCTTCGTCCTCAGCCACTTGCTCAAACTCCTCCGCCTCGAGCTCCACCCGAAGGGTATTCTGCACTTCTTGGGCCACTGCCAAGTCATCACCAGCTGATGACGACTGCCCGCTGGAGGACTCCACATCCGAGAGACTCTCAGATTGAACCGGGACCTCCTCCGATACGTTTTGCGAATCACTCTCAGAGGACATGATTAGAAGGGGTTGAAGATGTCGAAAGAAGGGGGCTATTCGAAAACTCTGGTCGAAGGAGTTACTTTCTCTAAACTAAATCTAAGAAGCTGGCAAAACTAAGGTCACTAAGCACTAAATCTAAGAAGCTGGCAAAGTATGCTGATAGAATCAGAGGGCTAAGGAAATACTGACCTCAAAAGTTGGTTTTGATCGAAGGAGTTACTTTCTCTCTCTAGAAAATTCGGCAGAGCTTCGCTAGAGTTTTCAAACGCACAAGAAGGAAGGAACTCGGGTCTGGGGTATTTATAGGCAACTGGGCCTCGAAATATGGGCCTCGATTTGAAAAGCCCATCATTGCGGGCCGCCGGTTCGACCAATGGATGGCTCCCGCCCGCCTTCAACCAACAACAGCCGGCCACGTCAACCCCTCTTCCAACGGCTATATTACAACGACTATATTTCGGCAACACTGGGATACCCCTGAATGATAGCCTCCGGCTATCACTCACCACAGCCTTCAACCAACGAATTCCAACATAGCGCCTTCGAGCTGGCAGCAATAAGAGCCTTCGATTGTCAATGTTGCCACTCCTCGACGCGTATACTTGACGAGTCATTTTCACAATGAAGCTCATCGGGTGTCGGGATGTGGAAGTCCCGGATATCGTCTCACGGGACGGTGTATAAGGAAAATCAAGTGTGAGATCAATCTAGAAATCTAAGATGTAAGCTAGCCAAGTCGATGTATGTTTGATTTAAGAGAACAACTAGATTGCAATGGAAATAGATAATGATTAAACTAGAAGGGAAGCGAGGGCATACAAGGAACAACCTATGATTAAGGATAAGGGGTCAAAATGGGGATACTTGGGAATATGTCATGCAACAAAGGGATAGGTACAAGTTTCCTTGCCACTCTCATGGTCAAGGGGGTACTAAGGGCTCCTATTGGCCATTCTCATGGTCCAATAGAAATCCAAAGTCATGCAAAGAAGACCAACCAACAATTTATTCCCCTACTTTCTCCCATTCTCATGGAGGAAGGTAGTGTGTGTGTGAATGTGTCAAAAGGAACCCTACAAGTCTCCTTGAGGATCCAAAACATCATCCAAGAACATTGTGGCCATCAAAGTCTTAGAAATACAAAGAAGCATTTTCACAAACACATTGTGTGCATAATATATTTCTCAAATTCCCCCAAATCAAACCCCAAAACCTAACACATCACATGGTTGGATGTTCCTCAAACACCCCCAATCCCTAATCCCACTACTCACTCATGCTAGATTTCATATTCATAGGAGAGATATTAGACATAGACATGAAGTGAGATCAATGGATGAGATTAGGGAAAATATGATAATGATGCAATCTAAATGATTAAATGAAGCTAGATTTAAGATTAGATGCAAATAATATTAAGAAATGAAGTGCAATTGAGTTTAAGCAAGCTTACAACCAAAACTAGGGTTTGCAAGAAGAGAGCTCGTCCAAAATTGTGGAAATTCGAACAAGAATTGCTATTTATACAAATGGGGAATCGGGGGAACGCTAGGCAGGAACGGCGTTCCCCCTCAGCGTTCCTGACTTTACAAAATCAAACAACCCGCTGGCAGAGAGTTCGACGCTGGGAGGAACGCAAATGGGACGTCGTTCTCGCAGGAACGCTGACAGGAACGTCGTTCCCTGCCAGCGTTCCCACACCTGGGACATTGTATCAGAAATCCGGTGGAACAAAACGGGGGAACGCCGGAAGGGACGGCGTTCCCTATGGCGTTCCTGATGCTACTTCCACCAAAACACATCCAAGTCTTCATTTCTTGCTTCCTTGTGCTCCGCTTGGTCCCCGGGGTTTTCAATTCATCCATTTATGCTCTCGAGACTCTTCAAAATGCTCGTTTTCACCCCTACAATGCTCAAATACTTATCATGGTTCCTACAACCAAAATATTGCACAAATTTAACCAAAATGGGGCAAAAATCTTCAAAGGTTAACAAACAAAGACTATATTTTATGAGAAAGTATTAAGTGTTTTCACACCTATCAACTCCCCCACACTTGAGTCTTTGCTTGTCCTCAAGCAAACTAAAACTCGGAGCACAAGTTCAATGAGTTCCCAAGGCACCAACCAATTGAGTCAAGAATGAATGAGTGTATACAAGAAATAGTGAATGTCATGAGACAGAATGCATAATCAAGATAAAGATGCACATTGATTAATTCTTTCAACATAGAGACAAGCAAGGAGTAACACAAGCACACGGTCAACATTTTTCCACTCTTATCCTCACAAGGTCACCTCTCTCTCACATTCTAAACTCAAGGCATGATCAAAAGGACTTATGGGGATGGTTAAGATGGATGAAAGGTATGGGGTAGCAAGGTGATGGTTTAGGCCAAAAATCTAAAAACGGTCAGATGTAAACGTAATCAAAGGTCATCAAGGCACAACTAGGGTTCTTACCCGAAAGGGTATCATCTATAGCTCCGACTTTAGTGGGCAAGCAATGGTACACACTCAAGGCTCAACCACCTGCTAGTGTATACCTTAAGTGTGCAAATGGGTTTTGGTTCAGTATGGGGATGAGTCAACTTTTTTTTTTTTTTGGAATGGTTGGTCATGGATGTGCCTAATTACTGATTTGTCGGGTTATCTCATGTAAAATATACTCTACTCTCGCAGAACACGATTAACGAGTAGAGCAGAGCCCCTTCACGGAGATGAAATTCCCAAGGATAATGTCCCAAACCAATAACTTCGACACAACCTGACAAATGAGGAACATTAGGATTCAAAAGGCGGCCATGCTCACCCTAGTCGTCATTGCATCTCAACCCCCTCAAAGGCAAAATTTAAGGAGAATCCACCCATTGTGTACCTGTCAAAACCTAATGAAAACTCAAACACCCAACGCGGTCCCAAGTCGAAGCAATATGGCCATAGAGCAATAATCGGATAGAGAAAGAAATGATCAAGCTCAACGGGGCCTCACCTAAAGGGGACGACGTAGGGTTATGGAAGTGGAAATGTGGATGAGTGGAGGTGAACTAGTGCCTTCATCATTTCATGCAATGAGTGTGAGTGTGTGAAAGATGTGTCTCTAAACTCTCAAGTGGTCAAAATGTGAACTCCCAACAAATCTCAAGCAAAAGAGTTGATCAATGAGCACCTTTAAACAAGTTTATACACCTATTCACATGCATCTACAAACTCATTCTTGACAACAATCGAGAAATGTCAAAGTGACCACACTCAAACCCACAATCACAAGCTTTAGTTCACTTCAAGAAAAGCGCACAACCCCCCCACACTTAGAATTAGGCATCGACCTCGATGTCTCAAAAAGAGAGCACAGTGGAGGGGTTCAAGAACCCAAGTACAAGCATACAAGCAGATAGGATCACGAAAACACAACAACGAGCGTCGGGGCGCCCCCAAAAACACACAAAAAAATGCCAGGGTGTCCAAGTAAAGCAAGATAAACGTCAAGGCGTCCCCAAAAAGAAAGATAAACGTCGGGGCGTCCCCAAAATACATACCTCAACTGCTTAAGAAATGTTAAATAAGTGGGTTGCCTCCCACCAAGCGCTTCTTTAATGTCACTAGCTTGACACAAAATGCCTTTTTAGACCATAAACTCCCGAAGATGCTTACCCAAGAAAACTCCTTTTCTAAATAGAGACTGTGCCATGAAAAGAAGGTTATAAAAGTATTTTAAAAGAAACGTCTCTAAAAGCGATATACCTCTTTTCCCACCGGGCTCAAACACATACCCCCTCCAAAGCAAAGAAAGCTTGTGAATAGAAATGGCCGACTCTAAACCACCAAATGAGCTATGTGATGCAAGACTTGTTCTTAAAACATGATTCATGAGCCATGGGGGTTTTAGAGGCAAACTTTTCTCAACATTATAACCATGTTCAAGAGGATAATAACACACAACAAAATGAGGAGTAAGAGACTTTGGATTCAAGGTGGAAGGGGTAGTGATGGAGGGGACTTCCTTTTCACTACCAACATTCTCAAATTCCTCCAAAGTTGTTTCCACACCTTCCAAAAACTCCTCCCAATCATGCTCCTCACATTTAGTGGTACAAGTATCACACTCAATGAAAACATGAGATTTTAAATCATCAAATTTTGTGTCATCATCAAGCAATGAATCGAAAAATGAATAATCAGAGAGCATGTTGGGAGGGTTCTTATCAACCAAATTCTCAAGAGTGTCCACATAAAAACATGTATTGTCATTATGCAAAGGGTTCTTTGTTGTTTTGGACATGTCAAAGATGGCTTTTTCATCACCCACTCTCAATACAAGCTTGCCATCACCAACATCTATGAGGGCCCTAGCGGTGGCCAAGAATGGCCTACCAAGAATGAGAGGCACCTCTAGATCTTGGTCCATGTCCAAAATGACAAAGTCAACCGGAAAGATGAACTTGGCAACCTTAACCAACACGTCTTCTACTATACCCCTAGGATATTTAATAGATCGGTCGGCCAATTGAATACACATACGTGTTGGTTTCAAGTTGCCAAGATCAAGTTTCTCAAACAAAGCAAAGGGCATTAAGTTGATACTAGCACCCAAATCTGCCAAAGCATTATTAAAATGAAGGTTACCGATTTGGCAAGGAATCGTGAAGCTCCCCGGATCCTTAACCTTTTGTGGCATGTCCTTTGTGACCATGGCGGAGCATTCTTCATTAAGGACCACCATTGAGTTCTCTTCAAGTTTCCTTTTGTTATTGAGGAGGTCTTTGAGAAATTTGGAGTATTTTGGCATCTCGGCAAGGGCATCCATGAAAGGGATGTTTACATGCAATTGCTTCATTATTGCCAAAAACTTCCCAAATTGATCATCATCAATTTTCTTTGTCAACCGGGCCGGAAAAGGTAGTGGAGGAGTGTAAGCTTTGATAGGCTCATTACTTTTAGGTTGACCCTCCACTTTCTTCTTCGGTGTAGCCTTCTCTTGGACCTCACTCTTCTTTGGTGCATTTGGATCCTCCCTTGTGGGGCACACTTGATGTTCTTTCTCTCTTGGTTCTTCAACTTCTTGTGCCTTGGGTACTTCAACTTCCTTCCCACTTCTAAGAGTAATAGCTTGGCAATGCTCCCTAGGATTGTTCTCCGTGTTGCTTGGTAGAGATCCCTTTTGTAATTCGGATCTATCCTTGATAATTTTCCCAATTTGAATGCTCAAGTCCCTCAAGATGACATCATAATTGGCAAATTTGACATCTTGATTCTTCACAAGATTGTTCATCATTTCTTCAAGATTAGGATATTGAAAATATGAAGACCCTTGAGACAAATTAGCTTGAAAAGGTTGATAATCTTGATTTCCTTGATTGTAACCATTTTGAAAGCCTTGGGGATAATCACCACAAAAATTGGAAGGATAACCTTGATGGTAATCACTTTGAAAGGGTGACATTGACCCTCTTTGAAAGTTTTGAGAATAAGCTTGACCCATTTGATCATACCCTTGAGAGGCTTGAGATTCTTGAGAATATATGGCATTGACTTTTTCCACATGTGGCCTCATCACACTAGAATCCAAGGAGTGACATCTCGATACTCCATATGATCCTCCATAATTATAAAAGATTTTTGGAGTGTGGTTAGCATAAGAACGATTGGGAGGTTCCGAATGTGATTGAAGACCTTGGTGCATCATATAATGTTGGCTTTGAGGAGTGGACTTTGAGCTTTGTTGATTGAAGCTCAATTGATCCATGTTTGAGACAAGATGTTGGAGTGAAGCAATAAGACTATCAACTTGATCTAAGTTAGCCTTTTGATTTTCCGATTCAAGAACACCGGGAGCAACCTTTTGTGAGCCACTAGAGTGGTACCAATAAGAATGATTGGATGTGACCCTTTCAATTAGTGCTTCGGCATCCTTCGGTTGTAGATGAATCAATGCTCCGCATGCCGAAGTATCCATAATCATCTTTGCTTCATTGTGTAATCCTCCATAAAAAGAGTAAATAGTCTCCCAATGGGTCATGAAGTTTGATGGACACATCCTCCTTAAGGCCTTAAACCTCTTCCATGCTTCTGGTAGTATTTCAACAACCCCTTGCTTGAAATCTTGTATTTGCTTTTTTATCTTCAAACACTTTGAAAGAGGGAAGTATTCTTGAATGAACTCCTTATGTAGTTGATCCCATGTTTGGAAATGATCTTGAGAAAAAGAATCAAGCCACCTTTGTGCTTCATCTCTAATTGAAAATGGAAACAACCGTAGTCTAATGGCATCATCTGATACACCATTCTTCTTGATTGTGTTACAAACTCTTAGAAAGCGGGTGATATGACATTGAACATTCTCTTCAAGCCCGCCTCCAAATTGATTACATGAGACTAAACCAATAGTAGAAGCCTTGAGTTCAAAGTTGTTGGCCTCCACCCTTGGATAAAGAATGCTTTCATGAACTTGAATTTCGGGTTCTAAAAATTCAGCAATAGAACGTCCGGTAGGAGGCTCAAGCATGCCAAATAAATGTGTGCCTCCTTCCATTTTCTCACCTTTTGATGCAAAATTATAACATTGATGCTTTTGAACTAATCATTAGTTTTTGGATGAGAAAATCAAATCTTTGTCATCGTGAGAATGATTGTGCATACAAGCAACCTACGCGAGCTCAAAAACACCCCCACGTGATCCGAACAAAACAAAATGACATGGAAATGAATGAATGAAAGTAACGAAAGTAAAGACTAGTCTCACTAGATAACTAAGATCAATTATCACACTTAAACTTTCAACACCATCCCCGGCAACGGCGCCAAAATTTGACGAGTCATTTTCACAATGAAGCTCATCGGGTGTCGGGATGTGGAAGTCCCGGATATCGTCTCACGGGACGGTGTATAAGGAAAATCAAGTGTGAGATCAATCTAGAAATCTAAGATGTAAGCTAGCCAAGTCGATGTATGTTTGATTTAAGAGAACAACTAGATTGCAATGGAAATAGATAATGACTAAACTAGAAGGGAAGCGAGGGCATACAAGGAACAACCTATGATTAAGGATAAGGGGTCAAAATGGGGATACTTGGGAATATGTCATGCAACAAAGGGATAGGTACAAGTTTCCTTGCCACTCTCATGGTCAAGGGGGTACTAAGGGCTCCTATTGGCCATTCTCATGGTCCAATAGAAATCCAAAGTCATGCAAAGAAGACCAACCAACAATTTATTCCCCTACTTTCTCCCATTCTCATGGAGGAAGGTAGTGTGTGTGTGAATGTGTCAAAAGGAACCCTACAAGTCTCCTTGAGGATCCAAAACATCATCCAAGAACATTGTGGCCATCAAAGTCTTAGAAATACAAAGAAGCATTTTCACAAACACATTGTGTGCATAATATATTTCTCAAATTCCCCCAAATCAAACCCCAAAACCTAACACATCACATGGTTGGATGTTCCTCAAACACCCCCAATCCCTAATCCCACTACTCACTCATGCTAGATTTCATATTCATAGGAGAGATATTAGACATAGACATGAAGTGAGATCAATGGATGAGATTAGGGAAAATATGATAATGATGCAATCTAAATGATTAAATGAAGCTAGATTTAAGATTAGATGCAAATAATATTAAGAAATGAAGTGCAATTGAGTTTAAGCAAGCTTACAACCAAAACTAGGGTTTGCAAGAAGAGAGCTCGTCCAAAATTGTGGAAATTCGAACAAGAATTGCTATTTATACAAATGGGGAATCGGGGGAACGCTAGGCAGGAACGGCGTTCCCCCTCAGCGTTCCTGACTTTACAAAATCAAACAACCCGCTGGCAGAGAGTTCGACGCTGGGAGGAACGCAAATGGGACGTCGTTCTCGCAGGAACGCTGACAGGAACGTCGTTCCCTGCCAGCGTTCCCACACCTGGGACATTGTATCAGAAATCCGGTGGAACAAAACGGGGGAACGCCGGAAGGGACGGCGTTCCCTATGGCGTTCCTGATGCTACTTCCACCAAAACACATCCAAGTCTTCATTTCTTGCTTCCTTGTGCTCCGCTTGGTCCCCGGGGTTTTCAATTCATCCATTTATGCTCTCGAGACTCTTCAAAATGCTCGTTTTCACCCCTACAATGCTCAAATACTTATCATGGTTCCTACAACCAAAATATTGCACAAATTTAACCAAAATGGGGCAAAAATCTTCAAAGGTTAACAAACAAAGACTATATTTTATGAGAAAGTATTAAGTGTTTTCACACCTATCAATACTGGATGGTAGCCCCCGGCCACCACCTGCGAGAGGCTTCGAGCGAATAACAGTATAAGCTTTCGGCTAACCCCTCGGGGAACCCAACAACACATTATAACTCCTTCAGCCCGAACTTGCCTTCGGCCTAAAGGAGTGGGGGACTGGGATACACCCCTCGGGAATCATGCAGGACAAAAATTTCTCATGCAAAGATTTACAATCGACGCATGTAGCATCCGGGTGAACATCAAAGCAGAAACTTTCGGGTACGTACTTCAACACACCCTCCGGCAGAGGTGGAGCATCAAAATTTTTTCCCCGAGCCACTTTGCGGAAACGAAGCAACCCTCATCACAACACACGCAGGCAATACATCCATGCTTTCCTCAGAAAACCCTCGACGTGTGAGGGACTGAGGAAAGCCTTCTGCGATCATACAGGTGTTATACTGCCCTCAGAAAACCCTCGACATGTGAGGGACTGAGGGGAGCCCCCGGCGAACATGCGAAGATTATGAATACCTTCCCTCAGAAAACCCTCGACATGTGAGGGACTGGGGGAAGCCTTCGGCAATCAGCAGAAGACAAATTCCCCAGCAAAAGCACCCAGCGAAAATGGAGAAGCCTCCAGAAGAAGCAACACATCTACTCCTTTTCCCTCAAGTACCTTTCGGCAAAAGGAGTGAGGGACTCCTGATGGAGTATATGGCCCAGGAACCCCCGGCCCATAGACTCCTACTTCTCCTACACAAGTCCATTGAGCTCAGGAAACAACTCAGGCCCAAATGCAACGGCCCAAAGCCTCAAAGTAGCCCAAAATACATAATGCGGTGCCTTCGGCCTCCCTGGCCGAAGGCTCCAAAACTCACAAGAATAGCCTTCTCTGGCATAAAAAGCTACTGGGGGAAAACGGGCGAGAACATTAGCCTTCGGCACTATTGAGCCCTCGGCACCAGGGGAAGCCCTCGGCTGAACCAAGTCTTCGGCCACACGAGGAGCCTTCGGCCACACGAGGAGCCTTCTGCCACACAAGGAGCCTTCGGCCACACGAGGAGCCTTCTGCCACACAAGGAGCCCTCGGCCACACGAGGAGCCTTCGGCTGGACTAGCTCAATCATCGAAGATTCCTTTTGGAGACAGCCAACCACCGCATTTAATGCCACGTCACATCCGCCAACCGCATTCAATGCGGTGAACGTACCACTGCCGGTGCCAACCGGCTGATGTGACCCCTCGGCCGTTGGATTACTGACACGTGTCCCCTCATCGCATTTATTGCTGCTATAAATAGCAGCCCATTTCTCCTTGTAAAACAGAATCTGCATCTCAACTCCACATCTCGAGTTCATTTAATAAAATCAACTCTCTCTCCTCCTATTTGCTCTGACTTCTCTCTAAGTTATTCCCGTAATAACCCCTCGGATAAGATACCCCCCGGGTAGACTATCCATCAATGACATTACATTTTGCTCAATCTAATACTCCGTAGCTCTTAATCAAAGAAAACAAGCAAATGGCTAAATTCTGATATAGAACATTTCAATTAAACACCTAGAGAAATTGTTAGATTACTTGGTCCACATAAGAACAAAAATAGACATTGTCAATAGAATTTAGCCAAAACCATAATTGTCAACTCAATGACTTTTTTCAAAAAAAGAGTTTGAGCTGCAATAGAGGACAAAGACAGTGCACTTTGTGAATTTTAAACTTTTAATTATTTTTTCTATAATTGCTATTGTCAATTAATTTCACCTAATATTCTTTTACTTTTAGTATTTAATATTGCACTTATATTTTTACGATACTCACTTTTGTTTTAAGGAATTACGATACTCACGATAATACGGAGTAACTTTTTTGGAATAATGTTAAAATTTAAAATCTTTTTTTTTGTATTCAATTAAACGTTGAATACAAATATATGCACAACGGCTCTTTACCCGTGCGTATGCACGGGTACTGTACTAGTTATAAAAATAACTCTGATGCCTAAGTTACCCTCAAATCTATTGGCAGAACTTCTTGGAATCCCTTGCGCCCGAATGTAGGATATAAGAGCATCTCCAATGTGGAGGTGGATTGCTCTTAAAATGCATTCCACATCAGCTAATGAACCCTCTATATAAAAATCCACTCCCAATGCAAAGAAATATGAGCTCGTTCAAGCTGAGTTGGCAATCTTAAAATAGACCCTCGATCTTGCAGGAGGTCGATACAGAGACCCTCGGTCTCACCTGCATAGTATTGATTGGCTTTCTCTTTCCTATTTTAGTTTTCATATATGGAGTACTTTTGTTTAGCATTGGAGAGTTACTTGGATGGACCCTTTCATTTATTAGAGCATCTCCAATGTGGAGGTGGATTGCTCTTAAAATGCATTCCACATCAGCTAATGAACCCTCTATATAAAAATCCACTCCCCAATGCAAAAAAATATGAGCTCGTTCAAGCTGAGTTGGCAATCTTAAAATAGACCCTCGATCTTGCAGGAGGTCCATACAGAGACCCTCGGTCTCACCTGCATAGTATTGATTGGCTTTCTCTTTCCTATCTTAGTTTTCATACACGTAGTACTTTTGTTTAGCATTGGAGAGTTACTTGGATGGACCCTTTCATTTATTAGAGCATCTCCAATGTGGAGGTGGATTGCTCTTAAAATGCATTCCACATCAGCTAATGAACCCTCTATATAAAAATCCACTCCCCAATGCAAAGAAATATGAGCTCGTTCAAGCTGAGTTGACAATCTTAAAATAGACCCTCGGTCTTGCAGGAGGTCCATACAGAGACCCTCGGTCTCACCTGCATAGTATTGATTGGCTTTCTCTTTCTTATTTTAGTTTTCATATACAGAGTACTTTTGTTTAGCATTGGAGAGTTACTTGGATGGACCCTTTCATTTATTAGACAATTGACCCACATTTGAAATAGACCCTTTCTATTTTATTGCCATGTCAGAATGGATCAATGCACTCTTACCATTGGAGATGCTCTAAGGGAGTTTTTTCCCAAAGGAGGGTAGTCTCCAATCTTATTTCCCAAAAGAGGGTACTTTTAAACTTATTTATCAAATGAGGGTAGTTTTTTCCTTGTCATCCAATTTCCGCCACATCACCTACTCCACATCATTCACCGTCATCAATCATTCCACGTCATCAGCCATATGGCTATTCTTTTAAAATATAAAAAAATCCGTAGCCCCCAGTAATTGAACTCATGACCAAAATGATGGATTTGCATCTTGGTACCCACTAGGCTACATTGACTTGTTGGTACAATCACACCTTTACAAGTATTTAACATCTATGTATGCAACGTATTTTGATATACGCAATTCAAATATAATTTAAAATAACTCTACATTAATTAAATAAAATGAGAAACAAAAATGACAACGGCTGGACTAATTCATCCCATATTTAATAAAAAAAATCTTATATTACTAATGCGTAAACGTGTAAAAATATAAATTCCATGACAAAAAAAAATCCAACACTAAAATACAATTTTTTACAATCACAATATAAGTATTTTACAAGTATATTGACATTTATTTGACATATACTACATACTATATATTTAAAATAGCACATGACATCACCAACTTAATTCATATATTAATCGTTCCTTTAGAGACATATTAGTCATTCTTCAAACAATTAAAGAATATGATAACATAACATCAAAAGAAGAATATGATAAATACTTAATGAGATATACAATTAAAAAATTAAAACTCAATTAAAAAGTATAACTGTTGAGGTTTATTCCTTCAACCCTCGGGTCCAACACGTAAGCCCAAGGATTTCGAGTGGAGTGTATATGAATATCTAGCCCAACAAGCGGATGATATGGGTCAAAGAGAACAAGAAGTAGCAAGTAAGTGATTAGGTATTATTATCTCTTAATAACTCCCTAATTCAATACTTTTCGCTAATGCTCCGTCGGCCGTTCGTCTTACAAGGCAGTAGAAGTGCTGCGAGTAAGAATGCTATTGTCACGCCCCGGTCTGGCCGGACGCGCTAACAACCGCCGCATAATCCGATTAAGGCAACCGCAGTTCACCCTACTCGAACCATGCAAGGCGTACATGAATACCATTCACACAAGTACATCCATAAACAATCATAAATAAAGCATTTCAAATATACGCAGCGGAATACAAATACTTTTTAAAAAGTAAAAGGCCACACAGGGCGAACATGAGCACGCAGGCTCCCAAATCATTTATAATTTAAAAATAGTTCCATGAGCATATTTTATTTATATCAAAATAGAACTGGAAGAAGCACGAACCACGTCTTCTCTCCATGGATCACCCGAAGCAACGGGAACAGGAAGCAAGCTCTAGCTTCTACCTGAAACTGTGAGGTGGCCTCCCCCGTGAAGGGGAGGTCAGTACTTGGAAGCATTTGACAAGTACAATGACAACTATACTGAATATAATTCATGTTTCAAACATAAGACCCTCAAAATAGGGTGATACTATATTATGGGCATAACCTACAGCTACCCCATTTCAAATCACTTGTATAGAATATATATACCAAGTCAAATAGCCGACCCGTAGGTCCATTTGTATTTCAAAACAATTCCCCTTGTACAGCCCTTGGCCTATTCTTGCATATAGCAATATCGAGAGGTTATCCCACCCCTAGTCTAAACCCAACTCCATCGAGAGGGTTACACAATTTATCATTTGTACTCGTCCACGTTGGACTTACCCACCCTACGGGTGTATTCATTCATTTTGGGCTTACACCCCCAGCATTTTATCTTTGATTCATTTAGGGCTTACACACCCCGTATATTCTTAGTTTGTGTAGGGCTTACACACCCCGTATAATACTTTACTCATTTAGGGCTTACACACCCCGCGTAATACTTTACTCATTTAGGGCTTACACACCCCGCGTAATACTTTACTCATTTAGGGCTTACACACCCCGTATAATACTTCATTCATTAGGGCTTACACACCCCGCGTAATGCTTTATTCATTAGGGCTTACACACCCCGCGTAATACTTTATTCGTGTAGGGCTTACACACCCCGCGTAATATCCTTTATCTCGTTAGGGCTTACACACCCCGTATATATATCCCCGTATACTCATTGTACACGAGCAATCATAATCTATCAACCTCGGGCTAGTCTTCATCAAGACTCCCCGGGCTGCCTTCATATAGTCTAGGTAGACTCCACCATTTCCTTTGAGTGTGACCATAGTCCATCACTCATTCTAAGTTCATGCCTATCTAATTCAATACTATAGATAGCACATACAATTAATCACTACGGATTCATATCACTTTGATCATGTCAATAACTCAAGTATTCCTGCTTCACATTTAATCATTTTGCCTATCCACATAGGTATCCATATATCCCTTTTAAGATCTTATGGAATCACACATTTATCAACATTTGTCTATATCATACTAATCCTCTATATCAATTCAATAATTAATATATTTCAAGGATTTCTCCCCTCATGCATAATGCCTTTGCTTATTCACCTTTGTAATATCATGTATCAATTTATATGACCACATAGCAACACATTTATTCACATTGGAGTATATCATTTAATTCCATCAAAATCATAATTTGATTACTTAGGTAATCTCATGCTCAACTCACGAGTTATAGACAATATAGTCAGCCATCCTCACCTTAAATAAGTCCAGCAAGGTTGCCTATTGAAGCCCCGTCGTTAAACCTTCGATCGGGAATGATCTGAATCCACCTTGGCTGGCAGAGGACAAAAGCCGCCCGGCTTTTGCAAAAGCTGCCCGGCTTTCGGGTTCTGCTGCACGAAAACAGCACCTAGAAGTGGCGGTTTCCGGCGATTTCGATTCCTATCGATTCCACAACTCTTCTAAGTTAATTACCAACACTTTATATCATATTTCTACACTTTTAAACGTGTAGAACATCCTCATTAATCCCACATATGATTTCTTAAAAATCATATTCACAAAACGAAGTAAATAACTAGTTTGAACGGGATTAGCATTCGGTTACCTAGAATCGAGCTTTCTTCTTCCCGGAATCCCCCTCTTTCTTCCTCCTTGCTCCAAGAACGTGTGAAGCTTCTTGTGAGCTCTCTCCCCTCTCTATTCTCACGCACAGCTCTCCAAATGGGAGGATAAGGAGACTCCCCTCCCTTATCTTCTATTTTTAGAAAGTTGGGCCGGTTTTATTTGGGTTCGGTTCACGGGCTGTTTCCTTTTAATTTATCCGGCCCGAAGCTATTTATAAATTAACCCTCCCGTTTATTATGAGTTACATTTTATGTGGGATACCCCGAATTAACGTGTAGGGAGCTTTTCACCCTCACACTTGCTATTTTCGGTAAGTTGGGGGAAAGAATGCCACTTGTTTACTCGGTCCGTCCCAAATGACTTTTATCCATTTATTTATATCATTTTAGGCTAGTAGACCATAGTAGGTCGATCCTAAAATGTATTGGATGGTCCTCCCCAATATTCGGGCTCATACCCAATTATGTTTCATTTATTAGTAAGTGGACTCAAATTGTCTCTCGTCTTATTTCTTTACCTTTTATTCGGCCCAACAATTATATTTTACATAGTCCCTTATCCTTGGGCGTTTATTTAATTTATCTTGGTCCAAGAATATATATTAGTTTGTCCCTCCCCATGTTTGGGGTCCGACTCACAATTTATTTAATCGGTATCAATTTAATCAATTAATCATTTCTAGTATGATCGATATACTTGTAACTAGTTTTCAAAGTGAATATATATTCATGACATTAACTAGTTATCCTTATCGAATTTAGTATTTGTACTTTCACTCAGATTTTAGTATCAATGGATTAATAAATCCAAGTTTAAATTGGGAGCGGTGTTACAAGTTCACCCCCCCTTAACAGGAATTTCGTCCCCGAAATTCACGTCGCAGTTTCATTTTAACCGGCGTCACTCTATTCTTAGAGTACATACTTTTTCAAGTTTTTTCGTTGACTTGATCATTTTATAACATAGCTTAACCATTTTATCATTGTTGTCCTTAGACATTTCATTCATACTCACATACTCTTTTGGTTTATCTCGTTTAGATGACGCCCCATCTAATTACATAATAACAAGTCCTTCCCAAGTGGCCCTGACTAGTTTGGGTTTAATTCTTTGGCATGTGAATCTGACAATTCACACCCAAGGTCTTTAATAACATTTTTCTCTAACCTTCGACTTGAAGGTTCCCTAGTATACTGGACAGTATACCCCGCTGTAAAACTTACTCACCTACCGTTATGTGGTTGGCCCGTGGGCCCGTGTTCATATTTCATTTCATTCATTGTTAGCACGACACAACCCGCAGGTCTTATTATTCATACGAGACTTGTCACCGCCATCCGAGGCCTTATAAGGTCCTCGGGCCGGAGTCCAACATCCCGCCCCTGAACTCATACCCGTCACCCCGTAGGAAGGTAAGGTCCATTCGGGGTCCTATATGGAGTGTTACCGCTGTCGGGAGCCTCATAAGGTCTCCGGTTCGGATTCCACCCTAACCCGTGATCACGTTGCCAGTCCATGCTATCCAACCCGCTCTCTAGAGTCGGGAAGGGCCATGGTCCTTACTTATTACCATAATTCAACCGGCTAATCCTCAAGGACTACCGAAACACCCAAAGGTCCATCCTATATCTAGGATCAATTTATTATTCACTTTATCTTGGGTATCCCTTAAGGCCTACCCCTAGTATAACTTAGAGTTCATACATGTCCACCTTAGCATCTCTTGAGACTACTCAAGGTTCAATGTTTCACAATTCGAATCCTTAGGATTAATCCTACCATTATTCGTATTTACCCCCCGGCTAGTATCTTCATACTAGTTGGGTAGGTCAAGGATAATCGAGTCCTCAACCCATGTCGTCTTTCAATACCTCATCAAGATACAAACCAAAGACGAGCCTTAAGTCTATGATTGATACATCGGTTTAGTCACCTCGGGTCCTCCCTTAAGGACTGCCCGGAGCATGACCCGAATTTCATTTCCTTACAGTAATGTGAACTGTCTCCTCTCACACCGCGCTCCACGTGGAAGCGGCCCCATACTTGCCCGGTAGCTATTGCTACAAGAGAGGCTCTCGCGTGTCAAGTACCATCATATTGGTCTTATTTGTGTCGAACTATATTCCTTGGTGATAGTCATTCACCGGTCTCACCCATTGTTTAAGCCTTACATAGACTCCTCATTAACAATTAATTACGTCAAGCTTCAAATGCTCCATTCCTATGTTATATACAATTCACGGTTCTTCTTACGGATGACAGCGCCCCCTTTAGGGTAACACATGTCTACTCAACTTGCTCGTTTACAACTCGGGGCGTAGGCCATGCCCTTATTTCCCCCGAGTTCTCAATCTCCCACTTAATAGCCATTCTTGCACCATGCTTCTCAATTCATTCTTTATCGCAGTTATTTCCTATTGGGTTCAATCGTACTCAGCGATATTAGAACTCACATTCAATCTCCTTCATTCATTACTATCGTCATGTAATAGTGTGTGTCGACCGTCATATCGTTTCGGTTTACAAGTGCCCTTACACACTTACCCAATACGCCTCCGCATCAAGGATGATTTTATCATCCTCCCGCTCAACTTTAGTGTTCTTACACCCCAAACCAATGCAAGTCCCACTTTCCTTTGTAATGGTACGTTTCAAGGCTCGAAAGACGTACCGGGCTCGAGATATACGAAAGCCATCCGACCTTTCCATAAACTGCCCGGTTTTCTAGCTTGGAGTCTGATTTTCCAAAAGTTACCCAAACGCCGGCCGGTTTCCGTGAAAGCCGGCCGGTTCTCGTACCCAATTCCAGGTTCCGATTTGTTTCCCCGTAAGCCGGCCGGTTTCCATGAAAGCCGGCCGGGGTTTGGCAGCGTAGCTTTAATCCCAAAATTTAATCCAAAAGCCGGCCGGTTTCTGTGAAAGCCGGCCGGTTTTCATCCCCCGAAGTTTAATTAAACTTATTCAATCCAAAAGCCGGCCGGTCTTCGTCAAAAGCCGGCCGGTTTTCTCTGCCGCAGGTCAATTCGATTTATTTATCCTCAAAACCGGCCGGGCTTTGCCAAGGCCGGGCGGTTTTGAGTGTTTACAAAACTTAACAATTCCCGTAAGCCGGCCGGTCTTTACAAAAGCCGGCCGGGTTTCGTCGCCGTAGCTTAATTCTACTTTATTTAATCCCAAAGCCGGCCGGGTTTCACCCAAGCCGCCCGGTTTTTGCCATTTCAAAAAAAATGTTTTTAGTTTTCCTTGCCAAAACCGGCCGGTTTTCCCCTAGGCCGGCCGGCAATTGACCCCTGGAACCTTTGTAACTGAAACATGTATTGAAGTCTAGCTTTTAAGAAGGAGTACCTGTAATGGTGGACGCGCCCATGCAAGAATTTGTCTCCTTCCCCGTGTGAACTCATCGTTGAGTCCTTCCTTGATTCCCGGAGTGTATGTTGATCACATTATCTCCTCTATGTCGTGTGCTCGCTTGAGACGGCCCCGCTAGGTTCATATCCCCCATGGTTCCTTCATTAGCTCCCGAAGTAGTGTTACTCCCCCGTTGAGGACAATGGAACTTCATGTGTCCCGTATCCCCACAAAAGAAACACCTCTTTGGTTCACGACAAGTCCCGTAGTGGTACTTATCGCAATTATCACATCTTCGCACCCTAGAACTAAAGGATTTTCCTCCTTGGGTCACGGACCCTTGATTGTATGTTGACGGTGGCATAGGCATTTTAAAACCTCTCTCCACCCCGGTATTTTGTCTTTTGCTTTGATTATAGGAATCACTGATTTCCCACATCCTCTTTCTAGCCTCCTCGGCATCTTTAGCCTTTCTTTCTTCCCATAATTCTTCCCCAATAAGGCCTCGTGTCACCACCTCATTAAAAGTCATGTTATTTTGGTACGCCGCCCTCTCACGCACTTCCAAATTCAACGCGTTCCAGAAGTGGTCGACCATACGGTTCTCATTCCCTGCATATTCAGGAAGATATCTAGCCAAGTCTCGAAACTTTTGCTCCAATTGTTTGACGGTGTACTCGTCACCTTGTTTGATGGTAGTGTACTCCCTCCTCTTTTGATTTACCTCAAAGGAAGAGTAGTATTGTCTATAAAATTCAAGCTCAAAGTTGTCCCACGTGACATCTCCGTTGTATTTCCCCTTGACACCCTCCCACCATGTTGAAGCCAATCCCTCCAACATTCTAGTGGCAACTCTCATCTTTAGATTAGGCGTCAATTGCATATCATTGGCTGCCTCATTAAGCCTCTTAACCCAATCATCAGCCTCAGATATATCCCCCGTTCCATCGAACGGTTTACATCCGAGCGCCCTTGCCTCTTTAAGATATTTAGAGACCCTTATAAAAGGACCCTCGGTACTTGGATTTCTAGTACCCTCTCTATGTGCCCAGCACGCGTCATGACTTCCCCTCTTGGAAGCCACTTGCCCAACTCGCCTCTCTTGGCGTTGTTTCTTTCTTAGTTCTCGTTCACGTTGGTATTTTTCAAATACCTGACTAATTCCATCCAAGGAGACATCATTGTCCTCCTCACTAATAAAATCATCACCCTCATCATATGAGGTTTCAGAAGGTTCTGTTTCGGGTTTATACGTTGAGTCTTCTTCGGACTCCCAAGACCTATACTCGGTCTCAAACTGTGCGTTATCCTTCATTTGGATCCCATGGCCTCCTCGGCCTCTCCCTTTTCCTCTAGATACCCTAGAGTTCCCCCGGTTGACATGCCCGGTTTCTCCCGGTGCACGCCCTATCCGATCATTCCTAGTCATCATGCCTCCACCTCGCATTTCTGAAAGAAATTTTTTTGGAATGAGTCATCAGACTCGCTTCAATGTCAACTGACAGATAAGTACTTAAGACACCACTTGGCTCAAATCACCGCCATACCAATTGTTAAGGGGCCCGTCTTAACAATCAGAGACTTTACAACTCAAGTACCAAAGGCTCTTTCAGCACAAAACTTTTATGCTCATGGTTTCAAAAATCATTTTGAAGAAAACACTTTTGAGGAACTTCATTATGAAGTTTATGGACTAAGGCTCTGATACCATTTAATTGTCACGCCCCGGTCTGGCCGGACGCGCTAACAACCGCCGCATAATCCGATTAAGGCAACCGCAGTTCACCCTACTCGAACCATGCAAGGCGTACATGAATACCATTCACACAAGTACATCCATAAACAATCATAAATAAAGCATTTCAAATATACGCAGCGGAATACAAATACTTTTTAAAAAGTAAAAGGCCACACAGGGCGAACATGAGCACGCAGGCTCCCAAATCATTTATAATTTAAAAATAGTTCCATGAGCATATTTTATTTATATCAAAATAGAACTGGAAGAAGCACGAACCACGTCTTCTCTCCATGGATCACCCGAAGCAACGGGAACAGGAAGCAAGCTCTAGCTTCTACCTGAAACTGTGAGGTGGCCTCCCCCGTGAAGGGGAGGTCAGTACTTGGAAGCATTTGACAAGTACAATGACAACTATACTGAATATAATTCATGTTTCAAACATAAGACCCTCAAAATAGGGTGATACTATATTATGGGCATAACCTACAGCTACCCCATTTCAAATCACTTGTATAGAATATATATACCAAGTCAAATAGCCGACCCGTAGGTCCATTTGTATTTCAAAACAATTCCCCTTGTACAGCCCTTGGCCTATTCTTGCATATAGCAATATCGAGAGGTTATCCCACCCCTAGTCTAAACCCAACTCCATCGAGAGGGTTACACAATTTATCATTTGTACTCGTCCACGTTGGACTTACCCACCCTACGGGTGTATTCATTCATTTTGGGCTTACACCCCCAGCATTTTATCTTTGATTCATTTAGGGCTTACACACCCCGTATATTCTTAGTTTGTGTAGGGCTTACACACCCCGTATAATACTTTACTCATTTAGGGCTTACACACCCCGCGTAATACTTTACTCATTTAGGGCTTACACACCCCGCGTAATACTTTACTCATTTAGGGCTTACACACCCCGTATAATACTTCATTCATTAGGGCTTACACACCCCGCGTAATGCTTTATTCATTAGGGCTTACACACCCCGCGTAATACTTTATTCGTGTAGGGCTTACACACCCCGCGTAATATCCTTTATCTCGTTAGGGCTTACACACCCCGTATATATATCCCCGTATACTCATTGTACACGAGCAATCATAATCTATCAACCTCGGGCTAGTCTTCATCAAGACTCCCCGGGCTGCCTTCATATAGTCTAGGTAGACTCCACCATTTCCTTTGAGTGTGACCATAGTCCATCACTCATTCTAAGTTCATGCCTATCTAATTCAATACTATAGATAGCACATACAATTAATCACTACGGATTCATATCACTTTGATCATGTCAATAACTCAAGTATTCCTGCTTCACATTTAATCATTTTGCCTATCCACATAGGTATCCATATATCCCTTTTAAGATCTTATGGAATCACACATTTATCAACATTTGTCTATATCATACTAATCCTCTATATCAATTCAATAATTAATATATTTCAAGGATTTCTCCCCTCATGCATAATGCCTTTGCTTATTCACCTTTGTAATATCATGTATCAATTTATATGACCACATAGCAACACATTTATTCACATTGGAGTATATCATTTAATTCCATCAAAATCATAATTTGATTACTTAGGTAATCTCATGCTCAACTCACGAGTTATAGACAATATAGTCAGCCATCCTCACCTTAAATAAGTCCAGCAAGGTTGCCTATTGAAGCCCCGTCGTTAAACCTTCGATCGGGAATGATCTGAATCCACCTTGGCTGGCAGAGGACAAAAGCCGCCCGGCTTTTGCAAAAGCTGCCCGGCTTTCGGGTTCTGCTGCACGAAAACAGCACCTAGAAGTGGCGGTTTCCGGCGATTTCGATTCCTATCGATTCCACAACTCTTCTAAGTTAATTACCAACACTTTATATCATATTTCTACACTTTTAAACGTGTAGAACATCCTCATTAATCCCACATATGATTTCTTAAAAATCATATTCACAAAACGAAGTAAATAACTAGTTTGAACGGGATTAGCATTCGGTTACCTAGAATCGAGCTTTCTTCTTCCCGGAATCCCCCTCTTTCTTCCTCCTTGCTCCAAGAACGTGTGAAGCTTCTTGTGAGCTCTCTCCCCTCTCTATTCTCACGCACAGCTCTCCAAATGGGAGGATAAGGAGACTCCCCTCCCTTATCTTCTATTTTTAGAAAGTTGGGCCGGTTTTATTTGGGTTCGGTTCACGGGCTGTTTCCTTTTAATTTATCCGGCCCGAAGCTATTTATAAATTAACCCTCCCGTTTATTATGAGTTACATTTTATGTGGGATACCCCGAATTAACGTGTAGGGAGCTTTTCACCCTCACACTTGCTATTTTCGGTAAGTTGGGGGAAAGAATGCCACTTGTTTACTCGGTCCGTCCCAAATGACTTTTATCCATTTATTTATATCATTTTAGGCTAGTAGACCATAGTAGGTCGATCCTAAAATGTATTGGATGGTCCTCCCCAATATTCGGGCTCATACCCAATTATGTTTCATTTATTAGTAAGTGGACTCAAATTGTCTCTCGTCTTATTTCTTTACCTTTTATTCGGCCCAACAATTATATTTTACATAGTCCCTTATCCTTGGGCGTTTATTTAATTTATCTTGGTCCAAGAATATATATTAGTTTGTCCCTCCCCATGTTTGGGGTCCGACTCACAATTTATTTAATCGGTATCAATTTAATCAATTAATCATTTCTAGTATGATCGATATACTTGTAACTAGTTTTCAAAGTGAATATATATTCATGACATTAACTAGTTATCCTTATCGAATTTAGTATTTGTACTTTCACTCAGATTTTAGTATCAATGGATTAATAAATCCAAGTTTAAATTGGGAGCGGTGTTACAGCTATAGCTAGAGTGCTAAGAATAGAAAGTTGTCAACCCTTTACAATGAAATAAATGCTTCTATTTATACCCGCCAATGGGCAGGTGGCTGTACTGACGTGGAAGCCTGTGGTTCGCTGGTGTCCCAACCGCCAAATCTTTAGCATTAAATGCACTTCCCGCCAGAATCTAGGTTTCCCGCCTAATTAGTGGGGACGTTAGTCCGCTAGGGAAGCGAGCCGGATTACTCCAAGTGGCCCCCAAGGGGTATTGGCCGTTCGTCCCCTGGCCTTGGTGGATTCTCGCCATGTGGACTGGACCGCCTCCGATGGCTATGGGCTTGCTCTGACGACGTTCGTCGTCATTCTGGTGACCCGTGGTCCTGCTCCTTGTCCCTGCATAGACGTTCGTCGACATGGGTTGTTGAACCTAAAGCCCAAATGCAGACGTTCGTACCTCCTGGAGGAACATGGGCTCGCCAGGCTAGCTTAGTGTCCTATCTGGACGTACGTCTAGAAGAAGGGGTAAATGGGCCGAACTTCAACTTGGGCCATTAACCCAACAATAACAAAAACGTAATTTGATATATGCTATACAAGAATAACTTAAAATAAATATACTCTAAATAAAATAAAAAATAAAAAATGTCAATATAGGTTCAAATCCATCTCAGACTTGTGAAATACTTATATTATGATTGTAAAAACAATTGTATTTCAGTGTTGGATTTTTTTTTTAATTTTTGTCATGGAATTTATATTTTTACACGTTTACACATTAGTAATATAAGATTTTTTTTATTAAATATGGGATGAATTAGTCCAACCGTTGTCATTTTTGTTTCTCATTTTATTTAATTAATGTAGAGTTATTTTAAATTATATTTGAATTGCGTATTCAAAATACGTTGCATACATAGATGTTAAATACTTGTAAGGGTGTGATTTACCAACAAGTCAATGTAGCCTAGTGGGTTCCAAGATGCAAATCCATCATTTTGGTCGTGAGTTTAATTCCTGGGGGCTACGAATTTATTCATTTTGGTGGTGAGTTCAATTCCCGGGGGCTAATTTTTTTATATTTTAAAAGAATACCCATATGGCTGATGACGTGGAATGATCGATGACGGTGAATGATGTGGAGTAGGTGATGTGGCAGAAATTGGATGACAAGGAAAAATCTACCCTCATTTGGGAAATAAGATTGGAGACTACCCTCTTTGGAAAAAAACTCTGCTCTAAGGAGATTACTCCCGGTGTAGTCTTATCGGTGAAGCCTCTCGTTTCGGTGCAAAGTACAAACTCGGTATTGGAAGAAAAATAAAGGGGAAAACTGTCAAATAGGTCCTCGAACTTTCATAAAAAAGTCAATTAAGTCCTTCTACAGGAGACTTTGTCCGGTCGTCGCGATTTGGGACGATTCCCAGTGAAATTTTTTGATGAAATTTTTTGTGCATCTTATTTATCAAGTCTAGTTTACTCATACCAAATTTCAGCTAAAAATTTAATCGGGAGCGCATTCAAATTAATTCGAGAACGCAAAAATGCGTAGTTATCTTCAAGAATTAATTTGAATGTGTTCCCGATTGATTTTTTAGCTGAAATTTGGTATGAGTAAACTAGACTTGGTGAATTAGATGCTCAAAAAAATTCATCAAAAAATTCCACCAGGAACTGCCCCAAATCACGACGGCCGGACAGAACCTCCCATAGAAGGACTTAATTGACCTTTTATGAAAGTTCGAGTACCTATTTGACAGTTTTTCCAAAAATAAATCACATAACCCACAAGATCAAGTAATGAAGCCAATCAAGCCATGGACCATAGCAACGGGACTTTCCTCTTATACCCTTCGTCTGTCGTCTTCTATCCTCTGTCAGCTCCATACTCGTGTCACAGAAGCTTCAAATCCATTCACACACGAGAGCTCCTTCCATCTTTACTCTCCACCCCCACCCACATTCGCCAATCCCTTTCTCACATTCTGAAAAAAATGGGCCTTTCCTCCAGCAAATCAAGAAACGACTCCTCACATTTGCCTCAATCACCTCCCACTTCCGCACGCTCTCCGCCGGCGAGCGCCTCCGTCTCCGAAGAATCTTCCGATTTGAGCTCGTACCAGACGGCGTGCGAAGAGGACTCCAGCCTCCGGGCATTCGACTCAACTCTCCAGTCTCGAACAACCAAAGCCATTAACTCTGTCGCCGGCAACCTCCTCGACCACCGGTCCCTATCCCTCGATTCTCTCCGGGAAGTCACCCTGTGCTTCCTCGACATGAACCAGGAGGTGGTGTCCCTGATTCTCGAAAGCAAGAAGGATGTCTGGAAAGACCCGGACCTCTTTGATCTGGTGAAAGACTACCTGGAAAACAGCCGCCACACCATGAATTTCTGCACCGCCCTGGAAGAAGCTCTCCGGCGGGCCTACCACAGCCAGTCCATACTCAAATACGCGCTACAGAGATTCGAGGAAGAAGAAAGTACCCGGATTAATTGCCCCGGTCACGATCCGATCCAATTGTACTCAAAAACCTTAGAAGAGTTCAAGAAATTCAAGGAAGCCGGGGACCCATTCAGCCAGAAGTTCTTCTCGCTGTTCCAATCCGTTTACAGGCAGCAAGAATCAATGTTGGGTGCCCTGAGAGCGAAAAAGAGGAGACTTGACAAGAAACTCCACAAAGTCAAGTCTTGGAAGAGACTGTCCAACGCAATCTTCGCGGCCGTGTTCGTCTCTGTGCTAATTTGCTCGGTGGTGGCCGCGGCCGTCACGGCGCCGCCGGTGGTGACGGCTCTTGCGGCGGCCGCATCTGTGCCACTGGGGAGTGTGGGGAAATGGATAAACACTATGTGGAGGAAGTACGAGAAGGATCTGAAGAGGGAAAGGGAGATCTTGACTGCGATTGAAGCTGGGAGCTTTACAGTGATTCAGGATCTGGAGAATGTCCAGGTTTTGGTGGATAAATTGCAGATTCAGATTGAGGAGTTGTTGGGGAATGCAGGTTTTGCTATGGAGCAGAGGGGGGAGGGGGTGGGTGGTGTGGTGGAGAACATCAAGAAGAAGGTAAGTTCTTTTATGGAAACCATAGAGGTTCTGAGTGAACATGCAGAAAAGTGCAGCAAGGATATAAGGATGGCTAATGCAATAATTTTGAAAAAGATGAATGAACCAAGTGGTAGCAGGAGCAGATCAGCAGGCAATGGTATGTTCTTTGGCTGACTGTCAGTCAGTCTATGATGTTGTGCTGAATATTGAACTGAACTTTGTAACAGATGACTGAAACTTGGATTCTCTTAGGGACCATGGGTTTCTGTATTTACTTGCCCTTCGAGACAAATTTGTGTGATCTTTATCATATCAACGATGCTTAGGGTACACGAAATGTACACAAGTTGTACACACTATAAATACCTCCTAGATTTTACCATTTCATATTTATTTTTTTACCCCTTTTCTCTCTCCCTTCTCCTTCCCTCTTCTCCTTCCCTTTCTCTGCGCCTTTCCCTCCTCTACCGTAGCTCCTCTTTCTCCTTTATTTTTTCTTTATTTTGAAGCTCTCTAATCTATACATCAATTTGAATCCTTCTCCCACTAAATCATCATATGCCATTTAAATAGTCATATACATCAATTTCAATCCTTCTCTCAATTTAATAGTAAATATTTATTCCCATTTCTTCATGTGCGCTTTAGGGTTTTTTATATACTTTTCCTAATTTCATGAATATTATATATGTTTTAACATTGAATATTGATTGTTTTGTTTTATTGTAAGCGATTTGAGGAGTTAATTATTGAAATCTTAGTGTAAATATTCTAGTTTGTTTTTGCCCATAAAGTGTTTGTTGAAATGATTAAATGAACTTTGTGTTCAAATTCAACATTTGTTTCTCCTTTTTTAATTTGTTAATGCACCTTGGTGTTTAATGAGTTTCATATTCTATTTATTTCAAAAGCAAGATTGAGAGAACCTTCTTTTTTACTTAACCCTTAAATAATTGACTCTTTTATTCCATAAAAATGTACTGAATTTTTTTAATTACTATTTTATTTTATTGTTTTAAATTTTAGTTTGGGGACATGCATAAGTATGCAATAAAGAGCAGCATCAGTTTTTTATTAGAGCCTCACTTGGAACACTAATCGACTCATTCTGTTTATCCCACTTACAGTAGAATAATCAAACTAAGTAATAGACTTTGATAAACTTAAAGGTTGTTTGGTGCATGTTATTTGACTGTTTTTTATTGTTAGATTGTATAGTGATTTTTTTGTAGAGTACGCTTGCTTATGTTGTTTGTGGAATTTTGAATAGTCAATGCCATATATGGGTTTATGGGCTTCTAATTTTGCTTGCTTTGATTATATATTTTTTCTAGTTACATACCTAGATGATCTCTTATCTCTTTTCAAACTGGTTTCACCTTTATGTTAGTGATGTTTGTGATAGATTCTCCTAGTTAATAGAAAATCAATTGAGATATTATGTTTTCTAGTTGAGATTATGCTATAGTGTTGTTTGAAAGAAGGTTTCTGAAGGGGCATAGACTTCATATGTGAGTTTATGGACTTCACAAGTGAGTTTTATGGTGCTATACTAGGCTGATGTTTATTACTTCTCAAGTGAGTTCCAATCATAAACTTTGGAACACAAACTTAATGTGTACTTAATATCCTTTAATTTATGCCTCCTTGGCTATGTAACTTTTTTTCTTTTGTAGAGAGAACTAAGAACTATGTGGCTGTGTTGTGGAAGCTTGGATGGATCATCCACAAGACAAATGTGTTGATAACACATGCATTACTTTTAGTTCCACATTGATCTATGAATTAAAAGTTGGGTTGGATGAATTTACTTTGTGTAATCAAACTTTGACCTTTTTGTAATTATCAGTTATAATTAGATACACTTCATGATTTTAGTTGTTTTACTCTGTAATTAGACTTTGATCTTGATGGTTGGCACTTGATCATATCCTCCTTCCAGGGTTATTTGTTAAGTGATATTGTCTATGAACCAAAAACGAAGTGTCTTTCACAGGCAATAACTATTAGAGTGGGCTAATGTGCTGCGCGGAGTTGTTTGTGAACCAGATATGGAATGTCTGATTATAGACAATAGCCACTGCAATGGGCAAATGTGCCAAGTACAGATGTCTATGAACCAAATAAAAATTGTCTGGCCATTAGAATGGGTTAATGGGCTAATATGCTAAGTGGAATTGTCTGTGAATTAGACATGAAGTGTCTGGTTACAGACAATGCACACTGGAACAGACTAATGTAGTAAGTGGAAATGTCTGTGAACTTGATATGAAGTGTCTGGTCACAAACAATAGCCACGCACTGGAATGGACTAGTGGTCTAATGTGCTAAGTGGAATTGTTTGTGAACCGGACATGAAATGTCTGGCCACAGGCAATACCCATTGGAACGTGCAAGTGTTCTAATTAAAATTGTCTGTCAACGTGACATGAAATGTCTGTTTACAAACAATAACCACTTAAAAAAGTTAATTTGTCAAGTGAATGCCATCCAAGAGCAAAACTGCAAAAAGTATTAGTCTTTAATACTTTTTTTTATGCTTTAGAGGCCTATGAACCAGTCCTTAATTCCGACAATTATTGCCCATGTCTTAGAGAACTTGTTGAATGAGATATTTAACTTTAAGACAATACTCACATTTGCATAATTATATAGAGCATAATTAGTTTTTCCATATATGTTAATTAATGTGATAAAACAACCATTCTTGAGATGCCACTTCTTGCCCTAGTTCATAGATAATTACACTTGGGACATTAACCTATTTTATTGACAATTGCCTGTGGCTGGACATTTCATTTCTGATTCACAGACAATTCCACTTAACCCAGTAGCCATTTAAGTGGTTATTGTCTGTGATCAGGCATTTCATTTCTTGTTAACATACAATTCAATTAAACATAATAGCCAATTCGTCTTGGCACAAACACCTATTATCCATGTCTTTGAGCACTTTGTGAATGGGGTATTAAAACCAAACACTTAAGAGATGGGATTAAATAATATGGAGACTAAACATTGTTCAAACATGATTATCACCTAATGGGATATTAAAACCAAACACTTAAGAGATGGGATTACAAAGCAAAAGTCTATTGGTAACCCCTAAAATGAGGACATATCCCCTTAAGAAGTTAAGATACAATAAATTAAAATAAAGGGCAAATAAAACGGTGTGAACCAATATACATGACCAATATTTTAACAAACAAGGTCAAAATCTTACTCCGTATTACATAAAGAAAAAACACTCCAACAAATGGATTTTCCTTTTACAACTTGACTGTGATTTGTGATTACATAAAAAAATGGGAATATCAGAATACTAATACATGGATTAGGCTAAATGTCATTTTGATTGTTGTGTTTCATCCTGTGCAGCTAAACAGCCTTAGCTTTTAATTGTCCAGAGCGTTACAAGTCACGAGCACACGTTATTGTGGGTTCGTTTCTGGACAAAACTTTTTGATATCCATCAATATCTGCAAAACTTTAGCAAATTTCAGCATAAGCATGACATAATCACCTTTGCAAAACAAAAAGTAATACTCCATAATATAAAATTGTTGCAATTATAAGGAGTGAATTGTGAAGATGATTGGCTATTTCTTAACTTTTTTGCATCATATGTCCTGATAAACCAAGGATTTTTAGACAAGACTTTTGTACATCTATATGTAAGACACATGATAACTATTAACTTGTATTCCCAATTAGGATTGGTGGGTAAATTATAATGTATAAAATGTACATGTAGTGTTGAAGAGGGCAGGGGAGTAGTGAAGGAATCACTCACTCCATAGTCTGTAAATCAATAAACAGAAACATTGAACTGGGGTAACCAGAATTAAACAAAATAAATGAGCATAAATAATCAAACACAAGCAATTTAATGAGAACCAAAATCAAGCCAAAAATACTAAAACAAAAGAATAAACATAAACCTTGAGATGGGGTATTCAGAAGAAAATTAAAATAAGTAATGAACACAACCTCAAAAAATAGTAAACAGAAACCTTGAAATGGGATAATGAGAACTAAAGTAAAAGTATTTAATATAAGTAATGAACACAAAACCAAAACACGAGTGATGTTATGCTAACTATTAAGTGACTTCAGCATCAATTAGGAAGAGAAATGGTGTAATGCAATTGAGCAATGATTCACCAAGCCCTAGTTCCAATTAATATTGAGTTCAAACTATCAAGGACAGGAACTCTAGGTATGTATTAGAATTTCCATAATGCATAAATCTGAAAAAACAAATGAAACAATTATGGAGTATTTAAACTTTTTTTGCACTCAAGTATAAATGGTGCGAGCAAAAATTTCATCAATGTTTTCGGTTAAGACTTAAGGAAGTAGACCTTACCAAGCATACTCTCGTTGATAAGAATTACGGACTAATATTGAACCACATAAAATGAAAATAAGACGTTTTTGTTCAAATATGTAAAAAAACAAGCATTGAATTTTCAAATGGCTTAAAAATTCAGAATATTGAATTATTTCTTACCGGCAGAGGGTTTTTTCTTCTTGGAAACTAGTGGGGGTCATCAGAGGGTGTGTTTCTCGTCGACTCACAATTCCTGCAAGGGTTAACAGTGAGAAGCCAACAAATGTTGGATGATAAAAGAAATAACGAGAATTTGGCCAGAAATTTCATTTGAGAACAAAACTGACAAGTTTATGAATGAATTAGGGGGAATTTATTATCTCATGAGTTAGGGTTAAGGAGGTTTAATTAGAGAAAGATGAAGGAGAAATGAATACCATGGTGGCTGTGGAAATGAACGATCGAATCTGGCTTTGTCGATGTTGTCATCCCGTTTTCTACAAAAAAAAAAAGAAAAAAAAAGATAAGGGATGAGAGGTGGTAATTTCAGGAGAGGGGGGACGGTTTGTAGATTTCGTGGAACAATATATCAAGTGGGGGAGGAGTTTTTGTGGAGGAGGAGGGTTACGTTCACAGAAGGGTGAAAGATTTGGAGAGGGGGGAAGGTTTATTACAGATTATGGGAGAAAGCTGGAGAAGAGGAAGAGGGATTTTCGTGGAAGAGGATAGAGGGAGATGAGAGAAAGGAGGGTGAAATTGTGAAAAGGAAAATGAGGGAACTGAATGGTAAAAGGAAAAGATGAAAAAAGTTATATATAGTGTGTACAAAACGTGTACTACTCATGTACATATAGCATTTTTGTTATCATATTGGCCATGGTTGGTAAAGGAGGAATGTGGAAAGTAATTGACTGATATGTTGAATGTTTTGAAAGAAAAATTGTTTGTTAAAGTACATTTTGGTCAAATGCTACTACTAGCTCTTTGTTTTGGTAAAAGGCTAAAAGCTACTACTAGCTTTTAAGTAACCATTTTTCCGCTTGATCTTTTCCATAAGTATTTTTTTTTATAGAAAATTGAAAAATTATCTAACTTTTTCCAATGGAAAAATTTTCAATGTATAAATGGACATACAAAAAGTAAGGTTGGTTGATAGCGAAAAGATATTCCTTTTTGCAGATCATACAAGTTTTGATGGTCGAAAAAGAAAAGATATTCCAACAACTCCTCTATGTATATTTGAGCATAGTAGTTAAGTTGGTTAATGTTCAGAATAATAAATTCGTTTTTAGAGGTTCTTTTTAAAAGTTTGTTTGATAATATTGAAATTAGTTGAATCAATTTATGATGCGGAAATTTACAAATTTTTGAACTAATTGATTAATTGTGCTGAATCAGGACAAATTATATAATACATGAAATATTTTAAAATAAAAAAAATACTACCTCCGTCCCATATTTATCTTCATAGTTCGGTTTACGATGCTTGACTGACGATAAAGCAACTCGATCCCTGTTCACACTCGGATTATTTTTAGTAAATAAAATTTACATATTCAGAAACTACATTAAAACTGCTACAAAGCCTGATCAAGAAAATTTAAATTTGATAAAAATTTGATATATAAAGTAAAAGATTAAGAGTAATTTGAGTTGACCATGTGAATAGTAACTATGAAGATAATTTTGGGACGGAGGGAGTATGAAAATAGTTAAAATAGTCTTTCACACTTACTTTAGTCCGAAAAGTAACTCTAACCTAATTTATTTTGGTCATTACAGTTCAATGACGAAATCCAAAATTACGTGTATTTGAAAAAGTTGATTGATAAGGTTGATAAGTTGAAAAATAGAATCATCAAACAAACTCTTAATATTACTCAAGTACTCCTTAAAATTTATGTATAAAAATGTAATTAAAAGCTATTAAGTATTAACAGTTATTAAAGTCTAGAATGGAATATAATCATGATCACTAAGTTACTACATAATATTATTGACACTAAATTTAAGTCTCGTTTTATCTACTACCTTCATTTTAGTCAAATACTAGTATTTATCATTATTTCTCAACAACAAAATTAACCATAATATCAGCAAATTCCAGACAAATTCACCCTTGTGAGACTACCAAGTACCAAATACTGAGTATAAGAGTTTCGAATTTGGGGTTTGTAATGTGAATCTCCAATAGTTAAATAAAATGCCGCAAATTGTGACGTAACGCTATAGCAAGTAAATTAACTATAAGCATCACTAAACATTGCTCAAATATTACTCCGTAGTCCGTACTAAATACTTATTGAATAACTAGTGTATAAAATGTTTCTTTTAAATGGCTCAAATTACTATTGAATAACTATAAGCATCAATATTCATCAATAACTAGAGTATAAGAATGTTACTTTTATATTGCTCAATTAAATATAAGCATCACTAAAAAATTGCTCAAATATTACTCCGTATAAATACTTATTGAATAACTAGTGTATAAAAATGTTACTTTTAAATTTAGAGCATTAATATTAGCGATATAATTACCAAAGGTCAACTGACCATAGCTAATTACCAACGAGCGACTGATCCAGATGATCAATGTTAGTAATATTCAAAGAACAATCTCAAATATAATGATAATCACAATCAATATTTATGATCATGAGATGATCTGCTTTGAAATTAGTATCAATTTCACGACTTAGAAAATCACATCCAGGAAGTGCGCCAACTATTTTGAAAGGTGTTCTTCAAACTCCTACTGAGAAAAAAGCAAAGCCAGTTTCAGAAACTTGAAAGGAGCACCCTCAAAACCAGTCAAGCAAACATTCACAACTTGCATCTACTTTAAAGTCCTACACTTGAACAAAATATATACTTTCAATAGGCAATTTCTTGATGCATGAAGAATTAAGCATGCCAGTCTCAATTCACTTGAGCAGCAAGCAAGAATTTAAGTCAATATTTAGGGTATAGCCATGTGCTCAATGATGCTAACCAAGCCAGACTTGTATGTTGGGTAAAGCAGCTTCACTCCCAATTCTTCTTTCATCCGGGCATTCGATACTCGCTTTTCACCTCTATAAGCTCCTTTATCTAGGGAGTCGCCATTAGGGTTACACTGTTTGATGACCCTATCCGGCCATTTCTTCTCCACCAAACTCTGAGCAAATCTTAACACTTCCTTTCTAGAGGCAGGGTCGTCATCTACTATGTTGTATACCCTACTGAAGAAATCAGAACGGAGAGATCAAGGAAAAAAATATTAACAAAGTATGATGTTACTTCAGGGAAAAAATAGCCAGATGTATTGTGATGATGGAGCAAAATCACTAAATCAATCACGTAGCGCTGAACATGTTTTTCCATTATGTCAGATTTTGTTGCACTTGATTACTATTTTGATTATTCAGATTCTCCCAAAGGGCTATTGAAATTGATGTATTTTACGGTATATTGCTTCTGATGGTAAATAAACGTGTTAGGCATTGAGAAAATCGAAAGAGGTAACTATTTTCAACTTTACCCCGGACATGGATTCTGGATGCTGGCATTGAGTGCTTGGCAGATGTCAGCAACATGAATCCGAGAAGTAAAGTTCTTAGATGATCTCATCACCTGACTCCTTGAAAGATTCCCCTTCTTAAGAATGGTATCAACAGCACTGCACAATATATCATTACAAAAAAGATCCCGCTAGTTTCAACCATTAAAAATTAAAATAGTATTACCTCTGACCCCAAAAAATGTCATGTTTCATCTAGGTACAATTTCTTAATTTTTGGTAGGGGTCAACTCTTACATTTTAAATCATACTTAAATTTATAGATTTATACTCCCTCCGTCCCTGAAAGAAGTTCCCCATTTGACTTTCACACACTTTTATGCAAGTAAACTTACCAGGTGGTAGGTTTTACTATTTTGACACTGTTTCGACACTGTTTTGCACTGTTTGGCACTGTTTTGATGTAGATAACTTTCCATTTAAGGAAATGAGAACTTAAATTAGGGACATCCAAATAAGGAAAGTTGGAACTTCTTTCGGGGACGGAGAGAGTATGTTTGTTCAACTAAACTTAACATACTTGACTTGTTTGAGTTATTATTATTTAGTAAAGAAGTACACTAAATAATGAAAATTACTTATTTTGATCAAATAGGACTTTAATTTATTGGGGCAAAAGTAAGTTTTGATCAAATGTTATCCATATATGCTCTCACAAACAAGGTCAATATTATAATACTCCAAGAACGCCAATCCAACCTTCTGTTAGGGCCATAGATGCCACCAAGTCGAAATACTTGTGCAGCAACCTCAAGATCAAGACCCAATTGCAACCATCCTTCTTCAGCAGCTAATCTAGCTTTGGCTGATTCACTTGTAGGCCTTGCTGGAAACCTGCAAGTGGTGATGCACAGCTCAGGGTATGTTTGGCAAGGACTTCAGGATGAAATGGCTGAATATATTGGATTTTCTGAACGCAAAAATGTTTAGTAACATCTATCTCAGCCAAGTGCGTAAGCCAAAAGTCACTTTGTCTGCTTATCCTGCTCAATACGGTAAGTTGAAATTTCAGCTTTGGACAAATCAATAAACAGATAACTCCCATTTACACTTACTCCTCATTTACCCATGCACCATCACAATCTCCATAAATACCTACAAGTCAAAAGAAAGTTCCAATAACCCACCATCAACATTCAGTCCTTCCCTTCACATATATTATATATCTTGGTGAAAAGAGAACATTTTCAAGTGAGCCATACTTGTTGATGACAAGTAGCCTAGCCACCTGAGGTCACCATCTTTCAATCTATCATTAAGTAATTCTCTATGTCGAAGCATCTGTAGAAATGATGATACTTATTAGCAGATTGTTATCAAGATAGACAGAATTTAGGGTAAGTTTGGATCCTGGAAAACGGTAAGGAAGTGGGAAAATGCTAAGAAAAGTTATATTCTTATGTTTGATTTTACCATGAGAATGCCATGAAAATGAACTCTAATTTTTAATTTTTTTCACAGAGATTTAGATTTCGTAGTCTGCATATAATGCAGATATTAAAATTATTTTTAAAGATATCAAAAATAAATTTATGGACTTTGAACCAACCTTTACTTTTCCCCCCATGTTTCCTTTCGTTCCAAATTTCCCCTATACTTTCCTCCAACCCCCCTCACCCTAGAAATTCCAGAGTTTCAAGCGGACCTTTAAAGTGATGAAATGATTAATATTGACGAAATATGTAAGATTTACAGGATCACCGAGTCCAGGAACTGTTGGGATGGAGATTAGAAGGTGTGAATGACATTTCATGACATCTAGGACCTCTGGTCTGAAAGTGGATCACAACCAAGGAATGATCAGAAGTAGAGAAAGAAAATATGACTAAAACAGAAAGAAACGGTAAGAAAAGAAAACACGAAAAATATAAGGGAAAGTGGAGTAAGAGTGCAGATGTTGAAATCATCATACCAGTAAATCAATTAACTAAAGTACTGAACAAGGCAATGTATCCGCCTATCCGGCTCAGAAGTAGGGTCATGAAAGGGTGAGATGTGGGCATACCTAACGGCCTTACCCCTTACTTTAGGAAAGTAAATGAGATTATCATTTTTTTTCAAAACAACATATTTCTAATAAATATGTGAATAAATTGTTCAACAGAAAATTTGGTTAAGAACATCCTCACAAAGACACCTTCTTTACCCTCAACTTTCCTTTAAAAGATACTCTGTAGATGACATGAGATATGCTATTAATTAACTTAAATAATAACAGAAAAATGTGATTCCAATTATAGGTTGATAGCAGAAACGAAGTAAAGATAAACACAATAAGATTTTACATCCACAAAAATGTAAAGGAAGGTAAAAAGCAAAGCGTTTACTCATCATACAAGGTAAAAGGAACACGTATACCCCGGAACTATGTGTTATAAAAAATCTTTTTAGAACAATTACCACACCAAAGTTGTAAAGTGTTAACAAATATACCCTTCAACTATATATGACAAGACATATATACTCCTTAATAATATATGTAGTATTAAAGAGCATGTATAGCTATAAACCATGTAATCATAAGGCTATATCCGTTCTAAGTTCTAACTTCTAACTTTGCAGTTTGTGTTCCAAAACAGAGTTGAGTGGTATATTTGTTCTCAGACAAGGCAACATTTGTACCTTCTCCCTTCTTATTATTTAGATTCTACAGCTAAGATGATAGCAATTAGCCAATTAGGACATCAAATTTTAGGATTGGGACTAAAGTAAACCTCACAATGGATCTTTGGCATCCATGACAAAAGCATTGTATCCCATTTCCTCCAGTTTCTTTTTCTTCTCAGCGCTGGTACACGTCCCAGATACTGTCCTGAGGCAAGCACAAACAAGTTTTAATGGGAACTAAGCTAAGCCAGTAGTTGAAAAAGGTTATAGGAGAAGGAGATATTTACCATCCTTTACACTTCAAATTTGCAGCAAAGAACTCTCCAACGAACCCCATTCCCAAAATGAACATTCGACTTTGGACCTGGGTCTCCCTAGTATCGCAACTGGGATTCAGAGTGCATCTCACGTAGGGAAAAGATCTCACTGTCTTGTATGTGTAGCATATTGAACTTCGGCCTCGCCGGAGAAGAGGCAACGACGATGGGCGCGATAAAGAGCAGAAATCCATCACGTAAGAAGCATCTGGAATAAGGTGCATATGTGGCCACACACATAAATATTAATATCAACAAATAAATTATTTCTTACCTTATTTGATTGATTTTATACTGACATGTTTTTCCCTACTGTTGGGCCGCGGGTATGCGGTGCCAGCAATTGTCCAGCCTGCCGGTGCAATCGAACCGCGTGGCGCTTCGCATGTGTTATAAATGGGGAGGAGCGTGCTACACTATCAGTGCAACGATCCACAATTGGTATCAGAGCCAAGGTCACGGGTTTGACCCCCGACAACAGCATGTTGCGCAGTTGAGGCTGGCAAGTGCTGGGAGAGATTGTTGGGCCGCGGGTATGCGGTGCCAGCAATTGTCCAGCCTGCCGGTGCAATCGAACCGCGTGGCGCTTCGCATATGCTATAAATGAGAAGGGCCGTGCTACACTATCAGCGATTGCTTTTAGTGTAGCGGTAAGCGCAACGATCCACACCTGCAATATCAACATCTAAACGGTCTCCTTGATATTGTGGAGAAAAACTTACCAAAACTGTAAAAAAATCATGCAAACAAGGAGAGAAAGGATTTATTTACTACGTAGTACTACGTAATATTTATGTGGTTAACTCTCATGCCACATGTGCACCGTGCATATTGTAGCATTGGAGATGCTCTAAACTGCTTAGGGGTTGTATCCTATTTTGGCGTTATCTAGCTTTATACTTTGACGAAAATTACTCCTACTTAAAGAATAAAAATATACTACTACCTCCGTCTCACTATGTTTGGGACAATCCGGTAAGGGTGGGAAAAACCGAACCGAAACCCGGAAACCGACCCTGGACCGACCCGAATTATGATCTCGGTCCAGGTTTTATCTTTTTAACTGGCCCGAATTAAAAAACAACCGGACTGAACCGAAAATTCCGGGCTCATCAACGGGCCTTAAAATCTATAATCCGGCCCGGACCAAAAAAAACCCGAAACAATTAGTTTTATTACAAAATTAATATAGTATATGAATAATTGAATATAAATAAAATATTAACTAATATATGATTGTAATCACGGCGGATAAAAAAGATTTAGTAACTTTTAGTGACTACAAATATGTTGAATTTGTTTAACGTAATGATGACCATGAGAATATATTTATAGCAACTACTAGTTTAGTAGAGGTTCAAAATAGTAGGGGTCGAATTAATAGAGATTGAGGTAGTAGGGGTAAGCTAATAGGGGTTCAAAATATTAGGGGTTGAAGTAGTAGGGATTGAGTTAGTAGGGGTTGAACAAATAGGGATTGAGTAGTAGGGTTAAGCTAGTAGGGGTTAACGTTCACGATAATAGGGGTTAACTCAATCCCTACTAGTTCAACCCTACTATTTTGAACCCCTATTAACTTAAGCCCTACTAGTTCAACTCCTATTATCGTAGACCCATACTAGCTTAACCCCTACTACTCAATCCCTACTAGTTCAACCCCTACTATTTTGAACCCCTACTACTCAATCCCTACTAGTTCAACCCCTACTATTTTGAACCCCTACTAACTCAATCCCTACTAGTTCAACCCCTACTATTTTGAATCCCTACTAGCTTACCCCTACTAACCCAATCCCGACTAATTCGACCCCTATTATTTTGAACCCCCACTAAACTAATCCCTACTAGTTTAACCCCTACTATTTTGAATCCCTACTAACTCAATCCCTACTAATTAAACCCCTACTATCGTGAACCCCTACTAGCTTAACCTCTACTAGTTCAGCCCCTACTAGTTCAACCCCTACTATTTTGAATCCCTACTGTTTCAACCCCTACTATTTTGAACCCCTACTAACATAATCCCTACTAATTACCCTACTATTTTGAACCCCTACTAGCTTAACCCCTACTAACTCAATCCCTACTAGTTCAATCCCTACTATTTTGAACCCCTACTAACCCCACCCCTACTAGTTCAACCCCTACTATCGTGAACCCCTACTAGCTTAACCCCTACTAGTTCAACCCCTACTATTTTGAACCCCTACTAACCCAATCCATACTAGTTCAACTCCTATTATTTTGAACCCCTACTAACCCAATCCCTACTAGTCAACCCCTACTATTTTGAACTCCTACTAGATTAACCCCTACTACCCAATCCCTACTAGTTCAACCCTACTATTTTGAACCCCTGTTAACTTAAGCATAGACCCCTACTAGCTTAACCCCTACTACTCAATCCCTACTAGTTCAACCCTGTTAGGACCCAACTATGATGATTTTGATGATGCCACTATACTTTGCACTAATATTTTGTGTCTAAGTTAATTCGTGCATTATTGCTTAAAAGTGAACAAGAATAGTGAACAACTAACTGGAACACAAAATGCAATAAGGTAATAACTTTTACCTTAATAGGATTTGTTATCCTACCAGTTAAGTTGTACACAATACCTGCTAAACTACACAAGTACTTAAAAGTGACAAGAATTCCAATGTACAAACTGTGTATCAGATTAAACATACTGGAACTATAAAATGCAATAAGGTAAAAATTATTTACCTTACATGGATATTTAGATCCAACCAGTATAGCTTTAATTTGGTACATAAGTTTAATCATGTCACTTAAAGAAAGAAAGTGATTAGTAAAATAAGTGACAAATTTTACTGTGAAATTTGTACCAAATAAATTGTACTGGAAAGAACAAAATGCAATAAGGTAATCCTATTACCTTAATAGGATATTTCAAAAATCCTACCAGTACAAAACTTATTTGATACAAAATATTCAAAGTCACACATTTTACTACTTCACTACACAAATTGAGCAGGTTCACGCACTCAGCTTTACAAGTGTAGTTGCAAGACAAGGCTAATACACTCAGAACGCAAGAGGAGAGAAGACATCTGATTAGGTGAATAGTGAAGAGTTTCAGAATAGGCATGCAGCGATAAGAAGGCCTAAGGTATGGGTGTTATCTTCGTACAAAGCAAGTGGTCTTCAAAAGACAAATCCTTATCCTGCTCCAACACAAGAAGACGCAAGTACAATACTTTGGACGTCTAGGATTAAATCCTCTTAACCAACGGAGGAGATTAATCTACTGGAGATGCCTATAAAAATAGGCAGAAGCATGAGATCAAAGGGAAGTCATTGAGTTCAAAGCAAGTGGTTCAGTCATTACACTACGCATATCCAGCAAAGGAAAAAGTGCTTGAACACTCTGCTTTGACTCATGCTTCACTAAGCTCTTAGACTAGATCATTCATTGTAACATTTATAGAGCTTAGGTTTTAGTTGGAGGTTAGACACTTCGTGAATCAATTCATGTTGTTGTAAACACTTAGGAGAACAGTTGTTCGGATCCTAAAGTGTGGTTAGATAGATAGAGTACCTTTTGATCCCCACTGGATCAATTGAGAAAAGTCTAAGGACTGAGTAACTTTGAGTGGTGTTATACTCATCGTGAAAAACCTTCAATCTAGGCCAGAGTTGTCAAGGCTAGATTGGCACTAATTGTATTGGGCTGAATACTTTAGTGGAAATCCATCTGAAATAGGGTGGGACTGGATGTAGGAGGATTACACCACCTCTGAACCAGGATATATCGTGTGTTGATTTACTTTCATACATACAGAAGCACACACCAAACACATCTCACTAAAGGATTGTAGTTTGCCAGCAGCATCCTAAGCAGTAGTCTTCATCGACTGTACTGCTTAGCCTACTGCTTAATAACTCACTCTCCTTGAGAGTGTTTTCCACTAGAAGTTATCTTACACTCAGAAGGTGCCTCAGCAGTACCCTGGTCTTCACCCTCCTGCTGAGCCCACTGCCCATTTATATGTGTCTTTCCGAACACCATAACAAGCCAGAACAAAAAGCCATCCAAGAGTCACCCTGTTTTTAACAGTTGCCTCAGCAGTAACCTGCCCACCAGTCGACTGCCAACTCAGCAGTTGCCTGCCAGTCAGCAAACTGCCTGTGCAGCAGTAGACTAAGCAGTTACCTGCTCACCAGTCTACTGCCAAGCCTACTTCCTCTTGTCACCAGTCTAAACATCATCTAAACTAGAAAGTTATCTCACACCAAGTATAAAGAGGTTAAAGACTTCCGCTGTGCATCTATTAATCTCTTAAAAGATTATAGATCAACTCATCTAGAGGGAAAACTTCATAAAGTTGAAAAAGATTTAAAAGTCTATTCACCCCCCCCCCCTCTAGACTTTTACCTCTATCCGGGACCATCAAGTGGTATCAGAGACAGTGTGTTCCTAGAGTCAGTTTCTGACTATTTTTGAACCAAAGATCCAAATCCACTTTTATCCCAAAACTTTCTGAATGATGGATGAACAAGCAAAGAATCTGTTGATCAACAGCAACAAATCCAATGACTGGAAAACAAAGGATGTATGGGATGAACTCACGGAGAGTCAATCAGAAGATGATCAAAGCAGCTCAAATGATGAAAGCTGCTCATCAGAAAGGCAGGAGGAGGCTATTACTTGCTTTTTTGGAATGACTCCAGAAAATAGCTCCTCTCACAACTATGATATGGCCAGATCCCATGAAGGTGACAATGATGAGGTATTATCCTGTTCCTCGAGCAATTCATATTATTCCAACTCAACCAGTGTTGATATGGAAGCATTGCTCCACCAATTTGAAAACTTCCAAAAAGAGCACCTTAGCTTAATGAATGAAAACTGTAGAATTCAAGAAAATCTTTTAGTAGCTCATGCACAATTGGGTGAAGCAATCAAAAAGATAGATTTTCTTGAATGTGAAAACATCAGTTTGAAAGAAAAGCTAAGCTCCCTCACTCCCCCACTCACTAAGGAAGTTCAACACACTGAAAAAGACACAGGATACACATCATGTTCCCACTCATTGAAAAACTCTCCCAAATACTCTTCTACCACAAAACATACGTTCAAAGAAGACACAAAGTCTCTTAGCCACCAACACTCCCACATCCATATAGTTCCCACAAGAAGGAACATGTCTGCTCCTAAACCAGAATCAAAATCCCTGTACAAACAGAAACTTCCTTTCAAACAAGGAAACCAAAGAACCAGTTGGCAAAACACCAATAAGACCAACTACCCACCTAAGAAGCAGCTAAATCAACCTAGAAAAAATCACTCTTATCCTACACACAGGAGAGAGATGATAAACACATACACAGCCACCCCATCTGAATGCAACACTTCAAAAGGCTGTAGATCACACTGCTTAGGGGGAAATAGTTCTAAATGGGAATGGATGCCCAAATCTGTTCAAAGGAAGTTGCCCACTTCAATGTGGGCTACCACCACTCAACAATGATAAATACAGGAGGGTGCTGGAGCAACTAACTCAACTGAATAGTACATACATTCTAGTTGCTCTAAGCACAAGACAAGGAGCAGAAGGCCACTGACAAACTGTTCAAAGGAAGAACCCAAAGAAACACTTGCAGAAGAGGAAAAGAGAAGAAGATATCAAAGGAGTTGGAGATTCAATCAAATGAAGAACTTACAAACCAATACACACCTTGTGTTGAGGTTTTAAAGTTCAATCAAATGCACAAACCAACTCCAGATCAACTGTTACATCTTCCTCAAGAGATGTAACTGTGCTTAAAGAAAGATGAAGGAGGGACCACCTAGGTGATGGAAGAAGAATAGCTGAGACCATCTCAAGAAGGTGACTCAGATGTCAGACTACTGCTAGCAAAAGACTCAGACTGAGACAACTGCCAGCAGTAGGATTAGATCAAGCAGGATCATCACCTAAATTGAAGCTCCAAATCTTCCAAGTCTATCTGAGGAAAGTAATGAGAAAGAGGAAGAAAGGCAGCTGCTCAAATACTCTGGAGGGAACAAACTTAGAATACTTAAAGATCCCAAAAATTAATGGTGCATCAACTTAGGGGGAACCTCTAAGGGGGAACGCTTTCTAAAGTAACGAAGGAATAAAGCTACAAGATCCGAAAGAAGAAGGTTCAGCAGAGGTCTCCGCAGAGGTCTCTGCCGAAACACTTATAGCAGAAGAAGGCTTAAAAATCAGCAGCAGGCTCGCACTTGGTATGTATAAACTGAATATACTCAAAGCAGTTTTCTGCTTTTCCGGGTGTAAATGCAATCAAGGCCATGCGTTAATAACCGACTTCTCCAACGGTTATAATAAAACGGCTAGTTTCCGATAGAAACTATATATACCTCCTCCGTACATTCCCCCTTCACTTTTTACAAGTATTCCCTCTCTATTCTTACTCTAAGCATTCTAAAAGCTCTCAACCAGAACTTCCTACTACTCTTCTTCCTCACGATCAAATGGCAACCATGAAAAACATCAAAGACATGATCTTCACTGGATCAATCCTTGACACAGCCATCATCATGAGGAAAGCCAAAAACAAAGATCTAATGAGGGATCTTCTAAGAAAATTGGATTCCACAGGGCTACTCAAAATGGCCACACATGTCTATCCAAACTATTATCCAGAGATCGCAGCAGAGTTCTATCTCAACTCCACCAAAGATAGCCTTAAATCAAACGTCAAAGGCAGATCGGTGGAAATTAAAGAAGACGACATCAAAGATCTACTGACTCTTCCTAGCCATGATTTCCCATCAGTTGCAGAATACGAGCTTGATGAGCAGTCATTCAAAGAAATTGCCCTGATTCCATCTGCACAAAATGCTCAATCACTCAAACTGAAGACCAACAAAATGGTTTATGAGTATGCTCTTCTACTCAGCATACTCTACAAATGCATCGATTCAAAAAACACTGCACTCGATGAGCTCAACAGAACAAGAGCCATTCCTCTAGCTGCAATCATTTCAGGATCACCGCATAACTGGAGCAGATATGTATTTGAAAACCTGGTGGCCTATGTCAATAAATTTCATGACAGGAAGATTGCTACAGCAATCCCTCATCTGGGATATGGATTTCTCATTGGAGAAATCTTAAGGAAGAAGGGAGTCAACTGCTCAATTAAAGTGGCAACTGATTGGAGAAAGTTCCTTTCCCAAAAATCAAGTCAAGGAACCCCACAAATACCACAAGAAGGAGACTCCATAGTCTCAAATGATCTTCTCAAAAACACTCTCACCAAAATCAAATCCAGATCTCTGAAGAGAGCTCAACCAGACAATGAAGAAGTCCAGTCAAGAAAATCCTCAAAGAAGATGGCTGCCAATCGAAATCTTCAAGCAGAGATGGAGGCAGTAGCCTCCCCACTAAATACATTCGCCTCAGCAGAATCCTCACTTCCAACTATCCATGAAGAAAGTGAGGGATCTCAACATCCAGAGGAGCAGCAGACATCTTCTTCTACATGCAAGACTACCTCTGGAGCAAGTATTGCCATCCCGGCCACTCCTCTCTCAATTAACATCCCTCAATCACCAGCACAAATCACTCAGCAGGCACCTTCTACACCAGCAGTCAACTCACCAACTCCTCTTGAAAGATTAGAAACTGAATGGGCTCGAGTCAAAGCTTGGAGGGATTGGAAACTCTCCAAGATTCTCCATCAAGCCAGTACCCTAACAAAATTCATCAGTGAAGAGTACTTTGCTCTCACCTGGCTTGGCACTGATGACATAGCTAAAGCAACAAACCTCCATCAAATGAATCTGATCTATCTCTCCAAGAAACGTAAAATCACAGCCAAGGATATTCATGAAGACAACAATGATGATGATGACAATGATGATGATGATCTTGATGATAGTGATATTGGAGATCAACCTCAACCCTCACCTCAATACAAAGGTAAGAAAATCATCTCCTCTTCTACATCCTCTAGTGACAAAGCACTACAAGAGGTTCTTGAAAAATCCAAGTATGAAACAAAAGGAGGTGGAGAATCATCCAAAGCAACAAGCAAGCAGCCAACTGCCATCTTGATCACACATCCAACCTTGGCTCATAACACTGTCCAGACTACTGACCAAACCACTGCAAGTCTCGAAGAAGCTGATAAAGAAGAAGATCCTATATCCCTAGCCAATCTCTTCGTACAAGAAAGGGGAGCTTCTATCAAATTCATTAGCAGAGCAGAGGTCAGACTACATAAAAGGCTCATCAAAATGCAGAAGCAAATGAAAGAAAGACTTGATATCAGGTTTGAGGAAGTCCACAGGCATATCAGAAATGACCTCATGATCCAGCAGGTCTTCAATGCAGAGCAGAGGGCTCTCCTCAAAGTCAAAACCTCACAACACGAAGCTGTGGCTGCAGAAATCAAACAAGAACTTGAGGCACTCAAAACAAGAAATGATGAGCTGGCCAGTCAACTGCTCACATCACAAGCCACAAGCTCCTCTGCTCAGGTAACTTCTTTTACTACTTTACCCACTAATCTTGATCAGGCGCTTCAAACAATTCAAAAACATGAAGAGTTCATACAATATCTCAAGACCAAGGAACTACCTGCCATCCTTCAACTCTCCCAGAAAATAGTTACAAAACAGGTAGAGCACTCAGAAGCAATTGGTCAAACAAAAGCAGATGTTGAAAAACATCTCACCAATCTTCACAAAGCTACTCAAGAGGCTTTCATCAAACAAGGAAATGAACTCAAGAAACTTGATCAAAATCTTGAGAAATTAGACCGAGTAGTCAAAGAAGATGTCAAAATAGATGTCATGGATCTACGAAACGTTATAAATGCAGTGGCAGTTGAAGTCAGCGATCTACGCCCAAAAAGACGACAAGTGGAAGTTGACTCTGATCCAGAGATAGAAGCTCTATTCCAAGAAAGCCAATCCACTGATCATGCTGCCAAAAAGGGGGAAAGATCAACACAAGCAGGCCCCTCCTCTACAAGGTCATTAGCAGCAAAGAAGGCGGCAGAAACCAGAAGAAAGAACAAGCTCCTCCAAGAAGAAGCAAAGATCAGACAAAGAAAAGCAAAAGAAGCAGAAGCCAAGAAAAAGTTGGAGGAAGCCAACAAAAATAGACCTCTAGACAAGTCCGAAAGTGACTAAAAACTATTGTACTTTAGACTATAGACCAATGTACAACATTCTCATAAAGTACAAATATTCTTTCTCTTGTGTTGTATAGTTTTGGCATCATCAAAAAGGGGGAAATTGTTAGGACCCAACTATGATGATTTTGATGATGCCACTATACTTTGCACTAATATTTTGTGTCTAAGTTAATTCGTGCATTATTGCTTAAAAGTGAACAAGAATAGTGAACAACTAACTGGAACACAAAATGCAATAAGGTAATAACTTTTACCTTAATAGGATTTGTTATCCTACCAGTTAAGTTGTACACAATACCTGCTAAACTACACAAGTACTTAAAAGTGACAAGAATTCCAATGTACAAACTGTGTATCAGATTAAACATACTGGAACTATAAAATGCAATAAGGTAAAAATTATTTACCTTACATGGATATTTAGATCCAACCAGTATAGCTTTAATTTGGTACATAAGTTTAATCATGTCACTTAAAGAAAGAAAGTGATTAGTAAAATAAGTGACAAATTTTACTGTGAAATTTGTACCAAATAAATTGTACTGGAAAGAACAAAATGCAATAAGGTAATCCTATTACCTTAATAGGATATTTCAAAAATCCTACCAGTACAAAACTTATTTGATACAAAATATTCAAAGTCACACATTTTACTACTTCACTACACAAATTGAGCAGGTTCACGCACTCAGCTTTACAAGTGTAGTTGCAAGACAAGGCTAATACACTCAGAACGCAAGAGGAGAGAAGACATCTGATTAGGTGAATAGTGAAGAGTTTCAGAATAGGCATGCAGCGATAAGAAGGCCTAAGGTATGGGTGTTATCTTCGTACAAAGCAAGTGGTCTTCAAAAGACAAATCCTTATCCTGCTCCAACACAAGAAGACGCAAGTACAATACTTTGGACGTCTAGGATTAAATCCTCTTAACCAACGGAGGAGATTAATCTACTGGAGATGCCTATAAAAATAGGCAGAAGCATGAGATCAAAGGGAAGTCATTGAGTTCAAAGCAAGTGGTTCAGTCATTACACTACGCATATCCAGCAAAGGAAAAAGTGCTTGAACACTCTGCTTTGACTCATGCTTCACTAAGCTCTTAGACTAGATCATTCATTGTAACATTTATAGAGCTTAGGTTTTAGTTGGAGGTTAGACACTTCGTGAATCAATTCATGTTGTTGTAAACACTTAGGAGAACAGTTGTTCGGATCCTAAAGTGTGGTTAGATAGATAGAGTACCTTTTGATCCCCACTGGATCAATTGAGAAAAGTCTAAGGACTGAGTAACTTTGAGTGGTGTTATACTCATCGTGAAAAACCTTCAATCTAGGCCAGAGTTGTCAAGGCTAGATTGGCACTAATTGTATTGGGCTGAATACTTTAGTGGAAATCCATCTGAAATAGGGTGGGACTGGATGTAGGAGGATTACACCACCTCTGAACCAGGATATATCGTGTGTTGATTTACTTTCATACATACAGAAGCACACACCAAACACATCTCACTAAAGGATTGTAGTTTGCCAGCAGCATCCTAAGCAGTAGTCTTCATCGACTGTACTGCTTAGCCTACTGCTTAATAACTCACTCTCCTTGAGAGTGTTTTCCACTAGAAGTTATCTTACACTCAGAAGGTGCCTCAGCAGTACCCTGGTCTTCACCCTCCTGCTGAGCCCACTGCCCATTTATATGTGTCTTTCCGAACACCATAACAAGCCAGAACAAAAAGTCATCCAAGAGTCACCCTGTTTTTAACAGTTGCCTCAGCAGTAACCTGCCCACCAGTCGACTGCCAACTCAGCAGTTGCCTGCCAGTCAGCAAACTGCCTGTGCAGCAGTAGACTAAGCAGTTACCTGCTCACCAGTCTACTGCCAAGCCTACTTCCTCTTGTCACCAGTCTAAACATCATCTAAACTAGAAAGTTATCTCACACCAAGTATAAAGAGGTTAAAGACTTCCGCTGTGCATCTATTAATCTCTTAAAAGATTATAGATCAACTCATCTAGAGGGAAAACTTCATAAAGTTGAAAAAGATTTAAAAGTCTATTCACCCCCCCCTCTAGACTTTTACCTCTATCCGGGACCATCAAACCCCTACTATTTTGAACCCCTACTACTCAATCCCTACTAGTTCAACCCCTACTATTTTGAACTCCTACTAACTCAATCCCTACTAGTTCAACCCCTACTATTTTGAATCCCTACTAGCTCAATCCCTACTAATTAAACCCCTACTATCGTGAACTCCTACTAGCTTAACCCCTACTAGTTCAGCCCCTACTATTTTGAACCCCTACTAACCCAATCCTACTAATTACCCTACTATTTTGAACCCCTACTAGCTTAACCCCTACTAACTCAATCCCTACTAGTTCAATCCCTACTATTTTGAACCCCTACTAACCTCACCCCTACTAGTTCAACCCCTACTATCGTGAACCCCTACTAGCTTAACCCCTACTAGTTCAACCCCTACTATTTTGAACCCCTACTAACCCAATCCATACTAGTTTAACACCTATTATTTTGAACGCCTACTAACCCAATCCCTACTAGTCAACCCCTACTATTTGAACTCCTACTAGCTTAACCCCTACTATCCAATCCCTACTAGTTCAACCCTACTATTTTGAACCCCTATTAACTTAAGCCCCTAGGGTTCAACTCCTATTATCGTAGACCCCTACTAGCTTAACCCCTACTACTCAATCCCTACTAGTTCAACCCCTACTATTTTGAACCCCTATTACTTAATCCCTACTAGTTCAACCCCTACTATTTTGAACCCCTACTACTCAATCCCTACTAGTTCAACCCCTACTATTTTGAACTCCTACTAACTCAATCCCTACTAGTTCAACCCCTACTATTTTGAATCCCTACTAGCTTACCCCTACTAACCCAATCCCGACTAATTCGACCCCTACTATTTTGAACCCCCACTAAACTAATCCCTACTAGTTTAACCCCTACTATTTTGAATCCTTACTAACTCAATCCCTACTAATTATACCCCTACTATCGTGAACCCCTACTAGCTTAACCCCTACTAGTTAAGCCCCTACTAGTTCAACCCCTACTATTTTGAATCCCTACTGTTTCAACCCCTACTATTTTGAACCCCTACTAACATAATCCCTACTAATTACCCTACTATTTTGAGGTTGACGACGAGGTGTTTCTGAGGGTGTCACCTTGGAAAGGGATCATCAGGTTCCTCAGTCGGGGTAAGCTTAACCCACGTTACATCGGCCCATTCAAAATCATTGAAAGGATTGGGGTTGTAGCGTACCGACTTCAGTTGACTCCAGAGTTAGAAAAGATCCATAATGTATTTCATGTTTCCATGCTCAAGAAGTATGTACGGGACCCGTCACATATTCTTGAGAAACCACCGGTAGAAATCCGGGAAGACCTTCACTATGCGGTGCAGCCGGTAAAGATCATGGACCGACAGACAAAGAAGCTAAGGAGTAAAGAGGTACCGATGGTGAAAGTACTTTGGAAGAGTGATCGATTCGAGGAGCAGACTTGGGAAGTGGAGACCCTGATGAGGGAACAATATCCATTTCTGTTTGACTAGACACGTGGATTTCGGGGACGAAATCCCAAATAAGGGGGGTAGAACTTGTAACACCGCCCCCGAGTATTTGTACTTTATCAAATTATGTATTGAGCCCAAGAAATGAATAAACGCATTTTACGTGATTGTGAATTTTTATCATTTCTTTTGCGTGAATAGTAAAATTCACGTGGGGCCCACACCGGAAGTGGGGGCCACCCGATATTATCGGGACCTCATATTATATTCATCTGGGTGTAGATAATATGTATATGATGGTGGATATCCATGTTGGGCCATATAAACCATGTGTGTTGGCCAGTTGTACATATAAAGCCCATTATCGGTACCGACGCACTAACAGTTAAAAAGCCATAATAAACTATGGAGACCGCAAAATTAAAAGTTGGGGAATATAAATTCATTCTAAAAGCCAATAATATTTGGAAGGAGGATAGATATTTCATTTGACCCGATAAAATGAAATATAATTAAAACAGTCCGGAAAAATACAACTTTCGGGACCAAGTGTACACTTGGGGACTTAAAGGGATGACCTCCCACATAAGTGGGGGCCACCCCACGACTTTTTCTAGCAAATGGAGAGGGGAGCTGCATCTTTGGATTGCTGAGGGGTGTTGAGAAGACTTGGAGACAAAGAGTGAAAGCCAAGGGGACCCTCACCCATGTTAATTGATGAATAAGCCAAAATGACTATCTCCATCATCCCTACACCCATATGCTCGACCCATCCTCCATCTAAAGAGTAGTAAGCTCTGCAAAAACTCCATCCATACCATCCTCACACGCACCAAGAACAAGGGGAAGAAGAAGAAAGGAAAAGAGAAGAGAAAAGAGGAGTTTTAGGTGGGAAAACTTGTGGTTAAAGAGGTAATGACTTCACTAACCCCATTTATTCACTTTTACCATATTTAATACTTCTATTATGGTTCTACACATGTAAAAGTGTAGAATGGGAGTTGGAGGGTTGGTTTATACCCAAAACGAACTTTGAGAGCAAAGTTGACGAGTTTGCCGGAAAATAACCTTTTAGAGGTTATTGGTGTTGATATGTGTTTTATGATGATAAAACCTTGTTATTAACTTGTATAAGGTATTCCAAGAACTTTCACGGAGTTGAAAGGGTCGCCGGAGTTGTCGTCGGAGTTAGTTGAAGTTCACCGGAGTTGCACCGGGGCCAAATCGGGGAGGCTAGAACTTCATAAGCTTCATTAAGGTGAGAAGACGGCTATATGCTTTATAACTTTTGATTGAGGCATGAGATTACCTAAAGTAATCAAGTATATGTTTTATGGAATGATTAAAGTTAATCAAGTATTGGCTTATGCCATGATTATATATAAAACAAAGTTGAAAAGCATGTTTTGTATGTTTGGTGATTAAAAATGTGATAACTTATTATGTACAATGATTCAGGGGTCAAAAATGGTATTTTTGTATCAAGGACTTCAAGTAGAATATGCGTGTAAAATTTCACGTTAATCGGACTCCGTTTGGGCGGTCAAACGGGCGTTGACCGCCAAGTCAACTACATACCCGACCGGGTGTCTGCTGAAAATTGGCCCCAAATAGCCGCTGTCTCCTATACCCGATCGCGTATGGATAGATACTCGATCGAGTATGCCTTGAAAATTAGCCTTATAGGCTCCTGTCTCCTGTACTCGACCGAGTATTGATGGGTACTCGATCGAGTATTGGGTTATACTCAAAACGGGTAGTTTTTGAGTGGGATAACGTGGACCGATCAGGTGGGACCCGTCCACGTTGGTTACTAAGGATTGTTATATGACTATAGGGCTAGGTATTGTCCATGGTTGGTTGAATGAAAGGTTAGCCATATCCAGGTTAGGGTTTGGTTAGAAATAAGGTTGAGGTTGAGCATCCTCAGGACGGTAAATGATCCTAAAACTCGGTGAGGTTGAGTATCCTCAGGACGGTAAACAATCCTAAAACTCGGTGAGGTTGAGTATCCTCAGGACGGTAAACGATCCCAAAAACTCGGTGAGGTTGAGTATCCTCAGGACGGTAAACAATCCTAAAACTCGGTGAGGTTGAGTATCCTCAGGACGGTAAACGATCCTAAAACTCGGTGAGGTTGAGTATCCTCAGGACGGTAAAAAAATCCTAAAACTCGGTTGAGGTTGAGCATCCTCGGGACGGTAAATGATCCCAAAACTCGGTTGGGGTTGAGTATCCCCGGGAGGGTTAACACTCCTGAAACTCGGTAGGATATTATGAAGGTAGAATGTAGCTTTTAAGCTAGGCATTCAGGAATGAAAGGGGAAAGGTTGGGTAAGTACCTTGTCTCTAAAAGACTCTTTTGTGAGAAAACGACCTACGGGTCAAGTATTTTACAAGTATATACAGTATGTATTATCTTGGGAATGGGGTGACAATGGTTACACCTATAAATATATGTATCATCCTATTTTTGGGTCTCGTGTCTGAGACATTAGTTATTCCTCATATAGCCTGCTTGTCACTAGTACTTCTATGGAGTACTGACCCCTTCGGGGGCCCTCACATTTTTCAGGTTAAGGCTTGAGACCGATTCCTGCACCTTTGCCTAGGGTGATCATCAATAAGGAAGACGTGGTTCGTGCTTCCATTCTTATTTGAAACAATGTAATTGCTCATGGATATTTGATCAATGTTTTCTGTTAAACTATTAAAGGGCCTGCGTGCTTGTGTTTGCCACGTGTGGCTAACTTTCAAACATATTTTCCATTCCGCATTTGTTTGACTAATATATATTGATGTTGATTGTATGAGTTTACTAATCGGTTTGGCAAAGGAATCTAACGGACGCCTTGTATGATCTAATAAGAACGAACCACGTTGTTCTTATTGGGTTGTACGGCGGTTGTCTACGTGGCACGGACGCGGTCCGGGGCGTGACAATTAAGTGGTATCAGAGCCATCGATTTCTAAGCTATATAATTAACCTCTCAATATAGTATCATCAAAAATGTTTTGAACAAAACCATGAGCAAAAGTTTTTGTACTTAAGGAACCGTTGGAAACCAAGTTATTGACCTCTTATTGTTAAGACGGTACCCTTAACAGTTTGTTGGCCATAATGTTGGACCAAGTGGTGTCTTTTGTACTATTCCGTCAAATGACATCGATACGAGTCTAACGACTCATTCCAAATTTCTTTCAGAAATGGAGGGTAGACACATGGCTACGAGGAACAACCCGAGAGGGCAAACTCAGGCGACGTCCGTAGGGGCCAGCCAGGTTGCATCTCGGGGTGCTAGAGGCGGTAGGAGAGGTCGTGGAGGCCGTGGAGGCCGTGGAGGCCGTGGAGGTCATCAGGCTCAAACCGTGAGCGATGGCCATGTTAGCTCGGTGCACGGAACTCACACCGAGGACTATGACTCAACATATGTTCTTGAAACGGAACATGAGGAGACCCCATACGATGAGGGTGACACGTACACTGACGAGGACAATGATGAGAGTGATGCCAAATTCGCTCAGATGGGCGAATTGTTTGAATGGTATCAAAAGGAGAAGCTGAGGCAAGATCGTAGGCGCCAGGCTAGGCGTGCCTCTCAGGGAGGTTCAGGTCACGGAAGCCGGGGAGCATCAGTGGCTACACCTGTGGCGTCACAGGGGGTACAGGGAGGAGGTTTCTGTGTAAGAATCTCCAAATACCTCAAGGAGGCTAGGGCCTTGGGGTGCAAGTCATTTGATGGCAAGGGTGATATATCGGTGGCTGCCGATTGGATAAAGAAGCTAAATGAGGCTGCTAGGGATATGCAGATCGGACTTGACATAAAGTTGACGATTACTACCAGGCTACTGGAGGGAGTAGCTGCTGTATGGTGGGAGGGCGTGGAAGGAAAGTTCCACGGTGAGACCACCTGAGAGAAGTTTGAAGTAGAATTCTATAACCAGTACTACTCCGAATTTGAGAAGAACCAAAAGAGGAAGGAGTACATGACGTTGGTACAAGAGGAGGGTTGCTCGGTAAGGCAATTGGAATAGAGGTTCCGGGATTTGGCATGGTACATACCCGAGTACGCCATGGATGAGAACCGTATGGCTAATCACTTCTGGGATACCCTACAGTTGGATATCCATGATCGGGCTACCTACAATCATCACATGACCTTTAGTGAGATTGTGGATCAGGGGCTACTTGGGGAAGCCAAGTGGAATGAAAGGAAAAAGAGAGACGCCGAAGAGGCGAAGAAAAGAAGATGGGGGAATTCTGGACCCCAAGACCATTCTCGGAAACATCACGCCGGGAATGGAAGATCATTCAGGGCGCCGGAACCACCGGCAAAGAAGAGTAAGGGCCCAGGGGGGCAAGGGCATAACTCGGGGAGCGGGAGGCCACCGAGGTGTCCAAATTGTAACAAGAATCACTCCGGGAAGTGCAATGAACCACCCCGGTGCTACAAGTGTGGTAGCACAAGTCACCTCAAACTCTCTTGCCCAATGTTGAGTGGAGGTGGACCGTCGGGAGCTGTTGAGGCACCTACGTCTAGTAGGGGACGTGCGGGACCATCACAGGCCGGCACGGGAAGGGGCGGACCTACGGTGAGCAATGCCGCGTCCGTTAACCAAGGGAGAACCCAGGCGCGAGTGTATGCAATGACTGAGGCGGATGCACGAGCAAACCCGGACTCCATTGCAGGTAATCTTTTGACCTCACATGCGCTTTATTCATTCGTTTGAAGTGAAACATTCAAAAAATGTGTTATACCCGACCGGGTATCCCTATAGACCCGACCGGGTATGGGGAATTCTTCGGGTTCGAGGTGTGCACTCGTTCGAGCAAGTTTAACAGGACCCTTCGATTTTGGCAATTCCAGCCATACTCGATCGGTTATGGTTATGTACTCGATCGAGTATTGGTAAAAATTTTGTTTTCGAGGCGTGTACTCGATCGAGCAGAATCAACAGGAAGCAACTTGATTAAAAATTTGAGCAGTACCCGACCGGGTATGGACATATACCCGACCGGGTATAGTGTATTTGTTCGAGTATGAGGTGGGTACTCGACCGGGCAAAATTTACAGGAAATTTTTCCCTTGGGGGTTCGAGCAATACCCGACCGGGTATAGGGTAGTACCCGACCGGGTATAGAGCAACTCCAAGCTGAAATTTTCTTTCAGCTCCTTTTCACTCCGGACGATGAGTGGTGTTTCTCACATGACTTATAAATGTAGGAACACTAAAGATCAACGGTAGACAAGCGAGAATTCTCATCGACACCGGGGCGCAACGTTCATTTATGAGCGAAGCGTTTGCCGAGGGTTTGGACATGCCATTAACGGCGATGACGCAACCTCTGTTGGTCTCTACACCGTTGGGAGACGATGTAGAGAGGAAACACTACTATCCTTCATGTAATGTGGAGATAGGGGAGCATCATCTAGTGGGGGACTTTGTACCATTAGACATGCTTGAGTTTGATGCTATACTTGGCATGGATTGGCTTGAAAAACACCATGCAAAGGTAGATTGCTACACTAAGGTGTTAGAACTAAAGGATGGCGAAGGGAACACTCTATGCTTCGAGGGAGATAGAGGGAAATTCAATCCTTGCATCATATCGGTTATGAGGGCAAGGCGTATGATGATGAAGGGATGCCATGCTTACTTAGCCTATGTCATAGGCAAGGAAGGCAAAGGGAAGAGTCTCACGGAAGTAAGAGTGGTGAGTGAGTATCCAGAAGTCTTCCCTGAAGAACTTCCGGGACTCCCACCAGATCGGGAGATCGAGTTTGAGATCGAGGTTGAACCAGGCACCAAACCCATCTCAATTCCTCCGTATCGAATGGCACCGGCTGAACTTCAAGAGTTGAAAGTTCAATTGGAAGAGCTACTAGATAACGGATTCATTAGACCGAGTCATTCACCATGGGGAGCACCCGTACTCTTTGTAAAGAAGAAAGATGGTACAATGAGAATGTGTATCGACTACCGTCAATTGAACAAGGTCACGATAAAGAACAAATATCCTTTACCAAGGATTGACGACTTGTTTGATCAGTTACGGGGAGCAACTGTGTTCTCTAAGATCGACTTGAGGTCGGGCTACCATCAACTAAAGATCAAGGAGAGTGATATACCCAAAAGTGCATTCCGTACAAGGTATGGTCACTATGAGTTCCTAGTGATGTCGTTTGGGCTTACAAATGCCCCCGCGGCATTCATGGACCTCATGAACCGAGTATTTCATCAATACTTGGACCAATTCGTCATAGTGTTCATTGATGATATTTTGATATACTCCAAGAACGAGGAAGAACACGAGAAACATCTAAGGCTCGTGCTTGAGACACTGCGGGAGAAGCAACTCTTTGCCAAATTCTCTAAATGTGAATTTTGGCTTGGGGAAATCGGTTTTCTCGGGCACGTGGTATCAGGCTCGGGCATTTCAGTTGATAACTCGAAGATTGAAGCGGTCACAAATTGGGAGAGGCCCAAGAATGTGAAGGAAATAAGGAGTTTCCTTGGTTTAGCGGGGTATTACCGCAAATTCGTGGAGAAGTTCTCAGTGATAGCATCTCCACTCACGAAGCTCACTAAAAAGGGAGCTAAGTTTGTGTGGGATGACAAGTGTGAGAAGGGGTTTCTTGAGCTAAAGAAACGGTTGACCGAAGCGCCAGTGCTTGCTCTACCCGTGCAGGGGTTAGGGTATGACATTTATAGCGATGCTAGCATCCAGGTGCTTGGGTGCGTACTGATGCAATCAGGTAAGGTAATTGCTTATGCTTCACGGCAACTGAGGAAGCATGAAGTAAATTACCCCACTCATGCCCTTGAGCTAGGAGCTGTGGTGTTTGCTTTGAAGATTTGGAGGCATTACCTCTACGGTGAGGTGTGTCACATCTATACTGATCACAAGAGTTTGAAGTACGTGTTCACTCAGAAAGAGTTGAACATGAGGCAAAGAAGATGGATGGAGTTAATCAAGGATTACAACTTGATTATTGATTATCATCCAGGTAAAGCTAATGTGGTTGCCGATGCTCTCAGTAGGAAAAGTTCATCAGGGGTTTTACTCACATGCTTACGAGCATTGAGGGCACATGTGGAGGTATCCACAGATGGGGCTTTATTGGCCAGATTTGAGGTGAGACCCACCCTATTAGATGAGATCAGAACACGTCAAGGCAATGACGAAGAAATTCAGAAAATCCGGGAGCGGATGCTGGCGGGACCTGTCGAGGGTTTCCGGGAGAGAGAGGACGGACTCTTACTGTTCAAAGGACGGGTGTGTGTGCCATCAGATGAGGAGCTCCGTAAATCTATTCTTGAGGAGGCCCACTCATCTGCGTATGCCATGCACCCAGGCAGTACAAAGATGTATCGGGACTTGAAAGAAAGTTACTGGTGGTCAGGGATGAAGAGAGAGATTGCAGAATATGTGAGCCGTTGCCTTACCTGTCAGCAGGTTAAGGCGGAGCACCAGCACCCGGCAGGGTTATTACAGCCGCTTACCATTCCAGAATGGAAGTGGGAGCATGTTACCATGGACTTCGTGGTAGGTCTACCACGGACTGTTAGAAACTATGATGCGGTATGGGTGGTGGTTGATAGGTTGACCAAAAGTGCTCATTTCCTGCCTATTAACACTACTTATACGCTTGAGCGGCTGGCCAAGTTGTACACAGATGAGATCGTGAGACTGCATGGGGTTCCGGTTACTATAGTATCGGATAGAGATCCACGGTTCACATCACGGTTTTGGCCTAAGTTCCAAGAATCCATGGGTACGAAGTTAAAGTTTAGCACAGCGTTTCATCCTCAAACGGATGGGCAATCTGAACGGGTGATTCAGGTTTTGGAGGACATGCTGAGGGCATGTGCCTTGGAGTTCCAGGGAAGCTGGGACAACCAGTTGGCTTTGGTAGAGTTCGCCTATAACAACAGTTATCAGGCAAGTATAGGCATGCCTCCATACGAGGCATTGTATGAGAGGAAATGTCGGACACCTTTGTGTTGGGATGAGGTTGGCGAGGCCAAGCTCGAGGGTACTGAACTAGTTGAGATCACCAAGGAGAAGGTGAAAGTCATTCAGGAGAGACTAAGGGCTGCCCAAGATCGACAGAAAAGCTATGCTGATAAACGTTGAAGGACGTTGGAGTTTGAGGTTGGCGACGAGGTGTTTCTGAGGGTGTCACCTTGGAAAGGGATCATCAGGTTCCTCAGTCGGGGTAAGCTTAACCCACGTTACATCGGCCCATTCAAAATCATTGAAAGGATTGGGATTGTAGCGTACCGACTTCAGTTGACTCCAGAGTTAGAAAAGATCCATAATGTATTTCATGTTTCCATGCTCAAGAAGTATGTACGGGACCCGTCACATATTCTTGAGAAACCACCGGTAGAAATCCGGGAAGACCTTCACTATGCGGTGCAGCCGGTAAAGATCATGGACCGACAGACAAAGAAGCTAAGGAGTAAAGAGGTACCGATGGTGAAAGTACTTTGGAAGAGTGATCGATTCGAGGAGCAGACTTGGGAAGTGGAGACCCTGATGAGGGAACAATATCCATTTCTGTTTGACTAGACACGTGGATTTCGGGGACGAAATCCCAAATAAGGGGGGTAGAACTTGTAACACCGCCCCCGAGTATTTGTACTTTATCAAATTATGTATTGAGCCCAAGAAATGAATAAACGCATTTTACGTGATTGTGAATTTTTATCATTTCTTTTGCGTGAATAGTAAAATTCACGTGGGGCCCACACCGGAAGTGGGGGCCACCCGATATTATCGGGACCTCATATTATATTCATCTGGGTGTAGATAATATGTATATGATGGTGGATATCCATGTTGGGCCATATAAACCATGTGTGTTGGCCAGTTGTACATATAAAGCCCATTATCGGTACCGACGCACTAACAGTTAAAAAGCCATAATAAACTATGGAGACCGCAAAATTAAAAGTTGGGGAATATAAATTCATTCTAAAAGCCAATAATATTTGGAAGGAGGATAGATATTTCATTTGACCCGATAAAATGAAATATAATTAAAACAGTCCGGAAAAATACAACTTTCGGGACCAAGTGTACACTTGGGGACTTAAAGGGATGACCTCCCACATAAGTGGGGGCCACCCCACGACTTTGTCTAGCAAATGGAGAGGGGAGCTGCATCTTTGGACTGCTGAGGGGTGTTGAGAAGACTTGGAGACAAAGAGTGAAAGCCAAGGGGACCCTCACCCATGTTAATTGATGAATAAGCCAAAATGACTATCTCCATCATCCCTACACCCATATGCTCGACCCATCCTCCATCTAAAGAGTAGGAAGCTCTGCAAAAACTCCATCCATACCATCCTCAGACGCACCAAGAACAAGGGGAAGAAGAAGAAAGGAAAAGAGAAGAGAAAAGAGGAGTTTTAGGTGGGAAAACTTGTGGTTAAAGAGGTAATGACTTCACTAACCCCATTTATTCACTTTTACCATATTTAATACTTCTATTATGGTTCTACACATGTAAAAGTGTAGAATGGGAGTTGGAGGGTTGGTTTATACCCAAAACGAACTTTGAGAGCAAAGTTGACGAGTTTGCCGGAAAATAACCTTTTATAGGTTATTGGTGTTGATATGTGTTTTATGATGATAAAACCTTGTTATTAACTTGTATAAGGTATTCCAAGAACTTTCACGGAGTTGAAAGGGTCGCCGGAGTTGTCGTCGGAGTTAGTTGAAGTTCACCGGAGTTGCACCGGGGCCAAATCGGGGAGGCTAGAACTTCACAAGCTTCATTAAGGTGAGAAGACGGCTATATGCTTTATAACTTTTGATTGAGGCATGAGATTGCCTAAAGTAATCAAGTATATGTTTTATGGAATGATTAAAGTTAATCAAGTATTGGCTTATGCCATGATTATATATAAAACAAAGTTGAAAAGCATGTTTTGTATGTTTGGTGATTAAAAATGTGATAACTTATTATGTACAATGATCCAGGGGTCAAAAATGGTATTTTTGTATCAAGGACTTCAAGTAGAATATGCGTGTAAAATTTCACGTTAATCGGACTCCGTTTGGGCGGTCAAACGGGCGTTGACCGCCAAGTCAACTACATACCCGACCGGGTGTCTGCTGAAAATTGGCCCCAAATAGCCGCTGTCTCCTATACCCGATCGAGTATGGATAGATACTCGATCGAGTATGCCTTGAAAATTAGCCTTATAGGCTCCTGTCTCCTGTACTCGACCGAGTATTGATGGGTACTCGATCGAGTATTGGGTTATACTCAAAACGGGTAGTTTTTGAGTGGGATAACGTGGACCGATCAGGTGGGACCCGTCCACGTTGGTTACTAAGGATTGTTATATGACTATAGGGCTAGGTATTGTCCATGGTTGGTTGAATGAAAGGTTAGCCATATCCAGGTTAGGGTTTGGTTAGAAATAAGGTTGAGGTTGAGCATCCTCAGGACGGTAAATGATCCTAAAACTCGGTGAGGTTGAGTATCCTCAGGACGGTAAACAATCCTAAAACTCGGTGAGGTTGAGTATCCTCAGGACGGTAAACGATCCCAAAAACTCGGTGAGGTTGAGTATCCTCAGGACGGTAAACAATCCTAAAACTCGGTGAGGTTGAGTATCCTCAGGACGCTAAACGATCCTAAAACTCGGTGAGGTTGAGTATCCTCAGGACGGTAAAAAAATCCTAAAACTCGGTTGAGGTTGAGCATCCTCGGGACGGTAAATGATCCCAAAACTCGGTTGGGGTTGAGTATCCCCGGGAGGGTTAACACTCCTGAAACTCGGTAGGATATTATGAAGGTAGAATGTAGCTTTTAAGCTAGGCATTCAGGAATGAAAGGGGAAAGGTTGGGTAAGTACCTTGTCTCTAAAAGACTCTTTTGTGAGAAAACGACCTACGGGTCAAGTATTTTACAAGTATATACAGTATGTATTATCTTGGGAATGGGGTGACAATGGTTACACCTATAAATATATGTATCATCCTATTTTTGGGTCTCGTGTCTGAGACATTAGTTATTCCTCATATAGCCTGCTTGTCACTAGTACTTCTATGGAGTACTGACCCCTTCGGGGGCCCTCACATTTTTCAGGTTAAGGCTTGAGACCGATTCCTGCACCTTTGCCTAGGGTGATCATCAATAAGGAAGACGTGGTTCGTGCTTCCATTCTTATTTGAAACAATGTAATTGCTCATGGATATTTGATCAATGTTTTCTGTTAAACTATTAAAGGGCCTGCGTGCTTGTGTTTGCCACGTGTGGCTAACTTTCAAACATATTTTCCATTCCGCATTTGTTTGACTAATATATATTGATGTTGATTGTATGAGTTTACTAATCGGTTTGGCAAAGGAATCTAACGGACGCCTTGTATGATCTAATAAGAACGAACCACGTTGTTCTTATTGGGTTGTACGGCGGTTGTCTACGTGGCACGGACGCGGTCCGGGGCGTGACATTAACCCCTACTAACTCAATCCCTACTAGTTCAATCCCTACTATTTTGAACCCCTACTAACCCCACCCCTACTAGTTCAACCCCTACTATCGTGAACCCCTACTAGCTTAACCCCTACTAGTTCAACCCCTATTATTTTGAACCCCTACTAATCCAATCCATACTAGTTCAACTCCTATTATTTTGAACCCCTACTAACCAAATCCCTACTAGTCAACCCCTACTATTTTGAACTCCTACTACCTTAACCCCTACTACCCAATCCCTACTATTTCAACCCCGACTATTTTGAACCTCTACTAACCCAATCCCTACTTGTTCAACCCCTACTACCCAATCCCTACTAGTTCATCCCTACTACCCAATCCCTGCTAGTTCAACCTCTACTATTTTCAACTCCTACTAGCCCAATCCGTACTAGTTCAACCCCTACTATTTGTGAACCCCTACTAGTTCAGCCAATCCCTACAATCGTCAACCCGTACTATTTTGAACCCCTACTAGCTTAACCCCTACTAACCCAATCCGTACTACTTCAATCCCTACTATTTTGAACTCCTACTAACCCAATCCCAACTAGTTCAACCCTACTATTTTGAACCCATATTAGCTTAACCCCTACTACCCAATTCCTACTAGTTCAACCTATACTATTTTGAACCCCTACTAACCCAATCCCTACTAGTTCAACCCCTATTATCGTGGACCCCTACTAGCTTAACCCTTCCTACTCAATCCCTACTAGTTCAACCCCTACTATTTTGAACCCCTACTAACTCAATCCCTACTAGTTCAACCCCTACTATTTTGAACCCCTACTAGCTTACCCCTACTAACCCAATCCCTACTAATTCGACCCCTATTATTTTGAACCCTTACTAAAAGAACAATGATATATTTCACGTCCGGGCTTTAACCGGTCCAACCCGAACCCGGACCGAACCCGGGCTACCAATAACCCGACTCGGATCGAATATAATGGGCTTTGTTCCGGTCTCTAATTTTCATAACCCGAGACATTCCGGGTAATTTCCGGGTTTAGCAAAAACCCGACCCAGACCGAACCGATCTCACCCCTACAATTCAGTTTACGACGCTTGACTGACGATAAAGCAAGCAGATCACTGGCCATACTCAAATTTGTTTTAGAAGGAAAAAAGTTACATATTCAGAAACTACAGTAAAAACTTTACAAAGTCGCAAAAACCAGAATCAAATTTGATAAAAATTTGACATATTCCCTCTGTCCCGGTGGACTTTGCCAAAATGCAAAGTAAGTGAGAAATAAGAATAGTAAAAAATGTGTGGTTAAAATTTGTGCAGAGGAGAGAGAAATGTGAAGAACCACAAATTAGTTGTTTTAATAGGAAAGTGACAAAGTTTTTTGGGACAACAAAAAAAGGAAAGTTGGCAAAATTGGAGAGAATGATTTTGGAGGGTTTTTGTAAGCCTCCAAAAACGGTAATAAACCAAATGATAACTTAAGCTCAATTTAAAATGAATATCAATTCAATTATTTGAATTTATCGTATCTCAAAGTGATTTTAATTATAATTCTTTCAAATATTCTCATCTTCCAAATTTATTATTCTCACATATGAAGAAGAGTTTCTTGACTTTCATCTCCTTTTCCCCTCCAACGTACCTTCAAAATCCCCCGCCCTCCTAACTCTCAAACATACCCTTAGACACTTACGACTTCAGTTTTACCCTAGGTAGCACGGAAACTCTTGGGAAATGGTACGTTTCCCGTTTCGGGAACTCTCGGAAACTTTTTGGAAACTCTCCAAATAAGTCTTTTTTGAGTAAAAGTTGACATTTCCCGTTTCTCGTTTCCTTATGATTTTCGCGTTTTCGTGCAATGGGTAAAACTTTTAGCCATTGCATGGGCTGATGGGCCTGCCGAGCGTTACGTTGTGGTCCGTTGCACGTTTCACCACCAAACAGATTTTAGTAACGTGTGTCCAATACAGAGAGTGTTTAGTTCATTTATTACAACTATAAATGCCCATATGAAATGCTGTAAAAGGTGGTTCAAAACTTTTAATACATAAAAGTTATCCATCATATTCTTATACCTTTCCTTCTCAGCAAATCATGCAACTTGGTCGATGATATGTTTCTTTTTTTGCAAGGGATGATAAGTTTGTATTGGCACAAATAAATAAAATAAGTCAACCAACCACACTCTCATCCCAGTAAATAACAATGAAATAGTGACTCCACAATAACAAAGAACCGAACGGGCAGGGACTCCACTTCCCTATCAGATCTATCCTAGTCCTAGAAATAGACACCATGGACTGACAAGACCAATACAAATCAGTTCTAGTTTTGGAATCGCTCCATATTGCTTTTGCTTAAAGTAATTCTGGTTTGGAATACTCCCTTTAGATAGTAAGTGAATCAACATGAAAACATTACTAGCTACGGTAAAACGTCTCATGGACCCAGAATTGGCATTTCCAAAAGCTGGCTGGTGAAAGGTTAGCATATATGCAGCAATAAGGATTCGAACGGGATGTGATGCATTCGGTTGGATTATCAGAGCCCGAGCCAAGTATGTGGAGCAAATTGTGGACGGTTCCATGTGTTGTTTTAAGGGAGTTAGAGTTAGACCGTTTGTTGTGCATGCATTTTATATTACATTCACTCAAACAATCACCAAACACCAAATTCACTATAATAGATTCACTCCAATGGGAGCATTTAAAAATACATCATCCCTTTCAATCAAGTACATATTATGTTACATAAATTTAAATACATATCGCCAATAAGCAATCAACATGCAAGCAATAAAATGATGATCATACCTACAATTCTGTCACCTGTTAGACCAACCCTTAATTAAGGAGAGACTAACACCACCCACCCGCGCCTCCACCAGTGTGGGTTTCTCAGTTTTCAGAAACTACTGAAAGTAATGCATCTGATGCAGCAGGAGCAGAGCTGGCCTCCATACTTTGGGAATCCGTAAAGGGTCTGATGAAAGTCCTGCGCCACCACACTTCAAACGCTCTCTGAAGGTTGGGGCAATTATCCCCCGCCTTGAGAAACCAATCCAACCAAACAAGCAAAACCCTCTGCTGCTCCTCCAGAGGAAGAGTCAAGATCGTCCTCCCGATCCCTTCCTCCACCACCTTTCGATCAAACGACCTGCAGGACCCATGCTGCAGCCACCTGTAGTCCTTCATCAATGGCTCCAACCACGTCTCCAACAAACGCTGTCTGGTCTCTTTACACGGCAGAACCTCACCTCTTCCTATCCCAACAAACACCCTCCCCGTGATAAAGCTCACATGGTGACGGACAACAGTGGGGAGCTTTGCATGCAATGAAGCCATCTCATCCTGGCTGGCCCACATTTCCGTAAAACCATCCCCCGATTGCCTGTCAATCAACATTTCAAACATCCACGTGAGGTTATCAGCGTGTAGGGCGATCTTCTTACCATCCGGTTCGTCTTCTTCTTGTCTGAACAGATCCAGTAACAAGCCCAAACAGCTTCTGCATGAACTGTAAAGAATCTCATTGGGAAGAGTGTCGTTGTTTTCTCTGAGGAGTTTCAGGACTATGGATTTCATCTCACGCCGCCCTATTTCCACATCACTGTTGAGCACCAACGTGAGGATGTGAGCAAGCGTGTCTTTGGGAGGTTTTGAGATTTCGGGCAATACCCGTTTCAAGACCGGGTTCACTCCCATTCCTTCTCCTCGGAGGCGTAAGACTGAAGCCACCACTTTTTGTTCTTCTTCTTCGCCAACCCAAGGGATGGCTTCCAAGTATTTTAGGCATGATTGCATGCAGGTTCTGAAGCCAATATGTTCTGCGACCTACATACACATTGCAGTTAGTATCAAATTAAGCTAAAGTCACTCCCAAAGGATCATCAAGAAGTGAGGTTTACGTCACATTTAAATTTTGGATATAGAGCTGATTAACACTCAATGTTAAACACTTCACAATATTTAAACACTCAATGTTAACACTTCACAATATTTAAACACTCAAGGATACCATATTGTAATGACATAGCATCAAAGTGATAAAACTCTTATGTTTGCATCGAAGTGATAAAACTCTTATGTTTGAACCAAAGTGATAAATCTCCCAACCACCATTGTTTAAAAGGAGGGAATGTCCTGATTCTAACGGCCTGTTTTGAAGTTTATTGCATCACATGCTCTCTCTTTTACTAACCAATCCATGGCTTGTTGAAACTAACCAAACATTAAAAAATATCCAATAAAGAGACTGCGGCTTCTAGGTGCTAATTACAACCGCATAAGTGATTGTTAGCACAAAGTAATGAAGAGAAACAAGTGCAGCATTCAAATATCTTACCTTGAGAATCCGCAAAACACGCGAAACGCTTTGTTTGATCAGACGCTGCCTCAAATCACTGCAATACATCAGTCCCACAGTTTCAACATATATCTCAACATCATCACAATCATCAACCTCAATAACACACGGGTGAACTGGTTCTTGTCCAGACATTATTTTACTGGCAAAGAACATACTATTCTCTGCAAGAATATCTCTATGCACATTCAACTTTACAGCAAGCCCTTGTTTCCCTATCAAAACCACTCTAACGTCACTGCTTCCTGATTCACCAAACTCAATAGACACTTTCTTGGGAACATTCATGATATTCGGATGAGGGGTCTGATCCGTTTCAACGGGCACACTGACATTTGGTTCCTCTGAAACAACACTTGGCCTATGTTGTGGAATGGGTTTTTTCTCGGGTGTGGGTGTTTGTGTCTTCTGAGATGGTTTGAGCTTGTTTAGACTGTTGTTTGGCTTGGAAGCCTTTTGAAACACAACTGGTGAGGGACAACACCAGAAACCCTCTGGGGTGACTGCAATTGGAACATTCTTGAATTTTGTTTGACCTTGTTGCTCTACCTTTGTAACTCTAATTTCAGCCATTATTGAACACCAGAAAACTCTCAAAGGAAAACTAATTCCATTTTCTAGGAGGACCAACAGTTACTCTTTAATCATTCAATTAGCATTGGAAGTATCCTGTCATCAGAAGAAGTAAAAATTCAATGAACCCAGAGAAGCGGAAAGGGAAAATTTCAAATCTTGAAAGTGCAGACTCAGTTACTGCTACAGCTGCCAACAAATAGTAGTCCTAACGGGCACAGAGTATTAAATAAGCATAAAAGTGGAGTCTTTAAAGAAACAAGAACAACAATTAGCTAAAACTGAAAAGAAAAATACAGCACTTACCAGAAGCAGCGAGCTATGGCTGAAAGAAGCTCCAAGTTCGTTCATTTATTAGGCTATATCAATTATTGGAGGGAGGTTTGGTGCCAAGCATGAAGGGAACCACCAAAAGATAGAGAGAGGTTTTATAAAGTGGAAGGATGGATGGGATTCTCACTGTTATACATTTGTGGGAATAAACTAAGAAGAAAGAACACTCAAGTAATAATACGGAGTATAAATGAAGACAGAAAAAAGGAACATGCACTCATAGTGGGAGTGATTGCTCATATGGGCTGTACCTGTAACTTTACACTGTGTGTATATGTTTGTTCTGATGATGATAATGTTTTTTTTGCGGTTCTAATGATTTTGTTTGGATAAATTTTCCTTGCGCCCCCACCCCCACTGTACCCTCCTATCTCAAATCTCAAACACAGGAACCAGCAATATGGAGTAAATTACATTGAGCCAATGCTTGTGTGTAGTAAAGTATGAGAAAGAAAAACGAAGCTGAAGATTATAAGATAAAATTATTGGAATCCTTTGGATTTGGGTTCTCTTTCTAGTTTTAGAAGATTAAAAACCAGATTACTCCGCATTATTTTTCAGCTTAGAAAGCAAAACGGTTTTACTAAACTCAACTCCATCTCCAGACCGACCACACTCCAGTGTCCACCTTTTCATAAAACTACTGGCAGTACCCCTGATAGAGTATTAATTCTAGAGAGAAGTGAGAGCTAGAGAGAGAAAGTGAGTAATTATATTTCTCAACCCCTTATAACTAGCCCCAAGGGGTCTATTTATAGGCAAAAATGTGGATTTGGGCTCCTAGCCATGGGCTTAGGAGGCTCATTACAATAATCATGCCTTCTTTGGGCGAAATAGGGCCACTAATGGGCTGCGTACAATACTTAGTAAATAAAGTAGAGAGATGTATTCTGCCAGGACGAAGTCTGACCGATGCGGTGCCTTCTGGCCGATGCGGTCCCATGGCCGATGCGGTCCATGGGCCGACGCGGCCCCGGAAGTCCAGGCCCGTTTCCTGGGCCGGTTTGATTCCTGGCCGATGCGGACCCACTGGCCGAAGGGGGCCACGTGGGTGTTCTTCTGGTCATCGTTGACTTGAGTATGTGGGCCATGGGGTCCAGGCCCATATACTCTATCAACCCCAATATCTGTATAAATATTTATAATCTCTAAAAAAATATGTGCATATTACTCCCTTTCTTCTTATTTATCTCCACCTTTTTATGCTTATTTAGAGCTAGCACGAAAATCGTTTGATTTGACTAATTCTGCCGACATTTATGAAGTTCTGGCTAAAGTGACTGCATTGGCTGATTATGCTGATTTAATAAAAACTATTTTTAAAATATATTACTCCCTCCGTCCCTTTTTAGTTTGCTAAACACAAATTTTCAAGTCAAAATTGTTCAACTTTGACTGATTATATTTTATACACGGTAATATTGATAATACGAAAATTATATGCAAATGTTCTTTGTTGAAAATAATATCATAAAAGTATAAATTTATTAACTTTTACATAAATATATTAGTTAAAATAATGTGTCTAAGTTTATCATCTTTGACTGGAAAAGTCAAAGTTAGCAAACTAAAAGGGGACGGAGGTAGTAGTATTTTATTGATAAAATAAAGAAAAAATTATATGTAAAAATAGCTAAAATGGTCATCTATAGTAACTTTAGCCAATACAGACACAAAAGTAACTTCAACCTTACTTTTTCTACTTATTACACAACTCAGTGCGCGAAAGCAAAAATTACGTGTTTGGTGAAAAAGTTGGTTGATAAGCCTGATAAGCCGAAAAACAGTGGTTCCAAACGGCCTCTTAATACTCTATGCTTATTTTAGATTTGGATCAAATAAAAGGAAACCTTAATGTGTAAAATAAAAATTATTTTTATGCATTTGATTTGAGATGTGATGTGTATAAAAGAGCAAAAAGTGCAATAGATAGAATAAAAAATGTGGTGACATTTTCATAAATAATTGAATATATTTAAGATCGTGAAAAAGTGTAGTATTGAAATCTAAAAGAGTAACGTCGCGAAATAAAAGTATAAATTTCACATTTTTCATTTAAACAATATTCCGTATTTTATTTGAACTGTACAACATATGTGTGTGTCAGTGTGTGTAATAGAGCCTTTCAATGTTTAAAACAGAAAAACAAAAGTTGATCACAATCTATATCTATATCTATATTAAACCAACTAAGTGAATCTCCCGCCTAAGATTTTAGGGTATTTGAGTAAATTCACCTCAATCACTTAACCCTCCATCATCTCCCCGTATCATCCCCAACTCGAATACGCTTCTCTCATCGGTTGAAACTCCCGAGTTCTTTTCTCGCCGCATTTCCACACCTTCTGCCTATCTGTTTAAAGTTCCCATCTTCTTCGGCCGCAAAATCACGTCAGTTTGCCCGCACCCGTCGACCCCTACCGCAGTGAAGAAGATTTGGCGAATGAGAAGAAATTCTGGGCAATTAAATCATCATCAAGAGCTCCTTCACACCACTTCGATTTCAATTTTCAATTTCTGATTCAGGTGTTTTTTCATTCCTCTAAACATGATAGTTTTTCTATGATTTTTTCCTGTCCTTGAATTGAATTCAAAATCTAGGTTATTCTTCGTTCTATCCTACTTAGAGTTGTTAATGTTCTAACCAAAGGGATTTCTTCTCCAAATTTGGATTCCAATGGGAAAAATAAGATGCTTGATAATGACAAGTTAGGGTTTTAGTTCCTATTTTACTCACAATTATTTCCTCTTTGCCTATTTTACTTGCTTAGTCCAAACTTATGCTTTGTTTCTATTGTTTGCCGGTCTTAAAACTGTTCTCATTTTGTACGTTGAATTTGCCATTATATTTTTGTACCTGAATCACTTTTGAAGCCACATTGGTACTTTTTTCCCAAAAACTGAGATGGGTAGGGATCATAAAAGTGTAAAAGACTAAATAGCAATTTAGCATATATATGACATTTTCTCATGGCCTATTTTACTTACTTTTTTCTCATTTAGTATGTTAGATCCACCTTCTTCGGACTACTCGGTATCAAATTATTTACAACAAATGAATGATTACAATCTGGAATTTCTTCTTTGCTTAATTTACTTGCTTAGTTTAAATATGCTGTTTTGTTTCTACTGATTGCAAGTTTGGAACACATTAAACATTTATTATGTAACATTTTCCGTATCATTTTTGCCTCAATCACTTTTGAGGCAAAAATGGTATTTCTCTTTGTCTAATTTACTTGCTTTCATCTCAGGTATGTATGTTAAATCTCACTTATTCATACTATCCATTATAAGAGCATTTAAAATAAATGACTATTTAGAATTAGAATTAGAATCAGTCCATTTTTGGAGAACTAATAGAGCCATTTTTCATTGTTATATCTTTTTTGCTGCATTTGCAGAGGAGATGATACGAGGGAGATCTACCAGAAATGTGATAAGGTTTTACTTCTTTTTTTTTACTTCTTGGTGACCTTAATATGCTTAATTTCTTTGACTTGCAGACTTCATTTTGCCTACTACTTTGAGTAGTAATGTATACCACATATGTTTGTTATTTTTGAGATATCACTCTATTCCACTTCACACCTCATTTTCTTTTTACATATATCTCTGCACACAGAGAATTTCATATCCATACAAGACTTAGAAAATCTCATTCTTAATTTTTAATGCTATGAAAAAAGAAAAAATATTTAATGCTATGAAAAAAAGAAAAAAATTTAATGCTATTTCACTGCTACTCCCATTCTTTAACATGTCGGTTACTATAACAAGTTCACTTGGTCTATACAGTAAGTTCATGGTGATGAGATTGTGTCTTGCCGTCTTTTGATTTGTTAGAATTTCTATAATTAGGCTTTTCAGAGTTCTTAAATAGCTACAATTGATGAATGAGTAGTTGCAAATTGTAGAAAAGGTGCAGTGTTTGAGTCCAAGAGAGAATGCCTAAAACAAAGGCATAATGTAATCCTATGATGTTTAACCTTTCGTAAGTTTTCTACACTTTCAAATTCACAAAATTCAAGATAAATACTATCTAATAAATCCTATGAGTAGTTACAAATTTATGCTAATAAAAAGTGAAGGAAAAGGATCATCTTCATACTGTTTTCTTAGCCAATATATCTAATGTAAGGAAAGCACGTGGCTTTTAAATGATACTACATATAACTTAACTTTGTATCCAATAGCATAATCTGACCAAAACTTAACAGTCACTACCTGGGTAAGTTACAAATGTGATTTCAGAATTTTTAACCAGCCTAATCCTTTGGTTAGTATGGTAAGTCACTAATAGTCACATGTTGTTGATTTAGTTGTTAATAACCTGAGATGAAATGATCAATATTTTATATTGTATTTCTATTTAATTTGATTTCTTTGAATATATAAATAGATAAAAATTTGTTACACTTTTCATTATTATAGTAATGTATAAAAAGAGGAGCTGTCTGTTTTGCACAGATATGAAAAGAAAACTAAGCATTTGACTCATCATTTATTGGTCTCTTACTTTACTTTTCTCTCTTTAATTATACATTATAGAATCTGTAGAGGGTCATATAGGTGTTTTTGAAATTCTAAAATTTATTACCCAAACTAATTTGTATATACTTTATATGGATAATAAATACTTCGTATCTATATCTAATAAACTCAGTAAAGTGACACATGAAATGAAAAACATATTTGATATTTGGGAAGTTAGATTAGAGAAAGAAGCGCTACTACAAAGTGAAAACAAAGGCGTTGCCTTTCTTCCAGAAACCTCATGCTCAATAGAGTGGAAGAATTTTGATTGTGATGATAGAAGCCTGGAAGGGGTGGTGGTGATAACGCTATAAGAATTTGCTATTCTTCTGAAGGGCCTTTAAGCGAGGATGATTTTGTTTGTGCGTTTGAACTCTCATATTGAATTATGTGTGTGATCGTGCAATCATATAACGTCTTTGTGTTGTACGAAGTATATATTTTGGACTTACAGTTATGCTTACATTTTGTTGGTTGTTAGTACTTTAACTATTATAATTTCGTATAACTTTTTCATTCTAACTTACTTCTTCAGATATGGTGACAGAGAGAGTACCTTATTGGGGTCAATTTTAAATTATGTTGATTCCCAGAGTAAATGTTTTGTAATGCATCTGTAAATTAGTAATGCACGCGGGGTTACTTATATTACATTGTGCAGGACCGGGAGGCGGGAAGGGGAGCGGGTGACTCTCAATTTACTATTTAACAACTTCATTTGGGTTCGGTGCAACATTTTCTTGGACTCATGATCAATTTTTAAAGATAGTGGTGCTGTTTCTACTAATTATTGTGACAAGTAGGGTTGTAGCCAATCGGAAGGTTAAGGTAAACTTTGTAGTTCCTCTCTGATCTCACGGGTTCTATGGCAGCTTGTGCATCTTCTCCAATGGTGTTCCACTGGCCATCTTCTCAACGTTGCATTGGCGAGCATCTACACTGACGCTTAAGGAAATACCTATGTCCATCCTCTCCACGTTGAACTAGCACCTCCAATAGCAATGAGTGTCTGTATCAATGGCCGATGAGCTTCATCAATTTGGCGGAAAACAATGTTGATCTAGCGACGAGCTTTGTTGGTCTAGCGCAAGCTTCACTTTCCAAGTGCGAGTTTTGTGGATCCAGTGAGGACCTTCATCATCTGATGACTCATAGCTCGAATTTGACAGCAGATGGCGATGTCTTCTTGGGCTGAGAGAATTAATGCAGATTTTTGAGAAAACTGACATCGAATTATGTACATCATCGTTGAACTGGATTTTTTGTCTGTAGGGGCACCTTTTGTTTCCTGTAATGAATTAATTTGGATTTTCTACCGGTATTCCTTTTGTCTAAATCTTTTTGTTTAGACCTACAATAGCGATTCACCTTATTTCTCCATTTTTGTTTTTGTCGGGATGGTAGGGGCGGGGGCAAGGATAACACTGATGGGTAGGGGCTGGGGTAGTGGTTTGGGAGGAGCATTTGGTCACCGGCTAGGGTGACAGGTCATTGACTGAGTGGTGGCGGCTACTGATAGGGTGGCCGGTGGACACGAACAGATGGTCATTGACGAGGTGGAAGATGGTCATTGTGACCAGGTACCAGTGACAACAGTCACTGATGCGGTGATTAGTATTGAGTTAAGTCACTGAGGTAGTTAAAGTCATCAAGGTAAAGTTAGTAAGTTTAATACGAAGTGTACCTTAATTACATTTTTGGAAATTTTCCAATATCTTCTTTGTCCATTTTCTACTTTTTAGCAATATTTAGCTCAAAGCCCTTATTTCATAAATATTTTGTAATCATTTTTCTATCCCGTGCAATGCACGGGTGAAAGACTAGTTAACATTACTACTCCATATGTAAGTGTCAAGTTTAAGTAAGAATTAAAGACTGATATGACTCTCTCTCTAAGGTTGCCGCTTGGTCTCTTAGAGTAGTTTTACGTTTTCTTCCGTTTTCGTCGAGGACGAAGAACGGCGCGAGGTGAGACGAGGACCGATGCGAGTCTCGGCTGAAGACATTGGCAACAACAAAGGTTTTGGCATGGGCTCTCAGTGCTTCACGGTAACAAAGGTTGATACATGGAAGAAGTTGGTAGCAGGCGCCGACCACCAACGTCGAGCTTCGGCTTCGGTCAATGGAGGAGGTCATATTCCAGTATAAAAGATGGTTATTGGGGAAGAAAACAACAATTTGAATTTTGATGATGAGGAAGATGGAGATGTTGATACAACCGAGAAGGGGGCTGAATTTCCGGTGGTGGGAGTCGTTCTCACGGATCGGAAAATCATGTTTCAGGCTTTCAAGGATCTGTTGGCTTCAATTTGGCGGCCAGGAAAAGGGGTGTCAATCAAAGAGATAGACAATAAAAGGTATCTGTTCACTTTTTATCACATTGTGGATATGAATCGTGTTCTTGAAGATGGTCCTTGGTAGTTTGAGACAAAATTTTTACTGCTTAAGATGGTTAGACCAGATGATATTCCCTATAAGATGAATTTGTGTGAAACTGAGTTAGTTCTGGGTGGAAGTGCACAATGTGCCTTATAGTTTTATGAATATAGGTACTGCTAGTGTGACACCGCACCCAAACGTCCTTGAAATTCAATTTAAAAGTTAAAGTTTATGTATTGAACTTCCTATTGTCAAACGAGTATAAAATGATTAATGATTTATGTAATGCATGTTTTACCATTTTACCGTTCGAGCTCGTATATTAGCGATGAGCTTTCAATATTTAATTGGGCCATCTTATTAGATATAAGAGCCAATATTTTGTAAATAATGATACAAAACCTTTTAAGACAAGTTAAGGAAGGTTGGACAGCCCAAACATTTTTGGGCCCAACCTTCTAAAAATAGTAAGTATTCAAGAATGGTGTCCTAGGCCCACTTGAGGGCGAACCACATAGCTAGTAGCCCATAAATATGAATACTAATGTCATACATAAGTGATAGGATGATAAGAGAAGAATACAAATGTCTATGGTCCCATCTTTGACATTTTTGAGCTAAATAATGGGAGTAAGTTTTTCTTCTATAATTCTCATCACATATATTATTGGGATGATCCTACACATATTGGAGATCAATAATATGATGTAAAGGGTTGACTTGTTCTAAATAAATTAGAATGAGTACAAAAAGACATCTTTTGACAAAAGATAAAACAATAGGACCCATTTTTTCCATTTTTGGAGTATTGGTAGATATTTTGGACCCCAAATTGATTGAGATCAATTGGGAAGCACTCCACAAGAATTGAGTACCTGCAAGACAAGGAAAATAAGTGAGGAGACTTACCTTGGCCGGACAAGCTCGACGGGAGCTGCACAAGACTTGATTGGAATCAAACTTGGGGCCACCTAGTCTATTTTCGCACAAAAAGAGTGTGTTGGTTGTCTCCCTCCATAATGGGAGTTTTACTCGTCCAAATGAGCTGATTAAGGTGTCCTTGGATAACCTTTGAAGTCTATTTTCATTATTGAGTGGTTTATGAGCGAGAAGAGTGAGCCTTACAGACGAAAATTGAGGTTGAGTGAACTGCTGTGTATAAACTCGAGCCGTGGGAGTGCTGGTGTTGTTTGGTTCATATCTCGAGTTATACGAATCCAAACCAGGCGTGTGAGGTACCTGCGGATAGCTCTCAAGATAAGGAATCCGTCAAGGTGTGTTTTGCATCAAACTTAGTAGTGGAAATCTTCCAAATTGTCCGAACAAAACACAAACGCGCAGGGACAGATTTACTTCTCTAAAGTGAGTTTTAATCCCAAAATCCTTTCACTTCATTTACCAAATGATATGAACGATTGGTGGAACTATTATACACTAAAGTGTGCAATATGTCCTTGTAAATTCATTTTTATTTATATAAAGGTTTGATACTAACCTAGAGCAAACCTTGGAAAGACTAGGCAACGAGTTCGCCGGAAAACACCCATTCTAGAGGCTGTTTTTGTATCAATGGTTAGAGGTTGAGCTAGCACTTTGAGAAGGCTGTTTAACACTCATTTTTAAGCAAGGAATCAGTTCTTAATCCACCTTGACCGAAGCATTGACCATTGGATCAAGAAGGAAAAGTTTAAAGCTCGATTAAGGTGAGGATCAACATCTAATTGCTTACAACTTGTAGGTTAAGCATGAGATTACCTAAATGCCTAAATCATAATTTTTCATGGATTATGATGATTAAATATTGATATAGTTGCCAAAGAATGAAATTGGAAATGATTTGAGGTTATATGAATAATATGAGATCAAATGAGTTATAAATTAACTATTTTGTAAAATAGACATTTTACTCATGTATGAATTATGTGGGAAAAAATGGTCCGGTTATAACTAATGGACTTTTCATTTCTAAATATATGACTATTTTCATATTTCCCAAAAAAGTGACGCGGCTTACCTTTCTTCCGTCGACGCACGCTACCAGTCGCTTTCTTCATTCGACGCACATCGAACGCCAGAGCTGCCATGGACACAAGGAAATCGATCTTTCTTCTCTTCATTTTTGCAGTCGGCCATCGAAGTCGCCGCCGCTGCCCCCAGGTCGTATCGGCTCCCCTTCATAGTCGCCGCCACTGGCTATGCCAACATTCGACGTCGCCGCCTCAGCCGGCCTCCAGATCTCCGCCCGCTTCCATTCTTCTTCTTATTCACTCTCCAGATCTGATGTGAAAGTTGCGGCGGCCAAGTTCCATAGTTTGGTCATGCTCCGGCGGTGGCCATTGCTAACAAACAGCGGCGGCGACCCAAAATTAGGTTTAGGAGCTGGTGCTGTTGGCTGGTGGTAGAGCGGCGGCTTAATTTACTACGGTGGTGATGCACTGGAGGTTGGAGGCTAGGATCGAGGGACTGACGATTGGGGGTTAACGCGTTCAGGGCTCGGGCTGAATGTTGGAGGCTGGTGGTGTTGAACGGCGTTGATGGGCTCGCAGAGTAGTTTGGCTGACTGCCTGGTGGCTAAGGTGGCTTGAGACAGGGCAGGGGTCGGGGCAGGGTTGGGCTTGGATTTGGGGTGCTGGTGGGGCATGGGGATGGGGAGGGGCATGGGTAATGGGTGGTCAATGGGCAGACGGTAGTGGCAGAGGGATGGCTTTGCCGGCGGGCAGCATGGGGAGGTGGTTTGGGGCTGGGAGGTGGCTGGAGGCTGGAGAGTTGAGTCAGGGATGGGGTGGCAGTTGGGTTTGCCAGTGAGGGTGGAGTCAGTGTTGCGTGTCACTGTGCTGAGTCACATTTGATCGGTGGGTGGGCAGTCATAGTGACGGAAGTCACTTTGATCACTGTGTGGGTAGTCACTATGACAAGTGGGACAGGGAGTCACGGTGGCCGGAGTCACTATGACGCTGTGGCCCGTGGGGCAGTCATTGTTGTGGTCACTATGGTCGGAGCAAGTCATTGAGCGGCGGTCATTATGACCGGATCAAGTCACTAAGCGGCAATCACTATGGTCGAAGCAAGTCACTGAGCGGTGGTCACTATGATCGGAGCAAGTCACTGGGCGGTGGTGCGAAAAGACAGCTGGCGGCCCCATGGTTACAATGGCGGTTGTTGTTGATGGCAGGGGAAACTCTTTCCTATTTTTTAGTATAAAAATTCATTAATGGCTTTTTTAGTTATACCTGGTGCGTGTTAAAGGATTGGTGTTATAGCCTTGTTCCTTGATGTGCAATGGTTGTGTATAACGTATGGCAGTCATACTTTTGGACTTTTGAAACTTAACTCACTTTATTGGGAATCTGTTAATAAATAGTAATATTTGAATAAAAAGGCCATTATGTGGATACATAAATGAATATTTATTTATTGAGATTTAATACTTAAGTTGCTGCTACAATATTGTAACTTAGGGTTACAATATGATTGTAACCCTAAGTTACTCCGTTTGAAAATATACTTACTTTATATAAAAGTCAAGTAGTCGGCCTGTGGGCTAGGGGTGAGTTCGGTTGTTGCGGTTCGGTTTTGACCTAAAACCAAATATAGAATCGAAGTAAAAAGTTCGGTTCGGTTTCGGTTCGGTTTTACACTCCAAAACTTGGAACCACGGTTTGATTGGTTCGGTTTGTTTCGGTTCGGTTTCGGTTTTTTTCGGTTTTTTACCAAAAAATTCTCACTTGATTTAAAATTGATATAATACTTAGAGGGATCAAACAAATTACATAAAGAATGCAAGCAAAACACAATAACAAATAAAATAAAAATGAGAAGAAATAAATATGTCTTGAATTATATGAGTATGCGAGATAGATAAAACTTTATATATTATTGATTTAATTTGTTTGTGAGTAGTTCGAAAAAAGTTCGTGAATATATACGTTACATGTGATATAGTTGAGATGAATTATTGTTTTATCAATACAAAATCTTTAAGTTATCTAAAAATAAAAGTTAATTACTACTAATAACTAGTAAACACATATTATCATCATTCAATATAGCTACATTATTACAGACAAAGACAATGAATGTGTAAATGAATTTATAAACTAAATTAAATTAAACATAATACAAACATTATTTCTCTAACACAAGAAAACCAAAGACTATTGATGATTTAAGATTAATTAGAATTAATATTTAACAATTTACATATAAATTTCATATTTTAAGTAGTTCGGTTTGTTCGGTTCGGTTCGGTTTTGAAGGATAAAAACCAAAACCGAACCAAACTACTTCGGTTCGGTTCGGTTTTTTACATTCGGTTTCGGTTTCTTAGCGGTTCGGTTTTATTTGGCTGCGGTTCGGTTTAATTTGATTCGGTTTTCGGTTTTCGGTTTTTCGAACCCAGCCCTACTGTGGGCCCATGTTCATTTAGAAATATAATTGATAAGAGTATATATGGGCTCGAACCCACGACTTACATACTCGCAGATAAAAAGACAAGCCTATAGCTACTGGACTATCCCTCGGTGGGTCCCCTCGGCCAGACGAGGCTCGTCCACACAAGAGATTGTCATAAGTAATGAAATCAGTACATAGATTCAACAACACGGCTAAAGAACGGTCAATGTGTACTGGTCTCCTCAAGCTGGACGCCTCGGCATGGCCACCTCGGCCGGGACCTTTAGTAGATAATTTTCGCAGACTTATCTGAATAGCTTCATATAAATACCCACTTGTTGGCCCATCATTGTAATCGAGCATCTCAGACTCAAAATATGGGAGTTCAATTCTCATTTCCTCTATAAATATTCCCCTTGAGGGTAGGTGTAGGAGTTGAAAATATTGAATGTAAATATATGTCTCTCTCTACTCTCACTTCTTTTTAGGATTATATTGTATCATATGGTGCTCTCATTGATAGCCGGAACAATCAAATTAGTACCTTCGTCGCTATCAGACACTACTAACTCGGAAAATGGGAGAGACTAGGTCAAAACAGAACTTCACATCCAAGGCTCTTCAAGACCCTGGATCCAGCAGGGGAAGTTGGGGGACACCACAACCAAGAAGGCAGACGAGGAGGCCGACCACTAAAATATGGTTGACCCCACGGCCAACCCCCACAACCAGATCAATATCACTACCCTGACGCCCCGCAATAGTATCGAAGGAAGACACAAAGAGAGGAGTGTGCCCACTCGGGCTCAACAAACCACACCCCTGTGGACATGTAGCAGCACTCTCTATCACCATTGTGAGCCTCACTCAGATTCGTGTGGCCCTGAGCGCCCTCCTGCTAAAGATAAGGGAAAATACGACGACATTATCTCCCCCCACATGCCCACCGCAAACTACCTGAAGTACGGTAACGACGAAAGCATCAATGCACAGGACACCGTGTTGCGCACAACCACCTCACCTTGTCGTGCCGATCCTAACCACGAATGCGAAGGCCTTACTCATCGTGGGAGAACCCGGGGTCAGTGCCCCGGATAACGGACAGATAGCCCCTCGATAAGGGCAATGGGAAGCTCCATGAAGAGGATGCCTGGCATCATATTAACCACGCACGTGCTGCCCAAATCCTGATGAAACAAGTCACCACTGCGATGGCGAGGGATCCCCAAGACAAGGTGATAGTGCAACTGGAAAGACGCCTAGCCCAAATGGGGGCAAGACAACAACAACACATGAGCAGGACGACAACTAGGTCGTTCATGACCCCGATTATGTTGCCATGCTACGAAAGGTTGATTGCATAGAGTGACAGATAGTTGACAGGTGTGAGGAGCATGTAATTCAGATCAGGATGAATACCCCCTTCATTACAAGGCTCCTATCTGCCCCTATCCTGAAAAAAAATACCGCGGTCACACGGTCAAACCATATGATACCCGTAATGACCCACATGAGCATTGCAGCCGCCATCAGAACATCATGCTCATGGTCAACACATCTGACATATACTAATGTTGATGGTTCCTCTCTACTCTCGAGGGCCCATCATATGAGTGGTTCAACGAGCTACCCGAAGGTAGCATTGGATCATGGTAGAATCTAGTCCAACACTTCCTGACACATTTCACTGGGAGGAACCACACTAAGAAGCATTTCTCACACCTCTTTAGCATCAAGTGGAAGAGGAGACTCTCAACGACTTCCCGGACAAGTGGAGACAAGAGACCATCTTGGTTGAGGGGGTAGATGATTGAACTCTACTCATCCTCCTTTAGGGAGTACTGTGCAACAATGCCTTCACCAGGACGACAATTTGAAGATGCTCAAATTACCATAGTTTCTTATATTTTCATAGTTACTCATCATTTGGCTAATACTATGGGCATTGCTGAATCTTTTCTCTGCATTGCTGCTACTGGCCATGATAAGAGGTTGTTATTCAAGGTTAGTGTCTACTTACCATTTTCCTGGCATCATTTCTTAAGTTCTTTTTTGTGATCACACTTAACAAACCATATTTATTTATGGCATAAGTCATATGGATCTGTCCACTGGTCTAACACTATTAGTGCACTACAATTGTGTAGTGTAATCACACTCTAGCAATAATCACTCATTGCTTTAATGAAATATGTGTGGTTTCCCTTACAATAATTCACTCAAGAGCAAAAAAAGAGCTAAAGGTATAGGCTTCAATCAAATAAGTATTTCTACTTCATTAACGAATTTATATAACTTGCCTTCGGTATTGAAAACTCACTAACATCATTTGAGGTGCTCATTAACAAATGGGTGAGAAATGAAGGGAATCCTTCCGGATACATTTGCTCCCCAGAAATGGGAAAGGGAAAATGCAATGGGAAGTTTTATTAAAGTTTGGTTACACCTTGGAAAATGAAATATTGATCAATGTTGTACACATCTCAAATTAATTAGCCTTCATATGATAGCCATAGATAAACTGCCTTATTAGATATAGAATCTCAAACTTTCCCAAGTTGTTTTTGTGATCAATCTTTTAGCTTTTTTGAAGCTAAAAGCTGAAAAAAGATTTTTAAAGTAATAGAAAACACTCCCTTATAGTCTTATACAACATTAAAACATAAAAATGCAGCCATTAGTTACTATAAATATTAAAAATTCAAATGTAACAAATTACTTAATTTCATGTGCACATTTAAACGAACACATAGAGGACATAAGTATAATATTGATCAATGTTTTACACATTTCAGATTAAGTAGCCTTCATATGATAGCCATAGATAAACTGCCTTATTAGATATAGAATGTCAAACTTTCTAAAGTTTTTTTGTGACCAAAGTTTTAGGATTATCAGCTAAAAAGTATTTTAGGATTTTCAACTTCTCAAATATTTTAGGATTTTCACTTTCATATGAGTAACAACCTCTATTGTTTTTTTGTAGGATTTCAGCTTCTCAAATAATAGCTCCTCAATCAGGAATATGGTTAACAAGTAGGTTTACTCATAATCAGTCTCACTGAGCTCCATCAATTTTGAGGAGCTCTGTGGTTTTCGAACTTAAGCATGCCTCAGAATATAAAGTGATTATATTTGTTTTGATAAAAATGATGATTTCATTTCTGGAAGTGATTTAATTTCATATACACCTCAAACCCATCCCTACCCTAATTTGTTTTTATCGATCTCTTGTGCATCGTGGGTTATGGAAATTGAAGAGGTCTCTGAGATTCAATTGTCCCCCATGTTCCCCTTGTAAATAGTTGCTTGGAAGAGGGTTCTCTCCCACTGCTTAGCAATTCTCTTTGGGTAAGCCTTTAGGCCTTTGATATGCACTAATTAGTAGTGCATAAGTGTATGTTTTTATGTTTGATTTGTGTGGATTGTTTACCGTTTTATTTAGTTTGTAAACATTTGTGTGATTTTAGTTGTAATTGTATTTTAATCTTCATTTGTAAGTTGTAAAGTAGAGTTAGGAATTAGGGTGTTGAAAAGGAGGACTTTGAAGTGAAGAAAAAGGTGATAAGTGTGCCCAGGAGCACAAACCCGGTCGGGTCAGACCATGCACCCGGTCGGGTCTGATGTAAAATCCGAAACTGCCTGGAAAATCATCAGACCCGGTCGGGTCCCCTACTTGACCCGGTCGGGTCAGACTTGACCCGGGACACCAGAACGTGCCGAAGATCGCCAGAACGTGGAGGATATCTGATTTTGACCGGACCCGGTCGGGTAAGCACCTAACCCGGTCGGGTACCCGGCCCAAGGTGTTGAAAAACACCTATAAATAGCCCCATTTTCCTTCACAAAGAATCACTCCTTCTTCCATACTCTTAAGCTCAACTTAGAATAGTATTTCTTTTATATTTTTTTAGCATGTTTAGTCTCCAAATGAGGAGCTAAACTTCCATTTCTTGGTATTGCTCTTGAAGCTTGTTGATTATTAAAGTTGTGAGTTATTTTCTTAACTTCTTTTCCTTGAATATTAATTCTTCCTTTAAATACTATTTCTATATCAATGTTGGGGAGTGTTACTAAGATGACAATTAGTTAACATCTTGACATTGGTCTTAGTAATAGCTATTCCTTCCTCTATGTTAATATCGGGGAGTGTTACTGAGATGACAATTAGTTAACATCTTGATATTAACCATAGTAGGATTCATCTTCTTTAATATTCTTCCTTGAATATTAATTAATCCATATTCATATTTCATATTAATATTTTGAACATTACTTAAAGGATCAACTAGTTTTGTTTCACATATTAATTATTACTAGAAGCGATCAACGAACCGATGGTTAATCGTTGATAGTTTCACAAGTAAGTAACTTCGGTTTATTAATGCACGGTCGTGGTTAATAAACTTAAGAGGGATTAATTTTGTTGGTTAAACCGAAACCGTTGTGTTAAGGTTATCAATCTCAATTGATTTCATCAAGGAGTTAAAAGATAAAATGCTACTATCAAGTCGGTATATGGCGTTGTTCTATACTTGACTAATAGTAAGGGTTATTAATGAACGGTTGTTGTTAATGACTATCCTCGATGAATTGGATATACTCCTCGATTGAGTATTCGAGAGGAGATAAGTTATAGATATAACAATGATCGACTAAAATATATCAACAAGTGGAAAGTAGCAATGCCAAGTCACTTTTATCTTTGAATTAAATCCCATATAACTCGTTCATCTTCGTGTTTAATTTAATTAAATCACTCAACAATCAAAACCTCCCTTTACTTACTATTTATATAAAAAGAAAGTTATTCCTTTCCCTGTGGATACGAACTCTACTTCACCTATACTACGTATAAGTGCTAGTATTGAATTTATTTTGAGTGCACTCACGACAAAGTGCACGTCAAATTTGGCGCCGTTGCCGGGGACAGACAATTATTTTTCTTTTTATTTTTTCTCATAAAAATCAAAAACAAAAAAAATAAAAAAAATATATTAAAAAAAAACTTACTCTTCTATTTTCTGAGCTTACATGAGTTATGAGTATATGGATGCCAACATATCATCCTTAGAGAGTCAAATTTCTTTTTTGACTTTTCTAATAAAGGAATTTATCTTAAACTCGGAAGCTCAAGATGCCAAGACATGCAACATTTGCATGTCTCACAGGCATTTTACGGATTTCTGTCCAAAGCTCCAAGATGAATACCTTGAACAAACTGATGATGTTGGTTACGAAAGAGATGTACCTCACATGAGGTATGATCCGTTCTCCAACTCTAACATGTCTACGGAGGATATGGTCCGGGCTATTGCTACCAACATGACCACTATGCAAAACAACATGGTGCAATTCCAAAATGAGACCAAGTCTAGCATTTTAAACTTGGAAACTCAAATAAGTCAAATAGCCGGAGCCGTGAGTAGGCTTGAAGCAAGGGATTCAGAAAAACTTCCTTCTCAAATAGAATGTGATCCTAAACAGCAAACTTTTGCAATCACATTGACAAATGAAAAGGAAATGCAAAAGGAGATCCAGAATCCAGAAGAAGTAGAAGAAGTAAAAGATACGGAGCTCCAACTGGTCAAAGAAGAGGATAAGCCGAGCTTCAAATTCAAATTTTTGTCATTGTCATCCTTTGAGGTATCTCCATCATTTCTGGAAGCTTTAAGAGAAGCTCATAAACTTGAAAAGGACAATGACATTTCCGAAATCTTCTTCAAAATTGAGGGGTCGAAAAACTTTTCATTGACCATGCTAAACGATAGTTTCTTCCCCCCCCCTCCCACATGAATCAATGAAAATCTGGATATTTGATCCTGGAAAGATTTTCAAAGTGAAGAGTCGGAAAATTGAGCATTCCTATGTAAGTCCTAGGAGTGAAAATGTGAAGAAGATGAATTATCACCATCCAAGCTTGAACGATTGAACACAATGATGGCGTCGTGCCGCGACGTTAAACGAGGCGCTTCTTGGGAGGCAACCCATGTAAGGTACGTTTACTTTTTGTTCTAGTTTAAGTTTACACTTCAAAAAAAAAAGTGAAGCCTGGGGAACATACCCGGCCGGATACCACACTACACCCGGTCGGGTATAGCGTAAAAATACCATACCCGCACAACTCGCCCGGGCGAGGCAACTAAGGAACAGAGAAAAATAGACACACCCGACCGGGTACCCGGCCGGGCAACCCTGCAAAAAACTCTCTGCCTCGGGTGAACAGTTTACGCCCGACCGGGTCATTCACTATACCCGGCCGGGCGGTCGGGAAAAATCCCGATCAGGAGGCGGGCGGGCAGCTTTCTTCCTCACTTTCTTTTCCCCATTCGAACCGAACCCCAAATTTCCTCCATTTCCAAGAGTCCAAAGCTTCATATCTCCTACATCCATCCACCAAATGCATCAAGTAAACCCAATTCATTCATCTTCTCTTCACCCTCTTCATCTCCACACCCACAAATCACCAACAAAACCTCCCAAAAGTACCAAAAAAAAAACGCATTCATCTCATACACAAGCACTAGGGACAGTGCTTTGATTAGCTTGGGGGGAGAGTTTTATGGAATTTTCACATTCATACTCTTTATTCTTGTTTTAAAAAAAAAAAAGCTTGTTAAGTTGAAAACCTGAAAGGGCAACTTAAGCAAAAATAAAGCAAAAATAAGAGTGAGTTGTGAGGATTGAAACAGAAAAATGTGGGAAGCTGGGATGAAAACCCGAAAGGGCACCTAGGCAAAATGAGAGAATGAGAGAAAGTATTTTCTTTTCTGCAGGATCCTAAGGGTAACGAAAAAAAAAATGAGGTTGATAAGAAATATGGAGTTAAAGACCCCTCTTTACTGTTATATTTTGGGGGATATTTTTTGTGTTGTTCTAAAAACACACGTGGATGTTGGTGTTGATACTCTTGTCAATTTAAGGACTTCTTGGACTGGATTTGGTTTACTCGAGACGAGTAAAGGTTCAAGTGTGGGGGTGTTTGATATGCACTAATTAGTAGTGCATAAGTGTATGTTTTTATGTTTGATTTGTGTGGATTGTTTACCGTTTTATTTAGTTTGTAAACATTTGTGTGATTTTAGTTGTAATTGTATTTTAATCTTCATTTGTAAGTTGTAAAGTAGAGTTAGGAATTAGGGTGTTGAAAAGGAGGACTTTGAAGTGAAGAAAAAGGTGATAAGTGTGCCCAGGAGCACAAACCCGGTCGGGTCAGACCATGCACCCGGTCGGGTCTGATGTAAAATCCGAAACTGCCTGGAAAATCATCAGACCCGGTCGGGTCCCCTACTTGACCCGGTCGGGTCAGACTTGACCCGGGACACCAGAACGTGCCGAAGATCGCCAGAACGTGGAGGATATCTGATTTTGACCGGACCCGGTCGGGTAAGCACCTAACCCGGTCGGGTACCCGGCCCAAGGTGTTGAAAAACACCTATAAATAGCCCCATTTTCCTTCACAAAGAATCACTCCTTCTTCCATACTCTTAAGCTCAACTTAGAATAGTATTTCTTTTATATTTTTTTAGCATGTTTAGTCTCCAAATGAGGAGCTAAACTTCCATTTCTTGGTATTGCTCTTGAAGCTTGTTGATTATTAAAGTTGTGAGTTATTTTCTTAACTTCTTTTCCTTGAATATTAATTCTTCCTTTAAATACTATTTCTATATCAATGTTGGGGAGTGTTACTAAGATGACAATTAGTTAACATCTTGACATTGGTCTTAGTAATAGCTATTCCTTCCTCTATGTTAATATCGGGGAGTGTTACTGAGATGACAATTAGTTAACATCTTGATATTAACCATAGTAGGATTCATCTTCTTTAATATTCTTCCTTGAATATTAATTAATCCATATTCATATTTCATATTAATATTTTGAACATTACTTAAAGGATCAACTAGTTTTGTTTCACATATTAATTATTACTAGAAGCGATCAACGAACCGATGGTTAATCGTTGATAGTTTCACAAGTAAGTAACTTCGGTTTATTAATGCACGGTCGTGGTTAATAAACTTAAGAGGGATTAATTTTGTTGGTTAAACCGAAACCGTTGTGTTAAGGTTATCAATCTCAATTGATTTCATCAAGGAGTTAAAAGATAAAATGCTACTATCAAGTCGGTATATGGCGTTGTTCTATACTTGACTAATAGTAAGGGTTATTAATGAACGGTTGTTGTTAATGACTATCCTCGATGAATTGGATATACTCCTCGATTGAGTATTCGAGAGGAGATAAGTTATAGATATAACAATGATCGACTAAAATATATCAACAAGTGGAAAGTAGCAATGCCAAGTCACTTTTATCTTTGAATTAAATCCCATATAACTCGTTCATCTTCGTGTTTAATTTAATTAAATCACTCAACAATCAAAACCTCCCTTTACTTACTATTTATATAAAAAGAAAGTTATTCCTTTCCCTGTGGATACGAACTCTACTTCACCTATACTACGTATAAGTGCTAGTATTGAATTTATTTTGAGTGCACTCACGACAAAGTGCACGTCAGCCTTCTGTATTTGCCTTTTTTACTTACTGGCAGAATATTGGGGTGAAAAATAATTGTTAACTAATCAACTGCACTTATATAAAGTTTTGTCCTGGTAAAGTTATGAAAATTTAGAAACTACGGGTATAATTTACAGTCATGTATGCTAATAATTTGTTAACAACTTCTCGCCTAACACTAGAAGTACTTGCATCTCTTAAATATTAGAGCTATTGCGTTTCAAATTGAAATTCAATATCATGTTGACTAATTTCAGGTTGCACTTTACTATCCTTTGAATCAATGATGACTTTCGAATCTAGGGAATCCTTGGAATAGAAACATACTATCATTTAGAAGATTTAAAGACCAGAAATCTTGGATGAATAAATTCATATTACGTAGACTAATATGGGAGGTTCAACTACTGGAAGTTTTTAATTCGATATCAGGTTGTTTATATTAGCCTCTCATTTGAGAAGTATATAAAAACTATAGCACTTGATACTACTTAATAGTTCATAGCACTTGAGCTATTGAACTTAAAATGAGAATACCAAATTGCATTTTAACATTATAAAGTTATAGAAGATTTTGGGCTTCTAAAGTTCATTATAAGAACATATTTTGGAATTATTGGCATCCCTTTGTGAGTTCTTCATTCTCTCCTAATTAATTAAATATCTCCTTTACATTTAAATCCAATTCATTCCTAAATTGTCATGGTTTCTTTTCCTTGATCGTCTTGTTTCTTTGTTTTCGTATTCTTTTTTGGATTTTAATTGCCATGTGTTTGCATTTGTACCTGTACCAGCCGACTCTAATAAGAGAAGACCCCAAGTAACAGTTGATGCTGAAAAGGTGGAAAATGGACAAGAGTGTTAAGCAACAATGTGGAACTATTCTTGAAGGTCTAATGACTCACAAACTAGGGTGGGCTTTCCTAAAAACATGTAGATCCTGTTGCTTTGAACATTCCTGATTATTTTGATATAATCACTAACCCTATGGATCTGGGCACGGTGAAATCAAAGTTAAGAAACAACTTATACTCGGGAATTTGCTGCTGATTTTAGGTTGATATTTGCTAATTGCATGAGATATAACCCACCTATAAATGAATTCCATGATATGGCAAAGGAGTTGAACTGGTTTTTCAATAAAAAGTGGAAAGTAATGGAAGCGAAGTGGAAAAGTAAGAGCCAAAGTGGTGAACAAAGTTGCCTTCTGACAAATAGTGTATACAGAATAATTTACTCATAATACTCACATATTCACTCAATCTAACCCCGAACATTAATTAATATGCCAACAATGATCTTGGGCATTTACACAAACGCACATCGCGCGTTGCTAAACTAGTCTAAATATACCGTGGGAGTCGATGCTCACGGTCGGATGATCCCAATTATAGTAATACTAGTATGTTACCCGTGCGATGCACGGGACAAAAAAACTACATTTCATCTATATTCTTTAACAATTTAAAATGTTTGTGTACGTATGATGTATACTTTAAACAAAATTGCAATAATGTAAAATATGATAAAAAGAGAAAAAAAAAAATTTCTAACCAGCAAACATGATAGTGAGGGTCATCATTAATATGAGTAGACATTCATTATCTTTTGAATTACATTTCGACAGGGTATGAGAAACACACTTGTCTTGTGTAAACTGAAGTAGCCTTAAATAGGAGACATTCACTTATTCTAGTTATTACAGTTATGTGAAATTTATATATTTTATACTTTATGATAGTAATTTTAACATTGAAACATGTTCTTTGAAAGTGAGTTTTGTTTGGATTAATAGAGTATATAATAACAATGAAACATTTATAATCATTCGTCTGATTAGTACAATTTTTTTTCAAGAGATTTGGTGAATTTTATTCTATTGTGAAGCTCTAAATTTTAGGGAGAACTATTTTAATTGGATTAAAATTTTATGGTCTGATTTGGTCTGATCTGATTGTGTTTGGTCTGATCTATACATGTCTGGTCTAGTTAACCGTGATCTTGGTGCATATATAGTTTTTGTGAAAAGTGAAAACAAATTAGCCCGATCTCTTTCTTTTAAACAATTTTTCAAGAATGTAGTTTTGTGACATTTTCATTTTAATGAAGGTGATGGTGGCGACAAACATGTTGCACAATGCGATTGGTAGTAGTCAATTTATTTTCTTTAAATTGAATTATTGAGGATATTATGATCTTATTAGGTAAAATAAGTGTTATTGAACAAAAAAGGTAGCATGCTTTAAATTTTTAGTACAAATTTTTTTCTGTAGATTGTTAGATGAATTTAATTTATAAAAAGAGTCTCACATAAAGTGGTAGCTAATAATCATCCTATCAGAAATCTTATAGTTTTACCAAATATTTCATTGTAAATACCTGAAAGCTCACAAATTCTTTATCTAAATAAAGAATTTTTTTTATTAATAGTTTAGCTTAATAGTAGATATTATAGTAGGCCATTATGCACTACTATTCCTCTTTCAATGGGGTTCTTTTAACCAATTCTCCTTATATAGCAAAAAGTTTCATACTTTGGTAACATTTTGTTAATTACATATGTAGCAATCACATTATGACACTAAAGTAGTATTTAAGAGCTAGATAATTAAACTGGACTATGTATATGGAGTAATTATTTTTATCATGCATGTAACTTTAATAAAGTACTATTTGGTCATGAAAATTGAGATCATTTTTCGTTTCTGAATATAAGAGGTGTAGTTTAAAAATAGATTTCATTATTTAGGATGTTGTTTAAATAAATCTATTAAGTTTTACAATTCTAGAAACAAACCATAAACAGTAATTCCATTGAAAGGGGAACTTTCACAAGAACAAACCATAAATGGAATACTTTCACAAGAATTATCATGTTTCATTCACATGCATTAATGCAATTAAGAAATGGGGGTGTGTTTGGATCTCTTATTGAGTTTCTCATTTTAGAGAGACCGCAATATAGATCAAAAAATTCTAGTCCATTTAAAAACAGTCTTTAATGTTATTTACTCATTTCAGAACATTAGAACGTGTTGAATGTTTTAGGAGATATGTTAAATTCTAATATAATATGGAGTTCAAAATTTTAGGCGGAGTCTTTTAACGATGTTTTTAATTGGTTTCAAATATTCTGATCTGATTTGTTTAAAGTTTGTCTATTCTAAACTGATCTAGTACGTTAAATGTAGGGTCTGTGAATATCGAGAAAATTTTACATAAATGACTTTTAGAAGTTAGAACTTTGTTGAATTATCATCGAACACTAATTTTTTTTCCATGATTCATCATTGTATTTTTGAAATTTTAGTGTAATGTAACATAGATGTGTAGGACGTTTTAGGAAATTTTCAGGATAATAGAATGTAATGAATGCTTCGGAAAATTTATTAAATTCTAATTTAACAAAATTTTGAATTCTAATGGCTAAGGAGTTCGAACGGATCAAATTTCATGATAAGATGGTCAATGTGAATTATGTTAAGGTAGATTTCATGGTAACCATAAGGTACCATACCTTTGTCCACATGGATCAATCAAAATGTTGCAATTGAATTATTTAAATCTAAATTGAAAATAATATAATGATTTGGACGAATCAAGTGAACGGTAGGTACGGTATCTCATATTTAAAATGGGTACGAGAGTTGTCACCTAAAATAATTGGAGTTTTTTCCAAAACTAATGTTAAATAAAATAATATTTACCAAAATAAGGTTAGGTTAGAAATAATTTCCAAAATACTGCTCCCCTAAACCCCAGTTAAAAGAACTGCCACTTCAAGTGGCGGCTTATGCGAAACTGAATAACACAGGTAGAAGCAAGGCAAAGCACATTAAGGGAGTGTTTGCAACTGCTTCTGCTTAAAAAAAAGCACTTTTGGAGATGTAAGGAAAAAGTGATTAGCAGTAAAAGTTGATAGTGTTTGGAAAAAAAGTGATTCTGAAAAGTAAAAGTTGGTAGTGTTTGGTAAAATAAGTGCTTTTTGTGTAATAGAAAAGGGAAAAACACTTTTCACACGCAAGCCGAGAAAAAGTAAAAATTGGTAGTGTTTGGTAAATAAGTGCTTTTTAAAGCCAAAAGCTGAGAAGTGCTTTTTTTAAGCACTTGCAAACACTCCCTAAGCAAGTAACGGACATCGTAATATTGAGCTAGGGCCCCACAAAAATAAAAATCCCATTTTATTTCAAACTGATATAACTTTTTTATTTGTACTCAAATCATTACAAAAAATACACCAAGATTTATAACTTTTTATTATCTTTCATATGACACCAATATTGAATATATAAAAAAAATTAACACCTTTTTTGTGTGTAAATGTTACTCCCTCTGTCCCGCTATGATTGTCCCATTTTACCTTTTCGGTCCGTCCCACTAAGATTGTCTCGTATCTTATTTAGTAAAATTTGTGTGGTTCTAAATCATTCTTACTTTATTAATTGTATATCAACCACATAAACCTACTTTTATTAATAACCGTGTCACTTTCTCTTGTCCCAAACTTAGGGGGATGAAGGTAGTATATCTTTTTTATTTGTACTTCATCGTTACAAAAAATATATTAAAATTTATAATTTTTTGTTATCTTTCATAACAAACTAATTTTGAATATATAAAATTTAAAATCATTTTTGCTAATTTGTGCATTTTGGAATCATTATTTACAATGCCACATTTATTTGGAGTTATAGGTTAAAATAAAACTGCACAAATTCCATCATTTTTATTTATTGTTTTATTCCTTGTGTAGTTTTAGGATATTTTCTTTTGACTTATTTTCAGTCCCAGATCAGATCAGATCATACCAAAGATAAATAGATCAGACCCTACTTAAATAGATCGGATCAGGCGTAAATAGATCGGATCGGGCGTAAACAGATCAGACTACACCAGTCAATTACCGTCCAAAAAAAACATCCTTATTCTAATCTATTATTGCTGATTATTTGTGTGCCCAGTAAAAATATCATAAACTGCACAAATTAATAGAATTAATTTTTTTATTTTACATATTAAAAATTGGTGTCGTATGAAATATAATAAATAATTATGAATTTGTTAATATTTTTTGTTACAATCGGAGTACACATAAAAAGATGTAACATCTAGAAAAAAGGACATTTTTAAAGTATTTGTTTTTTAATTTTTATATATTCAATATTGGTGTCATATGAAAGATAATAAAAAGTTATGATTTTTGGTGTATTTTTTGTAATGATTTGAGTACAAATAAAAAAGTTATATCAGTTTGAAATAAAAATGGGATTTTTATTTTGTGGGGCCCTAGCTCAATATTACAACATGCATTGCTTGCTTTGGCTTCTTTCGAGGCGGGTTACTCGGTGGTACTCTGTTTTGCATAAGCCGCCACTTCAAGTGGCGGTTCTTTTAACTGGGGTTAAGGGGGCAGTATTTTGGGAAATACTTTTAATCAAACCATAATCTGGGAAATATGTTTTTGTTTAACATTATTTTTGGAAAAAACTTAAATAATTGAATATAGGTGACAACTACAGTACCCATTTTAAAGAGAATCAGTTTTCCATCATGCATATATGTTAATTACTGATGTTACTAATTAAGGAGAAGAAAAAAAAATTGAAGTTTAAGAGGGGTAGGGTAGGGACGGACCTCTCTTGACCAGCAGTGTGCCAAATTTGAGCCTTGATAACCTTATTGTCGCAGACCCGTAAGCGAACTCCACACGAATGGTTGGTTTGGAATCCAAGTGGAAGGTATCTTTAGCGAACCTGGAGAGGAGATTCGATTTCCCCACACCGAGTCTCCAATCACGAGTTCGTATATGGTACCACCCGCTGTACGATGAGCACTGTACAGCTGGCCCAGTAACAGGCCTAAGGGAAAAATAGGGAAAAAATTTGGTGGCACTTTTGTAATTAATGTAAAAATCGTGGTTTCTGCCAAATGAGTATCGGTGTACAGTTAATGAGCAATAGTCCAATTTTAATGAGTATTAAGCGTACAATCATGAGCACCATGTTAGTACAAGAAAATTGATATCACAACTAAAAAACGGTGGCATTTTCGTAATTTTAGTGAAAATCGCGTTTTTCATTAGATGAACATTAATACATTTTCAATGAGCATCAGACGTATTGTATTGAGCATTAAAAGGCGAATAATGAGTGTTGTGATATCAACTTCATACATTGTAATTAACTTTTTTTTCCTTACTTTTTCTTTTATAAAAACTAATTAAATTATATCTATAATCAATTCTTATGAATTATAATATGCGAATCTAATGTAATATGATACTTTTAAAAAGTACATTGTTATGACATTTTAAAAATGAGCACACCAGTACCAAATGAGCATACGTAACATACAAATGAGCATTGATATGAATATGACATTTTAAAATGCGTATTACATTAATACCAAATGAGCATACATAAATCATGAAATGAGCAACGAAAATTCAAGTTTTTCATTTATAATCTCTAGTATGCTCAATTTTTTTATGTACATCATTTTATTCTCTAGTATGCTCAAGTTTTCATTTGTGTATGCTCATTTGAATTTCCCAACGAAAAATTCAAAAAACTCATTTAGAATCTTTAGTATGCTCAATTTTTCATTTCTGTACATCATTTGAATTCTCTAGTATGCTCAAGTTTGCATTTGTGTATGCTCGTTTGAATTTCCCAACGTGCTCAAAATTATCATTTATGTAAGTTCATTTCTTTTATTCATTTTGCACATTTATTATAAACACTTTACTCATTACCAATATAACACAAAATTTATGTTAGTAATTAACAAACTCAAAATATTAATACACAATATTAAAATACAATTTAAAAATACATTGAAAAAGGTGATAGTGGGATTTGACTATTTGAGAACTTTATATGCCCACTTTCTCTCCAAGGTACGAAGGATTAAAATCGGCTTCTCCATCATCGACCTCAGCAATTCTCCTGGCCAAGACCTCAGCGATTCTCCCGGCCAAGACCTCAGCGAGCACCTCCTTCGTCGATTAACGAGCAACGAGCAACACCTCCATCGTCTCCACCGAACAATCCGCAGATCCCTTCTAGCCCAACGGTTCAAGCACAACATGGAAGAAGCTTTATCACTAGATCACTATTTAATTGCAAAAAAACCCGTCTGTACCGTGCCCTAGGTACAGCCGGTTGTACGATAGTATTTGCGTCCAATCACCACTGTTTTGAATAGTCACACTCCTCTAGGGCAGAGCACGGGTCGAGTTCGGGCGGGTCGGGTTCAAAAATGGTAAACCCGTTCGGGTATCGTATTGATAATTTCAAACCCTACCCTGTCAAAAAATATATCGGGTTTTTCGGGTTGAAGAAGTTCGAGTTTCGGTCGGGTTGATTCGGTTTTCGGGTCCATTCGGATTTTAATTTATTATTGTTAAAATTGTGATAAATAAAATGGTAATTGGTAAAAATATCATTCAAAGTTATACTAGTATAAAATTCAAAGTAATAGTTGTATAAATATGGTAATCGACATATTTGAACATGTAAAATAATAATACACGGTGATTGACATATTTGATATTGTGATAAATAAAATGATAATTGGTCAAAATATCATTCAAAGTCATAACAATACAACATTCAAAGTTATAGTTTTACAAATACAGTAATTAGAATATTTGAATATGCATAATATGGTAATTGACATACAATAATTGAGATATTTGAACATGCATAATAATTCAATGTAGTATACTCCCTCCGTTCTTTAATATAAGTCCTCTTAGGCTTTGGCACGCGTTTTAAGAGGAAAATAGTAGGGGTAGTGTAAAAGGTGTAATGAGTAGTGGGTAAATGAAAAAGTAGGAAAGAGAAAGAGGTAATGGTAATAAAAGTGGGGGTATAAAGGTATATTTAAAGTAAAAACTTTCCTTAAATGGAAAGGAGGACAAATAAAAAAAAACGTCCCAAAAAGGAAAGAAGGACTTTTATTAAAGAACGGAGGGAGTATATACTACGCTTGTTCGGGTTTTCGGGCGGGTCGGGTAGCATAATCGGTAACCCTACCCGCTACCCGCTTAACTCTCGGGTTGCAAAAATCGGGTCGGATTTGGATGATTCGGGTCGGGTTATCTGATCCAAAAATAATAATCGGATATATCCGGTCGGGTCAATTAGGTAGGGTCGGGTTTGCTCTCCCCTACCCTCCTCATCCGCCCGCAGCAAAAAAATTGGAATATTTGTGGGCCCACTTTTTTACGCAGTTCGTTAGCAGTATTTTTAAGGCTGTCGCTGGCTGCCGACTCGCAATTCCAAGTCCCCGCGCCGCTTCTTCTTCTTCTTCTTCCAGAAGGTCAACCTGCTTTTCTGGCTTGCTGCTACATCTGCGTTACTGCTTCTTCATCTGTGCGTATGGAGAACGCACATGAAACGAAGAACTTTTCTTTCCCCTCAGAGGAAGAAAACGTCCTGCGCTTTTGGAGGGATATTGACGCCTTTCATACCCAACTTGAGCGCACAAAGGGCTGCCCGGAGTTCGTATTTTACGATGGCCCTCCTTTTGCGACCGGCATGCCCCATTACGGACACATCCTGGCGGGCACCATCAAGGACATTGTCACCCGCTACAAGTCCATGACGGGTCACCACGTCACTCGCCGTTTCGGTTGGGACTGCCATGGTGTCCCAGTCGAAGCTGAAATCATGAAAAAGTTTGGAATCACTGGTAGACGCCATGTTCTTGAAATGGGTATTAAAAAATTCAATGATCATTGTCGAAGTATCGTTTCGCGATACGTTGCAGAGTGGGAGCAATTGGTCACCAGGACGGGACGCTGGATCGACTTTCAGCAAGGGTATAAAACTATGGACTTCAATTTCATGGAAACTGTTTGGTGGGTTTTTGAAAAGCTTCACTCCAAGGGACTTGTGTATAGGGCGTTCAAGGTGAGCAGAGACGTTTTTCTTCTACTAATTTAGTTGATATGTTGCACGGAAACGTAAAAATCAAATCTTGGGAAACGGGAAACATGAAACGTAAAAAAATACAACTACTTAGTGAGTTTCTAAAATGGAAAGGTACCTTTTCCCGAGAGTTTCCGTGCTACATGGAATGGAATGTATCTATATGTATATGTGTGTTTCTAAATGTCTGTATGGTTGTTCCTTTCACTACCTTACAAACATATAAGCAATTGGTCCATTCACAGCTGCATTGTTATTTGTTTTATTCACACCTGCAGGTTATGCCCTGCACAACAGCTTTCGAGACCCCTCTATCAAACTTTGAAGCTGATTTAAATAAAAGACCTGTCACTGACCCTTCTATAATGGTGTCCTTCCCAATTGTTAATGATCCCCAGAATGCAGCTTTTGTAGCCTGGACAACCACGCCTTGGACTCTTCCATCTAATCTCGCTCTCTGTGTTAATCCCAGCTTAGAATATGTCAAGGTTATAGTTGTTACTGCGGATGATCATCTCTACTGCCTTTCTTGTGATTATAATTATCATTGTGGTTGTTGTTCGTGGATTTCATTTTTAATGTTCCATTTTTAGTAATGTGTTCAACGCACGTCTTTTTACTTGGTTATTAACATGAACCCTAAATTTATTTAAATTGTAAAACACGCATGATAGATTAGTTGTACACTTCTTTTACATGTTTTTAAAAAAAATTAATTTTCTAAGATTCGTAGTTCACGTTTGTAAATTTTGCGTGGTTTTAAATATGAGCTCCCCGCTCCCTGCTTTTATTTATTTATTATTTATTTATTTATTTATTTATTTATTTTGTCATTTACCTTCCATAATAATACTTTTCAAGCAGCATTTTCCAAATTTTATTTTCTTTAGTGTTTCTTGAACTAGTCACCCTATTTACCTTGTTTTAAAAGTACTATAAAGTATAAACAAATCTTTCACAATTTAATATACTAATTATTTAATCATCTTATGTTAAATAGTGTTATTAGACGCAGAAAGTATAATACAATGTGGCGGATAATAAACTATAAACCTTATCCCAAAAATAGGACTCTTTGTCTCGTCCTTTAGTTACAACTTATTTCCTAGTTGTTCACCTTTTGTGCTATGTTTTTCTACTTGCATGTTTTTTGGCCGGGTGTGGCATTTCATGGAAAAAGTACTAATTGTTAATAGGAGGACAAGTGTGAAATTGTATTCAATATTTTTACGGTCATAGTGTGAAATAAACCCACCAACAGAATTTAATTAATATTAGCTTTACAGTTTTATTATGGCTTGATAAAAATATTAAATACACAAATCTTTGGAACTAAATATTGTAAAACGTCAAATCTGCATTATTTCGCCCATGCATTGCAACTTAAAAGATTCAATAAGCACAGTGCCTCAGTTTTATAGCTTTAATTAAAATTGATGTCTTAAGTATTTATAAACCATTGCAGCTGATTTAGGTAATAATGTAACATCATCCTTATTTCACACATATGTTATAAGTTTAGACTTTAGAGTTGCATTATGCAAATATTTGACTCTTTTTACTCATCAAAGTTGATAGGTGGTAATTAATTCTCTGTATTTCTTCGTGACAGGTTCGCAACAAATATTCAGGAAGTATCTATGTGGTTGCTGATTGTAGTTTGTCAGAACTTCCGCCTGAGACACCGAATTGCAAAGACTACCCCATAGTTGATCTGACGGATTGTTATGAAGTCTTGGATAGATTCCTGGGAAGTTCCCTTGTCAATATCAAGTAAATTCTTCCTGCACTTTTTTTGTCTGTTAAACATTTAGTTCATGTGGTTGACTGTTATGTTATGTGTTGCTTGGTTTGACCTTCTACTACCTGATCTTGGGCTCAGTGTATCGTGTTTTTCGTGGCAGTACATTACCTACCTTTGATTCATTCTCTTATGTATTTGTACAATCTTTTGATTGGTAGTAGTATCTAGGTTGTTTGCTTGAGTGGTTTCAATTTCGTTTGATCGAGGATTGATGAAATGTGCATGCAGGTACGAGCCGTTATTTGATTACTTCATGGAGTTCTCTCACGTTGCTTTCAGAGTTGTCTGCGATGATTCTGTATCCGGTCAATGTGGCACTGGGGTTGTCCATTATGCTCCTCAATTTGGCGAGGATGATTTTCGTGTTTGTTTGGAGAATGGAATCATCAACAAGGTTTTCCCCGTGTTCGCTACTTTCAAAAAGTTGCTTGGGGGTTGCTTGACATGTCATATGCAATTTCATTTGTTATTTATCTACCCTTATACAGTTCTTTCTTTGTCTCCTTTTATGCATTTTCCCTGCATCTAATCTAAATGCTTAATCTCCATGTTTTTTTTCTGTGCAGAAAGATTTGATTGTACCAGTAAATGAAGCTGGCTTATTCACTGAGAAAATTTCTGATTATTGTGGTCGCTATTTCAAGGATGCAGATAAGGATATTATTGGAAGAGTAAAGGTTAATCATAATAATTCTGACATGTATTGTACTTATAATACATCAACTTCAAACATTATTTCACCATTTTAAAGATACTTCTCTCTCTAATATCTCTATGCGGTGCTCTGAATCAATTTGAGTTAACTTTCAATGGACTGTCTTCACTAATTTACTTTTTGTGCCTTTTTTCTTCTCTGTGTCTTCTTGCTTTTTTCAGGCAAAAGGCAGGCTTGTCAAGTCTGGCACTGTGAATCATGTGAAAGCTTTTTGCTGGAGATCTAATACTCCTCTGATAAACAGAGCTGTTTTGTGCTGGTATGTTGATTTTACATATCCTCTATAGCCAATGTCGTTGTTCATCATATGTTAATTTAGACATGCTTGCAAATGCTCAATTCCGCATATTTAGATTATGGCTCATTATTTCACTAAAAACATCTAAGCATAGTTAAGTAAATGTTCTCAGGAATAAAAAAACATGAAACTCTTTTGCTAATGTATCTGACATTCGGTAATTATACACTATTTTCTCTGGCTTAAAGCAATCTACCTATTCAGGGTGCCTAGTATCCCATCAAGCGAGCACCAAAACTGATTTTACTTGCTGTTTTATGTACTAAACAATATTTTCTCCCATTGCATGCCGATTGAAATGTTCGCAAGTGTTTCCTTAAATTCCAGTGCATTTGAATAAATAATGGCTCGTTTTTTTAAATTTAATATTTACTGTTTCTTTTTCAATTCACAGTTATTTTCCTTGTGTTGTCCTTGGTTATGGTGGTGCATGCTTGCATTCTGAAGTATGATGTGTTATATGTCCAGGTTTGTTTGTGTGGAAAAGTTGAAAGATCAGTTATTGGAAGTTAACAGACAGACTTACTGGGTACCTGATTTTGTGAAGGTCAGAGATCACTTCTCCTTGAATCAATCGATTTTTTTTTTCTTTTCCTACTTTGGTGTTGCTATTCTGTCAACCTCATCTTTGGATGTTAGAGATCTTCAGAAATCCAGAACAGTTTAACAGGAAGATATCAAGAACAAACTAAAAAAGAGCTTTATTGATGAAGACAGTAACAAGAAACGATGGCCAAAGCCCCCAAAAGCCGAAGCTCCCAAAGAAAGAGATAATTAGTCTCAGTCCTCCCAAGTCCCAAAGACAAATGTCTAAACAGCCTTCCCGACTTCTCCCCAGTTTAGTCTATTTATACTAACTATTACACTTATTATTATTCTTGGTTTATTTGACCCAATTCCTAACAGTCCATTAGGCCCAATCTAATAGCTACTAGTCTATTTAATAGTCAATAGGTGGGTCCCTATCGCTATGATCTTCAGCTTCCTCTTCTTCCTTGCGCCTCTTCCTTCCCAGTACTTGACTGGTTGATGGATTAGTGAATTCAGTACAAGATTTATTATTATCACAGAACTTCCCACAGCAGAAGAATTTTGTAATGCAGTTTCCTTCTGTTCAGTCACCTTCCCGCAATCCATATCAAAAAATATTTCTTCACCTTTCTGCGGCCCCTCATGCTTCCCATGTTCTGAAACTAATACTGTACTAAATGGAAACTCCTTTATGCAGCTTTCAACCTCTCTCCCTTTTACATCCTTGCCTACCTTATTTGAGAAAGAAAATTTTAAAGGTTTTGGCAGGTAAGTAAGGATAAGGATACCCCTGATTCCAGTTGCATTTCTCCTAACCAAGGAACATGAATGATTATTTCCCAAGTAAGACTTCCAAAATTGGCGTCCTAGCAGGTAAGCAGATTCTTCCCCAGAAGAAAACACTGCTATTTTCAAGCCTTGTTTCACTTTCACCTGTTCCTTAGTTTCAATATCTTGTTCCACATAACTTCCTGCCGTTTTCTCATTGATATAACTTGTAGTTCTGAGCCACTCCTGTCACATAATCCACCCCTAAGTTGTCAGACGAGTCACAACTAATTGGACCCTTCCCACTCAGATGTACAATAGCAGAAGAAACAACTGGAGCATATTCTTGATGATCCTTCGAATTATACGGAGCTGAAAGTCCCTCTTCAACCTGGGTTTTGAAGATTGTTTTAAACATACTAGAAGAGTGCATCTCACAAGTCAATTCTTGATTGTACACTGCTGTTTCAGCCTCTTTATCATCCATAACCAGTCTTCCTCCACTCATAACATTCATCCCAGTTGGTGAAATTCCAGGCGAAATCAATGCCCCAATTTGAAAATTAGCATATGATTTCCCAGAAAGATGATAAACACGATCCTCAAGAAGAACTGGACCATATCTCTTTTGTTCCAGGGAATTTAAATCCACATTGTTTGCAAAATTAGGAGAAACATAACCTGGCCATTGAGTAATCTGGCTTTTTCCTCGAATTCTTCCTTCTTATTCATTTTCTTGATTACAGATTCCATTGGTTCCCTTTCGGTCTTATTTATTGACTGGGAAAATTCTTTCCCAAGTAGAGAAACATCTGGCGACAAAACTAGCAAACCAGAAGCTTCTTCTTTCGATCGTGGTTCTTCATTATGCAAGTTGATCGCTGATGGAAATTCCTGCGCGCCTAGTGAAGATGTCTTTGATATGAGCGAAATCCTTCGAGATTGGAAACTATGAGTAACCGTTCGCAAATGCGAACTAGAAGAAACAGTGAGCGGCTTCGTTTGCGAACTTGTGAGCGTTGGCGACGAATTTACCTTGTCAGATAGCGAAGAGCGATGAGAAGAGCGATGCGACGAACCTTGTTTGTCAGGTAATGGAAGAGACCTAGTCTTCCTCGATCGTTCTTCAGTTCTTCTGCGACGCCTCTGTTCTTCCAACTCCTCTGAACTTGCTGAATGTTGCGACCGATGTTGCGATCTATGCGAAGAGTGCGGATGATCGATCGAATGATGCAATCGACTCTTCGAACGACCTGGAAGTCTGTTTTTAAGATCATCGATGCCAGCCTGCACTGCTGTCATCATCGCTAGCAATTCATCATACTTCGTATCTATATTATTAAAACTCTCTTCCATTTTCGGAGTCAAAAATTCCTCCATGAATCAGATTCTTGGTCTCCAGGAAATAACAGTCTCTGATACCAATGTTAGAGATCTTCAGAAATCCAGAACAGTTTAGAACAGTTTAACAGGAAGATATCAAGAACAAACTAAAAAAGAGCTTTATTGATGAAGACAGTAACAAGAAACGATGGCCGAAGCCCCCAAAAGCCGAAGCTCCCAAAGAAAGAGATAATTAGTCTCAGTCCTCCCAAGTCCCAAAGACAAATGTCTAAACAGCCTTCCCGACTTCTCCCCAGTTTAGTCTATTTATACTAACTATTACACTTATTATTATTCTTGGTTTATTTGGCCCAATTCCTAACAGTCCATTAGGCCCAATCTAATAGCTACTAGTCCATTTAATAGTCAATAGGTGGGTCCCTATCATTGGATCACAGTGCACATCATTAGCTGTTTAAGCTTTCAATGTCTTAGGGATGTACAATTGTTAAAATGTAAAATGTTTTAGTATTGCAGTAACTATGTGATGTTGTTTATTTTCAAATTTCAGTTTCTTTTTTATCTCTTACGAACTGTTAATGTGATATGGACGGAAGAAGCCTAATAAAACTTTTGCTTAATAGAATTTTACTTTTATTTTATGAATTTGAACAAAATCATAATCTTTCACGAGGTTTAATATATCATTAGAATTGCTGTTTTGACTCTTGAAATGGTGGTAGGGGTGGAAGTGTATCATGAACTAATTTCAAGGGATTGTATGTGAAAAGACCATATTCTTTGCTTTTTGACGGTGTTTTGACATGCATTTATTATTAACTTCACGAAAAGTGATGAATAAATGTAAATATATGTATATGTGTGTGTGTCTATATATATGCACCTTCATGGATTTATCTCTTCGAATTTTTATGTGCTTTTTTTTATTAACATGTCTCAAACAATTGCACTTATGCCTTACGCCTTGTTGCATTATAGGATAAACGTTTCCATAATTGGCTTGAGAATGCACGAGATTGGGCTATAAGCCGCAGTAGATTTTGGGGTACTCCTATTCCCGTATGGATTAGTGAGGACGGTGAAGAAATATTGGTCATTGATTCAGTTGATAAGCTTGAAAGGTTTTCTGGCGTCAAGGTGTGATGTGTATATTTTTGTAGCTTTGTCTTACCCTTTAGCTGTTTCTCAACAGAGTGTTTTTCCGTATCACATCATGCAAGTTGGCTTTGGGTAATAAGGCTATTACTTTTACATCTTCTTCATATTTTGCATATATTGGCTTATAAATGTATTGATGATCGCACATTTAGGCAGTCAAATGATTTTGTTTTTTTCTCCTTGTAAAAATATTTGCGAACTCTTAAGTATATGTATCCCTATAACATATGGTTTATGTTGCTTTACAATCGATGTTGATATCACTTTGTTGGTAACGTGTTTGATGGGTAATTCACTGCAGGTAGTTGATCTCCACAGAGAAAATGTAGATAATATCACGATCCCTTCTTGCCGTGGTTCTGAGTTTGGTGTTCTTCGACGAGTAGATGATGTATGACTGTCTTGCATTACTGTTTTATGTTATTTCATTATACAAAGTTTTGATTGGGATTTGGTGGCATTTCTCAGGTTCTACTTTAAGCCAAACTGTTTATATTTGCAGTTCTTAGTGAGCATTAATGTGATAATGTGTATTAGTCTTTATTTTGTAGTTATTTTTCTCATTCCATCAGCATGCTACTAGCATGCTAAGGCTTGATGTAGTTATTGGTATTACTATCATTATTATTATTACTAGTTGGGTAATAGTGATAATTATTATTGGTATTGCCTAATTCTGTTAGCTATTTTATCTTTGTCCAGGATTTCATGGTTATAGTTGATTTAGAACCTTTACCCGCTCATTATATAGTGGGATATCAGCCACAATGAACACAATTAAGTTGTTCGACTTTAGTGCCCGTTGGTAACACTGAAATTGTTTGAATCGCTAAATGTGCTGAATTATTGAAATTCAGGCTAGAGTAGGTGAATCTTCCCAATTATTGGAAAAAAATAACATATATTTTATTAATAAAATAAAGAAGAATTTGTATGAAAAAATAGCTAAAGTAGTCTTCTACGGTAACTCCAACCTTACTTATTTTGATTACCACACAATTCACCCTGAAATCAAAAGTTACGTGTTTAGTAAAATAGTTGGCCAATGGGGCTGATGAGTTGAAAAAACGGGTTACTAAACAGGCTCTAGATAATTATGAGTCTCTCTCAAGGACTAACTTTTCCTCGTGGATTCTTTCGTGGATGAGCCTGTCATACAGACACACACATACCTGGCCCAGGAACTCATGCGCAGCTACAACTTCAAAATTTCTGTATATTGAGGGATAGATTGGGCAATGGATTTGGAAGTTAAAGTGTGTCTCATGATATATATTTGAGAATTCATAACAGAAATAACATGATGTGTAAACAACACTCCATACAATCTTTCGTATTTCAAGCACCATTCATTCTTGAAACATTCTATTTTTAAATATACTTATTAAAGCTCTCAAAGACCTTCTCCAAACTTACCCTAAGCGTAAAGGGCAAGCACCCTAGCCCCTAGGATTTAATTGCCACACTTTAGCTACTATACCTATTTCACTGTACTTTTGACATGGGCAATTGAATGATGCCTAAACATGTCTGTCATATTCCAGGTATTTGATTGCTGGTTTGAGAGTGGTTCCATGCCGTATGCTTACATCCATTATCCATTCGAGAATACTGAGCTGTTCGAGAACAATTTTCCTGGCCATTTTGTGGCTGAAGGGATTGATCAAACCCGTGGATGGTTTGTTTTTAATTTGCGAGCTTTATGTGGTGATATTTGATTGGTTTACCTACTATTTGTGACAGTTTGTCCTACATTTTTTTATGTTTCAAGAACATACTTTTTGTCCATGATTTCTATTTTGTTCTCCATATTAAAGTATTAAACATTTAACCATTGACACATCGATCGACTTATACAATGGTAATTTTTTATATTATGTGGCAGGTTTTATGCTCTTACTGTACTGGCAACTGCGTTGTTTGGAAAGCCAGCATTCAGGAATCTAATCTGCAATGGGTTTGTTCTTGCTGAAGACGGAAAGAAGATGAGTAAACAGTTGAATAACTATCCTTCACCAATGGATGTCATCAATGACTATGGGGCCGTATGTTCTTTTATATGCATCCTGCATATTTCAAATGTGTATATACGCACATACGCGTGCGGGCACGTGCGCGCGCGTGTGTGTGTGTGTGTAACTGTGTGTATAACTTACTCCACACTACACACAAAATAAGCTCTGATGACTGCACCGTACAAGCTAGGCCACTGTGTGAACACCTAATCATCAGGAAATTAACCAAGTAATTGACTTGGAAATTTAATCATTGACACCACTTAAAATGGTCTAATACTGAGAAGTACGTCTTTTTATTATCTCAAAATGCCACATTCTCTAACAGAGCTGTGGTGACCATCTTTGACTCTACAGGATGCTCTGCGGTTGTATCTTATAAACTCACCTGTTGTCCATGCAGAAGACTTATATTTTAAAAAGGAAGGCGTGAATGGTGTTGTGAGTTTTTATTCTGTTTATGGGCTATATAGACTGCACATCTTTCATATCACTGTTATACTTGTGCTTATATGGGCATATGATAGAGCTGTAAACTTTTATTTCGTATCTCCAGGTTAAGGATGTATTTCTTCCGTGGTACAATGTGTATAGGTTCCTAGTTCAAAACTGCAATAGACTTGATGCTGAGGGCTCTCCATTTATCCCTTCTGATCTAGCCTCTGTCCAAGTGTCACCTAATGTGCTCGATCAGTGGATCAGCTCAGCAACTCACACTCTCGTGTCTTTTGTACGTAAAGAAATGGATGGTTATAGACTTTACACGGTTAGTATTGCTATTATTAGAAACAATTGGTTAGAAGATTTATGCAAAGTGATTATCTTGGAGAATTTTGTGCCATGTTCTATTAAATCTTTACCACATTTCATTTGATTGATCTCCATGCAAAGTCAAATAGAAAAGATAAAATGGGTACCATTAGGGTTTTTCTTAAATTTGTTTATAAACATTATTAATATTGTGTTTTGCAATTGTTCAATTTGGTGACCTAAACATATTTGTGCATCTTGGCATGAGGAGTTGTTGACAGTTTTTATAAATGAATAATTACTTGGTGACAAATGTATTTGTAATTCAATTAAGTTTTGCACTCCATTTTCCAGGTCGTTCCTTATTTATTGAAGTTTCTTGACTACCTGACAAACGTATACGTGCGGTTTAACCGCAAGAGACTGAAAGGTCTTACGGGAGAGGAAGATTGTCAAACAGCTCTCTCAACCCTTTACAATGTGCGTAATAATAATATAGTTTCTTTTTTTTGCCTTTGTGATTGAAAACAATTTTGCTTGGTTAAAAATCACCTTCTTTGTCTTCTTTGTGATTGAAAATCACCTTCTGCTTGGTTAAATACCTGTTAATGACAGGCTATTATGATTTTTTCACAGATTTTATTCTAGTCCATTCTTATAAGTACTCATCCCCCCAGCCTGGTCCCATTGACTATTCAAATATGAAAGACTTTTGAAAAACATATTCAGACTTTTAGTGTCAATGTTGACATACTTCTGTTTAGTCAATGTTGCACATAAATAATGGAAATCTTGGGTATGAAGCCAATATCCCCACCCATGCTATTATCTAGATTCTAGATTATGTTTTCGATATAGTTCTGTAATACGAGATTTGTTTTCTGTTAAACTAAAATGCATAGATTCATTTTATATGATGAATAAATGTATCCTTTATTAACTCCCTGGGAGAAGTAACGATGTGTTAAAAGTCTCCTTAAACGTATCTTTCTAAACTCTTTCTTCTTTGGCTGGTATGAGGAAATAAATAATAGTCTCTGGATGATATGTGCTTTGAATTGTCTGCCATTGATGGTGTATTTCGTGATTATGTCTTGTGCATTTCAGGTGCTCCTGGTTACATGTAAAGTTATGGCTCCTTTCACACCGTTCTTCACAGAAGTTCTGTACCAAAATATGAGAAGAGTTTGCAACGGATCAGAAGAAAGCATTCACTATTGCAGTTTTCCTGAAGCCGAAGGAAAGGTGTTGGTCAAAACACATATGAGCTACATTAGAATTCTTTGACAGTTCTGCAATTGCATTGTTTTTTGTTCATAAACATTGATACACGCCCTTCCACTTCTTATTATACCGCTAAGCTTTTAAATTTGTCTTGATCAATATTCTTATAAAAATTGCATGTGGCATGAACTACCTTGTATGTGACTCAAGATTTTTCTCTAAATGTTTGTTTGGAAAATTTTATTATGTATCTTTTTTTGTAGACGGAAAACAAAATCGAACGGAGTGTGCAAAGGATGATTACTGTTATTGATCTTGCACGCAATATTCGCGACCGTCAGAAGAAGCCCATTAAGGATCCTCTTAGGTAAGATTGTTACGTTTAACGTGCATAGGCTTATTGTTACCCACTTCTGATTATTCTGCTAAGTTCTAAAACACTGCTTAACTACAGGGAGATGATTGTGGTGCACCCAGATGCTGATTTTCTTAATGACATTGCCACAAAGCTAAAACAGGTGAGCTAACTTTTTTAAATTGTCGATTACATCAAAACACCCGATTTTGGAGAGCACTTCAGACCAACTATTTATACTCCGTGTATGTTTTCTTTCTAAGCACTCCCTCCATTTCTATGTGTTTCATTTTGGAAGGGTATCATAGTCTTGTGTTTTTTTAAACCAGATTTGCTAGACCACCTATAACTTTCTTTTGTTTTATGATTATGTATATGTATGTATTTTGATTTCCACTCATTTAATGCCTTTGGGCATCTTTCTGTTGAATTAAAGTATGTGTTGGACGAGCTCAATGTGAAAACTATTGTCCCATGCAATGATGTTCTGAAATATGCTGATTTACGTGCTGAGCCGAACTACAGGTGAGTTAGTGTACCCATGTTATGGTTCTCAAATGCTTCACTGCTTTACTTTTATTGGCGGTAATTTTGAACTCCATGGATCTAAGGCTGTCGGCCATTTACTTTTAGTGTGTTAGGCAGGCGCCTTGGAAGAGATATGGGTGCGGTTGCCAAGGGAGTGAAAGCAATGTCACAGTCAGATATTTTAGCTTTCGAAGAAGCTGGAGAAGCAGTTGTTGCTATGCATTCTTTGAAGATGACAGATATCAAGGTATTTTGCTGTCTTTAGGCATGATTTGGGTGTGGTTCTGCACTATTGTTTCTATGCCGTTCAGGTCGATGATGTAGGGCCGTAGGGGAAGAATTGAGCAGCATATTTTGTACAGTAGAGGGGGACAAGTTCTTCGCACCGTGTCATTGAATATAATTTCTCATCCAAATGTTGTTATGGAGAACAATTGGCTATCTAACTTTTACCAGCCCTTGCTATGCGCTCCTAATCATGACCTACCAATTGAATATAATTTCTCATCCAAATGTTGTTATGGAGAACAATTGGCTCTCTAACTTTTACCAGCCCTTGCTATGCGCTCCTAATCATGACCTACCAATCAATAGCTATTTTGAAATTTTAGTGAGAGTACAATGGGCTTAATTAGTTAGTTGAGTGATCAAATCAAAGCCACTTTGAAATTACAATGGCTAAATTGAGTACTAAAAATAGATAGATAGCCATATTAAAATGATTTATTTTCCATTTCGAGTGCAAGTGTTGGGGGCCTTGCACACACCACACTAGGCAAATGTGATAAAATGGTACAAACTTTAAGGGATGGAGGGAGTAAATTATTGTTAAACAAATTACCCTCAATGTGTTAAAGGTAACCGATTGTCTGGTGTGCTTCAGTGCATGTCACATGGCATGCTTTGCTGAAGTTGTAATTTGAATGGAATATATGCACATCGTTGATATTTCTTTCTTATGCTTTGTTTCTGATCAAAATCCAGGTTTTCCGTGATTTCAAACGTCCACTAGGTATGGATGCGTGCGACATTGATGCAGCCGGAGATGGTAAGGATTAATGATGACTTCTCATTTTTGTTGCTTTGACCACTATGCAACTGAAATCAGTGACAGTTAATTACTTATTATGTATTTTGTAATATGCAGGAGATGTTTTAGTGATCTTGGATCTACGTTCTGATGATTCTCTGCGTGAATCTTGTGTTGCACGTGAGGTGATATGACTCGCAATCTCTTTAAATGACAGTTCTTTTAATCTTTTACTGTGGGTTGAGCTTACGATATAGATATTGAGACTTACACCCTTCCTGTAAGATAAAAAGCTTATGCCTCTTATAGTGAGGCGTACGCCATGACCTCTGGGCATTTTAGGTGGGAAATTTTTTCTCAGGATTTTGGATTTAGGATTTAAGATTTGGTTCAGCTTCAGGATTTTGAAATTGCATATTGTGCATGTGTGATTGTTTATTATGTTTAACCGTGGGTTTCATATGCGCCTTGTGTTCAAGCTTTCATTTTGATTTATGGCGTGATGATATCTTGGCGTCATGTGTTTGTATTTCAGGCTTTCTGGACTTAGTAGTTTAACTATAATTTGTTTTACTTCGTATTTATTACTCCGTAGTTTATTTTGAGGCTAAGGCTTACGCCTCACCTCTCAGAAACAAACTGCCTCAATACCTATACCAGCCTTTTAAAGCCTTTTGACCACGCCTGACTTGATTTGTTTTTATATGCCATAACTGAAATTCCGTTAAAACCCCCACGCTTTACTATCTGTTTGGCGCGGTCCTTGCTAAATTCAATCTACCTGTTTCTGTAGTAAATCTATGCACACATAAACTGCATTTTGAGACTAAGAGTTATGCAAGTTTTGATACTTTGTATGCCTAAAATCATTTTGTGACATGAGAGGATTGCACATGTAGATCGTTAGCGGAGTGCAGAAGCTACGGAAGAGAGCTAGCCTTGAACCAAAAGATGCAGTTAATGTTTATTTGGAGTCGCCAGATAAAGCAGTCATTCAGCAAGTGTTGAAATCACAGGCAAGTCATTTATGTCATTGCCTTCAAAGTAATTACATTCCAAAAGTTTGGATTCTCTTAAGTGAAGGTTGGATTAAAAAAAAATCTGGAAAAGGAATATATTCCCACTTTCCATGTAGTCTATATATGATGGATAGCTTCATTTTTCTTTTGACAGGAAAAATACATTGGGGATGCACTTGGATCTCGAGTGATCTTTTTGATGGCTGCAATAGATGATGAAGTAAGTATTTGATTTTATGTACTCCACAAAATGTTTGTTTGTCTTTTCTTTTATTTTCTTTTGATCATGACTAAATTTGACTGAGGTAGACTAAAATATCGGACTCTCTAAAACTCTAATAACATGTGGGAACTTATTCCCGAGTCCATAGCACTTAATCTTTCACTTCAAATATTATTACCTCTGTGTCAAATTGTTTTGCAAAGCCAACATTTTTTTGGTCAACCAATGTTGAAGTTAAATCCTCTCCATTGATATTTAATTTACTTTTAATAATTTTTTTTTTTGAAAATAATTTACTTTTAATAATTAAAAAGTACATATTCAGAAACTAGTTTAAAATCTCTACATTTAAATATTGGACTCTCTGAAGCTCTAATAACTCTATGAAAACTTCTTGATTACATAGCAATTAGCACTTAGTCTTTCACTTTAGATATTAATTCCTTTTTTGGGTAGAAAAATATTAATTCCTTTAGTGGTAACATTATATAAAAACATTGCTAAAATCTCAAAATAAATTAATTGGACATAGTCTTGAGTTCTTGACTATGCCAGATAATTAACCTAACTTAATAGAATAAATTAAACATCAACCTGACTTTTTCTTTCTTTTGGTTGTACTAACATGTCTTGAGTATAAGTGAACTAACCATCTTTACCATATAATTAGAGTTTGATGGTACTAAAACTTTATATCCAAACACATGACCCGCCAGTCCGCCACTACTAAAGACCACCAAGGGCACACCAGAATCTGGAAAAAAAAATTCTGAACCTCCTAGATGATCAAACCGCTGCTTCTTTTTAACATGAAAACGCTGCTAAAAGCAGCGGCCGCCGGCAAGGTTGTTAGGATCGCGAGGTAACTCGTAAGATCGTACGAGTTTGCGATTTGGAGAGGGGGAATCGAGTCAGATCGCTCCAAAGATCGGAAATTGCACTGGGATCGGCAGATCGTCGAGTAGGATCGTAAAATGTACGACTCGTCGATCTAAAACGAGTTGCGACCACTCGGTTCAAAAACGGGAAAAGAAGGGCGCCGTTGAAGTCTGAAACGACGACTTTGAAAAAAAATGAAATATAGCGTCTTTTTCTTCAGTCCTCATCTCTTCTCTGTTCTCTCTATGTCGTCCGCTTATTGTTAATCTCTCTGTGTCGTCCGCTTATTCTTCATCTTTCTGTGTCGCTAGCTTTACCAAAATATTTCGCTTATACTCCACTTTACTAAAGGAGAAAAGGAGGGGGGGGGGGGGTGGGTTATTAGTGACTCTGACTTCTGAAGTTCTGATAGCATAAGTATGGCAACTGGGTCAATAGCAAACAAAGAAGCTGCAGGGTAGAGAACCGAAGTTGGCTGGGACCCTGGGAGCATGGTATATCCATGAGTGAAGATAACAGAACAATAAAGTTTTGAAAATGTCTTTTTTAATTTAGGAAAAGTTGATACTAATAATCCCAACTATTGGCGGTCCGCTCATTAGGGGTGGGCACGGGCCGGGTCGGGGCGGGTAATGCAAAATAAAATGGAACCGCCGGTTCCATTGTACGGGTCGGTCCGGTCCGGGTATTGCAATTTTGAAAATAGGAACCGGACCTTACTCGGCCCGTTTGAAACGGGGCGGTCCGGTCCGGGTTTTTCGGTTCCTGGATTTTTTGTTGACAAGTAAGATAGCAAATGTGTAAAAATGTACGGTGTATTAGAGTTGAGATGTCGAGATCCTATTTCTAACTCCTGCAGTTTGTATACTGTGTAATGTATACACTGCTACAAATCCCTACAATACCTAGACACCATTCATTATCATTAATAATCAGCAGCAACAAATGGAAGCTCTAAATGTGAAGTTTATCTAGTTAGTAGTTACTCCGTACTACTTACTAGTTACTACAGTTTACAATTATGATCCCAAAATCAAATATAAATAGGACGTTAACAAGTCTCAAAACAACAACATACTCAACAAGGTGCACATTTAACACAAGTGATAAGTCCTAGCCCACAACTTCATATATTTAAGTTCCAAAAATTCAAAGAAATTCCAAAAATTAGCAACATAATCACTATTAAGTTCCCAAATGACAACATTAATAGTCTAAAATAACAAATTAACAATATAGTAACCTTCAAGTCCTAATTGACAACACCAAAATGACAACAGGACTATAACAATATTACAACTAATACTCATTACTAGCTTAAAATTTACTCCAAAACCGAAATATAGAAGATTTGAGATACATTGTCGGCCTTAACCATGCTTGGACACACCTTCAAGGCCCACAATGTTTATTGATATGTTTTATGTAAAGTACTAGTTCCCCATCCACTTGTATCGCATGCAAAAAGGGACTTGCAATGTATACATTTAGCTTTCATCACTTGTTTTTCCACCATCACTTTCTTTCCATCTTCTCTTGTTGATGCATTTCTGATACGGTGCATGTAGTGAAATGATCCCAAACCCAAGTTGATGATGATTTGTCAATTGTAGCTAATATAGTAGCCATTCTGCAACCTGTAATTCTCAGCAACTATATCCTTAAGTATTTAAAATTGGGGAAATGTCTGTGTTGATTCACTCTCACGGTCTCACCTAATTAATACATTTAATTACCAATGAGAAAATCATATTTTACAGTTAATAAAATAGAACCTATATATAACAAGATAAGCAGTAAGTTAATGTTAAAACAAACATTACTTTTGCAGTAATTAAACAAAACTTTAGGAAATCTAATGCAGTAATGCCAAAGAGTGTATTACTTTTTAGTTTTTAATTAATAAAATCATAGCATGGAACTTTTTGATGAATGAAAGAGGACAAAGCTACTCCGTATTACAATTACAAAGCTATAAAAAAAATAGCTTTGAAGGTGCGCGAAGGAGGTCCTGGTTGAAAAACAGGTCGCACAGAAATTCAAAGCCGATCCCATCTTTAATTGATACAACCCTAAATACTTCGAGTAGAGAATCTAGATTATTTGACAGAGGTAACCATTTGCTCATAAGCTAACATTCCAGTCAAAACTCAAAACATTAAAGATGAAACGCATGGCATCTTATAAACTATCGAGTAGAGTAAAACACACACCTTAAAAAATATAAGTCACGACCTCGCAAACTAAGGAGTCTCAGATCAGTAGAACACGATGTTCACAATTCACAGCCTCGCAATCAATCGCAGCCTCTCAGTCATGTCGCGGCCTCGCAGGTAAGTCGCCGGATCTCAGGCTCGGATCTTCAGGGCCTCGATCTCTTCACATGTCGCAACAGGGATGACGACGACTATGGCTATTACACTGGTCGTTGGGCTATTATATGGTTAACTAGACTGAAGATAATTCAAAAAGGTTTACTGGGCTCAAGATAATTTAAAAGGTTTACTGGGCTCAGGGTATTTTAAAACAAAAGTATGAATTAACGGGCCGGGCCGGGTACCCGTTATTTTCGAATTTGAGAACCGGCCCGAACCTATATTAATTATTACCCGCCCCGCCCCGCCCCGTTTTCTTTTTCTTAAACTAAGAACCGCACATTACCCGCCCCGACCCGCCATTACCCGCCCCGACCCGCGGTTCTAGAACCGTTTGCCCACCCCTACCGCTCATAATAATCCCAACTATTTATTATTCCAGAATAATCCCAACTTTAGGGGCCTTCCGCCAATAATGGTTCCTATGAATAAATTCGTGTAGTTTCTAAAGTGGATGAGATGAGATATAACAAGTAATCCCTATAAATAATCTCAACTTTATTTTAATTTTTAGGCTTAATTTCTATTTAAAATTCACTTTTTATAGAGGTAATATCTTGTCATGAACCATTATTGGCGGACAGTCTATATAGTTGGGAATATACAAAAATAATCAATAGTTGGGATTATTTTCAACGGACCGGCAATAGTTAGGATTATTATTTTCAATTTTTCCTTTAATTTATCGTAACTTTGTTATCCTAAGTGTTTTAAACTTTTAATTCAAAAATGACATTGTGTTATTCATATTTCAAAAGTTATAAGTTTAAATACACACACATATATATGCATGGTATCTTTGCTTTTAAGATCTTACGATCCGAGTTACGATCCACGAGTTACGATCTCCTCTTCCCCTCCCGATCCGAGCTAGGATCTCGAGTTTAACAACCGCTGCCAGCGGGTTGGTGCCGATCAGCTGAAAACCAAACAGCACCGATACCCCGTACATTAGCGTTTTGGAAACTTAGGTTCCTAGTTTTTTCCCTTTTAAATAGGGTTCCTTGATGGAAAATATGCATTTGAAAAACTTCTTTGTGATAATTATGGAATTTCTTCATGGAAACATTGTGTTTTTTGTCATGACACAATACATTACTACCTTTCGTTTACCTTATAATCCCGTTAATTGATGCAATTTCACCCGAAATACATATAATTTCAGTTGCAGGTCATCTCCGAAGGAAATTTCCGAAGTATTTATAAAGTGACATTCAGAGTGATTCTAACCAAGTGCTAAGCTTTATTGTTTGCTAACAGGAGAGATGTAAAGTTAACTTTATTTTTGCAATCACTAATCTATTGATTTAGGATAGGTTGTTCAACATAGGATCGTGTTAAATTAAATCATTTAGTGATTCACCACGTGTCCACGTCTACAATTTGAGTAAAGTAATTAACTTTTTGCAGTTTTATTGTGTTGCGGACTTGCTGTGTTGCCCATTATTTTCAGTTTTGGTCAGCCTTGTTCAAGATCTTTTTGTCCATTAATAATGTTTTGTCCATTAATGTTGAAGGAGAGTTCTATTATTTGATAGAATTAAGTGTGAAAAATTAGATTTATTGTACTTATAAATAAAGTTGGTACTTTTCACTAGGGATGGACCGGGATATGGGCGGGACCGGGTCTGGGAAACTGGAGGCCCGGGTACCAGCCCGGTTAGGTTCCGGCCTAGCACCCAAATGATCCAATCCTTCCAAAAAAATAAAAAATAAAAATTGGGCCTGGGCCGGTCCATCAAAAGTGCAGCCGGTAGCCTGCCCCAAACCCCCCGCGTCAAGCCCAAGGCTTGGTCCCAGCCAACTGGGTCGGGCCAGTTCAGAACAGTATCGGACTGGGCCGGTCAACGGGTCGGTCAACGGGTCGGTCAATCTGGGCCCGGTTGATCCCTACTTTTCACCCTATCCCCCCTCAGATTTCACCATCACAAGGTTGTTGGGCTTGACCCTATGTTGTCTCATCAGGGGCCACCATCAGGTCTTATTAGCAACTTCCCCCTGGGCCCCACCTGCTCAGGAGACTCATAACCAAGCCTTAGATGACTCGCCCGAAGGCGAGGACCAAATGGACGAGGGCGAGGAGCTTTGAACCTTAGAGCCCTAGATGACTTGCCCGAAGGCGAGGACCAAATGGATGAGGGCGAGGAACTTTGAACCTTCCCCTCGGGCTTGGTCTTCCTCCTCTTCTCCTTGTTGATTTGAGCAGAAAGTTCCAGCATCGAAGGAACAACTGTAAAGCGAAGAACATAAGAGCAAAATACTTGACATAAATTCAAAGTGCAAAAGGTACAAAAATACATAAACAAAAGGATATAGCATGAAGAAAGCAAAGGCATACCATGTAGAGGATAGCCGGATAGGCCTATGGCTGTTCGCCACTGGCAGCTTCACCTCGAGGAGGCTCCTGTACATCCTCGTTGCCGCACCCCCAAATTACACCCCAAAGTTACTAGAATGCTAGATGCTAAGAATACAAGTATAAAGATAGTTTTCCTAAATTATTTTAGTTCAAAAGAGTTTAAATTGCATTGGAAATAAAATACTCAAAGAGTGTTATCAGCACGCTTGGGTTCTTACATAACTGAATGCGCAAGCCAAATCACAATTCGAAAGTGATCATAAGTGCCAAGTCCAAAACTAAAATAAGTAAAATATTGACAAGTTCCGAAATCCGAACTCAATTAAATGTAACTTATAGCTAGTCTAAGTTATCTAACACGGTTATCTTCAAGCACAGTTTTCCGCAAATGCACCAAATAAAGTGTAGAAACAAAACAAAAGAAAATGAACAAAAATTAGTTTTATATCTAAGTAAAACCCACTCAACCCCGTAAAATAGTTTGAAAAAATAGTTTTTGATACATATATATTGGTCGAAAAATTGTTGAAGTAAAGTAATATGTTTTTACAGATAAAAGTAGTATTTAGTATGAGAGATATTTCCACACAAATTCAGATTAAAATATGTATTTTCAAAATCATATTTGATAAACAACCACCAAAGGGATGCCCTAGTTTCAACCTGAAATGGTGGTGGGATACCCTCAAAGGGAACAAAAGGGCAATACTTTCCAGTAACTTTAAAGTACCGGTGATGATGCATCTAATAGATATATAACAAGTATTTCAAACACAAGACCCTCAAATAGGGTGATAGTATAATCTAGGTCTTAACCCCTAGTTACACCGTTTTGAAATATACTCCCTCCGTCCCAGAAACAAGTTCCCGGGTTGACTTTCACACATTTTAAGGAAATAAAGTTATTGAGGGATAAATTTTACTGTTTTGACACTGTTTGGCATTGTTTTGCACTGTTTGACACTGTTTTGCACTGTTTTGATGTAGATAATTTGTCAAATAAGGAAATGGGAAGTTTATTTTGGGACATCCCAAAGTGAGAACTTGTTTCCGGGATGAAAGTAGTACACACTTTATATAAAGTCAAGTAGTCGACCCATGAGCCCATGTACTAGCTCGACTTTAGTACATCACCATACAATCATAGACTTCAAGTATGTCATTAAACCATCATACAGTCCTGCTCTAGTACATTTATACACCATGCTAGAGCCCCGCTCTAGTCATCGCCACACTGTGCTAGAGCTCCGCTTGTAATCACCACTATCCAATTCCTAAGCAAGTCATATGTCTAGAATCAATACAATGAAAGAATCACTTCGGGTCATCTTTGAGGACTGCCCAAACTCATTCTTAGCTTCACACCTTATCAAGTTTATCAACATTTATAAACAATCTTAAGCTAGTATCCTAATACTATCAAGATTGTTCTTATCAAACCATGCGATCATAGTATGTATGTCCCAACATATTTAGAGATATGTGGCAGTAACACCACTTAATCATTTGTAAAATATAAACATCCATTTATATATTCATATAATCAATTCATTAGCTAGAAATGCCTATTTAATAGCTCAATTAACTCTATATTACTTACTAATATAGTCCCAACTCATAGATAACTTTGTTCCTAACCAAATACATCCATGTTTTATCAATATTTAGACATCATAATCCATGAAAAACCATAACTTAAGCATTTAGGTAATCTCATGCTTAACCTACAAATTACAAGAAATTAGATGTCGATACGCACCTCAAATGAGTTCCGAATTACCATCTTTCAATCATATGTCCAAACCTCCGGCAAAGGAATATTGAACACTGATTCCTTGCTTAAAAATGGTGGCTAGACAACCTCCTCCAAGTGATGGTTCGTCCCTTAGCAAAAGATATGAAAACAATTCCATAGAAGGGATGTTTTCCGACGAGTTCACCTCCTAACCTTTCAAGTTTTGTTCTAGGTTAGTATCCAACATTTTGAATGATTAAATCACTATATTAAGACCTTATTCTACATATATAATCGTGTAGAACATCCACCTTAGTCGTCCATATGTTTTATAAACAATTAAGATAATAAGTTAATAACTAAAAACCAAACACAAATTGTTTTGAGAATCTAGAATTTCACCTCGTGTGTCTATCTAATCATTTTGGGATGTAAACTCCTCTCCTCAAGAACTTCACCTCGTCTGAAAGCTCTCTTCAATATTTTTTTTATGGATACCTTAATCAAGTCCATTGGATAAGAGGTGCTCTAGATGTGGGGTGAGAAATACCAAAAATTGCAACTACTCGAACTAACATGCAACAGCCCTCTTTGCTCTCCTTCTTAGTTTGTGTGTAGCTCCCTTCTTCTCCAAGCTTTTTGGGAGTTCGAAGGAGCGATTTTGGGTATGCTCGCAGGCCTCTCTCACAGTTGGTTAATTTGAGTGGAGTAAGATGAATGACATGTGGGCTTGATTGGCAAATTATCTTTGAATCATGTATGGAGGAGGGTCTCTTATTTGTCACAAAAGTCATGTCCAGCCCCTCTTTCCATTATGTCCTCTCCTCAACAAGCCTTCCAACTTATTTCTTTGTTTTTCAGGTACCAAGGAGGTATGGGACGTCCCCCATTGGTCCCAATCAATTTGGGAGAAAAATATCTACCAATACATCCAACAATGAAAGAATTGAATCATATTGTTTTATCCTTTTGTCATGTGATGTCTTTTTTGTACTCATTCGAATTTCTTTAGAAGATGTCGAGGTTTTACATCATATTAGTGGTCTCTAATATGTGTAGGATGATCCTAATAAATTATATGTTGTACAATTATAGGAGAAAAACTTTACTTCCTTAATTTAACTCAATAATGTCAAAGATGGAATCATAGGAGTTTGTTTTTGTCTCTAGAAGTTGTCTCACCCCTTTATCTGTATATATCAATTATTATAGTCTTCCTAATATTTATTTGAAGTCTATAATAAGTGTGGGATACCCTCAAGTAGTCCAAGGATATCCTTTTCCGTTAGACTTTCTATTTTTAGCAAGTTGGGCCCAAAATAATAAAAATACCCCAAACTTTGAATGGGTGTGGGGTAAACACCCCAAATTTGCACATGTAATTTAAATACCCTAAACTTAACAAAAAGGGGTATTTTAGCACCATTTTCTTGAATTTTTTCTTTAAAAAATGTAAATTCATGGAGTTAATTGTATAATTTAAAATATAAAATTAAAAGTATTGCAATTATATAGATTGAGAATAACATTATTTATTTTGAAATGGAAGTTTAGAATGTTAATTGTGTCTTTATGAATTTTAAAATATTTTAAATTATGCAATTAACATCATAAGCCTACATTTTTGAATTAATTAATACGAGGAAACAGTGTGACAATAACCTTATATATAAGGTTTGGGCTATTTAAATTACATATGCAGGTTTAGGGTGTTTACCTCACACCTCTTCAAAGTTTGGAGTATTTTTATTATTTTTCCCAAGTGATATATTTGGGCTGCCCAATCTTTCTTATTGGACCCGAACATCTAATGAGTCCTTCTTTATTTTATATTGGGCTCCTACAACTAATAAGATGACCCAATTAAGTATTTTGTAGTCCGTTGATCCTTATAGTAAGGGCCCAACTAATATTTTAATTAATCATTTATTAATTAAAGGCTTAATCATTTAACACATGATTAACGATCGAGAGTTTAAGTACATGAAATGAATTTTAAAACAAAGTGTCAAGTACACGCGGGTGTGGTGTTACACTCCGAATAATAAGAAGTCCAAGTAACCGAGATAAGTTTCTACCAACTACTCAAAGTAGGACGAATCCTAAAAAGTGGAATATGGGCTACTACTACCTCAAGCCGATGCAAAGAATAATAACATCCAAGATGTCCAAAACCAAAACCACCTGATAGTAGTAGTCCTACCCTAGACTACACATTAGAAATTTTGAATCCTATATTTATCCAAATGTAGAAACCAACACCCCAAATTACTCCCGGGTGCTAAAATATTCAGAAATCGTTGATTATAATTTGCCAAAAGATTTGATATCACAACACTTTCCCAAAAGAGGGCTTAACCCAAACTACCACTTTGAAAATAGCATTTAGAACCACTACCAAATCAACCTAATTAGTAATTAGGATATTCCAAATCCAAAATATATTTGTAAAATAACACACGAGCATAAGCCCTTAACATAGTTTTATTTCATATGAGGACAAGATCCCAAACTCGTTAGTAACCTTGATCTGAGGTTTTATTATTGAGGGGGTTTCAATTTTATTGTGGGTTGGGTTTTATTTGCTTTCTCGTTATTTTCGTTGTTTCTTTTTCCTTGCTTTGTATTTGTTCTTTATTTTTCATTAATAAAATATGTTTTTCATTATAAAAAAAGAAATAGTTTAATTCATATCAAAGAAATCTCCGCAATTTCCAATCCAAAATAACTATTTCTCAAAAATCACAATTTCGGTCATAGCAAACCGAATTGATAAATTCGCCCAAAAACATACGTTTATAAATTCTCAAAAATCACAGATCATAATATCCAATGTATAAGGGAAAAGGGTCAAATAGGCCCTCGAACTTACATAAAAAGATCCAATATATAAACCTTATATAGGAGGCTCTATCCGGCCATTGCCATTTGGGGCAGTTCCCGGTGGAATTTTTTGAGCATCTTATTCATTAAGTCTAGTTTACACTTACCAAATTTATGCTAACAATTCAATCGGAAAGGCATTCAAATGAATTCTTGAAGATAACTGCGCAGTTATCTTCAATAATTCATTTGAATGCGTTACCAATTCAAGTTTTAGCTGAAATTTAGTATGAGTAAATTAAACTTAATGAATAAGATGCTCAAAACATTTCATAAAAAAAATTCATCAAAAAATTCCAACGGCAACCGCCCCAAATGGCAACGGCCAGACAGAGCCTCCTATATAAGGGCTTATTTGACCTTTTTATGCAAGTTCGAGGGCCTATCTGACCCTTTTCCCTATCTGAAATACTCACAAAGTTTTAGAAAGAAATTGAACTCATAGGTCAAACCCTAGTTAGTACATAATAGAGGTAAAATAGTATTTTGGTTGACATATTCCTTACCTCGAGGCTAGCAACGAAATCAAAATGGGAATCCTAGCTTGAGAGGTCACACACACGACCCTAGGAATATATATGGTTGTGGGGCTACAACTTAGAATAGAAATTGAAGAAAACGAAGAAACGGGGAAAAATCGGAATGACATATTTTTATTTCTTAAATAGTAGTAATTACTAGGAATGAAGAACTTGAAGAAAACTGGTATGGGAAAACGTTTTGTAAATCCAAAATAGGATTGTCATATTTTTATTCCTTAAATAGCAGTAATTACTATAAAACTTGTAAAATATTGTCACGTGTAAAGCTTGGTGATAAGTCCGTATTTCGACACGCATTTGATGCGTGTTGGGATCGGCTTTTGATGATTTTCCTAGCTTTAAGGTGTTACAAGTCTCAATTTTAGCTCAAGTTATGTTTACCAGGCGTTGGTTCTAGTTTTGTGGTGTTTGGAGTCAAAATCAGGAAATTAGAGTCTGACATCGGCGCTTGAGAAGCATTCGAGAAGAGTTGATGAGTTTCGAGAGAGATTCGAGAGTTTTGAAGGTCTCCGGGAGATTCACGATGAAGGTTTGATGAAGAAAAGACCTTTGGATCGATCACGGAAGCAATCGCAGGCGAAAAGAGAAGAAAAATGGCTAAGAAGTCAAGTTAGAAGGAGTGCTCACCAAGCGCTTGACAGGCGCTCGCCAAGCGGGGTGGCAAAATTCTTTAGAAAGAGCGCTCACCAAGCGCTCGACGCCCGCTCGCCATGCGGGTGTGGCAGAAGCCTCTGGAGAGAGCGCTCGCCGAGCGCATGACGGGCGCTAGTCGAGCGGAGGTAATTTACGAAAAATAACGATTTTGGAGGTGCGCTCGCCGAGCGCTCCTTGCCCGCTCGCCGAGCGCTCTGTCTGCAATCCCAATTTGACCCGAATTCCTCTGTTTTCTATAAATAAGACCTTCATTCTCCTGTTTAAGGGTTATGAACATTACAGAGAGGCCTAGGGACGAATTTAACATCGTTTTCCCGCTATTTTCTTCAAGAACCCTGAGATTATTTGTAAGTTCATCTTTTTAATTAATGACAATTATTTCTTTTCATGCCAATTCTGTTGATTCTTCAATTATGAATTGTGAGTAGTTTAATTAGGGATTTGGGGTTGATGGAGGGGTTGATCATGATATATCGCCAGATTCTTGATGGTTTAATTTGTCACGCCCCGGACCTCCCCGGACACGTCAACAACCCGCCGTACAATATGAATAGTCAACCGCAGTCCAACACATTCATATTATACAAGGCGTCATGAATATCATTCACACATACGTCATCCATAAACAACATAATAAGTAATTCATAAAGCAGCGGAAAACATTGTTTAAAACAAAAGGGCCACACAGGGCTATTCATGAGCACGCAGGCTCTATAATAAAATATCCATGAGCAAATTTGTTAATGTTTCAAATAGAATGGAGGAAGCACGAACCAAGTCTTCTCTCCACGGATTCACCCGATCAACGAGCGCAGGGTGCAAGCTCAAGCCTCAACCTGAAATGGTGGTGGGACGCCCCCGAAGGGGTCAGTACTCTATACGGCTATAAAGTACTGGTGTGGCAGGCATCTAATAGATATACAACAAGTATTTCAAACACAAGACCCTCAAATAGGGTGATAGTACATTATGATTGTAACCCTAAGTTACCCCGTTTAAAAATATACTTACTTTATATAAAAGTCAAGTAGCCGGCCCGTGGGCCCATGTTCATTTGGAAAATCACTATTCCCAACCCCGTGACTATAAGCCACGACAACTCCTAGAGTCCAACCCTAGTACATGACATTGTATTCTAGAGCTCGGCTCTACCACATCACCATACAACTCATATACCTCGGGTCAATTTCCCTACCTTGCGTTCTAGAGCTCGGCTCTATCACATCACCACGCAAGTCCTAGAGCTCGGCTCTAGCTATACAATACATAGACTCCAAGTCTACACCTTACATGCATTCTAGAGCTCGGCTCTATCACATCACCATGCATTAAGGTCCAACTCTCAAGCAACCCTATGCCTAGAATTGACATATCATTAACTACCATGGGTCATCCCTAAAGACTTCCCATAACTTAACCTTAGTTCCTTACTAAGTTATTAGATACACTTGAACTACATTCAAGTATCTTTCATACAATCCAATCCCTAGGATCAATTTAATCAACAAGTCCCAATAATCACTAACTAGTATTTCAATACTATTAAGATTATTGTTATCATACCATTATCCTCATTATTTGTAATTCTCTACATAATTAGAATTATGTAGCAGCAACTTAAGTATTCAATCTCAATACACAAATATTCATTTATGTAAGCACATAATTCATACATGAGCAAAATGCCTATTTCACAAAAATAGTTCATTTATACTCATTTAATCTCATAATATTCATACATTCTCAAATCATTTCAAATTTCATTCTTTGGCAACTATATCAATATTTCATCAATATATAACCATCATAATTCATGAAAAATAATGATTTAGGCATTTAGGTAATCTCATGCTTAACCTACAAGTTGTAAGCAATTAGATGTCAATCCTCACCTCAATTGAGCTTTAAACTTTCCTTTCTTGGTCCAATGGTCAAAGCTTTGGTCAAGGTGGATTTGGAACTGATTCCTTGCTCAAATATGAGTGTTAAACAGCCTCCTCAAAGTGCTAGTTCAACCCTTAATCGTTGATACGAAAACAGCCCCTAGAACGGGTGTTTCCCGGTCAACTCGTTTCCTAGTTTTTCCAAGATTTGCTCTAGGTTAGTATCTAACATTTACATCAATAAAATAACTTTATAAGGACATATTATACACTTGAATTAGTGTATGATAGTCCCACCAATCGTTCATATCATTTGGAAAATGAAAAGTAAAGTTTTGGGGTTAAAACTCACTTTAGAAGATTAAATCCTCTCCCGCGAGGTTGTGTTTTGCTCGGACGATTTGGAAGCCTTACACAACTCCGATTCCTGCAAACCAGACCTTCACGGATTCCTCGTCTTGAGAGCTTTCTTTTGGTATATCGTACGCCTTATTTGGACGAGTGAAACTCAAGTTATGGATCAAACAAGAGACCCTATCTACTGGAAAACGAATCCTGCGGCCAGCTTCTCTCTTCTCTTCTCCCTTGGAATATGTGGCTCCCTCTTTCTCTCTTATCTTGGGAGTTCGAATGGGGTGTAGGGGGAGTGTATTAGGGGGCCTCAATCATGCTAAGAGAGCATGTGGTTCACAAAAAAGAAGGGTAGGGTATTTGATTGCAATCAAACATGGTATGGACCTCCTCTTTTATTTCCTTTTTGTAATGTTGTAGCTCATGAGTCAAAAGTCCGCCCCACATAGTTGTCTCATCCATTTTTCTTTGTCTTTGCAGGTACCAAGGTCATGTGGGATGATTCCCAAATGATCCCACTCAATTTGGGGTCCAAAATATCTACCAATACTTCCAAAAATGGGAAGATGGGTCCTATTGTTTCATCTTTTGTCAAAAGATGCCCTTTTGTACTCATCCTAATTTATTTAGAACAAGTCAACTTCCTACATCACATTATTGATCTACAATATGTGTAGGCTCATCTCGATAATTTACATGATGAAAATTACAAAAGAATACGGGTTTGAACAATACAATATTCAATCATGCACTTCGTAACATATTAATCGTTTTTCCATTGTTTTGAAATCGGAAATTCAATACATCACTTTTGAATTTTTAAATCGAATTTCCAAGGACGTTCGGGTGCGGTGTCACAAGTTCACCCCCCCTTAACAGGAATTTCGTCCCCGAAATTCACAGCTCTACTCGAATAGGAAAGCATACTGCTTCCTCATCAAAGCCTCCGTTTCCCATGTCTCTTCCTCGACCCGATCGCTCTTCCACAGGACTTTAACCATTGAGACTTCTTTGCTCCTCAGTTTCTTCACCTTTCTATCGGTGACCTTGATAGGTTGAACAGCGTAGTTCAAATCCTCACATACCTCTACAGGTGGCTTCTCCAATACGTGAGAGGGATCATGCACATACTTCTTGAGCATGGATACATGAAACACATTATGTATCTTCTCTAACTCAGGAGTCAACTGTAGACGGTATGCAACGGCCCCAATCCTCTCTATAATTCTGAATGGACCTATATATCGTGGGTTAAGTTTTCCTCGGGTTTGGAACCGAATGATCCCTTTCCAAGGAGAAACTTTCAAGAATACCTCGTCATCAACCTTAAACTCTAAGATCCTTCGACGCTTGTCTGCATAACTCTTTTGTCTATCCTGAGCCGCTTTGAGTCTCTCTCGAATCAACTTCACCTTTGATTTGGTGACCTCAACCAACTCAGTACCCTCGAGTTTGGCCATGCCAACCTCGTCCCAGCATAACGGTGTACGGCACCTCCTCCCATACAATGCCTCGTATGGAGGCATGCCGATGCTTGCCTGATAACTGTTGTTATAGGCAAACTCCACAAGTGCTAAGTGGTTGTCCCAACTTCCTTGGAACTCCAATGCACAAGCCCTCAGCATGTCTTCTAGGATCTGTATGACTCTTTCAGACTGCCCATCCGTCTGTGGGTGGAAAGCAGTACTGAACTTCAACCTCGTCCCCATAGACTCCTGGAATTTTGGCCAAAAACGTGATGTGAATCGTGGGTCTCTATCAGATACAATGGTCACTGGGACCCCATGCAGCCTCACGATCTCATCCGTATACAATTTGGCTAACCTCTCAAGTGGGTAAGTGGTGTTGATTGGCAAGAAGTGTGCACTCTTTGTGAGCCTATCTACAACAACCCAAACTGCATCATAGTTCCTGATTGTCCGTGGCAAACCTACCACAAAATCCATAGTCACGTGTTCCCACTTCCATTCAGGAATGGAAAGTGGTTGTAACAGGCCTGCTGGATGCTGATGTTCTGCCTTAACTTGTTGGCAAGTAAGGCATCGACTGATGTACTCGGCTATTTCCCTCTTCATTCCAGACCACCAGTAACTTTCTTTCAAATCACGGTACATTTTCGTGCCCCCCGGGTGCATGGCATAAGCCGATGAATGAGCCTCCTCTAAGATGGACTTTCGGAGCTCGTCATCCGCCGGTACACACACTCGGTCACGAAATAATAAGAGACCATCATCTCTTTCCCTGAAATCCTCCACCGGTCCCGCTTGCATGCGTTCCCGGACCTTCATAAGTTCCGTGTCCTTCTCTTGACCCTTCTTGATCTCATCAAGTAGAGTCGGTCTCACTTCGAACCGTGCCAATAAGGCACCGTCGCTAGATACCTCCAATTGGGCCCTCAGTGCCCTCAAACTAGTCAACAATGCCCCAGACGAACTCTTCCGGCTGAGGGCATCTGCTACAACGTTTGCCTTACCTGGATGGTACTCAATAACTAGGTGGTAGTCCTTTATCAACTCCATCCACCGTCTCTGTCTCATGTTTAACTCTTTCTGAGTAAACACGTACTTCAAGCTCTTATGATCGGTATATATGTGACATGTCTCTCCGTAGAGATAATGTCTCCAAATCTTCAGTGCAAACACCACCGCTCCCAGCTCCAGATCATGGGTAGGATAATTTACCTCATGCTTCTTCAACTGTCGTGAAGCATAGGCAATTACCCTCCCTTCCTGCATCAACACACACCCAAACCCTTGGATGCTCGCGTCACTATAGACATCGTACCCCACACCCTGTTTGGGTAATGCAAGTACCGGTGCCTCGGTCAATCGCTTCTTCAGTTCGATGAATCCTTTCTCACATTTGTCATCCCATATAAACTTAGCTCCCTTTCGAGTGAGCTTTGTCAACGGCGACGCCAAAACGGAGAACTTTTCCACGAACTTTCTGTAGTAGCCTGCCAATCCAAGGAAACTACGAATTTCCTTGACGTTCTTTGGCCTCTCCCATTCAGTAATGGCTTCTATCTTCTTGTTATCAACAGCAATTCCCGATCCTGAAACCACGTGCCCGAGGAAGCCAATCTCCTTTAGCCAAAATTCACATTTAGAAAATTTGGCATAGAGTTGCTTCTCCCGTAGTGTCTCAAGAACAAGTATCAAGTGCTCCTCATGCTCTTCTTCACTCTTTGAGTAAATCAAGATGTCGTCTATGAACACAATCACGAATCGATCCAAGTATTTATGGAATACTCGGTTCATCAAGTCCATGAATGCCGCTGGGGCGTTTGTTAACCCAAACGACATAACGAGGAACTCGAAATGCCCATACCTTGTGCGGAAAGCACTCTTTGGTATGTCATCTTCCTTAATCTTCAATTGATGGTACCCCGATCTCAAGTCAATCTTTGAAAACACGGTTGCTCCTCGTAGTTGATCAAACAGGTCATCAATCCTAGGCAACGGATACCTATTCTTGATTGTGACCTTATTCAGTTGACGATAGTCAATGCACATTCGAAGCGTCCCGTCTTTCTTTTTCACAAAAAGAACTGGTGCTCCCCACGGGGAGTGGCTGGGTCTAATGAAACCATTATCCAAAAGCTCTTGCAATTGGGTTTTTAACTCGTTAAGTTCAGCGGGTGCCATACGGTATGGCGGTATGGAGATTGGTTTGGTACCAGGCTCGACCTCGATCACAAATTCAATCTCCCTGTCAGGTGGAAGCCCCGGTAGGTCTTTAGGGAAGACATCCGGATATTTACAAACCACCCTCACATCATCGATGTTCGTTTCCTCTTTGGTTTTATCAACCACGTATGCTAGATATGCGTGGCATCCTTTTCTCATCATACTTCTCGCTCTCACGGCGGATATGATACAGCTATTTGATTTGCCTCGGTCCCCCTCGAAGCGTAGGGTGTCCCCATGTTTGCCTTCAAGTTCCAACACCTTTGTGTAGCAATCTACCCTAGCATGATGCTTTTCTAGCCAATCCATCCCTAGGATTGCATCGAACTCCATCATACTCAGCGGTACGAAATCACACGTCAAGGTTTGGCCACCGATTTCCACCATACAAGATGGATAGTAATTGTTTCTTTCAACGTCTTCCCCTAGTGGGGTTGATACCACTAAGGTTTGTGTCATTGGCATTGATTGTATCTCTAAGCTCTCGGCGAACGCCTCACTCACGAATGAACGTTGCGCTCCGGTATCGATGAGGATTCGTGCATCCTTCCCGTTAATCTTTAGTGTCCCTACATTCATGAACCATGTAAGACATCTTCCCTACCCTCCCTACTCATTTATAGAAGGTTGCAATGTTCATACGCACGTTAGGGATCAAGAAGAGGCCTTAACGTCGCAAAACGGTGCGAAAAAATCTCATTTCGGCAAACTGGGTGCCAGGCACGGCGTGCCTGGGGTAGGCACGATCGTGCCTGGCTTGGGGAAACGCCCAGGGTGCCACTGCCTTGGAGGCACGATCGTGTCTGCCTTAGGCACGATCGTGCCTGGGTTGGGAAATCCTGGGGAGCCACTGATTTGGAGGCACGATCGTGTCTGGCTTAGGCACGATCGTGCCTGGTTTGAAGAAACACCTGGGCAGCTACTGCCTTGTAGGCACGATCGTGTCTGCCTTAGGCACGATCGTGCCTGGGTTGGGAATTTTCCTGGGCAGCTACTGACTTGGAGGCACGATCGTGTCTGCCTTGGGCACGATCGTGCCTGGGTTCCAGCTGCCTGAAGTTGCCCGAAATCCCCCGGTTCGACCCCCAAACCTTGTGCAATGGTCCTAACGATTAGTAACCTTAATTTATGGACTAATTAAGGACAAAACACTAGTATACGAGAGGTAATACCTGCAACGGAATCCGGATTAGCTTGAGCATCCGCCTCCGTCATCGCGTAGACCCTAGCCTGGGTCCTTCCTTGGTTCACGGACGGCGCGTTGCTCGCGCTTGCTCCCCCATGTCCCCGGCTTGCTTGAGAAGCCCCGGGTTGATTCCGTGTACCCGTCGGGCCACTACTTGGTCCCGATGTCCTTGCCCCGACCAGTTGTGGGCAATGCGCCTTCAAATGCCCGGCATCCCCACATTGAAAGCATCTAGGGGGGTCGCGACATTTACCGGAGTGGTTCTTCTTGCAATTGTTGCAACGAGTTACCACCGAGGTTTGTGACCTCGAGCCTTGCCCACTCGGGCCTTGGTTCCCCCTAGACGGTGGCGGTGGTGCCCGGAAAGATCCTCCTCCGTGGTTCCCCTTTTTGCTGGAACCTTGGGAGCCATGACTCTCCCATTTCCTCTTTTTCGCCTCCTCGGCGTCTCTCTTCTTCCGTTCCTCCCACTGTTTCTCCCCTTTCAATGCTTGTTCAACCACTTGGGCGAAAGTCATATTAGGCAATTGCGTTGCCCTATCACGTATCTCCAAGTCAAGAGCGTCCCAAAAGTGGTTCACCATGCGGTTCTCGTCACAAGCATACTCCGGTATGTAGTCGGCAAGATCCCGGAACTTGTACTCAAGCTCCTTCACTGACATGTTACCCCCCTTGGGTTAGGAGGGTGTATTCCCTCACCTTCTTATTCACCTCGAAATCAGAATAGTATTGGGCAAAGAACTCCCGTTGGAAGTCCTCCCAAACGACGGTCTCACCGTACTTGTTCTTGGTTCCATCCCACCACTTGGATGCCATCCCCTCGAGTAATCTTACCGCAATTCTCAGTTTGAGATTCGGCGCGATTTGCATGTCAAGGGCCGCTTCATTTAGCCTCTTGATCCATTGTGCTGCCACTGAAATGTCCCCTGCTCCATCAAAGGGTTTGCACCCCAAATCTCTTGCTTCTTTGATGTATTTGGAGATCCTTATGGTTGGACCCCCATCATTTTGGCCTCCACGTGGTTCCACATGGACTCTAGATGCACCATGACTTCCTCCTCGTGAAGCCATGCCCGAAGGTTGCCCAGCCCGGCGCCTTCGGCGTTCCCTCCTCTCTTCACGCTCACGGTGATATTGTTGGAGTAGTGCCTCAATCCGCGCTAAGGAGCCGTTGTCCTCCTCATCACTTACATCATCATCATCCCCTTCATAAGGGGTTTCAACCGGCTCTGTTTCCGGCCGATAGGTCGAGTCCTCATAGGACCAGTAGCTGTCACTTTCGGTGCTCACATGACCGTCACTCACGGTCCGTGATTGGCCTCCACGGCCCGCTCCTCTAGATGCCCTAGAGGTCCTACGACTGCCTTGCCCAGTCTCCTCGGGTGCACGGCCCAAAGGGTTCCTCCTAGTTACCTTGCCACCACGGTCCATTTCTGAAAGAAATTTGGAAAGAGCCGTTAGACTCGTATCAAATGTCAATTGACGGATAGGTACTTAAGACACATTTTGGCTCGAGTCACCGCCATACCAATTGCTAAGGGTACCATCTTAACAATTAGAGACCTTGCAACCCAAGTACCAAAAGCTCTCCAAGTACAAAACTTCTATGCTCATGGTTTTCAAAATCTTTTCAAAAAGAGGATTTTGAGACTTCATTATGAAGTTTATGGACTAAGTCTCTGATACCAACTTAATTGTCACGCCCCGGACCTCCCCGGACACGTCAACAACCCGCCGTACAATATGAATAGTCAACCGCAGTCCAACACATTCATATTATACAAGGCGTCATGAATATCATTCACACATACGTCATCCATAAACAACATAATAAGTAATTCATAAAGCAGCGGAAAACATTGTTTAAAACAAAAGGGCCACACAGGGCTATTCATGAGCACGCAGGCTCTATAATAAAATATCCATGAGCAAATTTGTTAATGTTTCAAATAGAATGGAGGAAGCACGAACCAAGTCTTCTCTCCACGGATTCACCCGATCAACGAGCGCAGGGTGCAAGCTCAAGCCTCAACCTGAAATGGTGGTGGGACGCCCCCGAAGGGGTCAGTACTCTATACGGCTATAAAGTACTGGTGTGGCAGGCATCTAATAGATATACAACAAGTATTTCAAACACAAGACCCTCAAATAGGGTGATAGTACATTATGATTGTAACCCTAAGTTACCCCGTTTAAAAATATACTTACTTTATATAAAAGTCAAGTAGCCGGCCCGTGGGCCCATGTTCATTTGGAAAATCACTATTCCCAACCCCGTGACTATAAGCCACGACAACTCCTAGAGTCCAACCCTAGTACATGACATTGTATTCTAGAGCTCGGCTCTACCACATCACCATACAACTCATATACCTCGGGTCAATTTCCCTACCTTGCGTTCTAGAGCTCGGCTCTATCACATCACCACGCAAGTCCTAGAGCTCGGCTCTAGCTATACAATACATAGACTCCAAGTCTACACCTTACATGCATTCTAGAGCTCGGCTCTATCACATCACCATGCATTAAGGTCCAACTCTCAAGCAACCCTATGCCTAGAATTGACATATCATTAACTACCATGGGTCATCCCTAAAGACTTCCCATAACTTAACCTTAGTTCCTTACTAAGTTATTAGATACACTTGAACTACATTCAAGTATCTTTCATACAATCCAATCCCTAGGATCAATTTAATCAACAAGTCCCAATAATCACTAACTAGTATTTCAATACTATTAAGATTATTGTTATCATACCATTATCCTCATTATTTGTAATTCTCTACATAATTAGAATTATGTAGCAGCAACTTAAGTATTCAATCTCAATACACAAATATTCATTTATGTAAGCACATAATTCATACATGAGCAAAATGCCTATTTCACAAAAATAGTTCATTTATACTCATTTAATCTCATAATATTCATACATTCTCAAATCATTTCAAATTTCATTCTTTGGCAACTATATCAATATTTCATCAATATATAACCATCATAATTCATGAAAAATAATGATTTAGGCATTTAGGTAATCTCATGCTTAACCTACAAGTTGTAAGCAATTAGATGTCAATCCTCACCTCAATTGAGCTTTAAACTTTCCTTTCTTGGTCCAATGGTCAAAGCTTTGGTCAAGGTGGATTTGGAACTGATTCCTTGCTCAAATATGAGTGTTAAACAGCCTCCTCAAAGTGCTAGTTCAACCCTTAATCGTTGATACGAAAACAGCCCCTAGAACGGGTGTTTCCCGGTCAACTCGTTTCCTAGTTTTTCCAAGATTTGCTCTAGGTTAGTATCTAACATTTACATCAATAAAATAACTTTATAAGGACATATTATACACTTGAATTAGTGTATGATAGTCCCACCAATCGTTCATATCATTTGGAAAATGAAAAGTAAAGTTTTGGGGTTAAAACTCACTTTAGAAGATTAAATCCTCTCCCGCGAGGTTGTGTTTTGCTCGGACGATTTGGAAGCCTTACACAACTCCGATTCCTGCAAACCAGACCTTCACGGATTCCTCGTCTTGAGAGCTTTCTTTTGGTATATCGTACGCCTTATTTGGACGAGTGAAACTCAAGTTATGGATCAAACAAGAGACCCTATCTACTGGAAAACGAATCCTGCGGCCAGCTTCTCTCTTCTCTTCTCCCTTGGAATATGTGGCTCCCTCTTTCTCTCTTATCTTGGGAGTTCGAATGGGGTGTAGGGGGAGTGTATTAGGGGGCCTCAATCATGCTAAGAGAGCATGTGGTTCACAAAAAAGAAGGGTAGGGTATTTGATTGCAATCAAACATGGTATGGACCTCCTCTTTTATTTCCTTTTTGTAATGTTGTAGCTCATGAGTCAAAAGTCCGCCCCACATAGTTGTCTCATCCATTTTTCTTTGTCTTTGCAGGTACCAAGGTCATGTGGGATGATTCCCAAATGATCCCACTCAATTTGGGGTCCAAAATATCTACCAATACTTCCAAAAATGGGAAGATGGGTCCTATTGTTTCATCTTTTGTCAAAAGATGCCCTTTTGTACTCATCCTAATTTATTTAGAACAAGTCAACTTCCTACATCACATTATTGATCTACAATATGTGTAGGCTCATCTCGATAATTTACATGATGAAAATTACAAAAGAATACGGGTTTGAACAATACAATATTCAATCATGCACTTCGTAACATATTAATCGTTTTTCCATTGTTTTGAAATCGGAAATTCAATACATCACTTTTGAATTTTTAAATCGAATTTCCAAGGACGTTCGGGTGCGGTGTCACATAATTGCACGAATGCCATTTAATTTGTGTCTGAATAATTTAACTGATATCTTTTGTAACCTAGAATCGCGACTAGAATTACAATTGCTTGTAGCATAAATTAAGAGAGATCTAATTTGTTCTAGGACATATTCACACAGACTTAATCGCTCACTAAGAGATTAGTAGCGATTAAGGGGGCATAAGCTCGCTCATTTTGGCAATAATTTAGGATCCTGTCACATGAGAGATCAGTTTGGTCCCCTAAATTATTGTACTCTACGCCGCAAGAGCGGTAAGAACTTAGTAATGATTAGCTAGGCTCAATTAAATTAATTTCATATAATTAAGCCTGATCTGCTAGAAATCTGGTTACCCTGGAGTCAATCCTTGTTCCCCTCGTCGTTAATTAGAAGAAAACCAATCTTTTATTTTAATTGTTCGTCTGCATTTTAATTTTCCAACCCAATCATTCTAGCACAATTTTATTTTATTTTATTTTATTTTATTTCTGTTAAATCGCTGAATTTAGTTAATCTTTAATTCCCTTTTGTCCGTCCCTGTGGAGACGATACTCGTACTTTTAACCACTTTTCTACAATCTTTTTAAGTGCGAGAAAACTCACATCACTTGGCGATGCCAAAATATGACAATTAATCACTCATGTTTAGGCAGAAAAACGTGACAGTCTTATTTTGAAATTTACAAACTTTTTTACTCCTATTTAGGGCAACTTCTTAAGAAATATTTATACATTAGAACCTAAAAATGAAAAATCAATGGAAAATTGTTTGATAATAAAAACGTTATAATTTCATCAAATTATTTAAATATAAAGAGTCTAGAAGATACACATACACTAATACTTTTAAAATAACTTTTACCTCATTTAACCACATGAATCTTATCAAAATAAAGAATTCAGTTTTTAATTATATTTTGCCTACCAAGGATATTCATAAGCCACGAGGAGTTCTCTTAATGTTACAATGGTACGTATAAGTATTCACTTTTAAAATTCATGTTCATAAAGATGGTGCATATTACATTTACATTAATGCTAGAATAAGTTAAAATTTATTCTTTGTGCGAAAATTATTTTTAAAAGTAAGAAGTAAATGAATTATTTATTTTAATGTCCCACAAACATTTATATTTTGGTTATCTGATTTTTTTTAAACTATTATGTCTAATATTTAATAGTGTTTGATATTTACAAAATCAAGTATTGATTGTCTATTAAAGATAAGTTAACATTATAAATCTAGCATTTGTAAAAATGCACTAGTAGAAAAAAAGCTTTTTACATCATCTCATCTACATGTGTTATCATATAACCCATGTGAAATACTAACATGGGGTTATTTTTATAATTTTTACAAACTTTTTCACATCAGTTATTGTTATACCTGATGTTAAATAGTGAAACGGGGTGTATTTTACAATTTTATAAAATATTTTACATTGGTCTTATAAACAACCGATGTAAACACAAAAAACGGGGTCAACTTTTTAATTAATGGAAGTTGTTTTAAGATCGGTTAAAACCGGTTTCGAAAAATAGCAAAATACAAAAATCGTGCCTCATACGAGATCGGCTATAACCGATCTGGATGAGTAAACCTATGTGATACGCGTCATTTCTGTTATTTAGGAAGACCTTCAAACCTAGCCCAAAATTCAGCAAATTAGCGACCATCGCCCTGGGACGGCCAACGACCAGCGACCGTGGACGGCCAACGACCAGCGACTACCAACGGGCCCGGAGACCGCAGACAGACCCGACAGACCCCAGGCGCACCCGGCGACCAGCGACCAGAGGGAAAAAACGGACCAACGATTAGAGGCGGACCCTGCGCGCGATCAGATTGAACTAGCGACCAGACGCGATTGTGGGTAAAGTTTCCTGGCTCTAGCGCCGAGTGCAGGTCGGACGGCTTAGCCTAGGATTTCTGGCCAACAGTTTGAGCTAGTCGCCGAGCATCTGGTAAGTTTACTGATGGTGTATTATATGTGTGCAAGTGTAGGTGGATTTTGCAAGTGTGTATTTTTTCTTTGACGTATAAGTTGCTCACGCCTTAACATAGACCATATTAATTTTTATAGTTGTTGCTTGGATTGGATAATTTTTTTCTTTTTTTGGGAATCTGCCCATAGATGAATGTGTTATTGTTTAGGGCTGATTGGCAGAACTGAAGGTGTCATCTGCACGCTACGGGAGACCCTTAAAGTTAAGGATGAAGAGTTGCAAAATTGAAATTTGTATGCTCAGGGATGTGTTTTCTTCAGTCAGCCCATTGAATTCCATTCTCATCCTCCCTGTCACTCACAAATCTCTTTGTTACGCTTTTTGTCAGCATCTTTGATCTTTCTCAGGGTACTTAACACCCCAATTTCTTGATTATCTTGTAAAAGTAGGAGTTAATGCAGACGCCAAAAATAAATAAAGTTGAGTGAAGTGATGATATCATTATTGACTAGGCCTGCAAGACTAAATAGCAAGGCTGTTAGAATTGCTTTCACTTGTACAGTTTACTCGATCTGGAAAGCCCTAAATACTGGAATATTTGGAGGGGTGAAGGCCACGAGTGATGAACTGATTTTGCAAATCAAGTGCTTATTTACAAGATTTTATATAGACTATATCCGCCGAACATGATAAATTTCTGATGCCGCAATAGATCGGTTACTAGTTGACGGAACAGTTTGTGCTTTTGTCCTGATTTTAGATGCCTCCTGCAGTCAAACTTGCATTCGAGAGAGCAAAGGAGTATAAGGAAAACAAAGAAGAAGCTTTGGCAAAGTTTGCAGGTTCACAAGGCAGTGGTAATTTCTACTTTGATTCTTGATTGTTGTTTTATTTGTAATTTCAATTTTTTTTCCCGAATTCATTGCTATAAATTTCATATGTGAGTCATGATCAACCAGTAAAGATTTAATTTAATCGATCAGCTAGTCTAATTGACCTCGATGGATAATCTAACATCACTTTATATATGCACGGGTGTGAGTTGTCCTTTTCATATTTCTATGTGGAATCTTATAAATATAATTCTTGATGCTTTCAAGAAGTACTCAGGAAAAGAGTTTTTTCCTTACTCCATAGTAAGGTGTGAGTTGGCCTTTTAATATTTCTATGTGGAATCTTAAAACTATAATTCTTGATGCTTTCAAGTACGCAGGACAAAAGTTTTTTCCTGTACTCCACACTAAGGGTGTGCCTTTCTATTCATACTCCTTAGTAATTTATCTTTTTCACAACTGTGGTTTAAGTAGTTACATAGTCTTTTTACTGGATTCATTGGGTGATTGGGTCATACGTACAGAAAAGTAAAATGATGGTACTATTTGTATACATGTTTGACTCTTATTTATGAAATTCTATCCAAGTATTGAGCATATGGAAAAATTCAAAATTAGATTATTATTGCAAATTGCAGTACAGTACTGTACTTAGAGTATACATGCTTTTGTAATTGCAGTATCCTTTTGATCAAAATATTTAAAGAATTAAGCTTGAACCTCTGTTTTGTTGCTGGTTCCTATGAGTAGTTTGGCTGCTGGTGTGTGTGTGTGTGTTCTTAGAGGACTGTTTTGTTGCTGTTCGATATCTGTTTTTTTAATGTGGGTTTTCTTGTGATTTGTTGTTGGTAACTTCGGGGGTATGCCATTAAACTATAATTTTTGCCTATTTATAGTATTTATCTTTTATCCAAAAAAAATTATTGACTAGGTTTGATAATGTTGCTGATAAGGTTTGTTTAATAGGGTGCTTTTATGACATTCTAACGCCTGGATTTGTTTAATAGGGTGTTTTTCTAACATTCTATCGCTTGGATTTTATTGTATTTTATTGTTCGCTCTTTCCTCTTGATGCGTAAAGAATATGGTTTATTGTCATTTATAAATGGGAAAAGGTGCAAATAGGCCCATGTACTAACCAAAAAAGGTCAAATAAGCCCTTATTTAGGAGGCTCTGTCCGGCCGTCGTCATTTGGGGTGGTTCCCGGTGGAATTTTTCGATGAATTTTTTTTAGCATCTTATTCATTAAGTCTAGTTTACTCATACCAAATTTCAGCTAAAACTTCAATCGGGAAGGCATTCAAATGAATTCTTGAAAATAACTGCGCAGTTAGAAGCGCAATTATCTTCAAGAATTCATTTGAATGACTTCCCGATTGAAGTTTTAGCTGAAATTTGGTATGAGTAAACTAGACTTGATGAATAAGATGCTCAAAAAAGTTCATCAAAAAATTCCACCGGGAACCACCCCAAATGACGACGGCCGGACAGAGCCTCCTAAATAAGGGCTTATTTGACCTTTTTTGGTTAGTACATGGGCCTATTTGCACCTTTTCCCTTTATAAATTGTCATGTTATTTTACTCGGCAGCCTGTGGAAATTAGTGTTGAAGTGGAGAAGAGCAACATTAAAACAGATGAAGAAAAAATACAAGATGTTTGAGAAAGAGCCATAGATTATACAAGAGAACAAGCTATATCACCAAAAGCATATGGGGAATGTTCCAAGACGACCATCAGCAAGAAGCGATTTAGGGCATGATTGCAAAGACAATGTACAAGAAAAGTAAAGAATATTTTGCTAAAGCTTATGAACATTTGTCTAAAAATATGTATTGTTATTTTTATTAGTTATCAACATTGGTCTACTGAAAATTATTTGTAAGCATTGCAAGATGTGCTAATAACAGTTGATGATTCATGTTAATGATGTGATTATAGTATAAATAGGGTCATATTGCAATTTTTTTTTCTAAAAATTTCTACATCGGTTGATAAAATAACCAATGTGAAAGCTTTTCTACATGGGCTATAATCAATGTGAAAACTCGTATGTTCCGGAAAAAAATGAAGCTTTTCTACATGGGTTGTTTTAGACCCGATGTAAAATCTTTCACATAGGTTATAACCGATGTGGAATACCATTTAAAACGTCGTTTTGGACAATCTTCTAGATCGGGTACTGCACGACCGATGTGGAAAGATTTTTCACATCGGTTCTTTGACCGATGTGAAAAGTCTCTACTTTTCACATGGGCTGAAACCACATCGATTGTTTGACCGATGTGAAAAGCCTTTTTTGACCGATGTGAAAAGCCTTTTTTGTACTAGTGATGAATGAACTGTTCTATTGTTTATTTGTGTTAGAGCTCGTTTGGTACACTGCAATTGATTTAATCAGTTGAATGTATTAAAATTTATGAAATTCTTACCGAAATGACTCAATTAATTGAATCTATTGAATTACATAGAAATTTAATTTAGGCTATATATTTATTAATGTTGTTTGCGTCTCCTATCTTTGTCCCATTTTACATTTTCCGTTTGTCCTATTAAATTTGTTGCATACCATATTTGTGAATATTTGGGTGATTATATTTATTTTTTATTTTATTCACATTTTATCAATTCAATACTAGTAACACAATCACAATTTTCTTAATAAACACAATACTCCCTCTTATCTCAATTTTAGGAAGGGGGTGTAGTATTATAAAGAAAAAGTCAGATGAAAATGCTAAATTAGCTGACTTTAAACAATTTGATTCAATTTAATTAGAAAAATAATTTCAACATCACTTGCTTTAATTATTAAACAATTTATCTAAAATAGTTGGTTTAAAATAGTTTGACAAAAAGATTGACTGATAAAGTGAACCATATGCTACCAAACGGGTTTGGTAGCATATTTATACCATAGTATTTCCTAATATTTATATCAAAATATAAAGGGGATAAAAGGACCCTAATATTATTTTAGGGTATCAAATGGGCTCTAATCCTAATATGGAATAATTCTTTTTTTTTTTTGGTCCCATATGGAGTAATTCTTTACTAATAGTTTTATTTATATTTCAAGTATTTCAACTAATTTTAAAAATTAGCTAATAAATAAATAAAATTAATTCAAAGGAGCAAGTTTAACCGCCGCTAGTTCTGTTATGTTCACGTACTGTTACTTAAGGGTGTAATTGCCCTCCAATAAGAAATTTAAAAGATTTTTACGCTCAAAAAGAGCTTAAGGGCATACTCTTTGGTGGCATTTTGAGGTTTTTTTGCCTCTTTTCCCTAATAACAACCGTAGACACACTAGTGAACAAAACACTGCTCATGCGAGCACCAAACCACCTTTTAGAATTTAGACATTATTTAAATTAAATAAGGAAGAAGATGAGAATTAACATTCTCAAAAGATGAATGTCTCTTTTGGTATTGTCAATTACGTATAATTGATATATGTGAATCAAAGAAGCAAAAAGAATTTTTATTCATGTCCTTCTGGCCATCTATGCACTCCGGCTATATAGCCACTTACATCAGCAGTTCGGTGCTATTAGGAAGGGAAATAATAGTAGGAAACTACCTACTATAATTACAATACATAATTTTGTTACCAAAAATAAAGATAAGCCTCCCTAATAATATTATATACGTAATACCCCCCTCAAGTTGGAGCATGAGGATCAAGAATGCCCAACTTGCGCAGTAGAAAATGGAACTGTGTCTTGCCCAAAGCCTTGGTGAAAATATCAGCAAGTTGTATTGTAGTAGGAACGTAACTCGGAGCAATTAGATTGTCTTGGATGGCATTGCGAACGAAGTGACAATCAACCTCAATATGTTTAGTGCGTTCATGGAAAACCGGATTGCGAGCAATGTGAAGAGCGGACTGGCTGTCACAATAAAGAGGGATAGCTTGTGAGTGATTGATTCCCAGTCTAAGAAGCAAGGCTTTAAGCCACTTCAGTTCACAGGTAGCTGCTGCCATGGAGCGGTATTCAGCTTCAGCAGAGGAACGGGCTACCGTGGTTTGTTTCTTGGTTTTCCACGAGACGGGAGAATGTCCGAGAAACACCAACCAGCAGGAAAGAGACTTGCGAGTGAGGGGACAAGCAGCCCAATCAGAATCACACCAACCTGTAAGAGTAAGATCACCATCTGATCGAAGTAAGATTCCTTGACCTGGGGAACCTTTAAGGTATCGAACAACACGAAGAGCAGCCTGCCAATGTTCAAGGCGTGGAGCCTGCAAGAATTGAGACAAAATATGGACTGCATAAGCAAGATCAGGGCGTGTGACTGCAAAATAGATAAGACGCCCCATCAGCCGACGGTAGGTGTTTGGATCCGAGAGTAGGGGTCCTGAAGCATGAGCCAAATCATGATTTTGTTCAATGGGAAATGTCGCAGGTTTGGCCCTAAGCAAACTTGTTTCAGAAATAATATCAAGAGCGTACTTGCGCTGAGTGAGAAATAGACCAGAAGCACTCCGAGCAACCTCAATACCCAGAAAGAATTTGAGTTTGCCCAACTCTTTCATGTGAAAACAATCACCCAAGTATTGTTTAAACAAAGCAATTTCCTCTGAATTATTCCCTCAAATAATAAGATCGTCTACATACACAAGAACGTTCAATTGAAAAGTACCCCGTGTTCTTGTGAAGAGAGAATAATCAGCAAAAGATTGTGAGAATCCATAACCTTTCAAGGCCGCCACTAGCTTAGCAAACCAACACCGTGGTGCTTGCTTTGAACCATATAGTGATTTATGGAGACGACATACCAAGGTGGCGTCCGTGGTCGAATAGCCAGGAGGAATAGTCATATATACCTCCTCCTGAAGGTCCCCATGAAGAAATGCATTGTGGACATCCATCTGATGCAACTCCCAATTTTTACAAGCAGCAATAGCAAGGAAAGCCCGCACAGTTACCATTTTGGCCACATGAGCAAAAGTTTCCGTATAGTCCAGACCAGCCACCTGACGATTACCAAAAACAACCAAACGAGCCTTCAGGCGTTCCACGCTCCCATCAGATTTGTATTTTATTTTATAGACCCAGCGGCAACCTAAAGCACGTTTTCCAGGTGGAAGAGTGACCAAAGACCACGTGGAATTTTTTTCAAGAGCCTAGATTTCGTCACGCATGGCCGCCCGCCACCCAGGATCGGCAACAGCCTCTTTAAAAGTTTGAGGTTCACTCCTGGAAGAAATAGCTGCAAGAAATGCCCGATGGGAAGAGGAAAAATTATCACAACTAACATAATGTGAAATAGGAAACGGAGTACCTGAGGAAGCAGCCGGAGTGGCAGAGGAGGGGATGGAACTGTACTTTTGCACTGTATGAGTAACATAATCCTTTAAACGAACATATGGGTGTTTGACCCGATGCCCTCTTCCCACAACTTCAACCAGCGGATCAGGTGGTGGATCCAGTACAGATGCAACCGGATGTGGTGATTCCGGCGTAGAGATGTCCACTGGAGTAACAGGTGCTGGAGCAGAATTAGTAACATATTGATCATCATACGAAGCCACTAACAAGTCTTCCCCATTTTCGGGAATCAGCTCAGGCGCATCCAGAGAATCATCAGCAAAAGGAAAGATGTCTTCAGAGAACTTTACATCTCGTGACACAAAAAATTCACAAGTATCCAGATCATACAAATTCCAACCTTTTTTTCCAAAAACATATCCAACAAAAATGCATTTCCGGCTTCGGCTAGTAAATTTGTCACCCTTGGATTTAAGATTGTAAGCATAGCAAAGACAACCAAAAATTCTCAAAGATGTATAAGATGGTGGCGACCCAAAAAGTAGTTCATAAGGTGTGCGAAATTGGAGCACAGAGGCAGGAGTCCGATTAATTAAATGAGCAGCCATTAAAATGCATTCCCCCCAAAACTTGATCAGAAGATGAGCCTGAAACTGCAATGCACGGGCTACATTCAAGATGTGCTGATGCTTACGTTCAACACACCCGTTTTGTTGAGGTGTGGCAACACAAGAGGTCTGAAAAATAATACCACTAGTCCAGAAAAATTCTTTTAAACAATTAAATTCTGTACCGTTGTCACTCCGGATAATAAAAACCTTTTTAGAAAATTGTCTTTCCACCATTGCAATGAAAGACATAAACATAGTAAATACTTCTCGTTTATCCATCAGCAAATAAATCCACACGGCACGGGAAAATTCATCTACTATAGTCAAAAATAATTTTGCACCACAAGAGGAAGCAGTATTATAAGGACCCCATAAATCACAATGCACTAATTCAAAAATATTGCTAGTCTTATTCGTACTGTCAGGAAAAGACTCCTTACTTTGTTTAGCACGAAAACAAACATCACACGAAGAAGAGAGAGATTTATTGAAATCACGCATTGGAGCAAGTTTATTCATTACTCTCACAGAGGGGTGCCCCATTCTCTTGTGCCAAATGTCAAACTCATTGCTTCCAGAAATAGTCAAAACTTGAGCAGTAGTAATCTCCCGCAAATAGTACAGTCCATTCCGCCTCTCACCCATTCCAATCAGCTTCCTCGAGACTCGGTCCTGTATAACACACAAGTTAGATGTGAATTGAACAAAACAATCCAGTTCATCACTCAATTGAGTTATAGATATCAAGTTGCAAGTCATTTGAGGAACAAATAGAACATGATATGTTTCAAACGCAATCCTCCTGCAAATTCAACACAACCCTCTTCGGTTGCTAACACTTTTTGCCCGTCCGGTAACCCAACCGAACAAGATCTTATAGATTTAAGTTGGGACAGGTCTTCCCTATTGCCACAAATATGATTTGTGGCTCCGGTATCAATTATCCAAGCCGTGAGAGCGGACTTACCGTTCATGCGGCTATTAGAAATATTAGAGTTACTGAGGGCAGAAACCAAAGTTTTCCATTGTTCCGGGGTAAAGCCCGGCAATGGAGTGTAGTCTCCAAGCCTATCCCCAGCGTTCCCAGCGGAAAGTTGATAGCCTCCAATTGCAGCAACTGCTGCATGAGCTTTGGCAGCAGGTTTCAGGTGTCCAGCAACTTTGAACGAGCCTTTCCCATGTCCGGCAGCCTTCTTTTCAGCCTTTGGGTGGTCGAATCTGCTTGATGTGCTGGAATACACTTCATCACCGGTAACCATAGCTTGATTTTAGTGCTCTGATACCATGTCAATTACGTATAATTGATATATGTGAATCAAAGAAGCAAAAAGAATTTTTATTCATGTCCTTCTGGCCATCTACGCAGTCCGGCTATATAGCCACTTACATCAGCAGTTCGGTGCTATTAGGAAGGGAAATAATAGTAGGAAACTACCTACTATAATTACAATACATAATTTTGTTACCAAAAATAAAGATAAGCCTCCCTAATAATATTATTATATACGTAATAGGCATGCTCTTTAAAAATCTCGATCGTGTCTTTTTAGTTTTTTACTCCACGGGCCAAATGAATTGGCAAATCAAATTGGAATCTAAAAATAGACTACATCCGTCACTAATTTATCTTCTCAAGCACATATGTATATATTTTTAATATATGAAAACATTATTAATTAATGTTTACCTAAATGTTTGTAAGATAAATACGTAGAAGTACATGTTGTTTGCGTATCTCGAAAAACTGCAAAATAAATAATTAAATAACAAATTATGATAAACGAGAAGCGTACAAAATTGAAGAGGATTGAACGGAGCCCAACAAATGCTTGTTGTCTCCTTAAGAAAAATTTGCTCGCTAGCAATTGTCTCACAGGATAGAACGGTTTTTTGTTCCCGAAGGACACTGGCGAACCAAACGATGCACTAACGATGGAAAGTGGGATGTAGAGGAAGAAGAAAACTTTGAGATGATTTTCGGACTAGTTGCTTATGTGTAAAACCGCAGGAGCCAATTGGGATTAAGTACTCTGGTCAGGAGACTAATCCCAAAAGGCACCTATTTAGAAAAAGGTGGCAACCTTTCTTCTAAGAGTATGTTTGGCACAACTAGCTGAAAAGATACTTTTGTGAACTTTTTAGTAACTACTACTCCCTCCGTCCCGCTAAGATTGTCCCATTTTACCTTTTCGGGAAATCCCACTAAGATTGTCTCATACCAAATTTGGTAAAGTAAATCATTTTTACTTTATTCTTACTTTATCAATTTAACATCAACCACACAAGCCCACTTTTCTTAATAATCGTGTCACCTTCTGTTGTCCTAATCTTAGTGGGACGAAGGTAGTAGTTTTTAGTTACTGAAAAGATCTTAAAAAGAAAATGTGATAGTTGTTTGGTAAAAAGTTGACTATTTGATTTAGGATGTTTTTACTTGGACTGTAATTTACTGGTTTGGTCTGGTCTGAACTGGTTTGGTCTGGTCTGGTCTGAACTGGTTTGGTCTGGTCTGGTCTGGTTTCTTTGTATTTTTATAACTACCCAAGTCTGGTGTGGACTGATCTGGACTGGTCTGGTTTGGTCTGATCTGGTCTGGTCTGGGGCAAATTACAGTCCAAGTAAAAACATCCTTAGTTCGGTTTGGTATCCAAGCTGTTAAGACTAATTAATACTAGAGATTTTACTCTTTGTTAAAGTAAATCATTTTTACTTTATTCTTACTTTATCAATTTAACATCAACCACACAAGCCCACTTTTCTTAATAATCGTGTCACCTTCTGTTGTCCTAATCTTAGTGGGACGAAGGTAGTAGTTTTTAGTCACGGGTTTTTTTCAGATGCTACTCTTTGTAGCATCTCAAAAAAGAGATTTTAATATTTGAAAACTCTTAAAAATTGTCTGACCAAACATATAATTAGAAGCTTTTAGAAGCTGTTCTCTTCGCCTGATCTGAATGTTTCTGATATGAATTTTTTAAGTTCTGATCTGATCTGATCTGAATTTTTCTGAGCTGATCTGATCTGATCTAAATCTTTCTGATCTGATCTGATCTGATCTGAATCTTTCTGATCTGATATGAATGTTTCTGATCTGGTTTGATCTGATCTGAATGTTTCTGATCTGATCTGAATCCTTCTGATCTGATCTGAATCTTTCTGATCTGATTTGAATATTTCTATAATTATAATTATAATTATTGTAACTATTGAAATTTTAATTACAAATATAATTTAAATAAAATTATAATTATAATCCTAACTATAATAATACTAATAATAATAAATCAATTTAAAATGAAAAAAAGTTATACCTATTACACTAATTATAAATATAGATACAATTATAATTGTAATTATATTTTTAATTATAATTACTTATATAATTATAATTGTAATTATAATTACAACATTTATCTCTATAATTGTAACTATAGTTATCAATATTATTATAATTACTCCGTAAAATAATTACAATAGTAATAATAATATTATTATTAATAATTATAATAAAAATAATAATTATAATCATAAATTATAATTATAATATAATTATAAGTATAATTATAACTGTTATAATTATAATTAATAATAATAATAATAATAATAATAATAATAATAATAATAATAATAATAATAATAATAATAATAATAATAATAATAATAAGGGAGATTTACCTAAATGGGAGTAATTAAAGTTTTATTTGCCAAAATAGGACTAAAGTTTAACAATGACTTAAATAGGATTTATTATTTATAATTAGACACAAATACCCCCAATCTTGACAAAACATGTCGTTGCTGACTGACCGCCGAACCGCTCGTCGTCGTCTAGCGCCGCTGGCCGCCGCCGGCCATCGCCACAGCCTCAAAATTAGCCGCCCCTTCAGATTTGACCGCCACCCGTGCAAACATGGCTTCCACCGCCGTAGGTCTGACCGCTGCCAGCCGCCCCTACAGTTCCCGCCACAACCACTACAGATCCGGCGGCCGCCTTTGCAGATCCGGCCACCATAACGTCAGATCTGGCCGATGTCGTCACTTATGTCAACTTTTTTATCCGAATGCCAAAACGAACAGGGAATGCCAACTTAATGGCATTTTGAAAGGAAAATGTAAAATTTTTGAAGTGTAAGAATTCCATTTAAATGGCATTCTCATAGAAAAATTTGGCAATTATAACAATCAAAGAAGAAGTTGAACATCGCACATAGGATGAAACAGAAGATGGGAAGAGAAAAACACAGAAGAGAGGAGGAAGAAGGAGGGGATGAACAATGAGCTACTTTACTCTTCCTTCAGATCTGGACCGAGATTCACTCACTCCCTCGTTGTTCACCTCTTCTCTCCTCTACTGCTCGCTGATTCTCGCCTCCGGCCGATGCTCGCCGTCGTCGTCGCCGCACTAGAAGAACTTGTTGTTGCAGCTTTCCAATCGGAGAAGATGAGCAGAGAAGGAAACTCACCATCTTGTAACCTGAAATATGAGCAGATTGGAGAAGATTAGTTGGTATGTGGAGAAGAATTCAAGAATCGGAGCAGAAAACCTATTTTACAAAGAAGAGAAGTTGAGTATGTGTTGGGGGAAGAAGGGAAGGTGTGCGTGGAGCTGTGGAGAAGGAATGGTCTTCGTAGAAAATGAGACCGATTGCACCAAGAAAGAGGGTAAAATTGGAAGAATAGTCCTATTAAGGAATAAAAATACATCTACTCCTATTTGGGAATTTAACTAATAATTAAGTCCTATTTAGGACAAAAAAATAATAATAATAATAATAATAATAATAATAATAATAATAATAATAATAATAATAATAATAATAATAATAATAATAATAATAATAATAATAATAATAATAATAATAATAATAATAATAATAATAATAATAATAATAATAATAATAATAATAATAATAATAATAATAATAATAATAAAAGTGAAAACTTTTCTGATCTGATCTGATCTGAATGTTTCGGATCTGATCTGAATGTTTCTAATCTGGTCTGATCTGAATCTTTCTGATCTGATCTGAATCTTTCTGATATGATCTGATCTGATCTGATCTGAATAAAATAAGAATAAGCAATAAGTAATAAGAATAAGACGAACAGAACAACACCTTAGAGACTTTTTGAACATTATAAAAGCTAGCTTAGAAGTCAGAAACTTATGCCTGCCAAACATAGCCTAAGTATTGTCTTAACCGAAATTAATTATACAAAAATCAATGTTTAAGTCTTAAAGCCACGTCGGGTATCCACCTGTACCCGAATCCCGACCCAACCCAGCTGGCCAGTGGCAACGACGTCTGAAGTGCAATTTCACGCTCACTGTGTGCAGAGACAATTTCTCATTCATTTCAAAATGGTTTTCTACAAATAATATATTGAAATATTAATTTGTAAACCATTTTTCCAAACATACAATGCAAAGAAAACGAAAAGATTCAAAATAAGAAAGGGACAAAAAGACCAAAAGAGTATACAGAGAGTGCTTTATTGTGGGAGAGGTGGAAAAGGCAGGGTGGTTGTATGCGGGAGAGGTGGAAAAGGCAGGGTGGTTGTATGCATGGGAGGTAGATTTTGTCCTTTTAAGAGACCATATATGATTTGCTCCCGCTCGTTTGTCCAAATGCCTTTGGAAAATCCCTTTTGTGTCTTATTTATATTTCTGTAGATTCTGTTCTGATATACCAATTCACTACCTTTTTCAATCTCGTTTTTTGATGGTATAATTATATATGGTCGAGAAGATAATTCAAGAAGGAAAGAACCAAATTAAAGAGTTTGATGAGGAGTAAAGTGTGCAGAAAAACAATATAAATGTATTAATATTTCAACTTTTATTATGAGATGAAACTAACCAATTAATCTTATTACAATTGATGCGAAAATGTGAAACAGCTGGGGTAATGATTTAAGCCGAGAAATGATTAGAGAAAGATTTTCATAAATTGATCGATTTCAAATTTATAATTAATGATAGGGAGTCTTTTGGTTCTCGGAATGTAAGAGCATCTCCAATGGTACAATGTGCACGGTGCACACGTGGCATGAGAGATAACCACATAAATATTAGTAAATAAATTCTTTCTCTCCTTATTTCAATGATTTTATACAGTATTGATAAGTTTTTCTCCACAATGTCAAGGAGACCGTCTAGATGTTGACATTGTTATTGACATTGCAGGGAAAAACTTACCAAAGTTGTATAAAATCATTCAAATAAGGAGAGAGATAATTTATTTGTTAATATTTATGTGGCTATCAATCATGCCACATGTGCACCGTGCACATTATAGCATTGGAGATGCTCTTAAGATAGTCAGATAGGTCCTTTCGTTGGAATGTAAGATAGTCAAATAGATCACTGCATCTTTAATGTTACAATGTGCACAGTACACATGTGACATGCGAGAGATAAACGTAAGAGATTTAATTTATGACATTTGTTGCTCTTTTGTTTCCACGGTCATAAGTAATTTTGGTAAGTTTTTCTCAACAATGTCAACCACAATGTCCAAGTCTCGACATTGTGCTTGATATTATGAATATTAATAGAGTATCTTACCCATGATTATATGAGCCTAGGTACATGTAAGATTACCTATTTACCTAGGTAATACAATTTCTTAATGTGTTTGATTTGATTGCCATGTTAATTATTTTAAACTAATGTGATTCAAATACAAAGAACGTAAGAATATCTTATTTATAAACTAGAATTTAGGATATTTTCTTTTGGACTAAAATTTGTTGGTCTGATCTGGTCTGGTCTCGTCCGATAAACGTCTGGTCTCTGTGTATTTTATAATTACGGAAGTCTGGTCTGGTCTGGTTTGATCTGGTCTGGCCCGGGACTGAAAACAGTCCAAAAGAAAACATCCTAAGGATGTTTTCTTTTGGACTGAAATTTGCTGGTCTGATCTGGTCTGGTTTGGGACTGAAAACAGTCCAAAAAAACATCCTTCGTGCACAATGCAAAAGGTGTTTTTATTAACTTGTGAATCACTCCACCAGAATAAAGTATCCTTCACCCTATGAAATGGTCGTAATTAATAAGGAAATTTGTCTAGGACTCGGTTATTGAGAAGGTGGACAAAAGAAATTCAACACTATAATAATTGTTCAACAAAAATCTATCAACATTTGATTATGCAGTAATTAATTAGCGAAAAAGAAAAATGCTGTTGGAACATTTGAAACACGGGCTCAGGTTATCTGGTACAGAGACAACGATTATAATTTGACTGGTTTCGATGACATACAACGTTAATTTAAATTTAAATAAATTTGATCAGGTTAAGGATGTTTTCTTTTGAACTGAAATTTGCTGGTCTGGTCTGGTCTGGTCTGTTTAAGTCTGATCTGATCTAGTCTGAACTGGTCTGGTCTGGTAAACGTCTGGTCTCTGTGTATTTTATAACTACGGAAGTCTAGTCTGGTCTGTTTAAGTCTGGTCTGGTCTGGTCTGGTCTGTTTAAGTCTGGTCTGGTCTGGTCTGATCTGTTTAAGTCTGGTCTGGTCTGGGACTGAAAACAGTCCAAAAAAAACATCCTAAATCGGACTAAGTATCTTCAATGCTAAAACGTTAACGGTGCATACGTGGCATGAGAAATAACCAATTAAAAAACAATAAATAAAATATATCTCTCCTTATTTGAAGGATCTTACATCATTTTGATAAGTTTTTCTTCACAATATCAAGCACAATGTCTAGATGTAGACATTGTGATTGACATTGCAGACAAAAACTTACCAAAAACACATAAGACCGTGGAAAGAAGAAGAGAAAAATGTCATAAAATCAATATTTTTTTTTCTATATCTCGCATGTCACATGTGCACCGTGTACATTGTAGCATTGGAGATGCTCTAAATTTAAACCGATATGATTGGATCATAGTTGGATAATGTTAAAATGTATATAAAACAAACATCTTCTAGCGAAAATCAAGACAAATCAAATCAGATGAGACCAAATTATACCAGAAAATTTCAATCCAATTGAAAATATTCTTTTTTTTGAAGAAATTGAAAATATTCTTAATATTCCAAAGTTTCAAATTTGTTACTTTTCTTTCAAATTTTGTCAACTTTCCTTTTTGAGTTTTCCCACTAACTTTGTTACTTTCCTTTTTAAGTTAAGAATTTGTATTTCCAATTAATTCTTTCTTTTCTACAAAAACCTCAAGCACACAATTTTTACTCTATCAATTCGTGTGCTAATCAAAGTTGACAAAGTTTAAAGGATGAAAGGAGTAGATATTTTTATGTATAAGAAGGATATTTTCATTTTGATTAGTTTTTAATTTGCCCTAGTTTGGGTTGACTTGATTTGATATGAACAAATCCGGTAAAGATCCGTCTTATATTCTTCGCATATTGTAGCATTGTCTAATTCTGGTAAATAAATCTGGTCAAATTTGTTGTAATCTGGCCTCAAACCATCCCAATTCTATAATGTTTCTCTGCATCTTTGTTATTATCAACATGATAGCATTAAGGATGTGTTCATTGAAGCCAGAATTTGTTTTTTATCGGATGTCCCCGAAGGGACGAAACCAGAAATGATACTAGCATTAAGGATGTGTTCATTAAAGCCAGATTTTTTTTTTTATCGGATGTCCACGAAGGGACGAAACCAGAATTTTTTAATTTTATCAGTTATGGTCGAGTTTGGTCCATGTAAATATATTCTCGATTGAATTGGTTTCATTCATTAAAAGTTTACTTTACACACGGAATATGGGCCCCTTTGGTAACACAATAATCGGTTGTATTGGCGGATTCTGCTAAAATGTATGAAGTTCTGGTTGAAATGACTGTATTGGCTGATTTGTAAAAAAAATAAAAAATATTTTATTAATAAAAAATAAAGAAAAATAAAGTAGTTAAAATGATCCTATACAGTAACTTCAACCAATACTGCAATACAACCAGAAAAGTAATTCCAACCTTATTTTTTCTTATTATTACACAATTCAACGCGCAAAACCAAAAATTACGAATTTGGTGAAAATTGGCTGATAAACGTGAAAATTCAAAAATCATGATTACAAATAGGCTCTATATTTTACTATCATCAAAATCTGGTAATATTATGCGATAGAAATCCAACTCCAATAGTCTAAATGATCACTTCATGCCAAAAAAGAACATTAAATGATCACTTGGGTCGTCAGACCAGACCAGACCAGATTAGATCAGATCAGACCAGATCAGATCAGACCAGACTTCCGTAGTTATAAAATACACATGGACCAAACGTTTACCAGACCAGACCAGACCAGCAAATTTCAGTCCAAAAGAAAAACTTTACAGACTTATCATATACCAACACTCTTTTAAAGTTTAAACACATTGAATTGGTCAAGAAAATAGGCTTGAGGTCTTTTCTTGCCCACGTTGATCACTTTCATCTTTTTTTTTTTCAAGAGGGCAGATCGTATCAGGCCGGCCTGATGGGAACCGCCGTCAGGCCAAGGCCATTTGGGGTCCTTTCTGGTGGAATTTTTTGATGAATTTTTTTTAGCATGTTCCTCATCAAGTCTAGTTTATCCATACCAAATTTCAGCTTAAAATTCAATCGGGAAGGCAGTGAAAAAAAATCCCTACGAAAACTGTGCATTCTATATATATATAAATAGCGCAGTTTTCGTAGGGATTTTTTTGACTATCTTTCCGATTGAATTTTTAGCTGAAATTTGGTATGGATAAACTAGACTTGATGAGGAACATGCTCAAAAATTTCCATCAAAAAATTCCACCAAGAAGGGCCCTAAATGACCTCGGCCTGACGGCGGTTCCCGTCAGGCCGGCCTGACAGCAGTGACAGGACCCGGACTCTTTTTTTCAATATGATGATTATCAACAACACTCTTAATAATTTTAACGCACAGCAATTCTGACGATACAAAAGAAGCACTCAATCACATCATTTTTATATGGAATAGCTAAGGCGCTCCGTCATTCTTTACTGCAGTGATGACAAATTAGAAAAAAAGTTGGATTGTTTCTACATCCAATCACTAGAAAAAGAAAAATACTACTCGTAGTATACTCCAAATGTGTATACAAATTATACACCTCTTATTGTTTATACATACATATATATATATATATATATATATATATATATATATAAGTAAGAGATCAAATGCAAACCCATCTTAATATGCTAACCTACAAACCTAATCCTAGCCATTAGTTTAGTGCAGATTACCATCCGTATGCGGTTGCCTCATTTTACAAATTCAGGGATCTTTAAGTCCTTTTGCTTTGTTCTAATTTTGGATAAACTATCACGTTCTATTCCATACTCTCTTTCTATTCCATACTCTCTTTCCATAACTTCTTCATGGTTATTTCATATTCTTCCTTCTTCGTTGATGAAACATTATATTCTTTCATTCCATCTGAGAATCTTATTTATTCTTCATCATAGAAATTTGATTTGGGTATAACTTCTTTGCCTCTATTAACAGACGACAACATGAATTCTGATATTTAACCATACTTTCGTGAATTATTTTTTTATCTCCATCTCCGTCTCCAGCCCATGAAATCTTGCATGTCGGAATTTTTTTTGTTCTTTATGAGATTAATCATATTTTAACGTTTTGAATTGTGTCTAATCTCCGTCGCAATGAGATCCGGTGTGCATGCCGGAACAACATTTTTTTCCCTTTATGAGATTTATTATATTTAACATTTTGATTTTTGTCTTCAAGAAATTCATCCAATTCGTGTTTATGCAAAAATAAATGCTTAAGTGCTTAATCTCCCTGAAAAATTTATGATGTTCTTATGTTGCTCATGTATTATGCATTAGGTAACCTCATTAATTTATTATGCATGTGAGTTGAGTATATAATACAGATGCCATAGCGATAAGATGCAGTATAAACTTACAGAGTGCATATGGGAGGTCAAATGATAAAATGCATCATATGAACTTCTGAAATGCACATGCTATCTTACTAAGATGCAGTGTATGAACTTCTAAAGTGCACACACAATCTTACTAAAATGTAGTGTATAAAATTCTAAAATGCACATGCATAATGATTAAGTGCAACATATGAACTACTAAAATGAAGAAGTCATAGCGATGAGATGCAGTATGAACTATTAAAGTGCACTTATCATCTTACTAAAGTGCAAAATACGAACTTCCAAAATGCACATGTCATAATAATAAATTGCAACATGTAAACTAAAAATGCAAATGACATAACGATAAGATGCAATATGAACTATTAAGTGCAACGTACGAACTTCTAAAATGCACATGTCATGATGATAAAATGCAATATATGGACTGCTAAAATGTTATGTGGACATATTTTATAATTATGAGCTTCTAATACAAGTTATGTAGATACAATATGAATGTATAATGCACATCTTGCATTCTTGATATGCATCTTACATCACATTAATATGCACATCATATAACCTTAAGATGCATAACACATAGCCTTGTTATGCACTTTAAGTAAATACGTTGTGCTTCAATTCAGTTAAATTATGTTGAACTATTGACTTCTGCAATCAAGACCTCTCCATCTTACCATTTTTAAGTTTAAAAAATTGATAATCTATTATGAAACGTGTCTTTCTATAATTTAGCTTATGCAATTTTGACCTCTCCAACTTACCTTTTTCTATTAGTAAAAAATGGAAGGTTAATTATGAAGCAATATCTTTCTTCAAGACTTATCATGGACGGTTAATTAAATGAGATGAGAGGTTGGAGTAAAAGCAATGTTCTAACCTTCCTAAATAAAAAGACCCACGTGGCTACATGACGTCACCATTTAATGGAACGACTTTTATTTTGTTTTATAAAATTACCTATGTGACCTTTTAATTGATCAACGCATCTTAATTGACGTTTTCCGTTTTTATCACCTTTGACTCAATGCAGCATCTCATTAATGAATCACATATGCATCAATCGTCCGTATTTCTAAATCCAACGGATGTAGTTGGTTTGTAGGTTAGCACCGAAAGCTTGGTTTGCATGGGATCTCCCCCCTATATATATATATATATATATATATATAGGGAACTCTTCCGGTAAGGTATATCTTACCGGAGCCGCCGTGCGGCCTCCACGTTTTGAGAGTCTTCCTGGTGGAATTTTTCAATGAATTTTTTTAAGCATCTTCTTCATCAAGTCTAGTACATCCATACTAAATTTTAGCAAAAAATTCAATCGGGAAGGCAGTCAAACGATTTTTGGAAGATAACTGTATATAAAGGGTGCAGTAATATATATATATATATATATATATATATATATATATATATATATATATATATATATATATAGGGGTTAGTTCCTGTGAGAACACTCTCTTAGGAGAGTAAAAAAGAACAAAATCTAGCCTTCCATTAACTTGATCTAATGGCTCAACATTTTTTGAAATAGAGACCAATTTCGGATCATTAGACTTACATATAGGAAACCGTTCAATTGAAAATTAAAAAAGGGGCAACATGGTAAAAATCATCCAAGTAATTATTAAGCACGCAGCACTATAATAGGAGCACATCCTAGAAATTAGGCTACTAATTAATAAGGAGTAACGTACTCCCTCTTATCTAAGATATGCTTTCTATTGTTTAATTTTCTTTCCATATTAAAATTTGTATTATCTCATATATTTTTTTAATAAAAATTTTGATAAAAATCTCTATCCAAATTGTGCACTTTCTTCGTTTAATCGTCTTTTCAGAGGTAATATTTCACTCGTTTAGTTTTGTATATTTGCACTTAAACGTTTAATAGTTGCACTTTTATTTGAAACATTTTGCGTCATCAATTTATTTAAATATTCAGAAGCTTGAATTTTGCAACTTAAAGGAAAATCACATGTTTATTACGTTAATTTACACAATTGTAAACCACACTTTAATGTCATTAATTTGCACTTTCTATAACATTAACTTTTTAAACATTTAATTCTACACATTTGATCATACAAGTCCGGGATAAAATTCATTAAAATTAATAATATAAATATACAAGGTTGTAAACAATAACTATAACGTGCATTTAGAATAATACCAATGTGCACTATTATATTACACTTTCTAAACCTCTTCATTGGCACTCTTTTACAAAATAAAATGCACTTCTATCATGTGCATTTAGGTATCTAGAAATGTGCACTTTTCTAATATTTTACATTGACATTTTTACTAAATGAAATGCGCTTTTCTTCCGAAATCACCAAAATTTTCATTATGGTAGGATCTCTTGGTGTCACTTTTATCTGCAAAACAAAGTACAATAAAAACTAATGAATAGTGCATGAATAAAATTTGACAAGTGCATTAAAAGTTAGATACAAATTTATCATTATTATCTTATTAGCAGTTAATAAATAACTATTACGAAATTGTTCGACATTAAACATGTTAAATGCATCATATGACAATGTAAATGCACTAAACTACTAGTGAAATCTATCAATCTATAAAATACGTTAATACAAACACATATATCTAAAGATATGCAGCAATAATATGAAAAAGTGCTTTTATAAAAAAATATGAAAAAGTGCAAAAGAAATACATATAGTTGCATCAAATTTATCAATCAATAGTTAAATCAAGTGCTTTTATAAATCAAGTGCTTTTATAGAAATACATATAGTTAGTTGCATCAAATTTATCAATCAACAGTTAAATCTTTATGAAACTGCCAAATACATAACCGACATAGCATAAATGGTTTATTTCACGATAAATGGTAATCCGTATTTTTTATCATAAGAAATTACACGAGATTGTCATATGAAAAATTGACAAATGACACCTGAAACGAAACTATTAATTAAAATGGATTGAAGAATAAACCTGAAATTATTAATTAAAATGGATTGAGGAATAACTCAATCATGTAGATGACATATAGTTGTTTGATTAAATAATTATGAAAAATTAAAGTGAGAACTATGAAAACCAAACACGCATACCAGGATCAATGTGGAGAAAATTAGATTTTTAAAAAACTGGGTTGCTCGATAATGATTGTAGTGAATGGAGATGGAGACTGAAATTGATGGTGGAATGGTGATAGATTAACCGAAGTTGAAGAATGAAACAAGGTATGGCAAGCAAAAAACATAATGGAAGAAATATTATCTCTTCCTAAATTAAAGGGTGTCAGTTATGGAAAGGGCTAAGAATTACTGTATTAGCCTTATACGAATTATTTAATTAATTAGAATAATGGTTCAATCCAAGGGTCATAATCTATTCTTTTTTACTCTCCTAAGATTAAGTTCTCACATGAACCTAAATATATATATATATATATATATATATATGCATGCTCCGGTAAGGTATACCTTACCGGAAGTTTTTCCTATATATATATATATATATAACTCGTTTGAAAAAGACAAAGTTTTATTCCAAAATGTTTGTTTATATACAGTGTACAATATATGTACAAATTTGTGGTGCATCAAGAATAACACGAAAAAGAAAAACCGGGTTTGTACACAAATTTGCTCACACTTAATAGTTAACACAAAATTGTACATAGTTGTCTTTGCACATAGACAATGTGTACACCTTAGTTGCTTGTGTACATAGACATCTCATGCAACAATGATGTGTGTACACAGATAATTACCAATTGTTGTGATCATAGTGGCGGAGCCAGGATTGCCAGGTTACAGGGCCGGGATTTAAGGAATTATATAGTAGGAATCAAAACATAAATTTTCACTATATGTTTTACTACTTATAAATATACATACATACATACATACATACATACATACATACATACATACATACATACATACATACATACATACATACATACATACATACATACATACATACATACACACACACACACACACACTAAACTGTCTTGAAAAATGGAGCCAAAGATCCATTGTTTTTTGGCTTGAAAATATGATGGAATAGAGCAAAACGACTCACTAAACTGTCTGCGCTTCTTTGTTATGAAGCAGCAGTCAGTCCATGCAATTTTGGACGCGATTTTCACTATGGGTCATCCGGAAACAGTCTTTCTGTACTTTAGTACATAGGTAAGACCGTGTACATCCGACTCCCCCCCTTACCCCACCGCAGGTGAGAGCCTTTACGACACTGGGGTAAATGAAAATGAAATGATATATGTATATATACGCATCACAATTTTTTTTTCTTGCAGGGGCCGAGGCCACCGCTAGCTTCCCCTGTCTCCACCCCTGGTGATGACTATTATTAATATCATTTAGATCTCGTGCAGATTCACAAACAACAGTTGCCAAATAACGAAGTCCGAATAGTTGAAAATTTATAGAGTAATGAACTTTCACAATTTATGATGGAGTGGTTACCAATGCACCATTGCAAGCACGGGTGGACAAATAGCTACAGGAACCGCGGATCGGGCCGGGGAATACAAGTTCGGGGCGGATTAGGATCAGGTCCTAATTTTAGAAAACTCAAACGGTTCGGTCTGAAGCGGGACTTTAAGAGCTTAGGAACTGAACAAGTCTTAAAATTAGAAAAAATGGGTACCCGGACCGACCCGTTTTATGTTGTTATTTGAAAAAACTCTATTACATTTAATAAAATATAATAACAATAGAGAAAATTTTCCACGTTTTTGTATCTAGACAAAGACTCTCAATTAAAGAAACTTGAAAGTCTATTAAAAAGAGTTTCAAAGTCATATAAACTCCTAAATTATTTTCCCCAATTCTCTATTTCAAATGTATCAAATTTTCTTTATTTAATACTTCCCCCGTTCTTAAATAAGTGCAACGGTCAACATTTCACATTTGTCGAGACACAACTTTGACCATTAATATATATAATTCTCTATTAGTAAAAAAATTAAAAAAATTAGAATTTGAAAATTTACAATGAGACAAAGGTAGTAATATTTTTTTTCAAAAATATATATTAACACATCAATAAATAAAATGTAGTCAAATTAGAACATGTGAATAGCGTAAAATTTGATATGTTGCACTTATTTAAGAACAGATGTAGTATTTTTTTGTAAACAGGGACTCTTACACAATGAAGTGTGAAACATTTATTTAATTATCTTAATTTGACTTATATTTTGAGATTTAATAAGTTTTAAATTGTTTTCAAAGACAAATATGTATGGTAACTAGTTTAGTTTTTCTAACTTTATAGTGATATCCTTTTAGTTTCTAAGTAATGATGTCTAAATTTCTACATTTAAAATTTGGTGTTATTTAATTTGAGTGGTTGTGTGCTGTTTAATTTATAGGTTTGTGGTTAGATATGACACAAATACTGTTGACACATATATTTTATACATACTTAATTGTCTAGCTACATGGCAATTCGTTGAGAAAAAACAATATATAGGAGGGGTATGTACACAATATAGGAGGGGTATGTACACAATATTGTACACGAAAAATCGTTTCATATATAAACATGATAGGGGCCATTGCCCATTGGACTCCCATAGAAAATTTGCGAACCACATAGCCTTCACAATATGAATTTTCAGCACACGCCGTTACTCTTTGTATAACATCTAACAAGTTTCATAGTGTTGTTAGTTGTTAGTACATTTCTCATAATCTCATGTGGACATAGAGACTGATAAAGACAAACAGAACTCCCACAAGACTTCGGTCACATATTACTTATGGAGGAAACCTTGGTTATATATAACATTGAAGACGCAATTCTCAAACCTCTCTTGAACCCAAACTTCCATTTGAGATGAGGTGACTGGGGACACCCATTCCTCTTAGCTGGGCCTACTCCTACCCTTTCTTTTTCTTCAGCTCGCGGTTCTTGGCCTATTGACCTACCTGCATCCAGGCGAATGCTTTCTGTCGTTTCCTTAAACAATTTGTCCCCTAGCTTTCTTTATTAAGAAACCAAGAACATAAATTTTAGCAGTAGGAAAACGACCACTTTGTTCACATTTGCCTTTCCACCTCCCATTTCTACACCATGTGATAGGAGTGTGGCTTCTAGTGGAATCTGGAATGGCTTTGCTCTACCTTCCATTTTAGGCACCACATTTCAGGGGAAAACATTAACTCTGCGAAGAAGGAAAAAGAAAGAAATAATATCTGGGTTAATTCCAATCTGAGGTTCTGAGGACCTGGGGGTCGGTCTGTTTACTATCATATTGGGGAAAAACCCAATCTTGGTAGTTTATATACCATTCTCTCTTGTTTTACCTCTGGCATTCTTGATTCTGTGGTGTATTTTCAGGTTGGTGTTGAAATAATCTTCTTTTTGTTGATATAAATGGTTTCAGTGATGGGGTTTGGAGGGTTTATCATGGGCGAATCGCCAAGAGCCGCAGTGGCAGCCTGTAGACACAACCTCTCCAAGAGGTATTTTCATTTTTCATTTGGATTTTTTTATGTTGTTCTTGGAGGTTGAAGATGATGTCCTTTCAGAGGGATCAAAGTGGGATTTAATAGTTAAAGTAGGTAGTATGATGTCTTTCGGGTCAAACTTCCATGTTTTGGGTTGTGTTACGTTTGAAAAGTACTCATATTTCATCATTCATTTATATAATATAAGTCTCCATTGTCTTGCCTAGGTTTCACACTTTCACTGTTTCAGACAAGTGGAGAGCGTCTAGTATAAATCATTTTATTTTCATGTGAAAGAAAAATGCTTTTAGCTAAAAAGAAAGGTTTGACAGGATAATGGGGAAAAAGTCAACTTTTAGTCCTCTAATAGCTGTGACAATGACACTCTTAGTATCAGTTTTTTTTTATTCTTTTCAGTTTTAGTTATTGGCTATTGTGGTAATAACATTTTTGGTACCTATCTTTGAAATTTTCAAATTTTTAATCCTTTGACTATCTTGTCATTAAAAGAATAAAAAAATCAAAGGCAAATACCAAAAATGCCCTGTCACAATAGTGAGGACAAAAAGTAGAAAATTTCAACAATGAGTGCAAACGTGTCAATGCCACAATAGTCAGTGACTAGAAGTGGAAAAACTCATATGAAAAAGTGCTTTTAACAATAAAAAGCACCATTTGTGCTTATTTTAAAAAACAAGAGGTTGATGCTTTTGCAGTATAGCACTTATAGTGCTTGAATGAGAAAACCCCTGTGGTTAGCACTTATAAACTATGTTACCCCAAAGTGGCTACTTATATTTCAACTCTTATATAATACTTTGTATGGTGCTAATATAGTGGCATAGTGCTATGACTATTTAAGGATACAATGGAGATTCATATACTGCTATTTTCTCTTATCTATTTCTGAATTTCTTTTATTGCTTTCTTCAATCGAAGCTTGCTGGATAGAAGAGAAACTGGAAGCTCTCAGGTTCTATTTGGTTTGACTTAAACCATTCCTTTTGAATTTGTGTAGTAACAACACTCTCACAGCTTATATAGAGTGGTCTCTTTTTTCACCAGGACACGGAGCATTCAGATGATTGCATCCGGAGTAAGAAGAAACAATCAACTAACTCCAAGGCCCAAAGTTCACTTAAGAAAGATGTATGACAAAAGCTAGACAATTTTTTAACTAATTCATATGTTGCTGGCAGCTTTTCGGGGGCAAAGTGAGAACTCTAATTTTATTTTGTGTAGATAATGAAACTCGAGAAAAGATTGCAGGACCAAATTGCTGTCCGGTGTGCTTTGGAGAAAGCATTGGGGTATAGGTGTACATCCCAGGAGACCACTAATGAAATTTCAATTCCTAAGGTAGCTTCTAAGCCGGATACGGTTGCGTTTAAAACTATTTATTTATCCCTAAAAGCAGAGGCTGGTATGATCACATGAAGCTAATGTTTCACATAATTTGCTAAAAATGCTAAAGAAGTGTCATAACCAAGATGCATATGATAAATTTAATTAAACCAGTAAATAAACATAAAAGTTCAATTATGGTTCAAGATTTATAATATTTGTACATTGGTGTACAAAGGTCAAACGTGACTGGATTTGGGATAGGCGCAGTAGCACGTACTAGCATAACAGCAGTCAATAATAATAATATTGTCACTATATTTGTTATGTGATTCATTATGTGTGTGTCTGGGAGCAGAATAAAGAGTGTGTTTGGGATGAGTTGCTTTCAAAGAATAAGTACTTTTAATAGGGGAGAAGAAAATACTTTGACTTTTTTTAAAAGCAATCAAGAAGTCTTTATAATTCTAAAAGAGCACTTTTTTTTTACGTATTTAAACTAGATTGGAGCTTTTCAAAAAGAGTAAGAATATGTTTACATTTTTTGCTACATTCATGTGGGGCATAAAGGTATGCCACACAAGCATGTAGAAAAAAATGTTCATTTATCTTTATTGTTTTGAAAAAAGGGTAGGTTATGAGTTTCTAGCTTTTTCTATAATGTAAAATGTCTCGAACAGCCCCTAGCTGTGTGTTTGGTTTGTAGTGCTTATTCAAGAGGTTGAGACTTTTATGAAAAGAGCTTTAGTTTTTTTTACGAAAAGCTACTCTGGTGCAAAAGGCACTACTTGTGCGTTTGAAAATCCAGTTTTTTACTATAACAACTTTTAAAAAAAGTGCACAGAAAGTGCACCTGTGCACTTTTTAGCTACTAAAAGTAACATATACAAAGGTTCAAAAATTAGCTTTTCAGCTGATTGTGCTAATTACAAACATACACTAAATGAGAAAACACTTCTTATAGAAGAACTTATAGCATAAGGTCATCACATATAGGATGGAAAACAATCTTTAGAAATTGTGATCTTATTTGGATGTCCTTATTTGATCCCTTCTTATTTTGACTATTATTTAATTTAATTGTAGCCAGCCACAGAACTGATTAGAGAGATAGCTGTACTAGAGTTTGAAGTTGGGAACTTGGAAAAGTATCTCCTTTCACTATACAGAAAAGCATTTGATCCTCAAATCTCAACCGCCTCTTCACCTCCTGGAAATGATGACAAAATAAGATCTCCAGTAAGCACACCAAGAAAAAGGCTTGATTTTTCAAACCAAGAAGATGGCTTGATTTTACAGACAATATCAGATCTACACAATGAAAGCAATGGGACAGAAGAGGACAAAATTTCAGATTCTGCTGTTAAGCGGAGTCATTCTTCACTGTCGAGCAGAAATTCCCCACCGCAAGGAAAAGCTATCCATGCTTTTCATTCTCAGCCTCTATCTATGATGGAGGTTTGTTTATGGATGCTTAGATTTCTCTAATTAATACTACCTCCGCTCTTAAATAAATGCAACATGTTGAATTTTACACTATTCACATGTTGTACTTTGACTACGTGTTATTAATTAATGTATTAATATTTTTTTATGAAAAAAATATTATTAAATTTGTCTCATTGTAAATTTTCAAAATCTATTTTTTTTACTAATACAAAATTATATATATTAATGGTCAAAATTGTGTCTTGGCAAATGTGAAATGTTGACCGTTGCATTTATTTAAGAACGGAGGAAATATATAAGTATCTCACATGATTCCAATGCATATTTTGTGTTACAAATACTAATTTATTGGAAAACGTGATTATAATTCAATTATAATGAGATAAATACCAGAAGAATTTGAGTCAAAGGAGTTAGAAGCTGTCAACATCCTAACGTTCTGCAAAACAGAAAGATAACATCAAATAATTTACATTCCATGTAGTATATACGAATATCTGTTATTGAATTATTTTTTGTTCAATATGATGGAGTGTATGAATGAAAACATACAAAAGCTTTAACAGTTGAAAGAAAATATAACTTTTATGTGATACAAACGTTTTAAACAAAACAATGTTTTTGTTTCATTTTTGTCATGTTTACACCCAAATATACTAGACTAGTTATTTTTATTATTATTTAGCATTCATTGCGAACTTCAACTTGAAGAAAGAAAACATTTAAGATAAAAGGGGATAGGAAATATAGGGAGGGGAAGTAAGTAGGTGCGAAAAGAAAAAACAGAGACAAATAGGTGAGGATTGGAGAGAAGTAATATTTTCTTTTGGTACAAGAGAAATAGTGGAAACATTTGATTTTAGGTGGTTTGGTGTGCAAAGGAAAAACAATGGAATTTTGAAACTACACAGTTATCCTTACCATATTCTTACATTCTTAATCAGAAAGGCTAAATACGTAAATCAATTATTTTACTGCTTCTTTATGCTAGACCACTTATGCTTGTGTGGAAATACCATAGCATGTCCCCCATGCAATGTTGACATGGGCTACATAATTTGTTTAGGAAACAATTGTGCTATTTCTTGCTCACCAAACAGAAGTGGAAGAAGAAAGTACTTTTCTATTCTGCAAAACAGTGGCTAATGGCCAATTTGCAACTGGAGGAAAACTTTAGGTGCATATTTGCAGCTCCAACGTCCAAACAGTAGCTAATGGCCAATCTGCAAACTTTATGCCTGAAAAACATTAGTTCAATATTTGCACCTTTTCCGTAATAGTTATTGTTGATTTTATTCAATCTTTTTACTGTTTTTTATAATATTTCCTAAATTCAGTACTCACAGAAGGCTTCTTCACACATAGTCAGCCTGGCAGAGCATCTTGGAACCCGAATCTCTGACCATATTCCAGTGTCACCAAACAGGCTGTCTGAGGAGATGATTAAGTGCATGTGTACTATATACTGCAAGCTTGCTGATCCACCAACAACAAATCAGGGCCTTTCATCCCCAACATCATCTTTCTCCTCACTAACTGCATTTTCTCCCAAAGATCAACGCGAAATATGGAGCCCGGGGTTTAGGAACAGTTCATCTTTTGATGTCAGATTGGATAATCCTTTCCATGTTGAAGGGATGAAGGAATTCAGTGGACCTTATACCTCAATGGTTGAAGTACAATGTGTGTATAGAGATCATCAGAAACTTAGTGATATTGAGCCTTCTTTACAGAACTTCAAGTAAGGCCATTTTGTTACTGCAGGTTTCTCATGACATAGTATATTTATATCCCCTTTTGTGGCCACTAGCCAGTTCTGGTTTATTTTGCTTATCAGCAGATTAATCAGAATGGCAAGTGAATTTCCACTTCTTTGGTTAAAATGGATTTAGCGAATGCTTTCCCTTTCAGAAAAAGATCACTAGATTTCCTTCTATTTAATCCAAATAGCATTTACCCGATCAGCTCTTAAGACCAACTCCCAAACGGCCCCTTAGAATTTCAAATATGACACCGCATTCGAAACACATGGATTGCCCACTATTTCATTTTCATATAATCATTTCATCATCATATGTCCCACAAAATAGTCCGGATTCTGTACTGAGTAGGAACCTCTTATTATTTTTCATTTCCATTGTTTACCCTTACCTGACCATTCATATGTAGTATTTAGTGCTCCTGATCCTCCCATAGCCATTTTACGAAATTTAAGAGTAAAATTGTAGAGTTAGTGAATAGTGTAAAAGAAGAACGAAAGACAAGATAAAAAAAATAAGGTTATTTATGTCTTTTGATACGACTGGTAGTTGCCAAAATGGAAAGGGGATCAAGTGTTCTTAAAAAGAATGGGGCAACTAAAAATAAACAGATGGAGTATTTGCTTTTGCATGAGAAACTGTTAACATAACAAAGGGTAAACATGAGCATTGAAAAACAATACCGTTTTTTAGAACTAACAACTAACATAACATTCATTTCTTGATATGTGTGCAGAAATTAAAAATATGGTGATTATCATTGTGGGATGTAGTACATAATTATTCTGATTAGTAATGATAAATCATATGACAATAATGTAGGTCGCTTATATCCCGATTAGAAGAAATGGATCCTGGAAAGTTGACCCATGAGGAGAAACTTGCATTCTGGATTAACATACACAATGCATTGGTGATGCATGTAATGATAATTCATTTCAAATATATATGCAAGGGTTTCTTTTAGAAAATTGGGCTGATGACTACTAATGTTCTACTAACTGTAGGCATTTCTGGCATATGGAGTTCCACAGAACAACATGAAGAGATCCATCTTGCTCTTAAAGGTTCACAAAACACACTGGTTTTTATTTTTAGCTCACTTTGTTCAGAAAATTTCTTATGGCTTTGTTATTCCAGGCGGCATATAATGTTGGGGGGCATGTAGTAAGCGCAGACGCTATTCAGAATGCTATTCTCGGGTGTCGAGTGCCTAGATCAGGACAGGTAAAGTTTTCAAGCAATAACCTTTCATTAATTCCCACATCAGATTTTTATCAGATTAGTGTCTAATATATATGTATGTTGTATAGCCTGAAGATCCCGGCAAGTTAAGCCTAATTTACTTATGGTGTATAGCCCGATTATTCTTTTGCTTGGTTGTTACCCTGATTTGGTTAGTCCATTTAGGAGTAGCTCATTTATCCACCTCAAGCATTGAATCTATAGTGAGAGTTTTTGTTAAGAATGAATCAGTTTACATAAATACATATTTTTTGACATTATTTTGTAATGATTATCTTCAGCATTTTTCTTATACATACATCTTGGTCTAACCTTGATCGTTACAATGTTCCTAATATTACAGACTACAGTTTTAAGTTGGATCTGCTATCTTGAAATCTAACCATTCTAATTGATGTTACTCCTTGTGTGGGTCCAGTGGGTTCGCTTGCTGCTTTCATCAAGAGGCAAGTTTAAGGCCGGGGATGAACGGCAGGAATATGTGATTGAGCGATCAGAACCACTTGTTCATTTTGCACTGTCTTCTGGCAACCATTCAGACCCTGCGGTATATATTCATAGCAATCTTATACTTCATCTGTTTCATGAGTATCTTGATTCTTGGGTAGACGGTTAAATATCTCATGGAGTAACAAAAATGAAAAATAAGTCAACATGCATTCTATGGGTTCTCCTGCCTAGTTAAGGGGTTGGCCAAACTCAGGTCCTAGCCCTAACATTTGGAATATTTTTAAGTCCAAGGCTTTTACATGAAAATCTATACGTATGAGTCACTATTAAGGATTTTATCTATAATGTTACAACCATGGAGCTAATAGACAAAACATACCTACATGGTCATTATAGTCACTGTGAAAATACCATCATAGTTCTTGCAGTGTAAAATTTAACATTAATGTGATCACTTTAGTCACTGAGAAAATACCACAATATCACTGTGCACAAAAATGTCATAATTTTGTCCATTATTTATATATTTTCCATTTTTTCTAATTTTTCCATTACCACAAATCCAAATATTTAAGGGTCTTGACTTCGCCTGAGAATAGAAACCCAAGTCTTAATGGAGGGATGGAGATGTCATATTTAAAGTGATGAAAAACGAATACTTATCCTCTTTAAGGGTTGTTTTCCTCTCTCTCCAGGTCCGAGTATACACAGCTAAAAGAATATTTCAAGAACTGGAAACAGCAAAAGAAGAGTATATAAGGGCCACATTTGGCATGAGGGGCGACCACAAAATCCTATTACCCAAGATTGTAGAGTCCTTTGCCAAGAATTCAGGCTTGTGCTCAGCTGGTATAATGCAAGTGCTCCAACAGTCCTTACCCGAATCCCAGAAGAAGTGCATTATAGGGAAGTCGCGCAAGAACATCGAATGGGTTCCTCATAAATCCGCTTTCCGATATCTCATACCAAAGGAGCTGTCTTAGCTAGTGGTTGTTCTTGCCAAGATGTTAGGGAAGGTATATATGTATTTTTCCATTGATAGAATGGAGATGTAATTTGTAGGATGTAAGAATGGATAATAGTTTTGGCACTGGATGTTCTATCGTGAAAGTTTTTACTTTCCTATTCTTTGCCATATTGCATATCTGAGTCTGAGACTATCCACCTTTTCATTTTAGGGCAGTATGTTAAATGTGTAAATTATTTGCCTTGTTCTAATATTGTTGGGATATATTATCCCGATTTTTTACTGTTCAAGAGCCCAAGACTTTGTCTCAATATGAAGGCCAGTCAGCGAGGACCATTTCAGCCTATTGGGCCCCATATCGGCCCGTTGTGGCCCACTTAGCCCATTAGGGTGGCTTGCACCCCTATCCCATTCCCCTATAAATATGGGGCTTTCCGTCCTTATTAGGGACTTTTCCCTTCTTCAGTTCTTCCCCATACTTATTTCTTCTCTCTAGACTAGTTCAATATTCCACTAATGGAAGCTCAATATTTGTATTATGTAATGGTGAGAACAGTCTAATGAGAAAGAGAGAGCTTACACATTAGCCTAAAAAGTCCCATAGTCTTCTCCCTTTCGGGTTTCCACGTAAAGATTGAGCGTTCATACAAATTTATATCTATATTTATTATATCGTGTTGCATTAAACTCAACAAATATACGTAAGGGGGTGTAATGTATCTAGAATTTGTGCTAACTTTTTATTTTTTAGAAGTCCATGGAATTCAAAAAGTCTAGGTGTATTGAATATGGATTTTTAAAAGTCCATAAAAATCTAGGAGTATTTAATTAAGATTTTAAAAAGTCAACAAAATCCACCAAAATTTAGATCTATTGGATGTAGACTTTTAAAAATGAATTACTCCGTAAAATTTAGGTGTATTTAAAATAATTATGAAAGTTGTTACAAAAAAATAATAATTATGAAAGCCATGGAATTGGATAATCATTCATATTGATGGATTTCAATAGGCTTCATACAAATAGATTTTCTCCATTATTTTCTCATCCTCCCCCATAAGATTTCCACGGACTTTCTTCCACCGTTTTCTTGCTTCCGCAGTTTTCTTCCTTCTGCTAACCAAAGCCGCCTTTCTCCTTCCATGTTCTCCCCCTTCCCTTCTCGTGCTTAATTCTTGTGTGTCCCAGGTTCTAAATAAAAATTGGGTGAATAGCAAAGTTATAGTGAAATCATGGGTTTGAGTCCCCTATTGACACGATGCGCGCAGTTTGTTTGGCCCTCTCCATACAATTGTTGGATCTAGTGATAGTTATGTTATCAATTATTAATCAATAATACATGTGTTCTATTTTTAGGGTTTTGGCGAGTAAGATCCGATCCCCATATATAATTAATTGCGATAACTTTTATTTTTATTTTTTTATTACTAGTTTTGGCATGTACAACAGTGTATAATTTTGGGAATGTCGATCTGATGAATTTCCTCCGCACCCTGAAGAAGATTCACCTAGCGATAACGAGGATAAATTTGAACGAGACGATTCTCAGACACAAGATCAACAAAAGGCAAAGGCCAATGAACGGAGAATTAATCTTGCTACTCAAATGTGGACAATTGCTGAAAATGACTAATTTTGTTACATGGGTTTCAATAGCACGCGACTTTTGTTTCAATTTTATACATTGATGTCATTATTATTATTATTATTATATTTTTTAATATACGACACTTGATCGACCTCATTTTGATTAGAGAACATTAAATATTATATTTGTCACGTTAGCTTTTGTATTTTGATAAGACTATCAATATCTTTCGCATATTTTGATAAGACTATCAATAACTTTTGTATTTTGATAAGACTAGTAATATATTTCTCATCAGGCTACACAATTCCCAGTTAACCCAAACCCAAAACTTATATCTACAAACAACTTTCAAAATTAAACAAATAAATATCCTTTTCCAGAGGAATGATCCTGTCCAGCAGCCCCCGGTCCGAACGCCGTCCGAACATGGCCATTTGGGGCACTTCCCGGTGAAATTTTTTAATGAATTTTTTTGAGCATGTTCCTCATCAAGTCTAGTTTGTCCATACCAAATTGCAGCTCAAAATTCGATCGGGAAGGCATTCAAATCATTTTTTGAAGTTGACTGCATTTTTATATGTATATTTAGACGCAGTCAACTTCAAAAAATGATTTGAATGCCTTCCCGATCAAATTGTGAGCTGAAATTTGGTATGGACAAACTAGACTTGATCAGGAACATGCTCAAAAAATTTCATCAAAAAATTCCACCAGGAACCGCCACAAACGGCGGTGTTCGGACGGAGTCTCCCGTCCGAACGTTCGGACCTGAACATTCATGTCCTTTTCCATTCTATAACCACAAAGAATGGAGCTGAGGAAAATATTTTGCCGTGGCAAAGGAAAGATAAAATTTTACTAAGTTAGTTTCAACATTCTTGTCACCGACCAAGATCCGCTTGTTCAATGCTTCCCTCCCTTTAACCAAGGAAAATGTGATAGTAAAATAGCCAAAGCACTATATATATTTTGGTTTGGGAATATGATGTAATAAAACAAAATAACTCATTAAACTGTCTACGCTTCTTTGTTATGAAGCAGGAGTCAGTATTTTTTTACACGATTTTTACTTTTGGTCATCCGGAAAGAGTCTATTTGTGCTTTAGTACAGAGTTAACGCTGTGTATAGTACATCCGACCCCGCTTACCCCACCATTTATGGAGCCCTAGCGGCACTGGGGTAAAGATGATGATGAAGAAATAAAGAGTTAAAATCAATCCTCAGGATCACACACTACAGATTGGCCAACAGAGCATGATAACCAAATGTTTAAATACTTACAGTGATGGCTCACAACATGGCAGCTGACGAGTTTACTGATGCAGTTGAAGGCTGTATCCATTTGGATGAATGAATGGTGCAGGCAATGAAGCTTAAAACATGTTTCATCTCCCTGGAGCTCCTTATATATAATGATTTTCAGACAACGGTGACTGGGATTTGGTGGAGTTCCGTTGTCCAAGAAAATATCTGATTCTATGATGACACAAAAGCACCTATCATATACTACCTCCGTCCCAAAATTAACTTCTCAGTTTGACTTCACACAGATTAAGAAAATAAATTTGACTTTACTGTGGAGTGCACTGTTTTGCATTGTTTAAACACTGTTTGACACTGTTTGGACACTGTTTGGCACTGTTTGACACTTTTTTGATGTAGATAATTTGTCAAATAAGAAAAGTTTTGAAGTGTGAAGTTAATTTCGGGACTGCTCGAAAAGGAAAGTGAGAAATTAATTTTGGGACGGAGGGAGTAGATGACAAATCATTGGAGGGGGGAAACCGAAGAATGGCCACAATATGGGCGAAGTATCTCCCCAATCTATAGAACATGCTTTTTGAACATGAAAGAGCTGATTTGAATAGTCACTAAAAGTGCAAGGACCTAATTTGAATAGTCCATAAGAGCCCCCACGTCCATAAAAACTATCCACCACAAAGTCACAAACAAACAAGGAGCAAATTTGGCATCTGTCTTAGGCTATGTTTGCTATTGCTTAACTTTTTAAAAAGTGCTTTTGTAAAGTGATTTTTGAAAAAGTGATTAATGATAAAAGTTGGGAGTGTTTTAGAATAGAAGTGATTAAAGTGAAAGAGTTAAAGTTGGAATGTTTGGTAAAAAAGTGATTGTGGAATTATATTTTTCTAAATGTACTAAAATATCCTTGCCTTGATCAGCTCACTTTCCTCTTGATCGTAAATACTTCCCTTTAACCTAACCCTCCCTTGCACCTGTCTCATACTTCGTATTTCTTTGGATTTGTCCTGGTTTTGCTTTGGTCAAAGTGGAATTCCTCTTCTTTTTTCTCCCAATCTTGAAAATTGGCTCTAGCACGCTCCTTGGCAATCTTGAATTTCTCGTTTAGATTTGTATCGCCCAATGGATTCCAATCGTTGGGAGTATCCAGAAAGCTTGTGTTTTGCGTTCAGTTTCTTCACCGCCCTCTTCAACTTTTTCTCAGATTTCTTTGCCATATACTCAGCGATCTGCTCACTCATCCGTGATTTTCCTCTTCTTGACACAGAGACATCGGGGATATTGAGAAGGGTAAAGTGGGTATGAGGAGGAAGGGAATGGTATAACTACTCGCAAACTTGGTAGAAGCAGATAGAAGCATGGTAGAAGTAGCTTCCAGCTTTTACCCTATAATCACTTATTTTGAAGCTGAATCTTCCTTTTGCAAACACTCAAAACAACTTTTTTTTTAAAAAAAAGCCAAAAGTGCTTTTGAAAAGCAAAGGAAAACACTGCCTTAATACATTTTGTCCACTCATAAGTTTGAGGATTGAATATCAAGATAACCCATTGAGACCACACAAATTCAAAAACAGCTGAAATAAGAACTCTACATGGACTAACAACAAAATTGGAAAGACGGCCAAAACGTGAAGTGTCAGCTCTAACAGAAGGAACTTCCACGACGGTCCAGCTATTTTCACAGGGTCATATTCCTCAAAGAGGGAGTATTCATCAACGTTTTCGGTGTAACGACACCCAAGCACGTATAACTTTCGGTTCACTTCAAACTTCAAATGTGGTAGCATCCACTTTTCCACAATTCATTGGTACACCATCAATCATCCTATAAGCAGAATCTCTTGCATTCATGGATGCATTGTTGGGGTCGTACACAAACAGTGGATACGCCACTGTGGGGGTAGCGGGGGCAGCTGCCCCCACTCAACCCCAACCCAAGCCCTATATATACCTAAAATTTTATAAGAAATTGCTCAAAATAAGAGTTAAATGTAGAAAAAAAAATTTAAAATAGGATTAAGAGTGTTTTCTTTCATATTAAAAGAATGAAAGGCTAAAAAAATCACTAAAGTTTGTTATTTTTAACTTATATTTAAGCAATTTTCTGAAATATAATACTACGTATATAATTACATCTTTACACACCCATAATATAAATTAATCTTCTTTTTATTTGTACTTGTACATATATATTAACATAAATTTAATCAAACAATATTAATTTTGTGATTTTCTATTTGTGAAATATGAGACTAAACTGTAGTGCAAGTTTGCCCCCACTCGCCAAATTTTCTGGATACGCCACTGTACACAAACACATCTGATGGACGGTTTTCGCCTCCCAGAACGTCACGTTTCTCACCTCCGAGGAGGTAAAACTTGGAGCCTCATTGAGCACATACCATGCCCGGTCGGTTTAGGAGAGGAAGTCGCATAAGTAAGCGTGGAGATCCAACCACCAAACCTTGTTCATCGGACGCAGAAATATCAATGGCATGGATAGAGTAACCTTCATAGTGACGTCCATTGTTTCTGTATGACAAGAACACATATACAGTGCTGGTGGTATATTCTTGGTGTGGATCATGCAACCCTACCATGACTGCCAAGATTCACAATTTAAGGTTATGAAATTAAAAATTCAAAGGTCTGGATGCTGTGTTTATTGAATTTAGAAGAGAAAATTAATTCGCAATAATAAGCACACCTCTAATTTAGTTGGGAAGAATAATAAGCGCTAACCCCATTGGTGTGAAAATCGAGGGGGTGGTTTTCCATGGGAGGGAGGGGCAAGGCGTAAGCCCTAATTCCATGACAATTTTAAGAAAGTCACGGAAATATAACAAATGCAAAATAGATCAGAAGTCGTATCATAATTAATGATGTCTGAAGCGTATATAGTACATCTGGCTGTATGGTGAGAACCGTACAACCGGTGATATTTTTGTAATTTACATAAAATTTGCGTCTGCATTGTGATCTCTGCTTCATCTCTTCGAATTTACGTTCTTTTCCTTATTTTTTTCTTTAAAAAAACTTATTAAATTATATGTATAATCAACTCTTATGAACTTCAATATGCGAATTTAATGCAATGTGATACTTTTGCAATATGCATTGCTATGTTATTTTACAAATGAGCATAACATGAATACCCGTTAAGCATACATAACTTATAAAATGAGAATTAATTTGAAAATCCTAAGTACTTTTAATTGAATACCAAAACATTTTCATTGAGCATCAACTTTATATTATAAGCACTAGTGATTTTCATTATGCGATTGTGATGAACATCGAGTTTGTTCTATTGAGTATTTGAATTCTAACAATGAGCACCAGTGATTTCTGATTCATATCTTCTAATTCAATTTCTTTTTTTTTTCTTTTTTCATTTATAACAAATTCTTAAATTATGTTTATAATTAATTTCAATTAATTTCAATATGTGAATCTTATGTAGTATGATGCGTTTGAAATGTGAAACATTTTAAATTAAGCATAGAGCAGTCAGCAATACCAAATGAGCATACACGACTTACAAAATGAGTATAAAAAAATTCGAAAGCTCATTTGTGTATATTCATTTATTTTGAACGTTATACTCATTTGAGTTTAACATAAAACTCATTTCTTAAAGCACATTTGTGCAACCTTTTAAAATGAGCATAAAGTGATTCTAAATGAGCATACATAACTTACAAAATGAGTATCGAAAAATTCAAAAGCTCATTTATGTATGCTCATTCATTTTGGGCGCGACACTCATTTGAGTTTAACATAAAAACTCATTTCTTATGAGTTCAATATCCATTGTGTATATTCATTCCTTTTAGACATTATACTCATTTGACTTTAATATTAAACTCATTTCAATACAATATGACAGATCCACAAAAGCTTTGAAATCCTTTCCCTTCTTCTTTCTATAAGCCAGCGCATAAACAGAAACATAGGTGGAAGAATGTGAATCTCAGGTCAAAAGGGAAGCCAATCGATCAGAGTATGTGTATCTGCGCCAATCGATCGGAGTATGTGGCGGCTTGGTCTACTTCGCGAGTTGGAGACATGGACAACCGATGTTCGTCTTCTTCGATGTCCTTCATCCTCGCAGATGAGTTGCAGCGCAGATTATTTACAAAAAGACCCGGTTGTACCGTGCGCACGGTACAACCGACTGTACGATGGATTTTGGGAATGATGTCAATATCACTAAATTTAAAATTGGGAGAACTATCAAATAAGCCCTCAAACTTACATAAAATGTGCAAATCACCCCTTATATATGAGGCTCTGTCCGGCCGTCCCCATTTGAGGCGGTTCCCGGTGGAATTTTTTGATGAATTTTTTTGAACATCTTATTCATTAAGTCTAGTTTACTCACACCAAATTTCAGCTAAAAAATCAATCGGTATGGCAGTCAAATGGATTTTGTAGATAACTGCGCAGTTAAACAGCGCAGTATATTTCAGAAAATCATTTGATTGCCTTCCCGGTGGAATTTTTAGGTGAAATTTGGTATGAGTATACTAGACTTAATAAATAAGATCACTACAATAAAACTGATTTGTAGAGGCACGCAATAATTGCCTCTAAAAATAGAAAAGTAGCCTCTAATAGCATTTGGAGGCAATTTAGCGGTTGCCAACAAATAGTCCGTCGCAAAATGATGGTTGCCTCTAAAAGCACCCTTTAGAGGCTAATGTTGTTTGCTTCTAAAAAGATATATTTAGAAGCGACCATACCCTTCTACCTCAAAACGTCATTAGAGGCAACCACATAATATTGTTTCAAAATGTTATTAGAGGTATCCGTGGCAATGACTCAAGATGTTACTCGAGAGCAGTGGCGGACCCACTAAGGGTCCCATGGGGTCCCGGGACCCTGTGGACTTCGAAAAATTTACCTATATATATTACATATATTTTGAACAATATTTAGTTGTAAATGTATATATACAACATAAGCGTATATAAATTCGAATGGCTGCAGCAGAGTAATGGGAGCAAGCACACGCTCAAAAACCTCCTTGTGCGTGAGGTACTGGGTTCGAATCCAGTCTCATGCTCATTTTGTTTTGGTCCATGGAAGCTGCATTTTAGAACACCAAATGATGCCGTTTTGGTCCATTTTTTATGTTTTAAACCCCTACCAACCGCGGACCACAACAAATCTATTGACATTAGTGTATCTCCTTTAGACCTCCACCACTTCTTATTAATTCATTTTTTTTAATTAATTATAATTATTTTGACTTAATGTAACAACTTTATGTATTTATGAATGTTTTTAAAAAAAAAAGGTATTTCGGTAGTGTACCCAGATTTAAAGAAGTTCGAAGTACCGATAGTAGTTAAGATATTAATTCCAATGATTCGCCTTTAGTAACTAAAAAATCGGATCATGTACTTGCTGAAAGTGAAACCTCTTTGACCTATAATCTACATAAACAACACGCTGATTTCATCCTAGTGTTCAAGACGAGGTATGGCGTAGTTACCTTCAAAAAGGGTCGTTTAAACCTCAGGATCATGATTTCCTTTTTAAAGTAATTGCTGTTAAAAACGTAAGTTTGTTTCAAGTTGATTTGATGAGCACAAATGGTTGGAATATAGTATTGTCAAAGATGCAACATTTTGAAATAGGTGGGAAGTTGGTGGTCATTATTTTTTGGGAATAGGATTTTTAGCATGGAATAAAAAAGACAGGTTTTATGTACATGTTGAAAACATTAACTATGAAACGTATGCTTCTTGATATTTTTCTTCAATTTTATATTATTAATAGTTATATTAATTTAGGGACCCCGTGACTCTAATTTTCTGGGTCCGCCACTGCTCGAGAGTCAAGACATTATTACATATTGCTTTTACAAATATTCAAATGCAACTGGAAGTGTTGTCTTGGAAGTATTTTAGTAGCAACAACTGAAACTGAACTAATCAAATAACATGCATCCGTGACAATTATTTTATTTTATGCCAAATTTCATATACTTTTTAAATGATAATATACACTAAAATTTAATACTCCGTATAAATAACTCACAAACGTAATACTACCTTTACGTTTACAGTATAGCACAAAATATCAAAATAGTATTTCTTTCAATAACTTTGAATGTAGTGTGTTCAATCCAGTCTACAACAACCTCATGAATAATATGTTAAGCGAAACTAACTAGAGTTGCTAAAACATTACGACTCAATAAGATAGATAAAAAATCTAGCTTCAAGAGAACACATTAATTTAGAGAGATTCTTCTTCATCTCCATCGTCATCATCTTGCTTTGTTCAATTCCGATTGCAAATGACGATTCCTTTGACAAAATCTCCTGCATCATATATATTGAAAATAAAGTTCCAAAGCAATTATGGCTGCCCATCATCAAAGACTATAAAAAACATTTGAATTGTGCAATTTTACATTGATACACCACCATACACGTACTCAAACTTAACTTTAGAATATCCTGAGTAGTTTGGGCCATTCCTCAACTAGAAAATATGTAGTGCATGTATACACGTATAAGTGTATCAAAGATTTGTACAAATACCTTAAAATTTTAAAGATTTACACATTTTTTCCAAGCATCTATCTAATCTTATAGTCCCTCTTTTTGAATTATTTGCTCCATATTCTTCTTAGAGTTGTATTATTTGCTCTATCCTAATTTGGCAACTGTACTTCTATAATATCGAAGTACATAAATACCTTCACTTCCTCATCTTTTGACTCCTACAATTCACTACTCTACTATTTTACTCTTAAAACTCCATCAAAACCTTATTAGACCTAATAAATAAATTAGTAATGGAGTATTTTTTAGAAGAAATTCATACCTTGAAGGATTACATTGTTCTCCTAGCCTTAACAATACCAGCAAGAATTTATGTGCTATCAAGGTCACCATTTCTCATGGCTACTATGAACCTGTAAGAATCAACCACACAAAAGGGTGCTTATTTATAAATCATTGTAAGCTTGATCTGTTTCTAAATCACACTAATGTTCAAAATCTGAAATTATCTTGAGAAAAATAATTAATCAATTCCTTCACATAAATGCATAATCACACTAGAAAATCACAGAAATGGCAGAATCCCCGCAAAACTATACATATTTTCCTCTGGTAGAGGCAAGAATCAGACAAGGTACAAAACTTTTGTAATGATGAAACAGTTCTGGGAATTCCTCTACTGTAATGGCCATGATTGCATTGGTAGCTTGAATTCTGCTTAAAACACTTATCAGAATACTTTTACCAAAAACCAACATAACAGAATGGGCTAGGTAAATTTACAGATGAGGCTTAAATGAGGGAAACAACACTTTTATCTTCATTTTTATAAATTATTCTAGTTTGAAACTCAATCACTTTTTCCAAATATTACCTTAAACAAACGGGTTTCAACGTGAATGACATGTGAAACATAAGTAAATAGGAAATAACATCAAATAGTGATATATACTTGTTGTGATATCCAACCCCAACTTATTGGTAAAAAGGAAAAACTCTCCTCTAGTTCTGAAATATAAGAACAAAATGTTTTGTTCACACGATATGAGGCTATTATGCTTAGCCTATATAACAAAATCAATATCCACTGAAGAAGAAAATAGTTAAGCTGAAACTAAAACAAAATGTACTTACAAAGGTCAAGTCCAAAGTCCAAACTATGATGCTGCACCTGACATGGCTTTGGTTGCAACAGAGATATGTTTCACAGTTGAACCATCTGCAGACCATCCTGCTCTTGGTTAAAGCCTAACTCAAGCTGTTTCTCAACAAACTTCAAAATCGAAGTACATTTCGATTGATCATATAATTCGGTAAGGAGGAAAATCCATCTTCGTCTCTCTCGGATCTCGATCCTAAACTAGCGCAACAGAGAGAAATTGAGTGTTATCACTGTCGATCGTTTGTAATCACTGTCTTAAAAAAACTATAGCAGGAGAGTTGTACATTATTCCCTTTTTCTCCCTCATCAAACCATATGTTGAGTCATACCATATCATCATCCCTTGTCACTATCGTCAAAGCTAGAGTCATTGTAGTTGGAGAAGCTGTAGTCAATGTAGACTCCACATGACTGTACGGCCATAGAACAGTGTCTCTACCTGACAGAAGCTTGAAGCGTGCATTTGCACATGAAGCTAGTTAGCTAGTAGTTTAGTATATTAAAAACTAGTGTTCACAATTATTCCTAGCTTGTTAGTAGTCTAGGCTGTGATATGCCTTTAATTTCCATCTCAATTTGCTATGCTGATACTTCATTATTGGTATGAAGCATTATTGTTCATTGTAAATAAAAAAAAGCCTCACCATAATAGACAGAAGCACAAGGAGTTACGTTGCTGATGGAGGGAGGCAAGTGAAATTACTAGTACACTCCAGAGGTACACAAAACATACACATGTAAGTTTTATCGCAACATTCAAACAAAGAAAATATGAAATTAAGGATAAATATTACTAACCTTGTATAGAAGCTAAGTAGAAAATAAAATGAAGTTAGAAGGAGAAGAGGAACCATATGAAGCTCGAAGGAGGAAGAACACCAGCCCGGCTACCACCGTTAGCTGTATTGCCGATTGAGTCACCCATTGTAGCTGGTAGAGTCGCCCTTCTCGCTGACTATGTCTCCCTCTGGCCGATTGAGTCTTCGATCCATTTCTTGCTGCGGTTTTTCTCTGGCTGATTGACTCTCAGATCTCTTTCTCCCCTCTGACCGATCGAGTCTCCCATCCTTTGGCCGATTGAGCCTTCGATCCTCTGGCTGCGGTTTCCCTTTCTCTCTCAGAGTATTTTATTTGGGCCGAATTGAAGAAGCGATGGAAGGAAAAGAAAAATTCGTAGGGTTAAGGGAACTTGGCCGAATAAAATTTCTGAGCGGCAACACTATTTAATTTTCCTAAAAGAATGCGGCGCGGGAGCCTAAAATAATAAAATATCTGAGCGGTAAAAACTAATACTCCGTACTATTTAAAGAGTTAGCCGCAAATTGAAATATTTAATCTATTTTCACGGCTAAAGGGTCAAATAGGCCCTTGAACTGACTTAAAGTGTTCAATTAGCCCCTTATATAGGAGGTTTTGCCCGGCCGGCGCCAATTGGGGTGGTTCCCGGTGGAATTTTATGATGAAATTTTTTGAGCATCTTCTTCATCAAGTCTAGTTTATCCGTACCAAATTTCAGCTAAAAATTCAACCGGGAAGGCAGTCAAATGATTTTTTGAAGATAACTGCGAAGTTAAACAGCGCAGTACATTTCGGAAAATCATTTGACTGCCTTCCTGGTTGAATTTTTTGCTGAAATTTGGTAAGGGTAAACTAGACTTAACGAAGAAGATGTTCAAAAAATTTCATCAAAAAATTCCACCGGGAACCGCCCCAATTAGCGATGGCTGGGCAGAACCTCTTATATAAGGGGCTAATTGAACACTTTAAATCAGTTCAAGGGCCTGTTTGAACCTTTAGCCAAAATTAAAAGGTACTTCATCATAACTTCATAAGCAGCACAAATGTTAAAAAAATACTTTCTAAAATCGTTAAAGGTGAGTGGGAAATATGTTAAAAGTAATACTTCTTCCGTTCTCTAATAGATGTCTCAATTTCTATTTTGGGGTGTTCTTAAATATTTGTCTCTCTTTCCATTTTTGAATTTTTTTTTTCAATAAATATACATATATATCCTTATTCTCTTTCCTACTTTTTCATTTTCTTTCCTACTTTTTCATTCAAACACAACCTACTACACCTATTACACTATTCATGTTACTTCCCCCTTAAAACTTGTGTCAAACTCTATACTCCCATCTATTAGAGAATGGAAGGAGTACTTCTTTTATTGTTTTTTAATTGCAATGTTTCTATTCTCACATTTATTAACGTATAACCATCATTGATATTTTTTATTTCCTATTAGTCAAAAATAAAAATAAAAAATTGAAAAAAATGAAAATTTAAATCGAGGGGAATTTAAAGGTGAGGAGCAAAAATATTGAAATCTACTCCCCAATAAACTTGTTTGGAAATGTTAAGTTTATTGCGTAAATTCAATTACGTGTATACACACATTTAGAGGCCACCGTAATTTAGTTAACGTTAAATATATATTTTAGAGGCGCATATGTATTATTGTCTCAATAAACTTTTAGAAGCAAATGTTTTAGAGGCGGTTATGCTTTTGTGTCAAACTTTTGGAGGAAGACATAAAAATGTTGCTCCCAAATGATACTTTTAGAGGCAAGTCTAATATGATTGCTTCCAAATGATAGTTTTTAGGGGCAAGTATGATATGACTGTCTCAAATGATACTTTTTAGAGGCAACCATAACTTATATGATGCTAAAACATACTTTTAGGGACAACGGAATATAAGTTGCCTCGAAGAGTTGCCTCTATAAATCATTTTTTTTGTAGTGGATGTTCAAAGAATTTCATCAAAAAATTACATCGGAAACCACCCCAAATGGCGACGGCCGGACAGAGCCTCCTATATAAGGGGTGATTTGAACTTTTTATGTAAGTTCGAGGGCTTATTTGATAGTTCCCCTTTAAAATTTGTCGAATAAACTCAATTCATTAGGACCATTGAACTTGTTAGAACGCCTTATTCACTTGGACTTCGATCTTATATAGTGTGAAACAATATGAAATTAGACCGACTTAAAGTACTCTTAAATAATGGGACTAAACAAACAATGCCAGTTTAAATGTTATTCATAAAAGTGTAAGAAAGTATAGTGTAAGAAAGTATAGTGTAAGAGTCACTGTGAATAGGGGTGGACTCGGGCCGGGCCAACCGGCCCGGAACCGGACCGGCCCGCTACTGTGCGGGCCCGGACCGGCCCGGTCAACCGGTTCTTGACCGGTTCGGGCCACCCGGCCCGGTGGTATAGCGGTCCGGGCTCGGGCCTCCATTTTAGTGAACCGGCCCGGCCGGGCCGGGCCCGGTTCGGGCCTCCAACGGCCAGATTTTAAAAATTTTTTTTTTTTTTTTTAAATTGGAAGAGGCTCTCCTAGCCGTTGGGAAGGCTCCCAAACGGCTCTATAGCCGTTGGGAGCATAGGAGGGGGGGGTCTGGGGGGTTAGGGGGGTGGGGGTGGGGGGTCGGGTGGGGGGGTGGGGGTGGGGTATAAAAAAAAAATCTATTTAAACTCCTATTTTCTCTACATTTTTTACATCTCTTCTTCTACAACTCTTCCTACTCTCTAATTCTCTACTCTAAATCTCTCATATTCAATCATCTTCATTCTTCATCTTCTCCAAATTCTTTCTACATATATATAATTTATATAATTATTATATCTACTTATATATTAATTATCTATTTAAAAATATATACTTATACACATTCATATTATAATTCTTTACACATTATATATACTATATAAGTATATATACTATACACATTCATATTCACTTGATATTTAGTTATTATCCATACTATTGTTATTTACTTATATTTACATATTACATTTAGTTAATATATACTTATATATATATATTAAAGTATTAAGTATAAGTGTATTACTCATCTTATAGTAATATACTTATATATTATATACTATAAACATTATATATACTATATATACTTATACACATTCATATTTATTTGATATTTAGTTTTTATGCATACTATTGTTATTACTTATATTTACATATTACATTTAGTTAATATATACTTATATATATATATATATATATATATATTAAAGTATTAAGTATAAGTGTATTACTCATCTTATAGTAATATACTTATATATTATATACTATAAACATTATATCATATATTACTTATAATAGTAGTTAATTGTTAGACTTCTAATTTATCTATTAAATTAGTTAATTGTTACATTTCTCTACATTTCTCTTTAAAGAAAAACATAGTTAAAGTAGTATATTTTTACATTTGTCATATTTCAATTAGTTAAAGTACTTAATTGTTTCATTTGTCATATTAAAATTAGTTATTTCATACATTGCTCATTAAAGTAAAAAAAAAAAACTAGTTAAGTTTTACATTTGTCATAATAATATTAGTTAAACTACTTAATTGGTACATTTTTCATATTAATATTAGTTACTTGCTACATTTCTCATTAAAGTAAAAAAAGTAGTACATTTTTTCATTTGTCATATTAATATTAGTTAAAGTATACATTTCTCATTAAGGTAAAAATAACTAGTAAATTTTTACATTTGTCATTTTAAAAACTACCTAAAGTAGTTAATGGTTAAAATTGTCATATTAATATTAGTTAAACTACCTAATTGTTACATTTCTCATATTAATATTAGTTGATTTGTACATTGCTCATTAAAGTAAAAAAAAACTAGTTAATTTTTACATTTCTCATATTTATATTAGTCAAAGTAGTTAATATTTAGTTAATTGATACATTTCTCATTAAAGTATTAATTAGAAGTAGTTCGATTTGTATACTCATATTTTAGTTCGAATTCGCAATAGTTTTCTTAGTCACATTTTATTATTACTATTGTACTCATATAAAATATTTGATATCATTTATTTTCTGTGAGCAAGCTGACATTTCATTCTATTTTCAGTTCAATAATATTATAAACGCCTGTTTCCCCACAACTAAATTAAGATCTGAACACCCCAAATTATATATATCACCCAAGATCAACAAGGGAAACCTCAACTTAGGTATAGCTAGTATTAACTAATCTTGATCATGCTTCATCAATAATTTCCTTGGCATCAGGATTTTCATGCATACTTGAAGTGAGACCAAACAGATCAGCAGAACGACCAAATGATTTAAGTTCCAGCCACATAATTGCAGAAGAACTCTTCTCAAATAAACTTTACACCCAAAAAGAAAAAACAGAACAAGGTTCTCACACCAAGGGAAAATTAAAGTACCAGAAAGAGGTGTACTCATAGAAGTGAGAAGCATAGCAGATGAAGAGCAGAGAGACAATAGAGCAAGCCGTCAGAACCAATCTGGAAGCCAAACTCGCCTGAGTCCCCATTGCAGCACCGGCAGATACTCCGTCCATTTTCTACTTCCGCAACCACCACCGCCGCCGCTAGATTTGTCACCCAGCTGGCAGCTCTTATGAACCTTGTTGACACGTTGATACGCTTCTGCCAAGGGCGTGCCACGTTTCATATCCCGCAGCTTATAAACAAACACTCCGTAGACCGTAGAAATTCGAAGATAGTAATTATCCGTAGTAAGCAACGGATGTCAGTCTAATAATACTGCTAAAAGGTGATTATGAACGATGACGAAGAGAGCGGAACTCGGAAATGGAGGCTTTTTAACTCGTAGCGTAATCAAATGTGGGAAAACGTTTACCGGTCTCCGGCTCTCAGCCATTTCCCCCCTATTGTTTAGTGTTTATTCGATGCAATAGAAATACTGATACAAAAAGTTCAAATACGTGTGCCTGTTAAAAAACGAATCTAACCTCCATTCCTTATAGGAGCTCTACAATGAGAGATGACAATTGTGACAGAACAGATGGATAGCTGCACTGAACCGCTGCGGTCAAAATGGGGAAAACCACATTGTCTGGGTAACGAATATGGGGCGGTGAATACCCGTTTTGTTTTTACGGGTATGGGACGGTAAAAGTTTTATACATGCCCGCCCTGTTACCCGCCCCGTACCCGCCCTGTTTTCACTTTTATCTATTTGGTAGCTAACTTACAAGTAAAATCGATTGGATTTGTTGTGCTAAACACTGATGTAGTGAGAACAGCCTCAGAATTTGTTTACCCAGAATTCATTTATGTGGATATGTTTACATATACTTTTGTTATTTAAAATGGATTTGGTGTTTCTATGAAATTGATGATGCGATGTTTGTATCTGGCTCGTGTGTCATCAGGCATCAGAGGCAATTGGACTTAGGTTAATCATTTTCGAATACACGTTCATTTGACATCAATTGCTTTAAAAATCAGAATTTGTTTACAGTGGGATTTAATCTTTGTTTGGTGTCAAATGATGTACATGACTGATATACACAATGTCTAACACTGACTGTCTGACAGTCTGAGTACAGAGATTTAATTAGAGCTCAAAGGATGATATTTGATTAATGTCACCACTGACATTTTACAGCTCACTCGATTTATGTTGGATTAAGGTTTTGAATTTTTTTTTGGATTAAGGTTTTGATGTTGTTATTGTGTTTGAAATGTTATAAGATCATATATTATAGAAAAGTGCTAAAGGTACCCCAACTTGTACCTCATTTTGTACCTCCACCCCTATTTTGTGGTCACAATTGGAGCAATACTTTTAAGTGGGGCAACACTTTTAAGTGTGACCTCATTTGGACCACACAATGTGTGGTGTAAAAATGGGGTACCCCAAAATGGGATACCTCTAGCACGATTGTATATTATAAGCATTCCTCTTACGATTTTCAATTTGTACAATCCTCTTGTAAGCATCATTATTGAGTTAAGAATTAGTAGCCAACTGCTATTTTTGGATGTTAAGAATTAGTAGCCAACTGCTATTTTTGGATGATGCGGTATTGTTATTTGGTCTAGAATCACCAAGTCATGTATTCTACAGAAATTGATATGTGGAGTTCTCTATTTTTAATGATTCATATATTTGTTTCAAACATTGAGAGTAGAAAAGCTTAATTATGCTTCTTGATTAGTTATTCACATATTGATTGAATTAATGTTCAATTTCATTGTTTTGTTTGTATTGTGTTACCTTTTAGTTTTGAATGTCTATTGTGCATTTGTTATTTATTTTAATATTTTAATTGGAATTTGTATCATAGTGATTGCATTCCCCATTGGAGGGGCACATACTAAAAAAGAAGTATAGGAACATGTAGGAATGAGAAGATTGACATGGGAAATAAAGATAGAAGAGACACATATGATAAACTGTGTGTTAAAGTGCAACATAAAAGAAAGGAATAAGCTGTGGGGAAAACCAAAACCGATAAATGTAATATATTATAATTATAATAATAGAACTAAATTGTACATATTTTGTGTAATTTTTATATCTTGCTTTTGTTGCTCTTTTTTGCACCACATGTGTTGCTTTTTGTTGCATTGTGTTGCATTTGGTTGTATTGTGTTGCATTTTGTTGTTTCCTTTTGTTTATCATTCTTTATTATTAAATTTGATACTCCGTATTTGTTTGCTATGTACATTTATATTTATTTTCATTAGATACTTGGAATGAGAAATCATATATTTTATATGCAAAAACACCTGAAATAATTAATTTGGATTTATGAAAAAACAAAAAGAAACATAAAGAAACAATAAAAAACAAAAATAATCAAGGTTATCAAGAAAGAGAAACAAAAAGAAACAAAATGCAACAAAACTAATAAATAAATGATAATAATCTAATAACAATACTTTATATGTTCTGCATTTTTATAATGTACATGCCTTTTAATTCATTATAGTTTTATAATTTTTAAAAATTCAATGAATCTTATTTTCTATTTTTTAAAAATAATTTAAAATTTTCTAAATGCTTTTAAACTCTATATATTAATTTGAGATTTTTATGTTTAAATCTCAGAATTCTTATTCTTTAAAAAAATTAGAATTGTTTTTAGTTTTTTCGAATTTTATGCATTTTTATACTTCAATTTCAAATTTGTATTTTTGAGAGGATAAAATACCAGTTTACACTTTTTAGTTTTTATGAAGTTTTCTTATAATTCTTATATTTGATTTTTAATTTTCTTGCTACTTCATAATTTTACTTAATTTTTAATTTTTGTTTTTCTGAGTTTACTATATTTTACACACGTTTCAGATTACATTTGTTTTCTGGTTTTAAAAAAGTCATGAATCATATTTTCTGTTTTTCTTTTATTTTATAAATTTAATTTGAATTCTATGAGTATATTCAAATTTTATATACTGATTTATGTTTTAGATCTCTTTCCTTTCTTTATATTTCAATTTTTTGAAAAGTTACTCTTTCATTAAATTTAATTATTACTTCTCTTTTTTTAATAATTTCAAAATATTTTGATCTTGTTTTACGTTTTTGAATAATTTTTAGGCTTTTAGGTTTTTTCAAATTTTCAATTTCAAAATTTTTAGCATTTTTGATAGTTTATATATATTAATTTAACTAATTAAAATATCATTGCAAAATCTTATTTTGTGATTTTCTATAAAAAGTTCTACATTTTAAATATTTTAAAGTTTTTACGTTTGTATTTTTTATTCTTTTTTCATTTCTAATTTTTATATACAGTTTCTACATTTTATGATATTTAAAAAAATTAAATTCCTTTTTGTCAAAATTTACTTTATTTTTCAATTTTGCCTTTTGATATTTTTTACTTTGACTTTCTTATTTAATTTAATTTTTTAGTTTTTTAGTATTTTCTTATAATTATCATCTTTATGAATTGTAAATGATTTTTTGTTTGCTACTCCCTCCGTATCAGATATATCTTCCCACTTCCAAAGTGGGTGAGATTAAGAATAGTGAAATAGAGTATGAATTATTGAGGGTATGATGGGAAGATGGTGAAATAATGTGATGAAAAGAAGGATAAATCCAAAAAAAGTAGGTGTAGTAGTGTATTATTTTTTAAATTATTGAGGGTATGATGAGAAGATTTAGAAATGGGAAGATATAAATGTTACGTCCAAAAAAGGAAATTGGGAAGATATGAATGTTACGGAGGGAGTATAAATTTTCAGTTTTAAACGTATTGCCGACAACATCCCAAATTCCCAATTTTAAAACTTAAGCTTATAATTGTAGAATTTATTGATGATGAGCATGCCCTGGGACATAATGTCGTATTGGATACAGACTTGGGATGTAGCGTAGTCCGTACGTTTTAGTTGGAGCTTTGAGGTCTATTATTGAAATGCTAAACTTAGGAGTGTCTATTTTTGAAAAAGAAATTGGAGGGTGATAAAAGTGATATTATTTTTAATTTTTAGCATACTTGTGAAAAATTCCCTAATTCTAAATTCCTCAATCCACCCAACTCGAGGAGTCCACTCAGCCCAAATAAACTAAAATAAAATAACTCAACGCCTCCTTAAAAATTACTCTGTAAATTTTAGCTTTTGTAAATAACTAAAACGAGGAATTCTAAATCCCTATAATTCTTTCAACGAAGAGCACACAAGCACAAGTTCGGCTCCTCGGCATTGCAATAGACTATGAGTAATTAATTTGAGTATTTGTCTATTGATTACTGATTTATTGTATAATTTTTGCTATATACTGCGTATGTGTTAAAGTGTTATACAAAATGCTCATTTAGAGTGCTATATACTGCGTATGTGTTAAAGTGCTATATACTGCGTATGTGTTAAAGTGTTATTAAGACTCATTTAATTCCCCAAATAACACCTATCTAGTCATTAAATTATAAGTTGATTAAAACTTACTAAAATAGAAGTGAATGAGTCTTAATTTGAGAATAAAATAATACTAGTCGTATTTATGAACTTTATCAATGTTTTAATCCCATTCAGGGAATTTTCTTATGTTATTGTGTATTTCTGCTAAACTATAAAAAATTAGTCGAATGACATATTTTTGAAAGTTTATCAATATTTACTTGATAATTAAAGAGACAAATGACTGAATGAGTACATTAGTTATCAAAAAAATTAATTACTTTTTTATCAGATTTTATGAACAGATTTTGAAAAAATAACACCATCTTCAACACCGTAAAATTAAAGAGATCTATTTGAATCCATAACAAATAAAACTATAATAGATCTCTTCCAAAAGATGTGAACAATTGTGGTTAACTTTTTGGAATGTTTAGGTGCAATATCCTTTATTTATCGTGGAAACTCTCGTTTACTTTATTACAAATTTTTGCTATTCGGATATATTTTATTAAGTACGTAGTACTCTTTCTGTCACGCCCCAGACCGCAATCCAAGCGCGTGTACAACCGCCGTATAATCAAGTGACGTCACTCACGAGTCAACCTCACTTAATTACACAAGGCGTTCGAGAAAAATAATCCATCCATACTCAGTAGTAAACATACATAACAACATCACATTTAAACCAGTGAATAGCGGAAATATTCAACGGTAAGTCATAACCCACAACCGGCCAACAACATGGGCATGCAAGCCCCAAAAATAGTTTATAGTACAACCAATATCCATGAGCAAGTGTTCGGTAGTTTGAAAGAAAATAAGGAAGCACGAACCACGTCTTCCTGAGTTGATATCACCCGTAAGAAGGTGCAAGTAGCAAGCCCTCGCTTCAACCTGAAAATGGTGGCCCCCCCGAAGGGGTCAGTACAAGTACCGAGCGAGTAGCAGGCTAAATATAGAATAACTAGCGTTTCAAGTATAAGACCCATACATAGGGTCATACTTATATAAATAGTCTTTTCCCCCAAGTTATGAAATACTCGTTAGTATATATATACTTGGAAAATATCCGATCCGTAGATCACCTTTTATTTGGGAAAAATAGTAATAGTCAATATTCTTGACTAAAAACCCAACCCACCCATATACCTATGAGTGTATAGGACTCCTCCTTGTCCCTATTTCAATATCATACTCTATGAGTGTTAAGGACTTTAAGTCCTAGGGTCCTCCACCAAGTTTTGAGTGTTAAGTACTTTTAAGTATTAGGGTCCTCCACCAAGTTTGAGTGTTAAAGACTTTAAGTCCTAGGGTCCTCCACCAATTTTTGAGTGTTAAGTACTTTTAAGTACTAGGGTCCTCCACCAAGTTTGAGTGTTAAGGACTTTAAGTCCTAGGGTCCTCCACCAAGTTTTGAGTGTTAAGTACTTTTAGGTACTAGGGTCCTCCACCAAGTTTTGAGTGTTAAGTACTTTTAAGTACTAGGGTCCTCCACCAAGTTTTGAGTGTTAAGTACTTTTAAGTACTAGGGTCCTCCACCAAGTTTTGAGTGTTAAGTACTTTTAAGTACTAGGGTCCTCCACCAAAATATTTCCTATGATCAACCTTCTATCAACCTAGATAGAGTCTATATCATACTTAGTCATTCATAACTAATTCAATACATAAAGCTTATGGATCACAATCCATGCAAAGCCATGCGATTATATAAATGTATAATTAACCAATATCAACCGATATTAATTAATCCATTATCCATCGGTCAACGTTGTCGTTGACCACCATTTCAAGCCTTGTACATACTAACTTAATCATCATATAATTAAGTTAATAATATTCATTTGTGCTTCTTTTACACTTCAAACAAATATGCATTTTATATAATTTCTCATATCATATTTCATGCATAAACAATTATTTCCTTTCATACAACTTAACTATGTTGACTAATCACATGTTTAAATATCTTTTAAACATCATTATGAACACTTTTAACATTTCTTTAGGTAATCTTATAATTAACCCAAAAGTTATAAGATATTAAGCCGTCCACTCACCTTGAACTAGCGTTATGAAGTTCTACCCTTCTTGGTTGAACTCCGGTGAAACTCCGGCGACTTTTGGTCAACTCCGGCGACAACTCCGGCGACTTTTCCAACTTTGTGAAATCACTTGAAATACCCCTTACAAGTGCCTAACAAAGTTTTAGAATCATAAAACTCATATTAATACAAATAACCTCTAAAAAGTTATTTTCCGGTGAACCGGTAGTTTTGGCCTCTAAGTCCGTTCTTGGATATAGAACTACTTTCCAACCCATTATTCCACACTCACACCATGTAGAAAAATCCTAAGGGTCCTTCATATGATATATAACTCATATGATAGAAGAAAAATAAGGGGAGAGTTATGATAAGGTTATTACCTCAATTTTCACACTTTTTCCTAACTTTTTCCTTCTACAAGCACTCCTCTTTGGACCTCCTTCCTTGAGCTCGAGTTCAGCTATGGAGGAAGAGTATTTTGAGAGTTCCTCTTCTCAAAATGATGGGGCTGGACGAGTTGGATGATTGAGGTGAGAGAGAGTGGTTTATTTTGTCTCAAATGACAAAATGTGTGATGGGTGAGGGGTCATCCTTGTACTTTGATGCCAAAGCCTCCTCCTCCACACCTTCCTTTGTCATATCCAGCTCCCATTTGTCTAATTTAGCACAAAAAAACGTGGGGTGGCCCCCACTCATGTGGGAGGTCATCCCTTTGTGTCCCGATGTGTACAATCGGTCCCGAAAGTTGTATTTTTCGGACTGTTTTAAATATATTTTATTTTATCGGGTCCAATAAAATATATTACGTTTTCCAAATCATAATGGCCTTTTGAAATAGTATATATTCCAAAACATTAATGTTGGGATATATTATCCCGGCCTATTACTGTTCAGGAGCCCAAGACATTATCCAGTACGGAGCCCGAGCAGCTAGGTCCATTTCGGCCCATTCTGGCCCACTTTGGCCATTAGGCTCGACATCGGCCCGTTTGTCCCATTAGGGTGGAGAGCCCCTTCTCCCCTTCCCCTATTTATAGGAGGTTTTCCCTCCATGTAAAGGATCTTTTCCTTCTTCCTTCTCCCTCCTTAGTTAGCTTACAAGACTCCATTAATGGGAGCTCAAATTGTACTGTGTAATGGTGAGGAGAGTCTAATGAGAATGAGAGGGCTTGGACATTAGCCTAAAAAGTCCCGTGGTTTTCTTCCTTTCGGGTTTCCACGTAAAAACTGAGTTGTTCATACACATTTATACATATATTTACTATATCGTGTTGGATTAAACTCAACACTGGCGCCGTCTGTGGGAATCTGTCCAAAAAGATTCATGTGTTCTACACAAAAATGATATGGAAGTGGACTGATTTCAGCAAAAAAATGAAGAAAATGAAAACATCCTGGAAAAATGATTCTGAGAAGCTCTGGATCTAGGAAGGAAAATGTGATGCTGAAGGTTTTTGGATTTCAACGAGGGAGAAGAAAAGGTGTTACGAAGATCTGGGCTTTTAGCAAAAAGAAAGAAACAAACGGTTCTGAGGAAGGAAGGAAGTATGAGAAGCTATTGAGTCTGGGAGCTCGGGTCCGGATTTTCCGGACTAGGATGGACTCGCCGGAAACTGCCAGAGCCGCCGGAGGTCTCGAACCAGTTCAGGACGCTTCGGCACAAGCAGCTGGAGACCGCCGGTCACCGCTCGTGGCTGGCTTGTCCACCTTGCCATCAACCGGAGCTTCCTGTGTTCTCGCCATTTACGGCGGTTTAGAGCTCCAGGGAACCAAGTGTGCAGACGAAGCTAAGCCTCCACGGACGCCTTCGATCTACTGTGACACCATCACCGCCGTGAGTCAGCGGCCGACGTGTACCTGGCGTCGGCGGGGTGTTCCATCTGCCTCTCCACAGACGCTCTTCACTCGGCTGAGGGCGGACCACGTAGGAGGGGACCAAGTCTGAAAAAGGAGTTAGCAGATGAGTGGAGCACATGGTTTTATCTGAGTGGGTCAACCAGCTGCTAAGTACGTACTCCGTAGTTCGGCTGAACTGCTCCAAGAGATAAGTATCAAAATACTCCCTCTTTTACGTGTTGAGTAAGTTTCAATAAATGTTATTGCTATTAATTATTATCACCATTATTTAATAGGGATAAAAATCTCCCGAAATTAAATAATGTCGAGTGATACTCTAGTGATAACTAGTTTCACCGTCATTTAAATTTAATGACTGGTTGTTGTGGGCCCGTCGGCCCGCTCCCGATCGGCTTTAATTAGCGAACGGAGCATATCTGAATGGCCTTTGGTAGGATAATACTATTATTACTACCCGTACATCACTATTATTTATTAGGGATAAAAATGTCCCGAATTAAATGATGCGGAGTGAAGCTCTAGTGATAGTTAGTTCGGCCAACATTTTATTAAATGTTTAATTGTTTGTGGGGCCGTTGGCCCACTCTCGATCAGCTTGATTAAGTGATCCGAGCGTCTCCAGAAGGGCGATGCCCCGACGACGCATTTTATTTTGAGGGTTGCACGTTAGTCCGCACGGCACTACGTGCCCGATCGATGATCGTACCCCAACACCATCTACGCCATTAGGCGCGAAGTGACTGTGCCAAACGCGACCTGTGGGGCCTGAGGGCACCGAAGCGCTCAACCCCGTTTTTTCAAGGGCAGTGCGACCAACTTGGGTCTGAGTTTGGAAACTCACAGACCGATGAATATCTCTATGTGACGTTCGGCGGGCTGCTAATTGGCCCCGCCGCGAGCTGTTACGTCCATTAAACCCGCACGGTGAGCCGGGCCGAGGGTCACGATGACCCATAGGCCGGTAATCGTGGATGTTAAAGAGAAAGCCATGCAGATGGTTATGTGTGCATATTTATTGTCGGGCTGTGCGGCCCGTTACCATGCTTATTGCGCAGCTGAAATCACTCGACGCGCTCGAGCGAAATGATTAAAAGACGTTCGGCCCGAGTCTTGAAGACGTTTAGGGCCAGCTAAAGAGGAGACCATCGCGGCTGAGGACCGTGAGACGAGCATCTCCACCCCAGAGACCGATGGCCTAGGAGAGAACACCTAGAGGCCGAGGGTCTAGAGTGGACTACCACGGCGGAGGACCGTGAGACGATCATCCATCATTCAGAGCCGGTGGCCTAGAGGAGACCACTACGGCCGAGGGTCGTGGGACCATCCTTACATCACGCCGACCTCACGGTACGGCGTGTTTATCCTTTGAAGACCGGCCTCGTCCCCGCGCTGCGCGGATGAGGACCGTTGCTTGATTTTAGGTCGGCCTCTCATTGCCGACATCATTATATCACGACCGGCCTCTCGGCACGGCGTGCTTATCGTTTTGAAGACCGGCCTTGTCCCCGCACTGCGCGGATGAGGACCGTTGCTTGATTTCAGATCGGTCTCCCGTTGCCGACATCATTATATCATGACCGGCCTCTCGGCTCGGCGTGTTTATCTTTTGAGGACCGGCCTCATCCCCGCACTGCGCGGATGAGAGCCGTTGCTGGATTGCAGGTCGGCCCCTCAGTGCCGACACTATCACATCATGTTCGGCCTCTCATCGCCGACATCATCATACCACGACCGGCCCCTCGGCTCGGCGTGCTTATCTTTTGAATACCGGCCTCGTCCCCGCCACATTGCGGACGAGGACCGTTGTTTGATTCTTTCAGGTCGGCCTCTCACTTCCGACACTATCATGTTATGTTTGGCCTCTCGGCACGACATATTATCTTTTGAAGACCGGTTTCATCCCCGCGCTGCGTGGATGAGAGCCGTTGCTTGGATATATCGGCCTGATCGGACACTATTGTCATCTCCTTATCAGGACCGACTGCTCAGCGGCATTATGATCATTGTTTGTCGGCTCCCAATGCCGACCCTCTTGAGTTTGCGATCGGGCTCACGACTCCCCTCCAGGAGGGTGACCAGGGCCTTCGCATGACGATCAGCTATTCTATCGCCTCGTCATTATATTCGTTCGCTATGCCACCACCATTATGTGTGACATCCCGTGATCCCTGCGAGTTTTCTTGGATACCGAATGTCTTCTTCGATGTAGGAAGATCGGTAGGACCATGGACCAGGGACGGACAAAGAAGAGCTAGGGAATCTCGATGTAGATAAACCTTTTCCTCCTTGCGAGTTTCGCAGATACCGAACGTCTCTTCGAAGCAAGAGCGCCGGTAGGACCAAGAAACAAGGACGAACGAAGAATTTAGATTGCCTCCCTCAAACACAAAAAAAAAAAAAGATGGGGAGAAGAGGAGGGTAGCTCCTATGTGGAAGGGAATCTTGCCCGGGCGTGCCAGATCTTCTCCCACCGCCGAAGACGAACGCCTCTCGATGTAGAGGTTAGTAGAGACGTGGAGGGGGCTAGACGAACCAAGGGAGCTTTGCCAAGATAAACCTGTTTATCCCACAACGACCATGGATCGATGGACGTGGGATAACAAAGTCGGGAACCCGTGAGGGTAAACCTGTTCGTCCCTGCGAGTTCCTTGGGTACCGAACGTCTTCTTCGAAGCAAGAGACGCCGGTAAGACTAAAAGGACCACGGACGAACGAAAAAGGGGGAATCTCGATGTAGATATACCTGTTCCTCATTGCGATGTCCGCGGATACCGAACGTCTCTTCGATGTAAGAACGCCGGTAGGACCAAGGACCAATGACGAACGAAGGCTAAAAGACTCCAAAAAAAAAAAAGATGCCAGAAGAGCACGGAGCAAAGAATGATTTTATCCCTCGGCGCTATTGGCCGGGAAGTACAAACTGAAAAACATATGTAAAGAATAATTACAAAACTTAAGTACGAAGAATGAAGTGGCCGACGACGATCGGCTAAACATCAGGCTTTCTTTCGCCTTGAACGACGGATACCAGCTCCTCAGATCAGACAGAGGGACGGCGCCCAGGTCCACCCTTCCTCCCAGGATGAAGTCCTGATAGACGATCGGCTTCTCAGCGCCATCGTGTCTCTTTCACGTTCGGATCGCCCATTCCCTCCCGGATGGCGACGACCGTCTTATGCGGTACGATCGGCCCCTCAGCGCCATCGTACCCAGCTCACGTTCAGCTCGTCCATCCCTTCCAGGGTGGCGACGAACGTCTTCTGCATCACGATCGGCCCCTCAGCGCCATCGTGTCCAGACTCACGGTTCGGCTCGCCCATACCCTCCAGGATGGCGACGACCGTCTTATGCGGTACGATCGGCCCCTCAGCGCCATCGTACCCAGCTCACGTTCAGCTCGTCCATCCCCTCCAGGGTGGCGACGAACGTCTTATGCATCACGATCGGCTTCTCAGCGCCATCGTGTCTCTTTCACGTTCGGATCGCTCCATTCCCTCCAGGACGGCGACGAACGTCTTATGCAGTGCGATCGGCCCCTCAGCGCCATCGTACCTGGCTTCACGGTTCGGCTCGCCCATTCCCTCCAGGATGGCGACGACCGTCTTATGCGGTACGATCGGCCCCTCAGCGCCATCGTACCCAGCTCACGTTCAGCTCGTCCATCCCCTCCAGGGTGGCGACGAACGTCTTATGCAGCACGATCAGCGCCCCAGCGCCATCGTGTCTGGCTCACGTTAGGGTCGCCCATCCCTTCCAGGATGGCGACGAACGTCTCTTATGCAGCACGATCAGCGCCCCAGCGCCATCGTGTCTGGCTCACGTTAGGGTCGCCCATCCCTTCCAGGATGGCGACGAACGTCTCTTATGCAGCACGATCAGCGCCCCAGCGCCATCGTGTCTGGCTCACGTTAGGGTCGCCCATCCCTTCCAGGATGGCGACGAACGTCTCTTATGCAGCACGATCAGCGCCCCAGCGCCATCGTGTCTGGCTCACGTTAGGGTCGCCCATCCCTTCCAGGATGGCGACGAATGTCTCTTATGCAGCACGATCAGCGCCCCAGCGCCATTGTGTCTGGATCACGTTAGGGTCGCCCATCCCTTCCAGGATGGCGACGAACGTCTCTTATGCAGCACGATCAGCGCCCCAGCGCCATCGTGTCTGGCTCACGTTAGGGTCGCCCATCCCTTCCAGGATGGCGACGAACGTCTCTTATGCAGCACGATCAGCGCCCCAGCGCCATCGTGTCTGGCTCACGTTAGGGTCGCCCATCCCTTTCAGGATGGCGACGAACGTCTCTTATGCAGCACGATCAGCGCCCCAGCGCCATCGTGTCTGGCTCACGTTAGGGTCGCCCATCCCTTCCAGGATGGCAACGAACGTCTCTTATGCAGCACGATCAGCGCCCCAGCGCCATCGTGTCTGGCTCACGTTAGGGTCGCCCATCCCTTCCAGGATGGCGACGAACGTCTCTTATGCAGCACGATCAGCGCCCCAGCGCCATCGTGTCTGGCTCACGTTAGGGTCGCCCATCCCTTTCAGGATGGCGACGAACGTCTCTTATGCAGCACGATCAGCGCCCCAGCGCCATCGTGTCTGGCTCACGTTAGGGTCGCCCATCCCTTTCAGGATGGCGACGAACGTCTCTTATGCAGCATGTCTGCCTCTCGGCGCTGACATGCTCGAGTTCTCATTGAGAGCTACCGCTCCTATCACATCTTGTATTCCCTCTCTCATACATTGCACCCATACATTACATGCATTCATGCATCATACCTCATACATTCATACATACACACGTGCATCATGTTTTGACAGTACCGCGACGTCGGTTTATAGATGCATGGACCTCTAAGCTTCTCCGTTGGAAAGCTCGAGTCAGAGTCCTTTACTCTCGCCTGATGCATTCAGGGGGAGCGTGCCTGTGGAGGAGCACCCTTCGCCTAACCCCGTCGGGAACGGGGGTGCCTCACCGGCAGATTACGTTCAGGAGTGTGGACATCCACTCATATATTATGATTATTCGAAGACACAGGTTCCAGCTAGACCGAGGTAAAGCGCAGGCAAGAGTATATTTTCTCGAGCAGATTCGCACGCTCACTACTCAAGAAACTGGGGGACTTGTGTTGGGATATATTATCCCGGCCTATTACTGTTCAGGAGCCCAAGACATTATCCAGTACGGAGCCCGAGCAGCTAGGTCCATTTCGGCCCATTCTGGCCCACTTTGGCCATTAGGCCCGACATCGGCCCGTTTGGCCCATTAGGGTGGAGAGCCCCTTCTCCCCTTCCCCTATTTATAGGAGGTTTTCCCTCCATGTAAAGAATCTTTTCCTTCTTCCTTCTCCCTCCTTAGTTAGCTTACAAGACTCCATTAATGGGAGCTCAAATTGTACTGTGTAATGGTGAGGAGAGTCTAATGAGAATGAGAGGGCTTGGACATTAGCCTAAAAAGTCCCGTGGTTTTCTCCCTTTCGGGGTTCCACGTAAAAACTGAGTTGTTCATACACATTTATACATATATTTACTATATATCGTGTTGGATTAAACTCAACAATTAATTTAGAAGTCTCCGAAATTCATTTTCGGGCTGTTATCTGTTAAATTGTCGGTACCGGTATTTGGCTTCTTTTGACCAATCGGTCAACCCCAGGTCTTCCCATGGCCCAAATAAGATGTCCACCACTATATAAATATCATTTCGACCCATAATAATAATTTATGTGTTCTCGGTAATATCGGGCGGCCCCCGCTCCCGGTGTGGGTCCCACGTGCAATTCACTATTCACGCGAAAGAAATAATAAAAATTTACAACTTCGTAAATTCATTAATCCTTTAATAAGGTTCAATACATTATTTACATGAAAGTAAATATATTTGGGGACGGTGTTACAAGTTCACCCCCCCTTATTTGGGATTTCGTCCCCGAAATCCAAGTATCTAATCGAAAACAAATGGGTATTGTTCCCTCATTGAGACCTCGGTCTCCCAAGTTTCTTCTTCGACTCGATCACTCCTCCAAAAAACCTTTAGCATAGGAATATCCTTATTCCTCAATTTCTTCACTTGTTGACCAACAATCTTCACTGGTTCAACCGCATATTGCAAGTCCTCGCGGATCTCTACCGGTGGTTTCTCAAGAATATGAGACAGGTCTTGTATGTACTTCTTGAGCATTGATACATGAAACACGTCATGTATCTTCTCAAGTTCAGGCGTTAACTTGAGGCGATAAGCCACGGCCCCAATCCTTTCAAGGATCTCAAATGGACCGATGTATCGGGGGTTAAGCTTTCCCCTCGATACAAATCGGATGATGCCCTTCCAAGGAGAAATCCTTAGAAAAACCTCATCACCGACTTCGAATTCCAACGGTCTCCGCCGTTTATCAACATAACTCTTCTGTCGGTCCTGAGCAGCCTTCAGTCTCTCCTGAATGATCCTCACTTTAGCCTTGGTGATCTCAACCAGTTCTATCCCTTCGAGTTTGGCCTCGCCAACCTCGTCCTAACACAACGGTGTTCTGCATTTCCTCCCATACAATGCCTCGTATGGAGGCATGCCGATACTTGCTTGATAACTGTTGTTATAAGCAAACTCCCCTAGGGCCAAATGTTTGTCCCAACTTCCTTGGAACTCCAGCGCACATGCCCTAAGCATGTCTTCCAAAATCTGTATCACTCGCTCGGACTGTCCATCCGTCTGTGGGTGAAAGGTTGTGCTAAACTTCAGTTTAGTACCCAACGATGCTTGAAACTTCGGCCAAAATCGGGACGTGAATCGTGGATCCCTATCCGAGACAATGGATATTGGGACTCCATGTAGTCTCACAATCTCCTCCGTGTATAGCTTGGTCAGTCTTTCAAGAGGATAAGTAAAGTTGATAAGCAAAAAGTGTGCACTCTTGGTGAGCCTATCAACCACTACCCATACTGCATCGTAGTTGTTCACTGTTCGTGGCAGCCCCACCACGAAGTCCATGGTCACATGTTCCCACTTCCACTCTGGGATGGTGAGTGGCTGCAAAACCCTGCTGGGTGCTGATGCTCTGCCTTAACTTGCTGGCAAGTAAGGCATCGACTTACATACTCTACGATATCTCTCTTCATACCTGACCACCAGTAACTTTCCTTCCGATCTCGGTACATCTTAGTACCTCCTGGATGCATAGCATATGCTGAAGAATGAGCCTCCTCAAGTATAGACTTCTGGAGCTCCTCATTCTTTGGTATGCACACACGATCTTTAAATAATAAAAGACCGTCATCACGTACCCGAAAATTCTCAACGGGCCCCTCAAGGATCCGTTCGCGGATCTTCTGACATTCCTCATCAATGGCCTGACATCTACTGATCTCACCCAGCAATGTAGGCCTAACCTCGAACCTAGCAATGAGCGCCCCGCTCGTGGACACCTCCACGTGTGCCCTCAATGCTTGTAGACAAGTAAGTAACGTCCCTGACGTACTCTTCCTGCTCAGTGCGTCGGCCACTACATTGGCCTTTCCGGGATGATAGTCGATGATCAAGTCATAGTCCTTGATCAACTCCATCCATCTCCTCTGCCTCATATTCAACTCTTTCTGAGTGAATACATACTTCAAGCTCTTATGATCAGTATAAATGTGACACGTCTCCCCGTAGAGATAATGCCTCCAAATCTTCAATGCAAACACTACCGCTCCCAACTCTAGATCGTGGGTAGGGTAGTTCACCTTGTGTTTCCTCAATTGCCTAGAAGCGTAGGCAATCACTTTACCGTTTTGCATTAGTACACATCCAAGCCCTTAAATGCTAGCATCGCTGTAGATACACATCCAAGGACTGGTGCTTCGGTAAGTCGTTTCTTCAATTCAAGGAACCCTTTCTCACACTTGTCGTCCCATATGAACTTGGCCCCCTTCTTTGTGAGCTTCGTCAATGGGGACGCCAATACGGAGAATTTCTCAACAAATTTACGATAGTATCCCGATAAGCCGAGGAAACTACGTATCTCCTTCACATTCTTGGGTCTCTCCCAATCCATAATAGCTTTTATCTTGGCGTTATCCACAGCAACGCCCGAACCGGATATGACATGACCGAGGAAACCAATCTCCTTGAGCCAAAATTCGCATTTAGAGAACTTGGCAAAGAGTTGCTTTTCCCTTAGCCGATCAAGTACAAGCCCTAAATGATGTTCGTGTTCCTCCTCGCTCTTGGAGTATATCAAGATATCATCGATGAATACTATCACAAATTGATCTAAGTATTCACTAAACACACGGTTCATCAAGTCCATGAATGTTGCCGGTGCGTTGGTTAAACCAAAAGACATCACAAGGAACTCGTAATGACCATATCTAGTGCGGAACACACTCTTAGGTATGTCACTCTCCTTGATCTTCAACTGATGATACCCCGACCTCAAATCAATCTTCGAGAATACTATTGCCCCTCGAAGTTGGTCAAACAAGTCATCAATCCTCGGTAAAGGATACCTGTTCTTGATTGTGACCTTGTTCAACTGTCGGTAGTCGATACACATTCTTAATGTACCATCTTTCTTCTTCACGAAGAGTACGGGTGCTCCCCACGGTGAATGACTGGGTCTGATGAACCCGTTGTCCAATAATTCTTGTAGTTGGACCTTCAACTCTTGAAGTTCGGCCGGTGCCATTCGATAAGGAGGAATCGAAATGGGTTTGGTTCCCGGCTCCACTTCAATCACAAATTCGATCTCTCTATCGGGTGGAAGCCCCGGTATTTCCTTGGGAAAGACGTCCAGGTACTTTCACACGACCCGTACATCCATGATGTCAACTTCTTTCTTTGTATCGTCTACCACGTAAGCAAGGTATGCGTGGCATCCCTTCCTCATCATCTTCCGTGCCCTCATCACGGATATGATACATGCATTAGATCTCCCCCGATCTCCTTCGAAATATAGCGTGTTTCCTTGATTATCCTCGAGCTCCAACACCTTGGTGTAGCAATCTACTCGAGCATGGTGCTTCTCAAGCCAATCCATTCCTAGGATTGAATCGAACTCCAACATGCTTAGAGGTACGAAATCACAAGTCAAGGGTTGACCCGTCACTTCCAACTCACATGATGGATAATAATGATTTCTCTCCACGTCGTCTCCTAACGGTGTGGAGACTAGTAATGTTTGCGTCATTTGCGTCAATGGCATGTCAAGGCCCTCGGCGAACGCCTCACTCACAAATGAGCGTTGTGCCCCAGTATCGATGAGGATCCTCGCACACCTACCATTGATCTTTAATGTTCCTACATTTATACACCATGTAAGATACCTTTCTTAATGTTTTTACACACTATTAGGAGGTTATTAGGTTCATACTAATGTTTGGAATCAAATGGGGGTCCAAACGTAGAAGAACGGGGCGAAAAAATCAAGTTTCGGGTGTTGGGGGTCCACGCACGGCATGCGTAGGGGGTACACACGGTCGTGCGTGCATGTGAGAAACGGAGTTGGCCACTGCCGGCGACGCATGGTCGTGCGTAGCTGTTTTTAGCCCGTTTCGCCGTGCGTGGGATGCACGATCGTGCGTAGTTGTTTTTAGCCCGTTTCGCCCCGAATTCGCGGGGTTTGACCCCGGGGTGGCCCGCACCCAATCCCAATGACTTCTATGATCCAAACAAGCCTAGGAATACATGGAAATAAGTGTATTACCTGCAACGGAGTCCGGGTTTGCTCGCGCATCCGCCTCGGTCATCGCGTACACTCGTGCTTGGGTCCCGCCTTGATTTACGGACGTGGCATGACTTGTGGATGCGCCGCCTCTTCCCGTACTGCCGTTTGACGGCCCCGCACGGTTTCTTCCCGTCATGGTTCCTCCTCCGGATCCCAGAGCTCCTCCTCCCCCTAGTTGTGGGCAATTGGGCTTCATGTGGCCCGTGTTCCCACATTGATAACACCTCGGGGGTGCATTGCACTTCCCAAAATGATTTTTCGAACAATTGGCACACTTTGGAGGCCCCATCTTTTGGGAGGAGGATGCATGCCACCGAGCATCCCTGTTCTTCTTTTCCGGTGGTGCCGGTGTCTTGAACGAACCACCACCTCCGCCGTGCTTATCCTTTCGTGCTTGCTCGGGCGGCCCCGAACTATGCCATTTCCTCTTTTTCGCCTCTTCGGCGTCTCTCTCTTTTCTCTCATTCCATTGGGCCTCCCCAAGAAGGCCCTGCTCCACCACCTCGCTAAAGGTCATGTGGTGCGAGTACGTGGCCCGATCACGGATGTCTAAGAGTAAGGCATCCCAAAAGTGCTCTGTCATGCGGTTCTCATCAACCGCGTACTCCGGCAAGAACCTAGCCAAGGTTCTAAAGTCTTGTTCCAACTGTTTCACTGTGCCACCATCCTTCTGCTTGAGGTTAGTGTACTCCCTCCGTTTCACATTCACCTCGTACTCGGAGTAGTATTGAGCATAGAACTCTAGCTCAAAATCCGCCCATGATATTTCCCCATGGTACTTCCCTTCCACGCTCTCCCACCACGTAGAAGCTATCCCTTCAAGTAACAGTGAAGCGACAGTCAACTTCACGTCCGGTGTGATTTGCATGTCTCTTGATGCATCCTTCACCTTCTTAATCCAATCAGCGGCAACGGTGATGTCGTCGGTGCCGTCAAAGGACCTACACCCCAAGGCCCTAGCCTCCTTGAGGTACTTGAAGATTCTCACCATAAAACCTCCTTCACGCCCACCTTGTGACACCGCTGGGGTGGCCACGGAAGCTCCCCGGCTTCCTTGACCCGAACCACCATGAGAGCCACGCCTCGCTTGGCGCCAAAGGTCTCTCCTCAGTTTCTCCTTTTGATACCACTCTAGTAATTAGCCCATTTGGGCGAAGCGGACATCGCTCTCATCATTGTCATCATCGGTGTATGTGTCCCCCCCATCATACGGGGTCTCCTCATGCTCCGTTTCAGGAACGTAGGTTGAGTCATAGTCCTCGGTGTTGGTTTCATACACCGAGCTTACATGGCCATCACTCACAGTTTGAGCTTGATGCCCTCCACGACCTCCACAGCCTCCTTGTGAGCCCCGAGATGCAGCCCGGCTTCCCCTCTGGGATGCTACCGGTGCCTTGCCCCTCGGATTGTTCCTGATTGCCATTCGCCTGCCCTCCATTTCTGAAAGAAATATGGATGAGTCATTAGACTCCTATAAATGTCAATTGACGGAAAAACGCTACAGACACGTATTGGCCCAAGTCACCACCATACCAATTGTTAAGCTTACCGTCTTAACAATTAGAGGCCTTGCAACTTAAGCACAAATAGCCCCATAAACGTCAAAATACCATGCTCATGGTTTTTGGTAAAAACTCTTTTGTAAAATCTTTTGTGAGAGGTTGATTATATAGTTTAGAACTGAGATGTCTCTGATACCACTTAATTGTCACGCCCCAGACCGCAATCCAAGCGCGTGTACAACCGCCGTATAATCAAGTGACGTCACCCACGAGTCAACCTCACTTAATTACACAAGGCGTTCGAGAAAAATAATCCATCCATACTCAGTAGTAAACATACATAACAACATCACATTTAAACAAGTGAATAGCGGAAATATTCAACGGTAAGTCATAAGCCACAACCGGCCAACAACATGGGCATGCAATGTAACACCTCGGCTCCGCAGGCCCCGAGGTAGTTACTCCGGACCTCTAGTACTGTCCCCACAAACCGCCACTAGCCTTTTCCGCGCACTTTATCCTCACTCGTGCGCGCCCTGAGAAACTTCCCGGGGGGTCACCCATCCCAAGACTACTCCCGTGCAAGCACGCTTAACTTTGGAGTTCTTAGCTAATGAGCTCCCTTAAAAGGAGATGCATCTTGTTGGTATGAGTAGTACTATTAATCCTTTTATATTAAATCTCAAGTGTTACATGCAAGCCCCAAAAATAGTTTATAGTAGAACAAATATCCATGAGCAAGTGTTCGGTAGTTTGAAAGAAAATAAGGAAGCACGAACCACGTCTTCCTGAGTTGATATCACCCGTAAGAAGGTGCAAGTAGCAAGCCCTCGCTTCAACCTGAAAATGGTGGCCCCCCCCGAAGGGGTCAGTACAAGTACCGAGCGAGTAGCAGGCTAAATATAGAATAACTAGCGTTTCAAGTATAAGACCCATACATAGGGTCATACTTATATAAATAGTCTTTTCCCCCAAGTTATGAAATACTCGTTAGTATATATATACTTGGAAAATATCCGATCCGTAGATCACCTTTTATTTGGGAAAAATAGTAATAGTCAATATTCTTGACTAAAAACCCAACCCACCCATATACCTATGAGTGTATAGGACTCCTCCTTGTCCCTATTTCAATATCATACTCTATGAGTGTTAAGGACTTTAAGTCCTAGGGTCCTCCACCAAGTTTTGAGTGTTAAGTACTTTTAAGTACTAGGGTCCTCCACCAAGTTTGAGTGTTAAGGACTTTAAGTCCTAGGGTCCTCCACCAAGTTTTGAGTGTTAAGTACTTTTAAGTACTAGGGTCCTCCACCAAGTTTGAGTGTTAAGGACTATAAGTCCTAGGGTTCTCCACCAAGTTTTGAGTGTTAAGTACTTTTAGGTACTAGGGTCCTCCACCAAGTTTTGAGTGTTAAGTACTTTTAAGTACTAGGGTCCTCCACCAAATTTTGAGTGTTAAGTACTTTTAAGTACTAGGGTCCTCCACCAAGTTTAAGTGTTAAGGACTATAAGTCCTAGGGTCCTCCACCAAGTTTGAGTGTTAAGTACTTTTAAGTACTAGGGTCCTCCACCATGTTTTGAGTGTTAAGTACTTTTAAGTACTAGGGTCCTCCACCAAAATATTTCCTATGATCAACCTTCTATCAACCTAGATAGAGTCTATATCATACTTAGTCATTCATAACAAATTCAATACATAAAGCTTATGTATCACAATCCATGCAAAGCCATGCGATTATATAAATGTATAATTAACCAATATCAACCGATATTAATTAATTCATTATCCATCGGTCAACGTTGTCGTTGACCACCATTTCAAGCCTTGTACATACTAACTTAATCATCATATAATTAAGTTAATAATATTCATTTGTGCTTCTTTTACACTTCAAACAAATATGCATTTTATATAATTTCTTATATCATATTTCATGCATAAAGAATTATTTCCTTTCATACAACATAACTATGTTGACTAATCACATGTTTAAATATCTTTTAAACATCATTATGAACACTTATAACATTTATTTAGTTAATCTTATAATTAACCCAAAAGTTATAAGATATTAAGCCGTCCACTCACCTTGAACTAGCGTTATGAAGTTCTACCCTTCTTGGTTGAACTCCGGTGAAACTCCGGCGACTTTTGGCCAACTCCGGCGACAACTCCGGCGACTTTTCCAACTTTGTGAAATCACTTGTAATACCCCTTACAAGTGCCTAACAAAGTTTTATAATCATAAAACTCATATTAATACAAATAACCTCTAAAAGGTTATTTTCCGGTGAACCGGTAGTTTTGGCATCTAAGTCCGTTCTTGGACGTAGAACCACTTTCCAACCCATTATTCCACACTCACACCATGTAGAACAATCCTAAGGGTCCTTCATATGATATATAACTCATATGATAGAGGAAAAATGTAACACCGGACCCGAATTTTATTGTGAGAATTTTTTTTTCATCAAGTACTGGGTTAAAGAAGGTAAATCAAGGCTAAGAGTAGTCTTGATAAATGAGAAAGTAAAATTTTTGTCTTAAATTAATAAAGGATTATTAATTTAGACGTGGGGACCACTCATGATATTTCGAGTTTATAAAATATTAATGTTTATCAAAATGATACTATTGTGATAGTATGGATGGTTCCTGGACCCCGGTAATATAAAGAATGACAACTAGACGGCCAAGCGGGCCGGTGTCACTATTCAATAATTGTGAGTCTTTAATTATCGGACTAATAATAATTGGGAAGGCTACGAATTAATAACAGAAGGAATATAAATATTTTAAGAACCCAAAACATGGGATGATGGATAATAATGAGCAACTTGACATGTTAGAGGTGGGTACTTTTGGAGGACCCTACCTTGGAGATATTTCGTATAAGAATAAACAGATAAGATTTTATTTGTTCATACAGTTCGGACCACTTAAAAATAAGTGTAACATTTTATTAAAGTGTCACCAAATATGAAACCACATATTATATTCATCTTGGTTTAGATAATATTTATATGATGGTGTAAATTAATGTTGAGCCATAAAGTTGGCCTTTCGATCAAACAAGGTCCCATTATCGGTATAGCTAATTAATCAGATAACAGCCCGAAATAAATTCCGGGGACCACTAAATTGAAGTTGGGTAATATATATTCATTTTAGAGTCCAATATTAATTGGAAGGATGATATATATTTTACTTGACCCGATAAAATAAAATTTAATTAAAACAGTCCGCAAAATACAACTTTCGGGACCGAATGTACATTTCCAGACACATTGGGATGACCTCCCACATGGGTGGGGGCCACCCCACGTAATTATGCAACCAAACAGCCGAGATGTGGGATGGAGGGTGATGGAGGGATGCATTGTATGTGATTTGAATGGTTTGGCATCAAAAGGACATTGAGTGGACCTCACTCCCACATTCATTGTACAATTGAGACAAAAGAGCCTCCTCACCCCATCCTCATCCCATTAGTTCGGCCATACCACACAAAACAGCAAGAGGGGGTCTACAACTTCTTATCTCCATAACCTCTAACCAAGCTCAAGCAAGAAGGATGCTCAAGGAAGAAGAAAAAGTGGAGAAAGTAAAGAAAACTTAGGGAGAAAACAAGGTATTGACTTCATTATTATTTTTTCCTCTTTCATTTTATCTCATATGATTTTATAAATCATATGATGAACCCATAAGCTTGTTCTACACTTATAGAGGTGTAGTATGAGGGTTTGGAGGGTTAAGTTTAACCATGAAGGGAGTTATGACCGGAGTAAGACCGGTTCACCGGAAAACACCTTCTCGGAAGGTTTTGACGTTTATACCACTTTTGGTTGTCAAACCTTGTTAGGAATTTTACCAAGGTATTCTATACTTCTCAAGGAATCTAGGAGTGGCCGGAAAGTCGCCGGAGCCACCGGAGTTTTTGCCGGAAAATTCAAAGGTCGCCGGAGTTCAAACAAAGAGGATAAAAGCTCGTTAGCCTCATTTCAAGGTGAGTGGACGACTACGTGTTTTGTAACTCTTGGTTCGAAACGTGAGGTTACCTAAATAAAATCATAACCATGATTTGAGAAATGATTAAATGTATTAAAATGCATGATTAGTCATGGTGAGTATGGCTAATGGAAAAAATAGATTAATTTATTAATTAATCATGAATATATTTTTCTCAAATATATAAGAAGGTATATTTGGACCATGCATGAAACTAACTAGAGTAATGTAGTACATTAATATATGAAAAGATATGTGAACTTGTGATTATCCATATTAATTATGAATTATGGAAATATTACATGATTAATGAATAAGAGATTTATTTGTGGATTAATCATGAATATATTATCGTCAAATGTATAAACAAATGCATACATGGACTATGTATGAGATGACTAGAGTAATCTAGTATGTGAATATGTATAGAAATGTTTAAAAGTGTTAAACATGTGATTAGCTATAATGAGTATAAGTTATGTGAAAATGGCATGATTAATGAGTAAAAAAATTATTAATATTTTGATGAAGGATAATCATGGATGATTTGGCTAAGGTAATTCAAGATGGTATTCTTGAAGGATTCAAGTACATAATCATACATGTCATTAAATTAAATCTAGTTATGAAGAATAAACTAGAACGAAATATATAAACGATTAATAAGTATGAAGTACTTATTAATAGTTGTGAGAAGACAGCTTTATGCTTCATAACTTTTGAGTGAGGCATAGATTACCAAATGTAATCAAGAATATATTTTATTGAATGATTAAAGATAATCAAGTATGTGTTATGCCATGATTATATGTAAAATATAGTTGAAATGCATGTTAAGTAAGCTTGATGATTTAAAATGTGATAATTAATTATGTATGATGTTCCAAGGACCCAAAAAGGTATTTTTGGATTGAGGAAGTCAAGAAGTACATGTGTATAAAATTTCACGTAAAACGGACTTCGTTTGTGCGGTCAAACGGGCGTTGACCACCAAGTCAAAGGCTATACCCGACCGGGTATAAGTAAATACCCGACCGGGTATTAGCTAAAATCAGTTCCAGAGGCTACTGCCTCACCATACCCGACCGGGTATGGGTAATACCCGACCGGGTATTGGGTAATACACCCAATATGCAGTTTTTGAGTAAGTTTATGTGGGCCGTTCGGGTGGGACCCGTCCACATTGGTTGTTAAGGCTTCAAATACGGTTTAAACGCTAAGACTTGGACTAGTCGTTAGTAAAGAAATTATAGACCACGACCGGGCGAGGTACGTGGTAGATTATACATGGCGGGTGAATACCCGGGACCGAGTAAGGTTGGGTAAAACTCTGTAGGACCAGGAGGAGTCCTTTATACTCAAATGTTAACAAGGGCCCGTGTAGTCCTTGAGGTGTGTTAACCTCCAGCACATTACACATAGGTAACAAGGGCAAATGCAGTCCTTGAGGTGTGTTAACCTCCATCAAATTGCATATAGGTAACAAGAGCCCGTGTAGTCCTTGAGGTGTGTTAACCTCCAGCAAATTACACATAGGTAACAAGGGCAAATGCAGTCCTTGAGGTGTGTTAACCTCCATCAAATTGCATATAGGTAACAAGGGCCCGTGTAGTCCTTGAGGTGTGTTAACCTCCAGCAAATTACACATAGGTAACAAGGGCAAATGCAGTCCTTGAGGTGTGTTAACCTCCATCAAATTGCATATAGGTAACAAGGGCCCGTGTAGTCCTTGAGGTGTGTTAACCTCCAGCAAATTACACATAGGATGAGGGTGTATGCGTACTGTTGGTCCCGTTTAATATGGTAATCAGTCTAGAGGGGGGGGGGGTGAATAGACTGATTGGTTTTTCAAATTTTCTCTAAGTCCAAAATGACTTATCAGAGAATGTCTGATTCTGGTGACAGAGAAAGGCAGGTTCTGATATCAGAACTGGCCTTGGCAGCGGATTCTGATCTGTCCGGGTAGCCTCAGAAACACTAAGGCAAATGCCTTTCTGATAACTCTGAAAACAAGATCTGCTGAACACAGATTCCAAGTCTTAGAGTTAACAGTTAATATCCTAAGTGTAGAAATGTAAATTGCAGTAAAGTAAATGACACCGGATATTTTTATAGTGGTTCAAGGAACAACGCGTTCCTCTAGTCCACTGTTCCACTAGCTTTGAAGTAGATCGGTTACAAAGCTTAGTTCCTAGCACTTAAGAAGTTCTCCACGCCTTCTTCAAGCCTAGCTGCCACCCAGGATGCAGTTCCACGTCCTGATGGCTGGTCCTTTCACTCAGCTTCCCGGAAGTATCACCACTTCACTACTGCAGTTACTTGGACGCCCTTCTTTTCAGAAGATCCTTTGAAAAACAGAGTTTTTCCTCCAACTTGCTTCGTCTCAAAAGATGTTTGATGAAGCTCTTGAAGAGTTGAAGAACAGGATGAACTTTGCTCGTTGTTGGGGATGACAAATTATAGATATTGGAATCTTCCCAACGTAAGCTTGTCTTGTTGAGGATTGTAGAATTTGAGTCTCAAGAGAGCTTGAATGATGATGAGCAAAAGTTGTAGCAAAGTTGTTTTTCTGTTCTTCGGTGAGTAGCTTATATACTGGGGTTGTCTGCCCGTTGGAGGAGGAGACAACTGCATTGAATGCGCGTACTGTTGACTTGACCGCCGTTTTGGAAGGTTTCTATTTTTATAATATATCTTCCCGGATTCCTTGGTCAATCATTTGCAATCAATCCTTCAGCGTATCAGGCTTATTTAATGTGCATTAAATGCTTTCCTTTCATGCATAGTCTTCTAGCCGTTGGATGTTTTTACCCGTTGAATTCATAGCTGTTGGATGTTGCTTGAAATCTTCTAAGTGTTCGTCGGGCTCTGATCAGGCTCTTCTGACGTGTTGGGTTCTGATGGCTACCTGAGTTCTGATGGCTTTCTGAACTCTAACTCTGACTCTGATAGGTCCGCTGATGAGTACTTCTGATCTTGTAATTCTCATCGGTTATCAGATGTCCAAGTTTATCAGCAATTCTCAGGGTGCAACTCTGATGGACTTCTGGTAAGAGAACTTTGATCAAGCAGTTCTCATAGAGCAAGTCTGATCGAGCAATTCTGATGCACTTCTGATCTGATCCAAAGCAGAGCAACTCTGATCGTCGACTACACTAATACTTACAAATGAAAATTCTAATACATAAAGTCTAATTGGGGGTACTCTAACTTTCTAATCCTATAGCATCATCAAAATCTAAATACATTTATTCCTTACAATTTCCCCCTTTTTGATGATGCCAAAACCCTTAAACTATTTCCAGAGAAGTGCTTTTCACCATAGGGAAAATAAGTTAAGTATAAACTTTCATTTAAAATCTTGGTGGGCACTTGGCATAGGAAAATAGTAAGAGTGGGATACAATCAATCAGATAAGTAGAATAAGAAATAACACAAGATATCAGAGCATAAATAATCAGAATGCAAAAATTTGAAATTGCCATGCAAAATAGAGGCAAGCTGGTTGTCTTATTAAGGAAGAGTATTTAAAGCAACAAGAGGATAGAGTTTAGATGTCTTCCTCTTCTAGTTCAGCTTCCTTTGCTTCAACTTCTTTCAGAAGTGCATTTACCTTTGCTCTGATGGAGGCCAAGTTCCTTGGGTTCTGACACTCTGACCAGGCAGGTTCAAGCTTGCAATCAAGGTAGTTTCTGATGGCTTCAGAGATGTCTTTGCCAGGAATCACTTTCATGTGCCACCAATCCTCTGCTTCTTGCATGGAACCACCATGATTTATGGTGATCGTCCCATCTTTATCTAGAATGAGATTTTCCTGTTGGAAAGGTGTCATGTGCTTCTTCATTTCTTGAAACTGAGCAGCATCAGGTTTAGCTAGATCACTTTTAAGCCATTGAGCAAGAGTGAAAGTTGACTTCTTTCCTTTCTTTGATCTTGGAGTTGATCTCTGAGTACCAGCAGCAATCCTCTTTTGCCTTGCCCTTTCAAAGTATACAGCAGGATCAACGGCTCTGGTGCTAGTTCCTTCTGCAGCTCTGATGGCTCTAGCAGGTTCTCTGATTTCTTCCCCCTTTTTGGCATCAACAAGATCATAAAGTAGGAGTCCAATTTTGGAGAATTCAGTGGCATTGTTTTCTTTGATTGCTTCAAGAGCGCCTGGAAGAGTCTGAGTAACAGAAGCCAGCCCTTCTAGAGTCTCTTTTTGCTTGCCAACAGCTGATTGGATATCCTTGGTAGTAGCTTCTAGGAGAATCAGCTTGTGATCTCTGTCCTTTCCACTGTTTATCAATTTGATATCAAATTCCTTCAAGGTTTTGCAGATGTCCTCTACATCTGTTAGATGCTCAGCATGCTTATCAGAGGACCATTGGAGATCATCCACAGCATCAGATAGCTCCTGAATAGCCTTGTCTTGAGCAGCGAGGGTCAGAGATTGAGAGAAGAGAACAGTGTGTACACTGGCTACCTCTGATGCAATGTTGTCTACCTTTTCATTTGAAGTTTTCATGAAGCTCAGGAAGGTAGTTGCCAAGGTAGAGAGAGTTGTAGAAACCTTGGCAAGTTCAGATTCAATGTTGTATTGAACCAAATCCAGATGAGCATCATGCTTCTGATTCAGTACAAGCATCTTGTTGAGTCCTGCAACCATCTGATCTCCGAAGTCTTCAGCTGATTCCACAAACTCTTGAAATGGAATGAGGACTTCTTTAGGAGTGAAGTTCTGAGGCATCTCATTCTCATGAGGTTGAGGTTGGATAGGAGATGGAGGAGGTGTAGGAGTCTTCCTTTTTGCAGACTGAAGATCACCAGCTAATGAGGATGTGAGAAATCCATCATTGTCTTCAGTTGAGGAGAGAATCCTCACAACAGGTTCTCTCTTTGGGGTGGAGGCTGCAGATTGTTGAGGAGATGGAGGTTTGGATAAAGGCTTCTGCTGAGGGGTAGGTGAAGCAGATTTGGATTTTTGATGGGGTGAGCTCTGATGAGGTGAAGTTTGCAGAGCGGGGGTTCTCTGATGTTGTGGTGAAGGAGGAGGTGAGGGTGATCGGCTTCTGATGGGGGTTGTCTGGTGGCAGGGTGAGGGTTGTTTTGGTGTGGAGGATTTCTTGGGTGATGGAGTGGGTAAAATGAGTGAGGGTGGAGGAGATGGTGGTGGTGTTGGGGTTGGTGTGACTGGTTTGGGTGAAGGGGATTTGGGAGGTGAGTGTGGGGGAGATGGAGTTGGTTGCAAGGTAATTAGAGGAATGGGAGATACTGGTATTACCTCTAACACCGTTTCTTCAACTGGAGATTCTCTCCATTCACTGATAAGGTTCATCATTGCCAGAGGTAGGTCATTGGCAGTTGATGGCTCTCCCTCTGCACCTGGAATAGGTTTCATCTTGATTAGAGATTCCCTCCTTTTCTTCTCCATCAGCCATGCTTCAAAGACGGGAATCTCACTCTCTGATAGAGGCTTGACATGCTCTTCTGAAGGTGGAGCAGTCATCTTCTCTTTTCCCTTGTGGCTTGCCTTTTTCTTTTCCAACACAGAATGTAAGAATGGAAGGTCGAAGCATAGAGAGACATCATCAGTACCTGCCCATTTGAGGACTTCTTCTTCCTCAGATTCAAAGGAGGCAGCTTGGGCAAGTATCTGCTGCAGAGGTCCCATTCTCCACTTCCTCCATGTTAGCACCCTTTGAAATTGTCTCTCAAGGGCAGAGATGGGATCTACCTCAGGAACTCCAGTTGATGTGGTTGGGTGCTCTGGTGGAGAGATGGTGACTTGCAATGCTGGTGCAGAGATGGGTTGGACCTCTGATGCAGGTTCCCCCTGAGTATTAGAGATCTGAAGTACAGCTCCGTCTTGGGCATCAGCCAACTCTGGTTCCCCCTGAGGTGCTGATTCCTTGGGAGGAGAGTTGGTCTTCTTCTTCTTCTTCTTTTTCATTTTGATAGGAGAAGTAGAGGCATCAGAATCACTCGGAATGATTGCTTTCCTTCTCCTCTTCTGTCTTAGCTTTTTGACAGGAACCTCAGTTGGTGCATCCTTCTCTGATGCTTCATCTTCTGATGCAGGTTTCTCTGGGGTGATGTCAGGCTTCTTTTGAAGCTTTTTCTTCTTGCCCTTGGGTTGTTCATCATCAACCTCAACTGCTGTAGCTGGTTTCTCCCTCAGTTGCTCTTGTTTCTTGGCTTTCTTTAATTCTGCAGCAATGGCCACATTGAATTTGGGAGAGGCTGTGAGGAAGATGGTCTTTGTGTGATTGACTTCAGCAGCTTCTCGGAGCGCTATGTTGACATTGGAAATCAGTCTTGAAATGAGAAGTCCATGGCCCATCTTGGTTGAGAATTGGCCAGTCTTCTTGTCTTTCTTAGCCACAGACTCAGAGAGGGACTGGAATAGTACCCTTCCCCAGTTGACGTTCATGCCCCGATGAACAGCATAGATGGCCTTAGCATTTGTGTTGTTCATCTGATCAGTTGAGCCGGTTTTGCACCACAGACACCGGTGCATTATGCTCATCAGACGTTCATAGTCCTTCTTCACCTGGTTTTTCTTCATGTAGAGCTTATCTACTCCGGTTGCATCCTCCCGGCAATAGGTTTCAGCAAAGGTTTGGACAGGGATGTTCACTTCGTCAAGCTCGATGAGGCTGGTAGTATCCTCTTCTTGAGGATCGAGCTTGATGTCGAAGAACTCATTGAGAGCATCAGCATCTATCTTCAGGTCCTTGCCCTGAACCTGTGAGTGGATGGCTTCATTGGTAATGGTGGCATTCAAGTAGAACTCAACAACGTCCTTCGTGCTGTATTGCTCATAAGGATGAGCAACAATCTTGCTCAGCTGGGAATCATGCATGCCCTGGATGATTTTCTTCATCCGCTTCTGATTTTCTGCCAATAGTGGCAATGAGGACATGTCAACGCGCATGCCAGTGACGATGTTGTTCACAAGGGTCTTGATTTCCTCCTTGGAGAGATCGTTGATGTTGATGAACTTCATTTTCAGTTTAGTGAAGAGTTTGAGAGGTCTGAAAGTTGAGAGTTTAGAGAGATAAAGCTTGAAGACGAAGAGTAAAATTGCAGTAGCGATTTAGGTTTTTCAGAATGGGTATATATGAATTTGGGTTAGTGGACGTTTGATATAATTTGGGGTTTCGAGGTTGCATTTAATGGAATGCGGGCGGAAAGCCGTTTTCCAAAAATGGTAATAACTACCGGGGGTAAAGTGGTAACTTCCGGTTTATTGAACAGTCTCGCCTGAAATTTAGAAAATTTTGCTAAGTCCACAGCCATTCTGATGAATAACAGTCCATATATCAGAGAAGGGGTATTCTGATACAGGGTCCTCTGATGAATACGCGTATCAGAGGTGGGGTATCTGATAGATCCATATCTGATGCTTCTGCAACTCTGATTCAAGCTTCTGACGGATAAGAGCTCAGGTATCAGAGATGGGGTATTCTGATGAATCCACATCTGATACTTTTGCAACTCTGATTTAAGAATCTCTGGGAAGATCATCCATCATTCCCAGTTCTTCCCTTAGCTTGTTAAACCTAGCCTCAGAGAGAGGTTTGGTTAGAATATCTGCAAGCTGGTCTTCAGTTGGAACATGCTCAATTGAGATGTGCTTCTTCTCCACATGATCTCTGATGAAGTGATGTCTGATCTCGATATGCTTGGTTCTTGAATGCAGCACATGATTCTGAGTGATGGCAATGGCACTGGTATTGTCACATAGCAGCTTGATTTCCTTTGCTTGCACTCCATAATCCTTGAGTTGTTGCTTCATCCAAAGTAATTGAGCACAGCAGCTTCCAGCAGCAATATACTCAGCTTCAGCAGTGCTAGTTGAGATTGAATTCTGCTTCTTGCTAAACCAGGAGACAAGTCTCCCACCTAGCAATTGACAGTGACCGGAAGTGCTCTTCCTGTCCAATCTACAACCTGCAAAATCTGAATCAGAATAACCAATTAGTTCAAAGTTACCTCCCTTGGGATACCATAGGCCTGCATTTGGATTTCCCTTGATATATCTGATAATCTTCTTAGCAGCAACTAGATGGCTCTCCTTGGGCTTTGATTGGTATCTGGCACAGATTCCTACTGCAAAAGCTATGTCTGGTCTACTTGCAGTCAGATAGAGGAGAGATCCAATGATTCCTCTATATGTTGTAGCATCAACATCTTTTCCTTCATCATCTGGTCCAATTCCTTGAGATGCATTCATTGGAATCTTGACTGAGGCCTTTCCATCTACTCCAAACTTCTTGATGAGATCTCTGGTGTACTTCCCTTGGTTGATAAAGATGCCTTCTGGAACTTGTTTGACTTGCAATCCAAGGAAATAACTGAGTTCTCCCATCATGCTCATTTCAAACTTGTTCTGCATAACTTGAGAGAATTTCTTGCATAATTCTGGATTAGTGCTTCCAAATATAATATCATCAACATAGATTTGCACTAATAGAATATGATTAGCAACAGTAATCTGAAATAGAGTCTTGTCAACCTTTCCTTTAGTAAACCCATGGTTTACTAAGAATAGGGACAATGTGTCATACCAAGCTCTGGGAGCTTGCTTAAGACCATAGAGGGCCTTTTTGAGCTTGTAGACACAAGAAGATTGAGTAGGAATGACAAAACCTGGAGGTTGTTCAACATAAACTTCTTCTTCAAGTTCTCCATTTAGAAATGCACTCTTGACATCCATTTGGTAGACTTTGATGTCATTGTAGGCAGCATAGGCTAGGAATATCCTGATTGCTTCCAGTCTGGCAACAGGTGCAAAGGTTTCATCAAAATCTATGCCTTCTTCTTGACAGTATCCCTTTGCTACAAGACTTGCTTTATTCCTTACAATGTTGCCTTCTTCATCTGCTTTGTTCTTGAATATCCACTTGGTTCCAATGACATTCTGATGCTTTGGTCGAGGAACAAGTTTCCATACTTCATTCCTTTCAAACTGTGTCAGCTCTTCTTGCATTGCATTGATCCAATCTGAATCTTCTAGAGCTTCTTCCACACACATTGGTTCCATCTGAGATATGCAGCAGGTGAACATGGCTTCTCTTCTTGATGCAGATCTGGTCCTTACTCCACTGGTAACATGACCAATCACTTGATTAGGAGGATGGTCTCTTAACCAAGTTAGATCAGGTTCTGATAGTTGCTGTCTAGGCAACTCTGATGGTTCATCTTCTGATTCTTCATCTTCATCTTTGTCTATCAGAATTGGATTGACAGGAGGAATTGATAATACAGGATTGATGGTGACCTCTTCTGATGGTTCTGAAACCTTATCTTCAAGATTGATCTTCTGCAGGGTCTCTGATAGTTCTTCTGCAGGGGTGCTGTCATCAAACTTGACATGAATGGATTCTTCAACTTGTATAGTTCTCCTGTTGAGTACTCTATAGGCTTTGCTTGAATTTGAGTAGCCTAGGAATACACCTTCATCAGCTTTTTCTTGAAAAACTTTCAGATTCTCCTTTCCATTGTTTAGAATATAGCACTTGCATCCAAACACATGGAAGTAGCTGATGTTTGGCTTTCTTCCTTTCCATAGCTCGTAGGGGGTCTTCTTATGATTCTTGTGGATCATGCTTCTGTTCTGAGTGTAGCATGCTGTGTTGATTGCTTCAGCCCAGTATCTGATGGGCAAGCCTGATTCAGCAATCATAGTTCTTGCAGCTTCCTTCAGTGTTCTGTTCCTTCTTTCTGCAACACCATTTTGTTGAGGTGTCCTGGCTGCAGAGAGTTGATGGAATGTGCCATTCTGATCACAGAAGTCCTTGATCACTTTGTTGACAAATTCAGTTCCTCTGTCAGATCTGATTGTCCTGACCTTCATGTTCTTCTCAGTCTGAAGTTGCTTTAACAGAGATGGCAACTTCTGAAGGGTTTCATTCTTCTTGGTTAGAAACACAGTCCATGTGTATCTTGAGTAGTCATCAACCATAACAAGAGTATATCTTTTTCCACCAACACTGGGAGTTTCAACTGGTCCAAATAAATCCATGTGGATCAGATTTAGAGGACAAGTAGAAAGATCTCCAGCTATGGGTTTGAATGAGGTCTTCACTTGTTTGCCTTTCTGACAAGCACTGCAGAGGGTCTCCTTCTTGTAGACAATGTCAGGCAGACCATCTACAATGTGTTCCCTTGCCAGTTTGTTGATGGTTTTGAAATTCAGGTGGCTAAGCTTCTTGTGCCAGTCCCAGCTTAGCTTTGAATTGTCCTTTGCTATCAGACAGGTTCCATCTTTTGCTGTTTGCCAGTCAACAACATAGATGTTCTTCCTTCTTTTGGCTGTAAGAACCACTTCTTTGGTTGTCTCATGCTTGACATAGCATAAGGTCTTGGTGAATTCAACTGTGTAGCCTTTGTCACAGAACTGGCTAGCACTTAGGAGGTTGAACTTCAGACCTTTGACATATGAGACATCTTCAATGATTATCTGGTTCTTGATCAGCTTCCCTCTTCCTTTTGTTTGCCCTTCCTTGTCATTTCCACCGAAAGTGACTCTGGGTCCATTGATTTTCTGGAACTCTGATAGGCAACTCTTGTTACCTGTCATGTGCCTGGAGCATCCACTATCTATAAACCATTCTTGCTCTGAGATAGCTCCAGCACACAGTTCCTGCAAGATTAAAAGGAAGATTTAGGTACCCAAGCAATGTTGGGTCCTGGGGGGTAATGCAGTCTTGGTAGTTGGTACCATTTTGGTCTCATTAACTGAAACCTTGGTGGATGGTACCCATTGTCCACCTGGTAGTCGTAGTAAACAGATGTATGATTCACTTTGGGCAGATGCTTGTGAGGATCATGTTTTCTGTTTGCATACTTTTGCATAGCCTTCTTTGTTGGAAAGAAGTCCCATATACTATCAAGATCAGAGGAGCGCTTAACTTTAGGCTTCTGTGGTTGACCAGACAACCTCTTCTGCCTATAGTTAATTTTCTCTTGATATCTGCCTTTCTGATAGCAGTTTCTGATACTGTTGTCATGAGATTGTCTGACAGGGTTATGCCTTTGATTATTATTTATCTGAAAACTTTTCCTGTTGTTAGATTTTCTGCCAGGTTCATTAGTTTTCAAGATTTGTTTTGGTTTGGCCTTTAGATTTTGCTTCTCTGGTATGACCTTCTCATGTACAACTTTAGTACCAGAAGTACTAGCATGGCAAATGGGGCTCAGAGTCTGTGGCACTATGACCTTTTTAGCCTTAGTAACTTGGGTACTAGGCCTTACAGAAGGCTCACCAGACTCTGGTTCAACATATCCAAGACCAGAGGTGAAGTTATGAGAGTCACCAATATTCTTCATGGAAGATTGCATCTTCAGAAGACTATTATATTTATTCTCAAGTTCCTCAATGTCTCTTATTCGTTTAAGAAGAGACTCATTTTCAGCCTTCAGTCTATCTCTTTCCTCAGTTAAGAGATTAAGTTTGCACTCAGTCTCCCTTCTAAGATCAGAGATGTCAACTTTCAGCCTACTGTTCTCATCTTTAACAAAAGAATAAGTGGCTTGGATAGTTTGGAACTCTTCCCAAAATGATGACATTGGATCATCATTTAAGGCTGTGCCTACCGAAGAAGAAATAGAATCAGAAGTGGAGCATACCTCATCATCTGATTGTGCCATGAGGCAAAGGTCTTCAGTCTCTGCATCCAAGCAGCAGAATGCTTCATCAGAGTCGGAGTCTGAGCTGGACTCTGATTCAGAGAGTGGATCTCTCTCAGCTTGCTCTGAGACAAAGGCTCTTCTTCTTCTATGTTGATCATCAGGTTTCTTTTCTTCTTCTTGTCCTTGCTTCTTGGACACTCTTGGATAGGGGCAGTTTGCTTTGAAGTGCCCAGGTTGTCTGCAGTTGTAGCAGAGGTACTCTCCATTGCTTTCAGAAGATTTGGTCTTCTGATGTGGTCTTCTGATGGAAGATGGACTCCTTCCATCTTTCTTCATAAATTTTCTGAATTTTCTGGCAAAGGCAGCCATATATTCATCAGATAGAAGAGTTGAGGGATCAAAATTTGTAGCCTTAGAAGTGCTGGCAGTAAGAGCAGTTGTGGTTCTCTCATCTGGCACTTCTTCTTTCTCATCATGCATCTCAAACTCATAAGCTTTGAGATCAGATATCAGTTTCTCTGTGGGATAGGTTTTGATGTCCTTGCTTTCTTGGACAGCAACAACCTTCATCTTCCAGACTGGGGGCAGTCCTCTGAGAATCTTCAGGTTGACTTCTTTAACTGTGAGCTCCTTCCCAAGCTCGGATATCTCACTGGTAAGAATCAGAAGTCTGGCATGCATCTCAGCTATGCATTCCTCAGGTAGAAGTTTGAAGTCATCAAACTTCTTCATAGCTATTGTCAGTTTGTTGTCTCTCTCTTGTTCATCACCTGCTCCTATGAGATCAAGTTTGTCCCATATTTCTTTGGCAGTTCGACACTTCTTGATTCTGTTGAAGTATCTGTTGTCGATGGCTTTGTAGAGGATATCTTTGGCAATATTGTCAAGATTGTACTGTCTCCTCTCTTCCTTTGTCCATTCTGATCTGGCTTTCTCAATCATCTCAGGCTGAGTCCTGTCAATAGTATGCTCAGTATTTACCTTCATAAATTTGGTGAAAGGTCCTTCTTCAAGGACTTCCCACATTTCATCATGAAGAGCGCAGAGGTGTGCTTTCATTCTGATCTTCCAGTCATCATACTTCTGATCTGAAAACATGAGGTGCTTTGCAAGAGAGTTATCCATAATAGTAAGTAAATAGAGGCTAAGAACAAGTGGATCTTTTGTTCAGAGAGTAACCTAAAAGATTACAAGAACAAGGAGGCTCTGATACCACTTGTTGGTCCCGTTTAATATGGTAATCAGTCTAGAGGGGGGGGGGGTGAATAGACTGATTGGTTTTTCAAATTTTCTCTAAGTCCAAAATGACTTATCAGAGAATGTCTGATTCTGGTGACAGAGAAAGGCAGGTTCTGATATCAGAACTGGCCTTGGCAGCGGATTCTGATCTGTCCGGGTAGCCTCAGAAACACTAAGGCAAATGCCTTTCTGATAACTCTGAAAACAAGATCTGCTGAACACAGATTCCAAGTCTTAGAGTTAACAGTTAATATCCTAAGTGTAGAAATGTAAATTGCAGTAAAGTAAATGACACCGGATATTTTTATAGTGGTTCAAGGAACAACGCGTTCCTCTAGTCCACTGTTCCACTAGCTTTGAAGTAGATCGGTTACAAAGCTTAGTTCCTAGCACTTAAGAAGTTCTCCACGCCTTCTTCAAGCCTAGCTGCCACCCAGGATGCAGTTCCACGTCCTGATGGCTGGTCCTTTCACTCAGCTTCCCGGAAGTATCACCACTTCACTACTGCAGTTACTTGGACGCCCTTCTTTTCAGAAGATCCTTTGAAAAACAGAGTTTTTCCTCCAACTTGCTTCGTCTCAAAAGATGTTTGATGAAGCTCTTGAAGAGTTGAAGAACAGGATGAACTTTGCTCGTTGTTGGGGATGACAAATTATAGATATTGGAATCTTCCCAACGTAAGCTTGTCTTGTTGAGGATTGTAGAATTTGAGTCTCAAGAGAGCTTGAATGATGATGAGCAAAAGTTGTAGCAAAGTTGTTTTTCTGTTCTTCGGTGAGTAGCTTATATACTGGGGTTGTCTGCCCGTTGGAGGAGGAGACAACTGCATTGAATGCGCGTACTGTTGACTTGACCGCCGTTTTGGAAGGTTTCTATTTTTATAATATATCTTCCCGGATTCCTTGGTCAATCATTTGCAATCAATCCTTCAGCGTATCAGGCTTATTTAATGTGCATTAAATGCTTTCCTTTCATGCATAGTCTTCTAGCCGTTGGATGTTTTTACCCGTTGAATTCATAGCTGTTGGATGTTGCTTGAAATCTTCTAAGTGTTCTTCGGGCTCTGATCAGGCTCTTCTGACGTGTTGGGTTCTGATGGCTACCTGAGTTCTGATGGCTTTCTGAACTCTAACTCTGACTCTGATAGGTCCGCTGATGAGTACTTCTGATCTTGTAATTCTCATCGGTTATCAGATGTCCAAGTTTATCAGCAATTCTCAGGGTGCAACTCTGATGGACTTCTGGTAAGAGAACTTTGATCAAGCAGTTCTCATAGAGCAAGTCTGATCGAGCAATTCTGATGCACTTCTGATCTGATCCAAAGCAGAGCAACTCTGATCGTCGACTACACTAATACTTACAAATGAAAATTCTAATACATAAAGTCTAATTGGGGGTACTCTAACTTTCTAATCCTATAGCATCATCAAAATCTAAATACATTTATTCCTTACACGTACTCCTCAAGGCGGGGTTAGCCCCGGGAATGTAAACTATGATTGTAGGGACGGATAGTCCTCGAGGTAGGTGAACCTCAAGGTAATGATTTTAAATGATTAAACGTGCTTGATCGGGAACGAGTTTCCGATAGGATATTTTCCTTGGTCTAGGAATTGATTTAAACCATGTCCGTGATATGGGAGTCCGAAGGGCCCCCACAGTAATTATATTTTGATATCGGGTGAGTCAGCCTGCGGGTGACTCCACTCGAGGGTAAGACATGGGAAGGTTGAATTTAATGAGGCTGTTACGCCTAAATGATTTGAAAGACAAATGGGCCCATGGGCCGGATATTTTACTCATATGTATATATGTATACATTTTGTTTTTGAAAAGGGGGTAGCTAAGAGTTATGCCCATAATTATACTATCACCCTATTTTGAGGGTCTCACGTGAGAAACGTCAGTTACATTACATACAGTTTGCCCTCACCAGTACTTTTCTGTAGTACTGATCCCTCGGGGGAACCACCCTTTCAGGTTGAAGCTAGAGCTTACTTCCTGCACCCGTTGCTCGGGAGATCGATGGAGAGAAGACGTGGTTCGTGCTTCCTCTCGTTCTATTTTTAAATAATTAAATAATGCTCATGGAACTATTTTGACTTATAAATTAATGGAGCCTGCGAGCTCTTGTTTTACCCTTGTGTGGGTTCTTATTAAACAATTATACTCCGCTATGTGTTTGATTGTATGTTGATGTTGTTATGTATGTTTACTAATCGGTTTTGGCATATGTATCTATTGGACGTCTTGTGCAATTCGGTAAGGATGAATTGCGTTTATTCTTATTGGGTTGTACGACGGTTGTCCACGTGGCACAGACACGGTCTGGGGCGTGACAAAAAATAAGGGGAGAGTTATGATAAGGTTATTACCTCAATTTTCACACTTTTTATCCTAGCTTTTTCCTTCTACAAGCATCCCTCTTTGGACCTCCTTCCTTGAGCTCGAGTTCAGCTATGGAGGAAGAGTATTTTGAGAGTTCCTCTTCTCAAAATGATGGGGCTGGACGAGTTGGATGATTGAGGTGAGAGGGAGTGGTTTATTTTGTCTCAAATGACAAAATGTGTGATGGGTGAGGGGTCATCCTTGTACTTTGATGCCAAAGCCTCCTCCTCCACACCTTCCTTTGTCATATCCAGCTCCCATTTGTCTAATTTGGCACAAAAAACGTGGGGTTGCCCCCACTCATGTGGGAGGTCATCCCTTTGTGTCCCGTTGTGTACAATCGGTCCCGAAAGTTGTATTTTTCGGACTGTTTTAAATATATTTTATTTTATCGGGTCCAATAAAATATATTACGTTTTCCCAATCGTAATGGCCTTTTGAAATAGTATATATTCCAAAACATTAATTTAGAAGTCTCCGAAATTCATTTTCGGGCTGTTATCTGTTAAATTGTCGGTACCGGTATTTGGGCTTCTTTTGACCAATCGGTCAACCCCAGGCTTTCCCATGGACCAAATAAGATGTCCACCACTATATAAATATCATTTCGACCCATAAGAATAATTTATGTGTTCTCGGTAATAACGGGCGGCCCCCGCTCCCGGTGTGGGTCCCACGTGCAATTCACTATTCACGCGAAAGAAATAATAAAAATTTACAACTTCGTAAATTCATTAATCCTTTAATAAGGTTCAATACATTATTTACATGAAAGTAAATATATTTGGGGACGGTGTTACACTTTCTTCATGCACGACATTTGTTTCTTTTTTATCTGCCCCCAATACTTCCGATTCCTGGATCCGCCACTGTACCCGTATGTATATGTATTGTGGAAGGAGCAGCCTTCCAGAGCGTTGGATCCGAGACCGGACCATGAAGGTTTTACAACAATCATCTTTTGAAAATGGATTTGATATTTGTAGATACAAATAGAGGTTTGGGAGTGGAAATATAAGTTTGATTATGAAGTTTTAATGCTATTGGAGAGAAGGGAAGAAAAGTGTAAGACAAAGTCTTATTGAAAAAAGTGCATACGAAGTTAGATTATCATTTATGGTGAATGGATAGTGAATGGACTGTTTCAAATCATATTAATGATCACAACCATTATTCTTGTCCAATTGGTCAACGACACCTGTTGAAATCACATAGAGGTGTTGATCTTGAGTATCTTGAGTTTTATTGTGTTGATGAAGGAGAATGGGACAAAGGTTTCTGATATTCACATGATGATTTAAAAACAGGCAGGTGGTGTTAGTACTCTTGGATTCACCAAACGTGAGGCCTATAACGTTCTAGAATATGAAAGGAGTAAAACGTTTGATGGTATCGATTCAGACACTTTGATTGGTATACTGAAGAAAAGGACTGAAGTGGAATCTCATTTTTTCTTTGATTTTAAGGTTGATGAGGGTATACTGAGTTATTTTTTACTGAACAGATGGACAAATGAGAACTGATTATGAGAGATTTGGAGATGTAGATGTGCATGATACAACTTACATAACTAACAAGTATGACATGATCTGTGCTCCATTTGTTGGTATGAATCATCACCATAAGAACGTAATGTTTGGTTGTGGCGTCAAGATCAATGAAAAGGTGGAATCTTTTGTTTGATTATTTAAGGCTTTTCTAAAATCTATGGGTGATAAACACCTCATCACTTTCACGATATATCGGTCATTTTCCATGTTAGAAACTTTTAAATTTGTTTTTCTTGAGGCAAGACATAGACTGTGCACTTGGCATATAGATGAAAATTTCAAGAAACACACCATTTTTCTACGCAAGAAGATGAATTTTGTGCATCTATTTGATTATGTTTTCAAAGACGTGACACTGTTGCAGAGTTTGTTTTCTACTGGACTGAGTAAGTGATTAGTTTTCTGATGTAACTTCTTAATTATTTAGTGTAATTTCCTTATTATCCGGTGTAACATGTTTCTTGTCTTGATTTTTAAATTTGTTTCAGATTGAACAGAGTTTGTGAATGCAATAACAACACATGGTTGAAGAGGTTGTACAGTCATAAAGAAAAGTGGTGTCATGTTTTTGCTTGATAAAGAGAGCCTCGCTAGTAGATAACATCGACTAATTACTGGTTACATTATTAAATCTGGATCTTTGGAACTTGTTACTGTTTTACTTATTTCAGTTTTGGACTTCGTACGTATGTTTACTTTGGATTATAGTTTAGCCTGTGCATTCAGTCGTGTAAGAATCGAATGTGGCGATAACACCTCTATAGTATTTTATTTCTGTTAAAATTTAAACTCTTTTAAACTTAAATATTTCGGGAAAACTATATTTATACTTGTTGTTTTGGTATCAACTTTTTGGGTAAAATTTGGGGGTGTTACACTTCATCTTTGAGAAATTGGAAAGCCATGTTTGTGTCTAGGATTTAATCCGCTCAATAGTGAAATCCTTTGAGGTAATCTCCCCCCAGATAAAACCAGTATAAAGTTTCAAAATATGTCAACATATAATCCCAATAAGATTATGTATAAACAAATCTACCATTTTCTTCGATCCCACTTCAACCTACAAAGAAATGAAAGTTTATTTAATTGAGCAGTTATATTTTTTAATTGAGCAGTTTTAATTTGGTATAGTGATACAACAAATCCAAATGAAATAACTTCACACCTACTTCTTGTAATTTTTTTAATCCGGAATGCAAACCACTCATCGATGAGGTAAATCCTGGGGAACAGCTACCAGATTTTAATAAATTAATAAAAAGTACAAGAGAAGGGGGATCAAATCAAAACCTTTTGAGTGAAAGACACTCCTTCACAATATACATGACATAAAATTAAAGAGAAAAAGTATAATGTTTTTTTTTGAGGGGGCTAGACCTAACCCAAATGAAAAAAGCGTAAAAAATGAATGGAAATTAGCCAGAAAAGCAACGTAAATAAGGCAAGCCCATCGAATCAGTAATAAGAGATTTTTTAATAATGTGCGGAACCTTTTGATATTGTAATAGGAAATCATATTTTTATCTAGAAATGAATAAATGTCCTGAGCAAAGAAATGAGCGGTCCAATGGCTTCACGATAGATGTATCTCACAACAATTCGTGCATGAGTTCCACCTGTCCACATAACTTACAGATGGTCTTTCGATCTTCCTTTATATAGAGGGTCTCGACGAAGAGAAATCAGCCTAGATCCGATTCCATCTCAAAATCTCAAAATCTCTGATCAATCGCCCACCGTAAATCGCGCAAGAGAAACATCTTGTTTTTCTGCTTCTAGGGCTGAATCTGGATGGAGGAGGAAGCTCAGACCATGTATGAGATCCCCTTCTCTATTCCACATCATCGCGCCACCCGAAGATCTCTCAGGTATAAATGAAGCATCGACATTCAGTTTAAGTAGATTATTCGGCCTCATCCATTTAATCAGTCTCACTTGTTTTTTTATCCTTAAAAGATATGATCAATAGATTCACTGTTCCTTCTACTCAAAGGACACAATTGAAAAAATGATTGCCTCCAATCTGAGAAGGTTCTCTGAAATATGGATCATGTTATTAATAAGTTTTGTTGAAAAAGCTTAGTTTTGAAGTGGCTCATTTTTGTTCCATGTACAGCGTACAGATAAGAGTGAGAAATTGTTCTCCTCACCCGATCTGAATATTTTCGATATGAATTTTTTAAGTTTTGATCTGATCTGATCTGAATCTTTCTGATCTGATCTGAATCTTTCTGATCTGATCTGAATCTTTCTGATCCGGTCCGATCTGATCTGAATCTTTCTGATCTGATCTGATCTGATCTGAATCTTTCTTATCTAATCTGATCTGAACCTTTCTGATCTGATCTGATTTGAATATATCTAAAATTATAAGTATAATTATAATTATTATAAATATAATTGTAATTATTAATATAATTTAAAAATAATTATATTTATAACCATAATAATTATTATTATTCCAGGAGGATAGATTTTAATCAGCTTTTTGGATGATTTCTTCACAGTATTCCACCCTGTTTAATACCTTTGTGCAGGTGAGAGCCCAAATAATGCAAAGGCAAAATGGAATGCTTCGTTTTTAGCAAATCCTCCATTAGCAAAGTGAAGTTTCCACCAGTCACAAAGGTACATCTATTAAGATTAGCCTTTAGCCCTCTAGAAAAAAACCTCTAAAGGGAAAATAAAAAGAAAGGATGATAAAGGATCTCCTTGCTTCACCCGTCTCATTGGTTTGAAGAAACCATGAGACTTACCATTCTCTGATTAGATAGTTTGGTACTCTTAAGAGCATCTCCATTCATGATCTCAAAATAAATGGTTTTTTTATGACACATCATTGACACATCATATTTATTAAATAAATTTTAAATAATTTCAAATCTTAAAACTCTCCATCAACCATGATAATCAAATAATTTAGTTTTTCTAGACCATGCATTAAATGAAATTTAACTACAACCTAAAATAATCCGGGATTCAAATCTAGATACCGGATTATCTTTTTCAATAATCTCTCTAAATAATCCCTCACTCACAATGATAATCTTTAAAATAATCTTACACATCATCCAATTAAACTCTAAATAATCTAAACAATGTGGATGCCCTAAGGAAAGTCATAACCAAAAACTTGAAATGATTATTAAAACCAAATATTTCTAAAATAACTTCCAAAAAGACTCAAGAAACCTTGTACAATAATAGAAAAGATGATTCATTGTATCTTCGAGTGACACTTGCATAAAGGACATCTAGATGCATGGATGAAGTATCAACTGAAATCTGCAGATACACGTTCCGGAAAAATACACATCACTAAAAAAACATCACCAAAAATTTCCATCATAATGTGTACTTTTTGGTGGAAAGATACTTAATGACAACAAATATAGTAGTTATTTGACCAGATGTGGTCAGATGTAAATTAGTAAAAGTACATGATTAAATCTACACTTTTTCTAAACATAAATAAGGAGTTACTAAACCGTCAAATTGAAGAGTAATTTTTTTTTGGGAGGGGGGGGTAAGAGTGTATTTTTAATAGTGTAAGGGTATATAGGTGACAGTACATGAAACTTCAAGGAAAGTCAATGATAATTTCCCTAAAAGGAAATACAGAGTATTCTAATGCAACCAAGGTTGTTTAAATCTCGATTTAAATCGTAAAATCGTACGATTTTTACGGTTCTACATTAATAACGCGATTCAAATCACAAGTAAAATCGTAAAATCATAAAATCGTAAAAAAATCATACGAAAATCGTGTAGAATCGTATAAAATCATAGCAAAATCGTAGCAAAATCGCAATAAGTTGTTTTTAGTGAAAATGGTTCAAATATTTATTAAAATTAACAACTACAAATTGATACATAATTCCAATAATAATAATATGAATAATGTATTTTGAAAAGTAATGGATTCTTGTGTTACTTAATTATTTTTAATGTTTTACATATGTTTAATGTTATTATTCACTACATTTACATTATAAAAAAAAGTTTATAAATCTTATTTTTGAACTTATAGGTATAGTTTTATGTAATGAAATGATATAATACCATTAACTTGTAACTTAATTTTAATATTTATTTATTTTATAATTATTAAAATATGTATGATAAAATCTTACGATTTGCAATTCGATTTTACGATTTGATTTTCAAAAACGTCTACCGATTCGATTCAAAAATACGATTTTAACAACCTTGAATGCAACTTCGTTCTTTTGGGAACAGATCAAGCTTAAATATTTCGAAATAAAAGGAAATATATTAAAAAAAATCACTGCAAGGGAAAAACGTTTCTAAGGATATAGAATTGAATAATATATACCCCTCCGTCCCGCTAAGATTGTCCCATTTTACCTTTTCGGTCCGTCCCACTAAGATTGTTCCATACCAAATTTAGTAAAGTTTGTGTGACTCTAAATCATTCTTATTTTATCAACCACATAAAACCTTTTTTATTAATTTGCGTGTCACTCCCTCTTGTCCCATTGTTAGTGGGACGGAGGTAGTAATAAAATCAACAATCTAACATTAGAAGAATTTTAAAATATACGGAGTACTTTGTATACTATAAAATTATCCGTACAAATATACGGTAGCTACATGAACTTAAAACAATCAATAGAAACAAAAATAATGCGGTAAACACTTTTTTTTAATCATTTTAAGATAACTTTTCAATTTTTTGCTACAACAAAAATATCAAATAAGAGTCTAATACGTTTTTTTACAATATCAGTATCATTTTAAAAGCAAACACTGAAACACCGTACCACATTAACAAGAACCATGTAATAATTGCCAAAATCACAAAATAGGTTCATTTGAATTTGACATGATTAAAAAACAGTACTAAGCATTCATCACAGTCATTACACTAGCCATGCCATGTCAAGTTCTTCACTACATATTACCCGTCGGAATAAAATCTCTATTAAGCATTCATCGCACTAGCTAACATCATGTTCTTTACTACACGTAACACCCAACATACATGTTCTGGTTATTGCCAGTCTGGCAGAAAACTCTATTCCCAGATCCTGCAAAACCCCAGCTTCAAGTAATGCTTTTGCTTAATTTAAGTGATTCTAAGGCAAAAGCTAAAAGTAGATCAAGGGAATGATATTTGATATCCAAAATGATATACATCCAAAATGAATATATCTTTGCATTGGTCAATGACTTTATTATCTTTTTTTTGTTTTCTTTTTAGAATGAAAGGGAAAGAGTTTTTTTTTGAATAAGCAGAATTTTATTATAAGTAAATAAGAAGAGTACATAAAGATGAAAAAAGAAACAAGAACGCAAATGAGTGAATAATCCAAAAAGGCCCTGCAAATCCCCAAAGTAAAACGCTTAGCTCCTCGTTGAGATGTACTGAGTTACCCAAAAGAGATGAAGTCCCCAAAATATCCAAAAGCTAATCCTGTAAGCAGAAATGACCCTATGTTTCAGCCAATTTTTTTAGCCTTGAGACGGGCACTGCGTCGAGGTAGCAATCTAGAACAGGCTGAGTCCCATTCAGCATCAGCAACGCGGTCAAGTAGCTCACGATCAGAAAGTGTCATTTGAACAGGCGTAACTTCAAGATTGTTACCACCCGAAGCATTAGGTTCCAAAACTACTGTCTGAGGAGAAACTAATCCATCCACTAATAGTTCGGAGTGAGGTGAATAAGAAACTCGAAAAGGAGTAGTTTCAAGTATATTATCAATATCTTTAGCTTGAGAAACACCCTCAAAAAAAATAAATATCTTATTCTGATATGGGAAAGAGACCTGGCGAGGAATAATATCAATAACTACCTCCTCATCGCGAACATTTTCAATGATCGCCTCCTCAAAGACTTCCACATCAGCCCCTACGACCACCCTCTCCAAAGAAGTTATATGCTCTATATCGACTTGAAATAAAGCGCTCGAAATGGAAAAATCATACTCTCCAGAGTGAATATTATCCCCATTTAACAGAAAATCAAACTCAAGGATATGTGAATCCGACACCTCCCCTGAATCATGCCCAAATGTTGGTTGCTTGGTAACAAATTCCTTTAATGAAGCGGTTGCTCTTTTAATCCCCGTTAGAAAAAGAGAAATCCCTTTTCCATTCCGTCCTTCAGGAATGACTAAAGTATTTCTTCCTTTAATGCCCATATCAACCAAAGTAATATATCCACCAAAATGATTTCTCCCATAAAATAGTTGAATTTTACTGGAACCTTCATATCTCGTGAAAGTACACATATTCTCAGATTGGATTTGACTAAGAGAGTCACACAGCCAAATTAACCCCTCAATACCCAAAAGAATATAACAACTTTGATTGTTTTTGTTTTGGCTAATGCGTAATTCGGAGTTTACCAAGTCAAAGCAAAAGTTTTTCTTTCAATTTGAACAAATGGTCTGACCTCCATTGCCTGAAGCTCACTGGTTCCCTTCGTTGCCTGAAATCGGGATTGTCCATTCCATGGCCTTCCTATATCCAATCTCCTTTGCTCTTCATCTGCCGATCTTCTCGAGGGAGCTCCAATATCTCTGCGAGGATTCCATCTCCTCCAGCCATCATCTATCCGGCGGTTCACCTCATGACCGTAAAACGGCCGGTTACAGCCAAATCGGCCATTCCCATTCGGAAGCTCAATCGGTCATTCCAGCAACAAAATCACAGACTCTCCTGTAATTCCATTGACGATCTCTCTCTTGTTCTACCCCTGCGACGCTCCACCTTGCGGCATTTGAGCTGGAACAAAAACTACAAAACCTACGCCTAAAAAACGGCGCCCCTCATTTGTAAATTATCAAATTTCATAGTTTTTCTCTCTTTTGTTCCTTTATTATCCATCTAAATATGAGAAGTAAAATGTTCTCGGTTAATATATTACGAGGCATGAATCCTTTCTTGGCTCAACTACTACCCCATGTGCTTCGTGATGGATCCAAATACATGCCGTTTCTACCCGGTTGGAGTGCAAGCGTTGGTCATGATTAAAGTACATCACTCCACATATGAAGTTCGTATTGACCTCAAGTCAGAGGACTATTACACTACCCTATATGCCGATAATTCCATAGACACATAATATTGGGTAGCATATTACACTACCCTATATTGGTAAGTATGCCAATATTCTCTGAAGTATCTATGTGACCATCATGAATTACATGAACTCATAGTTATGAGATCAGTTATACTTTCTAAAAATATGTAGTCCACATATCAATCTTATCGCATTTCACCAATATCCCTTTCTTGATTATTAACATATGCATGCGAAGCATGCATCTTGGTTGACTATGTATTACACTATGTATATATTATTTAATTACTATTTATTAGTTAGACAATACGTAGTATTAGAATAGAGCATAGTTATCTAATACGTATGAGTGCAGTTCGGTTAGCTTGAGTTATCCGATAGGCATGAGTATTATTCGGTTAGCTCCTCATCTCATGTAAATGATATCAACCAGGACTCTTGTACTTGTATTATTTAAACTCATTCAGTGAATAATATACACACGGTTGATAATCCAATTTGGTATCAGACGCCTAGCTATTCTCTTCTTTCATTTTTCCCGCCATGGCTTCCTCCTCTAGCAAATTCCACCCTGCTTTGGCCGTCACTCACATCAAATTTTTTATCTCAATTACTCTCGATATTGAGACGGTTGAGTACACCTCTTGGGCAGACTTATTCAAGATTACTGCACGTGCTTACCAAATGCTCGATCATATCATCCCCCCTACCGACGTATCCACTGCCTCCTCCTCCACTCCACCCACTCAAACTCCTGAACAGGAGGCCGCCGCTGCCGAAGCCAAAGCTTTATGGGATCGTCTTGATGTCGTTGTCCTTCAATGGATTTACGGCACTATTTCTCATGACTTGCTTCACACCATCATCTTGCCTGGCTCCACCGCTCAAACGGCATGGGAAAGTCTTGCTGAAATTTTTCAAGACAATAAACACTCCAGAGCCGTTCATTTGGAAGAACAGTTCTCAAACACCGTCTTGATCAATTTTCCAATATTGCTTCTTACCGCAAGGCTTTGAAAATCTTAGATGACCAACTGGCGAATGTTGATTCCAAGGTCAATAACCAGCGCCTTGTTCTCCGTCTAGTGCAAGGCCTGCCGGGAAAGTATGACACTGTGGCCTCAATAATTCAACAGGCAGTCCCGCTCCCCCTCTTCACAAAAGCCTGATCTATGCTTCTTCTTGAAGAGTCTTGGAAAAATCACCAGGCCAATCAAACTTCGCCAGGCGCCATGGTACACACGGGGGCGCAAGTTCTGAGGCTATTCTAGGACCTTATGTCTTACTTCCTCCGTCCCGAAAAGGTTGGCCAAAGTTGACTTTCACGTGGATTAATAAAGTAAAAACTGTGTGGTTGAAATTTGTGCAGAGGAAAGAGAATTAACTTTAACCACATATTCCTTACTTTTGATGGAAATGGCCAATCTTTTTGAGACATCCAAAAAAGAAAATTTGGTCAACCTTTTCGGGACGGAGGGAGTATCATATAAGCTCTCACTTATTGACAACATAAGTTCAAGGGAACACAATTACGAATAAAACATTGACAATCGAAATGCTGAATCATCAATGTGTAATACCGTATATATCAAATATATAAAACTGAATATGATCAAGTACATATATCTCTATATAAATGGTTCGTAAGGAAGGAAGATAATGGACAGAATAGCGCAATAACCAAAGGAGAAAGACTGCTCAAATTCAAAATGATGGTCTCGTTACTTGCGATTCAACCACCATAATTATGAATGAGGGAAATTGTTGAGCCCTGGATTAAATAAATAGATAAGAAAATTCGGACCAAGGTTTTAATGAAGAGATGTGGTGAGCCAATGCGAAAAGTCCATATAACTAAAGGATGGATAGACTTGCATGCAACAGACGGATAGAGATGCCCAACTCCTTTCCGGATCGGACGGAAGCAGAGGAGAAATCGTAGGGTAGCTAAATAGTATCAATCAAAGTCATTGCGTCGAGTATATGGACGAGAACTGGTCTTTTGTAGCACATGCTCTATCACATTCATTCTCATACTTTAGATTGTATTCTTAAGCTAATCAATCGATTATTGTTCATGTATTTTATTTCATCAATGCAACTATTGTTAAGAATATTGTTCTTGCACGTTCCAATTTCAATTGATATATATATATATACAGAAATGCTCAGGTCCCTCCGGAGGGATGGGAGCAGCCGTCCGAACTTCACTATTTGGGGCGGTTCTCGGTGGAATTTCTCGATAAATTTTTTTGAGCATGTTCCTCATCAAGTCTAGTTTGTCCATACCAAATATCAGCTCAAAATTCAACCGGGAAGACAGTCAAATAAATTCTTGAAGCTTACTGCACATTCTGCTCATATATAAAGTGCCGTAAGTTTCAAGAATTTATTTGACTGCCTTCCCGGTCGAATTTTGAGCTGAAATTTGGTATGGACAAACTAGACTTGATGAGGAACATGCTCAAAAAATTTCATCGAAAAATTCCACCGGGAACCGCCCCAAAAAGTGACGTTCGGATGGCTGCTCCCGTCCCTCCGGCTGGACCTGAGCAGTCCTCTCTCTCTCTCTCTCTCTCTCTCTCTATATATATATATATATATATATATATATATATATATATATATATATATATATATCACAAAGTATTTATCGCTTAAACTCGTACTTCCACGTCAGATCTATATTCTTGTCTTCTAAACTAGCTAACTTCAAATGGATCAATCACAACCCTTAGCTTGGCATGGATTGCTAAAATATAATACGTATAATTTATGGAATGGGTTACGTTTGAGTTTGATCTGGTTTTTTTGGAGCATATTTATGTGAATCCATCTGATGTGAAGGGTTTTGCAAGAAGCTAAATGGACGCTAGCGCCTATCCTCAAGTTTGCATTGAGATGATTAAAGTTTTTCACACATTCAACCGCCAACTTTACTCAATCCTAGTTTTCCATCTCCAACATGATCCAAATGTTGCAGCCTTCACAATTGCGTTGTGGATTTGGATTGAGCACATCACTCTCTCTAGTGTTGTGGGGAAGATAAAGTCTTTTCTCCTAGAAATGATCAAAGGACTAGCCGATGAAGCTATGTTTTTGTTGAGATGCATTGACGCCGTAGACCCGTTGCAACAGTTTCCTCATCACTTCTCTTATTTCAACATCTTACTGCCACTAGTGATCAAGAGATCTCTCTCACTCAAGATCTCGTGTCAAACAACCTATCACTTGACTTCTTGTGTCAAAACCAGGCTATAGTAGCTTCAGGGATCAAGAAGGTCGTAGATGTATGGTGCGTGGGGCATTCAAGGATCTCATTGAAATGGATTTAACGTAGACGTACGATGGCCGAATAATTGGATTCTCGTACTACCCTCATCTCATCTTCTCAATCGGTGTCCGCCCGCTGCCTTGTGCTTTAAGCTTTAGCGAGGTGCCAAGAAGCAGAAGAACATTGTTTGCTACTTTTTCAATAGTATCTCCGGTGGTTGAAGTGAAGATTAAAGACCTTTTTCAACGACATGTTTCAGGGCCATAAGTTTGTGGAAGTTGTGTGATGCAACCATTGAAGTCGACTAATCAACAACCACTTTTTGCAGTCATCGTCTTCACCACTTTCGGAATCATCCATTTTTTCCTCAACGGAAATGATAAAGCAAAGCTCTGCATTAGTGGAAAACCAATCTGGGTGCGCAAGTTTATCCCCATGCCAAACCAATTTTCTGATATACTTCGATCCCATAAATAGATAGATAGTAGATGCATTTATGTGCTCTTTAATATTGTCAATCATTAGTTTTGTATCTCGTCTATCCATTATAGTTAGTACTGCTGACATTAATATGGCTTAAGTAAGGATAACAACTATGGTACCCATGTAAAAAATGGGGCACCGTACCTACCATTCACTTGGTCCAAATTATTATATGATTTTTAATTTATATCTAAATAATTCAACTAAAACGTTTTGATTGGTCTATGTGGACAAATGAATGATACCTTAAGGGTACCATAGATTTCTCCTACAGTAATTTGTAATGTTTTGGAAATGCATGAAGTAAATCAGTATATAGATAAATAGATAGGAACTACGTCATTTTGTAATCATGGACGCCTCAACACATTAAGCGTTTAGAGGAAGATGCCTCACTATACTTTTCATTTTTTTTTGAATACGTAGCATGATATTTTGGAAATATTGTTAGAGTATATGATGACTTGAAGTATTGATCATCCATCTAAAGAGTACCGAGTTAGAGAAGCTGCGTTGTCGCTTCTTGACCATCTTTGCAGGTATTTTATTGCATTACACTTTGGCTGGCAGGTAAGATGGTAGACACGCTCGATCAATTTACATTCTTATATAGCTTCTATGCACCGCAAATTAAAGCCAAGATGATTGATGAGAACTTTATCTGGTCTAAATCATCTCGATCAATAATTCATTCTACTTTGCGTAGTTTCCACACATGTGATCTCTATTTCTTCTATGCTAGATAGCTCCAAATTGATCACGACCCATACCTTGTCGTGGGTTGCTTAATTGATGGGTTACATTTTTGTACAATCCGACCTTTACTTTTGTGCTTTCGAGTTCTTCATATGTGAATCCAGCAAAAGTTAATGATTTTTGGAGGACGTGAAATGAATGCTAGCGCCAATCCTGATGATTGCATTGAGATGAGTAAGGTTTTTCATACAATCAACCAACAACTGTACTTAATCCTAATTTTCCAACTGGAGACTAATACTTATGTCCATCATTACATAATTGCGTTCTGGGTTTGGCAGAATCAGAGCACATCACTCTCTCCACCCTGTGGCAAAAATAAAGTCTTCTTCCCTAGAAATGACAAAAGGACTGGCCAATGAAGCGGTGTTTTTACTGAGATACATCACCATTGTAGGTTCGTAAGCCCGCACTGCAGTTGGCTTGTCACTTTTTTTATTTCAGAATTCCACCCGCCACTAGTGATCAGGAGACCCCCCTCACTCGGTCTCTCGTAGGAAAGAACCTCTGTCCTAACTTCGTGCTTCAAAATTGAATTGTAGAAGATTCTGGGATCAAGAAGGTTATGGACAAAGGGTGTGTTAGGGCATTTAAGGATCTCATTGAAATGGATTTGAGGAACACGGCCGAGAAGCTGGAATCTCCCGCTATCTCATCGTTTTCTTCCAGATGGATTTCAGGAGGTGGCCTTGTACTTTAGGCTTCAATGAGGCCCCAACACGCATGCAGAAGAACATTGTTCGCTACTTTTTCAAGGGGTTTATAGTGGGTGAAGGGGAGATTCAATACATTTTCAAAGACATGTTTGTGGATCAGGAGTGTGTGGAAGTTGTTTTTATGCAGCAAGTGAAACCATTTCAATGAGATCCTTCAATGCCCTAACACACCTTCTGTTCACAACCTTCTAGATCCCGGAAGCTTCCACAACACAGTTTTGATGCACAAAGTTAGGAGATAGGTTCTTTCGTACGAGAGAATGAGTGAGGGAGATCTCCTGAACACTATTGGCAGGTGAGATGCTGAAACAAGAGAAGTGAAGAGGCAGCTGCAGTTGTGGGCTTACGGGCCCTACAATGATGATGAATCTCAATAAAACATAGTTTCATCGGCCAGTCCTTTGGTCATTTATAGGGAAGAAGACTATATCTTTGCCACAGTAGTGGATTGAGTGATGTGCTCCGATTTAGCCAAACCCATAACACAACTGTGAAGTCTGCAACATAAGGATCAATATCCAGCGGGAAAACTAGGATTAACTACAGTTGCATGTCGATTGTATGACAAACCTTGCTCATCTCAGTGCAATTTTCAGGATAGGCGCTATCGTCCATTTGACGTCCTCCAAAACTCATTCACATTCTCTAGATTCACATAATTAAGCTCGAAAGAACAAAAATAAAGACCGGATTGAACAAAAACATAAACCATCAATTAAGCAACCCATGCCAAGCTAAAGGTCGTGATCGATTAGGAGCTATCTGACATAGAAGGTATATAGATAAAATGTGGAATCTAAGCAAAGTAGAATGAAATTATTGATCGAGATGATTGGGACCAAATAAAGTTCTCAATGATCATCTTGACTTAAATTTGCAGCGCCCGACTGCTATATATGAATGTAAATTGATCGAGCCTATCAACCATGTTACATAGGGGCCAAAGTACAATATAATGAAATGCCTGCAAAGATGATCAAGAAGTGATGACGCAACTACTCTAGCTCTGGACTCTTATGATGGATGATCAACACTTCACGTCATCATATACTTTAGCAATACTTCCAAAACATAATGATATGTATGCACAAACTAAATTGAAAAGTATAGTGAGGCATCTTCCGCCGTGAACACTTAATGTGTTGAGGCCTCCATAAATACAAAATGACGTGGTTCCTTTCTATTTATCTATATACTGATTTACTTCTTTCATTTAAAAAACAAATTAATTTAGGAGAAATCTATCGTACCGTTAAGGTATCATATCTTTGCGCACATGGACCAATAAGAATAATGTAGTTGAATTATTTAGATATGAATTAAAAATGATATAATGATTTGGACCAATGAAGTGAATCGTAGGTACAATACCCCATTTTTTACATGGGTACCGTAGTTGTCACCGTTAGTTTAACCATATTTATATCATAAGTAATAATTAAAATGGATAGATTAGATACAAAACTTATGATGTACACTAATTAAAGAACACAGACATACATTTATTATATGTATATCTAGGGGATTAAAGTACACAAAAAGATGGTTTGGTATGGGGATAAACTTGCGCACCCAGAGTGGTTTTCCCCTAATAGAGAGCTTTGCTTTCTTAGTTCCGTTGAGGACAAAATGGATGATCCCGGAAGTAGTGAAGACGATGACTGCAAAAAGCGGCTGCTAATTAGTCGTCAAAACTAGATGCATAGGCACAACCTCGAAAAACTCACGACCTTGAAACATGTCTTTATAAAAAGATGTTAATCTCCACTTCACCTACCTGAGATCCCCTTGAAAAAGTAGCAAACAATGTTCTTCTGCCTCTTGGCGCCTTACTGAAACATAAAGCCCGAGGTGGCGGCCTAGACACCAAATCGAGAAGTTGACGAGGAGGCAACAAGAGAATCCAACTGTCTGGCCATGATCTGTGTCAAAGTAAGCCATTTCAATGAGATCCTTGAATGCCCTCATGCCCCCTCCGTCCATGACCTTCCTGATCCTTGAAACTGCCATGACCTGGTTTTGACTCAAGAAGTCAAGAGATAGGTGGTTTGACATGAGAGTTTGAGCGAGGGAGATCTCATGATCACTAGTGCCGGGTGAGATGTTGAAATAAGAAAAGTGACGAGGCAACTGCTGCGACGGGTCTACGATGACAATGCATCTCAGCAAAAACACAGCTTTATCAGTCAGTCCTTTGATCATTTCTAGGGGAGAAGACTTTATCTTCGCCACAACACTGGAGAGAGTGATGTGCTCCAGCCAAATCCACAACGCAATTGTGAAGGCTGCAACCTTAGGATCACGGTGAAGATGGAAAACTAGGATTGAGTAAAGTTGGAGGTTGATTGTGTGGAAAACTTTGATCATCTCAATCAATAGAGAGCAAGATTTGGGTTCACTCCTTAGAGTAAGTACCCTGAGGAAGTGGAATTGAGATTTTATCACCTCCGCAAACTAGTTAAAAAACATATGAATACGACAATCACAAATGAAAATGCAAAGACATCATCAAGCAAGTAGAGTTTCTAGTAGTCCTCCAGTTTTCTTCAAAAAATCCCCCATTTTGACCAAGAGAAGACTTACAAACATAAAAAAACTTCGCCATCCGACCGTGGTCATTCATTTTGTCTACGTCACTCATGATCTCTTCTTTGCCTTCTTTAACCATAAGGGTATGCTATCTAGGGCAAGAAGAGCGGAGTACATATGTGAATTCTATGTGAGAAGAACCGGAGGGGGTTGGAAATTTCTCACTCAAAACTTGTAGGACACGAAGTATTCTCCAGGTTTGAGGCATTAATTGAGATGGTGCCATCTCCACAAGGGATAGACATTCCGATCTTAAATGGATATGCAAAGAAGTTTACCCAGATAGGGAAGAACTAATTAATCAACTTTCTTTTTCCTCAAGGAAGTAGATCCTGGCCACCTCCAGAAAGCCATATGCCGACTTGATTGCTGTGATGTCCTTGATCGTTAATATGACAGACTTTGAATCCGTGAGATCTAAGATTTCAAGAGGAGCGAGTTTGAGGGAAGCCATGGAGAAATAAGAGGAGAAAGAGTTTATTGTAAAGGGAAGTAGGGAATTTTGGAAAATATTGTTTGTGACGGTTCATAAGGAAAGAAGATAATGGACAAAATAACGCAATAACTGAAGGAGAAAGACTACTCAAATTCAAAATGATGGCCTCGTTACTTGCTGCTTCAGCCATCATATATAATTATGAATGAGGGAAATTGTTGAGCCCAAGATTAAATAAATAGATAAGAATGTTTGGCCCAAGGTTTTAATGAAGAAATGTGGTGACCCAATGCGAAAAGTCCATATAACAAAAGAATGGATAAACTTGCAAGCAACAGACAGATAGAGATGCCCAACTCCTTTTCGGATTGAGCGGAAGTGGAGGAGAGATCGTAGGGGAGCTAAATAGTTTCAATCAAAGTCATTGTGTTGAGTATATAGACGAGAACTAGTCTTTTGTAGCACATGCTCTATCACATTCATTGTCATACTTTAGATTGTATTCTTAAGATAATCAATCGATTATTGTTCATGTATTTTATTTCATCAATTCAACTATTGTTAAGAATATCGTTCTTGCACGTGCCAATTTCAATTGATACACACACACATATCATAAAGTAGTTATCGGTTAAACACTTCCACGTCAGATCTATATACTTGTCTTCTAAACTAGCACACTTCAAATGGATCGATCACAACCCTTAGCTTGGCATGGGTTGCTAAAATATAGTGCATATAATGGATGGCATGGGTTACGTTTGAGTTTGATCTCTTTGTTTTTTGGAGCATATTTATGTGAATCCAGCTGCTGTGAAGGGTTTTGCAAGAAGCTAAATGGACGGTAGCGCCTGTCCTCAAGATTGCATTGAGATGATTAAAGTTTACCACACAATCAAACGCCAACTCTACTCAATCCTAGTTTTCCAGCTCCAATGTGATCCTAAGGTTGCAACCTTTACAATTGCGTTGTGGATTTGGATTGAGCATATCACTCCTTCTAGTGTTGTGGGGAAGATAAACTCTTCTCCCCTACAAATGATCAAAGGACTGACTGATGAAGCTATGTTTTTGTTGAGATGCATTGCTGCCGTAGACCCGTTGCAATAGTTTCCTCATCACTTCTCTTATTTCAACATCTTACTGCCACTAGCGATCAAGAGATCTCTCTCACTCAAGATCTCGTGTCAAACAACCTATCTCTTGACTTCTTGCGTCAAAACCAGGCTATAGTAGCTTCAGGGATCAAGAAGGTTGTGGATATATGGTGTGTGGGGCATTCAAGGATCTCATTGAAATGGCTTTAACATAGACGATGGCCGAATGATTGGATTCTCCCAGTACCTCTTTCTTATCTTCTCGATCAATGTCAGCCCGCTGCCTCGTGCTTTATGCTTCAGCGAGGTGCCAAGAGGCAGAAGAACATTGTTTGCTACTTTTTCAAGGTTATCTCTGGTGGGTGAAGTGAAGATTAAAGACTTTTTTCAACGACATGTTTCAGGGCCATAATTGTGTGGAAGTTGTGTGATGAAACCATCGAAGTCGACTAATCAGCAACCACTTTTTACAGTCATCACCGTCACCACTTTCAGAATCATCCATTTTTTCCTCAACGGAAATGAGAAAGCAAAGCTCTCCATTAATGGAAATCCAATCTGGGTGCGCAAGTTTATCCCCATGCCAAACTAGCTTTGTGATGTACTTTGATCCCATAGATAGATAGATAGTAGATGCATTTATGTGCTCTTTAATAGTGTCCATCATTACTTTTGTATCTCTTCTATTCATTATAGTTAGTGCCTCTGACATTAATATGGCTTAAGTAAGGGTAACAACTATGTAAAAAATGGGGGTACCGTACCTACCTTTACTTCATCGGTCTAAGCTATTATATCATTTTTAGTTTATATCTAAATAATTCAACTAAAACATTTTGATTGGTCTATGTGGACATAAGTATGATACATTAAGCGTACCATAGATTTCTCCTACAATAATTTGTAAGGTTTTGGAAGTGTAAGAAGTAAATCGGTATATAGATAAATAGATAGGAACTACGTCATTTTGTAATCATGGAGGCCTCAACACATTAAACGTTCAAAGGAAGATGCCTCACTATACTTTTCAAAATATCTTGTGAATATGTAGCATGATTTTTGGAAATATTGTTAAAGTATATGATGACTTGTAGTATTGATCATCCATCTCAAGAGTACAGAGCTAGAGAAGCTGCGTTGTCGCTTCTTGATCATCTTTGCAGGTATTTTATTGCATTACACTTTGGCCGCCAGGTAAGATGGTAGACACGCTCGATCAATTTACATTCATATATAACTGCTATGCACCGCAAATTAAAGCCAAAATGATTGATGAGAACTTTATCTGGTCTAAATCATCTCGATCAATAATTCATTCTACTTTGCGTAGTTTCAACACATATGATCTCTATTTCTTCTATGTTAGATATATAGCTCCAAATGGATCACGACCCTTACCTTGTCATGGGTTGCTTAACTGATGGGTTACATTTTTGTACAATCCGACCTTTATTTTTGTGCTTTCTAGTTTAATTATGTGAATCTAGCAAAACCTAATGATTTTTGGAGGACGCGAAATGGACGCTAGCGCCAATCCTGAGTAAGGGTTTTCATACAATCAACCGATAACTGTACTTAATCCTAATTTTCTAACTGGAGACTGATACTTATGTCCTTGATTACATAATTGCGTTGTGGGTTTGACAGAATCGGAGCACATCACTCTCTCCACCCTGTGGCAAAAATAAAGTCTTCTTCCCTAGCAATGACAAAAGGACTAGCCAATGAAGCGGTGTTTTTAGTGAGATGCATCACCATTGTAGGTTTTGTAAGCCCCACTAAAGGTGTTTTGTCACTTCTTTTATTTTAGAATCCCACCCGCCACTAGTGATTATAAGATCCTCCTCACTCGGTCTCTCACAGGAAAGAACCTCTGTCCTAACTTTGTGCTTCAAAATCGGATTGTGGAAGATTCCGAGATCAAGCAGGTTATGGAATGAAGGTGTGTTAGGGCATTTAAGGATTTCATTCAAATGACTTTGATGTAGACGGTCGGGAAGCTGGAATCTCCTGCTATCTCATCGTTTTCTTCCGGATCGATTTCTGGGAGGTCGCCTTGGGCTATAGTCTTCAGTGAGGAACCAAAAGGCATGCAGAAGAACATTGGTTGCTACTTTTTCAAGGGGTTTATAGTGTGTGAGGGGGAGACTAAATACATTTTCAAAGACATGTTTGGGGATCAGGAGTGTGTGGAAGTTGTTTTTATGCAGCACGTGAAGTCATTTCAATGAGATCCTTCAATGCCCTAACACCCTCCCCGTTCACAACTTTCTAGATCCCGGAAGCTTCCACAGCCCAATTTTGACGCACGAAGTTAAGAGATAGGTTCTTTCGTACAAGAGAATGAGTGAGGGAGATCTCTTGAACACTTTTGGCAGGTTAGATGCTGAAATAAGAGAAGTGAAGAGGCAGCTGCAATTGTGGGCTTAGGGGCCTACAACGATGATGATTCTCAATAAAAACACAGCTTCATCGGTTAGTCCTTTGGGCATTTCTAGGGATGTAGACTATATATTTGCCATAATAGTGGATTTAGTGATGTGCTCTGAGTTAGCCAAACCCACAACGCAATTGTGAAGTCTGCAACATAAGTATCAATCTCCAGCGGGAAAACTATGATTAACTACAGTTACATGTCGAATGTGTGACAAACCTTGCTCATCTCAGTGCAAACTTCAGGATTGGCGCTAGCGTCGATTTGACGTCCTCCAAAACTCATTCACATTCTCTGGATTTACATAATTAAGCTCAAAAGAACAAAAATAAAGACTCGGATTGAACAAAAACGTAATACATCAATTAAGCAACCCATGCCAAGCTAAAGGTCGTGATCGATTCGGAGCTATCCAGCATAGAAGATATATAGATAAGATGTGGAATCTTAGAAAAGTATAATGAAATTATTGATCGAGATGATTGAGACCAAATAAAGTTCTTACCGATTATTTTGGCTCTAATTTGCAGTGCACGACTGCTATATATGGATGTAAATTGATCGAGCCTACAACCCATGAAATGCCAGCAAAGATGATCAAGAAGTCCTGACACAACTACTCTAGCCCTAGACTCTTATGATGGATGTGCAATACTTCACGTCATCATATACTTTAGCAATACATCCAAAACATCATGCTACATATGCAAAAACAAATTTGAATAGTATAGTGAGGCATCTTCTGTCGTGAACACTTAATGTGTTGAGGCCTCCATGAATACAAAATGACGCGGTTTCTATCTATTTATCTATATACTCATTTACTTCTTACATTTAAAAAAACACAAATTACTTTAGGAGAAATCTATCGTACCCTTAAGGTATCATATCTTTGCCCACATGGACCAATCAGAATAATGTAGTTGAATTATTTAAATATAAATTAAAAATGATAAAATGATTTGGATCAATGAAGTGAATCGTAGGTACAGTACCCCATTTTTTACATGCGTACTGTAGTTGTCACCCTTAGTTTAGCCATGATTATATCAGAAGTAATAACTAAAATGGATAGATGAGATACAAAACTTACGATGTACACTAATTAAAGAACACAAACATACATCTATTATCTATCTATGTAGGGGATTAGAGTACACAAAAAGATGGTTTGGTATGGGGATAAACTTGTGCACCCATAGTGGTTTTTCCCTAATGGAGAGCTTTGCTTTTTCAGTTCCGTTGAGGACAAAATGGATGATTCCGGAAGTAGTGAAGACAATGACTGCAAAAAGCGGCTGCTAATTAGTCGGCTTTACTATATGCATCAGTACAACCTCCACAAACTCACGACCTTGAAACATATCATTATAAAACAATGTTAATCTCCACTTCACCTAGTGGAGATCCCCTTGAAAAAGTAGTAAACAATGTTCTTTTGTCTCTTGGCACCTTACTTAAACATAAAGCCCGAGGTGGCGTCCTGGACACCAAACCGAGAAGCTGACGAGGAGGCAACATGAGAATCCCACTGTCTGGCCGTCATCTGTGTCAAAGCCATTTCAATGAGATCCTTGAATGCCCTCATGCAACCTCCGTCCACGACCTTCTTTATCCTTGAAACTGCCATGACCCAGTTTTGAAGCAAGAAGTCAAGAGATAGGTGGTTTGACAAGAGAGCTTGAGTGAGGGAGATCTCATGATCACTAGTGGCGGGTGAGATGCTAAAATAAGAAAAATAACGAGGCAACTACTGCGACAGGTCTACGACGACAATGCATCTCAGCAAAAACACAGCTTCATCAGTCAGTCCTTTGATCATTTCTAGGGGAAAAGACTTTATCTTCGCCACAATACTGGAGAGAGTGATTTGCTCCAGCCAAATCCACAACGCAATGGTGAAGGCTGTAACCTTAGGATCGCGATGGAGCTGGAAAACAAGGATTGAGTAAAGTTGAGGTTGATTGTGGGGAAAACTTTGATCATCTTAGTCAATAGAGAGCAACATTTGGGTTCACTCCTTAGAGTAAGTACCCTGAGGTAGTGGAATTGAGATTTTATTCACTTCTACAAACTAGTTAAGGAAACATATGAACACGACAGTCACAAATGAAAATGCAATGACATCATCTAGCAAGTAGAGTTTTTAGTAGTCCTCCATTTTTCTTCACAAAATCCTCCACTTTGACCAAGAGAAGACTTACAAACATAAAAAAAACTTTGCTATCCAACCGTGGTCATTCGCTTTGTCTATGCCAGTCATGATCTCTTTTTTACCCTCTTTAACCATAAGGGTATACTATCTAGGGCAAGAAGAGCGGAGTACATATGTGACTCCTATGCGAGAAGAACCGAAGGGAGTTGGAAATTTCTCACTCAAAACTTCTAGTACACAAAGTATTCTCCAGGTTTGAGGCTCTAATTGAGCTGGTGGCATCTCCACGAGTGAAAGAAAACCTTGGACTAAATGAAAGAATGGGAAAGACATTCCGATCTTAAATGGATATGCAAAGAAGTTTACCCAGCCAGGGAAGAACAAATCGACTTTCTTTTTTCCTCAAGGAAGTGGATCCTGGCCACCTCCAAAAAGCCATATGCCGACTTGATTTTCGTGATGTCCTTGATCGTTTATATGATGGACTTTGAATCTTTGAGATCTAAGATTTCAAGAGGAGCGAGTTTGAGGGAAGCCATGGAGAAATAAGAGGAGAAAGAGTTTATTACAGAGAGAAATGGGGAATATTTGAAAATATTTTTTGTGATGGTTCGTAAGAAAAGAAGATAATGGACAGAATAGCGCAATAAGCGAAGGAGAAAGATTGTTCAAATTCAAAATGATGGTCTCGTTACTTGCGCTTTAGCCACCATAATTATGAATGAGGGAAATTGTTGAGCCGAAGATTAAATAAATAGATAAGAATGTTCGGCCCAAGGTTTTAATAAAGAGATGTGGAGACCCAATGCTAAAAGTCCATATAACTAAAGGATGGATAGACTTGCAAGCAATAGATTGATAGAGATGCCCAACTCCTTTCCGGATTGGACGGAAGTGGATGAGAAATCTCGGGGGAGCTAAATAGTATCAATCAAAGTCATTGCGTCGAGTATATAGACAAGAACTGGTATTTTGTAGCACATTCTCTATAACATTCATCCTCATACTTTAGATTGTAATCTTAAGCTAATCAATCGATTATTGTTCATGTATTGTATTTCATCAATTCAACTATTGTTAAGAATATCGTTCTTGCACATTCCAATTTCAATTGATATATATGTGTGTGTGTGTGTGTGTGTATTTCATAAAGTAGTCATCTCTTAAACACTTCCACGTCAGATCTATATACTTGTCTTCTAAACTAGCTCACTTCAAATGGATCGATCACAACCCTTAGCTTGGCATGGGTTGCTAAAATATAATACGTATAATTGATGGCATGTGTTACGTTTGAGTTTGATCTGTTTTTTTGGAGCATATTTATGTGAATCCAGCTGATGTGAATGGTTTCACAAGAAGCTTAATAGACGCTAACGCCTATCCTCAAGTTTGCTTTGAGATGATTAAAGTTTTCCACACATTCAACCGCCAACTTTACTCAATCCTAGTTTTCGATCTCCAACGTGATCCTAAGGTTGCAGCCTTCACCATTGCATTCTGGATTTGGATTGAGCACATCACTCTCTCTAGTGTTGTGGGGAAGATAAAGTCTTTTCCCTAGAAACGATCAAAGGACTAGCCGATGAAGATATGTTTTTATTGAGATGCATTGCCGTCGTAGACCCGTTGCAGCAGTTGCCTCATCACTTCTCTTATTTCAACATCTTACCGCCACTAGTGATCAAGAGATCTTTCTCACTCAAGATCTCGTGTCAAACTACCTATCTCTTGACTTCTTGCGTCAAAACCAGGTTATTGTAGCTTTAGGGATCAAGAAGGTTGTGGACGTATGGTGCGTGGGGCATTTAAGGATCTCAGTGAAATGGCTTTAACGTATACAATGGCCGAATAATTGGATTCTCCCAGTACCTCCTTCTCATGTTCTCAAACGGTGTCCGCCTGCTGCCTCGTGCTTTAAGCTTCAGCGACGTGCCAAGGGCAGAAGAACATTGTTTGCTACTTTTTCAAGGGTATCTCCGGTGGGTGAAGTGAAGATTAAAGACTTTTTTCAATGACATGTTTCAGGGTCATAAGTGTGTGGGAGTTGTGTGATGAAACCATTGAAGTCGATTAATCAGCAGCCACTTTTTGCAGTGAGCGTCTTCACCACTTTCGGAATCATCTATTTTGTACTTAACGCAAATGAGAAAGAAAAGCTCTTCATTAATGGAAAACCAATCTGGGTGCGCATGTTTATCCCCATGCCAAACCAACTTTCTGAGGTACTTCGATCCCATAGGTAGATAGTAGATGCATTTATGTTCTCTTTGATAGTGTCCAACATTAGTTTTGTATCTCGTCTAGCCATTATAGTTAGTACTTCTGACATTAATATGGCTTAAGGAAGGGTAACAACTATGGTACCCATGTAAAAAATGGGGTACCGTACTTACCATTCACTTCATTGGTCCAAATTGTTATCTAAATAATTCAACTAAAACATTTTGATTGGTCTATGTAGACAAAGATATGATACCTTAAGGGTACCATAGATTTCTCCTACAGTAATTTGTAATGTTTTGGAAATTTAAGAAGTAAATCGGTATATAGATAAATAGATAGGAAGATGCCTCACTATACTTTTCATTTTTTTTGAATACGTAGCATGATATTTTGAAAATATTGTTAAAGTATATGATGCCTTGAAGTATTGATCATCCATATCAAGAGTACAGAGCTAGAGAAACTGCGTTATCGCTACTTGATCATCTTTGCAGGCATTTCATTGCATTATACTTTGGCTGCCACGTAAGATGCTAGGACATGCTCGATCAATTTACATTCATATATAGCTATTGTGCACCGCAAATTAAAGCCACGATGATTGATGAGAACTTTATTTGGCCTAAATCATCTCGATCAATAATTCACTCTGCTTTGCGTAGTTTCAACACATATGATCTATATTTCTTCTATGCTAGATAGCTCTAAATCGATCACGACCCTTAACTTGTCATGGGTTGCTTAATTGATGGGTTACATTTTTGTACAATCCGACCTTTACTTTTTTTTTTTTTTTTTTTTTTTTTTTTTTTTTATTATCCCGGAAGGCAAACCACCACAATCCGACCTTTACTTTTGTGCTTTCAAGTTCTTCATATGTGAATCCAGCAAAAGTTAATGATTTTTGGAGGATGCGAAATGAATGCTAGCGCCAATCCTAAATATTGCATTGAGATGAGTAAGGTTTTTCATACAATCAACCGACAACTGTACTTAATCCTAATTTTCCAATCGGAGACTGATACTTATGCCCCTGATTACGTAATTGCGGTGTGGGTTTGGCAGAATCTAAGCACATCACTCTCGCCACCCTGTGGAAAAAATAAAGTATTCTTCCCTAGAAATGACAAAAGGACTGACCAATGAAGCGGTGTTTTTACTGAGATGCAACACCATTGTAGGTCCGTAAGCCTGCACTACACTTGCCTTGTCACAACTTTTATTTCAGCATCCCACATGCCACTAGTGATCAGGAGATCCCCTTCACTAGGTCTCTCGTTGGAAAGGACCTATCTCCTAACTTTGTGCATCAAAATCGGATTGCGGAAGAGTCCGAGATCAAGAAGATTGTGGACAGAGGGTGTGTTAGGGGCATTGAAGGATCTCATTGAAATGGCTTTGACGCAGATGGGCGGGAAGCTGGAATCTTCCGGTGTCTCATTGTCATCTTCCAGATCGGTTTCTGGGAGGTCGCCTTGGGCTTTAGGCTTTAGTGAAACCCCAACAGGCATGCAACAGAACATTGTTTGTTACATTTTCAAGGGACATTTATAGTGGGTGAAGGGGATGTTTAATACTTTTTCTACGACATGTTTGGGGGTCAGTATTGTGTGGAATTTTTTTATGTAGCTAGTGAAGCCATTTCAATGAGATATTTCAATGCCTTAACACCTCTTCTGTCTACAACCTTCTTGATCTCGGAAGCTTCCACAATCCTATTTTGACTCACGAAGTTAGGAGATAGGTTCTTTCCAACGAAAGAATGAGTGAGGTTGATCTCATGATCACTATTGGCAGGTGAGATGTTGAATAAAAGAGAAGTGAAGAGGCAGCTACAGTTGTGGTCTTACGGGCCTACATACAACGATGATGAATCTCAATAAAAACACGGCTTCATCGGCCAGTCCTTTGGTCATTTCTCGGGAAGAAGACTATATCTTTGCCACAATAGTGGATTATTGAGTGATGTACTCTGATTTAGCCAAATTCATAACACAATTGTGAAGTTTGCAACATGATCGATATCTAGCTGGATCGATATCCTAGCCAAACTAGGATTAAGTACAGTTGCCTCTCAATTGTATGACAAACTTTGTTCATCCCAGTGCAAACTTCGGGGTTGCGCCTGCGTCCATTTCACGTCCTCTAAAACTCATTCACATTCTCCGGATTCACATAATTAAGCTCGAACACACAAAATTAAAGGCCGGATTGAACAAAAACCTAACCCATCAATTAAGCAACCCATGCCAAGCTAAAGGTCGTGATTAGGAGCTATCTAGCATAGAAGAAATACAGATAAAATGTGGAGTCTAAACAAAGCAGCATGAGATTATTGATTGAGATTATTGAGACCAAATAAAGTTCTCATCGATTATCTTTACTTTAAGTTGCAGCGCACGATTGCTATATATGAATGTAAATTGATCGAGCAAACCAACCATGTTACATAGCGGCCAAAGTACAATATAATGAAATTGCCTGCAAAGATGATCAAGAAGCGAGGACGGAACTACTCTAGCTCTAGACTCTAAAGAGGGATGATCAATATTTCACGTCATCATATACTTTATGAATACTTCCAAAACATCATGCTATGTATGCACAAACTAATTTGAAAAGTATAGTGAGACATCTTCCGCCATGAATGCTTAATGTGTTGAGGCATGCATGAGTACAAAATAGCGTGGTTCCTATCTTTTTATCTATATACTGATTTACTTCTTACATTTCAAAAAACCACAAATTATTTTAGGAGAAATCTATGGTACCCTTAAGGTATCATATATTGCCCACATGGACCAATCCGATTATTGTAGTTGAATTATTTAGATATAAATTAAAAATGATATAATGATTTGGACCAATGAAGTGAATCGTAGGTACAGTACCCCATTTTTTACATGAGTATCGTAGTTGTCACCCTTACTTTAGCCATATTAATATCAGAAGTAATAACTAAAATGGATATATAGAGGAGATACAAAACTTACCATGGACACTAATTAAAGAATGCATACATACATCTATTATCTATCTATCTATCTATGGGATCAGAGGTAATCAGAAAGATGATTTGGCATGGGGATAAACTTGCGCACCCAGAGTGGTTTTCCCCTAATGGAGAGCTTCGCTTTCTCAGTTCCGTTGAGGACAAAATGGATTATTCCGGAAGTAGTGAAGACGATGACTTCAAAAAGTGGCTGCTAATTAGTCGGCTTTACTAGATGCATAGGCACAACCTCCATAAGGTCATGACCTTGAAACATGTCTTTATAAAAAGTTGTTAATCTTTACTTTATACACTGGAGATCCCCTTGAAAAGTAGCAAACAATGTTCTTCTGCCTCTTGGCGCCTCACGGAAACATAAAGCCCGAGGTGGCAGCCTGCAGGACACCGAACCGAGAAGTTAACGAGGAGGCAACAGAATAATCCAACTGTCCGGCCATCATCTGTGTGAAAGCCATTTCAATTAGATCCTTGAATACCCTCACACACCTTCCGTCCATACATGACCTTCTTCATCCTTGAAGCTGCCGCGCTCGGTTTTGACGCAAGAAGTCAAGAGATAGCTAGGTGGTTTGACATGAGAGCTTGAATGAGGGAGATCTCATGATCACTAGTGATGGGTGAGATGCTGAAATAAGAAACGTGACGAGGCAACTGCTGCAACGGGTCTACGACAAAAATGCATCTAAGCTAAAACACATCTTCATTGGCCAATCCTTTGATCATTTCTACGGGAGAAGACTTTATCTTCACCACAACACTGGAGAGAGTGATGTGCTCCAGCCAAATCAACAACGCAATTATGAAGCTAAGGCTGCAACCTTAAGATCCTGTTGGAGCTGGAAAACTAGGATTGAGTAAAGTTTGATCATCTAAGTGCAAACTTGAGGATAGGCGCTATCATCCATTTAGCTTCTTGCAAACCCATTCACATCAGCTGGATTCACATAATTATGCTCTAAAACACAAAAATAAAGGCCGGATCAAACTAAAACCTAACCCAATCCATCAGTTATACGTATTATATTTAAAGAACCCATGACAAGCTAAGGATTATGATCGATCCATTTGAAGCTTGCTAGCTAGAAGATAAGTATGTAGATCAGACGTGGAAGGGTTTACGCAAAATCGATCTATTTTATGAAAAATATATATGAATTGAATTGGGAACGCGCAAGAACGATATTTTTAAGAAGGAAAAAGGGTCATACAAACCCTTCTACTATATCAAATAAGTCACTCCAACCCTTCTACTAAAAAAACCATCACATAGATACACTTATTATTGAAAAAGCATCAAATAGGTCAAGATACCGGGTGAATACTCGCTATAGCAGGTCATGGGTTGATTTCACATATTTTTTGCATTTTCATTAGTTTTTTCATTTTTCTTTTTCTTTCTTATGTCTGCGCCTTATATAGTAGTTCGTACAATCGTACGTAGTATTTGATAGGTAACTACGTATACGTAGTTCTCAAATCTCAACCTCCTGACTAACATTCTCGTTTTCTTCCTCCATTGTTTTCTCTTTTCATTTTTTGTATTTGTTTTCATTTTTTGTCTTCCACTAAAATGCAAAAATCACCTCCCCTTGTCTTTACTTTACTGAATCTAAGAGAAAATGGATTGTGTCTTTAATTTTTGAGAGCTTAAAATTAAAATTCCCAAATTGGAACTAACTTCCTATCCTACACTTTCCTTTATCATTCTTAAAGGATTAAAAAAAAATAAAACTTAGAATAAGTCAAATAAAGAAATAGAAAAGATAAATAAAACTATGCAGACCTCAACCGCCACCTCAACCACCTTCCAGCACTGCTTCTTCTGGGCGCCGAAAAAGAGTGCCAAGTTATAGAAAATGTCATCGCGGTGACAATTTTAAAAAACAAATTTGAATATTTTCAACGAGTAAAATTAAAATATCATCTTCGTGCATAGCATTTTCAGAGGAATGTCGCATTTCTACATAAGATGGCATTTTTTTGGCGATCGAAGCTGGTGGTGCTGGGAGGTGGAAGATGCGGTGACAGTGGCCTAAATATTTTTATTTTTTTAAGGAATTTTTTAAAGACTTTTTGAAGTTTTTTTATTTTTTATTTGTTTATTTTATTATTTCCCGTTTTTATTATTAACTTATAAATATTTTATTATTTTTTATTTTTTATTATAACAATACTATGATTTCCATATAGAAATGGGGTAGATTAGGAAGAAAGGATATAAATTACTTCCATTTTGTAAATTAAAAGATTATAGCCCTGTTGTTGAAGTTAGGGCTATTTTAGTTATACGAAGTGTTAATATATTATTGGCCCAAATAGCCTTTGTATATTAATAATAGTTGACAACCTATTCAGCAACCCACTACTCTTACTCCAGTTACCAAACTTGTTTTGTACCAAGTCTATTTCTCCCGTTTGAATTTGAACTCAAATAAGTGAGATCAAATAAGTGAGGTGTGTGATTGTGTTGTCCCTTGCACCGTCCAATCACTTGAGCTAATAAGCCAAATCTTCTTTATTATGAGACTTCCCTGCATCCTACTTCATGTGCTATTGTTCTCTACCGACAGTTGCTCCTTCCTTGCTCTAGCTGTATATATCCACCACCTCTTGAAGCTTTTTGAGATAGACAGTGAGAACTCCTTCTTTGTGAAGCTGAGTGAGAGGAGTGTTGAGAAGGTAGAATAGGTTGTTGCTCCCTTAGCCTTGGTGTGCACAAGGAGACTACCGGAAACCGATCTCCGGCGACCTGAGCCGAATCCGGCAAGACAGAAACGGATCCACAACAGTGGTATCAGAGCCAAGGGCTGTCTTCGCCGACGATTTCGCTACATTCCGACGTCCGCCGCCGTTGACCGCCGTTCGCCGCCGTTGACCGCCGTTGACCGCCGTTGACCGCCGGTTGAAGCTTCTGGAAGACCTGCCAGATCTGAGACGTGGTTCTTTGGTGCTGCTAGACCCTTACCGCCCCAACCCCGTCCGTCGTTAGTCGATTCCGGAGCTCGAGGGTGGAGGTCGCCGACTGCCTGGGAATCATAGCCGCAGGTGCTGAAGCTGGACGAGGACTTCACGCGGGAGAACTCGCTGGACGCTGAAGCAGAGTCCTTGAGGCAGAGGCCTGACCGCAGGATTGAGGCAGGTGCGTGGAGGCTGAGTGTCGCTGGACATTTCCGTTCGTGAGGCCAGGATCTGGAATCTGGAGCAGAGCTTTGGAATCTTGAGCGGAGCTGGACCATGGAGCGGAGCTGGACCTTGGAGAGGAGCTGTTGATTTCCGTTCGTTGTTGGTCCTTAGGAGCCGTCGCCTGGAGGTTCGCCGCCGCAGGGATCTGCTTGACGGAAGTTGAAACCGGAATCCACCATCGCCGCCTTACCGGAAGTTGTTTGCCGAAGGTCTCTCATCGCTGCCTAGTGTTGCTCGTCGCTGGTCTTTCTTCTCTCGCACAGAAGTTGAAGACGAAGGACGCTGGTTGTTTCTCTTGGTGGTACTCTTTTGTTTTCTAAGAGATCCGTTTCTCTGGAGCTACGAAACCTTAGGCCCCTGTTCTATAGCTTGGACTTTGGAATTTGGAGTGCAGCTGTACTTGGGCTGGACAACACTGCTGCCTCTCTTCAAAAGTTGCTGGACGTGCCTAGTATGGTGGATGCCTAGGACTTGGTCAAAATTCAGTCAACTGTCCATCAACCATTCCAAAATCCCTTTGTGGGTGGGTAAGGTCCAAACACTCTCCTAGTGTTTGGCTACTGTAAGTTTTCTTTAAATGAAATTTCATTTACTGTTTTTCATTTAATTTAAACTGTTAAAATTTATTGTTGATTTAATACTTGCTACTTGCTAGAATTATATTTATTTGTGCTATTGTTTAGCCCTATAAATATTAAACTGTTTTTCTAGCTATAGTTGCATTTTTATTTTTGTGTTAATTTTTCTGTGTGAAAATGTCTGTATTTAATCAGTACGGAATGGCTCCATTTAATGGAAAAACTGATTTTAGCATATGGAAACAGAAAATAAAATGCATATTAATTCAACAAAAATCATATAGGGCCATTAGTCAAACCTATTTGACTTCCGATACGGAAGAGAAAAAGGCAGAAATGAATGAAAGTGCGTGTTCTATAATTTACTTGAACTTATCTGATTGTGTGCTCAGAAAAGTAGGAATTTTAGAATCTGCCAAATCTTTGTGGGATAAACTTGAAGAGCTTTATACTGAAACCTCTCTACCGAGTAGAATGTTCTTACTTGAAAAATTTTTCAAATTTAGACTTGACATGTCTAAAGATATTGAAGAAAATCTTGATGTTTTCACAAAACTTATTTCCGATATTAAGTTGTCTGGTGACAAACACATAGATGATTATACTCCCATTGCTTTATTGAATGCCATACCTGATTCTTATAGTGATGTTAAATCTGCCATTAAATACGGTAGAGATAATATAACGCTAGATATTGTTGTTAATGGTCTCAAAAGCAAAGAGTTAGATTTAAAGCAATCTAGAGGAAGTAAGAATTCGGGTGAGGTGATGCATGTTAGGGGTAGGCCTCAGAATAGGTCTCATAACCAAAAATATGCTAGTAATGGAGAATCAAGTTTTAGGAAGAATTCTGCGAATAGGAAGGGTAGATCTAAGTCTAGATCTAAAGCTAGAAAATGTTATAATTGCCATGAATTTGGTCACTTCATTAAGGACTGTCCTAAGCCTAAGAAAAATCAGCATAATGAACATGCTAATGTGGCTTTTGGTGAAGAAAAAATGGGTGATATTTTTATGGTTAATAATCTTTGTGATCATGCATGTGTTAATTCTGTGCTTTCTAATTCCCTATGTGAATCTGATTGGTTAGTTGACTCCGGTTGTACTTTTCATATGACTCCCTTTGAAAATCTTTTTTCAAATTATAAGAAAATTGAAAATGGCTATGTGTCTATGGCTAATAAAAGAAATGCAACGTGTTAGGAACTGGTGATGTATGCCTTAGATTTTCTTCTGGCTCTGTGTTCACTTTGAAAGATGTTAGGCATGTTCCTGATTTACGTTATAATTTGCTTTCATGTGCATCCCTTGAAAATGAAGGTTTTGAGGGAAAATGGGGGAAAGGGGTTATGAAAATCATGAAAGGATCTCTTGTTATTTTTACTGCTGAAAAGAAAAATAACTTGTATGTGTGTCAAGCTGAACCTGTACCTGATTATGTGTACTCTGTGATAGGTGATAAATCTATTTTATGGCATAATAGATTAGGTCACATGAGTAATAAGGGATTAGATATTTTGCATAAAAATGGTCACTTTGGTAGTGATAAATTATCCCCTATTGAATTTTGTGAATCATGCGTGTTAGGAAAACAACATAGGGTTAGCTTCCCTATCTCTACTTTTCCTAATCAATCTAAGTGTGTTGACATACTTGAGTATTTGCATGCTGATGTGTGGGGTCCCTCTAGTGTTCCTACGCAAGGAGGGAATCAATATTTTCTTTCCATTATTGATGATTATTCTAGGAAAGTTTGGGTTTTGCTCATGAAACAAAAATCTGAAGTTTTTGAAAAATTTAAAAACTGGAAAATCATGATAGAAAACCAAACAGGAAAGAAAATTAAAGCCCTTAGGACAGACAATGGACTTGAGTTTTGTAATAAACAAATGAATGATTTGTGTGCTACTTGGGGTATAAAAAGACATAAATCTGTTCCTTACACACCCCAACAGAATGGGGTTGCTGAAAGGATGAATAGATCTCTCTTAGAGAGGGTGCGGGCCATGTTGGCCACATCTGGGCTCTCTAAGAAATTTTGGGGGGAAACGCTTAATACCGCTGCTTATTTAATTAATAGGTCCCCGTCTGTCCCCTTAGGAGGGAAGTGCCCAGAATTTGTTTTCACGGGCAAGAAGCTTGATTTGACGAACTTAAGAGTGTTTGGATGTGCGGGTTATGTGCATCAAAAGATTGATAAACTGGAACCTAGATCTAAGAAGTGTGTTTTCTTAGGGTACCCAGAAGGGGTAAAGGGTTATAGGCTTTGGGATAGGAGTGAACCAGGGTTTAAAGTAGTTATAAGTAGAGATGTCATTTTTAATGAAAATGAATTTCCTTGTTTGACTTTACCTGTGCATGTTCCTCATAATGATGCTCCTAATGAGGTGGAGCAAGTGCCTGTTAAATTTCAATCTGAATTTTCTGCTAAAAATGATTTGCATGAAAATGTTCTTGAAAATCAAGGTGAGAGTACTTCGAATGAGGTGGAGCATGATATTCATGATGAGAATGATTTTTCTGAAAATGATGATTTGCATGACTATCAACTTGCTAGGGATAGAGATAGAAGGGTTATTAAGAAACCAGAAAGATATAGGGATTGCAATTTGATTAATTGTGATATATCTGAGTTTGCCTTTAACATATTTGAATCCCTTGAATGCAATGAACCTAGGACTTTTAAAGAGGCTTTAAAGTCTAAATATTCCAAAGAGTGGATTAGTGCTATGAATAGTGAAATGGAATCCCTTAAAATTAACCAAACTTGGAAACTTGTTCCTAGACCCGCTAGTTGTTCCTTAGTGGATTGTAAGTGGCTATTTAAGGTGAAGCAAGAATCTGAAAATGTGAGGTTTAAAGCTAGATTAGTAGCTAAGGGATTTACTCAAAAGGAGGGAATTGATTATGCCGAAATTTTTGCTCCTGTTGTTAAGTTCACCACCATTAGAATTATACTTGCTTTAGTTGCTCATTTTAATTGGGAATTAAAACAGATGGATGTAACTACTGCTTTTTTGCATGGTGATCTTGATAAGAATATTTATATGCACCAACCTGAGGGTTTTGTTGACCCTAAATTGCCTGACCATGTGTGTTTGTTGAAAAAAGCTTTGTATGGTTTAAAACAATCACCTAGGCAATGGAATATTAAATTTGACAAGTGCATGCAATCTTTAAAATTTTCTAAGAGCTCCGCCGATCATTGTTTGTATTATAAAAATATTGACTCCGCGCCTATATTTTTATTACTCTATGTGGATGACATGTTAATTGTTAGTCCTTGTTTGAAGTCTATTGAGCATGTCCAAAAATCTCTTTGTGAAAACTTTGACATGAAAGACTTAGGCGATGCTAGGAAAATTTTAGGCATAAGCATTATCAGGGATAGAAAGAAATCTACTCTAGTGTTAAATCAAAGATCATACATTGATAAGGTTTTGAGTAAATTTTCTATGTCTGATGCTAAATCTGTGAATGTGCCTCTTGCTTCTCATTTTGTGTTAAGTAAGGATCAGTCCCCCAAGACTGAAACTGAAATGAATGAAATGAAAAATGTGCCTTATTCGAATGCTATAGGATCTGTCATGTATCTCATGGTTAGTACTAGGCCTGACATTGCATATGCGGTTAGTTGTTTGAGTAGATACATGTCTAATCCTGGAATGCCTCATTGGAATGCTTTGAAATGGCTTTTAAGGTATTTGAAATATTCTGTGGATGTTGGTTTGACTTTTTCTAAGTGCTCTGAAGGTGTTAAATTAATTGGCTATGTTGATTCCAATTATGCTAATGATAGAGATAATAGAAAGTCTACAACTTCTTATGTGTTTACTTTGTGTGGCTCTTGTGTAAGTTGGAAATCCCAACTTCAACCTATTGTTGCTCTATCTACTACTGAGTCTGAGTATGTAGCTGCCACAGAAGCTTTCAAAGAAGCTATTTGGCTTACAGGTCTTTTGCATGAAATTAATTTTCTTGACAAAAATGTGGTTATATTTTCTGACAGTCAATCTGCTATTCAATTGTGTAAAAATCCTGTTTTCCATGATAGGACTAAGCATATTGATGTTAGATTTCATTATATTCGAGATATTGTTGAAAAGGGAATTATAAAATTAGAGAAAATTCCTTCAGAATTTAATCCTGCTGACATGGGTACTAAATGTTTACCTGTTGAAAAATTTGTTTCGTGTCAAAAGATTTTAAATTTTGATTTTGGATGAATTTTTTCTGTGTTGCATCGGTTTACTATTAACTTACCTAGTGTTTGTTAATAGTTTGGTGTTGGTGTCCCTTCGAACTCGATGACCATTATGGTAGAGTAAAGTCCTTTATGGACTCGGCAAGCTTGGTGTGTTGGCCCCTTTGTGATCCGAGAATACATGGGGTATTCTCTTATATTACTTGTATAATCTTTGCGATAATACTTGTAATAATTCGGCGATGATGAGTCCGCGGTTCCGTGAATTGTCTCAGTGCACTACCTTGGGCCAAAGGTGGAGATTGTTAATATATTATTGGCCCAAATAGCCTTTGTATATTAATAATAGTTGACAACCTATTCAGCAACCCACTACTCTTACTCCAGTTACCAAACTTGTTTTGTACCAAGTCTATTTCTCCCGTTTGAATTTGAACTCAAATAAGTGAGATCAAATAAGTGAGGTGTGTGATTGTGTTGTCCCTTGCACCGTCCAATCACTTGAGCTAATAAGCCAAATCTTCTTTATTATGAGACTTCCCTGCATCCTACTTCATGTGCTATTGTTCTCTACCGACAGTTGCTCCTTCCTTGCTCTAGCTGTATATATCCACCACCTCTTGAAGCTTTTTGAGATAGACAGTGAGAACTCCTTCTTTGTGAAGCTGAGTGAGAGGAGTGTTGAGAAGGTAGAATAGGTTGTTGCTCCCTTAGCCTTGGTGTGCACAAGGAGACTACCGGAAACCGATCTCCGGCGACCTGAGCCGAATCCGGCAAGACAGAAACGGATCCACAACACGAAGTATTTATTATTTAGGGCTATTAGGCGATTATTTTCCTATTTTTATGACTTTTCATTAATATACATATATAATTTTTATACTCCGTATAAAAAACTTTAAATTCCAGATTGAAATTTGTTTCATGTGTATTTAATGTGATAAATGTCAATATGTCATCCCCAGTTGTCCAAATTTAAGTAAATGGAAATTTCATTGTTAAAATTTAACTAACACCATTTGTTTGTTGTAACTTTAACACAGTTACGATTATTAACTTTAGACGAAATAAAAAATTACACATTTTATACACAATTTCACTGTCCTTCACACCAATATTTTTTGTCTCTAATGTTAGGATATAGATAAAAATGTCGAGCAAAAAAATTAAATTTTATAAACAAGATTAGCTTAGTCCGATACATAGCCTCATACAAAAAAAATCAGACTAAACAAAATGGTGTATAATTTTTTGTGCCACACATTTATTATTTTTTTGGACAATTCTTTCTAACTTATATAGTATCTGCTCAATGTTAATGCCAACATCCTTGAACTGGGATGAGATTCGAACGTGTGACCTTCTCCTTGGGAGTGCCACAGTGATGCATGCCATCAGACCACAAGGTACTTGACCACATTTATTGTTTGTTAAAGTAGTTTTTTCGACCGATATGTTTTATATATTTTACAAACATAAAATATCGTTGAGAAAGATTTTGAAAACGTGTATACAAATATACTACCTCTATCATGTTGAAAGGTTTCATGACAAAATGACACGATTATTTAGACAATAATTAAATAGGCGATTTGAGTATATTTTGAGAAATAGTTTTAATAAGTATATACTACGTAATATAATGGGGTTAGTGTTGATAATTGTGATGTTATAAATGTATTATTTTTAATATTTAATGATTAATTTGTCATTTAAGATTGTTAATTGTTTTCTAAAATGGAAATATGAACCTTTATATGAGACATCCAAAAAGGGAAAGTGAGAATATTTCTATGGGACGGAGGGAGTACTAGTACAATCTAAAACTTCGTCGGAATTTTTTTTGTCCGTACCAAACATCTATTGTTTATAAAATTAGATTTTTTCTATCAATGTTTTTTCTATAACCTTGCTTTGCTTAACCTTTTTGAAAATGTGTAAAAAAATTATACAATTTTTATCTTGTCTGAATCATTTTTTTTCTGTAGTAGACATTTGTTATCTATAAAATTAGATTATCCGGCTAATTTGTTTTATTTTTCACCGACAACTAAGAGACTATATTTCAATATCACAAAAGCACTATGAAATACTTGTAATAAAGAAGATTTAAATAATTAAATACCATTCCTCTTATGTTTTGATAAATCACGTTTTTCTTTATTACTACGTATTTCTTACTTCTAAACTACTACTCCTATTCATTAACTTCTTCCCTACAAATGTATTTGTTTTTTACCTTTTTCTTTTAAGTTACACTTGTCCGTTTATGGAAATCCAAAAGAGAATGAACAAAAAAAAGAAAAAAATGAAAATGAAAAGAAAAGGGAAAGAAAAGGGAAAGCAAGACAAAAAAAAATACACGCACGTTTTCAAAAGAAAAAAGGAAAGAAAATTGATACTCCACTACTATACGTATATGAAAGAAAAAGAATAAAAGAAAAAAACCCATCTACTATACGTACATAAGTGAGTACGGAGTATGAAAGGAGTTCAATAAAAACCTTTACCTGCTCCAACAAGTCATTCCAGGTCACATTGGGTTAATTGATCTTTTTTGGAGAGTGAGTGTATCTATATGATGCTTAATTTTGTAGAAGAGTTTATTTGACCCTTTTTCCTTTTAATAATAGTTGAATTGACGAAATAAAATAAATGAACAATGATTGATTGATTAGTTCAAGAATAGAATGTAAAGTATGAGAGTTAGGGAGTGTTTGCAATAGTTTAAAAACAACACTTCTCAGCTTTTGACTTAAAAACACTTATTTACTTTTTCTCGGTTTGCGTGTGAAAAGTGTTTTTTCCCTTTTCTATTACACAAAAAACACTTATTTTACCAAACACTACCAACTTTTACTTTTCTAAATCACTTTTTTCTCAAACACTATCAACTTTTACTACTTATCACTTTTTCCCAATCACTCAAAAAATGCTTTTTTTAAGCAGAAGCAGTTGTAAACACCCCATAATCTGATAGAGCGTGTGCTACGAAAGACCAGTTATCATCTATATACTCGATGGAATGACTTTGATTGCTACCGTTTAGATCCACAATGATTTCTCCTCCATTTCCATCGCATGCGGAAAGAAGTTGGGCGTCTCTATCCGTTTAGTGCTTGCAAGTCTATCCATCTTAGCTTTTAGTTATATGGATCTTTCTCATTGGGCCACCACATATCTTCATTAAAACTTGGGCCGAACATTCCTATACATTTAATTAATCACAGGCCCAACAATTCCCCTCATTAAAGACAGGGGCTAAAGCGTGCATACCGAGCCATTTTTAATTTGGTCAACCTTTCTTCTTCGCTTATAGCACCATTCTGTCCTTATTATCTTTTTCCTTTTGAACTGTCACGAACCTTATTTTTGAAAATTCCCCACTTCCCTCTGCAAGGAACTCTTTCTCCTCTGATTTCTCCATTTCTTCCCTCAAAATTGCTCCACTTGAATTCTTAGGCTTTGTTTGCAAACAATTAAAAAAAAGGGAAAAGGGGCAAATAAGCCCTCGAACTAATCAAAAAAGTGCAAATAAGCCCTTTTGTAGGAGGTTCCGTCCGGTCATCGTCATTTGGGGAGGTTCACGGTGGAATTTTTTGATGAAATTTTTTGAGCATCTTATTCATTAAGTCTAGTTTAGTCCTACTGAATTTCAGCTAAAAATTTAACCGGGAAGACAGTCAAATGAATTTTTGAAGATAACTGTGCAGTTAAACAACGCAGTATATTTCCGAAAATCATTTGAGTGCCTTCCTGGTTGAATTTTTAGCTGAAATTCGGCATGACTAAACTAGACTTAATGAAGAAGATGCTCAAAAAAATTCATCAAAAAATTCCACCAAGAACCTCCCCAAATGACGATGATCGGACAGAACCTCCTTCAAAAGGGCTTATTTGCACTTTTTTGATTAGTTCGAGGGCTTATTTGCCCCTTTTCCCTTGAAAAAAAAGCGTTTCCCAGCTTTTGGCTTTAAAAAGTTAAAAAGAGTGTTTTCAAGTGACAACTTCTATTTAAATTAATACTTAAAAGCTAATAGCTAGAATCTGTTTTTTACTTTTTCCATTACACAAAAAGCACTTATTTTACCAAACACTTTCAACTTTTACTTTTCAAAATCATTTTTTTTCTCAAATACTACCAACTTTTAGCATTAAACATTTTTCCAAAATCCTTCAAAAAGTTCAAAAACACTTATTAGTAGTGTTTGCAAACAAAGCCTTAGATACCAACGATTCAAAGCCCGCCATGCTAGCGATCAAGGACATCACGACAATGAATTCGGCGTATGGCTTTCTGGAGGAGGCCAAGATCCACTTCCTTGAGTAAAAAGAAAGAAAGAGTCAATTGGTTCTTCCCTAGCTAGGTTAACTTCTTCACATATCCCTTTAAGATCAGAATGTCTTTCCCTTTATGCATGTCCTTTAGTCTGTGGTTTTCTTTTGTTGTTCAAAGCCTATGAATAACTATACGAATGTATATATGAATGAGAGAAGAGAAGAGGCATAAACACTCATTATTTTATTAATAACTATTAGGCTTTATATAGCCTTTACAATACTGAAATGAACCAAGCACATAGCAAATAACTAACTCCTAGAATTAAGCTAATCCAAGCATTTGAACGTGAGTAAAATGATGACCAAATCAAAAGCCTAAACTTTAGCTAACCACTTAGACTTATTCATAATAATAATAATAATAAAGACTAAAATGTTTAAAGCAACATTCCACGTATGCATGTCCTTAAATCACGTGTATGCAAGCTCGATCACTCGTCCAACACCTCCCCTTGATCCAAGCTTGTCATCCCAATTCTTTCCATAAAAAATTGATGTTTAGCTTGAGTCAAAGCCTTAGTAACTAGGTCTGCATTCTGAAACTCGGTTCCACAAAACTGCAAAACTATTTTCTCCTCAGCTACAAGCTTCCTGATGAAATGATGCTGCACGTCTATATGCTTTGTTCTAGCATGAAAAGCTGGATTCTTTGCCATAGCAATTGTAGACATATTGTCACACCAAATTTCTGGAATTTCTTGATGTTCACAACACAAATCCTTCAGTAATTTCTTCAGCCATAATGCTTGTTTTGCTGCAGCTCCTGCAGCAATATACTCTGCCTCTGAGGTAGATAAAGCAACTGTATCTTGCTTCTTGGAACTCCATGTAATAGCTCCAGAACCAAGATCAAATACTGAACCCGAGGTGCTTTTTCTATCATCAATACAGCCTGCCCAATCACTATCAGTATAGCCTCTAAGTTTGAAGTGTTTAACACTCTCATACCATATTCCAAAGCCTAGAGTTCCTGCCACATATCTCAGAATTCGTTTAGCTGCACCAAAGTGCTGCTTAGTGGGATAATGCATATACCTAGACACAACACTAACACTGTGTGCAATGTCAGGTCTAGTGTGTGTTAGGTAGTTCAGTCCCCCAACTAGGCTTCTGAATGATCTTTCACTTGCTTTCTCAGTTCCATCACATTTCTGCAGCTTCTCATTGGTATTCATAGGAGTTTTTGCTATCTCACAATTCTCCATATGAAACCTTTTGAGTAAATCCATAGCATACTTTCTTTGGCACAAAAAAGTCCCTCCTTTTTCTGTTTCACTTCCATGCCAAGAAAGTATTGCAAGACCCCTAGATCAGTCATTTCAAACTTCTGCTTCATTGAACTCTTGAAATCTGCTAGCATACTTTCTGAAGAGCTAAAGTACACTATGTCATCAACATAAAGGCAAACAACAATAAACTGATCTGTACCTTGCTTCTTTATGTAAAGTGTTGGCTCATTATCACTCCTAATGAATCCATTAGTAATGAAAAATGAGTCAATCTTACTGTACCATGCCATTGGAGCCTGCTTTAAGCCATAGAGTGCTTTCTTCAGTTTGTACACCTTCTCAGGTTCATTCTTCTTCTCAAAACCCTGAGGCTGTTCAACAAACACCTCCTCCTGAAGTTCTCCATTTAAGAAAGCTGACTTCACATCTAACTGGAACACAGGTAACCTCCATTGTGCAGCTAAAGTTAGGACAACCCTCACAGTTTCAAACCTGGCAACTGGTGAGAAGGTTTCCTCATAATCTATGCCTTCTTGCTGAGCATAGCCTTTGACAACCAACCTGGCTTTGTGCCTAGAAACACTTCCATCCGGGTTGCATTTTGTTCTATAGACCCATTTTAGGCCTATAGCCTTTTTTCCTTTGGCAGACTTACTAGCTCCCAAGTCCCATTCTTCTCTATAACATTGATTTCCTCTTCCATAGCCTTCTGCCATTCAGGCTGAGCAACAGCCTCATCAAAACCTGTGGGTTCTGCAGCAACTAGAGCAAAATCACAATTTTCATAGATATCAACCATTGTTCTTACTCTGCGTGGAGGAGATTCACTTGATTCACTTGATGATGATGAAGGAGAGCTCTGGTTGCTTGAAGAGGTAGATGAACTGTGTGGAGTTGAGGGAGGACTAGGCTGTGGAGGGTCCGCAAGAGGCTCATCAGACCCTTCTACGTTGACTATTCTTCTCAAGCTTCCATCAGTTTGATTGGTTTGATTCCAATCCCACTTTGCATCCTCATCAAAGACCACATTTCTGCTTATAACCATTTTGCTTGTAAGTGGGTTATACAGTCTGTAAGCCTTTGACTGAGTTGAGTAACCAACAAAGATGCACTTCTCTGCTTTAGCATCTAACTTGGTCCTCAAGTTCACCAATGTATAGGCAATGCACCCAAATGTTCTTAGGTGACTGACTGAGGGCTTCTTCTGTCTCCAAGCTTCAAATGGTGTTGAATTCATCACAGCCCTAGTAGGTGAGATGTTGAGAATATAGACAGCTGTTGCAACTGCCTCACCCCAGAATGAGTTAGGCAGCCCTTTAACCTTCATCATACACCTTGCCATTTCAACAATGGTCCTGTTTTTCCTCTCAGCCACCCCATTTTGTTCAGGGGTGTAGGGTGCAGTAAGTTCTCTCCTTATGCCATAATCATCACAGAATTGGTTAAACTCTTTGGAGACAAACTCACCTCCCCTATCAGTTCTTAGGGTCTTCACTCGCAGTCCACTTTGCTTTTCCACCAATGCTTTAAACTTCTTAAAGTTCTCAAAAGATTCAGACTTAGTCTTTTGAAAGTACACCCAGGACATTCTACTGCAATCATTAGTGAGGAGAAAGAAATACTTACTTCCTCCTAATGATTCAGTTTGCATAGGGCCACATAGATCAGCATGTATCAATTCCAAGCACTTACTAGCCCTCCAAGCCTTGCCACTTGGAAATGAGCCTCTAGCCTGCTTCCCATACACACACCCTTCACAGAACTCCAACACCCAAATGCTAGGTAGTCCATGCACAAATTCCTTTGAACTTAGCAATTGTAAGCTGTGATTGTTGAGATGCCCATACCTGAGGTGCCATAGTTTTGCATTTTCATCTCCTTTCACCACAAGAGCTTGGCCTGCATTTCTGGTTAGGTCCAATGGAAAGACCTTGTTCTTTCCCATTGGTATCCTCATCACCACTTCATTTTGCTTATTTTCTTTGATAATACACATTTCATCCTCAAACAGGATTCTGTAGCCACCACATATAAGCTGACCCACACTTAACAAGTTATGGGCCAGGTTAGGAACATACTGCACATTATGCAGTAATTTGGGCTTTCCTTGCTCAGTTGGAAGCTCAATTGTTCCCTGCCCTTCAACTGAAAGCTGCTTGCCATCTCCAAGCCTTACCATACTCTTCTTAGAGTCATCTAGGTCCATAAACATGTCCCTAGAACTGGTCATGTGGTTTGAGCAACCACTATCCACATACCAGACTGTTTTTGCTCCATAGTCACAATTATGTTGAGCAAGGAAAAGGTTTTCATGCTCAGCATAATTAGACTTGCTCTCAGTTCTTCCTTCTCCCTTGTCTTCTTCTTTCTTCCAGCATGAGGCCTCTTTATGGCCTGGCTTGTTGCAGTAATAGCATTTGATGGGGCTCTTGTAATTGCTCCCAGTTGGCTCCTCCTTTCTTTCAGGAGTGTAACCTCTGCCCCCTCTGCCACGACCTCTACCTCTATTGCCTCCTCTCCCACGACCTCTTCCTCTTCCTCTTGAAGATTGCTGAGTCCTATCATGGTGAGAAGTGTCAGCTTTAGCTTGAAAAGCTGTTTCATCCCTTTCTTCCTCTTTATCTTCCCTTTCTTCATAGGCCTGCAAAGAACCTTTGAGTTCATCAAAGGTGTATACCTCCATATCCTTAGACTCCTCAATAGCTGCCACAAGATGAGAGTACTTCCTTGAAAGACTCCTCAGCACCTTACTTATCACTTGTTTAGATTTAACCTCCTCTCCATAGGATCTCATCTTCTGCACTATTGATGTGATCCTAGAGAGGTAATCATTGACAGTTTCTTTGTCCTTCATCTTGGCATTTTCAAACTCCCTTCTTAGGGATTGCAGCCTGACCTCAATGACTTTCTTGTCACCCTTGTATTCCTTTTGAAGAATACTCCAAGCTTCCTTGGATGTTGAGGCTGCAGCAATCCGGGGAAAGACCTCATCATCCAAGGCTTGTTGGATGAAATAGAGAGCCTTTGCATCTTTCTTTCTTCTATCTCTCAAGGCTTGATCTGGTTCCTCCGGTTGTCCATCTTCAAACCCTTCATCAACAATGCTCCATAGCTCTTGAGACTTGAAGAGAGTCTTCATCTTCAAACTCCAAAAGTGGTAATTTGAACCCTTGAACATAGGTAATTGGGAGATTGAATTCCCATTGTTACCACCCGCAGTCTGCATTGTTTTCACTCCTTTTTTTTTGTTTTGTTCCTCCCAATTTAGGCCCTCGGATAGCTCTCTAGCTCTGATACCAAATGTTGTTCAAAGCCTATGAATAACTATACGAATGTATATATGAATGAGAGAAGAGAAGAGGCATAAACACTCATTATTTTATTAATAACTATTAGGCTTTATATAGCCTTTACAATACTGAAATGAACCAAGCACATAGCAAATAACTAACTCCTAGAATTAAGCTAATCCAAGCATTTGAACGTGAGTAAAATGATGACCAAATCAAAAGCCTAAACTTTAGCTAACCACTTAGACTTATTCATAATAATAATAATAAAGACTAAAATGTTTAAAGCAACATTCCACGTATGCATGGCCTTAAATCACGTGTATGCAAGCTTGATCACTCGTCCAACATCTTTCACTCGTAGAGATGCCACCAGCTCATCTAATGTGTCAAACCCGGAGAATAATTCGTGCCCTAGAAGTTTTGGGTGAGAAATTTCAAGCTCCCTTCGATTGTTTCGACATAGGATTCACATATGAACTCCACTCTTCTTCGCCTGGACGGTATACCCTTGTGGTTCAAAAGGGGGAAAGAAAACTGGAGTACTGGTAAAAACTTGATGTCTTTGCATTTTCATTTTTGATTGTCGTGTTCATAAGACGGCCTTTCTCAAACGTCCATGCCATCACCTTTTCCTTTAACTAGAGGTCCTGCCTTTATAGAGTCTTCCAAAGGAACTGAGGAAGTTGGAGAAAATAGCAAAACTAAATTGCTCTAATCGAATTACCGGGGTATAGTACAAGGTCCATTTCTGCATCCTTGACTTGATCCTGTTAAATAACTACTTCGTATATCTTAGAACTTTACCATTCTTCCAAACGGTATTTGTTGTTTCACTTATCATTGTTTAGCTACTACGTCCGGCCTCCTCCAGACAATGCAAGGCTTTCGACCCAGGTGAGCTCTTGAAAGCAACATCAAAGAAGCAGCCAACTGTCCCAATGCACAACTTGTCCCCCAATATTGCCATGCTCACAATGCCTTGTGTTTCAAATTCTACACCGGCTGCTCCAGCTTTAACTGCTTCTCCCCTTACAGGCCTAAATTAAAACTTTCTTTTAGTGATGAGTTGTGTTGTTTAGAATGTGCTTCGATCATGAGAAATGAGATCTCCCAGCTACTTCAACCTTCTGCTGAGTGTGCCTTTGAGAGTCTCCTTCATGGCGAACAACTGTTGGTATCTTCATCCTTTGCTTTCCTGGTGCGTCACTCGGAAGTATTATATACTACCTCCGGTCCTAAATTAACTTCTGATATGGTTTACGATGCTCGACAGACGATAAGGCAACTCGATCCTTGTTCACACTCGGATTATTTTTAGTAAATAAAATTTACTTATTCAGAAACTATATTAAAATCGTTACAAAGCCTGATCAAGAAAATTTAAATTTGATAAAAATTTGATATATAAGTAAAAGATTAAGAGTGATTTAAGTTGACCAATGAATAGTGATAAGTTCGTATTACAACACACATTTGGTGTGTGTTGGGATAAGATTTTGATGGTTTTCCTAGCTTTAAGGTGTTACAAGTCTCAATTTTAGCTCAAGTTATTATTACCGGGTGTTGGTTCGAGTTTAGTATTATTGGAGTCAAAATCAGGGAATTTGAGCCCAACACCGGCGCTTGAGAAGCAACCGGGAAGAGTTAGAGAGCGTTTGAGAAAGATCAAGAGCTTTAGAGGTCACCGGGAGGTTCACGATGAAGATTTGGAGGCAAAAGAGCTCTAGGATTGACTACGGGATCAAAAGAAGACGATTAGATGTGCTCCTACGATTGTCCACCTTGCCGATATTTTTACTAAAGCTCTCGGGAAGACTCAATTTCATTTTCTTCTACGCAAGTTGAGCATTTTGAACTCCATGCTCCAACTTGAGGGAGATATTATGGATCATATATTAAGACTTAAGTTGCTTTATTTATTTAGTCTATTTATGTTATTTAATATTTTTAGGTATACAAAGATTGTCTTTCTATCTCTGACTAGTCAGCCTTTTTATACAAAGGCCTTGTACGAATTCTGGAAGAAGGATATCTAATAATACGGGAAATTTTATGGAGCCCTATATGACTCCACTATGGAGTCATATAGCATATGTGGCACCATCACAATCATTCACTCATGAAGTAGGGTCCTCCACTATAAATCCACTATAGAAATGAATGGTTGTGATAATGCCACATGTGCTATATGACTCCATAGTGGAGTCATATAGGGCTCCATAAAATTTTTGCTAATAATACAGACTAATATTCTTACGTATACTTTTGCCGTTCATCATTAACCTATAATTTAACTACACCATAGAAAGGAAGTACTACATCCGTCCCTAAATGTTCTTCCGTAGTACAAATGGCACAAAAATTCTTTGCCAACAAGGGAAAGTGAAGTTCTTTTTGGGACGAACGAAAAGGAAAAGTTGGAAGTTCTTTTAGGGACGGAGGGAGTACTTGTGAATTCCTAGACATTCACAAAATGCTTGAGGGCGGCAGTGGCCCCACTACACCATAAAAATATGTAGTCGCTCCGTCCCCTTTTAAATGTCCCGGAAGAAGGTGACACGCGTTTTAAGAAAAGTGGGTTTGTGTTGATATTAATTGATAAAATAAGAATAAAGTAAGAATGATTTTGAGCCGCACAAACTTTACCAAATAAGGTATGAGACAATTAAATAGGGACATCCAATATGGTAAAACGAGACATTTAAAAAGGGACGGAAGAGTATATGGTATATATTTTTGTTATGCATTATCATAATAATTTACAGCTTTTCCTCCCTCTAATCCAATCGTCCATCCTCTTGTAATCATTAAACGATGAATATACATCTAGTACTCCTCATTTCTTATCATAGAACAATTTAATTACTTTTGATTAATTTAAATATTTGATTTTATTTTGATGAAAGAAGCGCGTGAATTAACAAATACGTAGTATAAGCAAAACAAGATACAACATTAGTGTAGAATTGAGTATATGTTTGTTTGATGGCTTGTAACAATGCACCAAAGTACACCAGCACATGAATAATTTTTTGAAGTTGACTGCAGTTTTATATGTATATTTTGACGCAGTCAACTTCAAAAAATGATTTGAATGCCTTCCCGATCGAATTTTGAGCTGAAATTTGGTAGGGACAAACTAGACTTGATTAGGAACATGTTCAAAAAATTTCATCAAAAATTTCCACCGGGAAAGTGCCCAAACGGGCTCGGCCGGAAGGAGCATCCCGTCAGGCCGGCCTGACATGAAGACCACTCAATAATCTATCACTATCGTTGGTATTCTACCTACATCTTTAAATAGAAATTAAAGTAACATTATTTCCCATCTTATCTTCATCATAGGGAAAATCACACTTTTAATATATTGTACCTGTATACAATCTTGTAAATGTACCGCCCATCAAAATTGTTGTTCAAATTATTGTATGTGTGGTGCTCATCATTGAAATTGAACTAAAACCATTAGTTTATTGTAAATATGAAACAATTAAGGTTGTAACTTAGGACTCGGTCTAAAAATTGTACCCTAATTGTACACATTATCAAAATTCCTTGTGCTAATTATTTTTTTTCTCTAAAGTAAGCCCAAATATATAAATATATCAAAATTATAAAGAGAAAAGGATTGATCAAACGAGGTCTTCTACTATTATGAAATCGTCACATACATAAGGTTATGTATTCAATAAAGTGCCATATAAATACTTTTACTTATAATTGGATGAGTCCTAGCGACCTGTAGACAACATCCTAATCCCGATTTTAGCATTTGTCTAACTATCCTCTTAAAATAAATTATAAGCTGACGTGATATATTTGGTCATGGTGGCTTAAATACAAGGAAAAACTAACTACATGTAAACTAACATCAGGATTAGGAGGTTGTCAACGAGTCATTTTGTCTCATCCAATTGCTTTTTATAAGTAGGTGTGTTTATACGACAATTTATTGAGTACATGATCTTATGTGACGACTCTGTAATAGTAGAAAACCTTATTTGAATAAATATGGTACCTAATCATATGGTAAGTTTGTTAGTTTTAATTTTTACATCGTTTCTTGGGGATATTAGAATAAATAGTAGAGATATTTATTCTAGGTATGACTAAAACTCAATGAGTTTCTCAATCTATGACTTAATCAGTTTTTTCTCTAAAATAATATTAAAATTCAAAATTTATAATTGAAATTCGAAATAATTAAATAATAAATAATTTTTAGGGACAAAAATACCCTTTGGTTATACCTATAAAACTCTAATCTCCTGATCCTTTTTCGAAAAACCCTAGCTACAGCCGTTCACGTATAACCTCGCCCACCTATGCAGCTCCCCTCGTCAAGACTCTGCCCGTCGTCGAGCTGCCGGCCACCGTTCAGCGCCGCCGACTAAACCTGGGAGCACAGCCGCCGCTTTCTACTGATCTCTGGTCTAGAAGCGCGCATAGCCGCCCCCTTCCTATGATCGATCTCTGGCCTGGGACACGCTCGAACAGGGTGCCAAGGAGGTAACGACGGCCGACTTCTTGCGTGACGAATTTGAAGTAGATGAATGGGGTGGGGTCAAATTTAGGATGAGTTTATGACGAAGATGAAGAACCGGCGGAGAGGGAGAGATCAGTGCAAGTGAATGCCGCCGATTTGGCGTTGGTGTATTCGTTGACGGCGTTGTCCGTCCTGTAGGGGAAGAGACGGGCGCTGAAGGCTCATGTGTTGCCGTACATCGGTACATTTGGTGCGCCCCAGCAGTGAGTAAGACTGTAATACGTGTTCCTATTTACGGCATTGAACATTGAACATGGCAAAATGTTCAATAATACGGAGTATTACTACGAATTATACATGGCAGTATTATGTGTTGAATATGGAAAGTAAATAATGCTCCTTACTATACATGGGCGCACATAGTAGTGAACGAATGCATTAAGAAATTTGGTTGTGCAGTATTTATGACTAGTATTGCATTAACACAAAGCAGTGGCATCATGATGAAATGCAATATACTTAATTAGACGTAAAATAATAATAAAATTATTAAATTTTAAAAAAAAATCCTCAATTGAATAAGAAGAAAATTAATTTTAGAGGAAGTGCAATGATTATTACCGGATGTGCACTAAAGTCATGCATTAATTCTGTGCATTAACAGCAATATAAAATGCTCTAATTTTAATTGGACAAAATTAGTGCAAAATGTACATATTTTAAATAAGGGTATTTTCGTCATTCAACATTTAAATATAAACGAATTTTCTATTTGTTTTTGGATTTTTGGTCATAGAAAGGTATAAAAACTAGTTAGCTCATACATTGATAAACTCATTGAGTTTCACTCATATCCTGGTAAATTTCCCTAAATAGTACCTAATCAATGGTAATGATGTGAGCATTTTTGCATGTACTCCAACTGGCAACTCTTAAATGAAGCAAACAACTAATAAGTACTCCCTCTCCCTCTGTCCCGGAAAATTGTTTCCGGTTTCCTTTTTGGGCCGTCCCAAAAAATTGTTCCACTTTCCCCTTTTGGAAAGTTTTTTGTGGCTACAATTGATTTACTTTTTTCTTACTCAACCACAACCATACATTTACATTTTATTCCCACTTTCTTAAACTCCGTTCCAAGTCAATGCGGGAACAATTTTCCGGGACGGAGGGAGTATATAGAAATGTTTCACTTCATATTAAAATTTGAAATATAAGCTAAACTATAGTCACTTAAGAACTATGTACTTTCCCTATTATATATTAAATTCATTCATTACTTTATTTATTAACCTCATTAACAAAAATAACGGATTATATTTAAAACATGTTTTAATAAACAACACTTACTAATCAGTGAAATAAACATATATCCTTAGTTATTCCATGATGCAACCATTTTGAAAATTGGGTCAAAATAAGTTTACATGTATACCCTAATTACACGTGAATTTTAAACAACATATGAGTACTTACTTAATTACATGAGAAAATCTAAAAGAGATAAAAGTTACGGGAATAAAAGCCGGCATAGTTGATAGTCACAGGGCTTGTCCTGTTTATTTTCGGGCCTATGGGCGCGATAATATTTTGGGAATATATTCAAGACAAATAATAAACTATATTTATTTAAAATAGTAATTATAATAAATTATTTAATAAAGGTCATTAATTACAAACGAAACTCATTTTGTTATTTGTATTTAATTTACATATTTGGTGAAAAGCAACAACACAAGTATCACATAAAAAGAAAAACATTACTTAAAAATATTTCTCACGGAATTTTCAAGATTCAATTTCTTAATAAAAACAAAAGTTTTCATTGATCCCTTCTAACTTAACCCTGTCTTTTTTAATCTTCTTCTCACTCTCTCTCTTTATCCCAACCTGATTCACGAATTTTATCAAGAATAATTTATCGATCACGGATGAATTGTTTAAAGCCTTGAAATTAAAGAAGATTTTTTGGGTTACTAACTGCCGTTTGGGCTTCTCGATTGATTGGCTTCAATTCTTAACAAACCGCTTAGGCCCTCACCGCTTTGCAGCGTTCTTTACTCTTGTTGATATTGGAACTTAGAAACAACAAATCAATTTGGATGGGCATTGCGAATTGAGAGTTTTGGGCTTGGGAGGCCTAACATAACTTGGTAATTTGGTAATTAAAAGGATTATAAAACTTAGAGCACCAAAGAGAATTAAGAGAGGCATGCCACTTTACGTTTATTTTAAAAATTAAACCTTAAATTAATTAATTGAGCTTTAGAAAACCGGCCAACTCACACTACATACAAAGAAAATACTTTGGGGCAGGGCGGTCGCCCCTGTTGCACCCCTAGGGCCGCCCCTGCATAGTCAGAAGTTAGAGGACGTAAACAATAAATATTCCATTTTAAAAAAGAACTTTTAATGAGTTTAAGATAACTTTTCAAAAATTAGCTTAAAACTAAGAAAGGTACAAATACACATGTAGTATGTTAAAGGGGAAAATAGTTTAAATATTCTAAACTTTGGAGGGGTGTGTGATATAAGTATCTCAAATTTACACATGTAATAGGTATATCCCAAACTTAATATAAAAGGTGTTGTTAAAACCATGATCGTATATGTTTCCACAAATGTAATTTTATGGTTTAAGTACATAATTTAAAATACACAAAACATTTAGGAAAAATTGAAAATAATAATCTCATCTATTTCCGGTCCGCTATTAATAATCTCAACTATTGATTATTCCTAGGTTGTCCCAACTATAGGTACTATTTTAAAAAATAGTTGATCTTGTTTTATTAATCCCAATTATCAACTCTCAATTTTAGAAAAATATAAAAATATTTTTATAAATTTCAAAATTAAATATTTTTAAACATGAAAATATTGTTATGAAAATTCTACAAATGTACCGAAGTTAAATAAAATATTTTTTAGTCATCTTTTTAATTACTTTCATTTAAATTTCATTTGTTTCTTTTTTCCAATTTATTATTCCTAGTTGTGTTAACAATTTATGATTTGGTATTGTTTTCCTTTATTCAATTTTACATTTTGTGTTTTCAAAAGTAAGATGTGACGCCTTCCTGCGGCCATAGTCTAGGGTTTTCCTAGTTGAGTTTTTCCGGCGGAAATTTGACTCTTCTTGTGCGGCGTTTATACTTGTTGTAAGGAGGCCACACATAAAGTTTTCGTTTGACTCTCTTCTTCCTATGGTTGTTGTCAATATTAAAGGAGGCAAAAATGCGGCTGCATCTTTTGGAAATGAATCCAAGGTTCAATAAATGATAATCGTGTCTTCTATGGAAGATCTAAACCAGCGTTAGTTGTCTCATTCTTGTAATTGAGGAGGAGATAGAAGGGTTAATTTCTAGCGAATCAATATGGGTCAAGGGTGGACTAAAATGTGATTTAGTAACTTTTAGTGATTACATCTACAGTCACTCAAAGTTACTAAATCACATATTTGTTTATGACTTTATCACTAGTAATATTTTATGAAATAAATTACAGAACTAAAAATGTTTGAATAAAATCACATGTTTGTATTTTAAGAATAAAGTTACAGGAATATGGTTACAATACTTAATAAAGTTGGCAATTTTACAATCAATGGTTGTCTTAGTCCTTTTTTTTCTTTTTCTTTTTTGATTATAAAAAATAATTGATGTCCTTAAAAGTCATTTTACAAATGCTCAGCTGATTGGAAATAGTTATTTAACCAAACACATTTTGACAAACCGATAATCCTATCAGCTAATTAAAACAACGAACTGAAACTGCTATCATCAATCCACTAACACAATCAGCCAAAAACTAACAACCAACCGCCAATTGCCAAACACCCCGGTCTTAGTCCTTTTATCATAAATTTTTATCCATTAACCTTTCTTTTTATCTTATTTTTTCTGTTATTTATCGTAGGGTGTGAGTGTTCATTATGGGGTCAAATTGAAGGTTATATACAAGTTTATGAGGACCTCTTATTAAACAACAGATTAAAAAAACATGTTTTAATATTCAAAGCTTACCAACTGATACGCTTGTAATTTCCGTGTGTTTATTTACGTTTTTAGTTAGTTTTGATTATTTAATATTTCGGAAATTACACACTTTGGTGTAATAGTTTAGTTTGTTAAATTCTTGTAAATTGTTTAGATTAGGTTTATTCTGAGCTTAAACAGGTCCAAGATCAATCAAATGATCATTGGTGAAGGAAGGTGCAAGAGTACAAGACAAAAAGAAGGAAAGTTCCTGATTTTGACCTGTACTCGGTCGAATACACCTTATACTCGATCGAGTACCAATACTGATTTTCAAAGATCCGATCCGGGAACAAAGGAACATGCAAGGAAAGATTTGGCCACGTTCTATTGTCATACCCGATCGAGTACACCGACATACTTGATCGGGTATACATATAAATTTCAACCCGACTTCGGTCGAGTATGGCTCAAAATTCACCATTCTACACATGCCCGATCGAGTACACTTCCATACTCGATCGAGTACCCGAGCTGCATGTCCCAAAAGCCTATAAATACACCCCTTTCCTTCACAATAAGAAATCAATTCCTTTATACTCTTAAGCTCAGTTAGAATAGCATTTCTCTATATTTCTTTTAGCATGTTTAGTCTCCAAATGAGGAGCTAAACTTCCATTTCTTGGTATTGCTCTTGAAGCTTGTTGATTATTAAAGTTGTGAGTTATTTTCTTAACTTCTTTCCTTGAATATTAATTCTTCCTCTAAATACTATTTCTATATCAATGTTGGGGAGTGTTGCTAAGATGACAATTAGTTAACATCTTGACATTGGTCTTAGTAATAGCTATTTCTTCCTCTATGTTAATATTGGGGAGTGTTACTAAGATGACAATTAATTAACATCTTGATATTAACTTTAGTAGGATTCATTTTCTTTAATATTCTTCCTTGAGTATTAATTAATTCCTATTCATATTTCATATTAATATTTTGAACATTACTCAAAGGATCAACTAGTTTTGTTTCACATATTAATTATTACTAGAAACGATCAACGAACCGATGGTTAATCGTTGATAGTTTCACAAGTAAGTAACTTCGGTTTATTAATGCACGGTCGTGGTTAGTAAATTTAAGAGGGATTAATTTTGTTGGTTAAACCGAAACCGTTGTGTTAAGGTTATCAATCTCAATTGATTTTATCAAGGAGTTAAAAGATTAAATGCTACTATCAAGTCGGTATATGGCGTTGTTCTATATTTGACTAATAGTAAGGGTTATTAATGAACGGTCGTTGTTAATAACTATCCTCGATGAATTGGATATACTCCTCAATTGAGTATTCGACAGGAGATAAGTTATAGATATAACAATGATCGACTAAAATATATCAACAAGTGTAAAGTAGCAATGCCAAGTCCCTTTTATCTTTAAATTTAATCCCATATAACTCGTTCATCTTCGTGTTTAAATTTAATTAAATCACTCAATCCCAAAACCCTTCTTATTTACTAGTTCTATAAAAAGATAATTATTCCTTTCCCTGTGGATACGAACCTTACTTCATTATACTACGTATAATTGTTGTATTGAATATTATTTTGAGTGCACACCACGACAAAGTGCACGTCAAATTTGGCGCCGTTGCCGGGGAAAGGCAATTAATTTTTCTTTTTATTTTATTTTAAGAAAAAGAAAAAAAATATGGTTCAAGTATAAAGATTTCTATTTCTTCTGAGCTTTATAGTACATGGTAAAATATCGTTCACTGAACGAAATCACCTACAAATCAAACCCCGAAATAGAATAAACTCTCGAGCGGTTGAAGAATAAATTCTCAAGCTCCGACTCGGGAGAATCATCAAGTGCTAGTTCTCAATCTAGCGAGACTAAAGAGCCAATTACTATGGCTCATGAAACGAGAACATTGAGGGAGCTCACGGCTCCGAATCTAGATCAACAGCCCCTATGTATCACTTTTCCAACTCTTAATACGGGGGTCACATTTGAGCTAAAATCTGGGCTCATTCATCTCCTTCCATCATTTCATGGCTTATGAGGGGAGGATCCGAACAAACACTTGTCGGAGTTCCATATTGTGTGCACAAGCATGTGCCCCAATGGTGTGCCCGAGGAGCAAATCAAACTAAGGGCCTTTCCATTCTCTCTGAAGGATACCGCAAAGGACTGACTATTCTATCTTCCTTCGGGAAGTATCACTACATGGCCACAGATGAAGAAGGCTTTTCTTGACAGGTACTACCCCGCTTCTATTTCATCATCACTCAAGAAGCAAATAAGCAACATCGAACAAAAAGATGATGAATCTCTATACGAATATTGGGAGAGATTCAAGAAGCTATGTGCGAGTTGCCCCTATCACGGATACACCGAACAAGACCTCATTCTCTACTTTTATGATGGTCTTGTGGATCAAGATAGACGCATGGTGAATGCGGCATGCGGAGGGGGTATTGTCAACAAAACCCCTTCTCAAGCAAGAGACCTCATTTCGAAGTTAGCCGAGAACTCTAGACACTATAACGGGCGGTCCTCAACCCGTAGAGTTATGGCGGCGGAATCCAACAACTCGTTGGAAAGTCAAGTGAACGGCTTGACAAGTCAAGTTACCGGCTTGACTTCTTTGCTCAAGGATTTCCTTTTAAAGTCCAAGACCCAAGAAGTCAAGGTCTGCGGTACTTGTACACAACAAGGGCATCCCACGGACTCATGCCCAACTCTTCAAGAAGACACCACAGAACAAGTCAACGCATTGGGTTTCCAAGGACATCAACAAAGGAGGTACGACCCATTTTCAAACTCTTACAATCCCGGATTGAGGGGATCATCCGAACTTGAGGTATGGAAACCCTCAACAATCCAACCCATCTTCTCAGTCTAGTATGTCTACGGAGGACATGATTCGAACCCTTGCTACGAGCATGGGCACCTTGCAACAAAACGTGGTGCAATTTCAACAAGAAACAAAGTCAAGCATTCAGAATTTGGAAACTCAAGTTAGCCAAATTTCGAATGCTGTGAATCGACTTGAAGCAAAAGATTCGGGTAGGCTCCCTTCCCAAACTGAGCAAAACCCAAGGCAACAAGTCAATGCCATCATGCTAAGGAGTAGCCCGGAATTACAAGCAAGGGAAGTTGAAAAAGAAAAGGTTGACAAAGATGAGGTTGACCACAAGGAGGAGGAGCCAACGAAGACAAAATTTCTTCGGATGTCATCGTATGAACCAATCCCTCCATTCCCTGAGGCGTTGAAAGACACAAAGAAGCTAGAGAGTGATCGGGACATCTATGAGACCTTCGCGAATTGTGAGGTAAATATCCCACTCTTTAAACTAATCAAAAGTGTTCCCCGTTATGCAAAGTTCTTAAAAGAACTATGTATAATGAAAAGAAAAAATAAATTAAAGGGGAAACAAAAGGTTGAAGTTAGTGAGCATGTCTCGGCCATCTTTCAGAAGAAGCTTCCAAAAAAATGTAGCGACCCAGGCATGTTCACTATTCCTTGCACGATAGGAAACACCACATTTCCTAAGGCCTTATTAGATTTAGGGGCATCTATAAACGTCATTCCTTATTCCTTTTATAAATCCCTACAACTTGGCCCACTACATCAAACCGGTGTAGTGATTCAACTAGCAGATCGTTCTAGTACTTACCTGAAGGGTGTATTAGAAGATGTGCTAGTGGAAGTAGAGAATATGGTTTTTCCTGTAGACTTCTACGTCCTCGAAATGGGGAATGATGACCAAACAACACCCATCCTTTTGGGAAGACCCTTCTTGAAGACCTCAAAAACAAAAATTGACGTGTCTAGTGGTTCATTAACTTTAGAGTTCGATGACCAAAAAGTAGAGTTCAAAATCTTTGACTCTACGAAAAAACAAATTAAAGATCAATCTCTTTGCTCTTTGAATGTTTTTTAACCACCCACGCCAAATATTTTAATTGAGTTGGGATCAAAGAAGAAAGGTCGGCCTTACTGAAAAAGGCTGAAGAAAAGAAATGAAGGAAGGGATGTTCACGATCCCACATAAAATGAATTTTTTTTAAATAAAATGTCGTGCCACGACATTAAATAAGGCGCTTCTTGGGAGGCAACCCAAGTCAGGTAGTTAGATTTTATTTTTGTGTGAATTTGAGAGAAAAGGGAGAGAGGGAACTAACCACATATTTTTGGAGAAGAAAAGAAAAAAAATGCAGGTTTTGTGCAGCTGGAGGCATACTCGATCGAGTACTATTACATACTCGGTCGAGTATGTCTGGAAAATCAACTCTACCAGACCCCTGTCTTGAAGACCCGATCGAGTACACTTCTATAATCGATCGGGTATCACTGGAAAAACAACTTCCCACAGCCCCTGCTTTCCAGACCCGATCGAGTACCAGGCTCAAAGCGAGGCAAAAGAACGATACCCGATCGGGTATAGCAGGGTACTCGATCGGGTATACCTGCGATTTAACCCCAAATCACACCCCAAAACACTTCATCTTCTCCAAACACCCTACCCAACCTCGAACTAAACTGTCCCAAACTCCATTTTTCTACCTTCTCTCTACCATATCTTCCTCATTTCTCCACCAAATCATCCCATTTCACCACCAAAATACTCCCCTCACTCTCCTCTCCATATCCATACCCACAAATCCATTTTTTTCCAAATCTCCAAAAAAATCCTCAAACCCTACCCCCATTTCGAATTTTGGATTTTCAAAGCTCAAAAACACCAACAATGGCTCCAAGAAAGAATAGGGGAGAAAGCTCAAATGCCATGGCACCCATCCCGGGCTACGAGGACTTTCATTTCACCGATACCGAACAACGGGCTCGAATTCTCGCCACAATTTGCCATAAAGCTCTTCGTGATTTAGGCATTCTTAAGAGCACTAGAAAATTCTTTCATGAGTTGAATATGGACTGTATTTTCAATATGCAATACAACTCAAATGAAAGAATTATCTATGAGTTCATAAGTTCGGCTAGTTTTGAGAGCAACGAGGATGATCTTAGGGATGATACACTCTCGTTTCGTTTGCTAAACCAAGAATATTCAATAACGAAACTTGAGTTTGCCGACATTTTGGCATTCCCGTCCCATACGAGAGAGATATTTCGGACAACACCGTGATGGGTCACGCACTTTGGACCAAAATGACCGGAGATGTGAACTTTAGCTCCTCTCAACTATACATAAGCCATGTTCACCATCCAATTCTAAGGATATTTTTAAAATTTTTGGCTAATTGTATACTTGGGCGCCCCAACAACCATCACACTAGGATGGGGGACGTGTGTTTGATGACCACAGTTTTATTTCGTCGTGCTGTGGACTTTAATCTATGTAATTTGATGTGGGCACACCTCAAGAAACAAACCTTTGCTAAAGGCCCAATTGTATTGGGTGGGGTGATTATGCACTTAGCAACAAAGTTTGGGTATATGGACAACTCTCCTATACCCGACTATTGTTTGATGAATATCACTTGGTTAGACAACTCGGGTTGTGCTACTTTTTCTCACACGGTGTATGGGGAAGACCAACCCCGACATGTATACAATTGGCTCATACACCCTAAACCTGTGAAACATTACCCCTTGCCTAACCCAGACCTCCCCAAACTCCATTACAATAGAGATGTGCCCCATTACATGTTCCCACACCTCCTTCCACCACACCTACAAGAACCTCAAGCCCAAAAAAAAAACCCGACAACCAACCCGACCAAGAACCTCAAGCCGAGCAACATGAACCCGAGGCTTTACTTCACCACATTCCCCCACAAAACCAAGTCCCTCCACCACCCGATTACTTCCAACAACTACTTGATGGGTTCATCAAAGTGACCAATGAAGTTGGAAAGTATCGGGAAGAACAACAAGCAGGATTTCAAAGACTTGAAGAGCAGCGAGCCGAAGACAACCGGAGATACGAAGAAGATCAACGTAGGTTTTATGGACCTATGTATTCTTACATGGCTCATCAAGGCTCCTTCCACACCATGGCTCAACCACCCCCACCCCCCTCTTGGTATGACCCCACTCAATGGGGTAACTTTGGAGGATCTAGCTCCGGGGGTGGAGGTTATGATGGCGGGGACGGCATAGATGCTCATATGGGCGACGGGGGCTTTGGAGGCGGTTTTGGAAGCGGCTTTGGAGGCGGCTACTATGGCGGCGAAGGTGGGCACTAGGAACAGTGCTTGGACTGAGAAGGGGGGAGACACCTCATGGTATGTAATTTTATTTTATCCTTTCCTATGCATGGATTTTTCTTTTACTCTTTGTAAAAAAATAATAATAATAATAATAATAAAAGAAAAGAAATGCTAGTTAGGTTGAAAACCCAAGAAGGGGCAATCTAAGCAAAAATGGCCTATAAAAAAAATGAGTGAGTTAGTGAGGATGGAAAAACAAAAAGAGATGCTAGGATGAAAACCTGAAAAGACTCCTAGGCAAAATGAGAGATATGAGAGAAATATTTGTTGTGTGCAGGAACTCATGTGATCTCTTGGGAGGAAGAGAAGAAGAAAAAGAAGAAGAGAAGAAGAAGAAGAAGAAGAAGAAGAAGAAGAAGAAGAAGAAGAGGCAAGAAGATGGAGCATAGAAGATCATAAAACCCAAGAAAGAATGTTGTTTGTAAAATCATTTTTTTCTCGGTGATCTTAGTTCCTTTCTTTCTTGAACTCATGGAATGATCTTAAACTGTTTGAAACATTTTACTTTACTCGAGGCCGAGTAAAGGACTATGTGTGGGGGAGTTGATAAGCTTGTAATTTCCGTGTGTTTATTTACGTTTTTAGTTAGTTTTGGTTATTTAATATTTTGGAAATTACACACTTTTGGTGTAATAGTTTAGTTTGTTAAATTCTTGTAAATTGTTTAGATTAGGTTTATTCTGAGCTTAAACAAGTCCAAGATCAATCAAATGATCATTGGTGAAGGAAGGTGCAAGAGTACAAGACAAAAAGAAGGAAAGTTCCTGATTTTGACCTGTACTCGGTCGAGTACACCTTATACTCGATCAGGTACCAATACTGATTTTCAAAGATCCGATCCGGGAACAAAGGAACATGCAAGGAAAGATTTGGCCACGTTCTATTGTCATACCCGATCGAGTACACCGACATACTCGATCGGGTATACATATAAATTTCAACCCGACTTTGGTCGAGTATTGCTCAAAATTCACCATTCTACACATACCCGATCGAGTACACTTCCATACTCGATCGAGTACCCGAGCTGCATGTCCCAAAAGCCTATAAATACACCCCTTTCCTTCACAATAAGAAATCAATTCCTTTATACTCTTAAGCTCAGTTAGAATAGCATTTCTCTATATTTCTTTTAGGATGTTTAGTCTCCAAATGAGGAGCTAAACTTCCATTTCTTGGTATTGCTCTTGAAGCTTGTTGATTATTAAAGTTGTGAGTTATTTTCTTAACTTCTTTCCTTGAATATTAATTCTTCCTCTAAATACTATTTCTATATCAATGTTGGAGAGTGTTGCTAAGATGACAATTAGTTAACATCTTGACATTGGTCTTAGTAATAGCTATTCCTTCCTCTATGTTAATATTGGGGAGTGTTACTAAGATGACAATTAGTTAACATCTTGATATTAACTTTAGTAGGATTCATTTTCTTTAATATTCTTCCTTGAGTATTAATTAATTCCTATTCATATTTCATATTAATATTTTGAACATTACTCAAAGGATCAACTAGTTTTGTTTCACATATTAATTATTACTAGAAACGATCAACGAATCGATGGTTAATCATTGATAGTTTCACAAGTAAGTAACTTCGGTTTATTAATGCACGGTCGTGGTTAGTAAACTTAAGAGGGATTAATTTTGTTGGTTAAACCGAAACCGTTGTGTTAAGGTTATCAATCTCAATTGATTTTATCAAGGAGTTAAAAGATTAAATGCTACTATCAAGTCGGTATATGGCGTTGTTCTATATTTGACTAATAGTAAGGGTTATTAATGCCAAGTCCCTTTTATCTTTGAATTTAATCCCATATAACTCGTTCATCTTCGTGTTTAAATTTAATTAAATCACTCAATCCCAAAATCCCCCTTATTTACTAGTTCTATAAAAAGATAATTATTCATTTCCCTGTGGATACGAACCTTACTTCATTATACTACGTATAATTGTTGTATTGAATATTATTTTGAGTGCACACCACGACAAAGTGCACGTCACCAACCCGTGAAGTAAACATGTCCTTAGTTATTCCATAATGGTACCATTTTGAAAATTGGGTCAAAATAATTTTACTTTGTACACCATAATTACAAGTGAATTCGAAAAACACTTGTCAGAACTTAATTATTTTTCCGTGTACATAGTCACATCGTGTCATGTGTGATTCTAATTAGTTTGAATGATTATATTATCTACATATTTGATGCTTTCCTGAAATGATATAATGCGACCAATAAAAATCTTATCTTGTTAACCATGACAATTAATTAATGAATTCAATACAAGTGTTAGAATTTGTGTAAAAAGACTACATAATTAACTGATGAAAAATTTAACAGAATTAGCAAAATGTAGATAAATATAGTAAAATGAAGATAGTCAAATTAGGTATTTATAGAAAAATAAAAAAAAATCCAACATGCCCCTAAAACTAAAGATTATATATAAGTCGTTCATTTATTGGCTCTCCACTGTGGCAAATGAACCATATCCAAAACTGAAACAATCAATTGGCCCCACAAGGGAATAAATTACGTATACATCTTTTTATGGTGCGGTTGAGCGATTAATGCCCTGATTTTCTTTTTCTTGACTACGCCGGGAACACACAAGTACATCCTTTTAGAGAATATATGCTACATCTATTTTTTTAGGACAGGTCAAGAGCACGAAGTTCGAAACAAAAAAAAAATATTAAAAAAATTATCGCGGAGAAAACTGTCATACATCCTCTGCTATTGTGTAGGGAAAGTAAATTTAAGGAAACAATTAATAAAGGGCCGGTAATAATAAATTTATTAAGGACATCTATTAAGTAACGGATTAATTAGAGCATGTTTTAATAAACAACACTTATTAACTCGTGAAGTAAACATATATCCTTAATTAGTTATTCCATGATGCAACCATTTTGAAAATCGGGTCAAAATAATTTTACTTGTATAAATTGCACGTGAATTTTAAAAAACTTGAGAGTACTTATTAATTACTTATTTTATCAAATTCATAAAGTCATATCAAGTCAATTATGATTCCTATTTGTTTGAATGATTACATTATCTACATATTTGATTTTTTTCTTGAAGTGATGCGGCCATAAGAAATCTTAACTTGTTAATCAAGATAATCAAGATAATAAATAAAGTAATGAATTAGTTTAATATTTTTATAGGGAATGTACATAGTTCTTAAGTGACTATGATTTAGCTTAAATTTGAATTTTTAATATGAAGTGAAACATTTTATATGATTTGATGAAGTTCATTTCGAGAGAGCTTCCACTAGAAAAAATAATAATTAGTAAATCACTGTAATTCCATTTTGAATATCGTTAGTTAGTCAATATTTATTGTTGAGTTAAAGTTGTTTTAGCCTGTGCACTCAGTTAAGGAAGAACCGGGTGTGGCGGTAATGCCCCTATTTCCCGAAAAAAGGATGACACCCCATTCCTGAGGGGCCCCCAACACCGACCGGAAGGCACGATGAGAGGATGTAAATTGGACTATAATCACAATCTGACAGATAGAGAGTGAGGCTCCGTCCCCGGTACTTGCAGAGGCCCTATGCATTTTTAGCATAGTAACCTCTCATCGCAGTTGCCGGGATTCGAACTCGGGACCTAACCCTTGTGGCACTCCCTCGCTACCAGTTGAGCTACACCCACCGGTGTAACTCCCCTATTTCCCTTTTATATTTTCCGCTGCACAATTCTGATAATTTTAAATAATGTTAATAAATAATGTTTTATTAAAGGTATTTTTGGGTGGGAAATTTGGGGGTGTTACAAGGTGGTATCAGATCAACCCCGCGCCAGTGTGCTGATCCGTTGGAAACCGAACGGTCACTTAGCAGGGGAGGATTCTGGGATTGGATTGAGATTTGAGATTTGAGATTGGTTTATGGGCGCAACAATGATGTTGCATTGCTAAGTGGGGGTGATTGTAACACTTGATATTTAATTTAAATGAATTAATAGTACTAGTGATACCAACAAGATGCATCTCCTTTTAAGGGAGCTAATCACCTAAGAACTCCAAAGTTAAGCGTACTTGCACGGGAGTGGTCGTGGGATGGGTGATCCCTTAGGAAGTTTCTCAGGGCGAGCACGAGTGAGGAAAAAGTGCGTGGAAAAGGCTAGTGGCGGTTTGTGAGGACAGTACTAGAGGTCCGGAGAGGTCAGGAGTAACTACGTCAGGTCCTGCGGGGCCAGGGTGTTACATTCTTTTTACATGGAATATATATTGTTTATGTCCTCTAACTTTTGATTGTGCCGCCTTAATCCCGTAACTTTACTCACTTGCGGATTTTGTCATGTAAAAAATAAATTTGTCCATATTAAGGACTATTTCTCCTTAAAGTACTTTTTCCTGCAAAAATCAAATAGACCGCATCATTCATTACCGACTTTAGCTTTTCCTTTGGAATTATTATATTCCGGTAAAGAGGTGCTTAACATGGATAAAACTATAAGTTACACGACTAAATAAGTAACTATAAAAATGAAAAATATTCCAACGATATTACTCCTGAAAAAGTAATGGACAAAAATGTGATTTAATAACTTTTAGTGATTATAACTATAGTCACTAAAAGTTACTACATCACACATTTGTATATGACTTTTAAGAATAAATTTACAGGACAAAAAATGTTTATAAAATCACATGTTTGTATTTTAGGAATAGTAAGGTTACAGGAATATGGTTACAATACTTAATAAAGGTGGCAATTTTACAATTAATGGTTGTCTACTTGTCTTAGGGTGTGAGTGTTCCGACGATTTTCATTTGCCCTATGAAAAATGTTAACATAGCATAGCATAAAAGATAGCATAAAAGAAAATAGAAAAAATACAAATACTGAAATGGTTAAAATAGAGATGTTAGTTTTTTAGAATTAATATAGCATATAGTTAAATACAATATATTTTCATAAAAAAACTAGAAAAATAAAGCTTTCAATGATAAAATTTTTAGTCACATCTTACTTTATGAAAACAGAAAATGTAAAATTGAATAAAGGAAAATAATACCAAATCATAACTTTTTAACACAACTAGGAATAAAAATTTGAAAAAAAGAGAAAAAAATGAAATTCTAGTGAAAAATAAATAAAAAAGAAGAAAAATATGTTATTTAACTTCAGGACATTTGTAAAAATTTCATAACAATTTCTAGATATTTAAAAATATTTAATTTGGAAATTTATAAAAATGGTTTTTTGTTTTTCTAAAATTGAGATTTGATAATTGAGATTAATAAAAGAAGATCGACTATACTTTGGAACATTTATAGCCTATGTCGCATAGTTCGCATTTAAATGTGACCTGCTATACTAGGTTGGAGCAGGTTAGAGACACCTGAAATAATTTATGATTACTTATATAAAAAAAGAAACATCTGAAATAATTTATGATTACTTAAACAAATAAACAATAGAACAACTCATTGTTTAAGACTTGAGATACTTGTTAAATAAAAATTCCCAGTTTTATAATGTTTAATTATCTTCATTAGATAATTAGTACTCTATTTTGTAAATCATCAAATGATATTAAATAACAGATACACTAGTTAAACAACTTTTAGATCATGTGAAGTGAATCGAAAATATATATAAATGTCTGTTGGTATTAAATTATACAATTCATTTACTTCTAACTTTTTAAATACAATTTATTGCATAGCCAATAAACTTTATTTTAGCATTCATACAAATATAATATGCACCATATATATGACTTAGTAATATAATACTCCTCCGTATTGAAAATGTTCACCAAATTGACTTTTCGTGGTCAATGGTAACCAACTTTGACCAATGATATATTTTTAAGACGAAACTATAAATTTTGAATATGAAAGTTATATTAAAATGTTCCTTATAAAAATATTTTCATAAAAGTATAAAATTTATAGATTATATAGAAATATAATAATTAAAATAATCATCCACAACTTCTCATCATTGATTAAGAAAAGTCAATATGGTGAACCTTTTCAGGCCGGAGGTAGTATGATTTTAAAAATAAAAATAATCTTATACTTACTATTGTAATATTAATAAAACTTCTCGTAACCTACGAACACCCTCCTTGACAGATAAAAATTGCAATTCAAAAATCAATTCTTTAATCCAATAAGTTTCATGTGGTAAACCAAGACAAAAGTTATTTAAAAAGTTTTGGTGGATGTGTACTTCTTAACTCTATCTTCAAATAATTTGATAAAATGTTATTTATCATCGATCTTTATTTTCAAATAATGTTCCTTTGATTTTTCATTTTTTATGCTTTATTGTATCAATACTTTTTCTAGAGCACTTCATATATAAAATAAAAGTTATATTTTCTTTGTCTAAACTTAGAATGTAATATATTTAAAATTTCACCGTATATATATGTATTAATGATTTTTTTTAATAAAAAACCACAGAGTCTTACACTAGTGAAACAAATTTGCCCTGTCACCCTAGCTAAGAAACCACAGAGTCTTGGTCTGGTCCCCCTCTCTTTCTGCATCAAACACTATATTAATAAAATAACGGCAAATGACCCTCGGCATTTGCCCCACTGATGGGTGGTTTGCCTTCCGAGGTAAAAAAAAAAAAACCACTCATGAGAAAAAGCATCCAAGGTTTCTTCCAACATATGAATATTAATAGTAAATACTAGTAATTGTATTTGGAAATAGTACTACTACATACGTAGTACTTGTACATACTAAGCTATGGACATGAAAAAACACATAAATCGATTTCCACCAACATATGAAGGAAAAGTAACTCATAAAATAAGCGTCCAACATTTCTGAAATGATGATCGCTATGGCTAAAGATGGAAGGAAAGAGCTACACATATACATAGCCTCCGTTATAGATGAGAACTAATTAAAACAAATAGATGATTTACAAAAACTAAGTGATGGACATGAAAGAACACATAAATCAATGATTTGTCTATGTATTGTAGTACATCAGAAAGCTAGATTGGGGATAAACTTGCACACCCAGCCTAGCCGGGTTTCTGATCTATTAATGGAGGAGTTTTGCTTTCTGCGTGTCATTGAGGACAAATTTTGTAAAAACAAGTGAAATACATATTTTTTAGTTAAATAACACCATTTTTTATTTAATATAATTGTACGTAGCTCGTTAGAATGAAAATGTTCAAATTAATCAATCAAATATAACACTTGATGACAACAGTGATGGATGAGCATGAGATATATATTCAATTCATCATGTAGGTGATGAAAACAAGATGACGGATTAATTAGGGGTAAAATTTCAAATACTTTAGCAGTATTACCAAAAAACATCATGCTACGTATACAAACAAAATACTTTGAAAAGTAGAGTGTGGCCATTGCCGCCCTGAACGCTTAATGTTTGGAGGCCTCCATGAGTACAGAATGGCGCAGTTCCTATCTATCTGAACAAAACAATTTACTTCTTATGGTTCTAAAAACACAAATTACTTTAACCATTGGTGAAGTATTGCAACACGAAATATAGTAAATCAAATTCCAATATAGTCAAACAAAAAGAAAAGTACTCAAGTAAAAAAGAAAGGGTGAATATAATGGAAGGAAAATTATACTATTGTATAAATGATATCATATATGCAACGCTTCAAGTAAATATACCCAGTTTATGTATTCTAGCAAATGATTGGGGCACGAGTGTAATCCGTCGGAACCATCACCTAAGTCCTAAGCTATAGTAGTAGACCAAATGTACTAATTATAAGAGATCGATGAGATACAAAACTAATTAAATGATGGACATTAAAGAATACATACATAATATACGGAGTACATACAAACATACATATATGATCTATCTATCTACGGGATCGGATCATCGGAGTACATCAGAAAGCTGGTTGGGCATGGCAATAAACTTGCGCACCCAGACTGATTTTCCACTAATTAAGAGCTTTACCCTCTCGGTTCCGTTGAGGACAAAATGGATGATTCCGGGAATGGTGAAGACGATGACCGCAAAAGCTGGGTGCTGATTAGGCGGTTTCACTGGCGGCATAATTACAGCCTCCACACACTCGCGGCCCTGAAACATGTGTTTGAAAAAGTATTTAATCCCCGCTTCACTCACCGGAGATCCCCTTGAAAAAGTAGCAAACAGTGCTCTTCTATTTCTTGGCGCCTCACAGAAGCCTAAAGCCCGAGGTGGCGGCCGGGACACGGATCGAGAAGATGACGAGGAGGCACTGGGAAAATCCAACTGTCCAGCGGTCGTCCGCGTCAAAGCTTTTTCAATGAGATCGTTCAATGCCCTCACGCACCCTCCGTTCACAACCTTCTTGATCTCGGAAGCTACCACGCCCCGGTTTCGCCGCAAGAAGTCAAGAGATAGGCAGTTTCCCACCAGAGCTTGAGTGAGGGAGATCTCGGGATCACTAATGGCGGGTGAGATGCTAAAATAGGAGAAGTGATGAGGTCGCTGTTGCGGCGGGTCTACGGCAGCGACGCATCTGAGCAAAAACACAGCTTCATCCGCCAATCCTTTGATCATTTGTATTGGAGAAGACATTATCTTCCGCACAAGACTGGAGAGAGTGATGTGCTCCAGCCAAATCCACAACGCAATCATCAAGGCTGCAACCTTAGGATCGCAGTGAAGCTGGAAAACCAGGATTGAGTAAAGGTGGCGGTCGATAGAGTGGAAAACCTTGTTCATGTGAGAGCAAACTTGAGGGTATGCGCTAGCGTCCATTTTCGCTTTCTGCAAATGTTAGAAGATACGTATTGAGATCAGAATGAAACTAAATTAAAGATGAGAATCAGTTCAGTTCATCATCTTAAATTACCCGGCGGCCACCGTACAGTGCAATGAAATTAAAGGTAGATGATCGATATATCGGCAGCTACTGAATACTGATCGGTGCTTTTCACCACGTATAGTACATATATATATATTAGTATGTATACTGGCCCTAGCTAATATTACAGATCGATATGGCCACACGTCTTACCAGGATCAAAACACGTACGTACAACGTACGTCTAGCTCTTCAATCTTATTTTGAATTCAACGAAATATATAAAATTTGAAAAGAATGGTAAAGGACAGCCTGTTCATTATGATGAAGGAGGCAGGAGAAATTAGGGTTAAATACAAATATTACCATTTTATAAAGCATATTAGCACTTTACCTCTTTAATTTAACCGTTAATTTATCAGCACATGTGAAGTAAACAAGTTTTTTTGAATAAATGTAGCCCAAAGATTTCTCCAAATTGAACTAAATAAAAGCAAAATTCAACAATAAGAGCTTAACGTTTAAATTTCCAATGTAGGACTAATACTTCTTATTCTACTCTTTAATTTCCTTTTTCATTATTAATAGTTTTAAAAAAACAATAATAAAACAAAATAAAAAATCCAGCCCAAAAAAACAAAATAATAAATAAATAAATAAATAAATAAATAAATAATATACATGCCTCAACCACCACCCCAGCCACCTTCGAGTACCGCCTTCTCCGATCGCTGAAAAAATATTGCCAAGTTGAAAAAATGTCACCATGATGACAATTTTGAAAAGAAAATTGAATATTTTATATAGTAAAAAGGCCATCCTCATGACATTTTCACAGGAATGTGGCATTTTCTACACAAGATGAGCGGAGTTGGTGGTGTTGGAAGGTGAAGGATGTGGTGAAATTTTTCTAATTTTTTTAGGTATTTTATTTTATTATAAAACTTTTTATGTTTTATAAAATATTTTCTATTTTTGTATTTTATTTTATTTTTTCATGTTTATATTATTAATTTAATATATTATATTATTTTTTCATTTTTATTATTAATTAAAAATTTATTTTTTTATTAATAAAATAAAGCTATTAGAACTTATAGTAAGATGACAGAATAAAATATATATTACTCCTATTGGGAATAAAAGGCTTTTAGTCCAATTCTTCAATTTAGGGCTACTTTTAGTCCTATTTTGGGAAAATAGCCCATGTTTGCTTAGCTAGTAAACACCTTTATTTTACGTTTTATATGTATTTTGAATTGAACGAAAAATATAAAATTTGAAAACAATTGTAAAGGACAGCCTGTTCGTTATGATAGAAGAGGCCGGAGAAATTAGGGTTAAATATATACAAATATTACTCACCATTGTTTTTTGAAAATATTACTCACCATTTTATAAATCATGTTAGTACTTCATATACATTTAATTTAACCGTTAATTTATTAGCACATGTGAAGTAAACAAGTTTTTTTTTGGATGAAATGTAAATTTATATTAACACCCAATGAAAAACTATACATCAAGGGTTTTAGATCTCCTAAAACCCTCTCCACCCCTACCTAGTGTAGGGGATGAAGGATGTTTTAATTCGATCTTTTCGAAATCAAAAACCAAAGGGACCTAGTAAGCAAGTTTTTTTTTGAATATATGTAGCGTGATAGGAGCTTAAAGTATAAATTTCCAAAGTAGGACTAATTCTTCCTATTCTACTTCCTTAGTCATTCTTAATAGAACTTTTTAAAAAACAATAATAAAACAAAAAAAATGTTAGAAGTAAATAAATAATATACAGGCCTTAACCCCCACCCTAGCCACCTTCCAGCACCGTCACCTCCTGTTGCCGTAAAAGAATGCCAAGTTGAAAAAATATCACCGTGATGATATTTATGGAACACATCAATATATTTATGGAACAATTTAGATTCATACTCCCAAGAAATTGTGGTACCGAAATGCATCATTACCGTTAGTTGGGTACTATTTATTCTAATATCCCAAGAAATGATGTAAAAAATAGCAATCTTACCATAAAGTATATGCTATACAAATTGATTCATATCCATATATATGCTATGGTTCATTTATTTTGAATAAAATTAAAGCTAAAGGGGAACACAAAAATGGTTTTCTTATTTTATACACAACAACGTAACAAAAAATGGTGCGATTTCTTAGTCATGTATGTTTTTATAATTTTGGGTTACTTTAGAGACAAAAGCAATCAGGGCATGGAATATTTGATAATGTATTCAAAGAGTACAATTTTTTTTCCTATGTCTCTATTTACAATCTTACGTGTTTCAAATTTACAATAAACTATCGATGTTAGTTCAATTTTAATGACAAGGATCACATATGCAAAAATTTAAACAACTCGGCGATGAAAAGAATATACTACATACACATTTATAAACATGCGGTAGAGTAATTAATGCCCTCATCTTCTTAGAAGCTGTTCAGTTCGTCTTAATCTTATTAGTTATTGTTTATTCTTATTTTATTCAGATCAGATCAGATCAGAAAGATTCAGATCAGATCAGATCAGAAAGATTCAGATCAGATCAGATCAGAAAGATTCAGATCAGATCAGGAACATTCAGATCAGAGTAAGAACATTCAGATCAGATCAGAAAAGTTCAGACATGATTTATCCCTTTTATTATAATAATAATTATAATAATATTAATAATAATTATAATAATAATAATTATTATTATTATTATTAATATGATTACTATGATTATTATTATTATTATGATATTTATTATTATCATGATTATTATTATTCTTACTACTATTATGGTTGTTGTTGTTGTTGTTATTAGTTTTGTTTTCGTTATTATCATATTATACGGAGTAATTAAAATTAAAATTATAGAAATAAATATTATAATTAAAATTAAAATTATAATTATAGAAATAAATATAACTATAAATATAATTACAATTATAATTATGGCTATATTTATAACTAGTGTAATACGTATAATAATAATGATACCTATTATAATTACATTTGTAATTATAATTATAATTTTTATAATTATGATTATAATTATCATTATATTTAAAATATATGTGTGTAATTACATTTATAATTATAGTAATTATAATTATAATTATAATTTTAGAAATATTCAAATCAGATCAGATCAGAAAGATTCAGATCAGATCAGAAGGATTCAGATCAGATCAGAAGGATTCAGATCAGATGAGATCAGAACTTAAATAATTCAGATCAGAAACATTCAGATCAGGTGAAGAGAACAGCTTCTTAATGGGAAACACATAAATACATCTTTTTAGGGAATTGGCTACTTTCTCCTTTTTCATCACTATTGTGAAACCTGCTTAATTAATACAGAGTATTAGCTAATTCGTGCGCTTGTTTACTTTTATCCCATGTTACAAGTCTTTAAGAGAAGATAAATAATTCTACACTAATAATGTTGTATCTTGTTCTGCTCAATTTTTTTAATTGATGCGCTTCTTTTAGCAAAATAAATTCAAATATTTAAATTAATCAAAAGTGACTTGGTTTATGAGAACGGATGAGTACAAGAGGATGGATTAGATTAGAGGGAGGAAAACCTATAAATTAATATGATAATACATATAAAAATATATACTCCCTCCGTCCCAGAATTAACTTCGGTTTTGACTGGGCACGGAGATTAAGAAAGTGGGAAATGTGTGGTGGAAAGTTGTGCAGAGGAGAGAGAAATGTGTAAGAATGGTTGTGAACCACAAATCCTTTGCTAAAAAAGGAAAGAGAAGATAAATTTGGGACGGACCAAAAAGGAAAGAATGAAGATAATTATGGGACGGAGGGATAATTATCTTCTCCCATAATTATCTTCATTCTTTCCTTTTTGGTCCGTCCCAAATTTATCTTCTCTTTCCTTTTTTAGCAAAGGATTTGTGGTTCACAACCATTCTTACACATTTCTCTCTCCTCTGCACAACTCTCCACCACACATTTCCCACTTTCTTAATCTCCGTGCCCAGTCAAAACCGAAGTTAATTCTGGGACGGAGGGAGTACATGTTTTTATTGTGCAGCACGTGGGGCCACTACCGACCTCAACCTCGATCTTGGTGCATGACTTCTTCTCGGAATTCACGAGTTCTTCCTTTCTAGGGATTAGTTAAAATTTAATTCTAACATTTCCAAACATATTTATACAACCATAAAACCATTGATTGTAAATTTGCCACCTTTTTAATTATTACTAGTATAATGAAACCATAAATATACTAATTTAAGTTTGTTTTTTGATAACTAATAACGCTATATCAGCTCGAAAAAGGAAAACTATTAAAAATTACTACAAGGGAAACACGTTCCTAAAAAATTATAGAACTGAAATTAATTGTAGAGTATAATTAATACTTGGAATAATGAAACACACACATACATTTAAACAAAGGAGATTTGTTTAAACAGGGAGATTTTATTGTACAAGAAACATAGAGATACAAAATGAAAAACAACGAAAAGCTAAGGAAAATTAAAAAGATACTGATAACTCTAACTCTAATTCATCTAGTGCTCAAGTAGATATTGAGCACTCTTGCTCATTAGAGAAATCTCTGGTGTTGAATTCTGTTGATCCTATATTGTACCTGTATACTATCTTGTAAATGTACCACCCATCCAAGTTGTTCAAATTATTGTATATGTGGTCCTCATCATTGAAATTGAATTAAAACCGTTTAGTTTATTGTAAATTTGAAACAATTAAGGTTGTAACTTAAGACACCGTCTAAACAACATTATTCCCTAATTTTCAAAATTCATTGTGCTAGTTATATTTATCTTAAAGTAAGCCCAAATATAAAATGTCCAAATTATAAAACATATTTGCGTAATCACTTTATCGCACTACTTTTTTGTTTATGAGGAAATCAATCAGAAAACAATTTTTGTGTCTTCCCCTGGCTTTAATTTATGTTAAATAAATGAACTATATCATATGGATATCGATAAATTCGTATAGCATGTAGCGCGAACATCGTAGCAAGTTTGTTAGATTCACATCCTTTCTTAGGGATATTAGATTAAATAGTACCTAAAAAATGGTTATGATGCATGCGAGCGTTTTTGTACTCCAACTACTAAATGAAGAAAACCACTAATTAAATGAAGCAAACCGGTAATAAGTATATAGAAATGTTTCACTTCATATTAAAAATTAAATTGAAATATAAGCTAAATCACAGTCACTTAAGAACTATGTACTTTCCCTATAAAAATGTTAAATTCATTAATTACTTCATTTATTGTCATGATTAACAAGTTAAGATTTTTTTGGCCGCATGAGTTCAAGAAAAATATCAAATATGTAGATAATCTAATCATTCAAACATATTGGAGTCATACTTGACCTGATATGTTATGAGTTTGATAAAATAATTAATTCAGTACTCATAGGTTTTTTAAAATTCACGTCAATTAGGATATGTTATATGTTTACTTCACGAGTTAATAAGTGTTGTTTATTAAAACATGTTCTAAAAAATCCTTTCTTTAATAGAGGTTCTTAATAAACTTATTATTACCGGCCCTTCATTAATTAATTGGTTCCTTAAATTTACTTTCCCTACACAGTAGCAGAGCATGTATGACAGTTTTCTCCACAGAAATTGTCTTAAATAGGAGTAAAAACATTTTGAAAATCCAAAATAGGAGTATCATGTTTTTTATTCTCTAAATAGGAGTAATCTGCCAAGTTTGAAAAAAACGTCATGTTTAAAGCCTTGTAATGCCAAACTTGGCAGAAATTTACTCATATTTAGAAATAAAAAACATGATACTCCTATTTTGGAATTTCAAAACGTTTTTACTCCTATTTAGAGAATTCCCTCTTTTCTCCACCATAAGTTTTTTAATATTTTTTTTCTTTTGTTTCGAACTTGTTGCTCTTGACCCGTTCTCAAAAATAGATGTAGTATATACGTAGTATTATCTAAAAGGATGTACTTGTGTGTTCGTGGTGCAGTCAAGAAAAAGAAAATGAGCTCATTAATCGCTTGATCAACCGCACCATAAAAGTATGTGTACGTAATTTATTCGCTTGTGGGGCAAATTGATTGTTTCAGTTTTGGATAGGGTTCATTTGCCGCGGTGGTGAGCCAATAAATGAACGACTTATAATCTTTAGTTGTAGGGGTAGGCTGAATTTTTTAAATTTTTCTAAAAGATACCTCATTTGACTATCCTTCATTTTACTATATTTATCTACATTTTTCTAATTCTGTTAAATTTTTCATCACTTAATTATGTAGTCTTTTTACACAAATTCTAACACTCGTATCAAATTCGTTAATTAATTTATTTATTGTCATGGATAACAAGATAAGATTTTTATTGGTCGCATTATATCATTTTAGGAAAATATCAAATATGTAGACAATAGAATCATTCAAATTAAACTACGGAGTACTCAGAATCACACATGCCTCGATGTGACTATATACTTGGTAAAATAATTAAGTTGTGACAAGTGTTTTCAAATTCACTTGTAACATGGGTGTACAAGTAAAATTATTTTGACCCGATCTTCAAAATGGTACCATTGTGACATAACTAAGGACATGTTTTATTTGATTTGTTTTTTAATGAGAGGTCCTTAATAAACTTATGTATAACCTTCAATTGGACCCCATAATGAAAATTGTCGGAACACATACACCCTAAGACAACCATTTATTGTAAAATTTCCACAATTCCACCTTTATTAAGTATTGTAACCATATTTCTGTGACTTTATTCCTAAAATACAAACATGCAATTTTATACAAACATTTTTAGTCCTATAAAAGTTTATTCATAAAATATTACTATTGAAAAAGTCATAGACAAATGTGTGATTTAGTAACTTTTAGTGTCTATAGTTGTAATCACTAAAAGTTACTGAATCACATTTTTTGTCCACCACTTTTTCAGGAGTAATATTAGTGGAATATTTTTCATTTTTTATAATTACTTATTTAGTCGTGTAACTTATAGTTTTATCCATGTTAAGCACCTCTTTACTGGAATTTAATTATTCCGAAGGAAAAGCTAAAGGGATAAATACCGTGATAGGACCAAAACTAATCCAGTTTCCCGGAATATGACCATAGTTGTTTTTGGTTGTGCGTATGACTTGAAGTAACTTAAGAAATTTTAACCCGGTTGTAAATGCCTTTTTAATTACAAAACTACCCTCTTAAATAAACGTGCATCTTCCCCCCATAAAGTGCTTCTTCCCCGTACCTTTTTTTCGTTTTGAGACAGAACTGCCTAAATCGTTTTAGGGACAAAACCGCAAGCTGCCTACACAACATCACTAAGGGTCCACTCTATGAATTCCCAAATCAAATCATGCTATGTACACTTTTCATTATTTAGCCACACTTTTTTGCATTAATTATCTTTATGAAAAGATGTTAGTAAATTAATCATGCACCGTTCATTAAAATAGTGTTAGAAAGATTATATAGACTAAAATTTTAAGTGATGAATTTATATAGAGTAGCATAACGGCACAAGTAGAAGTATACATTGCATATTTCTAATGCAATTTATATTGCAGTTACTCGTCGACATTACTGCATGACATTATTGCACTTTTGATAACATATCACTGCACTTCCGCCAACATTAGTTGTCTTCTCATTCACTTTAGGAATTTATTTATAGTTCTTTTTTTGTAATCTTTTTTGCCTTTAATAATTTCAGTTTTTTTACGTCTAATTAATTACATTGCATTTCATGCGGGTGATTTTGCTCTATATTATTACACTACTTGTCATAATCACTGCACTTTCTGTCAATGTTATGACACGATCTATTGGATTTGATTTACTGCACAACACACTTCGTCAATGCATTCACATATTGTCAAATTCACTTCACATACTCAACCATAGTTATTGCCATGTCCACTGGTCATGCTCACTACTGCCTATGTTTACTGCCCATGTTTAATGCCCACAAACCCTAATTTCAAAAATAGAAAAGAAGAAGATGAATGAGAATGGAGGAGACGGCTGGGCGGCGGCAAGATTAGGACGGAGGTGAGCGTTAGGGGGCGAATGTAGGTTGGCGTAGGGACTGAGGAACACGGTTGGGCGGCGGCACAAAAGGATCGGGATGGCAGTGGCGGCCATGGATTGGGACAGCGGCTCCCATGTCTAGGGACGGAAGCGGGGCAAGCGTGCGGCTGGGCGGCACCAGCGAGCAAGCGTGCACTAGGACAATGGGGCGGCGGCCAAGCGTGCGGCTGGACGGCGGGGGCGGCTGGACAGTGATAGAGTTGTATTTTTATTATTTATTATTTCTATTTTAACTAGTTTTATTTGTTGTTGTTTGGAAAATTACACACTTTTGGTGTAATTAGTTTATTTTCCTATATAAATGTAATTTATTTAGATTAGGATTATTCTGAGCTTAAAACAGGTCAAGATCATCCAAAGGATCAAGATTGGACCCCAAAAGATCAGATCAAGGAAAGTGCAAGGGGACAAGATAAAAAGAAGATTGAGAAAATATTTCATATACTCGGTCGGGTATAGGCAATACCCGATCGGGTATTGAGTTGATTCGGGTGTCAAAATCAGAATCTGGAGAGATCTGGAGAGACAAAAAAACGTGCAGGATTTTGAAGATTTTGCTCATACCCGATCGGGTATGCCTTCATACCCGATAGGGTATGTCTAGAAAAGTGATTTTCCGGGAAACTGCCTGAAATACCCGATCGAGTACCCTATATACCCGGTCGGGTACACCACCCTGCTACCTCCAAACACCTATAAATACACCCCTTTTCCTTCACAATAAGATAACCAATTCCTATATAATCTTAAGCTCAGTTTAGAATAGCATTTCTTTATATTTCTTTTAGCATGTTTAGTCTCCAAATGAGGAGCTAAACTCTCATTTCTTGGTATTGCTCTTGAAGCTTGTTGATTATTAAAGTTGTGAGTTATTTTCTTAACTTCTTTTCCTTGAATATTAATTCTTCCTTTAAATACTATTTCTATATCAATGTTGGGGAGTGTTACTAAGATGACAATTAGTTAACATCTTGACATTGGTCTTAGTAATAGCTATTCCTTCCTCTATGTTAATATCGGGGAGTGTTACTAAGATGACAATTAGTTAACATCTTGATATTAACTATAGTAGGATTCATCTTCTTTAATATTCTTCCTTGAGTATTAATTAATCCCTATTCATATTTCATGAAAAGGAAATGCAAAAGGAGACCCAGAATCCAAAAGAAGTAGAAGAAGAAAAAGACACGGAGCTCCAACTGGTCAAAGAAGAGGATAAGCCGAGCTTCAAATTCAAAATTTTGTCATTTTCATCCTTTGAGGTATCTCCATCATCCGTGGACGCTTTAAGAGAAACTCATAAACTTGAAAAGGACAATGACATTTCTGAAATCTTCTTCAAAACTGAGGGATCGAAAAACTTCTCATTGACCATGCTAAACGATAATTTCTTCCCCTCCCTCCCACCACATGAATCAATGAAAATCTGGATATTTGATCCTGGAAAGATTTCCAAAGTGAAGAGTCGAGAAATTTATCATTCCTATGGAAGTCCTAGGAGTGAAAGTGTGAAGAAGATAAATTATCACGATCCGAGTTTGAACGATTGAACACAATGATGGCGTCGTGCCGCGACGTTAAACGAGGCGCTTCTTGGGAGGCAACTCATGCAAGGTATGTTTACTTATTTTATTTTATTTTTGCACTTTTAAAAAAAATCGTATCACCCCATTCAAACCCAACACCCCAAACCCTCCATAGTTACAACCTCACACTTTCATATCTTCTTCATACATCCACCAAATCAACAAACTAAACCCATATTCTTCTTATCCTCCCCACATTTTTCATTTATATACCAACAAAACCCACCAAATAATTAATCCAAAATCCGAATCCCCTAACTCCACCTACGTACACCAAGTCCGAATTCTCCTTTTCTATGATGTCTTGAAGATGAGCACTAGGGACAGTGCTTTGACTATTTGGGGGAGAGTTTCATGGAATACTCACATTCATACTCTTTATTCTTGTTTTTTTAAAACAAAAGAAAAAAAAACATAAAAAAAGCTAGTTACGTTGAAAACCCAAATGGGCAATCTAAACAATAAAAGCAAAAGAAAAAATGAGTGAGTAGGAGAGAAAGAAAAAAAATGAGAGGCTAGGAAAAAAAAGAATCCTAGGCAAAATGAGAGAAATGAGAGAAATTATTTTTACAGGGATGTGGTGATACAATGATGAAGAGGAACATGGAAAGCATAGAAGACAAGTAAACCCAATATCATGAAGTGTGTAGTGCATAAGTGGAATCATTTCACTTTGTAAAACACATTTTAAACATTACTTGGTTGTCTTTTGCTTTTTCATGATTGTTTGAAGTGTTGATGAAACATTGACTTTACTCGAGGACGAGTAAAGAAACTAAGCATGGGGGAGTTGATAGAGTTGTATTTTTATTATTTATTATTTCTATTTTAACTAGTTTAATTTGGTGTTGTTTGGAAAATTACACACTTTTGGTGTAATTAGTTTATTTTCCTATATAAATGTAATTTGTTTAGATTAGGATTATTCTGAGCTTAAAACAGGTCAAGATCATCCAAAGGATCAAGATTGGACCCCAAAAGATCAAGGAAAGTGCAAGGGGACAAGATAAAAAGAAGATTGAGAAAACATTTCATATACCCGGTCGGGTATAGGCAATACCCGATCGGGTATTGAGTTGATTCGGGTGTCAAAATCAGAATCTGGAGAGATCTGGAGAGACAAAAAAACGTGCAGGATTTTGAAGATTTGGCTCATACCCGATCGGGTATGCTTTCATACCCGATAGGGTATGTCTAGAAAAGTGATTTTCCGGGAAACTGCCTAAAATACCCGATCGAGTACCCTATATACCCGGTCGGGTACACCACTCTGCTACCTCCAAACACCTATAAATACACCCCTTTTCCTTCACAATAAGATAACCAATTCCTATATACTCTTAAGCTCAGTTTAGAATAACGTTTCTTTATATTTCTTTTAGCATGTTTAGTCTCCAAATGAGGAGCTAAACTCTCATTTCTTGGTATTGTTCTTGAAGCTTGTTGATTATTAAAGTTGTGAGTTATTTTCTTAACTTCTTTTCCTTGAATATTAATTCTTCCTTTAAATACTATTTCTATATCAATGTTGGGGAGTGTTACTAAGATGACAATTAGTTAACATCTTGACATTGGTCTTAGTAATAGCTATTCCTTCCTCTATGTTAATATCGGGGAGTGTTACTAAGATGACAATTAGTTAACATCTTGATATTAACTATAGTAGGATTCATCTTCTTTAATATTCTTCCTTGAGTATTAATTAATCCCTATTCATATTTCATATTAATATTTTGAACATCACTTAAAGGATCAACTAGTTTTGTTTCACATATTAATTATTACTAGAAACAATCAACGAACCGATGGTTAATCGTTGATAGTTTCACAAGTAAGTAACTTCGGTTTATTAATGCACGGTCGTGGTTAATAAACTTGAGAGGGATTAATTTTGTTGGTTAAACCAAAACCGTTGTGTTGAGGTTATCAATCTCAATTGATTTCATCAAGGAGTTAAAAGATTAAATGCTACTATCAAGTCGGTATATGGCGTTGTTCTATACTTGACTAATAGTAAGGGTTATTAATGAACGGTCGTTGTTAATAACTATCCTCGATGAATTGGATATACTCCTCGATTGAGTATTTGAGAGGAGATAAGTTATAGATATAACAATGATCGACTAAAATATATCAACAAGTGGAAAGTAGCAATGCCAAGTCCCTTTTATCTTTGAATTAAAACTCATATAACTCGTTCATCTTCGTGTTTATTTTTAATCAAATCACTCAATCAAAACCCCCCTTTGTTTACTAGTGACATAAAAAGAAAGTTATTCCTTTCCCTGTGGATACGAACTCTACTACGCTATACTACGTATAAGTGTTAGTATTGAATATTTATTTTGAGTGCACACCATGACAAAGTGCACGTCAGACGGCAGTGGCATTACTGGACTTATAAAGAATGGACGATAGTGGCATTCAAAACCGTTACCAGACCTTTTGCACTTTGCAGATGTCTCTTATGCGGCTAAAAAGACGGGAACACGTCTATTCCAATAAAGAATTAGCTGATACAAAAAGGAGGTATATGACGGGAACACGTCTATTCCAATAACGGATGGTGTATGACATGATTTTAGGAAAAAAAAGATACAAGTCATATATTGAGAAACATACAAACTTCTAGTCATACGCAGGGTTATTTTCTCAAAGGTCGGTAATGAATGTTGCGGTCTATTTTATTTTTGCCGGAAAAAGTACTTTAAGGTGAAATAGTCCTTATTACGGACAAATTTATTAGTTAAATGACAAAATCTGAAAGTGAGTAAAGTTACGGAAATATAAGCCGACACAATCAAAAGTTAGACGACGTAAACAATAAATATTCCATGTGAAAGAAGAACTTTTAATGAGTTTAAGATTTTAACGAGCTTTTGAATTTTGGGATGCTCACTTTGTAAGTTATGTGTATTGATTCAGTACCGGTGTTATTTCATTTTAAAATTTTATATCAATACAGATGAAACTCACGCGATCAGATTGGAGCTTGCTCACATAATTTTAATGCATGCTCAACAATAGAAAACACAATACTTTTCATTTGTATTTTTTCTTTTCTTCTTTTCGTTTATTTTGTTGTTGTTGTTGTTGTTTTCTTCTTTCTTTTTTCTGAACATACACAAATCAGTTTTTGAATTTTTGAAAACTCATTTTGTACATTATATGTGCTCATTCAGTAACGCTGTTATGCTCATTTTAAAATGTTATATCAATACATATTTCAAAAGTATCATATTACATTAGATTCACATAAGAGTTGATTATAAACACGCGGGCACAAATCATGATACTCAATCACATGATTCTAGTACTCAATATCGGAGGTTTGATGCTCACTGAAAATGTATTGATGTTCAACTAACAAAATTTATAATTTTCATATTAATGCTCATTTTGTAAGTTACATATGTTCATTTGGTATTGATGTTATGCTCATTTTAAAATGTCATATAATGCACATTTCAAAAGTACCATAAATTCACATATTGAAATTCATAAGAGTTAATTATAAATATAATTTAAGAAATTTTTATAAAAGCAAAAATAATAAAAAAAGTGAATAAAAATTTATGAAGCAAATATCACGATGTTCAACATTAGACTCATAGTACTCAACAAAATAGGTTTGATGCTCATTAAAAGTTAATAACTGTGATTTTCATCTGAAGAGAGCAGTTTTCTCTGCTAACTTCTTATTCACTTTCTTTGTTATTTTTCCTTTCAAAAAAACTTATTAAATTATATTTCTAATCAACTCCTATGAATTTAAATATGTGAACCTAATGTAAAATAGTACTTTAAAGCAAATGCATTAATATGACATTTAGAAAATGAGCACAAAATCAGTACCGGATGAGCATACGTAACTTGCAAAATGTTCGTTGATAGGAGAATCACAAAGTTTGTTAGTTTGACATAATGACAATTCATTGAGCAGCAAACCATCTATTGAGATGAAAATCACAATTTCTGTTAAATGAGCATTAATGAACTTTTAATGTGCATCAGACCTATTATGAGCGTTAAAACACTTTCGATGAGCATCAGACTTATTAGGAACCTAACAATATATTATAAAATTATAAATTAATAGTATGATTCCTAGATCAAATAAATACTTTAAAAATATGAAGTAGTCTTTAAATATAGTAATAATGAGCAAAAGCAAACAATAGTTAATATTATAATTACTATTAATAAACAATTGTATTATGGAGTATGAAAATAAGTAGGATAAGCAAGATAAAAGAACATATTATCTCAACAAGTCAAGTCTGTGAGGTGGTTGGAAGGCCTCATACTGTATTTCAAGTCTAGGGATCGAATCTCCTTAGCATTTTAATTTTTTTAATGAAGGAATCCAGTTCCCAAGCCCGGGTTTGGTACTAAGCAACGGGTTTAACGGGTTTACCGGGTTTTAAAAATCGGGTTTGATATGAACCTCCGTTTGGCCGCCTCTATTTGGGCTATTTCGAGTGGAATTGTCTTATAAAATTTTGTGATTATGTTCTTCATAAAATGCAGATATTGTATATGTGGTTCTCATCATTGAAATTGAAATAAAACCGTTAGTTTATTATAAATTTTTGAAACAATTAAGGTTGTAACTTAAGACACGATCTAATAATTGTACCCTAATTCCACACATTATCAAATACCTTTCAATTAATATTTTTGTCTCTACAGTAAGCCCAAATATATAAATATTTTTATCTTTATATACGAAGTACTATCCTCCGTTTTTATTTAGATGCAACATAGCATCATGGCACACAAATTAAGAAACATGGATAAAACAATCATTTTCCCTTTGTACCCTTTTGCAATGAAAAACAAGTCTCTCAAGACCTCATATGTATTTACGGTCCATAAAAGGACATTATATACAAAAAGTACAATATTACCATCTACAGTCCAAAAAGTGACAGTCACTTCCTACTTTTACAAGTACTATCATCACAAAAAATTGGAGGGATTTCCAAAAGTGAAAGGAGTGGAAACCAAGTTAATAAAAGAGAGGTGGTGGGTGTGAATTAATTAAGGGTAGTAAAGATATTTGCACACCTTTCTATGTCTTAAAATAGAAAGGTTGCAAATATTTTGAAACTTCTCAAAAAGAAAAGTGTTGCAACTAAAAAAACGGAGGGAGTATATAACAACAGAACCGTGTGGAAAAAACTGTTCCCGCCAGTCAAGCTAAGCATATCACGCACTTGAAATAATAGAAATTACTTCAAATAGGACTAAAACTATGGCAAAAACTCAAAATAGGACTTGCTATGTTTTTTATTCCAAAATAGGACCATAGTGGTCCTATTGGAAACATACTCATTTCTTCCTTCCATTCTTACCCCTCCTTTAAATATTAGTAAAAGATAGCTAAAAGTCATAATTAGATGTTTAATTCATAATAAATTCGAAAAAATTTCAATAATTCGTAGAAAAATAATAAAAAAATTAATAAAATTTTTATAAAATAAAAAATAAGAAAAAAAATATTTTTTTTATTTTTTTTATTTTTTTTTTTGAAAATTAATAAAAAATAGTAAAACTCCATTAAAAAAATTAAAAAAAATATGGATACCTTTCCCACCGCCTGTACTACCTCCCTGAACCACCACCTCCGATCGGTGTAAAAAATGCCACTTTTTTTTTAAATTCCACAAAAATGGCATATTTCTCTATGAGAATGCCAACATTTTCATTTTGCCAACTTGAATCCTTTTGACTTTTGCCAAAAATATGGCATTCATAATTTTTTTGGCATTTTTTTACCCCGGTGACAGGAGGCGGTGGTACCGCCTCCCTGCACCACCACCTCCGACCGTTAAAAAAATGTCATATTTCCTACAAACTTCCATTTTTTTCGGAAAATGCCAAATATATGGCATATATTTCTCTTTGAAAATGCCAACATTTTTTTCTTCCATCTTAAATCATTCTGAATTATGCCAAAAATATGGAATTCATAATAAATTTGGCATTTTTTCCCCAAATGACTAGAGGTGGTGGTACTGGGGCGGCAGAGGCGGCGGTGACAAAAAAATATTTTTTTGATTTTTTTTTTTAATTTTTTTTTAAATTTTTTTTAAATTTTTTTTAATTTTTATTTTTTTAATTTTTTTTTTCAAATTTATTATTATTCAAAATATTTTTATTAATTTTTTGGTATATTTTACGAATTTTTATTATTTTTTATTATTTTATTATGAATTAAAACATTCCAATAGGTATAAGGGTATATTTGTCCAAGACACACATAATTAGTCCTATGGAAACATAGTTTATTTTTTGGTCCTATTTGTGCAAAGTGAATGACTTTTAGTCCTATTTTGATAATTAACTCTTGACATAACTGCTTTTCTCATTATTTATTTATCTTTATAATTTGGTTTCTTATCCTTAAAATAACTGGCAGATTAAATATGTGCTGCAAGATTTAGACAGTTTCCACTCCTATGCAACTTGCCCGGATAGCTAGCGGTAGTTCCTAACCATTCCAAACTAACTATATAGCTATGCATGAAGTAACATAGCCTTCTCTTTAGATCTAATATATTTGACATCACAAGCCAATATATTATACCTAGTACATACATGTGTTTTAGATTTCATGATCAGATACGTTCACGTCTCACATCAAATCTAAATAGTACAATATTTGTACATCATTGTTGTGTTTGCTGAATTATTTATATCCATATTCACGGTACTATAATTGGGATAGCATACTCATAAATATAGGCAGGATAAATTATAATCGATTCATATGCTTTTGTATAAATAAAGATATGTGTCAGAGTATTTTTCAGATCATATCTGCCAATGTTTAATTTCTTTTATTAACCATGGAGTATAATGCATAACCTTATATTGATATTTATGATATTTGCTTAACGGCTTTAAAAAATGATATTTGCTTAACGATTACATAGTTTTTACCATGTAATCTAGGAATTATAAAAAATCACAATGTTCTAAATCTGGAGTCTTTTGTATAAAATCACAATGTTATAAGGATGCAATTAAAATTAAATTGTGTCAATGTAATATTATTTATTTCATAAATGAAATTTTATAATGTTAACTGCATTCTAACAAGGCTTAGAGTATTTTAAATATCAATATAACAATTAAAACAAATGGATGATATACAAAAACTAAGGAATGGACATGAAAGAAGACATACATCTATTATCTATATATCTTCCAGAGTACATATATGAATCAGAAAGGTGGGTTGGAGATAAACTTGCTTACCCAGACCGGTCTTCCATTAATGGAGAGCTTTTCTTTCTGGGTGTCATTGAGGACAAAATGGATGGTTCCTGAAGTGGTGAAAATGATGACTGCAAAAAGCGGCAATGAAGCTGAAATAAAAGGAAATATATTAAAATAAAATGAAATGCTTAGTGAAAGGAAAATAATGCATTACCATATACAATCTATGCATGGCTTCAATTCAATATATTGAATGCATGTATTCAAGCAAAGGGTCACTTGAATTGAAGGTAATAGTTGTTCATAGATGGATTGGGCTTGAATCCAATTCATCAGATCGCCTAAGCTGGCTAGAAACTGAAATTAATGATGATCGCTATCGCTACAGATGGAGGGTTAGATCTACACTACTCACACACACACACATAGCCATGATAAAAAAAGTATTTACATCAATCATAATTAATTGACTTGTTTTATGAGAAGAAATGAGCACTAGATGTATATTCATCATTTAATGATTACAAGAGGATGGATTAGATGGGGGGATGTAAGCCGATTTGGAACACATACTCCCTCCGTCCCAGAATTAACTTCGGTTTTGACTGGGCACGGAGATTAAGAAAGTGGGAAATGTGTGGTGGAGAGTTGTGCAGAGGAGAGAGAAATGTGTAAGAATGGTTGTGAACCACAAATCCTTTGCTAAAAAAGGAAAAATGAGATAAATTTGGGACGGACCAAAAAGGAAAGAATGAAGATAATTATGGGACGGAGGGAGTACAAAAATATAAACTACATACATATTTTAAAAGGTGCGGTGGGCCCACTCCCGCCCTCAACAAACCTCTTGATTTTGTCTCGCGGCTAAAAGTACATGCATCCTTTTCAGTAAATACCTAAAATTTAATTCTTTTTTTGGGATACTTAAAATTTAATTTTATGATTTCCAAACTCATTAGTACAATCATTGAATGTAAATTTGCCACTTGTATCAAGTATTCTAACAAGAAATACACTAATGTAACTTCCTTTTAGGAGAACTGATCAAAATAAAGAAAGTTGTTTCTAAATAATTGAATAGTATCTTATAATTAACCCTCCAGATAATGACACATGCACACCCCACACACACATGCACACCACACCTATATAGATACGCATTACCCAAACAAATATAGTGGACAAAAATGTGACTTCTATGTTGATGGTGTGAATTTCCTATTATGTATGTTTGTATTTTCAACTAGTTTTATTAGTTCTAGTTTTGAAAATTACACACTTTTGGTGTAATACTTTAGTTTGTGACATTATTTGTAATTTATTTAGATTAGGATTATTCTAAGTTTAGGACAGGTCAAAATCATCCCAAGAATCAAAGGATGGATCCTAAAGACCAAAGAATGTGCAAAAGGGAGAAGATCAAATGAAGATTTTGAAATTTGTTTAGTACTCGGTCGAGTATTGTCAATACTCAGTTGAGTATTGACCGGATAGGCTAGTCAAAATCAAATCTGGGAGCAAAAGAATGTGGCTGAATATTTGATGAAAATCATGTCTCATACTCGATCCACTACACTATACTACGTATAGGTGCTAATATCGAATTTATTTTGACGCACTACAACAAAGTGCTCGTCATATATACATAGTGATTGTATTGGTAACTTTTGATGATGATGTTCAATTTTATGCTGCTATATAGTGACAATGATTGAATATAATTCATCGGATGGCTTAATTACACTAGCTAAAAACTGAAATGATGATCCCTATTGCTACAGATGGAGGGAGAGTTCTACGCATAAACATAGCATAAGCTTTGTTATAGATTACACTAATTAAAAAAGATATTGTTGGAAAAATGTGTGAAAAATTGCATTAAATGGCTATTTTGGGGCAATTTTTTGAGTGGGGTCCACTTCCGATTTGGGTCGGGTCAAAGTGGTTTCGGATTATCCTTGTTAAGGGCTACAATTCGATATATGGTACGCTCAAAACGGATAACGGGTGAATGAGAAATCGCTTTTCGAAGTTTACCCGTTAGAATGGAAAAACTGGGAAAAAGGATGGGTTTCTAGTGTTAATTTCCCACACCGGAAAACCCAAGGGATTTGCAACCCTTTATAAAGGGACTCTCCCCTTAAGGAGTTAAGATTCCTAAGGGTAAAGGCTCTCTTCACGCGCGCAGGGGGGGGTGCAAATCAAATCCCGAATTCGGAGAAGAAAAACCGCGACTTGCGTGCGCGGGCGACTTGCGGACACGAATGTTTATTTTTTCTCAGTTGATAGAAGTGCCTAGCAGCAGAAGACCTCGGTCTCTGGTGGCAGAACACCTCGGCCGCCTCTGGTGGCACCAGAACACCTCGGTCTCTAGTGGCTTCCACCAGAACACGTCGATCTCTGATGGCCTCGATCAGAACACGTCGGTCTCTGATGGCCTCGATCAGAATACCTCGCATAGGTATTCTGGTGGCACTTCTGAAACGTTACAACAATTAATGCCCAACGTTCTTATCTTTTAACGCAGCGTTAAATGGACAGTTCATGGACGATTCAATGCCCAACGGACTGGTCATTGATGTCCAACGTTCAGGTCCATTAATTCACCATTTACACACAACAAATCCTCCTATATAAAGGCTGGCAGGTGGTTTGCAACAACACACGATTTTACACGAATCCATACACGTTTTAGCTCTAAAAACACACTGCTAGCATTCTGAAAAATTCCTTCTGTGTTCAGCCTGTGTTCTCGTTCGCTGGAACTCTTGTTTGTGTGCTCAAACATTAGTTCGTAGTCATCGTATCCTGGGAAACGATTGTTGCAACGCTCCTAGCACCGTGGGAGGCAACAAATACGTTTTAAGGACATCGTGCGTAGCACGAGCTTTGACTAATTCTGCTTCATCTCCTTTGTTATTTTTCTCTAGTCATTTTATTTAATTAATTTATTTTAATTAATTTTCTTTATTTTCCGAAACACACCCAACAGATACTACTACAAAATTTAAGCGATGGACATGAAAGAACACATACATCAATAATCTATCTATGGTAGTACATCAGAAAGCTGGTTTGGGTATATACTTGCGCACCCATACTAGTTTTCCATTAATGGAGAGTTTAGCTTTATGGGTGTCATTGAGGACAAATGGATGATTCCTGGAGTGGTGAAGACGATGACCGCAAGAAGCGGCTACTGATTAGGCTGCATAGACACAGCCTCCACACACTCATGGCCATCAAACATGTCTTTGAAAAGGCTTTTAATCTCCCCTTCACCCACGGGAGATCCCCTTACAAAATTAGCAAACAATGTTCTTTTGTTTCTTGGTGCCTCAGTGAAGCATACAGCCCAAGGCGGCAGCTCGGACACCGATCGAGAAGATGATGGTGAGGCACTGGAAGAATCCAGCTGTCTGGCCGTCTGCGGCGTCACTGAAGTCATTTCCATTAGATCCTTCAATGCCCTCACACACCCACCATCCACAGCCTTCTTGATCCCGGAAGTTGTCGCACCTCTGCTTTGACGCAAGAAGTAAAGAGATAGGTGCTTTCTCACGAGACCACAACTATACATTTCACTTTATTCTCACTTTCTTAAAATCCGATCCAAGTCAACGTGGAAACTATTTATGGGACGGAGGAAGTACCCGCATCCTTTTTAGCAAATAGTTAAAATTTAATTCCATGATATCCATCATTAGTACACCAATTGATTGTAAATTTGTCTCTTTCATCAAGTATTGTAAGAAGAAATGTACTAATGGGAACTCCTTTAAGGAGAACTGATCAAACTAAATCAGTTCGAGAAAAGGGAAATCTATTAAACAATCACTACAAGAGAAACCTGTTTCTAAATCAGATCTTCAAATCTTCGTTCTTTAGGTTTTCAAATCTTCATTTTTCGGATCTTTGAATCTTTAAAGCTTGGTTACTTGAATCTTCAAATGTTTTTTCAATGCAGAGTTCAACTTGAAGGGCTTCAGTTTTCAAGTAGCTTGATATTCAATATAAGGGCCGTTTTATGGCTTGATCTTCTGTTAAAGGGTTTTTTCGGGATATATGGCTTGATCTTCAATTGAATCTAGATTCAATCTTCATATGAATATCTTCAAATCTTCAAACACTCGTTGTTCATGTCTTCGAATCTCCAAAACTTTGTTCTTTGGATCTTTGAATCTTTAAGATTCATTCTTCAGATCTTCGAACGTTCTTCATCTTTTAGCTTATTTTATCAAGAATGGACGAAACCACAAATGATTATTCGTATATTCTTGAGAAAATTTATATCTTGATTTCTTCCTTTTATTCAGAATCCTTCAGAGCTTCTCGGGAGTTCTTCAGAGTTTTTCTACAACGTTTTTTCATCTGGAAATTCTCTCCTCCTCTCAACTGAGACCCCTATTTATAGGTGAGGAGGGGTTGAAAATTATTTGGGGTTTCTCAAATTCATCCATATGCCTAGGACTTTAGGCTCTATTTGTTGGCTTTGGGCTCGAAATATAAGATGTATCTGGACAGCCTTTTTAACAAAGTTTGTGGCTATTTTGCATGCATATGGATGGATTTCATAACTAGATTCGTCCTCCTCTTCATATATTGGATCATGTATCTTATTTATTGGGCCATTATTTGATAATGGGATCAAGATAAAGGATGTTTTTACTTGGACTGTAATTTGCTAAGCTAGTCTGGTCTGATTAGGTCTAATCTAGTCTGGTCTGGTTCGGTAATGTCTGGTATTTCTTTGTATTTTTATAACTATCCAAGTCTGGTTTGGTATGATTTGTTCTGGTCTGGTATGGGACAGATTACCTTCCAAGTAAAACATCCAAATAAATTAATAGGACCAGTCCATTCTTTTCAAAGAATTAAATTAATTCTTTATGTAAATTATCTGAATTAATTAATATATATTCAAATGGATCCATATTACGTAGTAATATTTTTCTTTTGATAAGACTCAACAACTATCTGGATGGTCCAGTAGAGTTTATTGATAGCCCGATAGTACTTCATAAAGACCCAATAAAGTGTCAATCATAGTTGATCTAATAATTCTTAAATGTCCACAAATGGACAAAAATGTGACTTCTTATATGTACGTAGTGATTGTATTAGTAACTATGATTATGTTCAGTTCTACTCTATAGTGACTATGATGTTACACTCATATAATCACTTTAGTCACATTATGTGTGTGTAAAGAAAAAGAAGGAAACTGATAGCAGGGGCGGACGCGCTTTGTTTAGGGGTGTCCTCACTCACAATGCTTTTACGGCACACTTTGTCCTCACTCGTGTGCTTTGAGAAACTTCATGGGGGTATGGTCACTCATCCCAAGGCTACTCATGTACAAGCTATATATAACTTGGAATTCTTAGTTGATGAGTTCCCTTAAAAGTAGATGCACCTTGTTGGTATGAGTAGTACGTACTGTTAACCCTTAAAAATTAATCTTTAGTATCAGGGGTGTAGATAGGGGTGGGCCAACCTTGGCCCTGGCCCAGCCCAAATTTAAAAATGCATTTATTTTTAGTGTAAAAAATTCCGGACAAAAAAATTTCCAAAAATATTCTTTGTATCGGCCCAGTCAGTTGGCTCTGCCCCTGTCTAGTATTACCCACAGTGTTGACACCTTAGGGAATGCAAAAGTAAGCAATTTAGTTCCTATCCATCTCTCCAACAATATAATTTAGTTCTTACATTTAATTTTCAGAAACAAAAAATCTTTTTTATGCAGCCTAGGTGGGCATTGATGAAATTTTGCAAGAGGAGATATAGCAACCAAATTCCTTTTTTAGAGAAGTCGTGAATTGAAACTGAAACAAAAGGAAAAAGATTAACATAAAAAGGAAGCGATGAATGGAAGCAATATTAAAAACTACCATATGCCCGTCTTCAAAAAATGATAGTAAAGAATCAATGATTGGTAGCTAGGTTTTTTTATCATTAAAACATGCCTCTATTCATATCAAAAGATTCACGATCATTACATCAAACAAAGGGAAAATAAACCTGACACCAACTAAACTCCAACAACTACGGCTGTAAACCCTATGATAAGACTTTGAGACGATCACCCCTGAAAGAGCAACACGAATCGCTAACCATGTATTGGGCTTGACACAGCCAAACCTGTTCCCATAGATCCAACCATACCCAATGACATAAAGAGAGGCTAAAAACTCAAACAAACTGTCAAAACCAACAACAAAGATGGACACAAGAAAACAAATGACAAACACAAATGACAAACAAATAAAAATTACTAGGAAAACTTTCACGAACTCTAGCACTTCGTACAACCCATGGTGGTGGTTCAGGAGGAGGTCGTACCACCGGTACCATGCTAATTGATCCTCCACTGTCGAACGCAATCTTGCCTACTTGAAGTCCTTGCAACACTCTTCGTCCCGCACTCATAGCTACATCACCCCTCACGGCCATCTTCTTCTCTGTCGACCCCTCCACCTCGACAAAAGAAAATTGCTTCCCTGCTCTCGCCCAACCTCACGATCAGCAAATCAACACCGAAGTAACAATGAAACCTTGCTCGACTCCACCAAACAGCGGAAGCGGACTTCGTGGGTGAAGATTGCCAAGGAGAAACCCAGTCGTTCTTCGTATAACCGAAGACGGAAAAAAAAGCTCTAAGGGCTGCGAAACCCTAGAGAGAACTCTACTAGTCTGATTGGTAGCTAGGTTATAGGTAGTAGAAAATAATATATGCAGTAGGCTTCAATATATTCATGAATTAATGTATTCAAGCAAATGATCGATTAAATTGAATGTAGTAGACGTTAGCTAATTAAAACTGAAATGGGGCTTGAATATAATTCATTGGAGGGCTTAATTAAGTTATCTAAAACCTGAGATGATGATCCCTATCGCTAAAGATGGAGGGAGAGAGCTACACATATATAACATCGCCTAATATATAAGCTCCTTTATATCGAATACAACTAATTAAAACAGATAGATGATTGTTTCAAACAAAAAAAAAACAGATAGATGATGCTATACAAAAACTAAGCTATGGACAAGAAACTGAGAAAGAACACATACATCAACGATAGATCTATCTATGGGAGTACATCAGAAAGCTGGTTTGGGGATATACTTACGCACCCGAACTGGTTTCCCATTAATGGAGAGCTTGACTTTATAGGTGCCATTGAGGACAAAATGGATGATTCCCGGAGTGGTAAAGACGATGACCCCAAAAAAAGGCTGCTGATTAGGCTGCTTTACTGGTTGCATAGACACAGCCTCCACACACTCACGACCCTCAAACATGTCTTTGAAAAAGCTTTTAATCTCCTCTTCACCCACAGGAAAACCCCTTAAAAAAGTAGCAAACAATGATCGCCTGTCTCTTGGTACCTCACTGAAGCCTAAAGCCCGAGGCAGCGGCCCAGGCACCAATCGAGAAGATGAAGACGAGGCACTGGGAGAATCCAGCTGTCTGGCCGTCTGCGGCGTCGCTGAAGCCATTTCCATGAGATCCTTCAATGCCCTCACGCACCCACCGTTCACTACCTTCTTGATCCCGAAAGCTGCCGCGGCCCGGTTTTGACGCAAGAAGTCAAGAGATAGGTGCTTTCCCACGAGAGCTTGAGTGAGGGAGATCTCGGGATCACTAGTGGCAGGTGAGATGCTAAAAAAAGAGAAGTGACTAGGCAGGTGTGGCGGGTCTACGGCGGTAATGCATCTCAGCACAAACACAGCTTCATTGGCCAGTCCTTTGATCATTTCGAGGGAAGAAGACTTGATCTTGCCCACAAGGCTCGAGAGAGTGACGTGCTCCAGCCAAACCCACAACGCGATTGTGAAGGCTGCAACATTGGGATCGGTGTGCAGCTGGAAAACGAGGATTGAGTAAAGTTGGCGGTCGATTGTGTGGAAAACCCGGTTCATCTCAGCGCAAACTCTAGGATAGGCGCTAGCTTCCATTTCGCGTCCTGCAAAATGTATACTCATTCACATCAGCTGGATTCACATGATTAATAAACTCCAAAACACAAAACCTGAAGCTAGCTAGCTAGCTAATTAGAAATATGTATATAGATCAGATGTGGAAGCAAAGCTAAAGTAGCTAGGATGAAATAATTGATCGATATCAGATAATACCAGATCGATAATGAAGCTAAGCGGCAGCTGCTCTCAGGCCGGACTCTCGAGGTACGTAGTGAAAACTGATCGGTGCTTACAGTTCAGCACTATACGCACATATATTATTAGAATGTACCAAGTACAGGGGCGGAGCCAGGACACTAGGCCAGACTGGGCCGGTACAAAGAATATTTTAGAAAAAAAAAATTTACACTAATTTTTTTACACTAAAAATAAAGACATTTTTAAAATTTGGGCTGGGCCAGGGCCAGGTCTGGCCCACCCCTAGCTACGCCCCTGACCAAGTATATATATAGGCCCTAGTATAACATATATGGCCACACCTCTAACTAGGGTAAAATTAAAGCACATACGTTTCTTCTAATTCTTTTTATTTATTTTGAATTGAAACAAAAAATACAATTTGTAAAGATTTATAAAAGACAACCTGGTTATTTTTATGGAAGATGACAAATGAGGATTAAATAACAAATATTACCAATGATACATTATACTTTAATTGCTACCTCAACTAATCAACTATCCAATAAAGCACATCAGTACCTTATTAGCACATACTACCTTTGTTTTCTTTTATATGCAGCATTGGACTTTTTGCAGTACTCGTACTTTATTTTATTACAAATAAAAATGAAAGATGTGAATGGTTAAACTTGTATATTGGCAAACTTGAAAAGTAGGTCGTTGCAATTAAAAAGGAATGGAGGAAATATGAAGTAAACAATCCATTTTTTGAATAAATATGTGCTTAACTAGTAAACACCTTTTATGTCTTATGGATGTTGCTTAGTAAGACACACCTTCGTTTTTTTAACAACGGATTAAATAAACACTTACTAACCCGTAATTTAAACATGTCCTTAGTTATTCCTAATGGTACCACTTTTAAAAGTGGGTCAAAATAATTTTACTTAAACACCCTAATTACACCTGATTAATTATGAAAATTATTATGGCTACTTAATTATTTTACCAAATTCATAAAGTCGTATCGAATCAAGTATGATTCCGCTATATATGTTTGAATGATTAGATTATCTAGATACATAGTCTTTCCTTTTCTTTTTTAACTTGCTAGTGTAACCAATAAAAATTTTAACTTGTTTACCACGATCATAAATAAATTAATGGATGTATTTAATATTTTTATAGGGAAAGTACATACTTCTTAAATAGCTATGATCCAATAATATATCTTAAAGTTCAAATTTTACCATGAAGTGCATTACTTCTATATAGTTCGTTAGAGTACTTTTTTGTTTCATTTAATAGTTGGATCGGAGTACCAAAATGTCCATCATTACCATTAGTTAGCATATCTATATGCTATAGTGTATTTAAATTATTTTAAACAAAAGTAAAGCCAAGGAGCAACACAAAAATTGTTTTCTGATCAATTTTCTCGAAAAACAAAAAAAAAATATGATATAAAGTGATCACTAAAACATGTTCTTATAATTTCGATATTTATATATATTTGCGCTTACTTTGGAGGCGAAAATAATTAGCTAGTGCAAATTAAAGAATTTTTATAATGTGTACAAAAAGAGTACAATTTTTTACCGTGTCTCAAATCACATCCTTAAATGTTTCCATTTACACTAACGTAGCGGTGTTAGTTCAATTTCAATGATCAGTAACACATTTATAATAATTTGAACAACTGGGCAATGAAATTTACAATATGTTCTATAATCGAATTACCAAAAGTGCAATATCCCGTATAAGAACAAGAAAGGGATTAATGTTACTTTGAAGAAAATTAGATTTTTAAAGTTATAATATGTGACAAAATACTACATAAATAAGTGATAGAAATTTTATGAGAAAGTTATAGATAATTTGTAGTAAAATGAAAATGCATCGAATGAGGTATTTATAGAAAAATTATAAAACCCACCCTACCCCGGGGTGGGGCCCCAAACCTAAAGCATATAACTCTTTCATTTATTGGCTCGCCATGCCGGCAAATGATCCAAAACGGAAACCACCAAATGGCCCCACAAGTTAAAAAAGTTTAAAATTAATACATACTACGTACACATAAGTCTTTTAAACGTGCAGTGACGTGGGGCGATTAATGCCCTCATCTGCTTCACTTCATCGGGAAGACACAAGTACATCCTTTTTAAGGAATACGTTAACTTCCTTTTATGAGAAAGGCTAGGGTCAAGAAAAATGTGTTTGAAATAAATAAACAAATTAAAAAAGCGCAAGGGAAAAACTTAAGGCTTGTTTATTAACAGAGATATTTTGTAGTTTTTTTCTGTTTTTCGTTCACATATTTTATGTTTTCATTTTATTGTTTTTCTACCTCCAATTTTTTGTTTTCACTTTTTATTTTTCCGTTTTCAAATCTGAAAACATGTTCATCAAACTTTTTCACCCGGTTTTGGGACCGACCAAAAAACCGAAAGTACAGTATTCGTCCGGAACCAAACCAAGTACAACCCAACTAAAGTATCAGGTCCCACATATAGGAAAGTCACGATCGAAACCAATTGTTCCCAATCCATCTTTTTCCGGGAGGTCTGGGGAGGGGGTTTGGGGGCCTGGGTAATTAATCAGGGCTGAAACTCACTCCATTGATGAGTTTCGAACTCGAGACCTCCCGTAAGGGGAAGTGAGTCAGCGACCAGCTGGGCTGGACTGCTTCCTCAGACCCTTAATGTCTCTTTGAATTAAAAAGAATTTGAAAAACACAACCTGTTTAATTTGATGGAAGATGACAAATGAGGGTTAAATAACAAATAGTACTGATATTCTACGGAATATTAATTTTAAAGTTTACTTTGGAATATTATGTTAAAGTTTGGTTTTTGTAAACAGTTTGTCAGATTGGTGATTAATAATCTTGAAGCCACTTATTTGCCAATTCTGATTAATGGATCTCCTTATGGGTTTTTTAAGCCATTAAAAGGGGTCAAGCAAGGAGACCCTCTATCCCCCATTTTGTTTATAACTGCTTCAGAAGCTTTTTCAAGGGGGGTCAAGAGCCTTTTTCAGAGTGGTAAAATTAAACCTTACTGGATGGGAAGGCATGGTTATCCAATCTCTCATCTTGGATTTGCAGATGATTTGCTCATCTTTCTAAATGGGGATGCCAGGTCTTTATTGTCATTCAAAAAGTTTTTGGAGGATTACCAAAATATCTCAGGTCAGCTTATTAACTTTGATAAAAGCTCTTTTGTTTGTGGTAAAATCTTACCTGGAAGAAAAATTAGCATAAAAATCTACTGGGAATGAATCAAGCCTTTCTTCCAATTAAATACTTAGGAGCTCAGCTGCACAAGGGAATAAATAGACTTGATTACTGTGGGTTTATTATAAATCAATTTGAAAAGAAGCTATCTCCCTGGAAGCAAAAGATTTTATCTCAAGGGGGGAGACTAGTTTTCATCAAATATGTGCTGAATACATTGCCTCTTCATATCATGGAAGTTGACTCTTTGCCTAACCAAATTTTTTAGGGTTGGGTGACTGCAGTATATGGCCTTCATACATATATTGAGAGGAGGGACCTTTGGAAGGGACTGGCTGACATCTCTTCATCTATTATGGAGCCTTGGGTAGTAGGAGGTGATTTTAATGCGATTGCTTCTTATGGTGAGCATAGGGGGACTTCTACTCCTATCATTAGAGGCATCTATGATTTCACAGAATGTATGGTAGCTTGTAACCTGGTAGATCTTCCACACAATGGGCCTAAATTTACTTGGGCTGGAGTGAGAGCTAATGGCTGGGTTTGGAGAAGATTAGACAGATGTTTGCTTAACTCTGTTTTTTTGGAAAATTTTGATAAAATTCAAATTTCTATATAGACCAAGACCCCTTCATATCACAATCCTATGTTACTTCAATTTGACAATCAGGATAATATTGGGCCTAAACCTTTTAGGTTCCAAAACATGTGGCTTGCACACTCAGGATTTATGGAGTTTGTCACCAATAAATGGGTTTCATATTCAACACGAGGAGGTATGAGGGGGCTGGTTACTAAGCTGCAAAGTCTTAAGCATGATCTGAAAGAGTGGAATAGGAATGTATTTGGCAACATCATTACAGATATCAAAAATTGTGAAAATGAGGTACTAATGGCTGGAAAGCAGTTTGAGGATCAGCCTAATGATGGTACTAGAGAAGATCTAGCCTATAAGAGGGGCTTGTTGCTATCTAAATACAGGCTGGAAAGAAAGTATTGGAAACAAAAGGCAAATATCAAGTGGATCAAGGAGGGTGACTCAAACACTAAGTTCTTCCATTCCTTTGTAAAGGTCATAAATAAGATCCAGCGCATTACCTCTATTACAAACTCTTTAGGTGAAACCTTGACTGATCATCAAGACATTGGGAGGGAAGTAGTTAATTTCTTTTCTGACTTATACTCAAGCAATTCAGTGGGTGATTCCAGTGAGATCCTGCAAAATATTTCTACCATTATTAGCATGGAAGATAATAATATGTTGATTAAATTGCCTACTTTGGAAGAAGTGAAAGATGCTAATTGGGGATTAAACCAGAATAGTGCAGCTGGGCCAGATGGGTACAATGGAAAATTCTTTAGAAAATGCTGGCAGGTAGTTAAACATGATGTCCTAATAGCTGCCCAGGAGTTTTTTATGGGGCATCCTATTCCTAAAGGGATGTCAAGTGCACTAATCATTCTCATACCTGAAAAGGATAGGCCCAAACCAATTCTTTTACTGAGTTCAGACCAATCTGTTTGTCTAATTTTATTAGTAAAATCTGTACTAAAATCTTAACAAACAGATTGACTCCAATTATGGCCAAAATTATATCCAGGGAGCAGGCAGGTTTTATGCAAAAAATGGATATCTCAGATCAAATTTTAATTGCACATGAGATGGTGCATTGTATTGATAAAAAAAAAGTAAGGGGATCCAACATGATTATCAAATTGGATATGGCTAAAGCTTTTGATATAGTATCCTGGAACTTTCTACAGAATATTATGTTAAAGTTTGGTTTTTGTAAACAGTTTGTCAGATTGGTGATTAATAATCTTGAAGCCACTTATTTGCCAATTCTGATTAATGGATCTCCTTATGGGTTTTTTAAGCCATTAAAAGGGGTCAAGCAAGGAGACCCTCTATCCCCCTTTTTGTTTATAACTGCTTCAGAAGCTTTTTCAAGGGGGATCAAGAGCCTTTTTCAGAGTGGTAAAATTAAACCTTACTGGATGGGAAGGCATGGTTATCCAATCTCTCATCTTGGATTTGCAGATGATTTGCTCATCTTTCTAAATGGGGATGCCAGGTCTTTATTGTCATTCAAAAAGTTTTTGGAGGATTATCAAAATATCTCAGGTCAGCTTATTAACTTTGATAAAAACTCTTTTGTTTGTGGTAAAATCTTACCTGGAAGAAAAATTAGCATAAAAAATCTACTGGGAATGAATCAAGCCTTTCTTCCAATTAAATACTTAGGAGCTCAGGTGCACAACGGAATAAATAGACTTGATTACTGTGGGTTTATTATAAATCAATTTGAAAAGAAGCTATCTCCCTGGAAGCAAAAGATTTTATCTCAAGAAGGGAGACTGGTTTTCATCAAATATGTGCTGAATACATTGCCTCTTCATATCATGGAAGTTTACTCTTTGCCTAGGAAAGTTGTTAGGATTCTGAATAGTAAAATGGCCTCGTTTTCTGGGGAACAACTAATGATAAGAAGAAGTATCATTGGGGCAATTGGGATAGCCTTTGCTATCCAAATGAGGAAGGAGGACTGGGAATTAGATCTTTGGTCTCTTTGGAAAAAGCTTTTACTTATAAAGTCTGGTGGAAATGGAAGACAGATGACTCTCTTTGGGCAGATTTCATTAGAGAAAGATATAGAAGGGGAGAGAATATGATACCGAAAATTTATGATTCGGTAATTTGGAGAAGGATTTGCAGCATCAATGAGGAAGCAGTCTTCTTATGTTATGTTGATACTACCGGTACATTGATCTGGAATGCAGAAACTAATGGTCAGTTCTCATTTAAATCCGCTTATGAAGAAGCTAGGGACAAACACGACATCACCTTTACAAATAAACACATTTGGCATCCTCAACAAGAACTTAAGGTGAAGCTCCTACTTTGGAAGATTACTAAAGGGCTCATTCCTACATCTGATAAACTCAGGAGATTCAGGGGGGTTCTTGAGCCCTCTATGTGTGTTATGTGCAGAAGCCATTCAGATACTCTTGAACATCTATTCTATCAATGCCCAACTGTAATGTCAGTTTGGCATTATTTTATGATGATCTTTGAGATTCCTATTCCTATAAATGGTAACATTGGTCAAATCCTTAGAAATTGGTGGCTGAAAGTTGGATCCAAAAGTGTGATGGATTTTTTCAAACATAATCTGCCTGGAATCACTACTACAAAATAAGCATTTTATAACTAACATTTAATATGGGTTGGTTTAGAACTATTACCGTATGATAACGCGGGGTCTCAATCATAATTAATAAAAGTTTCATCTCATAGGACGGGGCAAATTTATAAAATAAAAATACTATGAATAACGTTTACTAATTTAACCCGCTATATAAAGTATATATGGGGTCATATTCCTAAATCTCAAAAACTTTGATCCGGCACGGGGACATTTTTTAATTAAAAAACATACTTTCAATGTCTGTTTACTTGTAACCTTTATTGATAGTGTTTTAAAATGTTAACCCTGCGGCCATGCCTTACACTTACGAAATTAAAGCCTCAGCAGCGAGAGAGTAGCGAGAGAGCAGCAAGAGAGAGCCTACTAACGACCACACTCCGCCTTATCCACACCTCCGCCGTATCCACACCTCTGTCATATCCACACCTCTGCCGCTCCTTCTTTCAACGTTTCATCTCCTTCACCAGAGGTCGTTTTTCCAACGGGTAATTTTCTTACACACTAAATACGTATTTAGTTTTACTTTTCATAATCGATTCATGTATATATTTCACTGGTATTTGTTTAATTTCGTTTTGATTTATGAAGAACCTGGAAGATTTTTAGGTTTATGTTTTTAGTCGTCTAATGTCTGTTACCTATTTGTTAAAATGTCTCAATGAAAAACCAAGGGCTGAGAGCATATCACTTGTATTAAAGCCTAATTTATCTCAATTAAATTACTAGTTAGTATTATCCGTACATATATTAAATCTGTAATTATCCCCTAGCTAGTTGTTACTTAGCTTGTACGTATCTCATCAGGTTGTTACGTATAGCTAGCATGACTCATTTGATTAATAACAAGAATCATTCTCGACTAATAACAGTAATTGTATATATTGGCATGCCTATTTAGTTGGACGTCATTCAATGCTTTCCGACTCTTCAATTCTTGTGTTTGTTTATTATTATACCAAACAAACTAATGCCTTTACTCTCCTCACTTACTTCTCTGTTTTGCATTCAACTTACCCCATCAAAAAATAGCTGCGGATTTTGTTAGGGTGGAGGTGGTAGAGGTTATAGATGGAGCTGCATTGGTTCCTATTGTAACTGATGAAGTTAAAACTGTGGGGCAAGCCCCTAAACAGTTCATTCAATGGCCAAGACGGTTAGTTAACCCCAATAAGAAGGATAAACAAGCACATCAAAAGGTGATAAATAACACTGTTTTACCCACTTCTTTTCATGAAATCCGTATTATCAATTTTATAACAAGTCTATGAAAATAGGATATTCAATAATATATTGTTTTTAAGATTTACTTCTCTAGTAAATTTAAGCATTTTATTGTGTGTAGGGTGATGACAGTGATCAAGTAAATGCGACCAGCATGCATAAGGATCCAATTTCATGTTTGCTAGAAATGACTAAACGCCTTGATGGACAACCTATAAAGTTGATCTTGAAAGGAGATGTCATTGGTGCTGCTGATATCTCCATTTTTCTCGGTTGAGAAGAGAAAATGGAGATATGTTCGGGTAATCAGATGCTTAGTACAAAGATTCTGCAAATCTGGACAATGTAAGTTGAGATTTTAAGTTGAGGTAGAACTTTGTTTTTGGTTGATGTGTTTTCAAACATGCCTTAAGGGGTTTGTGTCCAAAGCAAAATATTATTGTGTTTTTGTGCTCCTTGGGGAATAAGCCAAAGACAACTGTGAAGAGTGTTTTGGATATGTAAGTATATAATTTTGTACAGCAAATGTGTACTTTTGATTATGGCTCAAAAATTATGACTTATTTCTATTTTTTTTATTAAGGACAATGCAAGCACACCAAATAACCAAAAATAGGAGGAGTTCCAAACCAAAATGGATTAAGCCAGTTTTAAGTATTTTTCATACTTATCCTGCAATGTGGTAAGTTCTTTTAATGATTGTATATTTTTGGGTTGATTTTGCATTATAAAATTGTATATATTTGGGCTGATTTTGCAATGCGGTAGAGTACATTTGAAAATAATAGGATGTTAATTCTATTTCTTCTATCAAAAGCTGCCATAATGTTCATGATGTTCAAAATCTGATTTGAAGTGAAAATACTATAAGTTATGTGACTTTGTTTATATGCTACAATCTTGTTCCAGTGAGTACAAATTCAATTATGCTTTTATTGTTATTGGGTAGTGGATAGATTTGTGCAAATTATCCAAACATAGCTTATACGTTATTGTTATTTGGAGTGGGATAGATGTCTGCAAATTTGATGAAGCACAATTTGGGTAGTGGATTGATGTCTGCAAATTATGCTTTTATTGTTATTTGGAGTGGTAATTCAAACATAGCTATAGTCTGGGATGCTGGGATCTGTTTTGTTTGTTTTGCATTCCTATTCTTTCTTTTTGGGTACCTGGCAGAGGGTAGTAAGAGGAGATATTTACATGTACATCTATTTCCAGTGTCAAATGCAAAGGGGAAGCCGTGAGTGTGGGTACCATGTTATGAGGCATATGGATACTATAATATCTGTTGTTGTCGTTGATTCATGGATTGAGGTGATTAATTTTTTAAGTTGTGCTTCATCAAATTTATACTTTAATTCTTTTATATTATATTTCATTATACACAATTTTACTTCTATTTTTATATTTTATTGAATGTCTGTTTTTGTTTTTATTTTTATATTTTACAGACATTTAATGTTCAAGAGTCATTCACTGAAGGAGAGATTAACGAGACAAGAAAGCGTTGGGCATCATTTGTTTATGACACTACAAGCACCTGCTATTAAATATATTAGATTAGATTTGGTTCTATTTTGATATGTCTGTAGTATGAATGGTGATGGCTGGTATATCCTGTTGAAGTCTATAATTTTGACTTGTATTGAACATGTGAAACTTTTTAGTTTTAACTTGGAATGGATGCTACTAGTTTTACGTGGAACTTTGTAATTTTGCTACGATTATGAATATATATTTGCCATGATTCGAATTTGCTGGTGTCATTTTATGTTGATTACACTATAGAGGCAGGGTTATATAATGCATAATATGTAGAATATAGGTTTTATTAGGAAAAAAACATTCAATAACGGTTGATGTGAATAGGGGTGGGAAAAACCGAACCGAAACCCGGAAACCGACCCTAGACCGACCCGAATTATGATCCCGGTCCGGGTTTTTTCTTTTTAACCGGCCCGAATTAAAAAAACCCGGACCAAACCGAAAATTCTGGGCTCATTAACGGGCCTTAAAATCTATAACCCGGCCCGGACCGAAAAAAACCCGAAACAATTAGTTTTAATATAAAATTAATATAGTATATGAATATAAATAAAATATTTTCTAATATATGATTATAATCGCGGTGGATAAAAAAAGATTTAGTAACTTTTAGTGACTACAAATATGTTGAATTTGTTTAGCGTAATGATGACCATGAGAATATATTTATAGCAACTCTAGTAACTTTTTGATTTATAAAATTTATTTCGTAATATTTTTAAGAAACCTATATTATTTATATATATACATCTTACATAAAATATTAAGATAATTATCTTCTTTAAATTTGAATTGTTGGTGATTTTGGAGACTAATATTTGTGTTATTATTTGCGGTTTGTATTTTTGATTAATTTTATTTGAAAATAAGTGTTAAAATATAAAAGAACAATGACATATTTCATGGCCGGGCTTTAACCGGTCCAACCTGAACCCGGGCCGAACCCGGGCTACCAAAAACCCGACTCGGACCGAATGTAATGGGCTTTGTTCCGGTCCCTAATTTTCATAACCCGAGACCTTCCGGGTAATTTCCGGGTTTAGCAAAAACCCGACCCAGACCGGGCCGATCCCACCCCTAGATGTGATAACCCATATAAAAGAGATTTTATATGGGGTATTTATGAACGGACATAAAAAACAATCAATAACGGTTAAGTAAGTACCCGTTATAAATAACATTCAATAACGGGTCCCTTTACCCGACACGAAAGGTGCCTGACTTTTAATATCCCGGGATACTATGTTGCCGCCGGAACCGACATTAAAAGTGCATTTTAACCCATATAAAAAGTGTATTTTCTACTAGTGAATTGTTTGCTGGCAGGTGTGGAAAACTTATGCTAATAGGGTTTGGGCAGCTCAAGACTACTCGGTTCCTTTTACAGCCAGCCTGATTTCTCAAATTAAGGCTTACACACAAAACTGGGCATGGTCTTTCCCCAAATTAAAGAATAACTCAGTGAGTAGCATATTGAAGGAAGAACAGATAGTCACGCAAAATTTCAAGGCAAGAGGCACTTCAATACAGATTATTAGGTGGAGAAAACCGAATAATAATCTAAAACTGAATGTGGATGTGAAATACTCATCTGTTGGTGTAGCGGGAGGAGCAATACTTCGAAACTCTACTGGGGAGATTATTTGGGCAACTAGCTGACGTTCACTTTGTCACGGTGCGTCAAAATAAATTCAATACTAGCACTAATACGTAGTATAGCGTAGTAGAGTTCGTATCCACAGGGAAAGGAATAATTTATCTTTTTAACGAAAGAAGTAAATAAAAGGGGGATTTTTGATTGTTGAGTGATTTAATTAATTCAAACACGAAGATGAACGAGTTATATGGGATTAAATTCAAAGATAAAAGGGACTTGACATTGCTACTTTACACTTGTTGATATATTTTAGTCGATCATTGTTATATCTATAACTTATCTCCTCTCGAATACTCAATCGAGGAGTATATCCAATTCATCGAGGATAGTTATTAACAACGACCGTTCATTAATCACCCTTACTATTAGTCTAATATAGAACAACGTCATATACCGACTTGATAGTAGCATTTAATCTCTTAACTCCTTGATGAAATCAATTGAGATTGATAACCTCAACACAACGGTTTCGGTTTAACCAACAAAATTAATCCCTCTTAAGTTTATTAACCACGACCGTGCCTTAATAAACCGAAGTTACTTACTTGTGAAACTATCAACGATTAACCATCGGTTCGTTGATCGTTTCTAGTAATAATTAATATATAAAACAAAACTAGTTGATCCTTTAAGTAATGTTCAAAATATTAATATGAAATATGAATAGGAATTAATTAATATTCAAGGAAGAATATTAAAGGAAATGAATCCTACTATAGTTAATATCAAGATGTTAACTAATTGTCATCTTAGTAACACTCCCCAATATTAACATAGAGGAAGGAATAGCTATTACTAAGACCAATGTCAACATGTTAACTAATTGTCATCTTAGTAACACTCCCCAACATTGATATAGAAATAGTATTTAAAGGAAGAATTAATATTCAAGGAAAGAAGTTAAGAAAATAACTCACAACTTTAATAATCAACAAGCTTCAAGAGCAACACCAAGAAATGGAAGTTTAGCTCCTCATTTGGAGACTAAACATGCTATAAAATATAAAAGAAATACTATTCTAAACTGAGCTTAAGAGTATGGAAGAAGGAGTGATCTTATTGTGAAGGAAAAGGGGTGTATTTATAGGTGTTTGGAGGTAGCGAGGTGGTGTACCCGACCGGGTATATAGGGTACTCGATCGGGTATTTTAGGCAGTTTCCCGGAAAATCACTTTTCTAGACATACCCTATCGGGTATGAAGGCATACCCGATCGGGTATGAGCCAAATCTTCAAAATCCTACACGTTTTTTTGTCTCTCCAGATCTCTCCAGATTCTGATTTTGACACCCGAATCAACTCAATACCCGATCGGGTATTGCCTATACCCGACCGGGTATATGAAATATTTTTTCAATCTTCTTTTGATCTTGTCCCCTTGCACTTTCCTTGATCTTTTGGGGTCCAAACTTGATCCTTTGGATGATCTTGACCTGTTTTAAGCTCAGAATAATCCTAATCTAAACAAATTACATCTATCTAAGAAAATTAACTAATTACACCAAAAGTGTGTAATTTTCCAAACAACAACAAATAAAACTAGTTAAAATAGAAATAATACATGATAAAAATACAACTCTATCAACTCCTCCATGCTTAGTTTCTTTACTCGTCCTCGAGTAAAGTCAATGTTTCATCAACACTTTAAACAATCATGAACAAGCAAAAGACAACCAAGTAATGTTTAAAATGTGTTTTTACAAAGTGAAATGATTCCACTTATGCACTATACACTTAATGATATTGGGTTTACTTGTCTTCTATGCTTTCCATGTTCCTCTTCATCATTGTATCACCACATCCCTGTAAAAATAATTTCTCTCATTTCTCTCATTTTGCCTAGGATCTTTTTTTTTTTTTAATTTATCCTAGCCTCTCATTTTTTTTTTCTTTCTCCCCTACTCACTCATTGTTTTTTGCTTTTATTGCTTAGATTGCCCATTTGGGTTTTCAACCTAACTAGCTTTTTTTATGTTTTTTTTTTCTTTTTTTTTAAACAAGAATAAAGCATATGAGAGTGAGTATTCCATGAAACTCTCCCCCCAAGCTAGTCAAAGCACTGTCCCTAGTGCTCATCTTCAAGACGTCATAGAAAAGGAGAATTCGGACTTGGTGTAGGTGAAGTTAGGGAATTCGGATTTTGGATTATTTGGTGAGTTTTGTTGGTATGAAAATTGTGGGGATGATAAGAAGAATATGAGTTTAGTTTGTTGATTTGGTGGATGTATGAAGAAGATATGAAAGTGTGAAATTGTAACTATGGAGGGTTTGGGGTGTTGGGTTCGAATGGGGTGATACGATTTTTTTTTTGAAAAGTGCAAAATATAAAATAAAATAAGTAAACATACCTTGCATGGGTTGCCTCCCAAGAAGCGCCTCGTTTAACGTCGCGGCACGACGCAATCATTGTGTTCAATCGTTCAAACTCGGATCGTGATAATTTATCTTCTTCACACTTTCACTCCTAGGACTTCCATAGGAATGCTCAATTTCTCGATTCTTCACTTTGGAAATCTTTCCAGGATCAAATATCCAGATTTTCATTGATTCATGTGGTGGGAGGAAGGGGAAGAAATTATCGTTTAGCATGGTCAATGAAAAGTTTTTCGATCCCTCAATTTTGAAGAAGATTTCGGAAATGTCATTGTCCTTTTCAAGTTTACGAGTTTCTCTTAAAGCTTCCGGAAATGATGGAGATACCTCAAAGGATGACAATGACAAAAATTCAAATTTGAAGCTCGGCTTATCCTCTTCTTTGACCAGTTGGAGCTCCGTGTCTTTTTCTTCTTCTACTTCTTCTGGATTCTGGATCTCCTTTTGCATTTCCTTTTCATTTGTCAATGTGATTGCAAAAGTTTGCTGTTTAGGATCACATTCTATTTGAGAAGGAAGTTTTTTCGAATCCCTTGCTTCAAGTCTACTCACGGCTCCGGCTATTTGAATCATTTGAGTTTCCAAGTTTGAAATGCTAGACTTGGTCTCATTTTGGAATTGCACCATGTTGTTCTGCATGGTGGTCATGTTGGTAGCAATAGCCTGGACCATATCCTCCGTAGACATGTTAGAGTTGGAGAACGGATCATACCTCATGTGAGGTACATCCCTTTCGTAACCAACATCATCAATTTGTTCAAGGTATTCATCTTGGAGCTTTGGGCAGAAATCCGTAAGATGCCTGTGAGACATGCAAATGTTGCATGTCTTGGCATCTTGAGCTTTTGAGCTTAAGATTAATTCATTTATTAGAGAAGTCAAGAAGGAAATTTGACTCTCTAAGGATGATATGTTGGCATCCATATACTCATAACTCATGTAAGCTCAGAAAATAGAAGAGTAAGTTTTTTTTTAAATATTTTTTTATTTTTTATTTTTTTGTTTTTGATTTTTATGAGATAAAATAAAAAGAAAAATAATTGTCTTTTCCCGGCAAAGGCGCCAAATTTGACGTTCACTTTGTCACGGTGCGTCAAAATAAATTCAATACTAGCACTAATACGTAGTATAGCGTAGTAGAGTTCGTATCCACAGGGAAAGGAATAATTTATCTTTTTAACGAAAGAAGTAAATAAAAGGGGGGTTTTGATTGTTGAGTGATTTAATTAATTCAAACACGAAGATGAACGAGTTATATGGGATTAAATTCAAAGATAAAAGGGACTTGACATTGCTACTTTACACTTGTTGATATATTTTAGTCGATCATTGTTATATCTATAACTTATCTCCTCTCGAATACTCAATCGAGGAGTATATCCAATTCATCGAGGATAGTTATTAACAACGACCGTTCATTAATCACCCTTACTATTAGTCTAGTATAGAACAACGTCATATACCGACTTGATAGTAGCATTTAATCTCTTAACTTGTCACGCCCCGGACCCCGTCCGTGCCACGTAGACAACCGTCGTACAACCCAATAAGAACAACGTAGTTCATCCTTATCAAATCATACAAGACGTCCGTTAAGTTCTATTGCCAAGCCGATTAGTAAACCCATACAATCAACATCAATATATATTAGTCAAACAAATGCGGAAAATAAGATATGTTTGATACTTAGCCACACGTGGCAAATACGGGCACGCAGGCCCCCAAATGTTTTAATAGAAAACATTGTTAAAAATATCCATGAGCAGTTCATCAATTTTTGAATAAGAATGGAAGCACGAACCACGTCTTCCTCCTTGATCAATCACCCTAGGCGAAGGTGCAGGTAGTAGGACTCTAGCCTCAACCTGAAAAATGTGAGGGCCCCCGAAGGGGTCAGTACTCCATAGAAGTACTAGTGACAAGCATGCTATATGAGGAATAACTAATGTTTCAGACACGAGACCCAAAAATAGGATGATACATATATATAGGTGTAACCATTGTTACCCCATTCCCAAGATAATACATACTGTATATACTTGTAAAATACTTGACCCGTAGGTCGTTTCCTCACAAAAGTCTTTTAGAGATAAGGTGTTTACCCAACCTTTCCCCTTTCTTTCCTGAATGCCTAGCTCAAGGGTTACATTCCACCTTCATAATATCCTACCGAGTTTCGGGAGTGTTTACCGTCCCGGGGATGCTCAACCCCACCGAGTTTTAGGATTGTTTACCGTCCTGAGGATACTCAACCTCACCGAGTTCTTGGGATTGTTTACCGTCCCGAGGATACTCAACCTCACCGAGTTTCTGGGATTGTTTACCGTCCCGAGGATACTCAACCTCACCGAGTTTCTGGGATTGTTTACCGTCCCGAGGGTACTCAACCTCACCGAGTTTCTGGGATTGTTTACCGTCCCGAGGGTACTCAACCTCACCGAGTTTCTGGGATTGTTTACCGTCCCGAGGGTACTCAACCTCACCTTAATCCTCACCAATCCTAACCTGGATATGGCTAACCTTGTAATCACTTAACTATGGACAATACCTAGTCCTATAGTCATACAATAATCCTTAGTAACCAACGTGGACGGGTCCCACCTGATCGGTCCACGTTATCCTACTCAAAAACTACCCGTTTTGAGTATAACCCAATACCCGGTCGGGTATCAAACCTTACCCGGTCGGGTAGGGCGGGCAGTAGCCTCTGGATGCCAATTCTACTTGAGACCCGGTCGGGTCTATACCCAGACCCGGGCGGGTCTAGTGTGGCAGTAGCTTCTGGAGCTATTTTCATCAATACCCGGTCGGGTATTTACCCATACCCGGTCGGGTATCACCTTTGTCTCGGCGGTCAACGCTCGTTTGACCGCCCAAACGAAGTCCGATTAACGTGAAATTTTATACACATGTACTTCTCTTCGTCCTTGATCCAAAAATACCATTTTGGATCCCTGGAACATCATACATAATAAGTTATCATATTTTAATCATCAAACATACATAACATGCTTTTCAACTATGTTTTATGTATAAACATGGAATAAGCAAATACTTGATTATCTTTAATCATTCCATAAAACATCTTCTTGATTACTTTAGGTAATCTCATGCCTCACGCAAAAGTTATAAAGCATATAGCCGTCTTCTCACCTTAAAAGGAGCTTATGAAGTTCTAGCCTTCCTTATTGAGCTCCGGTGAAACTCCGGTGAACTTCAACCAACTCCGGCGACAACTCCGGCACCCCTTTCAACCCCGTGAAAGTTCTTGAGATACCTTATACAAGTTAATAACAAGGTTTTATCATCATAAAACCCATATCAATACAAATAACCTCAAAAAGGTTATTTTCCGGTGAAACGGTCAACTTTGTTCTCTAAATCCGTTTTGGATATGAATCAACCTTCCAACCCTTCATTCTTCCCATATAACATGTAGAATGGTCCTAGGGGTATGAAATATGATCATATAATCATATTGGAAGGTTAATGAAGAGGGGTGAGATTAATGGAGTTATTACCTTGTTAATCCTCAAGTTTTCCTCCTTCTTTCTCTTTTCTTTCCCCTCCTTCTTCTCCTTAAGCTTTGGTTCGAATATGGTGGATGAAAATGGAGATTTTGATGAGCTTCTCTCACTTGGTTGATGCTGGATACGAATGGGATTAGTTGGTGTGATTGAGAATGCCATTTTGGCATCTCTCACAATAATACTATGGCAAAGGTCCCACCTTCCAATTGATTGAGCTCTCAATCAATTTTCCTCCTTGTTTCTCCATGTCCTTGTGCGGCTCCCATGGACATTTGCAGCACCAAATTCGTGGGGTGGCCCCCACTTATGTGGGAGGTCATCCCTTTATGTCCCCAAGTGTACACTTGGTCCCGAAAGTTGTATTTTCCGGACTGTTTTAACTATATTTCATTTTATTGGGTCAAATGAAATGTGTATCATTCTTCCAACTATTATTGGCTTTTAGAATGAATGTATATTCCCCAACTTTTAATTCGGCGGTCTCCATAATTTATTATGGCTTTTTATCTGTTAGTGCGTCGGTACCGATAAATGGGCTTTTTATGCCCGACTGGTTACTCACATGATTCCTATGGCCCAACAAGGATATCCACCATTGTACACATATTATCTTGACCCAAACGAATATAATATGTGGCCCCAATAATATCGGGCGGCCCCCACTTCCGGTGTAAGCCCCACGCGAATTTTACTATTCACGTAAAAGAAATGATGAAAATTTTACAATCGCGTAGAATGCGTTTATTCATTTCTCAGGGTTCAATACACTATTTGATAAAGTACAAATACTTGGGGGCGGTGTTACAAGTTCTACCTATAACACCCCCAATTTCCCACCCAAAATAAATCTTGAAATAAGAATTTATCCAAATGAAAATGATGAACTTTATTTAGAAATACTTAAAATGTTGCAACGGAATGACAAAAACGAAATTGAGCGTGTTACCGCCACACTTAGCATATCCATAGCTAAGTGCACAGGCTAACCAAAAATACTTGTCTAAATATTCTAAAGTGAGGGAAATTAAAAAGTAAAGATGTCCTCTATATAAAGTAAAGTCTTATTAATGAAGATGTCTCTAAATAGCGCCCTCAAGAACTCAAGCGAGCATATCATCATCCAAAGCATAATCATCTGTAAATAAAGGAGAGAAAAGAAAACAAAGAAACAAAAATTAGCCGGAAATGCTAAGTAAGTCCCACCCAACCCCGTAAAATAATCATGTTTGGTACATATATATAATTTTTGGAAAACGTTTTGGAGAAAACCTTTCAAAACATTTTATACCACTCATAAGTAATAAAACAATATTTATACACTTTTAAATCACACAATTCACAAGTAATTAAAATAATAATATTTCGAATATAGACACACATTTCCAAATCACAATAATTTCCACAAATACCATTATCCATCAAAAGGTGTGATTCTCATGTACCATGTTACCAAAGTAAAGCTTTTCAAACAAGTACACCAAAATTCTCTCTTTGAGTTTCTCAAAATTCTTTTCACTAAACATCCTAGTAATTTAGAAGGGCGGTGCTCAAGCTCTTATTGAGCCCGGTGGTTCGTTGTTATGTACGGCCACCCCGGACTTTTTACCGGTACCACATCTTACCCCTATAGAATCTGAACTTCTACCTTAAGTGTGCACACCCCCTGAAAGGGATTCCAAGCCCTTCGGGTAGTAAGAAGTCTAAGTAGTTCTGACGTCAACGTCTCCCTACTCAAAATGGGATATACTCCCTAAGTTCTAGGTTCAAAGACCCTTAAGAGAATAGGTACTACTACTACTGCTTTAATAAATGGGATCTAATGCCCAGTTGCTCGGGGTGGTTACCGAACCCTCCAAAATTTATTTAATTTTCTTTACACCTCTCAATTCAAGTAGTAGTAGTCCTAACCCTCCCTCACCATTAACGGACGTGAAGGTGGCCCGACACCTACGGATTTCTCCCGTGGTGCCCCAATTATGAAAACAATCTTTTATCTTGACTTTCGAAAAATTTCCACATTTATGTCTCTTGGACAAAATTTTACCACAAGGATTATTATCCTTAAATTCATAATTTTATATTTTCCCCAAAATATATTACGTATACACATAATCAAATATATCTCAGAATCACAACAAATACAACTTGTTCACAAGTAATTCATCAATCAAAATATTCATACCATCACAAAATCAAGTAAATAATTATTTACGAGGTAAAAACATAATTTTGGTTGCAATGTGACTTACCTCAAATTCCAGATATTCCTAACAAGCTTCTCTATTGGCTTCCTCCCCAAGTTCACCTTCTACTATTTAAAAATCCCAAAATCAATATTCACTATAAATTATATTCCGTAGTTCAATTTATCATACCCTTCTCCTTTTTAATTATTATTCCTTTCTGTTTTATTACTTTACCCGATTCCTGATCAATTTGAGATTAAGAGGGATAGTCTATTCATTATAGTTAATTTAATTTGATCCGTTATCAAATCATATATATACCATTGGTTTCTGTTCATAGATAACGAGTCAAGTAATTCTGTTACTCTGTTTATTTACTCCCATACAATTCAGTATTTCAGTATATTACAAATAGTCAGTCAAGTAATCTACCTGTTTTATTTTATCACGATGATCCATTAATTGACCTATTACTATAACAATTCAATTGGTCCAATCGTAAACGTTCCATTTTAATTTAATCGGTCCATTGCTTATCATTAGAGTATTATATCCTCACCATCATTAACTTCAGTTTTAACAAATAAAACAATCGCCCCTACTCAATTCGATCATTTTTATTAGTTCAATCTAAGTTTCATTTTAATAAAATAATAAAATAGAAGGTTCAATTATGACAACAAATCAGTTCGTTATCTAAATGTAGTCCATTATGGTAATCTGTTTTAATTTTCATATTCGCTGTGTACTTTAGTAAATCAACCGAAATAGTTCAATTTGTACTTTATTCTAATCAGTTAATTGCTTGTCATTAATCATCCAATTATGTATATATAACAATAACCGATCCATTGTCACTGTTATATTTTTATTATTATCGATCATGTTCACCTTTTTATATTATTGTTGTACTTATTTTATTTATTTTCGAACAGTCCATATAATAGGTTAGATAGTCCAAACCAGTTTAATGTCATTTTTTTTTTGTCATCTTCTTCGTATGGAAACACCGGAAAAACGAGGTTACGCATGAACGAATGTACGGCCTTACCTTAACGGTGGTCAGTGGAAGGTGGTACGGCGGTCAGAGTCTCTTCCTTAAGACGGCGGCAGCAAGGTGGCGGCGCGGCGCAGCACTCCTGCAGTTTCCTTCTTCAGCAACGTTCGGTTGAAATCTGGCACTCCCAGATGCTCGGCCTTTCTTCTTCCAAACGTTCACCCTCTCTCTCACGTTTCTATATTTCTTTCTCTCTTTTCCTCACTCTCTTTTCTCTCGCAGGTCGTAGGTTGATCGCAAGGCTGCTATTTATACTTATTAGTCGAAGAGTCTAGGTCTCTAATGTTTAGGGTTTCATCCTCAATCTTCGTTCGACGATCGTACCATATGGAAGCGTTTATTATTAGTTTTACGTATACATGGTTAGACGTGATAACATCCCTTAATTAATTAATTGTACATATGTGTGTCGTACAGTCTTACCATATTGGAGTATACATAGCACATACGTATAGTACATAGTTTTTCCTACTTTTGCATAAATTGTATTATTATTATTATTATTATTATTATTATTATTCACCTAGTAACTTTATTATTTATTTTTAGTGTGTAATTATCACACGTATAAAATGTTACTTTTATCATTTAAGCCACAATCAAATCTGGTCAACTTAATTATAAAAAAAATTGATCTTATTAAAATTGTTCATTTTACTTTATTTAAAATTTTCGAAGTGTCACATTCTACCCTCCTTAAATGATGCTTCGTCCTCGAAGCATAAGCTAAGTCAAAAGTATTTAAGAAGTTTTATTAATACGGAGTGTTATAACCAACCTCCCTAAAAGAGAGGTTACGTCCTCGTAACCTAAAACAATGCACCTTGACTGAGCAATTTTCGGATATTGTTTGCGTATGCCGAGGTATATCCATGTATATAAAATTATGAGATGTACTAGAGTACATCAACAAGTAAGGTATTAACGCTATCTATACCTGGATTGTCATCGTGATTCATGGCCTGTGTCTGGTTCATAACATATATTCGGCCCTTGTTAGGAGCGTTGTTATTGTCGCGATTTGCCATGACCTCCGGCCGATTTCCTTCTTGATTCCCTTCTCCTCCATCTGACTTTTGACGTTGGATCCCCTTCTCCGGGTTATGCCAACATTCGTACGCCCGATGGCCCAACTTACCACAGAAATAGCATTTTACTTTCTCACCGGCGCAGTCAACGCCCGGATGGTCTTGCTTGCACTTCTTACAGTTAAAGTGTCTTTCCTTCCCTACTTGCATCGGAATCTGCACCGGAAATCTTCTCTCCTCATATGATCGATTAGCTTTTGTCACAGGCTGCCCTTGATGGCGAGTTTTTAACTTCTTCTCCTCTTGCCAGTTCTCCTCCTCATTCTTCCGAGCCTTCCTTTGTGCCTCTCGTTGGAGTTTAGTTACCCGATAGTGTTTCGCAGCTTTGTAATAGGCATCATCCAATGTTTGCCAGTCTTGCACCGTCATCATCTTCTGTGTGTCATAGTTCAGTCCCCCGATGAACTTCTCGATCTTACTTTCCTCATCGGGTACAAGTGATGTTGCAAATTCTGCTAGTGTGACAAATTGATTGTGATACTCTTGTACCGTCATGTCCCCCTGCTTCAAGTGTAGGAACTTGTCACGATTTTCTGCTTGCACGTGTGGCGGGTAAAATCTTTTTCGCAGTGCACGCTTGAACCGATCCCAAGTGAAGTCCGGTTGTGCGCTCATCCCTGGTCCCACATGAACCCACCATTTATCTGCTTCTTCATGCAGATAATAAACAACAATGTTAATTCGTTGTTCTACCGGGCAATTGATCGCATCAAACAGCTTGTCGAAGGTGCGTATCCAATTCTCGAGAAGGACTGGATCCTCTTGACCAAGGAAGCTCGGCGGGTTTCGTGCCGCTACACGACTTTCCATGTCATTGCCATTGTTGGGTTGGTTCTGAAGGAACGCCGCATTGATTGTCTGTGTGAGGACCGTGAGGGCTTGTGCCAGCTCAGCATTGGTAGGCACGGCATTCGGATCTCTCCTAGGTGGCATTGTGTCTTCATGAAAGGATAATTAGTGCATAACATTCCTAAAATGGTTCCTAGTTATCCTAATTTAAGGATTTCACAAGAGTACATGAGCACATAAGCCTTTCACATATTGATTTCACATTTCAAGCATTTCACGTGTACCACACATAAATGGATTTACATACCTTAGCGTTTAATTTGCCTTTTAAGGCTTTTCCCACAATTCTCCACCATTTGGGGTTTCCATTTTACATATGGGCCCACACACATTTAGTAGCAAATACAATACATATAAACACAACAAGTAGGAAAGAATAAATCACACAATCCTCACCGCGGTCCTAATATTTTCATTTTAGTCTTATTTTCTTTTTCTTGGAAACCTTTTAAAAAATATCCCTATTGAATTTTTTTTTAATCTCAAAAAGAATATTTGAAAACCTTTTTCGAAAACCAAGGGCTCTGATACCAACTTATAACACCCCCAATTTCCCACCCAAAATAAATCTTGAAATAAGAATTTATCCAAATGAAAATGATGAACTTTATTTAGAAATACTTAAAATGTTGCAACGGAATGACAAAAACGAAATTGAGCGTGTTACCGCCACACTTAGCATATCCATAGCTAAGTGCACAGGCTAACCAAAAATACTTGTCTAAATATTCTAAAGTGAGGGAAATTAAAAAGTAAAGATGTCCTCTATATAAAGTAAAGTCTTATTAATGAAGATGTCTCTAAATAGCGCCCTCAAGAACTCAAGCGAGCATATCATCATCCAAAGCATAATCATCTGTAAATAAAGGAGAGAAAAGAAAACAAAGAAACAAAAATTAGCCGGAAATGCTAAGTAAGTCCCACCCAACCCCGTAAAATAATCATGTTTGGTACATATATATAATTTTTGGAAAACGTTTTGGAGAAAACCTTTCAAAACATTTTATACCACTCATAAGTAATAAAACAATATTTATACACTTTTAAATCACACAATTCACAAGTAATTAAAATAATAATATTTCGAATATAGACACACATTTCCAAATCACAATAATTTCCACAAATACCATTATCCATCAAAAGGTGTGATTCTCATGTACCATGTTACCAAAGTAAAGCTTTTCAAACAAGTACACCAAAATTCTCTCTTTGAGTTTCTCAAAATTCTTTTCACTAAACATCCTAGTAATTTAGAAGGGCGGTGCTCAAGCTCTTATTGAGCCCGGTGGTTCGTTGTTATGTACGGCCACCCCGGACTTTTTACCGGTACCACATCTTACCCCTATAGAATCTGAACTTCTACCTTAAGTGTGCACACCCCCTGAAAGGGATTCCAAGCCCTTCGGGTAGTAAGAAGTCTAAGTAGTTCTGACGTCAACGTCTCCCTACTCAAAATGGGATATACTCCCTAAGTTCTAGGTTCAAAGACCCTTAAGAGAATAGGTACTACTACTACTGCTTTAATAAATGGGATCTAATGCCCAGTTGCTCGGGGTGGTTACCGAACCCTCCAAAACGTTTTCCAAAAATTATATATATGTACCAAACATGATTATTTTACGGGGTTGGGTGGGACTTACTTAGCATTTCCGGCTAATTTTTGTTTCTTTGTTTTCTTTTCTCTCCTTTATTTACAGATGATTATGCTTTGGATGATGATATGCTCGCTTGAGTTCTTGAGGGCGCTATTTAGAGACATCTTCATTAATAAGACTTTACTTTATATAGAGGACATCTTTACTTTTTAATTTCCCTCACTTTAGAATATTTAGACAAGTATTTTTGGTTAGCCTGTGCACTTAGCTATGGATATGCTAAGTGTGGCGGTAACACGCTCAATTTCGTTTTTGTCATTCCGTTGCAACATTTTAAGTATTTCTAAATAAAGTTCATCATTTTCATTTGGATAAATTCTTATTTCAAGATTTATTTTGGGTGGGAAATTGGGGGTGTTATAAGTTGGTATCAGAGCAACCCCGCGACAGTGTGATGACCCATTGGATATCGGGCGGGCACCTAGCGGGGGAAGATTCTGGGATTTGATAGAGATTTGAGATTGGTTTAAGGGCGCAACGAGGACGTTGCGATCCTAAGTGGGGGTGATTGTAATACCCGAGTTTAATATAAGAGGATTAATAGTACTACTCATACCAACAGAGGTGCATCTCCTTTTAAGGGAGCTCATTACCTAAGAACTCCAATGTTAAGCGTGCTTGCACGGGAACAGTCTTGGGATGGGTGACCCCCTGGGAAGTTTCTCAGGGCGCGCATGAGTGAGGACAAAGTGCGCGGTAAAGGCTCGTGGCGGTTTGTGGGGACAGTACTATTGGTCCGGAGTAACTACCTCGGGTCCTGCGGGGCGGGGGTGTTACACTACCCCCCTTATTTGGGATTTCGTCCCCGAAATCCACGTGTCTAGTCAAACAAAAATGGATATTGTTCCCTCATCAGGGTCTCCACTTCCCAAGTTTGCTCCTCGACACGATCACTCTTCCAAAGTACCTTCACCATCGGTACCTCTTTACTCCTTAGCTTCTTTACCTGTCGGTCCATGATCTTTACCGGCTGCACTGCATAGTGAAGGTCTTCCCGGATTTCTACCGGTGGTTTCTCAAGAATATGTGACGGGTCCCGTACATACTTCTTGAGCATAGAAACATGAAATACATTATGGATCTTCTCTAACTCTGGAGTTAATTGAAGTCGGTACGCCACAATCCCAATCCTTTCAATGATTTTGAATGGGCCGATGTAACGTGGGTTAAGCTTACCCCGACTGAGGAACCTGATAAACCCTTTCCAAGGCGACACCCTCAGAAACACCTCATCGCCGACCTCAAACTCCAACGTCCTACGACGTTTATCTGCATAGCTCTTCTGTCGATCTTGGGCAGCCTTTAGTCTATCCCGGATAACTTTCACCTTCTCCTTAGTGATCTCAACTAGCTCAGTACCCTCGAGCTTGGCCTCGCCAACCTCATCCCAACATAAATGTGTCCGACATTTCCTCCCATACAATGCCTCGTATGGAGGCATGCCTATACTTGCCTGATAACTGTTGTTATAGGCGAATTCTACTAAAGCCAGCTGGTTATCCCAACTTCCTTGGAACTCCAAGGCACATGCCCTCAACATGTCCTCTAAAATCTGAATCACCCGTTCAGATTGCCCATCCGTCTGAGGATGGAATGCCGTGCTGAACCTCAACTTCGTCCCCATGGATTCCTGGAACTTAGGCCAAAACTGTGATGTGAACCGTGGGTCTCTATCCGACACTATAGTGACCGGGACCCCATGCAGTCTCACGATCTCATCAGTATACAACTTGGCCAGTCGCTCAAGCGTATAAGTAGTGTTGATAGGTAGAAAATGGGCACTCTTGGTCAACCTATCAACCACCACCCATCCCGCATCAAAGTTCCTAACCGTCCGTGGCAAACCTACCACGAAGTCCATAGTAACATGCTCCCACTTCCATTCTGGGATGGTAAGTGGCTGTAATAACCCTGCCGGGTGTTGGTGCTCTGCCTTAACCTGCTGACAGGTAAGGCAACGACTCACATAATCAGCAATCTCTCTCTTCATCCCCGACCACCAGTAACTTTCTTTCAAGTCCCGGTACATCTTTGTTCCACCTGGGTGCATGGCATACGCAGATGAGTGAGCCTCCTCAAGAATAGATTTTCGGAGCTCCTCATCTGACGGCACACACACTCGCTCCTTGAATAGTAGGAGTCCATCTTCTCTCTCACGGAAACCCTCGACGGGTCCCACCAGCATCCGTTCCCGGATTTTCTGAATTTCCTCGTCATTGCCTTGACGCGTTCTGATTTCGTCTAATAGGGTGGGTCTCACCTCAAATCTGGCCAATAGAGCCCCATTCGTGGATACTTCCACGTGTGCCCTCAATGCTTGTAAGCATGTGAGTAAAACCCTCGATGAACTTTTCCTACTGAGAGCATCAGCAACCACGTTAGCCTTACCTGGATGATAATCAATAATCAAGTTGTAATCCTTGATTAACTCCATCCATCTTCTTTGCCTCATGTTCAACTCTTTCGGAGTGAACACGTACTTCAAACTCTTGTGATCGGTGTAGATGTGACACACCTCACCGTAGAGGTAATGCCTCCAAATCTTCAAAGCAAACACCACTGCCCCTAGCTCAAGGTCATGAGTGGGGTAGTTCACTTCATGCTTTCTCAACTGTCGAGAAGCATAAGCAATTACCTTCCCTGATTGCATCAGTACGCATCCCAATCCCTGAATACTAGCATCGCTATAAATGTCATATCCCATCCCTTGCACGGGTAGAGCAAGTACTGGTGCTTCAGTCAACTGTTTCTTCAGTTCAAGAAACCCCTTCTCGCACTTGTCGTCCCACACAAACTTAGCCCCCTTCTTAGTAAGCTTCGTGAGTGGAGATGCTATCACCGAGAACTTCTCCACGAATTTGCGGTAATACCCCGCTAAACCGAGGAAACTCCTTATTTCTTTCACATTCTTGGGCCTTTCCCAATTAGTGACTGCTTCAATCTTCGAGTTATCAACTGAAATGCCCGAACCTGATACCATGTGCCCGAGAAAACCGATCTCCCCAAGCCAAAATTCACACTTAGAGAATTTGGCAAAGAGTTGCTTCTCCCGCAGTGTTCCAAGTACGAGCCTTAGATGTTTCTCATGTTCTTCTTCGTTCTTGGAGTATATCAAAATGTCATCAATGAACACTATGACGAATTGGTCCAGGTATTGATGAAATACTCGGTTCATGAGGTCCATGAATGCCGCGGGGGCATTTGTAAGCCCAAACGACATCACTAGAAACTCATAATGACCATGCCTTGTACGCAATGCACTTTTGGGTATGTCACTTTCCTTGATCTTGAGTTGATGGTAGCCCGACCTCAAGTCGATCTTGGAGAACACGGTTGCCCCCCGTAATTGATCAAACAAGTCGTCAATCCTTGGCAAAGGATATTTGTTCTTTATCGTGACCTTGTTCAATTGACGGTAGTCGATACACATTCTCATTGTACCATCCTTCTTCTTAACAAAGAGTACCGGTGCTCCCCATGGTGAATGACTTGGTCTAATGAATCCGTTATCTAGTAGCTCTTCCAATTGAACTTTCAACTCTTGAAGTTCTGCCGGTGCCATTCGATACGGAGGAATTGAGATGGGTTTGGTGCCTGGTTCAACCTCGATCTCAAACTCGATCTCCCGATCGGGTGGGAGTCCCGGTAGCTTTTCAGGGAACACCTCCGGATACTCGCTCACCACCTTCACTTCCGTGATACTCTTCCCCTTGCCTTCCTTGCCTATGACATAGGCTAAGTAAGCTTGACATCCCTTCCTCATCATACGCCTTGCTCTTATGGTCGATATGATGCAAGGATTGAATTTTCCTCTATCTCCCTTGAAACATACAGTATTTCCTTCACCATCCTTGAGTTCTAACACCTTGGTGTAGCAATCTACCTTTGCATGGTGCTTTTCAAGCCAATCCATGCCAAGTATGGCATCAAACTCGAGCATGGCTAACGGTACGAAGTCCCCCTTTAGACAGTGCTCCCCTATCTCCACATCACATGAAGGATAGTAGTCATTTCGTTCAACGTCATCCCCTAGAGGCGTAGACACCAATAGGGTTTGCGTCATTGGTGTTAAAGATGTGCCTAAACCCATGGCAAACACCTCACTAACGAATGAACGTTGTGCTCCCGTATCGATAAGGATCCTCGCATCCCTTCCATTAATCTTTAACGTTCCTACATTTATAAGTCATGTAAGGTACTTTGCCTACCAAATTGAGCTGTAGGCCCCCGCAAATTGAGCTGTAGGCCCCCGAAAAAGTCCGTACTTAAAAATATATAGCAATACCCGGTCGGGTACACCTTTGTACCCGGTCGGGTATCCAATCCAGAAGGAATCCTCTTGCTACACCCGGTCTGGTAACACTGGTGGGTATGGAAATTTGGCATACCCGATCGGGTAACCTGTTGTACCCGGTCGGGTATCCATTCCAGAAGCTCGCGGGTATAAATTTTCATCATACCCGGTCGGGTAACCTTCTATACCCGGTCGGGTAACCGTTCCAGTGGGTTTACCAGGCCAAAATCTCAGTATACCCGGTCGGGTGACCTGCTTTACCCGGTCGGGTATCAGCCTGGTTTCGTTGAATTTCCCCCGATTCGACCCTAAGTCAGGTTGCAATTGACCCCTAGGACTTATAACTTTAGTATAAGCCTAGAAACATATAAAATTTTAGTATATTACCTGCAACGGAGTCCGGGTTTGCTCGCGCATCCGCCTCGGTCATTGCATAAACTCGTGCCTGGGTCCTACCTTGGTTAACGGACGCGGCATTGCTTGCCGTAGGTCCGCCCCTTCCCGTGCCGGCCTGTGATTGTCCCGCACGTCCCCTACTAGATGTAGGTGCTTCCGAGGTTCCCGATGGCCCTCCTCCGTTCAACATTGGGCACGAGAGTTTGAGATGGCTTGTGCTACCGCATTTGTAACACCGGGGTGGTGCATTGCACTTCCCGGCATGGTTCCTGTTACAGTTTGGACACCTCGGTGGCCTCATGCTCCCCGAGCTGTGCCCTTGCCCTCCCGGACCCTTACTCTTCTTTGCCGGTGGTTCCGGCGCCCTAAATGAACTTCCATTCCCGGCGTGATGCTTCCGAGAATGGTCTTGGGGTCCAGAATTTCCCCATTTTCTCTTCTTCGCCTCTTCGGCGTCTCTCTTCTTCCTTTCATTCCACTTGGCTTCCCCAAGTAGCCCCTGATCCACAATCTCACTAAAGGTGATGTGATGATTGTAGGTGGCCCTATCACGGATATCCAACTGTAGGGTATCCCAAAAGTGATTAGCCATGCGGTTCTCATCCATGGCGTACTCAGGTATGTATCGTGCCAAGTCCCGGAACCTCTGTTCCAATTGCCTTACCGAGCACCCATCCTCCTGTGTCAAGGTCATGTACTCCTTTCTCTTCTGATTCTTCTCAAATTCCGAGTAGTATTGATTATAGAATTCTACTTCAAATTTCTCCCAGGTGGTCTCACCGTGGAACTTCCCTTCCACGCCTTCCCACCATACAGCAGCTACTCCCTCCAGTAGTCTGGTAGCAACTGTCAGCTTTATATCAAGCCCGATCTGCATATCCCTAGCAGCCTCATTTAGTTTCTTGATCCAGTCGGCAGCCACAGATATGTCACCCTTGCCATCAAATGACTTACACCCCAAGGCCCTAGCCTCCTTGAGGTATTTGGAGATTCTTACACAAAAACCTCCTCCCTGCGCTCCCTGTGACGCCACAGGTGTAGCCACCGATGCTCCCTGGCTTCCCTGACCCGAAGCTCCCTGAGAAGCACGCCTAGCTTGGCGCCTAAGATCTCTTCTTAGCTTCTCCTTTTGATACCACTCAAACAATTCACCCATCTGGGCGAATTTGGCATCACTCTCATCATTGTCATCGTCAGTATACGTATCACCCCCATCATATGGGGTCTCCTCATGTTCCGTCTCGGGAACATATGTAGAGTCATCATCCTCGGTGTGAGTTCCGTGCACCGAGCTAACATGGCCATCGCTCACGGTTTGAGCCCGATGACCTCCACGGCCTCCACGGCCTCCACGACCTCCACGGCCTCCACGGCCTCTCCTACCGCCTCTCGAGCCCCGAGATGCAACCTGGCTGGCCCCTTCGGACGTCACCGGTGTTTGCCCTCTCGGGTTGTTCCTCGTAGCCATGCGTCTACCCTCCATTTCTGAAAGAAATTTGGAATGAGCCATTAGACTCGTATCAATGTCAATTGACGGAATAGTACAAAAGACACCACTTGGTCCAACATTATGGCCAGCAAACTGTTAAGGGTACCGTCTTAACAATAAGAGGTCAATAACTTGGTTTCCAACGGTTCCTTAAGTACAAAAACTTTTGCTCATGGTTTTGTTCAAAACTTTTTGATGATACTATATTGAGAGGTTAATTATATAGTTTAGAAATCGATGGCTCTGATACCATTTAATTGTCACGCCCCGGACCCCGTCCGTGCCACGTAGACAACCGTCGTACAACCCAATAAGAACAACGTAGTTCATCCTTATCAAATCATACAAGACGTCCGTTAAGTTCTATTGCCAAGCCGATTAGTAAACCCATACAATCAACATCAATATATATTAGTCAAACAAATGCGGAAAATAAGATATGTTTGATACTTAGCCACACGTGGCAAATACGGGCACGCAGGCCCCCAAATGTTTTAATAGAAAACATTGTTAAAAATATCCATGAGCAGTTCATCAATTTTTGAATAAGAATGGAAGCACGAACCACGTCTTCCTCCTTGATCAATCACCCTAGGCGAAGGTGCAGGTAGTAGGACTCTAGCCTCAACCTGAAAAATGTGAGGGCCCCCGAAGGGGTCAGTACTCCATAGAAGTACTAGTGACAAGCATGCTATATGAGGAATAACTAATGTTTCAGACACGAGACCCAAAAATAGGATGATACATATATATAGGTGTAACCATTGTTACCCCATTCCCAAGATAATACATACTGTATATACTTGTAAAATACTTGACCCGTAGGTCGTTTCCTCACAAAAGTCTTTTAGAGATAAGGTGTTTACCCAACCTTTCCCCTTTCTTTCCTGAATGCCTAGCTCAAGGGCTACATTCCACCTTCATAATATCCTACCGAGTTTCGGGAGTGTTTACCGTCCCGGGGATGCTCAACCCCACCGAGTTTTAGGATTGTTTACCGTCCTGAGGATACTCAACCTCACCGAGTTCTTGGGATTGTTTACCGTCCCGAGGATACTCAACCTCACCGAGTTTCTGGGATTGTTTACCGTCCCGAGGATACTCAACCTCACCGAGTTTCTGGGATTGTTTACCGTCCCGAGGGTACTCAACCTCACCGAGTTTCTGGGATTGTTTACCGTCCCGAGGGTACTCAACCTCACCGAGTTTCTGGGATTGTTTACCGTCCCGAGGGTACTCAACCTCACCTTAATCCTCACCAATCCTAACCTGGATATGGCTAACCTTGTAATCACTTAACTATGGACAATACCTAGTCCTATAGTCATACAATAATCCTTAGTAACCAACGTGGACGGGTCCCACCTGATCGGTCCACGTTATCCTACTCAAAAACTACCCGTTTTGAGTATAACCCAATACCCGGTCGGGTATCAAACCTTACCCGGTCGGGTAGGGCGGGCAGTAGCCTCTGGATGCCAATTCTACTTGAGACCCGGTCGGGTCTATACCCAGACCCGGGCGGGTCTAGTGTGGCAGTAGCTTCTGGAGCTATTTTCATCAATACCCGGTCGGGTATTTACCCATACCCGGTCGGGTATCACCTTTGTCTCGGCGGTCAACGCTCGTTTGACCGCCCAAACGAAGTCCGATTAACGTGAAATTTTATACACATGTACTTCTCTTCGTCCTTGATCCAAAAATACCATTTTGGATCCCTGGAACATCATACATAATAAGTTATCATATTTTAATCATCAAACATACATAACATGCTTTTCAACTATGTTTTATGTATAAACATGGAATAAGCAAATACTTGATTATCTTTAATCGTTCCATAAAACATCTTCTTGATTACTTTAGGTAATCTCATGCCTCACGCAAAAGTTATAAAGCATATAGCCGTCTTCTCACCTTAAAAGGAGCTTATGAAGTTCTAGCCTTCCTTATTGAGCTCCGGTGAAACTCCGGTGAACTTCAACCAACTCCGGCGACAACTCCGGCACCCCTTTCAACCCCGTGAAAGTTCTTGAGATACCTTATACAAGTTAATAACAAGGTTTTATCATCATAAAACCCATATCAATACAAATAACCTCAAAAAGGTTATTTTCCGGTGAAACGGTCAACTTTGTTCTCTAAATCCGTTTTGGATATGAATCAACCTTCCAACCCTTCATTCTTCCCATATAACATGTAGAATGGTCCTAGGGGTATGAAATATGATCATATAATCATATTGGAAGGTTAATGAAGAGGGGTGAGATTAATGGAGTTATTACCTTGTTAATCCTCAAGTTTTCCTCCTTCTTTCTCTTTTCTTTCCCCTCCTTCTTCTCCTTAAGCTTTGGTTCGAATATGGTGGATGAAAATGGAGATTTTGATGAGCTTCTCTCACTTGGTTGATGCTGGATACGAATGGGATTAGTTGGTGTGATTGAGAATGCCATTTTGGCATCTCTCACAATAATACTATGGCAAAGGTCCCACCTTCCAATTGATTGAGCTCTCAATCAATTTTCCTCCTTGTTTCTCCATGTCCTTGTGCGGCTCCCATGGACATTTGCAGCACCAAATTCGTGGGGTGGCCCCCACTTATGTGGGAGGTCATCCCTTTATGTCCCCAAGTGTACACTTGGTCCTGAAAGTTGTATTTTCCGGACTGTTTTAACTATATTTCATTTTATTGGGTCAAATGAAATGTGTATCATTCTTCCAACTATTATTGGCTTTTAGAATGAATGTATATTCCCCAACTTTTAATTCGGCGGTCTCCATAATTTATTATGGCTTTTTATCTGTTAGTGCGTCGGTACCGATAAATGGGCTTTTTATGCCCGACTGGTTACTCACATGATTCCTATGGCCCAACAAGGATATCCACCATTGTACACATATTATCTTGACCCAAACGAATATAATATGTGGCCCCGATAATATCGGGCGGCCCCCACTTCCGGTGTAGGCCCCACGCGAATTTTACTATTCACGTAAAAGAAATGATGAAAATTTTACAATCACGTAGAATGCGTTTATTCATTTCTCAGGGTTCAATACACTATTAGATAAAGTACAAATACTTGGGGGCGGTGTTACATAACTCCTTGATGAAATCAATTGAGATTGATAACCTCAACACAACGGTTTCGGTTTAACCAACAAAATTAATCCCTCTTAAGTTTATTAACCACGACCGTGCCTTAATAAACCGAAGTTACTTACTTGTGAAACTATCAACGATTAACCATCGGTTTGTTGATCGTTTCTAGTAATAATTAATATATAAAACAAAACTAGTTGATCCTTTAAGTAACACTAGTAGAAAAATTGCTTACAGTGACACTTTGATAGTGACACTTTTTGATAAAATGCTATTAAAATATTATTAATGACATAAAAGTGTCACCGTTTTCCAACAAAAAACATGAGTATCATCTGTGACACTATACAATTTTTGCGGAGTAAACTTAAAGGCCCGCGCCACTGTTCATATTACAAACGGGCCGACCTTTTTACACTTAGCATACATCGGCAACTTTCCAACCCTAACTCCTCGATCTAATTTTTGGCTTTCCTTGTCCTGCCGCTTGACTCCATCTCCTCCCTAGCTAATCTGAACTTCGTGCGGGATTGTCGTCTAGTTCACTAATCGTCGCCTCACAGTTGCTCTAGCCTCCAAGCTCGGGAGTTCCAATCATGACTTGCTCCATTTGAGGTCTCTCCTTCGTCGCTGGATCTATTTGAGGTATGTAATTTTCCCTTCATATCCTCCCTCAAAGAAGATAACCGGTGCGGCTCTTGGTGTGAGCGTGGAGTTGTGGAGGAGTAGATACCCGGTGACTACCAAACTGTACAAGGGGTCAGTTAGGGTGACGGGGCGTGAGAGCCCTTACAGTTTGTACAGACAAGACATATCGTCATTTGAGAGTGGACAGCTCTATGACCAGGCTGATGCGGCTGGGTTTATTCGGCTTTATGGGCTCCCAATGAGGGTTCGGGCAATGCTTGAAAGAGGTCTCTAGATTCTCTTGTTTTCATTGTTGATCAGGAAAGGAGTTTGATTTTTGCCTTTTCCGACAAGGGCACAAGGCTTGCTTAGATGATGCTGGATGACTCCAGATTTCATATTTGCCGATTGTTGTGTACAAGCACACATTAATCGTGTGATTATTGAATATTATTATGTTGGTAGGCTATTTGAAAGCAATAAGCACGTTTGTCAAAATAAATGGTTTCTTAACCAGTTGGTTATTATAATAAAAGTACTCCGTTATTGTTAATAAAAAAAAAAAAAGATACCCGGTGACTACCTTGGCCGCTCGGAGAAGATATACAGATGGTTTCCGCTGCGATTTCCATCCATGGCTGGAATAAGGGCCGTTGGGACCGGCCATTACATGGTTTGGGTTAGATTTGCTCTGCATTTCCCCCCCTTTTCCTCCACATCTCCAATCTTAACAATTAGTCTCCCAATTTCTTTTTTAGTTCAACCCTATTTGAAATATCTACCCCTATCACCTCCACCTTGTAAGATTCTGTCTATTTTCACTCTCTTTTCACTCTTTAATAATGTATCTTACATATTGTGATTGTATTCAAGTCTTGCTAGCATTGTTGCTTACAATTTGTTGGTTCTGGAATTAGACATTTTATTTGGTTTTGTTTTGGTTAATAATGATTGTACTTGCCTAGTTGTACAATGAAGAGTGAGCATTTAAGAATATTTTAAAGTTTTTCTTGTAAAAGGTCCTTTGTTTTAAGTCTTGAAGTTCATGGACTGCATATATGATGGTAGTTATGGACTTTCATTAATTTGTAACTGAAGTTGTTTACAAATAATCTGTTTGTTCATTTTTATTTATTCAGATGCCAAAAAGCATGTTAGGCTCGCTTTGGATATGCTGGCAAACATATATATACCAGATTCTTCTGTTCTTTGTTTTCATTTATTGTCCTCAAGCTATCTTATACTTGACCATTTTGTCTGTATTGGATATAAATGTTTTTGACAAGCAGTTTGAATCTATACAGTCACATGTATTTCCAATGTAAAATAAAAAATCAAGCAAAAGAAAGCATCCTTGTCTTTATTAGTAGGAATTTGATGGCTCTTTAATTAGATTTCTTCCTTTTAGCTTATCAATTAATTTATATACGTGAATTCTAGTTAGTCTTAAAAAATATCACTATTTACTATTGGACGTTGCAGGATAATGGGTAAGCTTGCCAAGTTACTTGCAACAAAGCATTCTTTTCCTAAATTCTTATGTTCCTTAAATTGGATGCAGATGTTAGCTTCACTTCAGCCTATATATGACTTATATATAAAAAGTAAGTCATTCTCCCAACTAGTATCATTGACCTAATTAGCTCAGGTATGTTCCTTCTTTACTTCCATGTTTACGGAGTATATATATTTATTCATTGACCTTAACTTAGCTATGTTTCTTCTTTACTTCCCTGATTATGGAGTATTTATTTATTTATTTATTTATTTATTTATTCTTTTATCTATAGGATATTTGATTAAAATAATAGAAATCTATTGCACCGTTGTGACGTTGTGCAGTGAATGGATTCCACAAATTGCTCTTCACCCTAAAAAGTTTGCTGCAAAAGGATGAATTGAACTCTTTACTTCACTAATTGCTCTTCATTGGAAACAACTTAATTACACTTTGAGATTTGTTTATTTGTTTTTTTTACATACCATTGGATTTTGTTTGAATTTTATTTATGAAGGATACATCAAACCCAACAAGAAGGTTATGATGGTGATTTCATAAAAGTGCATGTGAAGTGAGGGGTACTATGAAAGCAGAGCTCATGGAATCCTATGACCACAATTAAAGTTAGTAAAGTTCCACAATATTGCTGATTAGTTTTACTAAAGCCTTGGTCGCCTGGTCTAAGATTAAGTTTTTTTTTTTTGAAAAAATGCCAATTCAATATCCTAATTAAGCACATTACATTAGATGCGGAGAAAGAGAGAGGCCATAATTGCAGGCTGAGCATTGATTAAAATAAAAGCAGGAGGATAATTTTGCAGCCACATCAATAGAAGAGTTTACTTTCTTCTCATGGTCTCCTCCCTCAAGTTGGCTCAAGTTTCCCTTTTGCTTTATGAGTTGAAGATGGTGGTGCTTGAAGTAGCGGCGGCCTTCATGTGCAATATAGTTAGATGGACTGATCACACATCCTCCATGGCTGCATTTGAAGCAGCTCTTATGGTATGCACTCCCATTCACTGTCAGCTTTTCAGTTGGATAAACCATCTTTTTGCAGCCCACACATTTCTCTCTGGTTCCTCCATATACACTTGTAGCTTTTGTTGCCAAAGGTTTCTCAGATTAGTGTCCTAGTCTGCATGTTTTCAGTTTGTGTGTTCGGTCATGTGTCCTCCTCAATCATGCATAAAGCTAGATAGCCTTTAGTGTTATCACTGCTACAATTATAATGTGTTATATGAATTTGTCTTCTTAGTTGTTCTCATGTGTATACTTCCAGAAAGTCTTCTTAATTAAAGAGGAATTGTTTATTTAAGTTAATTTGATCTTTTTCTTGGAATGTTTAACCTCAATTTTAATACATTAATGTTAGCCACGTTTCTTAAGCTATCTCATTATTATGAAAATAACTTATTATTACAGGACTATTACTTTTGTTCTATAAAAAAAGATTGTTTTATTCTGATTTTAAGTCATTGTTACGGAGTATTATATTCCTAGAAAAATTTTGTCATTTGATAATTTTTCATTTCTTTTTAGTTGATAACTTTTCAGTTTTTATCATGATACTTGGTTAATTCTTTTCAGTTTTCAATTTTATTTCTTTTCAATTTTTATTATGAAACTTGATTTATTTTGTCTGTAATAGAGTACTCCCTCAAAGGAGTCGTAATTCCCCAGCTTCAGGCTGCTGCTAGTTTACTTGTGTAGTTGTGTTATGCTTTTGTTTATTTTCTTGTTTAGAATTTTGGGAGCAGCCTGTTGTGTTTTGTACTTCCATTCTTTGCTTAGTTGCTTTATTTTGTTGTTTAGAGTTGAAATTTTACTTACTTATTGGAAAGATGGAAAGATGTACTAAGTTTAACTAGTGTGTGTTTACTGTAATGTCCACTTTGCAGGTGAAGTATGATAGAAGCAAGTGAGGTTTCAAATGATGAAGTTGGTAGCATAATTTAAGAACTGGTTTCATTATGTACAAGTCTACAAAAGACGATATGTGAAAGCCTTAAGACGTGTGGTGTAAAAGTTAGACTTGTTAGCTTTTTGTTCTTGTATATTAGTTGTTGTATCGGGGTGTGCCCTCATGAATTATGTAGTATGTACATTCACATTTATGTGAGAAATTGAGATATAAATAAAAATCTTTGAATTTGTGTTATTTATTAGTATTACATTATATTACATATATATATAAATTAATATATATACATGTTTGATAGAGTATATGGACCTGGACCCCACGGCCCGCATACTCAAGTCAACGGCGACCAAAAGAACACCCACGTGGCCCCTTCGGCCAGTGGGTCCGCATCGGCCAGAAACCAAACCGGCCCAGGAATCGCATCTGGACTCCCGGGGGGTCGCATCGGCCCATGGACCGCAGCGGCCATGAGACCGCATCGGCCAAAGGGTTCCGCATCGGCCAGAGTTCGGCCTGGCAGAATGCATCTCTCTACTTTATTTGCTAAGTATTGTACACAGCCCATTAGTGGCCCTATTTCGCCCAAAAGAGGCATGATTATTGTAATGGGCCTCCTAAGCCCATGGCTAGGGGCCCAAATCCACATTTTTACCTATAAATAGACCCCTTGGGGCTAGTTATAGGGGGTTGAGAAATATAATTACTCACTTTCTCTCTCTAGCTCTCACTTCTCTCTAGAATTAATACTCTATCAATGTTAATATATATTTAAATATATTAACACAAAAATATATACATATACACTTATGATACTAATGTATCATATATCTTTATGATACCATAGTGTCAAAAAAAAAGTTATGATATTATAATATCATAATTTTATGTGACATTTTGTTGTCATAATTTTCTGACATCAATCTGTTTAGTAACCAGTGACACTAAGTTTTGTGTCACTCGCCCCACTTTTCTGTGACACTTTCAGTGTGTCATTAAATCGTTTAGTGACACTAATTTAGTGTCACTATAAGCCATTTTTTTACTAGTGTAATGTTCAAAATATTAATATGAAATATGAATAGGAATTAATTAATACTCAAGGAAGAATATTAAAGGAAATGAATCCTACTATAGTTAATATCAAGATGTTAACTAATTGTCATCTTAGTAACACTCCCCAATATTAACATAGAGGAAGGAATAGCTATTACTAAGACCAATGTCAAGATGTTAACTAATTGTCATCTTAGTAACACTCCCCAACATTGATATAGAAATAGTATTTAAAGGAAGAATTAATATTCAAGGAAAGAAGTTAAGAAAATAACTCACAACTTTAATAATCAACAAGCTTCAAGAGCAACACCAAGAAATGGAAGTTTAGCTCCTCATTTGGAGACTAAACATGCTATAAAATATAAAAGAAATACTATTCTAAACTGAGCTTAAGAGTATGGAAGAAGGAGTGATCTTATTGTGAAGGAAAAGGGGTGTATTTATAGGTGTTTGGAGGTAGCGAGGTGGTGTACCCGACCGGGTATATAGGGTACTCGATCGGGTATTTTAGGCAGTTTCCCGGAAAATCACTTTTCTAGACATACCCTATCGGGTATGAAGGCATACCCGATCGGGTATGAGCCAAATCTTCAAAATCCTGCACGTTTTTTTGTCTCTCCAGATCTCTCCAGTTTCTGATTTTGACACCCGAATCAACTCAATACCCGATCGGGTATTGCCTATACCCGACCGGGTATATGAAATATTTTTTCAATCTTCTTTTGATCTTGTCCCCTTGCACTTTCCTTGATCTTTTGGGGTCCAAACTTGATCCTTTGGATGATCTTGACCTGTTTTAAGCTCAGAATAATCCTAATCTAAACAAATTACATCTATCTAAGAAAATTAACTAATTACACCAAAAGTGTGTAATTTTCCAAACAACAACAAATAAAACTAGTTAAAATAGAAATAATAAATGATAAAAATACAACTCTATCACTAGCTTTCCGATTACAGCTTCGTCCCCGGTAGAAGCCGAGTTCATGGCGATGATTGAAGCGATTCGAAGCGCAGTGGAAGAGGGATTTGCTGGATTTCATGTGGAATCGGATTCGCCTATGGCTTTGGCTTTGTTAAATGACGGAGATACTCGATGTTGGTCAGATCTAATTCAGGAAACCATGTTGAACGTGGAAAGGAAGGGCCTGAGTTTTGTTCATGTTCTGCGAGAAGGTAACTGGGCCGCTAATTTTTTGGCTTTAGATCACGCGGGCCACATTAAGAAATATTCTAGCCCATCCTCTCTGCCGATTCGGGCCAGAAGAGCTTTTTATATGGATAAATTTAGCATCCCTTCTATTAGATGTTAATCTTTTTTTGGTTGCTATATTACTTTTTGGGTGGTATGCCACCCATGTTTTTTTCCTGTTTTTTATCATTCTCTTGTTGCTTTGGGAGAGGTATTGGTCTGGTCCCCCTCTCCTGTACTCACTACTTGATCTCTAATACAATATAGCAAACATAAGGTTTCAAAAAAAAACTAACAATCTTACCATGTGCTATATGTCCTACAAATTGATCCATATCCATATGCTATAGTGTATTTAATTTACTTTGAACAAAATTAAAGAGGAGCAACACAAAAATTGTTTTCTGATCAATTTTTTTCGAAAACATAAAATATGCTATAAAGTGATCACTAAAACATGTTTTTATATAATTTCAATATTTATTATATATGTGGGCTTACTTTAGAGACAAAAATAATTAGTGCAAATTAAAGAATTTTTATAATGCGTACAAATTAAAAAGAGTTCAATTTTTTACCGTGTCTCAAGTTATAACATCCTTAAATGTTTTCAATTATAATAAATTAGCGATGTAGGTTCAATTTCAATGATGAGGAACGATAAAAAAATCAATGATGAGGAATTGAGGACCACATTTATAATAATTTGAACAACTGGGCAATGAAAGGAATTAGTTCTATAATCCACTTACCAAAAGTGCAATATTCTGTATGAGAACAAGAAAGGAATTAATGTTACTTTGAAGAAAAGTAGATTATGAAAGTTACAATATGTGAAGAAATAGTACATAAATTAGTGATAGAATTCAACATAATCGAATGAGGTATTTATAGAAAATTTATAAAACCCACCCTACCCGCAAACCTAAAGCATATAACTCTTTCTTTTATTGGCTCACCATGCCGGCAAATGATCCATAACAGAAACAACCATATGGCCCCACAAGTTGAAAAAGTTTAAAATACATAATGCGTACGCATAAGTCTTTTAAATGTGCAGTGACATGAGGCGATTAATGCCGAGTTTCTATACTATACACCCCGGTGTATAGGTACAACCAGGTTTTTTTTGTAATTTGTTTCATCTTTAGGTATAATTCATACGGAGTACTTTTGTTCTTCCAAAATCTCTCTCAACTGCCAAATTGATGATGCTTTTATCTACACTATCTGCCGGTGCCCGACCGTATCTCGCCCCGGCCATCCATTTCATGTTGCGCTAGTGGAGTGTGAAAATGATAGCACCTAGTTTTTTCATCCTTCTCTGAACATTCGTCATGCTACGGCAGCAGCTTGGGTAAAGCTAGAAAGCTTTTCATGGAGTATTTCTTAGCTCCTTCAATTCCTTATTATTATAATTCTTAGAACAAAAAAAATCTAAAACTAGAATGTGATCAAATTATAAAAGCATAACAACTCCCTAATATAATACAGAGTATATTCTTTTTATAACTTTGTTAAAGTGTGGTAAATACCAAGCTCCATTGTGAAGAAATGCACAAAATTGTTAAACATTATTGATTTTTAATGAGCATTAGACTTATCATATTGTGTACTAATATTTTAATATTGATAATCCTGATATATGTTTCATATCTTTTAATTTACTTTCTTTTTCTTATTTAAATATAAAAATTTCTTGAATTTTATTTACAATAAACTCTTTTGAATATCAATACATGAATCTAATTTAATATCTGATTTAATATTATACTTTTGAAGCATTTATTGATTTGAAAATCTTAAACTATATTTGAGTATCAAGACATTTTCATTGAGCATCAAACTTCCTTTATTGAACAAATTTGAAAACTTTATATCATAGCAAAACATTTTCATTAAATATCATGTTTTCTCTTATTGAGCATCATTACGATGTGCATTGAGCATTTTAAGTCCCAAATTGAGTATCGAAATTTCTTCATTGATCAAATATCGTATTCTCTACAAAATTTCAAAACCTCAATTAAGTATCAAAATTTCATTATTGAATATTGTATTCTCCACTATTGAACATTGAGACTATGTGTATTGAGCATTGGAACTTTTCAATTAAATTCAAAATTTCCAAAAGCACATTTGAGCATCAAGACATCTTTATTGAGTATTATGTTTTCTATTATTAAGCATTAAAATTACGCGAGCAAACTCCAATCTGGTCTCGTGAGTTTCGTCGGTATTGATATGAAATTTGAAAATTAACATAACACCAGTACCGAATCAGTATACATAACTTACAAAATGAGCATCCCAAAATCCAAAAGGTCGTTAAAATCTCTAATGTGCTCAGATATTCATTATGCATGCTCATTTATTTTAAGCGTGATATCCGCTTGAGTTTAACATAAAGCTCATCTCTATAACATGCACATACAATAGATTCATTATATTATTAACAATTTACTAAACTATCAATATATATAACAATCAAAAATATAATAAATTCTAGTAACAAAATAATTTATAACTTGTCGTTCTTGAATTACAAAATTAATCATATTCTTTTTATAATGTTTACTGATGCACATTTATTTTTACACTATACTCATTTCGGTATAAAACAAAACTTATATTAATAATGAACACACAATATTAATAAAAAAGTTCATTAATGCTCAACATATATTAATAATTAATGTGATCATTAATGAACTTTTAATGAGCATCACACCTATTATGTTGAGTATTATTGAGCATCGTGAATTCTCCATCATAAGTTTTGATTCACTTTCTTTTTCTTATTTTTTCTTTTATAAAAACTTATTACATTATATTTATAATCAACTCATATGAATTTCAATATGCGGATCTAATGTAGAATAGTATTTTTAAAAATGCATTGATATGACATTTACAAAATGAGCATAAGATCAGCACCAGATGAGCATACGTAACTTGCAAATTGCGCATTGATATGAAAATCGTAAGGTTTGTTAAATTAGGTGCGCATTGAACATCACGACATTTTCATTGAGCATCAAACATCTTCTAGTGAGATGAAAATCGTGGTCTATGTCAATTGAGCATAATGAACTTTTACTGGGCATTACACTTATTATGTTGAGTATTAAAAGTCTTATATACAAATCTAATTTAATATTAAACTTTTGCAATATGCATCAAGACATTTTATAGAGCATCAAGACATTTTCATTGAGCATCGACTTTCTTCTATTGAATATTGAAACTCTTTTTATCTTTTAACAGAGCATCAAGACATTTCCTAACAATGAGTGACGTGCACTTTGTCACGGTGCGTCAAAATAAATTCAATACTAGCACTAATACGTAGTATAGTGAAGTAGAGTTCGTATCCACAGGGAAAGGAATAATTCTCTTTTTATGAACTAGTAAATAAAAGGGGGGTTTTGATATTGTTGGAATTTAATTAATTAAATACTAAGATGAAGGACTTATATGAAATTTAATTCAAAGATAAAAAGGACTTGGCATTGCTACTTTCCACTTGTTGATATATCTTAGTCGATCATTGTTATATCTATAACTTATCCCCTCTCAAATACTCAATCGAGGAGTATATCCAATTCATCGAGGGTAGTTATTAACGACCGTTCATTAATAACCCTTACTATTAGTCAAGTATAGAACACCGCCATATAATGACTTCATAGTAGCATTTAATCTCTTAACTCCTTGATGAAATCAATTGAGATTGATAACCTCAATACAACGGTTTTGATTTAACCAACAAAATTAATCCCTCTTAAGTTTATTAACCACGACCGTGCATTAATAAACCAAAGTTACTTACTTGTGAAACCATCAACGATTAACCATCGGTTCGTTGAACGTTTCTAGTAGTAATTAATGTTGAGATGTTAACTAATTGTCATCTTAGCAACACTCCCCAACATTAACATAGAGATAGATTAAGGGAAGAATTAATATTCAAGGAAGAAGATTTAATATGAATAATCCTACTATAACTAATGTCAAGATGTTATCAAATTGTCATCTTAGCAACACTCCCCAACATTAATATATAGAGGAAGAAAATAAATACTACTATAACTAATGTCGAGATGTTAACTAATTGTCATCTTAGCAACACTCCCCAACATTAATATATAGATAGATTAAGAGAATAATTAATATTCAAGGGAAGAAGTTAAGAAAATAACTCACAACTTTAATAATCAACAAGCTTCAAGAGCAACACCAAGAAATGGAAGTTTAGCTCCTCATTTGGAGACTAAACATGCTATAAAAATATAAAAGAAATACTATTCTAAACTGAGCTTAAGAGTATGGAAGAAGAAGTGATTAAAAGTGAAGGAAAATGGGGCTATTTATAGGTGCTTTGAAGGTGTTGCGGCGGATACCTGGCCGGGTATTTGAGATACCCGCCCGGGTATTTATCAAATCATATCTTTTTCCCATGTTCTTTTGTTCTGCAGCACGTCTTTTTGTCGCAAGTCACTTCTTACCCGACCGGGTAAATGGAACACCCGACCGGGTATTTGATGAACCTTCCCAGAATCTTCGTTTTTCACCTCATACCCGGCCAGGTAAATGCTATACCCCGGCCGGGTTTTGCCCTAAACTCAGGATTTTGCATCCTTTTTGCCTTCCAAGCTTTCCTATTCTCAAACCCAACTAACTATTTCTTACAAAAAATAATTAAATGCTAGAAATACAATTACAATCAAATGCAAACTAACAAATACAAACTTTGCACAATAATAGTAAATAAACATCACAAACAATTATAAAAACGTATACTTAGGCACTAACAATTAGTGCCTATCAATGAGCATCGTGATCCCTGCTTCGTATCTTTTTATTCACTTTCTTTTCCTTATTTTTTTTATTTTGTTAGGATTTATTAAATTATATCTGTAATCAACTCTTTTGAATTATGGCTAAAGGGTCAAATAGACCCTTGAACTGACTTAAAGTGTTCAATTAGTCCCTTATATAGGAGGTTCTGTCCGGCCGTCGCTAATTGGGGCGGTTCCCGGTGGAATTTTTGATGCAATTTTTTGAGCATCTTCTTTATTAAGTCTAGTTTACCCATACCAAATTTCAGCTAAAAAATCAACCGGGAAGGCAGTCAAATGATTTTCCAAAATGTACTTCGCTGTTTAACTTCGCAGTTATCTTCAAAAAAATCATTTGACTGCCTTCCCGGTTGAATTTTTAGCTGAAATTTGGTATGAGTAAACTAGACTTAATGAAGAAGATGCTCAAAAAATTCCACCGGGAAATGCCCCAATTAGCGACGGCCGGGCACAACCTCCTATATAAGGGGCTAATTGAACACTTTAGGTCAGTTCAAGGGCCTATTTGACCCTTTAGCCTTGAATTATAATATGTGAATCTAATTAAATATCGTACTTTTAAAATATGCATTGATATGACATTTTAAAAATGAGCATGACATCAATACAAATGAGCAAACGTAACTTACAAAATGAGCATTACACCAATATCAAATGAGCATACATACTTACGAAATGAGCATAAAAAATTAAAAAAAACTCATTTTAAATCTCTAATATGCTCAAATATTAAATGAGAATACATAATTTATGAAATGAGCATAAAAATTTGAAATGAGCATTACACCAATATCCATGGATATGGCATTTTAAAATGTCTGGTGTAATGCTCTTTTTAAAATGTGCATCACACCAATTTCAAATAAGCATATATAACTTACGAAATGGGCATTGAAAAAATTAAAAAAAAAACTCAGTTAAAATCTCTAGTTTGCGCGCTCAAAATCAATTTATGTATGCTCGTATAAGTATAACATAAAGAAGCACCAATCCTTTATTCTAGATCAACAAATTTATTGTACTTATTTTTAAAAAATTTATCGATGCACATTTAAGTTAAATAATATATTCATAATTATTTAAAAGGTTGGAGCTTTAAATAGAAGAGTGAGAGAAGTATATGTTTTTATTGAATTGCTATTCAATATGAATTTTTGAAAGAATTGTATGAAAACAATATTGTAGAAAAATTACATAAAATAAAAAAGTAAGAGTTCAAAATTAGAGAACCAGAAGACAAAAGTATATACAAAAAGAAAAAAGAAACAAATGAAGCAGAAAAAAGAAAACGAAATGTTAAAGTTAGAAAATTTAAAGTTCAAAATTAAAGGTAAATAAAAAAAGAAAAACCAAAGCATGAAAACGAAAATAAAAGGTTAAACATAGAAAACTTAAAGTTTAAAATTTAAAGAAAAGAAAACAGAAAAATGAGAACTACGAGTATAAAAAAGTAAAAAGGAAAAACGAGATGCAAGTCGAGCAACCAAATGATAAGCATAAATTATACCGTACACCCGGATGTACGGTGCTCACCGTACATCCGGGTATTTTTGTAATATTTTGTACTTCCGTCCGTAATCTTTCTTCATGCGTTGTGGACTCTACAGGGCCGGAAGTCATGGTCAACAGCTTTTACCGGACTTTGTTCTTCGCCGGTGGTCTTCTTCCTGAAATTAGCCGCCGCCATTAAAATCAGCCCCCCCCCCCCCCCCCACATGCATCGCAATCGTTCGCATCGAAGACCATCGATTTATTTATCTTCTTCGTATGATTATATCATTTGTCATCCACAAATTCAGAGGCTAAGCAACAAGGAACATGACTGCTCAATTGTGATCCACAAACTGTTACTGATTCAATTATAGTACTGTTCACTGTGACAATGCCTTTCTGCAAGTCATCCTCCTTTTTGCAATCACAATCTCCAATTATAGAACTTCGTCACAATTTTTTTAATAATAAATCTATTACATATGCTCGTTATAAAAATGAGTTTTATGTTAACCCAAATGAGTATAATGCCTAAAAGGAATGAACATACACAAATGAGCTTTTAAATGTTACCATACTCATTTTGTAAGTTATATATGCTCACTTAGTACCGATGTTATGCTCATTTTGAAATGTTATATCAATGCATATTTTAAAAACATCATATTATATTATAGACTCGGAAGCAGATCATGATACTCAATTGTATGATTCTAATGCTCGATAGAAGAGGTTTGATGCTCAATGAAATATCTTGATGTTCAACTAAAAAAATTACGATTTTCATATCAATGCTCATTTTGTAAGTTGTGTTTGCTCATTTGATATTATTGTTATGCTCATTTTTAAAATGTCATACCAATGAATATTTCAAAAGTAGCATTTTACATTATATTCGCATATTGAAATTCATAGGAGTTATGTATATAATTTAATAAGTTCTTATAAAAGAAAAAATAGGAAAAAGAAATTGAATTAGAAGATATGAATAAAAATTACGATGCTCAATATTGGCCACATAATACTCAACAGAATATATTTGATGCTCATTAAAAATATATTAATACTCATAACAGAAACTATGATTTTCATCTCAATAGATGAGATTTATAATGAGCATACAATATTAATGAATGTATTTAAATGAGATCTAGAGCTATATGTTTAGGTTTTAAATTTTCAATGCTCACTTCTTACGTAATTTATGTTCATCCCGTGTGTATCATATACTCAATTTAAAATGTCATATTAGTGCGCATTTCATAAGTATCATATTCTCATTTGCTATTTGTGCTCATTTTAAAACATATATATATATCAATGGACACTGTTGTATTTGTTCTTTGCGACATACTCATTTGAAATCTTTTTTTATCTCATTTTATAATTTGATACCAATGCTCATCTCTTTTAAGCGCGATACTCATTTAAGTATAGATAAAGCTCATTTTCAAATAATCCACAAATCTAATTATATTCAGAAAAACCAACTTAGTATAATTACATTCATTTCCTATATTATCAGTGATTTTTCCATGAGAAATATAGCAATTTACTAAATCCTTATTCTAGTTACAAACTTTATAATGCTTATGCTACAATGTTATACCTATACACATTTATTTTACACGTTATACTCATTTTATTGTACAAAGTACTCATTCCAATATTACACATGAAATAATTGAACATATTACACTTTAAATTAATAAAATTAGTTATATTTACTACTTTTTAGTAGAAAAAGTTAAATTACTGGAAAGGCATATCTGAACCATTTCAAAAGTTGTTTAAACATAACAAAAAGTCGAGAAACTGTATAACAAAAAAACATTTATAATTTGATAAATTGTAAATGTCGAGAAACCTAATCAAGTTCATAACAAGAAGTCAAGAACTATTAAGAAAAAAGTAAGCATAGGTTTTATACAAGGGCAACAAACAATAAGATATTCCATAGAAAACGAACTTAACATTCACATTATGAGTCAATATAGAAAAATTGAAACATTAATAATGAGAGGTAGATATATGTTTTAGATTAAATTAAATCTCATTTAGAATTTTTGAATGAGAAAGATTCAATTTAGATACTCCATATGCTTTATAGGAATGTGGATATAAAAGAAAAAAGAAAAGAAAAATGAGATACGTGCACACCCCATGTCCCTGGATGTGTGTCTTCCTAAATCTGTTGCCATGTGAAGATGGCCATCAAGTAGATAGGGGCGATCATGCAATGGCGGCGAGAAGATCGATTGGGCAAGGAGCTGAGTTAGTTAAAAGCACTCCCTATTACATGGGCTTAAAATTGATGGAAATTACAAAATTATATGTGTACATCCGGGTGTATAATATAGGGACTCAATGATAAGTGGATAAGCAAAAAGTGTAAATTAACTATTAAGAAAAGAAAAAAGAACAAACGGAAGTGCAGCAACGGAAGACAAGGAAGAGTAGCAAATGTCATGCTCCGTAATTAACCACCTCAAGTTTACAAGTAATTACAAAAATACACGGAAGTGTATGATATATTTTGCCATTAATGTCCTCGTCTTCTTGACTTTATCACGAACACACAAGTACATCTTTTTAGAGAATATATGCAAATTCCTTTTATGAGAATGGGTCAAGAAAAATGTGTTCGAAACAAATGAACAAATATTAAAAACTCACCGCAAGGGAAAAACATCTCTTGAAAATTGTAGAATGTAACTAAGTAGTATAGTCCAATACTATAACTCTATAAGGCGTCCATATAATTATCTATGGAAACAAATGGACAATTAAACGTAAACAGCATATGTTCTCTAGCTGGACTCTCGAGATATATGCTTCCGATCCTTTAATCCGTGATTCGGTGCTTAGCTTGCTTTTAGTTCAATTGTTCACCACTATACGCAGAAAAGATCAGGTCCCTCCGGAGGGACGGGAGGGACCGTCCGAACTTTACTGTTTGGGGCGGTTCCCGGTAGAATTTTTTGATGAAATTTTTTGAGCATGTTCCTCATCAAGTCTAGTTTGTCCATACCAAATTTCAGCTCAAAATTCGACCGAGAAGGCAGTCAAATAAAGTCTTGAAGCTTACTGCACATTCTGCGCATATATAAAGTGCAGTAAGTTTCAAGAATTTATTTGACTGCCTTCCCGGTCGAATTTTGAGCTGAAATTTGTTATGGACAAACTAGACTTGATGAGGAACATGCTCAAAAAATTTCATCAAAAAATTCCACCGGGAACCGCCCCAAACAGTAAAGTTCGGACGGTCCCTCCCGTCCCTCCGGAGGGACCTGAGCAGTCCTCCCACTATACGTACATATATTAGTATGCATATATAGGCCCTAATACAACATATATGATGATATATGGCCACACATCTTACAAGGATGAAGAGCATTTCTTCTCATTCTTTTTTTATTTAATTGAATTGGAATAAATTAAAATACATTAATTTGAAACGAATTGTAAGACACAACCTGTTTATTTTGATGGAAGATGACAAATGAGGGTTAAATAACTAATAGTACCATTGATACATAATTTTTTGTACCTCAACTATTGAATAAATCACATTAATACCTTACATACATTTAGGACATCTTTATTTCACATTTAATTTGACCGCTAGCTTATTAGCAAATTTGAAGTAAACAACTCTCTTTTTGAATAAATGTCTGCTTAACTAGTGAACACCTTATTATATGTTGTATATTGTTGCTTAGTCAGGGGGTTTACGTAGGGGTAGTGCAGAGAAAGGGGCTGGGGTTGTAGAGTAGGAGTATTCCGACATTTTCATTATGCGATCCAATGAAGGGTATACATAAGTTTATTAAGGACCTATTATTAAACAACAAATTAAACAAAATATGTTTTAATAAACAAAGATTATTAATCCGTGAAGTAAACATGCCTTTCGTTATTCTATAATAGTACCGTTTTGAAAATTGGGTCAAAAAATTTACTTGTTCACCCAAATTATTACAAGTAGATTTAAAAAAAAACTTTTCAGAAATTTTTTGGCAACTCTTACCTAGTTTTATTTTTAAAAAGACTTAGTAATAAAAAGTGCATCCGCTAATGAAGACGGAATTCTAAAGAAACAACATAAAGTTATTGAAGGAAACTGCTAATGAAAATAGAAAGTAAATGGGGAAACAAAAATAGTCAAATAAGAAGCCTGCTGCCCGCCGAAAATAGACACCACCAGCAAGATCCTAAAGAGCCTGGTCATGAAATGCAATCCCATTGTAGATTGCAATGGCAAAGTAGAACTACCCGCCAACCTCACGTCTAAGCAGAATTTGAGAAGCTATCTTGTAGTTAGGATCATTTAAACGAACAAGCAACTTTTGATCTGATAGGGGCATACAATCCTCTCCTGAAGATTGAGGATCACCCTCGATTAATTTTTGTTTGCTTTGCGTAGGGTATGAGACCTGAATAGGTGATGCTTCCATGACATTTCCAACATAAGTCTCGTCCTCCCCATCTACCCTAACCTTACCCGCTTGACAATAGATAATGTCCCTTTTAATGTTTTCAGTGATAGGTGGAGGGAAAAAAGTAATATTAAGCAAATTTGTCTCGAAAAGTAAAGCAAAAAAACTCAAAACTATCAAAAACAGGTTTCATAGGATCAACAAAACATAAATCATCACATTCCACCAAATTCTTCGATAACAAAGAACCCTTATTAGCATTTTCCAAAATGTCCAAATGGCTTAATAAAGTAGTATGGAAGCTTACAGTTTTTTTATAAGAGATGACCTGAACATATAATTTCTTGCCCTAAAATATCCTCCTTTAGGCTTCAAAATAATGTGCACTTATTTCAAAAATTCATTTAACTACTTTCGTGATTGAATTTTTATCTTAAATTTGGTATGAGTAAACTAGATTTAACGAAACATGCTCAAAAAAAATTTTCAAGAATTTTCGGGAACTTCCCCAAATGACGACGACCGAATAGAGCCTCCCAGATAAAGTGTGATTTGCACTTTTTTGTATTAGTTGGAGGGTTTATTTACCCCCTTTTCGTGTTTTTTAGAGGTAAGGGTCATATTGGTACTCAAAGTTGCATAAAAAGAGTTAAATAAGTCCTTACTGTCTGGCCGCCGCCATTTGGGGTGGTTCCCAGTGGAATTTTTGATGAAATTTTTTGAGCATCTTATTCATCAAGTCTAGTTCAGTCATACCAAATTTCAGATCAAACTTCAATCGGGAAAATATTCAAATGAATTCTTGAAGATAATTGCGTTATTAACTGCGCAGTTATCTTCAAGAATTCATTTGAATGCCTTCCGGATTGAAGTTTTAGCTGGAATTCGGTATGGTAAACTAGACTTAATGAATAAGATGCTCAAAAAATTTCGTAAACAAATTCCACCGGGAATCACCCCAAATGACGACGGACGAACAAAACCCTTTATATAAGGATTTATTTAACTCTTTTTATGCAACTTGAAGTATCAATCTGACTCTTACCTCTTTTTTTTTTAATTACCTATATATGTTAGGCGGTTGGTTTTTACTGATTTGGTCATTCTTAAAAACCGGAGTAAAACAGTCTTCATCGCAGCCGTCATCTCCTTTGATAGGAGATGCCATACATAGACTTCCGGTGGTCACATACGTTAGTAACCGGCCGTTTCCACACCAATAGGCGGCGCGTGCGAAGGAATGGGCGAGATAGGGACGCGGCCTACTGGAGCCTTAGGCTCTTCGGCAGAAGAAAACCGCCATGGTCCCATATCGAATCCAACTGCTCTGGAAGAGTGGAAGGCTGCTCCTTCCCCAATCCACATACATGCGGGTAATTGTTAAGTGTGAGGTGAATCTCTGTTATCATGGAATCAAGCTTTTGAAGTGTCAAATCAATTTTGTGAACTCATAAAATTGAGGGCGGAGTTGCAGAGCTGCTATTAAAATGGAGGTTTGATTTATTTGTATGAGCATTTCCTGTGATTGGAATAAACACAAAACTATTAGGGAAAGGAAATGGCGGAGAGCCCGAGACTGGTAAACCTTTTCCCAAATTTGATTACGTTTCGAGTAAAACTACCAACATTTCCGAATTCCGAGGCTGGAGCTCTTCGTCACCATACGTTACATCCGTTACTAATTACGGATAATATTATATTATTTTCTTCTAATTAGCCGTGGAACAGTGGAAGAAACGTATCAACGTGTCAACCTGGGGGAGCATAAGCATTGCAGCAGGTGACGAATCTACCTATAAAAGTAGCAGCAGCGGTGGTCTTCTGGAGTAGGAACTCTTGAGAATCTGAACATTAGAAAATGGACGGAGTATCTGCTGTTGCTGCAATGGGGACTCCGGCGAGTTTGGTTTCCAGATTGGTTGTGACTGTTTGCTCCATTGCCTCTCTGCTCATCATCTGCTATACCTCTCAGTCCGATGACTCCTACGAGTCCTATTCCTTCTGGTACTTTAAGCCTGCCTCAGTGTGACACTGTCTTCATTCTGATTTTTTTGGTTAAATTTGTTTCTGTCTCATTTATGTGATTGGCAGTGGTCTCTTCATTTGCTGTTGGTTAGCCCAGTTGTTTGATCTTGTCTTCTTTGTCAGTTTCTTTTTGTGGATGGTTATTTTGGGGGAGAGTGCTTATGCGGCTGGAATGTAAACCAGCACAGCTAATTTTTTTTACCAATCTGTTAGTCAAATTTCAAGCATGCATAAAAGTTTTTATGGTTAGGATTTAGGAAGATATTGATGAAGCATGATCATGATTAGTTTATGCTGCCTATATCTGATTTGGGATATTCCTTGCTGGTTTTGGATGATAAATTAAATATAATTTGGGGTTTGGGGTTCATCTATTAGGTGTGGGGAAACAAGAGAGTTTGTAATTTCCAACTGAAAGGAGAATGAAGGATCAATGTCCGTGAAGAAAATAATAACATGAATGATAAGAAGGGAATGGGGGATCATGGCATGGGGTGTATTTCTACTTCCATTTCACAGAGCAGGCGTAAATCCCAACCCAATTAATAATTTTCTGTTCAGATTCTCTAACATTGGGGATTCTTTTTGTTAATAAATTAATGTACTATTATAACATGTTGGTGAGATATGAGATCATTAATAATATCATTCCCTTCCTGTTCTATTATTGTTCTTCCTGTATATTTTGCTCTATATATACTCCGTATTTGTGAGTGTGTGTGATACATATTCATATTGCTTGCAGGCTTTTGGTTAGTGTAATGGCATTGCTAATACCATGGAGTTTGGCAACGGCCGTTGCAGATTGCTACTTCATCTTCGTTCTCAGAAATCAAACCCGGCATCCTGGGTTAACTCGTGCTGTTATCGCAACAGATTGGGTAGAGCCCATACTTATTTATGTTTTTCTACCATGTGTATTCTTTTCTCTGGATAAAGTTATATTTGAAGTATTTTTCTATATTCTTCCATAATGACAACAGATGTTTGCGTTCTTTTCTTTCGCCGCATCCTCGGCCACTGCTAGTACAGCAGATTTCCTGTTCCCTGCCTGTGGGATCACAGCATGCCACCATTATCAGATAGGGGCTGCAGCAGGCTTCTTATGCTATGTACTTCTGTATGGTTGCTCTCTATTCAATCTATGGATCCTTCCGTGGCTATAATGATGAGTTTTACTTTTTACTGAATGACAGACTTTAGACTCAAATTATATACCTATTTATAACTAATTTTCGATTTTAAATGTAATCATTTAAAGCATTACTGGTTTAGTATATTTGTAGCAGTTGTTAGATAGTGTTATCTTTTTGGAATGATTTTCCCCTTTTTGTGTGCCTGGTTTAATTTGTAAACTTGATTAAGCGCATCCCAATTTGGACATTTCACAAAGAAAAAGTTGCAGAAACTTCTCAATTGCAATATAAATACTAGTTAATTCATGCCATAAAGAGTATAACGGCAATCAACCTTTGCATGTTAAGTGACTAAGGTGACAGATCGTGGTATCGTAATTCATACCACCTTAACCACCTTGGCTCTCGGCAGCGAGCCGACAAAGCTAGTGTTGGCTGAAAGAGCTCAATGGGCGTTTGGGTCTTCGGTTTCACCTGGGTCAGCCTTATTAGCTGCAACTCCAACGCAATTTCGGCCATTGACACTGAAGTGGTTCTTCTGAAATCCCATTCTTCCCAAGTTCCCCTGCCATAGGAATGGCTGATTCAGAGGAATGAATATTATGAACAAATGGCCGCATTTTGTTTTGTTTTGCACGGGAGAGGCTACCGGGGATTTGCGTATGCATTGTATTTTGATACTAAAATACTATCTTATGCGCGTTGCATTTTCTCATTATCGTGTTGTTTCTCATTTTACTAAGCATTTAAGCTCATACAATTTGATTCTAACTTTTATAAATATTGTATTGCTTCCTTCTAAGCATTTAAGCTTATCCTACTATATACAAAAGACCAAACAAATTTTTGCCTAAACCTATTTTTATTCATATGTAATTGAATATTACTTTTTTATGTATTACTAAACCTAATGCTTTGAAGATTCTTATGCTCCATCCCTTTCTAATCATAATTGAATATTGCTTTTTTATGTGTTAGTAAACCTAATTCTTTGAACATTCTTATGCTCCATTGGTCCCATAAAATATTGGTCATATTTCCTTTCAATATTTTCTAAAAAATTATGTTACTTTCCCTTTTAATTAATTAATTTTTTATTCTGTTATTTCTTTCTCTTATGTTCAGCTTTTACTTATTCTCCATTTCTTCCTGTGCCAGCCTAACTTGAAAAAGTTTTAAGCGACAAGAAAATATTGTGACAAGAAAGGCCAATGTGCCAATGAATAACAAATATTGTGTTTAAACAAGTATTTCAAAATTTGTAAAGGGAAATAACACCCCTATTATCACACCCCTATACTATCAAAAATATATTCTTACCCCCTCTCTATCCTTTAATGATGGTTAAATAACTTTTAATCTATATTTAGAGGAAATTATAAGTATAATTTCATAATTTTTCATTATGTACCGTTTTTATACTGTAATTTTATTCAATCACAAATGTGGTCAGATAATTAATAAGTTTATCCATACTAAAAAATGACCAAAATTGACCTCACTCTAGATAGTCTGTTTTATGCCTTTGAATTTGTAAAATGAGTAAATTTACTCAATTGAAAATGATCAAAATATGTTAAATTTGTCAAACATTGAAACAAATCAACTTAAATGAACCAAACCGACTCAAAAAGGAAGTTTACTACTCGATTTTACCATTTAAAATTAAATGCAAGAAAATTCCCAATTTGCACTCTAGACACTCTTTGTTATTATCGGAAATGAGATCATTATAGGTATAATAATATCTTGTAAATTAATATTTGACAAAATATAAACATGTTTACATGTGAAATGTTAGTAAAAACATTATAGTTTAGGACGGGTTCCCCACCCTGGTTAGTGCTAAATAAATAGGGCGGTCCATGGCCTTATCTTCGGTTTCAATCTCCTAATTGGTCTAGGTTCGCTCCCGATAATTTAAATATTTTTAACTACCTGTTTTTCAACTTTAGATTACTATCCTTCAAGAAAATAATTATTGTAATGATATAAAAAACACTAAACTCACATGTATGACAATGGTGAACAAAGTCAATACTGTATCCTTATATATTAATTATAAAAAGATTTATCTAATCTATCTATGTAGACGTGTTTATGAGTATTATTTATATATATCTTCGGTAGGGATTATTATTGTAGAACAACTGAAAGTATGGATTATTGGTATGGATTTCGCGTTATTCTTTAAGACTATGAATGTTTTGTTTTGGATTGAAATTTGCTAGTCTAGTCTGATCTGATCTGGTAAAGTGTGGTCTGGTCTGGTCTGAACTAGTCTGGTTTGGTAAACGTTTGGTCTCAGTATATTTTATAACTATGGAAGTGTAATCTAGTCTGGTCTGATCTGTTTAAGTCTGGTCTGTTTAAGTCTGGTCTGGTCTAGGTTTTGACGTGGATGGAGTACTTTAAAAACGGAGTAAAACAGCCTTCATCGCAGCCGTCATGGCGTCATCTCCTTTGATGCCGTGCGGAGACTAGCGGGTAACCGGCCGTTTCGACACCAATAGGCGGCGCGTGCGAAGGAATGGACGAGATAGGGATACGGCCTACTAGAGCCTTAGGCTCTTCGGCAGAAGAAAACCTACATGGTCCCATCTCGAGTCCAACGGCTCTGGAAGGCTGCTCCTTCCCCAATCCACATACATGCGGGTAATTGTTAAGTGTGAGGTGAATCTCTGTTATCATGGAATCAAGCTTTTGAAGTGTCAAATCTGAACTCATAAAATTGAGGGCCGAGTTGCAGAGCTTCTGTTAAAATGAAGGTTTGATTTATTTGTATGAGCATTTCCTGTGACAGAAATAAACATTAAACTAAAAGGGAAAGGAAATGGCGGAGAGCTCGAGACTGGTCAACCTTTTTCCAAATTTAGTTACGCTTAGAGTAAAAATACCAACGTTTCCGAATTCCGAGGCTAGAGCTCTTCGTCACCATTATATTATTTTCTAATTAGCCGTGGAAGAAGAAACGTATCAACATTGCAGCAGGTGACGAATCGACCTATAAAAGTAGCTATAGTGGTGGTCTTGTGGAGTAGGAACTCTTGAGAATCTTAACGGTAGAAAATGGACGGAGTGTTTGATGGTGCTTCAATGGGGACTCCGGCGAGTTTGGTTTCCAGATTGGTTCTGACCGTTTGCTCCATTGCCTCTCTGCTTATCATCTTCTTTGCTCCTGACCCCTATGACTCCAATGAGTATAACTCCTATTCCTTCCGGTAATTAATGTTTGCCTTAGTGTGACACTCTCCTCATTTTGATTTTTTTGGTTAAACTTGTTTCTCTGTTTCATTTATGTGATGGGCAGTGATCTCTTCATTTGTTGTTGGATAGTTTCTTGTTGCTAATGTTTTTATCAATCTGATTCGTCAAATTTCAAGCATGCATAAAAGTTCTTACGATTAAGAAGACATTGATGAAGCATGATCAAGATTAGTTGATGCTACCTATATCTGATTTAGGATAGTAAATTAGTTGATGCTACCTATATCTGATTTAGGATAGTAAATTAAATAAAATTTGGGGTTTGGGGTTCATCTATTATTTGTGGGGAAACAATAGAGTTTGTGATTTTGAACTGAAAGGAGAATGAAGGATCAATGTTCTTATTTCCGTGAAGAAAATAATAACATGATAGATAAGAAGGAGATGCGGTGTATTTCTACTTCCATTTTCACAGAGTGGGCGTAACTCCCAACCCAATTACTCCGTAATAAATAATTCTGTTCAGATTCTCTAACTTTGGGATTCTTTTTGTTGATAAAGTAATGTACTATTATGTGCTGTTGGTGAGATATGAGATCATTTATAATATCAATGTCTTCCTGTTCTATTATTGTTCTTCCTGTATTTTTGGCTCTTTATATATCTGTGAGTGTGTGTGATACATATTCTCATTGCTTGCAGGCTTTTGGCCTGTGTAATGGGATTGCTGATACCATGGAGTTTGGCAATGGCAGTTGCGGATGGCTACTTCATCTTCATTCTCCGAAATCGAACCAGGAAACCTGGATTAACTCGTGCTGTTGTCGCAACAGATTGGGTAAAATCCATACTTATATATTTCTTCTACCCTGTGTATTCTTTTCTCTGGATAAAGTTATATTTGAATTATTTTTCTAAATTCTTCCACAATGACAACAGATGTTTGCGTTCATGTCTTTCGCCGCATCCTCGGCCACTGCTAGTACAGCAGATTTTCTGTTCCCCGCCTGTGGGATCACAGCATGCCACCATTATCAGATAGCGGCTGCAACAGGCTTCTTATGCTATGTTCTCCTGTATGGTTTCTCTCTTTTCAATCTATGGATCCTTCCGTGGCTATAATGATGAGTCGTACTTTTTACTACATGACAGACTTTAGACTCAAATTATATACCTATTTATAACTAATTTTCCGTTTTAATTGTAATCATTTAAAGTATTACTGATTTAGTATATTTGTAGCAGGAGTTGTTAGATAGTGTTATCTCTTTGGAATGATTTTCACCTTTTTGTGTGCCTGGTTTAATATGTAAACTTGATTAAGCGCATCCCAATTTGGACATTTCACAAAGAAAATGTTGTAGAAACTTCTCAATTGCAATATAAATACTATCGTACTAGTTAATTCATTCCATAAAGAGTATAACGGCAATCAACCTTGCACGTTAAGTGACTAAGGTGACAGATCGTGGAGACAGAGAGGGGCTGGCGGTGGCCACGGCCCTTGCAAGAAAAAAAAATCTTAAGTATATATTATGTATAAATACTTTTAATCTGTAGAAAGTATGTTGATATTTTAAAATTTGGTCCCTGCAATGTAAAATTGTTAAGGACCGGTCCCTTTAATCCTAATTGTTTGGCTCCGCCACTGATATTACCACCTTAACCACCTTGGCTCTCGGCAGCGAGCCGAAAAAGCTAGCATTGGCTGAAAGAGCTTAATGGGCATTTGAGTCTTCGGTTTCACCTGGGTTGGCCTTGTTAGCGGCAAGCCGGCAACTCTAACCCAGTTTCAGCCATTGACACTGAAGTGAAGCTTCATCTGAAATCCCATTCTTCCCCAGTTCCCCTGCCATAGGAATGACTGATTCAGACGATGAATATTATGAACAAATGGCCGCACTTTGCTTTGTTTTGCATTGGAGAGGCTCCGGGGGATTTGCCTATGCATTGTATTTTGGTAATAAAATACTCCCTCCGTCCCAAAATTATTGTCCCGCTTTCCTTTTCGGTCCGTCCCGAAATTATTGTCTCATTTTTTTAACTTCCTTATTTGGTAAACAAAACAGTGCCAAACAGTGTATCTACAGTGTCATTTTCTTAATCTGTGTGAATAACCAAACGGGACAATAATTTTGGGATGGAGGAAGTACTTAGTAGTATCTATGGATGGACCTGGGCCCGGCCGGGCTTTTACTTGGGAATGGTGGAATCAGAACCGGCCCGGGTAGCCGGGCCGGTTCGGTCCGGTTCAATGTTATTTTTTTTTTTATTATCTTTTGATTTTCTAAATAACCCCCTCACCCCCCCCCCCCCAACAACCAGCCCAACCCGGTAGAAACAAAAAAAAATTGAAAAAAAAAAACAGGCCCAACCGGGCCCAGACCAGCCGGGCCGGTTCGTATTTTAGGGGGTCCGAGCCCGCACCGGGATTAGTGCGGTTCCGGTTGGCCCGAACCGGCCCCAAGACCGGGTTCTGAGTCGGTCCGGTTCCGGGCCGGGCGACCCGACCCGAGTCCACCCCTAGTAGTATCTTATGCACGTTGCATTTTCTAATTATTGTGTTGTTTTCATGAACGATTATGATCGTAATTAAGCTCATACAATTTGATTCTAACGTTTCTAATTATTGTCTTGCTTCCTTTTAAGCATTTAAGCTCGTATCAATTATGACTTGAGTATATCCTACTATGGGGTGTTTGGAACTGCTTTGACAAACTGATTCTGATGTGTCAAGGAGCACTTTGAAGCAGAATCAGTTTCTTGGGTGTTTGGATCTGATTTTAAAAATACTTTTAGATGGCTGAAAAATCACTTTTGTAGAAGCTGGATAGTAGCAACTTCTCCAAAACAGATCCAGCTTCTTCTAATTTTCTTCCCAAAATGCACTCACTCAATATACGAACACACCTAGGGGTGGTTCGGTACGGTATACCGAAGATCTATAGTTTTAATAGTAAAGCTGAGTCATAAACTGCTGACATGTCTTGCTCTTATTGGTTAACACAATTTCATTAAAACATTTAATTAAAACAAAAAAAAAGCGCAGACTAAAAACCGCAAGAGAGAAAAGCGGACCAGCTCATAAATCAATTAAACGGTAGTCCTTCTACGTACTCCTAATAGGACGCTTAATGTGATAAACCATACAAACTTTACTAGATAAAGTTGCTTTATGGGATAAGAATTTTTACCACTTCATCAAATACATGTTTTTTAAATAATAGGTTGCATACACCTAATAGGACTCTTTAGCTAAATACACGAACATAAACTTCATCACTACCTCCTTCCATCCTTTGTCATATAAAAACCCTATAAATAATTAACAAGTATTGCCACAATTAGTACTCCCTTTGTCCCATTGAAAAGTTTTCGTAGATAAATGACACAATTTTTTAGACAAATGGTTAAATAAAGTAATTTAGATATTAAAAAAAAGACAGGAAAGAGAAAAATTTAGAAAAAGTAAATATATAAAGTGAAAGTAATTAAAGAGATATAAGTTGGGAGAAGAGAAATTGTTAGACTTGACATGTAATGAGTATGAAAGAGAAATCTAAATAAAGACGTAATTAAAGAGAGTAATTATTTCATAAAATGGAATAAGAACTTTTAAATGGACACTCAAATAAGAAAAGTAAGAACATTTTAACTGGGCAGAGGGAATATATAAACAACAATATAAACACATAATTTTTATACCTAAAAAATGGTGATTTCTCACACATTTATATGGTGCAATATGGTTGCACCAAAAAGACCTCAAATAAAAAGCAGTTAGTCTTTATGTGCAAGGTTGATCAGTCACAAGGATAATGTCCGCCATGACAATTTAAATCAACTTATTTCATACGAGCTACTTTTAACTTATGAAAACTTAACAAAAAAAACGCTTCTTAACTTTTGGCTTAAAAAAGCTAAAATTAGTATTTTCAAGTGACAGCTTATAGTATGAATTGAATGTCAACTTTCCCATAACATATACTCCACTCCAAATGTAAGATACATTTTGATTTGATGCAACTTTAAAAACAAGGATAAAGTGGATGTTTTACATTTTTTTCAACTTGCAAAAAGTAAGAAAATGTAGTATGCATCCAAAATGAAGTGAAGGGTGAAATAATAGATAAAGAACAACCGGAGAAATAAAAAGTCTATGATAATTTAAGAAAATTTTCATATTTTTTAGGCACACAAAAAGTATATATAGTACGTGTGTCTTACAAAAAAGGATGAAGAAAGTAACAAAACTCAGGGAAAACTAATATGGGCCATGGTTTTCAATTGTGGATCGCAACATGTGTTGCAGTTGCAATATTGTGGTTACATTCTGTGACGCAACCGCATCGGACTGCAATGGAGGTGAGATTTCAATTCACAGGGGAAAAAGAACTACAAGTAATAACCCAACGAAATTGCAGCGTGGTCGCAACGGGCCATATCAGATTGTATCAAGACATCATCACTAATTATTTTACTATTTTGTTCGAACGTAAAATTAAAGTACACTATATCGGTTGCAATACGCATCACAATGGCCGCAATAGCCGCGGCAACAATGACCGCAATCACAATGCTATAGCAATAGAACACCTTTATATAGACTAAAGAATAAATATATTTTATGATGATAAATAATTTAATATGTAGTCATTTAACAAATACAATTTTATTACTTTTTATAATTAGATCATAGTAAAATACACTATATTCAACTCTGGATCCTATGAATAACTCACAATATCTATTACTATTTTCATTAACCCATATCAAATTGACACGATATCGCGGCATTGCCACGGGTTTTACACTAGTTTTATCCTATACCTTTACCATACCGTAAACTTTCGGTATGCAAAAATACATACCGTTACCATACCTAAATTTCGGTATACCTTGTTTCGGTATACCAAAATTTCGGTACGGTAAGCTACAGTATCGGTAAATTATCATGATTTAATATCAAATTATTATATATCAAATGAAATATAGAAAATCAGTGTTAATAGTGATATACTAAAATTATTAATGAAATTAATTATAAAATGCCAATGATAACCTATTTGTGTTCTATTCAACTTTGAACAAAAAAAATATTACAAATATGTACGGATACTTCAACACATGATATATGAAGATAACAACACATTCTGCTAAAATAATACGGAGTAATTTAAACAACATAAATATAGTTGAAATAACATCGATTTCCAACAAAAAGTATAAATAATTCAAGAAACATGGATATAAAGTCATTATCCTCGAATTAATGTTGTGTTTCTAGTTATTTTTATAATTTTAAAGAAATTATTGGATTGGAATTACGGTATGACGGTATAATGGTATACCGTTTATTTCCAAAATATATACCGATACCATACCGAAGTAATTCGGTACGGTATCATACCATACCAAAAGTGTCGGTATACCAAACACTTCGGTAAATTCGGTATTTTTCGATATGGTAAGTCCAGTATACCGTACACTTTTTAAAACAAGGTTATCCAAACAATACCAAACACTCCAGACAGAATCACTTTTTTAGACAGCTGAAAATTCTGATTCTGATTTTCACTTAAAAAAAGAAGCAGAAGCAGAATGTAACACCCACTACCCGGCCCGGAAGGCTAGGGCAGGGAGTGCTACCCGCAGTGCCGAAGCACCAAAGCGTTAACTGATTAACTATTTTCTTAAAATATTTTTGGCCGAATTTAAATGAGATTAATAATAGAGTTTATCAAAGTCCATAAATAGTGGAAGCATAAATATATTACACAAGTAGTTCTGGATTTTGGAGTAATCAAATACATCCATGAAAATTGAACATTCTCATGTTTATTTATTGCACAACTAATATGCTAAATGAGTACTTATTATGCAACTAGAGATGGGTTATTACTAATATGTGGATGTGACTCTTTGATGATTGGCTGCTGCTCCCAAATGCATCCTGGATCCGCCTTGTAGCGCTTATTGACCTACGCGAAGGACAAAAATCCAACGCGCTAAGCAAATCTTGCTTAGTGGTGTTCATTCTTTCTCAATATAAAATTATCACAAATAATATCAACACGAATTGTAATAATACCAACATAGCTCATAAAAACCGTGCTTTAAAAATATCACTCTTCATAGCTATTGTAGCTTGTAGATATGTCATATACGTAGTAAATAATATCACCATTTTGTTCAAAGTCACCATTTCCAAATATTTCTGATATTGTATCACAAATTAAATTATACTCTACGCTCTTAACGTTTTCCATTCACTTTCAATGCATCCTTCCATTTTTCTCAGTTTGTATTTCCAAATCGAATTTCTATACATTTCTTATTTTGGAATTTTACTCCTTAATTTTATGGAATGGATAAACGGGACGTTCTCATCTTTGGTACTGTCCACTCGGTGGCTTCGGACCATCAGAGAACTATTTTGGCACTGACCACTCGGTGGCTCTGGCCGGGGCTCGTTTGGGTACTGTCCACTCGGTGGATACGGACCCGTAAACGAACATATTTGGGTACTGTCCACTCGGTGGCTACGGACCCGTATAGAAGCGCGCGTGAGTCAAATATCAAGATTTGGGTGTTGTCCACTCGGTGGCTACGGACCCGAAATCATTGATCAAATTCTACGGCCGTGTTAATTATCCCTATTGGCATGCCAACCTATCCAATCCAAAGCAAAGTTTCAATTCCCTTTTTCTTTATTCATTATTTGATTCAGCATTTTCTTCTTCATTGTTAATTACGGCTATTTATCTTATTATTATATTAAGGTTTGACTATATCTGTATTCAATATATTTGCCGTCTAAAAATATCAATTTGATCTTTTTTTTAAGACTACTTAAGTATTGATCAAGACTATTATTTAGGAATATACGTCATTCTACTTAGTTTGAACTGTATATGTTTAGTATTTCAAACACAATTGCTAGGGAGAAACTTTGAATATTAGAATATAGATGGAACGGACTTAAAATACTTATAATCTGAAATCCAACTTGTTATTTTTATTAAACAAAGTATAATTAACTATGTAAAAATATAATTTATAAAAATCTCCAGTACACATATATATAAACTTCGGATTTAAAATTAAGTTTATAATATTTTAATATTATATTAAATGTACATAATTATTCATTCTACGGTATCCTTAATTAAAAATATAACGAATTAAATCCATAATAATAGGTTTCAAAATTTCATCATTTCGTATTGTTCGTTATTACAAATCTGTATCTTTTAAACTTGTGTGTTTTTGTTTATAAAAGCTTCCTTCTTAATCATAACAATTTAGTTCGAAAATTAACCTAGTGAGCATGTAAAATCTGAAATTTCAAATTAAAGACTAAATTTCTCCTTACTACACGGGTGGTTTGAAACTTACGTAGTTTATATTAATTCATATTTTAATTATAAAAGGGTATATCTACAAATTAATAAATCTCAAGTAAAATAACTTCTCTAACTATTAGTAGGTATATTTACTATTTAAGAATCGATTAATAGAATTATCAGTTCTTAGAATAGTAAAGTTAACTTCAAAATCAATAACTTTTATCACTACTTTATGATATTTACTATCCATTAATTCTGAACACTTAAAACAGGCAATCTTTTAAATAAAAAATTTCTAAAGCATCTCTCAAATCATAATACATCAGATTGCAAATAAAACGTGGCAGTACAACTAAATGTCATAGTAAAACGAAATGACGATATAATTAATCAATGCATTTCAGGAAGATATAAATGTGATAAAATTATAAAGCTTAATAATATGATTTAAGTTGAGAAGGGAATGAACACAGACCTCAAAAATTTAGGCAAGATTTATACTTCTTAGTTTCCTCCTATGCTTTTATCCTCCTCTTTTCTCCCTGTTTCTCCTCCCTTAGCATCCTATCTCACGGCCCTCTCCCATTTTTACTTTCCTTAGTGTCATTTTGTTCGTGGTTTTCCTCTACACTCACAAGAACTAATGCCTACTAGCACCTTTTTAATACTAAGAATTATTATTGACTATTCTAATCTTACGTTTGTTTTCTTCTAACTCGTGATATACGAGTTTGCCTGTTGCTCTACAGCTACTTTTGTTTTCTTCTCTCAAGGGCTAGCCAAATGTATACCATGCTGTTTGGATGAGTGTTATGTTGAAATTTTTTTAATATTATGATGACAGCATGCATTTGTTCCCTTCTAGAGTGTTAGACCATGTGTATATGTATCTCTATATGTGACCATACATCAAGTTATAGCCATGCGTCCATATGTACGTATAACATTATGTGACTAGTGGGCAAAATGATCTAGCCTCTTATTTATAATTCTTTGATATATATTACGATAATTATCTTGTTACTAAAATTTTTATCTTTTTTTTTTATTTATCTTTTTATCTTGAAATTTAAAATTTTTGTGAAATTGAGGTTGTTACACAGAATCAGTTTCAAACACCCCCTATATACAAAAGGAGTAAAATGAGGCAGTTTTCTCACCCTAGCTTCCGGGTCAAATGAGGGTCAGGTGTAAATTTTGCTCAAATAAATGGTTTTCAGAATGTTGTGTGCTAACCAATATCTATCAACTATCTTTTTTTTATCATAAGAGAGCGGCTTTTATATTAAAATCGAGAACACATACAAAACAACTTTTTGAAAGATTTTACAGTTCCAATCGTGAACCTTAGAAGTAGACTTAAAGTCAGGCACCTCATACAAAGCAGTCTGACTCGCTAAACTTGAAACAGACAAATTTAAACCTAAAACGATTGGACATGAAACCATAGCCTATTAAAAGAACTCCAAAGATCCAAACATCCAAACCAAAACTACTCAGACTAAAATAAAAACAAGTACCGCTACTAAAGAAAAAATAGCATTAAAATAAAGTCTTTCTGCAAAACTCTTGTTAGTACGAAGGTGGTTTCGAAGGAGGACGAACTCTTGCAAGATGAGTGAATACTAACTCCACCACGAATGGAAAAAACTACCAGACTCTTCTTTGATTAACTTAGAATATAACGACTCTTTGATTGTGTGCTCTAATTAACTTTAACATATTCTGAAGGTAGTTGTTTGTTAACAATTTTGTCTCATATATTTAACTATCAGCTTTTGTTACTTTAATGTTCTTTCACGACTACAGCTTCATGTTAGTTCTTTATCTAGTTGCAAACCTTTTGTTACTCATTGCAATGTAACATCTTATACTAATAGTGATCCTTTTATTAACTGAAATTATTGTCCATTAGCATTGCGAGCACTTGATGGGTAAAATATGATTTCTAAAATTTTAAGAATAAGAAAACTGAAAGTTTTTTTATTGGTATCTATCAACTGTATCCTACATGAGGGTGGATTATCGATGAACCTTAGCTTCATGGTCCAAAATTTCGAGCATTTATAGTGTGTTGAAGTTGTTATAGGAAAAAGGGGATTTTATTGAGGGAGTGTTTGTGGTTGCTTTTGCTTTTTAAAAGTGTTTTTTTAGAGATTATTGGAAAAGTGATTTGTAGTAAAAGTTGGTAGTGTTTGGGAATAGAAGTGATTATGAGAAAAAGGTAAAAGTTAAAGTGTTTGATAAAAAAGTGATTTTTGATGTAAAATTTTGTTAAAATACACAAATGCCCTTTCTTACATTTAGTTTCACATACGAATTGTCCCTGGAGATAAATGTGGAGTTCCTATTCTTGTTGGCCGAGTTCATCCGAACATATATAGATTATAGAGATAAAGCATCAATTTCACATATACTCAGAGGAATTTTGGTAGCCAAAGCTAAGCAGATAAATAAGCACCGTCAATTCGTCATCATGGGGAACATGCTAAAAAAGTTTCATCAAAAAAGTCTACATGGCACTTCCTGTCGGATCTATCCTCTTCAATACATTATATAAATCAATATCTATACTCTGTGATATATGCATGTGTTTCACATGATTAACTTGAGCTCTTAGATTTGAGTTATCTATATATATTTGGTTGACTTTGAGTCGTTATTCTATTTGACAAAAAAATATGAATCAAATGAAATGAGTTGTAATTCTGTTCTTCACCTTTATATGGCTAAGTTTGCTATGATATTCATGAAATATAAAGTCTACTTCATTAGCAACACACAAGAGCCTCCAGATGCATCAAGTACTGCAATATAATGCATCAACAACCCTTTAACCTATTTGTCTTCATCAGTTGTATAGTTTATTGATCCGTTCTAATGAATCACATTTTTATATGCTTGGTGTTAGAAGTGAGGTGGAAAATGTAAGGATCGAATAGCTGGATTTATCGAAATTCAACCCCAACTATCATATGGTTGTCTTTGTTTGTTTATGTGCTTTCCAAACATGACACGTGTTGAAAAAGCAGCTGACAAAGTGATGCATAAAAGTTAGCAGAAGCATGACATTGAAATCTCTCTTTGAATTGGCTAGAGTTCTAATGGTCTATACTGCAAAAGTGGGTACATCCAGCTGACATGCTTCAAGGATGTTTTGCACTTGTTTGTGTTCAAATGTTGTATATAAATTGACATGAATATATTGAAATATTTATATTATAACTATTGTAATATGATTGATTGTGGAGAAACAACTTATTTTGATTTTATCAGTGCACCTCATAAGTTTTTATATTTTATAATTGTGTGCATACATCTATATACGTCTGCTTGAATGTTAGTGGAAAATAAATAGTTTTTTGCAAAAATTAAATAAACACAAAATCGTAACTCTTTGTCACAGAAGAGTGATGTGATCATAATATTCAATCCACAAATACAATATAGGCTACATGTATGATAAAATTTGTCGCACAAAAGGCATTTGTGCAACAAAGAGTTGCAATTAATAAATTTGGTTGCACAAAATACTTTCATGTGCAATAGAAACTTGTGATGCACAAATATTATTTTGGGCAATGAAATTTTCGTAATGCACACATTATTTTGGGCAACAAATATGTACTTCATCGCATAAAGTACAATGGGCCACGCTATTATGGCAACAACATCGTGACAATTTTAATTTAATTATTGCACAATAAAATGGCCAATAAAATAATAACTTTTAACGATGAAATATTTTGTTGCACAAAACTATTTTTTTAGTAGTGAGAAATCGGTGCTTTCATCCTTGATGGAGGAAGGAGCCCCGTAAAAGAGCTTCCGGACGGTGCAATTGTTGACCGTATGAATCCGTGGGCATTGTGGGGGTAAACTTTGAAGAAATAATGAAAGACAACCAAACTCAGGTCCACTTTGTTCTCCTTGCACCATACGATGAAGCCGTCCACCAGCCGGTAAGAGTTGGACATGGACTGGACGGGGACCACTTCATAGCACTGGAAGATTTGAAGGAAGAAATGGGTGGATTAGGAATCGTAACCCAGCGGTCACCGAATCGACCCAGACCATGGTCATTCTCGTGGCGGCGGCGCATCAGATGGATTGCCCCACGTAAACTATACATGACGGGCGGTGGCAGGTAGATCGGGATCTTCTCCATGAAATGATCCGAGGTGAAATGCTCACAACCCCGGGCATTGTCCAGGAGCACATCATGACCCGGCAAATCATTGGGAGGACCGACTCCATAAACAACCATATCGTTTAGCTCGTGTTCCGAAGAAAATGACATTAGAAAACAAGAGGATTAGGGGGAGGAGCACCTGTTTCTTGCGGGAGGTAGAGCTGACAGCGAAGTTCCGGTGTAGAGAGAAGCTGGAGCGAAGTAAACAGAGGAAGGGAAAATTTCCAAAATGCTAATCCAAGATCTTGAGGGGATATTTATAAGGGGGTCAACGAATGAAGGCCCTATCAACGGATGACACGTGATGAGAAGTGTACCCCAGAACATATGTCGCGTGAAGGCAGAAAGTCTGATAATTATCACAAACTCTTTAGATTTGAACCGTCCATCATAAACGTCGCTTCAAAACCTTTGGAACCACCATTACAACCATTTTCTCGTGGCTATTTTCTCTTCTAGAAGAGAAACGTCCATCAGGATCTACATCCTGATGTCTGGCGCATGCTCAGAACATCATAACTAGAGGACTTGTGTAATTGAGGTAATTGGCCCAATATAGAATCAGTCCAATACCCCTGCAGATAAATAGACCCAGAACCCTGCTAAGGGCCGCATGCCGCGCAATATGATGTTCTTGAATGGTTTATCTTGACCATTGTAGGAAGGCTCTTAGCCAACGGCCTCAAAATAATTGACGGGGAAGCTAGGATTTTGGTGGGAAGTGCAATTAATGCACTAGATATGCAAGATTTTATGGTTGGGGGCACTACTAAAAAATAATGTTTTAACGACCATCATATAACGATGACTCTAAAAAATCGTCGTTAAAATTATCTTTTAATGATAACTAATAAGTTCGTCGTGATTGAAATTTATCTTTAACGACGACATACCTTAAATGGTCGTTATTAGGATTTTGTAGTCATCCTGATTACAAATTAAATTTTACACACATGCATACTTTTTACAATTAAAATTGGAATAAAAAATCTCCGTATTTTTAGAATCAGAAAACTCCCGCGGCACCAATTTTTTTCCCAATCCCGCTCTTTCCCAACTCTCCTTCCCTTTCCCAAATTTTCCCCAAACCCTAATAGCCCCACGAAATAAATTAAACCATCTTCAGCTTCAGGCGCCGCCACTCACCGTCTTCTTCACTAGCGACGCTAGGATTATCTCTCCTTTCTCGATCAGCCGCAAGTTACGATCCTTTCTAGTTTCTCAACAGATCTGCTTCTTGAGTTCTGAAGCTGGGCGCTGTTATTCCGGTGCGGCTACTCACCCTCTTCCCCGCCAAGACTTGCTCTGCTTTCTCGATCAGCCGCAGGTCACCGTTCTTTCTATTTTCTGTACCGATCTACTTCTTGAATTGCTTTAGGTAATTTTAATCATTTATCTTCATAATCATAATATGTTCTTACTTCTTATTTTAATGAAATTTAAGTTGCTAATTTTGATCCAGGACTGTTGATATATCACGCTGAAATGCTAATTTTCTTCAAAATTTAATTTTTGGTGTTGATTATGCTTTTCTGGTGAACTGTTTTTTCATTTACTAATTTAGTCCGAATAGTCTCTCTATGAGAAGGGACATTTCAGTGAAATATCAATCTTCTGAATTAATCTATTTGTTTTTAGGTAATCATAATCAATGAATTATACTTGCTTTAAGTGTCTTCTATTTTTGTATTAAGCCTCTTCATTAATCTTTATGTGTTCCTTGGTGTTTTCCATATAATTTTCTTAATAAAATCTCATCAAAACAACCGATCAAATAATTGATTTATAGTAAATACGATTTCAATGTTCTTTTTGTATAGGTATTTTTTTTATATTTGATAGATAAATTTGAAGCATTTTGATAAAAATTAATTATATGAAGTACTAGTTATTCTTTTCATTTATGTGTTCTTTCCTAATTTAATTCTTTTCAACCAAAAAAGATAAAAAAAAAAAACTGGATAAGCTTACTCCTTTGTTTGTTTGTTATGGAAAACTTTTGTGTACCATTAAATGGGTGGAAGTGTATGATAAGGTTAGAGGCATGAAAACAGATGAGTATTAGATGAGTATGGTACTTTAAGTGTTAATTCAAATAAGCAATTAAAAATGAATGAACCATATATCCTTACTAATCAAGCAAGACAAGCTTTCTATGTTACTGACAACATTGATAAAGGTTGGCTGCTTATTGCAAAAAACAGAGGAAGAAACATTCCCGATGATGTTTTGTACAACGAAGTATATTGAAATCCTAAATTTCCAGAAAACCCATTGGTAAGCGTTTGTTATTTATAATTTGTTCTATGTTTTACTACATTTACTTTTCTAATTTAATATTTACACAAAAAATCATTGTTGAAGGAGGTGACTCTTTTATTTCCATGATGAATATATGACTGGAAATAAGAGAGGAACAAATATCTTTGATGATGTTAGTGAACTCGAGATTTGACATCATTACAAGATTCAAATGGTAATGGTTTAACATATAATGATTGTTTCCATTTCACTTTTTTGTCTATATTGAACGTTTCATGTTAGTGTCCGTCTTATTCGAAGGAGGTGGCCATTGTCCTACTAAAAATGAAATAGTTTGTGAAAGTACATGCATAAAAAAATTGGTGTGGACGTTAGAACCACTGTAATGGATGGAGACCCGACAGCTCTACAAAATCCAAATGGTAAAAGTGGATCCCTGTGCAAATCATATATCTCCCTACTTAATTTAGACAGTAACTTTCTAAAAAGAAAACTATGCTTGTTAATATATGGGGCCTCCTCTATATTAACCTTCTATTGTGTTCTTGGGAGACCTGAAATCGATTTTCTAAGAATGTCACTTGCGGTGAAGGTGGGGCCTCCTATACTAATAATGAGAAAATAATGAGTCATAACAAGCAGGAGGAATGTTCTTGATGTTGTGACTCAGAATCAAAGGAAGATCAGATAGTCGTACAAGATCTAAATGGTAAACATTTAGTATTTCATTATTGTTATAATACAATTTTTATTCTTGTTGTCATTATCCAAACACTTTGAATCATATTTTGTTTTGGTTGAAGATGTTGACTCTTGTAGTACTAGAAGAAATCGGTGATAAAAAAAGAAGGGAAGAAACAAGTGTAAGAAAATAGCAAGGCTGAAACCTGGTGAGAAACTTGAGGTAATTTTCTATAACAATTGATCATCCAGAATTAGTATTAAGATTAGAAGTTTACATTACACTTACATGTATTAGTTTTATATGTTGATAAAATGTAACATATTTCACACATCTGAGTTTATCAATATTGTCTTGGATGATCATTTATATGGATTGCCCTAGCTTCTTTTTTAGCTGAATTGTATTTCTTTTTAGTAAAACACAACCACATCTAGACAAGCCTAAACTAGAGTTATAAGCAGATCTTATATCCCTGAGAGATATTGGTAATTTCGAAACATCATAAAGTTTTGCTTTATTTTCTATTTGGTTTGTGACATTCAGACAGGTGTTGGTGACTTCATTCCAAGTAGATAGGTTCCTGAAATCAAGTTCAATACCATTACCCTTCTTTAGTAAGTCTAAAAGTTTGTTAGGAAATTTAGTACTGGTATTTTTTATTGATATTTAATACATTATGATTATGATTACTTGGGTAGAGAAAATGTTTGTCTACATGGCACAATAAACTAGTTTATAAATCTGCAGGAGCTTGTTTATAAATCTGCAGAAACTTGTTTTTTATTGAAATTTAATACGTTATGGTTATCATATGTTGTACTTCTAATTACCTAATTGTAAAATTATTTTGAAGGAAACACATAATGCATATTGTTTGAGCTCTGAAAACTTCATGCAACATTATTGGAATAGTTTTTCCACTGGTGTGTGATTTTTCATGTGAAGAGGCTTGTAAGGGTGAACCTATAAGGTGTCTAAAATCCTGGCTGGTAACTCTTCTCAATTTCTCAAACTTCTAACTTCACTGATTCAATTCTCTACATAGTTTTATTACAATAAGATGAATATTCTTATGCATTAGGTAAAATGCTTGGGAAGTAAGAATTTTTCAAATAACCTACACCATGAAATTCAAAGGTTACAAGATTAGACTCACCCAAGAAAGATGTTTTTTTCCCATGTGGTGTTTCTGATCATGGCTTACTCGGCCCAATTATTAGTAATGTTTAAATAGTTTTTTAAGAAACTAAGAAACATAAGACATGTTTCTAGTTTGTTTATTAATAATGGTATTGCTGTTATAACTTAAAAAGAATATACAATCAAACAAAAATGGGAGATTGAGTCAAGTCAATAATTAACTTGGAACAAGCAGCAGAAAACCTTGTGTTGTCACTTTCACTCCTGAATTTGCAAGGGAGAGGAGGGGTACATATATTTATGATCTCAACTTCACAGGTATGATTATCGGTAGCCAAACACAGATGCTGATCCTCACTATTTCCTCAGGCAACTTATTGGTTTTAACAAAACTAGGTTTATCTTCTTTATTGTTGCTGAATATATTGTTAGATTTTGAAAAGAAATGGAGATGATGATACTCCATGAAAGTCGGTGAAACTGGTAAGACCTGTTATTTTCTTGCTCCTATTTGTCATTTTCAATAATTACGTGTTCCATCAAATCAAGTTATGAGGAAGCGGATTCTTAGGTGCCACGAACTCCATCACATTCATCGTCATCATCATAATCATCACATGAATAACCTAGGCAGGTCATCTATAGAACAAAATCGGACCTTCCAAGTTGTTTTTATTAAATATGTGTGATGTTATATGGATTTTACTAATGATAAAAGTTTATGGTTTTAGGTGCAAGGTTCGAGTTTATGTTAGAGGAAGATCTTAAGAGAGCTCCTTCAAATGATGTTACAGTTGCTATTGGAGATAATCTATATATGATACCCCATATAAGATAACCTCAAGCTGATTTATCATGAAGAATTTCCTAAAAGCATTGAGAAGAGGAAAAGAGTTGAGATGATGTTTCAAGCAAAGGAAAGCTTACCTGGAAGATCTATTAGTTTTGTCATTATTTTAGAATTAACTAAAAGTTAAATGATTACGTGTAAATTAGATTTTAGGTTTCTATCATGTAAGACAATTTGATATTATACGTGCAGCATGTTGCAATATAATATACTATTCAATTTATTTATTGGAATATGTTTTACATAATCTGGCCAGTGAAAACAAATTTGGTCCCAATATGTTTTAGCTGTTGACTTCTTTTACTAGTCGCAAAATGTCTTTTGTGGTTGCAAAATGTCTTTAACGACCATCTTTTAAGAAATTACGACAAATTTTCCGGTTGCTAATGGCCTTTTCTTGTAATGTATATTGTCGTTATTATGTAACGACGAGTGAGTTTCTTGTCGTTAGTAAGCAACGACGAGATCTCGTGTTGTCGTTAATTTAACGACGAACTTTGTCGTTAAAACCAATAACGACGGAGCCTATAACAACAACTTGACGACGAAAAAAAAGTGTTCGTTAAAAGCTTTAACGACCAACTTTTGAGCCTATAACGACCATATTTTTCATTGTTAAAAGCCCTTTTTCTAGTAGTGGGGCTAGCCACTCAAGATTCGTCATGTCACCATCACTTACCTCATAGTCATGCTAAGGGCCGCACGGCGCGCAACATGATGTTTTTGGATGATTTGTCTTGACCATTTAGGAAGGCTCTTAGCCGACGACCTCAAAATAATTGACAGGGAAGTTAGGATTTTGTTCGAACCACATTTAATGCATCATATATGCAAGATTTTATGGTTGGGGGCTAGCCACTCAAGGTTCGCCATGTCACCACCACCTACCTCATAGTAGTATAAATATATCATCCATTTCATGTTAGGGTTGATAACTTATATTCAATATGGCTCTTCTCTCTACTTGTTTTGTATAATCTTAGCTTAGAATAGTGGCTCTGCGCTCGACTTGGTAAGATGTGTTGTAATTGTTCTAAGCCTCGAATAGAACTTGGCTCACTTACTTCTCTACTTTTTCTTGTTAGTACTTGTGCCCAAAATAGCTACTTAATCCACCAAAATGCATTCAACCCACAAAACTCCTATGAAAGTCCAAGGAAAGGTGTTGAGCTCTTGAAAAAAGATGAATAAACCTCAACAGTTATTATAAGTTGGAAAGTTTAGGTATTGTATTTTTTCTTGTAAACAAAATATAAATTCATGAACAATATACCAAACAATATGCATACCTATTAAATCTTAATTAGTTAAAGAGGAATTCTTATTTGTTCTAACGTTACAATTTCTATATTTATTTGTTTAAAAAAAGATAGAAAAATATCAGAAAATAATTGTAACCGTTATAATTTTTTAGTTTAGAATTTTTCTCACACATTTTGTAAAATATTGAGATATATGATTTGTTACACCAAATTGAATTTCAAAAATTGAATTTCAAAATTCGATTCGGATAAAAAAAAAGTGTTTTTTACGTAAATATTACCAATAATGTTTGGGTTTACAAAAAAGTGAGTGACTATAACTACCAACCACGTATGGCAGCCTTGGAGTAATTGTAGGGAATTCACCTTGTTCTTTTAATCAACAGTCATATTTTTGTTAGAGGGATTTAAAGTAGTAATATTTGTGCAATTTTTTCTTTAAAAAAATTCCATAATGACTTCATGCTCTATTGCTCCACCTTAAACAAAGTATGTTCTCATCACTCACAAAATTAACGTACAAAAGTGGTAGGAATGTACGCAGCATTAGCATAATATTCCTGTAATTTCTTTTAGTAAAAAAAATTAAATTAAGATTTAATTAAGAATTCTGACTGGAAAGAATTGAAATTTTGTAAATACAATGTTATTGATGTCGACGGGATCGTCCTTTACGGGCCTCCGCAACAGTGGGCTCATGGGAGTCACATATTTGGGCCTTAAACTTGCACCCAAACCTCTTCCTCCACCCTCCGCCCTGCTCGCCGCCGCCATCACCGCCGCGCCCAACCGCTTTATTAAACGCTCTTTTCATCGTGGAGCACTCGCGCTCCAGCTCCTGCACACGCGTCCTCATGCTATCCATGTCCAGTCGCAGCACCTCATTTTCCCTCACAGCTGCTCTCCACGTGCAGCTCGCTCCCTGCGCCGGCGGAGACGCCGCCTCCTCGTCATCTTCCCCTTCCTCGCCGATTTCCAGCTGAGGCATTTGCGCGGCTAGCAGAGTTCCGGCAATAGCGTGCCGGAGTTGACGCTGCTCAAAAAACAGTACCTGGACAATTGCTCTCAGCGGGAGGCGGTCGTTCTGAGCCGCATGAGTGCACGCCTCTAATGTCAGCTTCTGGTAATCCATTACTCCGCAGATTCTCTCTCTCTCCGCTTCCGATATCCATGGATGCGCCTGCATGAAGGATTTTTGCTCAGATTTATGAAATCATAAACCTAATTCGCTTCAGAAACCTAACTAGCGTGCGCTTAATATATACAATTACATTGTACGGAGTAATTACCTTTAGATAGACGTCAACTGCTCTGTAAAGGCCGTCTTCTAACAGTCTAGCTTGGTCAGGAAGAGAAACGGCTAATTCGCAGAATTTCTCCGGCTTCAGATTAGAGTCGACCGATATCTCAGATAAGTAACCGTCTATCAATTTCCCTACCAGCATTACGGAACTAGATCTTGAATTGTTGGTCTCATCACCGCCTTCATCTCCTCCATTTGCAGATTGATCTTCCAAACCACTTAAGAAATGACCTAAAATTCTCTCCACACAGTCCACATCATACAGAGTTTCGTTTTGATGTGAAAAGCTTGGAAGGAGAAGATCGTCAAGCGTAGCTTGCTCCAGTTGCGATCCGATTTTCCTCTCCAGTCCTGATCGGCAATTCTCTGATGCATCCAGAATGTTCGCGGCTCGTAGTAATCCGAATAGAATTCGAGTTGTTGAGGAAGCTCTTGAGCTTTTAACTGCTGGGAGATTTGCTACTATAGTCTCGAGAATCTGTCTCTGCTCATTCTCATCAGGTATGGCTGATGAAGATGGTTTCCGATTAGATCGTGAAAGTCCCGGAATACTTCTCTGTGCATAGGATATCAAACAGTTTTCGATGACTTCCGGATTCAATCGTTGACCTTTCATGGCTAAAATCAAACGCTTGAACAAAGGCAATCTTAGATGGCCAAGTTCTTCGTACCAAGAATCTTCTGTCCCTCTATCTCTGGAAATGCCTTTCCCGCGAGTATTTGCTTCCACGCCGTTCCAGAAAGACCTGTTGACAATTCCTTTCCGGTTGGAAGCCCCGTCGCTCACCGGCCATCCAAACAACGACGGATCTGCGGAGGAGGCATTTGCCGCAATAGCATCGATGCATCTCTGAACAATGCCGAGCGTCTCCGCCAACGGCAAGAGCTTCTCGCAGGAGCTTAGGGTTTTGATCGAGTCCTTGATGCTCTTCACAACGGTTTGTGAAAAAAATCTCTCAGTCTTTGAGATGAGATTTTCTTCCGCATATTCTTCGGTCATCGCCAAATATTCCCCAGCACATCGGAGAGAAGCCACGTTTGAAGCAGACAAGTCAATCTTGACTCCGTAGCAGAACTTCGCAGCAGCCTCAAAAGTCTCCGACCCGCCCGGGAAATTAGGGAAGGAAATGTGACATTCCACTGTCTCCGCCGCGAAGTCGTCTTCTTCTTCAATCTCTCCATCACCATTACCATCCAGTCTATGCTTTGTCTCTTGCTCTGTAATTAAGTCATGAAGCTTTTCACTCTTCGACATCAACGGAAACTGAACAGAGAAATGAATATACAGAGGAATTAATGACAGAGAAGAGGTTGTTAGACACGGGAAGATGAAATTCAATGAAGCACGCAAACCTTGTGAAGATGGAAGGTCATGTCATCCGCTTGGATTGTCACATCGCTTGGTAACCCTGTAGTGCAAAACCTGAAAGGAAAACTGAATGAACAAAATGGCTAATCTGTAAAACTTTCAAGAGAGGAAAAGTTGCACTTTTGCTCACCATGCTTGAGGGCCTTTGGAAGATGGATTTTCAGAGTCCATTCTTCAGGAAATGGAGCAGATTGAAGAAAGGTTCAGTGGGAAAGGAAAAGGTATGGCAGATTCATGGAGTTTTGGCCGTGTTGGCAGTTCCGTCCAGATAAAAGGCTGGGAGGGGAAACGCGCACAAAAAGGAAGGTCAATGATGAAATGGGATGGCTTTCTTTATCCGGTATTGCATTCTTTTCATCCTGCTTTTAATGGATGGATTAGGCCATAACCTTTTCTCTTGTTGTGGGGGAGTTTCAAAAGGAGGAGTGAGAAAGAGTGGGGGATTCACAAGGGTAACATCATTTTCCGAGTTTTGTTTGTGAATATACCCCGTATTATAGACAGAAAATGATGTGTCGGTTACATATGTTTTTATTTAAAAATCACACTTTTTATTGTTTGTCCCGAAATTATTCTTCCCTTTTGCTGGAACAATAAACTATTTATCTCTAAATAATTACTACATAATTTTATTGATACGTGTAAATTTTAATCTTAGTTTTAGTGTATGAAAGTTTTACTTATTGCAATTAAGGGCCTATGTGGAAGTTATGGTTCAATGATATTTTCTCTAATTCAAAATCAAGTGCAGTCTGCTTATTTAGAATGTCAATTTTTTATCCTATTCTAATTTGGATTGCTTTTTAGTTTATATACAGCTTTAAATATAATTCCTAATTATAAAGAATTTCAGTTAGAGAGGATTTTATTACACAATCGGTTAACTTTAAAGAGTGCAAATTTCAAATCAGTTATGAGGAATTGGCGAATTGCTTTAAATGGTAAATGAATTTGGAGCCGTGGAAGTATATGAGGATGGAGGAGATCGATTAATTGCCAATTTCTACGAAAATGCCTTGAAAGATAGTAATCCGTTTTCCGTAAGTCCGTAGTACGGAGTATAATTTTACGTATTATGTATATCATACCCCATGCATTGCTTACAATCCTTACATAGTTACATACTACCTCCTAACACACATCTTCAATACTGGGTGGGATTAAGAATAGTGAAAGGGCATATAAATTATTGAGAATATTGTGGGAAGATAATGAAATATTGTGATAGAATGAAAGATAAATCCAAAAAAAATAGTTGTAATAGTGCATTATTTTTCAAAATTATTGAGGGTATGATGAGAAGATTTAGAAATTGGAAGATATGAGTCTTACGGCCAAAAAAGTAACGGAAAGTGAGAAGATGTGAATGTTATGGAGGGAGTATATGCTACCTGATGGTTGATCCTTATGATGGACATCATGATTCCGGATTTCCACCAGCAAACCCCGACAGACGCTATTGTGAGTTGCCATGGCTTTCAAATGAAAGTTAAATCTAATTATCTCGTGCCCTTTAATTTGTTAAAGGTTACTTGACTATACAATATCCTTTTTAATAAAGGAAAATGCGTGGTTGACATTTTTTGCAAAGGAATAATGATCCATAAAATTCACTTTACAGTGCAATTAACTGCACACCCTGATTTTAGTTCATTTTGTATATGCTTTAATATGATTGACTTGAATAGTTGAAGCAAAAGAGAGAATCACATGAACATATCAGATTTTACCCTGCCAATGAATGCTTGAAATGCATGTAAATAGTAAAACAAACTATTTATTTAGTTTGTCCTTAGTATACTACACAAGATAGCCTTCATTTTTATTGATCCGGTCAAATTGAAGTGGAACCTATTGCAACTAATCATGCCTTAATTGATTAGTTAATAAATCACACAGTTAATGATTGTGGAAAGCTAGAACACCATGTGGTGGGATGAATATATCACCACTACTAGCTATATGTTGTCTTTTGCGCTAGTTTTTTATAGCTCATTTAATTTGTCTTTTGCATTAGTTGAATGAATACTCACAATTTTGATGTTTATTTGGACTGGTTTAGATAGGAAGTAGATAACGAGTCGTATTGGTGAACACGTCATTGCGATGATCTGATGATTAGTTTTGTATTTGGGCACAACTGACTTCATACTTTCTCAATCATCTGATCTCATATTTCTCATCTATGAGACGGGTTGGTGCAACTGGGCAGGTATGGTATATGTTCTCAATAAATAGGAAAAATTGATACTAATAATCCCAACTATTGGCGGTCCACTCATAATAATCTCAACTATTAATTATTACAGAATAATCCCAACTTTAGGGATCTTCCGCCAATAATGGTCCCTACGAATAAATTCTTGTAGTTTCTAAAGTGGATGGGATGAGATATAACAAGTAATCCCTATAAATAATCTCAACTTTTAATTTTTACGCTTAATTTCTATTTAAAATTCACTTTTTATAGAGTTAATATATGGTCATGGACCATTATTGGCGGATAGTCTATATAGTTGGGATTACACAAAAATAATCAATAGTTGCGATTATTTTATGCGGACTGGCAATAGTTGGGATTATTATTTTCAATTTTTCCCAATAAATAACTTTACCATAACTGCAAGCTATAGAATCAAACCATCAATGACAACTAGTTTCTTTTGGTGACCCCTATTTGCATTTTAATTAAATACGTAACTTTTGATTTTACACATTGTATTGTATACTAATCAAATTAAGTAAGTTAAGGTTAGATTACTCTTATGACCGAATTGGCTAAAGGTGTAGTATAAGACCGTTTTAGCTATTTTCATATATTTCTTTCTTTCTTTTTCGAACGATTTTCACTATAGGTCATCCAGAAACAATCTTTATGTGCTTTAGTACATGGGTAAGACTGTGTACATTCGATCCCCACCCCCTTACCCCACAGTAGATGAGAGCATTTGCAGCACTGGGATAATGATGACGATGATGACGACGATTTGAATATAATATTTCCACGATATAATCATTTCAACCAAGATCATACGGAGTATGAATTTCAACAGATTTAGACAAGTTGATTGTTGTTAAAAGTAAACTGTTTAAAAGTGTATCTGAACTTTCTTTATAGTAGTTGCATAGTTCTTTGTTTGTTGTCTAATATTCCATACATCCCTAAATAAATGTTTTTCTTTTATTTTCGAGTTGTCCCTAAATAAAATTCTTCTTTCCTTTTTTTGTAAACAAAACAGTGACAAACAATTCCACTTTCTTAAGAGTAGCTAGCTGAATATAAATAATACATTGATTTAATTCACATTTTATTATCAGAAAAAAATAAATAGGTGGAGAGGATTTAGAGATGGGGCTTGTCCCGGACCCGTGTGCACCCCTGGGCATAAATGTCGTGCAGTTATGTCTCACGACATATTTACACCAATTTGGTGCATTTTCTTTGTCGTTGTTTCATCAGCACAGTACACAATGGTAATTGGTTTTTCTTCTTTTTATTATCAATATAAAAAAAAAAGAATAGTGATAACGGCCATAGAAACGAAGTCAGGTCTGAAACCAAAACACTGTGGGAATCCATATGGGCCGTAATCTGATGCGCGCGGCCCACACGTAGTAATGACTCCGCAGCATGGGGAAGCAAATCTACCAAAATGCCATCCGTCCTTTGAATTGAAAAAATCCACCACTTAATGCTGTCCTGTTGGGTTGATCTCCAGCATTAACTATGCACTCTACCACACCCTTCTTTTTCAAAATTCAAATCATTTTTGGGGCAATGTTTTCTTCATATATGATCATTTCCTCAGGAAATCCAGCACTTTGTATTCAGTTCATTAGCCAACCACCTACCTTTGTAGAAAAGTAGAATAAAACTATAATTGTTCCTATGAGTTACGGAGTATGAATTATGATACATGCGTAGTATAAAAAAAAAATTGGGATAAGGGTCAGATAGAGCCTCGAACTTGAAAAAAAATGTTAAATAAGGCCATATTTAGGATGCTCTGTCCGGCCGACGCCATTTGGGGTGGTTCCCGGTGGAATTTTTTGATGAATTTTTTTGAGAATCTTATTCATTAAGTCTAGTTTACTCATATCAAATTTGAACTAAAATTTTAATCGGGAAGGCATTCAAATGAATTCTTGAAGATAACTGTGCCGTTAAAAGCGCAGTTATCTTCATGAATTCATTTGAATGCCTTCCCGATTGAATTGTTAGTTAAAATTTAATATGAGTAAACTAGACTTAATGAATAAGATTCTCAAAAAAATTCATCAAAAAATTCCACCGGGAACCACCCCAAATGGTGTCGGCCGGACAGAGCATCCTAAATATGGCCTTATTTGACATTTTTTTTCAAGTTCGAGGCCCTATCTGACCCTTATCCCAAAAAAATTAGACTAACGCAAAGGGCTGACCGGCATAGTAATCAGTGGCGCACGTCCCCAATAAAGTTTGTGCACTACATTAGAATGAGTCATTTTATTATTAACTTAGACACATTTTAGTAGAAAGTTAGAGTGGGTAATTGATTTTCCAATGATATCCCTACATTATGGCAAATCGTGTAAAAAGTAAGGATAATTTTAATGATTTAACTTAGACACAAGGTTTTTATGAAAAAATTACTTGACTTAAAATAAGGATTGTTTCGATCATTTTAATTGATTTTCCAATGATATCCCTACATTTTAATGAAGTTTATTTTATGGAAATCTGAAGTTAGAATGACACATGTCTAAATAAGGAACGTGAGAAGTTATTTTGAGATGCAAGTAATATAATTGAGGTGTTCAAGATCTAGTCCTATTAATAGAAGATAACTCGAGCTCATTATTATAATTATTACTCCCTCTGTCCCCTTTTAAATGAGACGGGAGATGGTGGCACGGGTTTTAAGAAAAGTGAGTTTGTGTGATTGATATTAATTGATAAAGTAAGAATAAAGTAAGAATAATTTTGAGCCACACAAAGTTTACCAAATAAGGTATGTGGCAATTAAATAGGGACATCCCAATATGGTAAAACGGGACATTTAAAAGGGAACGGGGGGAGTATTGTATTATACTATTTATGAAAAGGTTAGGCATGCCAGACCAGATGTACCATATGTTCAAGTCTGTATCGTTTGAGGGGCTTTCGCATCGAATATTTTGATGAAATTTTGTGAGAAGTTCTTCATCATGAGTTGCAGATTATGTCAACAAATTTCCAACTTCAAATTCATTCGAAAAGACAATTAAAAAAATTATATGAAGTGCACAGCGCAGTGTTTTTTTAAAAAATTTTTAATTGACTTCCCGATTGAATTTTAAACTCAAATTTTGTGGGTATAATCTCAATTTCATAAAGAATATTCTCACAAAATTTCATCAAAAACATCGACTCGAAAGCTCCTCAAACGGGGTTGGACCGCGGATCATTTCTCACTATATTATGATACTACTATTAAGAAAATTGGGGTCTCCGAATTGGTGGGCCCTGTTACGTATGACAGGTTGAACTTGTCAAAATGGTCTTGCCTCTAACCTCTAGGATCCGGAGCCTCTGCCTTGCTTTAAAGCAAGGCAGGGTGTCTGGCTCTTCCGGACCGTTCGATCGGGAATTGGACGGCCGAAGATGTTGGGCTCCACCCCTTCGCCGATCTCGAGGTCGTCCTCGTCGCCTCCCTACCGTCGGATGCCGCAAGGCACTCTGTGGCAGAGGATCCTGATCCTAACCTCTATGCTAGTCCCTACCTAAAGACGGGATTCCAGTGCTCCAAACTAAAAGAGAAACTATCCCACACACCAAAGAAAGCACAAGAACAAAACTCAGCTCACATGCACTGCGAATGAAAGAACATGAACAGTTCAAAAGATCTATAATTTCTCTTAGAAAACTTTGTTAGAAAATTAAATGTATGTGAAATTGTTTACAAGGTTGAAAAGGACAGTAAAAGAATAAACTTGAAACAAATGATCGGGAACCTGTAAAACATTTGTAATCTTGTTTTTTCTTTTTTTTCTTTTGCTGGTGTGTGATTAGTTGCTTCTAATATGTTTAATTTGTAGAGTAAACAATGTGTTTGTTTTTTAATTGATATTGAAAATTCCTTAAATATCGAACAAATTTTTATCATCTAACCAAACATCTTACTTTTAATATGCATGCTTGAAAGTATCATACGCATATTGTCCCAATTGCTTCATTGTAATTTAGATTTCCAAACTGGTTGGAATCATTGAATGTGAAATTCTGGACGCAGACTGTGACATAAGGCTAAAATAATAAATAGGAAAAATTGAAAATAATAATCCCAACTATTGCTGATCCGCTGAAAATAATCTCAACTATTGATTATTTTTGTATAATCCCAACTATATAGACTATCCGCCAATAATGGTCCATGACCATATATTACCTCTATAAAAAGTGAATTTTAAATAGAAATTAAGCGTAAAAATTAAAAGTTGAGATTATTTATAGGGATTACTTGTTATATCTTATCTCATCCACTTTAGAAACTACAAGAATTTATTCATAGGGACCATTATTGGCGGAAGGTCCCTAAAGTTGGGATTATTCTGTAATAATCAATAGTTGGGATTATTATGAGCGGACCGCCAATAGTTGGGATTATTACTATCAATTTTTCCTAATAAATATTGGTTTTTCTTAAGTTCGCACAGACGATCTCTCACTACATTTATTATTATTTATTTATAAGGTAGTTTTATTAATGAATAAGCAAGGAAAGTACAAGACAAAAGAAAGCAAAAACAGGAAAACAAAAAAAGGAAGCAAAAAGACACAAGGACATAATCCTAACTAAAAGCGAGACCTAAGTGCAATCGAAGAACCCACCCTATAAAACTAGGCATGGACCGGGACCGGGTCAGGCCGAGCCCCGGGCCGGGATTGGGCAGGACTCGGGTTTTGGGATGAAGGCCCGGTACCGGCCCGGGTTTGAACCAGGACCAGACCAGGCCAGGTTGGGTCAATTTTTTTTTAAAAAATAATCTTTTCGAATTCATTCCTACCCGCCAGGATTGTATACGAATCGAATAATTTTGATTCGATTCGTGATTCAAATTCAAAAATGCCAATTCGAATTCGAGTAAGTAGAATACGAATACAAATCTATTTTTTGATTCAAATACTTTACGAATACGAATACAAATACTATGATATTCGAATAATATTCGAATATATTCGAATTATATATATATGTATGTGTGTGTGTATTTATACATTTATATTTATATATTCATATATTCATACAATATACTCCGTATGCTACTTCTTATGAATACATATAGTTCAATGTAAAAATATTAATAACAAAATATTCATGTAAATATTTTGCATATTTTAATTTAAACATTCTTACTTTACCAGGTCAAAATAGCTTAATTTACAATTAAAATTCCCCATTGATTTATCTATATTGATATTAAATTTGAAATGACTTCTATAAATGAATTTTTTTTCCTATAAAATATGTAATATGAAAATGAGTTAAAAGGGGCAAACTAACATCATAAGTTTAATTATTTTAACAAATTAACTTTAATGTTTTTGAATTCGAATATTCGAATTCGATTTGAAAAAGATTCGAATATATCAAACGAATCGAATATGAATAAAAAATAAGATTCGAATTTTAAACGAATACGAATACGAATACGAATACGAATATTCGATAACTATACGAATACGAATAATATTATCAAGTATTCGGTTCGATTCGATTCGTTTACAACCCTACTACCCACCCCCAAACCCCGCCAAAACACCCAGCCCAACCCACCTGGCCACCTAGCAGCAGCCCAATGCCAACAATTAAAAAAATTGTCCTGGACCGGCCGGTCCACAAAAATCAGGGCCCGAAGCTTGCCACATAAACAGCCAGGTTGGGTTGGGTATGCACATTACTGGGTCCCAAGTCAGGTCGACTTCTGAGTCCATCCCTGTATAAAATCATATCTCATCAAAGTTGCCGAAATCCATACGTATTGGGGCTATGGACTTTGAATGTTAGGAATATTATAATACGTACATCTATTGTAATAAGTATATACCTCCAGCTGTTACGCTGTGTTGTTAGATCTGTTAATAAGTTTGTTAGAGTTGTTATAACAGCTGTAGTATATATACATGTACAATCCAGTATTATCGAATGAGATTTTCTTCTTCCCTTCTATCTACGCTCCTTTTCTATCATGGTATCAGAGCGGGAGCTCTAAGCTCGATCTACCATGCCGGAATCTGACTCTACTTCATCTTCATCCTCCGTTACTGGAAATGTCACTTTTCCAGTAGCATTCTCACATCCTTTACCAATCAAACTAGATTCAAATAACTATCTCCTTTGGAAACATCACATCACGTCTGTAATTCATGCGCACAAGCTATTGAAATTTGTCGAGAATCCAAAAATTCCGGAGGAATTCATTGCTAATGAGGATGGAACTAAATCTGTGAATAATGCGTATATCATTTGGGAACAGCAGGATCAGATGTTGTTCTCATGGATGTTATCATCTCTGTCAGAGACACTTCATGCTCGTGTGATTCACTGTCTGAGATCGCATGAGCTCTGGAGCACAATTCGGGAGTTTTTCAAAGCAAATGTTGTTGCAAGGGCCAGACAACTCAAATCCGAACTATACAATACTGGAAAAGGGGAGCGATCTATCTCAGAGTATCTACTTCGTATACAGACCATCGTCAACAATCTTCTTCTGGTTAGTGAACCGATATCTAACAAAGAGCACATCAACGTCATCCTCGAAGGTCTTCCAGAAGACTACGAGTCGCTGGTTTCATCTGTAACCTCTCGAAGTATTCTCGAACCAGTTCCGTTGTCTGAACTTGAATCCCTGCTTCTAGCGAAGGAGATGCGTCTGAAGAAATTCCATGACTCAACCAAACAGAGTGTATTTTTAGCCAACGTTGCTCAGGTTGAAACCTCCTCTCCATCTGAAACTTCTGCAGTCGTTGATAACCCCTCCGCAAATGTTGCTCAGTTCAATAACTCAAATAACAGTACTTCTCATCGTGGACGAGGCCGCGGAGGTTTTACCAGAGGCAGAGGTGGCCGCTCTGCTGGTCGCAGTTCTGTAATTTGTCAGGTCTGTGGAAAAGGTGGTCATCATGCTTTGATTTGTTACCATCGATACAATCCTGCCTATACTATCCCTAACCCTAATTTCTCAAATTCTACACCTGAAAATTCTGGAGTTACAAATTATTGGAATCCACATTCACAATCTTTCTATCATCACAATCAGTTCCCTCATCAACCTAAACCACATTCTTCTCAAACCCAGCCTACTCAATTTCATCCTAATCAATCATGGAATTATCAGCCTTCTAATTCACCTTCAGCAACCTTTAATTGGGGACATCAACAATCTCCTTCACCATCTGCAAACTTTGCTAATGCAACTACATCTGTTCTTGGGCCTCTTCCATAGAATCAAACCTGGTTTCCAGATTTGGGAGCAACTCATCATGTCACTGCAGATCCATTGAATTTCCAGCATAGTGAGCCTATTGCAACAACTGACAAGCTCTTTATGGGCAATGCTCAAGGTTTGGACATCAAGTCTATTGGTTTTTCCTCCTTTCCCTCACCTTATCACTCCTCACAATCACTCTTATTACACAATATACTTAATGTTCCTTCCATAACTAAGAATTTACTGAGTGTTAGTCAGTTTGCCAAAGATAACAATGCCTACTTTGAGTTTTACCCTCATCACTGTTATGTCAAATCTCAGGTTTCTAAACAGGTTTTGTTGCATGGAATACTTGGTGAAGATGGCTTGTACAAGTTTCCATGTATTCCTCTTGGTTCATGTCCAAATGCTGCTGTCACTTCTCAAGCTTCTTCAGTCTCTAGAAATAATTCTGTGTTTCCTCTTTCACTTTTGTCAACTTGTAATAACTCTCAATCATGTAATCTCTCAGATTCATGTAATGTTTGGCATCTCAGATTAGGTCATCCTCATCTTGAGGCACTTAAATCTGTACTTAAACACTGTAATGTTTCTTCTAGTAATCAAAATAATCTTCAGTTTTGTTCTGCTTGTTATCTTGGCAAAGCACATAGACTTCCTGCATATTCTTCTAACACTGTTTATCAAAAACCATTTGAACTGATATTCACATACCTATGGGGTCCAGCACCTGTTCTATCTTTTGATGGTTACACCTATTATATTGCCTTTATTGATGCCTGCACAAGATATACCTGGATATACTTTCTGAAAAAGAAATCTGATGCTCTCACAGCATTCCAAAACTTTTATAATCTTGTTCTTAATCAATTTTCTACTTCCATCAAATCCGTCCAATCTGACTGGGGAGGGGAATTTAGATCCTTCACTCATTTTCTGTCTCAAAGAGGGATCACTCATAGAATAATATGTCCTCACACACACCATCAAAATGGTGTAGTAGAAAGAAAACACCGCACAATTGTTGAAAAAGGACTGTCTCTCCTTGCCCACTCTTCCTTGCCCTTTAAATTTTGGGATGCTGCTTTTGCAACTTCAGTGCATCTCATAAACAGAACCCCTTCCAAGTCAATAGCTAATTCAAGCCCATATTTCCAACTCTTTGGTTCTGTACCAGACTATACCTTCCTTAAAGTCTTTGGCTGCTCTTGCTATCCATTTCTGAGACCCTATAACAAACATAAAATGGATTTTCACTCTGAAGAGTGTATTTTTATAGGGTACTCTTCACAACATAAGGGCTACAAGTGTCTTTCCAAATCTGGGAGAATATATATTTCAAGGGATGTCACATTTCATGAATCTAAATTCCCTTATCCAGTCCTATTCCCATCAAATCTGCCCACAAATATCACAGTTCCTACACCAAATTCTGCCATCCTAACCATTTTACAACCACACTCATCTACTTCTGATTCTCAAACAGTTAACTCTCAAAGTCATGTTTCATCCACATCATCCTCTACACCTACAAATAACACTTCAGTTCATTCCAATACACCCTCTACCCCTACCAATAATTCTTTAAATCACACTAATCCGTCCTCTGCTCCTTCCATATCTGCCATACCTACTCAACAACACAGCATTCCTTCATCTACTTCCACCTCTTCATCTTCCACACCTAATCAGTTGACTAACACTCATCCCATGCAAACTAGAGCCAAATCAGGAATTATCAAACCAAGACTCAATCCTACCTTACTGTTAGCACATATCGAGCCCAAGTCAGTAAAGCAAGCTCTCTCATCTCCTCAATGGTTCTCTGCAATGCAAGATGAATACAATGCCCTGATAGCAAATGGTACCTGGTCATTAGTTCCTCTACCACCAGACAAGCATGCTATTGGCTGTAAATGGGTCTTTAGAGTAAAAGAAAATTCTGATGGCTCTCTTAATAAATTCAAGGCCAGGCTGGTTGCTAAAGGTTTCCATCAGAGGTTTGGATTTGATTTTACTGAAACCTTCTCACCTGTTGTTAAGCCTATCACTATTAGAGTTCTACTTACACTGGCAGTTTCTCACAAATGGTCTGTTCAGCAATTAGATGTAAATAATGCTTTCCTTAATGGGAAGCTTGATGAAGAAGTCTACATGGTTCAGCCTCCAGGTTTTCAGGCACAGGACACATCTCTTGTTTGCAAGTTACACAAGTCATTATATGGTCTAAAACAGGCTCCAAGAGCCTGGTTCCATAAACTCACTTCTGTTCTATATACAGCTGGGTTTAAGCAAAGTAAATGTGATCCTTCTCTCTTATTCTTCATGTCTCCAGGAATTCAGATCTATATACTCATATATGTAGATGACATCCTTGTTATAGGAAATGATTCATATGCCATTCAAAATCTCATCCAGAAACTGCACTCATCTTTCTCTCTTAAGCATCTAGGAGACATTGACTTCTTCCTTGGTATTGAAGTAAGGAAATTAGCTGATGGCAGTTTACATCTATCTCAGACCAAGTATGTGAGAGACCTACTATATCAGGCTGGAATGTTGGAGTCAAAAGGAGTTAAAACTCCTATGATCAGCAGCTGCAAACTTACAAATACTGGCAGTACATGTCTACCAGACCCTTCCACTTACAGATCTATTGTTGGCACTCTGCAATATGCAACTCTAACAAGACCAGAAATCAGCTATGCTGTTAACAAGGTCTGTCAGTTCATGGCAGCACCTCTACAAGATCACTGGAAGGCAGTTAAACACATCCTCAGATATCTATCAGGGACTATCACACATGGCATCCTCATTAAACCTATTCCTCTAAACACCATGCCTCTACCTATTTCAGCTTTCTGTGATGCTGATTGGGCATCTGATCCTGTTGATAGAAGGTCCACTTTTGGATCATGCATCTTTTTTGGATCTAACATAGTGTCATGGTGGTCAAAGAAGCAACAAAGAGTGGCCAGATCTTCAGCAGAAGCTGAATACAGGAGTCTAGCAGACACAGCTGCTGAACTTCTGTGGGTTCGATTCTTACTCAAAGAGCTTCAAATACCATTTTCTACTCCAAAGGTTTACTGTGACAACCTCAGCACTGTGCAACTTGCTCACAATCCTGTTTTACACTCCAGGATCAAGCACATGGAAATTGATCTTTTCTTTGTGAGAGAGAAAGTCCAGTCTAAGCAGATTGAAGTTCTTCATATCCCAGCTCCTCATCAAATTGCTGATGTTCTGACAAAGCCTCTGTCTGCATCCTCTTTCCTTGACTTGAGGACCAAACTTAATGTGGCTGAATTTTTAGATCATTCACCCTAAGTTTGAGGGGGGAATGTTAGGAATATTATAATACGTACATCTATTGTAATAAGTATATACCTCCAACTGTTACGCTGTGTTGTTAGATCTGTTAATAAGTTTGTTAGAGTTGTTATAACAGCTGTAGTATATATACATGTACAATCCAGTATTATCGAATGAGATTTTCTTCTTCACTTCTATCTACGCTCCTTTTCTATAATTGAACAACTTGATTGGGGCTAGGCATGGACCCGGTTCGGGCCGCCCAGGACCGGACCGGCCCGCCACTGTGCGGGCCCGGGACCGGCCCGGTTCTCAGGTCCAGGTCCGGGTCGGGCCTAGGCCTGGTGGGGGGGGCGGGTCCGGGCTCGGGCCTTGTATTTGGCGAACCGGCCCGGCCAGGTCGGGGCCGGGCCGAATTGATTTTTTTTTTTTTCATTTTTTGGGGTTAGCCGGGTTGGGCTTGATGGTTAGGAGGGGTTTGCGGGTTTGGGGGGTGGGGGGGGTTAGGAAAGCAAAAAAAAAAAAAAAAAAAAAAAATATGGCCGAACCGGAGGCCCGGTTCGGCCCGGCTCGGACCCGGTGGCTACCCGGACCAGTCCCGGACCTTCCTTCCCAAAAAAAAAGCCCGGCCGGGCCCGGCCCGGGTCCATGACTAATTTGGGCAATCCTACAATGGATCCTGGGATCAGGCTGGGACTGCCCAGTTTTATCAACGAGACCGGGACCTCCCATTTTTAGTTTCAGGACCAAACTTAACACTATATTGAGATTACAAGAAGTAGGCCATGCTTAGTTAGCAACTTAGCATACCCAAACTTAAAACTATATTGAGATTACAGGAAGTATGCCATAAGAGGCTAGAAAGTGAGTACAAAATATATGAAAGAATTACAAATTCATGGTGACAGTTAAGTGCACACAGAATTACAAATTCACTGTCATACAGCCGATTGTAGTACCCACACACAAAGTAACACCACAATTCAGGAATGAACTAGTTACTACATAGGAGTTAGACAAGGTAGAGTGTATGATATATGTGATCTCACCCGTGTCCCATTAGCAAAAGAAGGGGAAGCCTTTGATTAGCCGAATGACTTCTTTTCAACTTGGGAGGGTCTACAGAGCAGGCCTTTTCTCAGGCTTAGAGTCTGATGCAACAGGCTCTAGATTTACTCGCTTAACCCCTCTTCCCACAACCCCAAGATCAGTGACACCTCCAGATGAACCATTCACGGTATGAGCAGTGGAAACAGTTGGGGACTCTGTACCTCCACCACTGTTTATAGTACCCACTTGGGAAGCACCCATTGCTACTGAGGTAGAGATTTTATTAGCAGCATCTCTTACCTTTGCAGAAAAAATTCCAAGGATGTCTTGGGTGATAGATGTTGGATTAGTGGCTAGCTGTTTAAGTTCTTCAAGCTACAAAATGATGAAAATACAGATTAATCAATTATTACAACAAACAATCCTTACGAGCATATAATCCTTTTTTGTAAGGGTGTAATGCCTAGGTTGGATAGGATCAAGTCTTAGGTTAATGAACTATTCAGTATTCACACAAAACATGAATGCATAAATGTCATTTTTAATAGGGCTGAGCAGGGCTGAGCACGGATCTGAGAATTCTCGTTCCGTACCGAAGAACCGTCCCGAACCGTTCCAGAACCGATAGAACCGGAAAAATGTAAAACCGTACCGTACCGAGCTTTTTTAATAATATGGTACGGTACCGGTTCTTAGTGAGAATCGTTCCGGAACCGTCCCGGAACCGTATTGTCCCGAACCGTCCCGTACCGTCCCGAATTGTCCCGAAAACTAGTGTTAGATTATAATAATATATTATACATTATATATTACCGAGTATAAATGTTAGTGGCCATATGTCCCGAAAACTAGTGTTATAATATAATAATACTACGTATATTATATATAACATATTACCAAGTATAAGTGTCAGGAATCGTATGTCCATATATTACAAATATGCAATCTTGCATATTCTTTAGGCGTAATCCAATTATTAAGACATGACAGCACTAGAAGTTAACTTTAAAACAAAAACAATACTAAATGATATAAACAATGCTATGTAAATAGGGTTAATTATATTTCATGGGGGTTAATTATTTGCGAACCAAATAACACCGAAGAACCGTACCGAACCGTGCTGAAAATTGGTACGGAACGGGATAGGTTCCATATATGTGCGGGACGGTACCGGTTCTTGATTTTTAAAAGAACCGTACTTTGGGACGGAACAGGTTTTTTGAAATAACCGTCCCGTACCGTTCCATGCTCACCCCTAATTTTTAATACTACGTATCAGTTATTTCAACAACTTAAAAAAGTAACTCGTGAATTACTTTTTCATCTTTTTCATAAAGAGAAATCAAGCAAGTTGGTGTTAGATTAAAAGTAGGGGTGGACATTTTGGTTCAGTTTTGACCAACCCAAACAAAACCCATTCAAACCAAAGCCGAACAATATGCAATTCGGCTCTAGTTTGGTAAGCAAACATACTGTATTTATCCAAATTGAACAGAAACTCAACAAAACAAAACCAAATAAAACATATTAACAACAAAAAATCTTAGCCAATCTATATATAGTTTTATTTGATTTAGTCATCATGCCCCCGGCCTGTTTTGAGATGAACTAAAGACCGAAAAGTAAAATTAAAACCTGCAATGCCCACACCTCGGGAAAAAAAAACTGCCGATAAGGTCAGGCAACATGAACGAACATAGGACATCGAAGTTAAAAATAAATAAATTAATAATAATAGAATCATAAAATGGGCAATTCAATACAGTCCTAGTTGCCTACTTACCTTCTTTTCTAGCTCACTACAGAGATCAGCGAGTGTTTCAGTTTCTTTTTCGATTTCATCAGTTGACTCTGATGTATTTGTTGACTCTGCAACAGAATGTCCAGGAGATGATTCTGTCTGAACAGATACCGTTTTAACCTTTTCTGCTAGCCGTTCCAACCGTAACTTGCAAACTGAGATAGCATTTTCACAGTATGGGATGGCCTCCTGAGGCTTTGAACCATTTTCTAAACACAAGCATATCATGAAATTTCTATTACTTGGTTAAGCAATTTACTTCGCAGACCCATCAACAAAACACCAGAATTGGAATAGAAGTGAGAGTAGGAGTTATTTTATATTTTTAATTTACCAGAGTGGTACATTTACTTACGAGTAAAAAACTACTAACTTATGCGGAGTATATACTAAATTATCAAATTCAAGTGAAAATGAATTTGTTATAAACATGAAAAATAATTTTCCATAGTTTCATCGCCTTCCCATCCAAACTTTAACCCACATAAATAGTCCAACCAAATCATCAAAATCAAAATAATATTGAATGAACTGATGAAGGACTTATAGAGTTCCTATTCTTGGTTACAGCCCTTCTCACTTTATTAAAAGGATACAGTTCAGCAATACGGCGACTATCAGGTTTCACCAAACGCTCCAATATTGATAATGCCTTCAGGTAATCACTATGTGAAGTTTCAACATCCTCTGCAAGAGTGTAACACAAGAATCACGGGACAAAGGAAGAAACTATGCTAAAAAATTTCCATATCCTGCTAATGTACTCAACAGCAGTGAGATGAGGCTAATCAACTACAATATTTACATACCCCTTTCCAGAGCAACCTCAGCTAAAGCTGTCAGAATTTCTACCTTCTCCATAGTGTCTTCAGAGCTTTTTTCAACAATAGCTCTAGCCAGATCCAACATTTTCCACGCCAGATCCAAGTCTGACTCGTCCTCATCGCCTTCAACAGTGTCCTCGTCTTCACTTTCACCTTCCTCTTCATTTTCTTCAATTACTTTCAGCTTTGCAGCTATTAAAGAAACAAAGCTCTACGATTAAAATAAAGGTACTACGTAGATGATAGATCCTCTTATTTCTTCTTTCCCTTTTTCATAGCTTTAGTGTTCTGTTATACAAATTCAAAACTCATATAGTATATCATTCACTTACACAGATCACTTTATGATACAAATAGTACACCGTTAAATCTATACTACAAATGATTTCATGCCACCATTTCGACCCAGAAGAAATATATATATATGTGTGTGTGTGTGTGTTAGTGTGGGCGTAAGGGTGAGAGAAACGAGATGAAGTAGTATCTACTTCTATTAACTTCAGAAGAACAAGAATTGAGTGTATCTTTTATTTGGCACATTACCATGTTGTGTAACGTAGTATAGTCACTCTTTTATAGCACAGTCACTCACTATGAAGGAACAGTGAGAGAGCACCGAGCTGTTTAATTTGTAAAATGTAATAATGAGAATACCACTGAGCTGTTTAATTTGTAATAACGAGTGAGAGAGCACCGAGCTGTTTAATTTGTAATAACGAGTGAAGTATAAAACCAGAAATCTAGAATTACCAAAACAAATACCACACTATGAAAAGAGTACATTAAAGACCATTTATCATTCACAAAACACTACTAAACTAAATGAAATAATCACTTTAAAGAATGGTGTACCCATCATCATGTGTTATCAATAGGCATAGCTGTGATCCTCACTTAGAGACAAAGCAGTAACGAGTAAGCACTACCTAATAAAACAGTCAAAATACTAACCATTATCGTCTTTGATTTCGTTTTGTATTGAAGTATCCTCTTCTTCATTTGTGTTTTCAACAGAGGTAGCAGAAGATTCAGCACTTACGGCACTCTTAGCAGGTTCGTCTTTACCGGAAATTTGTGGGGAGTCTGCCTTCCTTTTAGGCAAAGAGACCAAAGGGTCAGATTCCTCTTGAGCTTTACGCAATAATGCACACCCATATTTATAGTATGCATTCACACATCGAGGATCAAGTTCGCCAAAATGAGCAGCCCTGTGTAATGATCAAGCAATCAAGCATTGGCACATAGATAAGTAAACAATACAGAATGAGCAGGAGAAAATAAATAAGCACATGGAGGTCTACTTTGATCAAGCTCAGTTTTACATCCAAACCATATAATAATATTATTCATAATGGAATTGATTTCAATTGAGAATGATAGTAGCAATAACTGAAGAGGAAATGAATAACCACACTTCATAGGTTCATAGAAAACAATCGCCTCAGTTCTGATGGAAAAACTTGTGTTAAACCACCCGAACTCTGTTTATCTCCAGTTTAATGATGAGCCAAAACTCTTTAAAACCACCCGTATGGTCAAAATGGAAACCAGCAATTGTGGAAAAGTATAGACAATGTGTAAAATACATCTGATGTAATTGTGAAGGTATAACAGCATAAAACCCGGAGGAAGGTGAAAAATAAAGCAAAACCCCTAACCTGATTTCTAGAGCGCGGCTATAGCAATCAGTGGCCTCAGAATAATCTTGTGCATCAGAAGCAATATCTCCTTTCCGCATCAGTTCGTCCGAGTTCCTCAATTCTTCCTCGAACGCGCCTTCCGGAGGTTCCGCCGAGGTCGCGGAAATGTTGTTGGCCGTAGACTCTGTGCCACCAAGACCAGAAAGTTCGATAATGGTCTCATTCGAAGGCTTACAGTCCAGCTTCTCGGCGGAGCCAGTGACAACCGAATCGTCAGCCATTGATAAAATTCAGCAAAACCCTACCACGACCAAACCCTACTCTCCCTCCCCTTTTCAAAACGAAAATGGCAAACACTTCTGACGGAAACACTGTAAGCCTGTGCTAACCCAAATAAATCTGATATAAATTTTTTATCCCACAGTTTTCAATATGCAAAAATACATATACTAGTAGTTTCTATGGAGTATAAAATAAAATTAAAAAAAATACATACGTTACTTTTCTGTCAAATTTTATATCCCAAAGTAATTACCGGAGTATTACGGAGCATATTAAACTATATTAATAATAATATGGAAAAGGCTAAAGGGTCGGTCAAATAGGTACATGAACTAACTTAAAGTGTTCAATTAGCCCCTTATATAGGAGGTTCTGCCCGGCCGTCGCCAATTGGGGCGGTTCCCGGCGGAATTTTTTGATGAAATTTTTTGCACATCTTCTTCATTAAGTCTAGTTTACTCGTTCCAAATTTCAGCTACAAATTCAATCGGGAAGAAGACAGTCAAATGATTTTTTGAAGATAACTGCGCAGTTAAACAGCGCAGTACATTTCGGAAAATCATTTGACTGCCTTCCCGATTTAATTTTTAGTTGAAATTTGATATGAGTAAACTAGACTTAATGAATAAGATGCTCAAAAAATTTCATCAAAAAAATCCACCGGGAACCACCTCAATTGGCGACGGCTGGACAGAATCTCCCATATAAGGGACTAATTGAACACTTTAAGTTAGTTCATGTACCTATTTGACCCTTTAGCCTATGAGAAAAATAATACTCTCTCCATCTCTTTTTATTTAGCCAAAAATTATTTTTCAAGTCAAAGACTCAAAGTTGTTCAACTTTGACAGATTATATATTTATACATGGTAGTATTGATAATATGAAAATTATATGAAATGTTTTTTGTTAAAAATACTATCATAAAAGTATAAATTATTAAGTTTCACATAAATATATCAGTTAAAATAATAGATCAAAGTTTAGATGTCCCAAAAAGATTTGTCATTTCCATTTAAAGTAAGGAATAGGTGGCTTTACACGTGAGTTAATCATTCTTCTACTGGAAGTCTGGAACAAGAGAAAAATAAAAAAGAAGTACACTACACGCGTGTGTTGTTCACGCGATTTTTTTTTTAAAATTGATTAAAACTACGTCGTTTTAGACGTGGTGCATGATGCTCACCATAGGATCATCTCACGGTATACGAATTGCACTTTGAAAAGAATAATCCGACCTTTCACTGGTCTTCTCATAATAATCTCACATTAACGTAATCCCAGAATAATCTCACCTTTTCACCCCATTTTCTTTCGTTGGGTCCTGATGACCTGTTGATGACCTACTATACCATGTTTTGTACCCTTTCATTGAAAATCTTATGTAAATAATCTCACCTTTCACAAATCTGCTCAGAACGATTCCATGTTTCATTTTTTTTTTCTCCCTAACAAATCCCTAGACATTTTTTATTACTTTTTCTATCATTTTGTTCTTATTTCTTTTCCATTTTTATTACTCTAATTCTCACTCTATTAGGAGAGATTATTTTCTTTTGTACAATTTCTCTTCGAAACAGCTCTTTTTCGTCATTTCGTTTTTCTTTCCGTATTTTTATTTCAGTTTAAGAATAAAAATGATAACTTAAGAATGATAATTTCCCTTTCTAGGGATGAAAATAAAGAAAGAAAAATTTTAGGGAGAAAAAATAAAAAATGAAACATGGGACTTCTTTGAGCAGATTTGTGAAAGGTGAAATTATTTATATATGGTTTTCAAGGAAATGGTAAAAAAATCTGGTATAATAGGTCATCAACAGGTCATGGTCCAATGAAAAAAGATGGGTGCAAAGGTGGGATTATTCTGGGATTACGTAAAGGTGAGATTATTATAGGTGGGATTATTCTGGGATTACGTAAAGGTGAGATTATTATGAGAAGACCAGTGAAAAGTGAAATTATTCTTGTCAATTTTTCTAATTTAAAATAGTACACGAGGAATGTTGTATGAGAAGGGGGATGGTGGCATTGGAGATGGTATTGATGAGAAATGAGTAGATGATAGTAAATACAAATGACTAAAAGAGTACAAAAACGACATTGGTCTAAAAAATGGAATATAATGATGATAAAAGGAGAAAAAAAGACAAAGGGAATTACTGCGTAATCAATAAAAGAAAGTGTATTTTCTTTCTTCATGATTTTTTAGAATCCCCCACACCGAAAACAAAAGATGCTTTATGGAATAATAAAGTAATGATACAAACGCGATTCAACATTGAGTTGAATACTTTTAAAGGAGTATCAAGTGGTGTGACTAAGCCAAAAGCATTGGAGTTCATTTGTATACCCTGGTTCACTTATTTATTACACAAGATCAAAATTTCTTGTAATAAAGAATTGGACCAGGATATACAAATGAATCACAATGTCTAACTTTTATTTCTACTCCTTATTCAGTGCCATTTTTTTAAATAAATTTTGTATTCAAAATGAATTTAAAAACGATTTTTTTCGAGGGGGTCTTCGGTGGTACATGATGTCTCAAAAACAATTTTATTTGGAACTAGACAAATTCAATGACAACCTAACCACTGAGAGGCCGTTTGGTAACATCATTTTTCGGCTTATCAGACTTATCAGCCAACTTTTTCACCAAACACGTAACTTTTACTTTTGCGTGCTGAATTGTGTAATAAGTAGAAAAAGTAAGGTTGAACTTACTTTTCTGGCTTTATTGGTTGAAGTTACTGTAGATGACCATTTTAGCAATTTTTACATATAATTTTTTCTTTATTTTATTAATAAAATATATTTTAAAAATAATTTTTACTTAAATCAGCAGAAACAGCCAAAGCAGCCACTTCAGCCAGAACTTCATAAATTTCAGCAGAATCAGCCAAAACAGCCGATTTTTGTGCTACCAAACGGGCTCTGATATTGTATCTCCGTCATTAACTCTCTTCATATTCTTCTCATTTAATTAAAACAAACATTCCATCAGTCCCCCTATCTACAATTGTCTCATTTTACATTTTATGTAATTTCCATTAAATTTGTCCCACACAATAAACATATTTGATAATATTCGGGTGGTTACTTTTTCATTTTTACTTTTTCCACATTTTATTAATTTAATATCAACAACACAATCTCAATATTAGACGGACAAAGGTAGTATATATTAGCATGAGATATTCAAGCTGATAAAAGTTTTTTGCATAAACCAAAGCATTCCCTCGAAAAAATGATATATATGTGGTCAGAGAGTTCTAAAATCCGAAAAGAAGGTGTGGTCTCCTCCCACTGGCAATGCAAATACTTCCCGACGACCCACAATGCCCAAAACCAACAACTACTCATGCTCCAGAGAGAGGTATTTTCACAAAGGTGTGATTTCGGATCCACAGATTATTGGCTCTATCCTTCCAAAATCAACGTGTTGACCGTGTTGCTCCTAAGTTGACCTCGTTGATCATCTAGCTCCGCCAATTCACCTGCAAAATAATCACTAAAAAGAACTAAGAATATATTAGTGGCTCGAAACGCGTCAGACGCTGTCCTAAGGAATTATTTCCGGCGTACGGGAATTTCTCCCAAGATATAACGAGCTCTTCGGTTATAAAACCTGTACCAGAACTAACGAGAAGAAATTAGTATATGAACCCAGCAATAAACTATTTTTGATGATTAACACTTATAAGGTAGTTATATGTAATACTCATGTTTTCCCAAATAGCATGAAGCTTAAACCTTCCCTAATAGGAGCACGCAACAACTATATGTATACATGTATGTAATCCTCTTTCACAAAAAATTCTTACGTAGCAACATGCATTAGGGGTATATATACAAATTATATAATTTAATACACCAATTGGTTGCTTATAGGTTGGGCACAATTTTTAATATTAAATACAACATTAATGGAATATCTTAATAGTAATTAATTAGAAGTGAACGTTACATATGGACAAATGAATATCATACTCACGCATACGTTACATGTATGCATTAATATTAAATAATATGTATCGTTACATATTATAAAATAGTGTAGAAAACACAATTAATAGAAATAATAATTTATTCATTTGAAATATTTTCAAAATTTCCAACACAGATAACCAACCTAATAGACAAGTCCTAGAGCATCTCCAATTTCCAATAGAGATGTGGATTGTAGAGGTTAAAATGTGGACACATCACTACCTAATTAAATAGGCTATGAAAGAGGACGTGGGGTTAACTTGGTCAAATATATTGTTAAATTATACTAGTAATTAACTTCTTCTCCAATGCACCCGTACATGACTTTTTATCCTTTGTTGCTTCGTCCAACAGTACTCTTAGGTCCCGTTTGGTATGACGTAAAGTAAACACTTTGCATTCAAAGTGTGAGGAAGTAAACATTTACACCATTTGTTTTAATTATTTGATGTACACTCTAGGACACTTTTTTCAAAACATTTTACACAATACCATGTAAAATGTTTTACGTAGGAGAGGGTAGTAAACTAGTTTACCCGGCTGAATGCGGATGATAAAATATACTCCGTATCAAACTTTGATCCATCTTTGACCATTCAGCATTTAGCCCTAGTTTCTACGATTTGCGGCAAAAATAAGGTTGGCGGCACAACCTTAACTAGTTTCCTCCCGCATATAGGAAAAGAGAATTATATATATATATATATATATATATATATTCCTCTAAAAATGGATCCAACCCGTTCTCCACCTAGATACAATATCAACAGCCCCCCTTCCAAAGAATTCATCATTTTGCACGACAATCTGCCAAGAGAAATTTTCAAATTGATCCTACGACTCACCCAAATTTTGAAATGGCTATGCAGTTATGGCAAAATGATTCTAATTATGTACAACATTCTCATGCTACATGTCCATCAAATACATGACTCGTGTTTACTCCAAAAACAAACCATTTTCCACAAGATCTGAATGCTTTTTTGTACTCAACATAGTTTCTTTCCTCAACTTCAACCATATATGATCCTTCAATGTTTGCAAGTAGGGTAAGTCGTGAAAATGTGACTTCTATTAATCTTGGAGATGGACGGGCCATTACATACGTCGGTTCCTTGGACCATACCTGAAGATGTGGCCTTAATATGAGCATATATTCATGCATGTGGAGACAGAGGTAGTATATTCAAATTCGGATAAATAAAAAGGGACGGAGGTAGTATAATAGCAGCTTTAGTGTAGATTATTTATTTCTTTTATAGTAAACTTAATGGTATATTGTGTCTGTATTATGCGACTAACAAGTACATAGTAATATGGAAGGAAAAATTTCATACATTTTAGAAAACTTAATATAAGTATGATTACATGTTTATGATCAAGATAAAGCTTATATTTATAAAAAGGGAAAACTGTCAAATAGGTCCTCGAACTTTCATAAAAAAGTCAATTAAGTCCTTCTATAGGAGACTTTGTCCGGTCATCGCGATTTGGGGTGGTTCCCGGTGGAATTTTTTGATGAAATTGTTTGAGCATCTTATTCATCAAGCCTAGTTTATTCATACCAAATTTCAGCTAAAAATTTAATCGGGAGGGCATTCAAATTAATTCGAGAACGCAAAAATGCGCAGTTATCTTCAAGAATGAATTTGAATGTGTTCCCGACTGAAATTTTAGCTGAAATTTGGTATGAGTAAACTAGACTTGGTGAATAAGATGCTCAAAAAATTCCACCGGGAACTGCCCCAAATCGCGACGGCCGGACAGAACCTCCTATAGAAGGACTTAATTGACCTTTTTATGAAAGTTCGAGGACCTATTTGACAGTTTTCCCTTATAAAAACGTGACTTATAAAGTGTACTGACAATCAGGGGCGGAGCCAGAAATTAAAATGATTCAGGGTTCAGGGGATCGAAATTCAACTTTGCATAGAATGAAAATGGTATATTGTTTTTAGACAACCTTCAAATTAAATGTAGCTTAGATAATTAATAGTTTAAATGAAACTAATAGAGTTATATAGTTGATATATATGTCATATATATTACAAAAATGTTTTATACGGGTTTAGTTGACGAGTTTCCGCACCAATAACTGCATCGAATGAGACTTTGCCTTACCCTATTACCTTATAGTTCTCCTCTCACCCGGTTTAATACTACCTCCGTCTCCACCTTATGTTGTCTATACTTTGTTCTTAAGTCATGTGAATTATATGCTATTTTGGGAATATAATTAATATTACGCATCAAATTTTACTAATTTTAAGTTTAAATAGTGTTGATTATTCAGAAGTCATTACTTTTTACACGTAATGAGTTACGAGAGCCATAATATATCAATCGAAGATATTTCATACTAATAGTTTTATACTATCAAACTTTCAAAAAGTCGACTAACCACCCTGACCCCTTGGCTCCGCCTTGGTGACAATAGTAGTAACTTTCTTCTTAGGATCAGATCAATCTTTCCATTAAAAGGCCACATATCCACTCATCTACCCTCGCCAACGGTGCGCCGTGTACGCCCGTGTATCAATCATTCAACCAATCTGAAAATCTGATTCAATTGCGCCCAATTTTCATGGCTTCCACAGCCTCACTTCTCGTGCCAACGCTTCCAGTCCGCTCTTCGTCTAGCAAGCCGCGCAGTTCTAGAGCTTCGCCCGCGGCTCTGACCGGCCGGAGGCAGTGGCTGCTGCTGCTGCTCACCGCTACGACGACGCTGAAGGGCACGGAGCTGCCGTCGAGAGCGGAAAAAATCGGCCTGTTCGGCGTCAGGAAAAGAATAGAGAAGCTGGAGGAGGAAGCGGAGCTGCTGGTGAAGGAAGGTTTCGAGATGGCGGACAAGGGAATTGAAGCCGCAGAGAGGGAGATTGAATCGGCGGAGGAAGAGATCGAAGCTGCGGTGAGTTTCGGAGGTTTGGCGCAAGCTGGTGTGGTCGCTGGAGCGGAATTGATTGGAATTCTGATCGCCACTTCCGTCGTTAGCGGCATTTTAGGGCCTGAAGCTAAAAAATCGTGATTCGTGAGGATTGTCTTTGCAATTGTTTTTATTTGCTCGCATCGTTGTACTCCCATATCCAATTTTACCTTGTCCACTTCATTGTTAGGAAATTTCATTGATACTGGTTACATTTTCTAGTTTTTTGATCCATATATTTGTGATGTAAACCTGTTTTTCATTGAAATAGTTACTCTACCTGAAGTGCCTTCAATATAGTTTAAATGCAATTTTTATAAAGGAAAAAAATGATAATGAGCCAATTAATTGAAAACATTAAAAAATTAAATAAGATGTCATTGTAATAACAAACTAAAAAGTAAAACATCATGTAATGAAATAGATGAGTTTGCAAGTCCATGAACGTGTCAAGGAAACTTACAAATTATTACAACTCTTTCTATACAACATTCACAAGGCAGGCAATTGGTCATCCCATCCATCTTCGTAACATATCACAAATTTCGATCAACTCATTGACACATTACTAGTGGTGGCCGACTGGGTCCGGGCGGACCGACTTGGGACCGACCTGGGACCGGTATTGTTGGTACCGGCCCAGGCCCGGTTTTCGGTACTGGTAGTCTGGTACTGGTCCGGTACCCGGATCGTGGTAAGAATATGGGAGGATTACATCCTTGAATTTTGGGACTTGGCCCAATTGGCTATATGACCATTGCGGGCGGGGGCGGTTTGAAGGGGGGGGGGGGGGGTTGGGGGTGGAGTATGGGGGAGGGTGAAGTGCAAAAAAAAAATTGTATAAATATACCTATTTTCTAAATGTTTTCCAACACCTTTTCTCCAACGCTTCCTACTCTCTCTAATCATCTTCATCTTTTTTCTTCTTCAATTCTCTTTACACAATTCTATAATCTTATATATACTTATATTAATGTCGCATTTTAGTAATTACATGTAAATATTAGTTGCATATTATTTGTACTCACATTTCAAAATTTGTTACATATTAAAGTCACATATTAGTTACATTTTTATTTTAGTTACAAAATATTAAACTCACATTTTAAATACATTTTCAAAGTAGTTGTATTTTCATTGTACTCACATTTAAAGGTTTGTTCGCAAGGAATTTAATACTTTTTATTCCCTCCGTCCCTTATAATTTTACCAACTATTCTTTTTGGTTGTCCCAATATCTTTTCCACTTTCCCTTTAAATCAATCGATTGCGGCTCATATTATTTCTCTCTGCACAAATAGCTATCACACAGTTTTTACTTTATCATTCTACGTGTCGCTCAAACTTGGCAAACCGTTAAGCAATAGAGGTAATACATTTTAAGATGGACTGTCATAGACATTCTGTAGATATAGGCAACCTCCCATGCAACAGAAAAAAGGAGATTGCGAAAGGACATCATAGTTTGCGAGACAAAGATAAAGGACATGTTGGGTCTTCTTCTCAAAGCTGAGATGATTTTGATGCATATTTCTAACTGGCTCAACTATTTGTCCAAGGACATGACTGTTTTTATCAACAAGAAAACAGTCCCGGGATTAACGAAGAGTTAGAGGATGACGACGATGAGGAGGAGGAGTCGGTGACAACCGAAGAGGAACAAGGCACTGAGGAAACCCTTGGCGAGAAGGAGGAACAAGGCGCCAATTCATCCAAACCTGGTAAAAAAAAAAGCAAATCACTTATTATTGAAAAAAAATTGATAAGGTCAATAACTCAAAAGATGAGAGGTGGTATACAACTTGCAAACATTGTAAGAAGTTTTGAGCTTGGGTATTTAAATGGGATACAACGGCTGCCATAGGCACCCCACCGAGTGAGTGAAAATCAAAGGTAAGGGGACACAAACAAAAATATCGAGGTTTAAAAATAATCAACCATGGCTTCCATGATTAGTTGAAGGTCCGACGTAGAACTCAAGAACTTTGCATCATCTCGACCGCCACTTCATGGAGGAAACAACAACCGACGCTGGCGGAGATTTTGATGACTAGGAATTGTATTTAATGTTTTAAATTATTCTCAATTAATATACATTTAACTTTTAATGTGTAGCAAATGTTGAATATATTAGGAATATAAGAAAACTAACCAAACCCGACCGAGGACCGAGGCCCGACCGGGTACTCAAACCGGTACGGGTACCGAAGAATATACAAGGTTGGTACCGGGCTTGACCTTTTTGACCTTTTAGCCTTTTAAAATTTTACATGATGCAAGCCCTCAGAGAATCCATGTAGTGTTCAAGGCCCCTCAAGGGTGTTCACGTGGACAAACAAAAATTTATATTTTGTTTAGGTTTAAATATGTTTTTAGTCCCTGGAAATATAGGTCACTTTGTTTTAGGCCCTTGCAAAATATTTTCTTTGTTTTTCATCCTTGAAATTTATGTTCATTTTCTTTTTAGTCCATGACTAATGATAACAACCTCTATTTGACAACGAAACAATCCCGACTAATAGGTATCCTTAAATTCTTTGTCATACCATTCAAAAAGTATTTAATTTCATTTTCAAAGGATTTTTTATTAATATTTTTTAAAAATGTGAATAATTAGTTTTAATATTGTTTTAGCTCTCTCATTAACCTCAAAAAATTATGAACTGATAAATTTAAATGCTTCTAGTTGATTTATGCAACCGACAATAAAAAAACTCTAAGTAGCTAGAGTTGTTTCGGAGTTAGAGATGGAATAAAACCAAAATAGTGCATACTACAGGAATGGAAAACAAAAAAAATATTTTGCAGGAACCTAAAACAAAGTGACCTATATTTGCAGGGACTAAAACCATATTTAAAGCTTTTGTTTAATCAAAATGACATCCTTATAATGCTTTTTAACAAAAAAAAATGAAATGTCTTCGTTCAGTTCCTGAATCCCAAATTGTCTATTCCTTCACTCCTCATCCTCCAAGAGACCATAGCCAAGACCTCCAGGCTCCAGGCTTCAGTGCTCCACACGGTCGGCTGCCGCCAGGGGCGGATTCACGAATTCGGGATACCCTGGGCTGAATAGCAGTTATACTGGGCTTAAAATTATCGAGGTGAGCTAAATGTGAAAATGAAAAAAATACACTAAAAACATTGATTTTTTTTAAGTTGCCCTGAGCTTCAGCCCACCATAGCCCGTACATATCCTCCCCTGGCCACAGTACCGCTGCGCAGGTTGGTATTGTTTTTATGCTTTTTTAATGAGTTTTTCTGATTTGGTTTTCTGTAAGTATCAATTGTGATTTGTATGTCTATTTTGAGTTTTGACTTTCGGAGGAAATATGATAAATATATACGGAGTAATGAGAGACTGGGAGTATTGATTATGGATACACCTAGTTGCCGACTTGCTGAGTAATGAGAGTAATATGATAAAGAAATATGGAGTTTTTCTGAATTGGTCTTCATAGTTGGTAATTGATTGATGAGATTTGCTCTTTGTACACACATTAGTACACACATCTATACACACTATATATATCTAAAAAAATTACCCCTCCCATTCTTTTCTTTCTTTTACCCCTTCTCTCTCTTCACCCTTACTTCTTTTCTTTCTTCTGTGACCTCTCTGTCGTATTTTCTCCATTTCTTCTTTTTATTTTCATTCCCCTTCTCTTTATTCTTCTTCTTTTGTTTCTTCTTGCACCAACACAAAGGGGCAGTGGATTTTCGTAGGTCAAACAAGAAGCTCAATCAACAACCCATAATATTGAAGTACTCTCTGTAATAATTTAATTCGAATTTTCTTTGTGCATTTTAGGGTTATATTTATTTAAAATTTCTGATTTTTTTGTATATTATGTACTGTATAAGGCTCATTAGTTGAGAAATTTGTATTATTGCTAGAGAATGTAGTGTTGGTTATTGAAGTTTTAATTCAATAACTCTATTTCATGTTTATGCTTATAACATGTTTGTTGAAATGACTGAATGAGTTTTTTTGTTTAAATTCAAGATTTTTTACTTTCCTTTTTTGCTAATTAGTTCAAGACCCTAATTTTCTTGTTTCCCAATTTGAATAATGATATACAGAGTATTTTTTATTGACTATTTTATTTGATTAGTATGCTTTTGCTATTTAAGTAAATTGTGTGGAGTAAATGTTATACCCTATCAAACATGAATACTCCTAATTTAAGTAAATTATGTGGAGTAAATGCTATTTAAGTAAATTATGTGGAGTAAATGCTATTTTGCTAATTAGTTCATGATCCTAATTTTTTTATTTTCTTGTCTATTTTTAGATGAATACTCTGACTTGAACCTGAAATCTGGTATACCCTATCAAAGATGAATACTCTAACTTGAACCTGAAATCTGTATACCCATCAAAGATGACTGTCTATTTTTAGGCTCAAGTTATTCTTTTTCCCCTTAAAAACCTTCATATTTCTTATATCAAAGATGAATACCAGAAGAGAAACCATTGCTACATTCTCTCTTTACTAACTGTTAATGATTCTTTCCTTTAAAATGTCTTGTCAGACCACATTGTAGACTTTCTCATTGTTTTAAAATATTATAAACATCAATTTTTAGCCTATTAGCTCAAATGGTAGAGCGATGTACCATAAACACATGAATGTGGGTTCGAATCCCACATAGGCTACACTTAAGTGCTTAACATATGCATCATGTATTAATTGGTTCTCAATTCTCTTGACAGTGACTAACAATTTATTAACTCTTGGATTTTGTTAACTGTTGTATTCCCTTTTTTATTTGGCATCACATATTAACATTGTAATGTGTTTCCAGTGACTATTTTAAATTAGAAGTACAAAATTTTCAGGATTGATATTAAAGACCAATAAAACCACACTAGTAATATGCATTAGTGAGTTGCAATTCCCAAATAGAAGCAAAACCTTACATGAAAGAGACTGTTTTGGAATCAAAATTATCTATAGGACATAACAATAAAAACAAATCTGCTTATCAAAGTGCAATGAAACCACACCAGTAGCATACATTGTTTCACATTGTACAAAAAGAGATAAATGTATCATGATAGTCTTCTTCACAGCATACAAAAAATACTACTCAAGTACATCCTCGGATTCTAATGATGCTACAACATAATCTACTAAATCAGACATGAGCCAGAGATTTAGCGATAAAGGTCAAAACGTCAAAGGGTAGTAAAGAAAATAAACCCAAGGAACTGTTGGAGAAATTTGACTCCAACTCAATCCTCTTATTTTTATCTGTACTATCACATAAACTCTTCCAACAATTTATATCTTCTTTAATTGCCTTAGGGCAACGACTGATCTTTCTTGTTCTCCGTTGCTTATAAATACAAGACATACACCTTAAGGCCCAACCTGGGAAGATAATCATTTCAAACTCAAAATGAAAAAATGCAGCAAAAGTAGAATGTGAAATGAAAATGCAGCGAGTTCCTTTTGGTGCTGGTGTTGGCTACATGTTTGCTTTTCATTTTAGGGAGTGTTTGCGATTGCTTCGACTTTAAAAAAGTGATTTTTTAAAGTGATTTTGGGAAAAGTGATTAATAGTAAAAGTTGGTAGTGTTTGAGAAAAAAGTGATTCTGAAAAAGTAAAAGTTGTTAGTGTTTGGTAAAATAAGTACTTTTTGTGTAATAGAAAAAGTGAAAAGCAGTTTAAAGCACCCTTCTACCTGCTTCCAGCTTTTAGCTTTTAAGTGATTAATTTAAGCAGAAGCTGTCATTTGAAAACACTCTTTTCAACTTTTTTTAAGCCAAAAGCTGAAAAGTGCTTTTTTTAAGCAACCCCAAACACTCCTTTAATGGCACAGCGGACATGTTTTACATTTTATTCATCTCAAGTTCCAAAATTACTTTACGTTTATGTGTGTATGAACATAGCTATATTTTATCCATTTCACGTTCCAAAATTACTTAATGTAGCCTATGTGGGATTCGAACCCACATTTATGTGTTCATGCACACATCGCTCTACCATTTGAGCTAATAGGCTAAAAATTATTATTCAAACTGTTTTAAAATCCAGTTATATGTAAATAAAGTAAGTTCGATAAGACTATATTTACTTCATATTCTTGTACCAGATCTGAGACTTTATTTACTTCATATTCTTGCACCAAATCTGAGGGAAAAGGAAATTTTACTGGCCGTGTTTGTAAAATTTAGTGATATGGATAAAAATCTCTAGACCTGAATATGATCTTCCCACTAATGGTCACTTGCGTGCCACTTGATTTAGTAGACCTTGTAACTATGACTATACATCCATGTACTTTGTTTATCTTAAGCAAAGATAATGGTTACAGATTGATTATGAGTTATTCGCAAATCATAAGATAAAGCCCAAATCTACAATCATATTACTGGAAGCCTTTGATGTGTAAAATTGTCAGTAAAATTTTCAAAATTTTCCAATCTAAGCATTTCAAATGACTACTTCGTAAAACAAACATGATTTTTTGAATATTGACACTCATCAAACCCACCTTAGATTGAAAATAAAAAACCAGAAACAGATTGAATTCAAACATAATCAAGAAATAATTTGAACATTAACAAATTAAATTAAATACCTTGGTACTATCTAGGTTTAGCCCTCTCATACCAGAGCTCCAACACCCCCTTTGAAATGAAATTCGAAAATAACACAAATAGTTTAAAATAAACTGATTGAAATAAAACATCTTATATGAAATTGAACAAGCAAAAACAGCTTGAAATAAAAATCTCACAAATCGTCAAATTGAGAGTTAGCTATTTCATATCATCATGTGAACATAGAATTCGTTAACCACAAATTGAGAGTTAGCTATTTCATGAGTAAGCAAATATAAAGAAGTTCTTAGACTATACCCACAATAATCAACCACAATGATTAAAAAAATTAAAGTAAATAGTTGAATTAACAAATTTACATATAAAATAAAGGACAATCCGTTAACCCATGCACCTCACATAATATTAACACTTAATTCACAAAAGAGCAAAAGAAGAGAGTACCTGAGGTGGTGGTTGAACGGTCATAGATTTTCGTCCGTGATAGCGGCAAAAATAGGGTTTCAGTCTCTGGGTCGAAAAATGGAAAAACAAGTGATAAAGAAACTGGGGGTGAAAGGGTTTCTATAAAAATATGGGTTTGGGGGAAGGGAGTTTCATAAGTTTCAGAAGAAAGAAAAAAAACAAGCAGGAGAGGAGGAGAATGGGGAAAGGAGAAGAATGGGGCAGAGGATCGTACGAGAAGGGAAAGGAGAGAAGAATGGTAAAAGTGAAAGGTAAAAAAAGAGGGTTATATAGTGTGTATAGTGTGGGTACTAAAGTGTGTACAACTAGACTTTTTGTTGATTGATATACTAAAAAGTAAAAATAAGTGAACTGGTTCTTTGCCTATAGACAGTAGTCAGTTGGCATGGACCCATAAGATTGAATTGGATGTATTGTGAAACTGATTTAGTATTCATATTCCGATAGTATATGCTTTTGTGGTGAATTAATTTATATTACTCCCTCCGTCCCTAAATTATCTTCAAACTTTCCTTTTTGGTCCGTCCCTAAATTATCTCATCTTTCCCTTTTTGGCAAAGGATTTGTGGTTCACAACAATTCTTACACATTTCTCTCTCCTCTGCACAACTCTCCACCACACAAAACCCACTATCTTAATCCCCGTGCCGGGTCAAAATGGGAGGTAAATTAGGGACGGAGGGAGTAATATGAATGACTTATTGAGGAAAATGCATTATATTTTATGTAATTATTAATGAATAAAGAGTACTATTTATTGTAACAGGTTCGGAAAATCTAATGTTTTACTTTTTAATGTAGTAGTTTTTAGATTGATAAAGATCCAATTGTTGAATTATCAGGGGCGGTCCTGACAATTTATAGGCCCGGGACAAAAGAAAAAAATAGGCCCCTTATTTTATATATAGTAAGAATGTAATATAAAAATTTCATTGTCAAAAATAAAATTCATTATACAAGTAAAATATTTTACTGGTCAATTAGCTTCCTTTTTTCATTTTTCACTGCCAGATGAATATTTCTTTGGATGTTTTTTATATAATATTACAAGAAAAATAAGAGACAACTTGAAAACTTTGGTAGGGCCACAGGAACGAAATCTTAAAAAATGTAAGGGTCGGTCAACACTAGCAACATGTAAATATGTAATCCCTGTGAAAAACAAAAAAGATGATAAAACTTTCATCAAGCACAAAGCTCGTAAGTCATGATAGAGAGCTCCTAGCAAATATGCAAAATAGGAATTTGTCAATAGCAATTTGAAATTGTATGGAAAAATGGAAAGTGTTTTGTAGAATACCCCAATTCCAGGAGTCCACAAGTCAATTGAATGAAATTCGAACCAATAACTTGAATTCCCGTTAATCTAATACATACTATATCTTATACGGAGTATTATTCAATGTATTTACTATCGTCTATATGAATCATAACTAAATAAGCTTCTAATCAAAACGAAGTATATTAGATAATTAAAAATAAATAAACCTGTGAAATTAATAAATTACCGAGTATATAATTAGTAAACTAAAATACCTGTTACTCTACCCCTTGGATCCTTGGAGAGGTTCAACCGTTCAGTCGTCCAGAGAGGAAAAGGCAAATTCCAAAAACCAGTGATTTGAAAATTGAGAATTTGAGGATTAAGATTCGAGAGCAAGTGCACAACCAAGGCGGAAGCGACCAAGACTGAAGAGATTAACATAAATTATACCAAGGAAGCGGAACTGATTCCATATTGGGAAATCGTGTGGCTTCTCGGCTTCTGTTTTCTTATGCCGCTCCGCTCAATCTACGGTGTACTAGTAATTACAGTATAATTAGTAATTTAGTATTATATATTAATATTTAATTTAATATATATGTGTGTGTGTGTATAAACTAATACTCCCTCCGTCCCATTTATATTTCCTGTTTACCTTTTCGGGAAGTCCCCCTTAAATTGTCACATACCATATCTGACAAAGTTTGTGTGACTCTAAATCATTCTTACTTTATTCTTACTTTATCAATTAATATCAACCACACAAACCCACTTTTCTTAATAACTATGTCACCCTCTTTCGGGACAATATAAATAATGGGACGGAGGTAGTACTATATAAATTAGGGGCCCCTCTTCCTGGTGGGCCCTGGGCAGTAGCCCAGGCTGCCCCTATACCAGGACCGGCCCTGTGAATTATAGCATTGGATATGGTTACATAGAAGGTTTAAAAGTTTACATATGAACCCCACACCATCTGTGTAAAGATTAAGAACATTAAGAAACCTTTAAATCATAGACGGTTTAAGAACTATGAATGAATCCGGGATCAAAAATTTCTTAGACTAAGATTGCAATGAAATAACACATAAGCCTAATCTTTGGAATTACAGAAGCACTGCTAATTAAAGATCCTTGGTCCTAGGAGAAAAACTAAGGTTGATGGTTAAATGCACAAACGGTACCTCAACTATTGATAATGTTGCATTTTGGTATCTTAACTCTTAAATGAATCAAAACGGTACCTTAACTATACATAAATGTTTCAAATTGAGATTTTATTCAAATTTCCGACCAAAAAATTCCACGTGGTGGTCAAAATTATATGCGTAAAGTCTACTTTACCTTATTTTTGTCCATATGATCACTATAGGGTGACTCTACACATAAAATTTTGATCGTCATGAAGGACTTTGTTCTTAAAATTTTGAATAAAATCTCAATTTGAAACATTTATGTATAGTTAAGGTACCGTTTTGATTCATTTAAGAGTTAAAGTACCAAAATGCAACATTACCAATAGTTAAGGTGTCATTTATGCATTTGACCCCTAAGGTTGAACTAACTATTACTTCTATTTTTTTTACCTTGGCAGGTTAAACAATTAACTATTACTTCTTTTTCAGGTGAACTATTATTGGTTCTTTTGTTAGTTCATGCCAATAGCAGCATCTATTACTTTTCTTCCTAGGAAGATAATAAAAAATCCTCAATCCTAAAAAGACAATTGCGGTTGAACAAAAGCGTGTCAATTAGACTGCTTCAATTTCTGGATTCGTTGAAACATTTTTAGGAAAAAAAAAAACCTTTGTTGAAACCTTTTTAGGACTTTAGGTTGAAACTCTAAGAAGTACGGAGTATATAATACATGCCATTAGCACCATCTATTACTAAAAGATCCTCAATACTAGAAATACATTTAAGGTTTAGAATATAGAATTATTTATTTAACTAAAAGAATATTTGTTTTACATTTTTTTACCTAAGATTTTGGTTCAATTCCAGCAGTATTAAATAAATACAAGCCATTCAAAATAAAATTTTAGACCAACATTTGCCCGTTCAGGAGTTAATTATATTAGTCATCTAGTTGTAGCAAATATAGCCCATCCATCCCTGGATCCAGAACATAAATTAAGAGCATTAGTAAACCATCACCGTAAAGTTTAAGAGCATTAAGAAACCTTTGAATTATTTCAAATAAATGATATGGACTCCTAGAAGGCTAGAACTATTTAATAATCAGACTTGAAACTCAACATAGAGACTCATGAATTGGTTAGACTTAAAGCCTTTAAGGTGTGATTTTCACAAAGCCTTTAAGGTGTGATTTTCACAAATTCGAGAAGAACAATTACAATATATAATAAGAAACCATTTTTTTCATTTTTGGGAAACTCTTCTAACCTATTATAGTATATGTTCAATAATAGTCTCAGCATCTTTGATTGTAATGAGACCCAAATCTGCGGCCTCCACTTTGAGAGGAGAACACTGATCTAGTGATCCAAACAGACCAAGAGTAAAGAAGTTGCAACCTTCCAAAAAGTATAAAAGAATATCACCAAATAAAATTGGTAATGAGGTCCTTCTCTATTAACTGTAATGGGGTATAGCGGGGTTTTGTCACGTAACAAAATCGTCATCAATCCACGATTGGACCGTGGGCTGGTGTCGCTAAAGCTTGTGTTTTTTGGGTTGGTGTCGCCTACAGAAGGATCCAGCTCTCTTCTCTGGACCAAGGCGTGTGTTTTTGGGCAGGAGGCAAAATTACCTATTAGCCCAGCCGTTCTAATAATTAGGTGATACAATGGGCGAGAAAAACTTTTTGACTCATATGTAGTGCTTTTAGGTATATAAATATAAAGATAAAGATCACATTTACTCATTTCAAAGTAGATGTTCTTATTTACTCATATGTACTTAGTCATCTTTACAACTTTGACCAACTATATATTTTTATTTTATTGGAAATTATTTATTATAAAAAAATGATATGAAGCTCTTGGTTAAAACTACTTCCATAAAAGTATAAAATTTATATTTTCTATAATATTATACTAGTACTAAGGGAAAGTTCCCGAAATAGGACTAAAAAAGTTTGAAAATTCCAAAATAGGACTGCCATTTTTTATTCCCAAAATAGGACTAATTACTGCCAAATGTGGAAAATACTGCCATGTTTGAAGTCTGGTACTGCCAAAACATGACAGTAATTAGTCCTATTTTGGGAATAAAAACATGGAAGTCCTATTTTGGAATTTTCAAACCTTTTTAGTCCTATTTCGAGTAATATCTCTAGTACTAATTAAAATCATGGTCCAAATTTTCCCTCTAATATCAAAATATTTGTAGTTACAGAAAGCCCTGGCCACCAGACTTGCGCTGTTAAGCGGCCGTGCGACTCATGCCCGCTAATTTTGAAGGTATGTGTTTTACTTTTACTTCCACCGTACTTTTTATGTCAAAGCTCATTATTCTCACTTTAATCGAATCTGTTTTCGTGTATGATTATTGAAGAAGGCATAATGTTTGTTTATTTGATTTTTTATGGGATTTTGGTATTATTTTTGTCAAGAAAATTTTGTTTCAGAAGTACTAAACATGTGATACAAATTACAAATAAACTGCTAGTTATTGAATTTGTAATATCTCTCCCTCTAGGCTCTGATTTTAGTAGATAAGTAGAAACCTAGATATCATTTTCATTGAAGTGAAGTGTAAAATAAACGATAACACTAATATTTAATGGCCTCTTGCCTTAGCCTTCATCACTAAATCTTACTCCCTCCGTCCCTTAAAACTTTGCCAAGTTTGTCCGGCACGGAGATTAATAAAGTAAAAAATGTGTGGTTGATGTTTGTGCAAAGGAGAGAGAATTTTCTGGAATCACAAATTCTTTACTTAAAAGTGAAAGTGACAAAGTTAATGGGACATCCAATAAAGAAAAGTTGGTAAAGTTTTAAGAGATGGAGGGAGTATTATTCTGTCAGCTCTTGAATTATTTACCTCAGTTACGTTAATTCAATTTTATTGTACTAATACCGAATGATATAATAAGTTAAAGTTCACAGACTATTAAAAACAGAAAGTAAACAAATGCGTAGACTTTTATTTAGTTCAGGAATGAACTTAATAGTTGGTTATCTGTGTAAGCTCAGTAAATGCATTTTTTTGACGATTATCTCCACTTCCCTAGTTCTCTACCTCTTCATTAATGTTAACTTAATTAAATTTTTATTACTTACTGTTCACATTTTCTCAGTAGATGTGTTGTACTTCACTTGCCATACAACACATATAGAAGATCATTGGTTCATCCAATGATCGCTCATGCTGTCATTCTGTTGAGTGTTGATCTTCGTCGGTTTTCATCTGATTTCTTTCAAACCTTGTTTTTCTGTCCATGAAATCGTCAATTTTAGGCTTTAATCCGTCCATATTTATTGTTAACTCGTGAAATCAGCGGTATTTGTTGTGCGATGCCACCTTATCCGTCCGTTGGAACTTATACGATGGCTGAGGGAATATCGAAGGATGTCAAACCATGTCTACAATCCTCTCGCAATTTGGGTATACCCCTTTCATCACCGTCCTCGATTTTCAATTTTTTTTTTTAACATTTTATCAACGACATAGTACTATGTTTCTATTACCGCTGATTTTGTGTGCATGTCCTCGATATCTACCATTTTTCGATTATGTTGTGTACATAATCGTGAAAGTAGTGCTATTATGTTCACTTGTGTTGTGTTTTTTGGTAAAAAAAAATTGGAGGCCGATCACATTTTCTTTGTTGCTTGCTCAATTTCTTCTCACTTTTTACACCAAGGCAAAAGGTTAGCTAATAGTGTAATTTTTTCAGTTTCACTTACCAATCATTTGAATGTCTCTAATAACTAATTTCCGGAAATAGTCTCACTTTAGTATAGGGATAAGGCTGCGTACATCCGACCCCTTACTCCGTCGTTGGTGGGAGCCTTTGGGGCACTGGGGTAATGTTGTTGTTATTGTAAACAAATTTACATAGTTGAGTTAATCTGATTTTTTTGGGTTGGGAATATGATGGAATAAAGCTTTATCTCTATACTATCTTTATATATAAATACTCCATCTGTCCCTGAAAATTGTTCTCTGTTTCCTTTTTGGGCCGTCTCAAAAAATTGTTCCCCTTTCCCCTTTTGGAAAGTTTTTTGTGGCTACAATTCATTTACCTTTTTCTTACTCAACCATAACCATACATTTCCACTTTATTCCCACTTTCTTAAACTCCGTTCCAAGTCAATGCGGGAACAATTTTCCTGAGGGAGTATATCAATGACAGGCAAAAATATTCTTGTTTGGGAAATAAATTTACTAGAACACTCTTTTGAGAAAAAACTCATACTTCAACCTATTCCACCCTTTTTATCTCTATTTACTACGTATTTTACGGAGTATATTTTATTAATGAGCTTGACAATTCAAATTTGCTCTGGCATGGCAGGTTTTTCCCGATCTTTGGTTATAAGAAATGAATTGGGTGAAAGGAAGGAAGTGGAGGTGAGATGCACCCAGTTCGTCTCTTACGTGTCACCAGTCTTACTGGATCAGCACCACGCGCCGCCCTGTCCTCTTCAACCTCCTCCTCCTCCTCCCCTAATCGTCAAGAGAAGCTCTCCGTCGGGCCAGCGGCTCGAATCCATAAACTGATTGCATCACAGTCGGACCCCCTGCTGCTCGCCAAAGAAATCTGTGAATTGGCATCACGCCACCCTGATGACTTCCACCGCTCTTATGCTTCATTCCACTCCCTCATCATCAAACTCGGCCCTTCTCGAAATGCTGCCGGACTTCCCGAAATCGCCCTCAAAACCTTTTACACGATCTTGGAGTTCAACTTGAAACCTCGTCCGCAACACCTAAACCAAATCCTCCACATCCTCGTTGCCCACCCTCGTTTTATTCGTCCCGCATTTGACCTCTTTAAATCTGCTCACCAGTATGGGGTCTTGCCCAACACGACATCTTATAACATCCTCATGAGAGCCTTTTGCTTAAATAACGATTTAAGCATTGCCTACTCACTGTTCGGTAAAATGCTCACGAGGGACGTTTTGCCTGACGTAGAGTCATACCGAATCCTGATCCAAGGGTTATGCAGGAAGAGCCAAGTGAACAAAGCCGTTGCTTTGCTGGAGGATATGCTCAACAAAGGGTTCAGTCCCGATGCTTTTATTTACACCACCTTGTTGAACAGTTTGTGTCGAAAGAAACAGCTCAGAGAGGCTTTCAAGTTACTCTGCAGAATGAAGGTGAGAGGCTGCAACCCCGACCTGGTTCATTATAACACTGTCATTTTGGGGTTCTGTCGACAAGATCGTGCCCTTGATGCTTGCAAGGTACTCGAGCAAATGGCTGCAAATGGATGCCTACCCAATTTGGTGTCTTATAGAATCTTGGTTCAAGGGTTATGTAATCAAGGAATGTACGATGAGGCTAAAGTTTATGTAGAGGAGATGGTTTCAAAAGGATTTCTTCTGCACTTTTCAGTGGTGCATACATTGGTAATGGGATTTGTTAGCCTTGGTAAGATTGAAGAAGCATGCGAGGCGGTGGAGGTGTTGTTGAAACACCGAAACACTCTGCATATTGATACGTGGGATGGAATCATAGGTCAGATTTGTGAGGAGGATCCTCTAGGTTTGGGAGATTTATTAAAAGAAATTAGTAAGGTAGAGATAAAGCCGGACTCAAGAATAGTGGATATAGGTGCTGGTTTTGGAGATTTTATAATCAATAAAATTAAAGGCAGTACAAGAGTGGTTTGATTCCCTCTTTACACAACCATTGGCCCATCGCCTAATTGAGGACATCACCTCCCGTAGCCTAAGATGGTGCACGTTTCCTACTGCCGGAACCATGGAAAGACATTCAAAAAGCCACGTCACCCATATGAGAAGGAGCGTTTGGATTCTGAGTTGAAGCTTGTGGGTGAGTATGGTCTCAGGTGCAAGCGGGAGCTGTGGAGAGTCCAGTATGCTTTGAAAATTGAGCCGTATCAGGAATAATGCACGGAAGCTTCTTACCCTTGATGAGAAGGACCCAAAGCATATTTTTCAGGGTGATGCACTTCTAAAGAGGATGAATCAGTATGGTTTGTTGGATGAGAGCCAAAACAAGCTTCATTATGTGCTTTCCCTCACAGTTGAGAATTTCCTTGAGCACCGTCTACAGACTTTGGTTTTCAAGGCTGCCATGGCCAAGTCAATCCATCATACAAGAGTTGTCATTAGGCAGAAGCACATCTGAGTTGGAAGGCAGGTGGTCAATGTTCCATCCTTTATGGTCAGGGTGGACTCATAGAAACACATTGGTTTCTCACTGTCTAGTCCCTTTGGTGGTGGTTGTCCAGGAAGAGAGAACAGAAAGAACCAGAAGGCAACTGCGAATAAGATGAGGAATGAACATTTCTTAAATGAATCTAGAAGCATAGGTTTATGTGCTTGGTTTTTCTTTTGTGTTGTTTACCTCATTTCGAATGTTACCTGCCACCTTTGATACCATTTTCTTAAAATGATTTTGAATACTATGTGTTTTGTTTTGTAGTATTTATATTTAATTTTCCTGTTGAATAAAAAAAGTGATGGCCATACGCTGAAGCAAGGGCGGATTACAGGCTTATTTTCATCTGTGCAGCTTTAAAAATTGAATCAGAAAAATCCTCACTCATTGTTACTGTCCTGAGGAATGTCCGTTTCTATTTCTTGTAATCCATCTACTTCAAGAAAAGATTAATTTTTATTTATGGTTCGACTATGTGATGTGATAATTTCAAAGTTGTGCAAGGGTTTGCTAATGTAGGCTAAAGGATCAAATAGGCCCTCGAACTAACTTAAAAAGTGCAAATCACTCCTTATATTGGAGGCTCTGTCCGGCCGTCGTCATTTGGGGCGGTTCTCGGTAGAATTTTTTGATGAATTTTTTTGAGCATCTTTTTCATTAAGTCTAGTTTACGCATACCAAATTTCAGCTAAAAATTCAATCGGGAATGCAGTCAAATGAATTTATGAAGATAACTGTGAAGTTAAACAACGCAGTACATTTCAGAAAAATCATTTGACTATCTTCCCGGTTGAATTTTTATCTGAAATTTGATATGGGTAAACTAGACTTAATAAAGAAGATGTTCAAAAAATTCATCAAAAAATTACACCTAGAATCGCCCCAAATGGCGACGGCCGGACATAGCCTCCAATATAAGGGATGATTTGCATTTTTTAAGTTAGTTTGAGGGCCTATTTGATCCTTTAGCCGCTAATGTATTTCATTGGCATTTTCAAAAGCGATTGTGATACTTGTTAGTTTAGTGAGCATTTTTATTATTTATCCTATTAAAAGAATAAAAAGATAAATTACCAAAATAGGAGTGCATGAGTGAAGTAACAAGAATAGGAGTGCATAAGTCCTATTTTGGGAACAAAGAATAGGAGTGCATAAGTCCTATTTTGGGAACAAAGCAATGTACTCTTATTTGAGAGAATTTATTTTGCTTAACTCCTATTAAGGGATTTTTCTTCAAAGGCCTATTAAGGATTTTTAAAAACATTATCTATAATTACTTTTTTATGCACAAGTAATATAAATTGATCTTCTTTTTATACATACTAGTAGTTCACCTTTGTGTTGCATAGAATAACATTTATAGATTTTTTGGTGATGTACATATTAGAAAAGTAAATCTGTAAACGCTTTTATGAATTGATATATAGAACTAAAATATAGAGCCTATTTGATAGCACTCAAATTGGCCGGATCGGTTGATTCTGCTGAACTTTATGAAGTTCTGGCTGAAGTGAATGCATTGCTTGATTCTGCTGTTTTTTGAAAAAAAATTATATCTAAAATAATTTTTATTCAAAAAATAAAGGAAAAATTATATGAAAATAACTAAAATGATCATCAACTTCAGCCAATACAGCCAAAAAAATAATTACAACCTTACTTTTTCTTATTATTACACAATTCAGCGCATGAAATCAAAAGTTACGTGTTTGGTGAAAAAGTTACCGATAAGTCTGATAAGCTAAAATATAATGCCACCAAACGGGCTCATACTACCTCTGTTCTTAAATACTCCCTCCGTCCCGTTGGAATGTTCCCGGTTTGACCTACACACATATTAAGGAAATAAACTTACCAGAGGGTAAATTTTATTGTTTTGACACTGTTTGGCACTGTTTTGCACTGTTTGACACTGTTTTGATGTAGGATAACTTTCCATTTAGGGAAATGGGAACTTCTTTTTGGGACATCCAAAAAAGGAAAGCGGGAACATTCCAACGGAACGGAGGAAGTATATGCAATAGTCAACTTTTCACGTTTGTCGATGCACAACTTTGACCATTAATATATTTAACTCTCTCAAATTTACAATAGGACAAATTTAACATTTTTTTTTTCAAAAAATAAATTATTAATACAATAATAAATAACTAGTGAATAATGCAAAAATCAAAGATTAATATTAGATATTTAAAAAGTTCACATACTAAAAGTTATTGAAGACCTCGTAGATTATTATTGGTAGATTCTATAGTACCCATAAGGTACCGTACCTTTGTCCACATGGACCAATTAGAATCATGCAGTTGAATTATTTAAATCTAAATTAAAAGGGATTTAATGATTTGGACCAATCAAATGCATGGTAGGTATGATACCCCATTTTTTAAATGAGTACCGGAGTTGTCACCATTTATTATTTTCCAACTTTTGTAGATTTCTTCGTGGCCACATATCACAAACGTTAAATCAACTATACATTTTACCGTATAAACTGCAATGCACATATGATATACATTTGTAAGAACGGGGTGACACAATAAAACTGGCATAGTTATGCATTACATATTCATTCATGAGGGCCGGTTCTGGGGAAGGGGCGACCACCCTAGGCCAGGAAAAAAACAGAAGAAAAAAGAGGCCCAAATTTTTTCTTTATGTATAGTGTTAGTAGGCTTCTTTTTTTAATTCTTAAGGTCAGTTAATTCCTAATGTTTAATTTTGTTGACAATTTGAAAATTTAAAATGTAAATAAAAAGTTTTAAACAGAACCAAGTTTAAAAAAGAATGTATACATTAATATTATGTAGGATCAGTTGTAGTTTTTAAAAGCAATACAATTGTTGCTCCATCAAAAAAAGAATATATACATTACTTTTAAGTAGGATCGGTTGTAGTCTTTACATCTCATTAGCCTTTAAGGCTTTTTATTCATTTAATTATAACATAACAAATTTATATAATTATTTTAGAGCCCATCTCTCTCAAATCTCATCCCAATTATTTATTTGTTTCCAAATTTCAATAAACTATATCTGAGTTCCTAATAGTAGTTTAGAGGACGTCAAATTGGCAGTCTTCTTGCGCGAGTGTTCTTGGCGGCCATACATTTTGTCTCTTTGAAAACCTTCATTCTTTCGAGATTTCAAACTTTAGACTCCCATCAACGGTCAATAAATCATTCTCAACTTATGAATTCTACATGTAGTGATATTTTTTTCATATTTCCTTTCAAAAAAAAGTTTAGTGTTGTTATATGTGGCAATTTTATTGTTTGTCATGTATTAATAGAAAGAAGGTCTCCTATGAAGCGATTATTGATTATTTGCTTCATATTGTTCTACGAGAAATGTTTTTTACTGATGTTTTTTCTTTTTATCCGATACTTGTGTTTTTACTTTTGCCCAAATATGTAACTTAAATAATAATAATAATAAAGTGATTTTTTACTTTATTTTATGAACTTCATTGGATATTTTTATTTTAATTCTTATTTCAAATAAGTTTACGGTCATAGGCCCAGAATAGTGTACCGCCCATAGGCCCAGAAATGGTCAGGACCGGTCCTATCATTCATATTTGGAAGTGAATCGTTCAACATCGAACACCAGTTGAACTTGGTAGGGGCCAAGGGTTTTGAGACCCAATCAGATTTGGATGTGAATCGTTCCACATTGAATCATTTCTTTTGTATATAGAATATCCCCAGAAGACCCATTTGAGCTGTTGTTTACTTGAGCAACAAACATGTTTTTTCAACAATTACTTTCTTTGAGGAAAGCCTTTGTAATATGTCATGTTCTATATCTTCAACATAAAAGCGTTAGCATGAGGAGTACTGCTTGAAGACTGAAGAGTATATGGGACAGTAGTCACGCAACACTGCAATGTGTACTCCATATCATCTACATTTTTGATAACACAAAATAATTGAAGTTTCAAGAATTTTGAGGAGTACTTGAAGAGTTGAAGCTAAGATAAGGAACAAATAAACATAGGTGTCTTTTTTTACTTTTTACCATGGAAAACAAAAGAATTGATGTGAAGTAATATTTTTTTTAAAATCTTATTACTAATCCATCATTTGCAATGGAGCCAAAGATTCATTATTTTTTGGCTTGAGAATATGATGGAATAAAGCAAAATAGCTCACTAAACTGTCTGCGTTTCTTTGTTATGAAGCAATAGTCAGTTCATGCAAATTTGGACGCGTTTTTCACTATCGGTCATCCGAAAAAAGTCTCTCTGTGCTTTCGTACAGGGGTAAGACTGCGTACATTTGACTCCTCCTTACCCCACCGTAGGTGGGATCCTTTGCAAAATCTTAAGTAAATCATAGCATAAGAAGATAGTAGAAGGACAAAGAGCACATTTATTTCTATAAGGTGTTCAAGTTTTTTCCTATCCTGATTTATTAATTGTGAAAATATTTTGCTGACCATGTTATATAACACTAAAAATGTAAGATCACCACTTTTATTGCACTCTTGAAAGCAAAAGTTGACAAAGTATTTGCTGTAAACAATATTTAATATTTAGATTATTACAGTAACTTTTTAAAATTATGCTAATGTTAGTTAAAATTTCGAAATATTGAATTTCACAATTCACTTTTGAATTAGTTCTAACTGATTGTGATAACTATTGTATCTTATTTTAAATATGAAAATGAGAGAAAAAATAGAAATTGGGAATTATTTGTCTAATATTAATTAAGATGTACTACCTCCGTCCCACTAAGATTGGGACATGAGAAGGTGGCACGGTTATTAAGAAAAATGAGTTTGTGTGGTTGATATTAAATTGATAAAGTAAGAATAAAGTAAGAATGATTTAGAATTACACAAACTTTACCAAATTTGATACTACCTCCGTCCCTGAATTTACTTCCAAAATAAAGTGGCACGCGGATTAGAAAGTAAGAATTGTGTGGTGGAGAGTTGTGCAGAAGAGAGAGAAATGCTGTGAACCACAAATTCTTTGCTAAAAGGGGAAAATGAAATTCTTTTTGGAACGAACGAAAAGAGAAAGTTGGAAGTATTTTCAGGGACGAGGGGAGTATGAGACAATATTAGTGAGACTTTCCAAAAAGGTAAAATGAGATAATCTTAGCGGAATAATTTAAAAATAGTTAGACATTATTTGTGTTTATCCATTTTTTATTGGTTTAAATATGTTTTTAGTCCCTGCAAATACAGGTCACTTTGTTTTAGGTCCTTGCAAAATATTTTCTTTGTTTTTCATCCTTGAAATTAATGTTCATTTTTTTTTAGTCCATGGCTAATGATAACAACCTCTATTTGACACTGAAACAATCCCGACTAATTTAATAGGTATCCTTAAATTCTTTGTCATACCATTCAAAAAGTATTTAATTACATTTTTAAAGGATTTTTTATTAACATTTTTTAGAATGGGAATAATTAGTTTTATAATTGTATTAACTCTCTTATTAACCTCAACAAAATTATAAACTGATAAATTTAAACGCTTCTAGTTGATTTATGCAACCGACAATAAAAAAAATCTAAATAGAGTTGTTTCGTAGTTAGAGATGGACTAAAACCAAAATAATGCATATTACAGGGACTTAAAACAAAGAAAATATTTTGCAGGGACTTAAAACAAAGTGATCTATATTTGCAGGGACTAAAACCATATTTAAACCTTTTTTATTTACTACTAATACAGTAGTATTATAACTGGACCGGTCCTGCCCAGCCCATCACATATGTGAAGGTAACGATATCACTAAACCCTGCAAGCGTGAGGAGCAGAAGAAGAAAATCGCGATGTCTGAACGGGGAGAGGATAGCGACCTCGACGCCCCTGAGGAATTTACTGCCATTCAGGGCATTGAGCAGGACGAGCAAATCAGAAAAGTTGAAAGAGATAACAAGTCCAGGTTCACTATACTAACATCTCTAATTACTTCTCTTATTCCCCTAAGTCTTTATGTGAACAAGAAAACATCATTTTGATTCAGAATACTGAGGTTTCTTCTATACTGAATACAACCCGGGTTTTCTGGTAACTTATAGCAAGACTTTTTTTTTTTTTTTTTTTTGCGTAGACCATTGATCTACAATTTTACATATTCAGTTGATTTAAATTGGAATTCTGATTGAGTAATGAACACATTTGAAATCTATGAAAGATTTCATTTTTAAGGCTTAGGCAGGTTGCTGGGGTTTAGCAGAAGGGTTTTGCATACTTGTTAGTGTTAGTTGATGGCATCATTTACTAGAAACCCAGGGTTTCAATTCTTGAATTGGCCATATTTAGTGTTTAATAATAGACTCTTCTTTAGATAAGATACTCAGTTACATTTAGTAGCCTTTGGTTTGGGTAATTTGAAACCATCTTGATTGGTTTGGGATTTCACGTGAACTTCTCCTCTCATATCAACCCACGAAAGAAAATGGAGTAATGTTTGGGTAAGCAGATTAACTTGGTTTTTCATGAGTTTTGGTAGATTACGTTTAAAATTCCATTTTGCTCTTAGGTGTTTGTTATGAATTATGATGCCTTGAGTGAATCTGTTTACTTTCCAACATAACAAACGCATATTGAGCATGAGTGCTGGTCAAACTGTCAAAGGTAGGTCAGCTTTCCACGTATTACATGGAAAGTTCAATGGGGGTAGGGGGTGGATTATCTATGAAACATATTAAACTTACATCCTCACAAAGGCATAAACTAACTTAAACAAACACATAAGATTATTGTATGTTCCTGTAATCTCATTTTTCATGAGAAAAGTTTATTGCTTAAAGCCTTGAAGGCATCTTACAAAACTTGCATTTTTAGCATAATGATGATGTAATTTTGTATAAGGTGAAAACTTTACTTATTATCAAGTGTTATGCATCATGATGAAACTACACCAAAATTGCTTACAAGGTGATCAGATTTAGTTTGTATCATGATCAAATTATCACAATTTTGTAGAGTTGTTCGTGAAGCAAAAGAACGCCGCAGAAAATGGGCTGAGAAGTTAACTCCACGGCCTAAACATAACAAAGAAAACAATAAGGATGAAACAGAATCCAAAGTGCCTCCCGAGGAGCCTGAAGATGCTAGTACTAGAGGAGGAATGCTGCCCGATAGCATTGTACAACTGCTGGTAGCTCGTGAAAAGTGAGTTGATAATTTTGTCTTTCAAGTGCATTTGTTAGAGAAGCTCATTTCCAAAATCGTAGTTGATAGAGTGCAAATTATTTTTATTTTTATTTTCCAGAAAAGTTTTCGTATCGGACTCGGAAGAAGAAGAGGGACCTCAAAAAAGGCCTGCTTCGGAAAAGAAAAGGCCAAAGAGATCCGGGTGAGTCTTTACTAGTTTTTTCCTCCACTTAAGTTTAGTGGAGATACACACAGATGTAGTTATAGTTATATACGTATAGTACGTATATAGTTATGTTGTCTTTGTGAATTTACTTTGCAGGCAAAAACATGTTATTTTGATGAAACAGATACCACCTCCTCAGTGCATAGAGAAGTCGATGGATTTCTTGAAGAAAAGGAAGATGCAGGTTCAAAGATCATCTGCTGTTTTGAACAATTCAAGTCAAGCACTGCGCCTTATTTCTTCAACTGGCTTGCTTTCCAGTAACAAACGATGAGTCGCACATTATTGTACTACCTGCTCTCAAATAACATGGATTGAGGTGGTGAGAAAGTGATTTGTGTGCGATCTATCATTTTTGGTGCTAATTGATTTGTGATATAGTAAATTCAATATCATTATCATTTGACATAAGTGCTTTTGGTAGCCGTTGTTTTACTTATCCGCTTTTGGTGTTTGACCACTTTGACGGATCACTACGTTTTTAACTTCTGCTCTGAATTGGTTGACAATGAGAAAAAGTAAGGATATAATATTGATGCTGTTGAATTAATAGAAGTTGCTGGAGATGATTAGTTTATCCTTCATTGTTATATATTTGTTCTTTGAAATTATATGAATCTAGCACCTGAAACGTATGCCCTTTCCTGATGTATTTAATATAATTTTACATATTTACTTAGCCAATTCATCATTTCATGAGTGTTTGAAGCATGATCATCTTTGAGATCTGCAGTAAATATGGCATTCCTTAATGCCTTGATGCATAATGCTTGTATGAGTATCAGAGTATCTATTCATTTAGTTTGTGAATAAAGTTGAAAGTATAACTGCAGAGATGTTATTTTAATTTTTCTTAAAGTAATTTAATCAATTAAAAAAACTTTTTAAGAAAAAAGTACGACTAGACTCTATTTCTAGAAATATCCCACGAAAGAGTTACAAAGATATGGAGTACCATGCCAAATACATGACTAGGTGGACTGGTGGAGCTTATGGAAAGGAAGGAAAGGAACCGTTTTTATTTGGTATAGAAAATTAACTCAATGACAATTGAACATTCTAAAAGGCCTTTGATTTTTTTTTAAAGTATATTCCATCTGCTCCTAACTAAGAAAAATGACACTAAAATACCACATGCTTTTCGAATAATAAAAATATGACCAAGACTGAAGTTGGACAAAAAAAATTCAGACATTAATGAATGGGTTCAAAGAATGAAATCAATGAATGGATGAACACAACCCTACTTCAATCCCTACCCCTCTCTAGGAATGGACCGGGCCAGGATGGGATTGGGCGGGACTAGGGTTTTGGGTTGCAGGCCCGATACCGGCCCGGGTCGGGTCGGTCACAATTTTGTTTCTAAAAAAATGACCTTTTATTCCTCTCCTCCACCCCTCAAACCATCCCTCCCCACCCACCTAGCAACCAATCAATGGGACAAAAAAAACAAAAACAAAAATTGGGTCGGGCCGGTCCACCATTTAAGCAGCCCAAAGCCCGCCCCATTTTACCCCGGTTTGGGCCATCAGTCCCCAACGACCTAAAAAAAGTAATGCTTTCAACCATTTTAATTCACAAGTAGCCGCTGCCATGGAACGATACTTAGCCTCTGTGGAAGAACGGGAGACAGTGTGTTGCTTCTTGGTTTTCCATGAAATGGGAGAATGACCAAGGAAAACAATCCAACCAGATAGTGAGCGTCGAGTGAGTGGACATGCTGCCCAATCGGAGTCACACCATCCCTGTAAAAGTAGGTCGTTGTCAGACCGAAGAAGAATGCCCTGATCAGGAGACCCCTTTAAATATCGGACAACGCGCAAAGCTGCATCCCAATGTTCCTGACGAGGTTGGTGCATGAATTGCGATAAAATATGAACCGTGTAAGCCAAATCCGGACGTGTGACAGCCAGATAAATTAGACGACCCAATAAGCGACGGTATGGCTCAGGATCATCAAGAATAGGACCAGAAGCATGTGATAATTTATGATTTTTCTCAAAAGGAAAAATCGCCGGTTTAGCGCCTAGCCAACCTGTCTCAGTGATGATATCAAATGTGTATTTGCGCTGAGTGAGAAATAAACCGGTTGGACTTCTAGCAACCTCAATACCAAAAAAATATTTCAAAGGGCCCAAATCTTTCATGTGAAAGCATGAAGATAGGTACTCTTTAAAAACAATGATGGCGTTGGAGTCATTCCCGGAAATAAGCAAATCATCAACATAGATAAGAACATTTAATTGTTCTTTACCACGAGTACGGGTAAAAAGTGAGTAGTCCGCATATGATTGTAGAAAACCATATTCTTTTAGAGTTGTGACAAGTTTAGCAAACCAACATTTGGGAGCCTGCTTAAGTCCATACAAAGACTTGCGTAGGCGACGTACTAGATTCGAGGCAGGAGCTTGAAAACCAGGTGGCATGGTCATGTAGACCTCTTCATTAAGGTCCCCATGTAAAAATGCATTATGTACATCCATTTGATGTAATTCCCAGTGTTGAATTGCGGCTAATGCTAAGAAAGCTCGAACAATTACCATTTTAGCGACAGGAGCAAATGTTTTAGTGTAATCTAATCCAGCTACTTGTCAGTTGCCAAAAACCACCAACCTTGCTTTTAAGCGCTCAATACTGCCGTCGGAATTATATTTAATTTTATATACCCAACGACAACCCAAAGCACGTTTACCAGGAGGTAGTGTATAACCATAGTCCATGTGTGATGTCTTGAAGGGCTTGAATTTCAGAGCGCATGGCTGCCCGCCATCTGTCATGAGAATTAACCTCATGAAAATTGCAAGGTTCATTTCCCGCAGTGACAGCTGCAAGGAAGGCTCGATGGCAGTCAGAGAATTTTTCGCCACGAACTTTATTTAGCACAATACCACGCACTCGTTCTTCTTGGGAGATTTGTTGAAAACCCCGATTAAGAGTCGAGAGCGGGATTTGGGAAAGCAGTTGGGAACGTATTTGACCATAAAATTCTGAGGACAACCCCATTATAAATTGATGAAATCGATCAGACTCTCTTCGTTGTTCATGCAAGGTATTGACTTTACAGGTACATTTACCATGCACAAGAACAACTTATAAGAGGTTCATAATTATTGAGTTCATCCCACAAAACTTTCAACTTGCCATAATAAGTACAACAGATTGAGTTTTAGACTGTTCACATCGGGCAATATCAGTTTTAATTTGATCTCCCTCCGTCCCAAAATTAAATTCTCATTCACTATTCATTGGTCAACTCAAAATCACTCCAAATCTTTTACGGAGTACTTTATATATCAAATTTTTATCAAATTAAAATTTTTTTGATCAGGTTTTGTAGCGGTTTAATGTAGTGTTTGAATATGTAAATTTTATTTACTAAAAAAGGGATCGAGTTACTTTATCGTCAGTCAATCACCGTAAACCGAATGGGAAGTTGTTTCTGGGAAGGAGGTAGTATATTTTAGGGCCATCAATAACAGAGAAACGCTCTTTCAAATCATTCCAGAGCAGTTTAGCATCATCAAATTTAGAGAGTGTAAGTTTTACCTCTGGAGATGGATGTAGTGTTTAAAATCCATGAGACCAACAGGGAATGTATGGCAAACCAATCTTCTTCAGTATAAGTACATGCTCATTGATGACACCATTGACGAAGCTGAATTTGCGCCTAGCTCGTAGTGCAAGACGAATTGAACTCGACCAATCATCATAATTTTTTCCGGTTAGGCGCACCGGAGTAATGAAATCTCCGGGTCTATCTTGAGGTCCCAAGAAGAAGGGAGGTGTAATCTATTTTGGTGGAAGAGGTACTATCTTCTCCAATAGCCATGGAGAAAAAGAAAAATAAAATTTATTACGTACTAGAAATTTTGAGGACAATAATGATACCATGATAAGAGTGATAGAAGTGTTTTTCGTGTTTATTATCATACTATGCCATGCATATATATAGTGTTACAAAGGAAGACAGACATACATCAATAATTGGGGCATACCTCAATAATAATACTACAGGAAATACTAACTATAATAATATAATAACTAATAATGTGTAATAAATTACTTAACTACATGGGACTATGTGAGACAATTTATTAAATGCTGCTTTAAATTACTCAAAAATGTATTAAGATGTGGATAAAAAAAATACTCATACAACATTTTGAAAATATGAAATCGTAACATTTGTTTAACGGGCATTTCTATTCTTCATAGAACAGAGACTCTTTTTATCTTCATATGAGTCTCAAACTAAAGCTATTTTTTTGAAGTCTCGAACTAATAAAATACCATAAGTTTATTTAATAAACAAAACAACACATAATAAATGTATCCAATAACAGATATTCATATATGACCATAAAAGTCCTCTTGGGGATAAAGGGACTACAAAGTAATACTCCCTATGTATCACTTTAGTTGTCTCATTGGCCTTGTCACGTAGTTTAAAGTAATTCTCATTGGCCTTGTCACGTAGTTTAAAATTATTGTTGTAGATTTTATAAAAAGTAAGAGATTTTTAATAGCAGTACTATAGTAGTACTGTAGTGATACATACATTAGCTGCTTTCGGGTGAGTTTCTTTCAAAAAAGGGAATTGAGACTGATGGAGTATATGGACTCCAACCCCCCGGTCTGCCGACTATTGGGCCTGAACAGCGGTTCACGTACACCAGCAGACAACATTTATATTATTGTACAGTTTACACATTCATTGTATGTACTAGATTAGCCTTTTATGGGGGTGTTTGGAACTGATTCTGCTTTTGCTTCTTTTTTAAAACAGAAGCAGAATCAGAATAAGTTTTCAGAAGTTGGTACCCCCAGCTTCTGAAAAAACTGATTCTGGGAGTAAATTAGAGCACCAGAAGTGCTTCTGGAATTTCACCCAAACACTCCAGCTTCTGCTTCTGCTCTTGCTCCCTGAAGGAGCAGAATCAGTTTTGAGAATCAGATCCAAACACCCCCTATGTTATCAGTCCTTTTATGTAATCAGGTCTGTCAGGCCCATATCAGAGACCCAGACCCGGATTTCTCTATATATACTCCTTTTTGGAGCTTGTAAACATAACTCACAGTTCATCCACAATACACATATCTCCTCCACTACTCTTGCTCAATTTCTTCTTATTATACAATATATGGATATTAATTATCCATCAAATGGTGCTTTCATTGAGAGGTTTGAACACAATCAAGTAAGAAACCCTCCCAAATTATCCAAAAATTCACCCAAATCACAGAAAATCAATCAAAAAACAATATGAAAATTCAACAAAAAATTATGGGTTCTGGCATGGGAGATCGGGGATTTCCCAGACCTGGCCGGAGGAACCGTCATCATGCCGCCGTGTCTCAGGGTGGGTCGCCCCGCTTTCTGGCTAGCACCGCCGCCACGAGCCACCTGTTGCGGTTTTAGACGGGGTCTGCAACTTCTAGATCTGGAAATGAACGACAAGATTTTCTGACAGGGTCTGCAACTTCTAGATCTGGAAATGAACGATAAGAAGAAAATATGGGAATCTAAGATATGGGTCGCCGTCCACCGTCAACACCACCGACTGTGTGCCATCTGCTGCTGCACCTACTCCAGTTTTCGCCGCCGTTCCGAGTTCAGCAGCGCCGTCACTCCAGGCAAGCTATGCCGTTCAGGTCTGTACCAGCCCAGTGGTCCTCAGTGACGTGGAAAACTATCGAGCAAAATAGTCTGTCAAAACAGAAGAAAAGTGGGAATATGGGACCGCTATCGTCGTGCAAAGCTTCAACTATGCGTCGTTGTTCCCATCCAGCCCCTGGTGTGCTCCAAATCTCGCTCGGGCTTTTGAGGATCCACGCTGCCGCAGCTCTCTGGTCACGGTAGCAGCTCGCTGCTCTGCCTCCGTCACAGCTAGACCTCAAACTATATACCAGAAAAGCTAAATAACGGCGGTCGTGGCCGATGGATTTCTGAGCTGTGCTGTGAGCTTCCGCCATTAGTGGCCACTCAAAGCTATGGGAAGGACAGGCTACCCCAAACCCGACGCCTATGCCAGGGCCGGAAGTCTCTGCCTCGCACAACACCTATCTCCCAGCACCGCCGGTAGCTCGTCGGTACTCGAGGTCCGCAGCATCGCCGCTCGTCGACCAACTGTTCTCCCTTGTCACAGTACAGTGCGGCTGCTCACAGTATCATGTCGATGCAAAGACTGAGGAGGTTGTGCTGACCAGGTCAAAAGTCCAACATGGTGGAAGAAAAGAATAATGGGTCGAACCATCTTTTGCTACAATCAAGTTCAATAATGGGCCAATCTCAACAACATATCAAATTCCAGCCCAATTTCTTTATCAGCCCACACAGTCTAATATTTCAGCCCGTCAAGAGATAAGTACTCATTAATTTTCATATTATTTATATTTAATACCTTATATAAGTACTTTATTTTTTTTGTTGGGTGAATGTCACACTATCACGCACTTATGATCAAATGCCTAGTAGAGTGTGGCTTGAGACCCATCATTAGGATTTAAAGCCCTGACCCAGATCAGGCACAAAGCTCTGACCAAGATCAGGCACAAAGCCCCGACCAAGTCAAGCACGAAGACCGGTCTTAGTCATTCCTCGAGTGGAGACCGTTGCTTACGAATGGCTCACACATCCATTCTACTAAGTATTTTATCATTACATTGGCAATTCACATTTCCACTTGTTTCAAGAAACGAACTCCCGATCGGAAACATAAATCCCAGAAAAAATTTATATGTATGTTAAATGTGTAGGTACAAAGATGACTTTACTCATTTCCACCGCGTCTCCACTCGCCTCAAGGAGTGGAGGACTGGGGAACTGAGGGGTCAGAGTTTCTAGATGAGCAGAAAATATCACGCATGAGCAGGATCGAGATCTGAGTTGGTTGAAGAGGAGTTGAGCTAGATTGATTATGCCGGAGGGGACTTGTCTTCCTTGTTTCATGTTGGGGGTGCTAGGTGTACTCTTTTTCCCTTTATTAGGATTTTTTCCCACTCGGTTTTTTCCTAGTAAAGGTTTTTAACGAGGCACCTCCCCATCATGGACAAGGGTGGTGGTCCCCCGGCCGAAGAGGAAGAAACCAAAGACAGAAGAACGTTGCAGATACAATTGTGGACTACTCCCTTTCGCCTCGAGTACTCTCAGCTTAGGGAGTGGGGGACTCCTGATGGAATATATGGACTCCAATGCCCCGGTCTGCCGACTATTGGGCCTGGACAGCGGTTCACGTACACCAGCAGACAACATTTATATTATTGTACAGTTTACACATTCATTGTATGTACTAGATTAGCCTTTTATGTTATCAGTCCTTTTATGTAACCGGGTCTGTCAGGCCCATATTAGAGGCCCAGACTCGGATTTCTCTATATATACTCATTTTTGGAGCTTGTAAACATAACTCACAGTTCATTCACAATACTCATATCTCCTTCTCCACTACTCTTGTTCAATCTCTTCTTATTATACAATATATGGATATTAATCATCCATCAGAGACAATTAATTTGTTACGTCCCAAAAAGGAAAGTGGGACAACTAAAGCCCGAAAGTGGGCGCTCCACCACTATCTTTTGTAGGCCCAGAAAGGGTTACCCAGAAAAATAAAAGAGACTCGGGCTTTACCCGCTATAGATCTAGCAAACTGGAAATCTAGAAGATGAATATTTCACAGGTATTTTTGGAGGCTCTGGCCTCTCCTCTCAATAAATAGGATTTTTTTTAGTTTCGCTTCATCATAAGCGGTCACTGAAGAGCTAGGCTGATGCCGCCAATCGGCTTTTCCTGAATTTGACATTTTTCTTTTTGGGTTCACAAGTGATCAATCGTAATTGTAGTGTATCTATGGACTCAATTTCGTTCTCCCCAAGGTCTCATTTCAAAAAAGGATTTTGCTTGCTTGTTTTTTTATCTTCTCTTTTCATTATCAAAAGAATATTGTCCACAGCCTTATGGACGAACTTAGCAAAGCTCTCCATCCGTTCTATCCTTCGTCGGGGGAGGAAGTACATACTACATACTATGATCTGAATTCTGAACTCATAGACACTAATTCAATCATTTCAATGACACATTTGAAGACATATGGGGCAGCGGAGAATGCAATTGCAAATTTAGATACGATAAAACGTAGTACTTCTATTTGTTTTGTTAGAATCTTACTCTAGATTTGTCACACGTTTCGAGTTTGAGGGAGAAATTGGAATGCTTTTTAACTTTCATTTATCAGAATAAATCACGTTTTTGGCAGTAAATGTCTCTTTTAGTTCAAAGCATTTTTTTGCTGAGTGACCCAGTGTCCGTCCGTCCGTATACCATGCAACCGGTGCATGGTCAACACCGTACTCCCAAGGGGGAATTCGCGTGAAAAGTACCCTTGCATTTGTCTCAATTTTTTTCGTGATGCAAATCCTTTGTTTTGGTATGTTACTCGCGCTATTGTTAAATGTAATATAGTGATTCAAATGTAACTCATTGTGGTGTAACTTGCATTATGAAAAATGTAAACAATAAAAAAAAGAGTCTAAATGCATAATTACTTTACTTAAATCGTGAATATTGACCGGGCTGAACTTGCAAGTGTACAAGTGCCGATATAGTAATAAATTCCGGTAAAATACCGGGTCGAATCCACAGGGAAACGTTGTTTAATTTAGTCCGAGAGTAGATGACTTTTAAATAAATAAATGAGTAAAGTGCAGAGATTTTGATTTGTGTTTTGTATTTTTGGTTTTTCACTTTTAATTCAAGGAAACAACTTTAATTAATTTGGGTTTAAAATGAATGATAACAACGGCTAAGGCTTCAGGAATCACTTAAATGCTTTAATAGGATTGAATATTAGTTCTTTACCAATAATTATGAATACGATGTCGCTAATATATTCTCAACTTTGGTTAAGGCTGCGAGGGCGTGGTTTTCGTTACGTATAAGTCTCGTTACGGCTTACATTCATCTACCGAAAACCCCGTTGAATATCAAGACATCACACCCGTATCATATAATACCGGATATATTTCTATTCTCGGTAATATATATGTTTATCCTTTAGTGTTCATAGTTTAGACTTCAACGTTAATTGCAAGCATAAACTAAATTTAACATACTTCTATGTTGTACACCATAGTCATAAACAATCAAAATGTAAAGGATAAATCACAATTTATTGGTTTAGAACTTTTATCAAACACCTAGTGGGCATAGAAGTTCATCCCTAGCCTTAGCTAAGAACTTAGCCTCTAATGCTCATATTAATTACAAAAGTGTGACTAAGAACAATGAAATACAATAACATACAAGAAATAATACCTAGAACCAATTGTAGAGGAGAGAAATGGCTTCTTCTCCAACACTTCAAGAAAATGCAAAAAGGAAATATAAAAACTGAAATTTAATCTTCAAGAATGGAATGATGCTCTTGTTTGATGAATTGAGGGCTTTATATAGGCTAAAAATTGGCATCTTTTAGTCTATTCGAGCCCAACAATCAAGCATGGAAGATATATTTTATCAGATCATAAGGAAAGTGGTTTTTTCCCATCAAGATATGGCTGCACGTCTCTTTGTATTCTGCAGATTCGGGCTTAACCGGCGCCGGTTTTAGGGTAAAACCGGCGCCGGATATACTTTGGTCAACCGGGAGAATAACGGATTAAATGCAACCGGCGCCGGTTTGGTGAAATTCCGGCGCCGGTTTTGTCCTGGGATTTTGGGGATGTTCCGCTACGAATTTGGACACGAGTCCTTCATCAAAGTTGTAGCTAATGAAGTCTTCTATCCACCAAAACTTGAATGACGTGATTTTATTCAGCCAATCAAACGATATGGATAAAACACTGAGAGGTATGCATCCTGAAATGCCACCAGCAACATCTGACTTTGTTGGTTGATTGAGTCTTGTTCCCTTCATATTTTGGCCATGACGTCTTCATAACATTTGTACCTTATTGAGTTAGCATTCACATGAAACTCGAATCGAGTGATTTCGAGTTCTCTACAATACGTTATACTCGAATTATGGACATAACGTCATTCTCTTGGTCTAAAAAAGCCCTGCATCGCAATGTTTTATGCTCTAGCTCTCATTCTGGAGGTATTTGCCCGATTTGTCTTCTTTTCTTCAACAAATACTTATAAATACTTATGTTAAACACAAGTAAATATAACGGCTATCAAATATGTTTTGTTTTTAATATCATGACCATCAGAAAGATTTTTAAAAAAATCATTTTTTTGTTTCAATAGTAGGGGTTGATTTTTTTATTTAACTTGTGTTATTACAAATGTAACTCGTGTTTCTAGCAATGTAACTCACAATGATAAGAAATGTAATTTATGTCAAATTAAAATGTAAGTTATCTAAAATAGAATATAAGAATTAAAACATTGATTTCAATGTAAATAATAAAAAATAGGAGTTTTATCCCTCTGAATGTACTGTATGATTATGAAATACAATATACTTATTTTATGGGGGTTAGTAAAAATTTTGGAGTAAAGAAAGAAGTTAACTCAATGGTAATTTAATTACTTAAAAATAATTAAATGTAACAAAAATACCAAATAACTAGATGTAACTCGCGCATAATTAGATGTACCTCGCGTATAAGTAGATGTAACTCAAGATGTAACTCGCACATAATAAGATGCAACTCGTACATAAGAAGATGTAACTTCAAATGTAACTCCAAGAATCAAAATAAACAAATTCAATGTCTTAAAAATCCTTAGAAACATATAAAAGAGATAAACAAAATTGTACAAAAAGTGTATGCATATAAAAATATATTACAAAAAGTGTGAAAATAAAAAATATATTACAAAAAAGTGTATGAGTATTGTAAATATCCCAGAAACAAAAGTAGTGTACGAATATAAATGCAATATACTTATTTTATTTAGATTTATAATTTTTTTGTTTTGTATTAATAGAGAATAAAAAATAGATTCAATTATTATGTGGATTAATAAAATATACTTTTTATATTTATTTAAAGATAAGAAAATAAGAAAAATAAAATGAATATAAGAAAAATCAAAATTAGTTTTTAATATTTAGATGGAGAGAAGAAAATAATTGAAGAAAACAAAAAAGGAAAATAAAGAGATAGTGCTCCAAAGAAATCTGGAGGGTTTGAACAGTTGAGCCTTGAAGGAAAAGAAAAGAAACGAACTAGTGCTCCACAGAAATACGGCCGGTATACCATGCGCATGGTATGCCGGTCATACGGTATAATTTACCCATTACCACATAAAACCCACTTACCCATTTTTTTTATAGGAAGCACTTCTAGAACTTCTGGTTCTGAGGTTTCCTTAATTGAAAAAACAAAGTTCGGGTCCAAATGAAGACTAGCTTTCGCTCTGGCTCCAATGGGTACCCATAACCAAGCCACTACCTATGACTCCGAGTTCGATATGGAATGTCGCTACAGTGGTTCACTCGCTCGAAATTGAAGGCGTGAACCATAAATGACATAACTGAAACTGCTGTTTTGGAAAGGTTACTTTATGTATCAGACAACACAAAAAGTTATTTTCTTTTCTATAAAAAATGCAATATTTACGTATTACAAAAGCATAGTTCCTTTTGCTACAAGTCATTGTTCACAAAACACAATCTTTGATGCCTTAATAATTACAAAGAAGAAAAAAGCACAGAATGGGTAACTCCATATATTTAAGAGGACTTTCAGTGGTTTTCACTTTTATCAAGAAAGCTGAGAAGAAATCCGCTCACAATCCTTCTTGCAATGGGGTTAGGTATGCGCCGACATAAGCGTCCATCAATATATGCAACTATCCCTGATAGCACAAAATTTCCTATGCCCCATCTCCATATGAAACTTCCCCCCTTCTTCCCTTCTCCGCTACCATGTCCACTAACAATAGCTGCTTCCTTCTTGTCATCTGGTTTCCCCTTCCACTTGACATTAGCCTTAATCACCTTATTAGCCTGTCTCCGCAGCATCCGGATTGCAAAACTCACGAATAGATGTTCACACAGTGTCAGCACTGTCGGACCGATTCTCCATTCCTGTTATCAAAATAGCACCAAGCTAATTGCAACACTGTTGTAAAACAAAGTGGTCATGCTAGAAATAAAAATATTCCATTTTGGTCATTTTCACTTGTGCTCTGATTTTCATTCTTCCAACTTTTGGTGCACGATTATGAATTTCTTGTGAGTTCACTCATCCAGCCAATATTTGTACAATTGGCAGTTGACTTTTCAGAGCATGTAATAGATTTAGAGGGCCAAAAGTGACGAAAAATTATACCCGTGCAGTAAAAGTGAAAAATATGAAAGTCGTGGAAACAGTGAAAAATGGCATTGTTGTCATAGGACAAAAGTGGAATATTCTGCTGAAAAATACTATGTCATGGGTCCCATTCGACTTGTCTGATTGACTGACCGCTTCTTCAGAAAAGGTCGGGGCTAGCTCTCATCCTCGGAAGGGACCGAGGATGAGCCCAACTTTGGAACTTACAGACCCAGACGTGTACTTACATGTTCCCCTCTAATATGACGTAAAGGATGAGAAGCTTTTGAAGAACCTCCCTTCAACAATCCCTTGCTCACAAGAAACCCCTTTACACGCTCCACAATTTCGTCTATTAGAGAACTGTTAGGAGGTAGGTTCTTGAGGATGACCTGTTTACATAGCACAATGTTCTTGAAATCATATATAAATTTTATTTATTACTACCTCCATCCCATTTTATGTGTCCTACTTGGGTTTGACACAATTATTAATAAATTGGTTGAAAAAATAAAAGTTGTGGTTGAGATTTGAATATAATAAAGTAAAATGGTGTAGACCACACCATTCTTTCCAAAAAGAAAATGTGACACTTATTTTGGGACAACCCAAAAAGGAAAGTAAGACATGTAAAATGGGATGTAAAATAAGATGGAGGGAGTATATAATTATAATCAGGATATCTGAATATAAATACCTGTGTTTCCAAGACTCTCACACTTAGATATTCTTGTTTGTATATTGTGTCTAACATGGCTTGCAGATAACCTTCAATGTATAGCTGCATTGGGCACATACATCAATACAAATTTATACAGGGTCAGAGGAATCATGGACAAACTAGGGATAAACTGGCTGAAAAAGAGGACACGAGAAAATAGACACTTGATGTTTAAAAGTGCCCCACATCAGCTAATATGAAAGAATGAACACCTTGATAAGTGTTGGACAAGAGATTTCTTTTGGAATTGAGTTAAGCCGACACTTATTTTAACATGTGGGGTAATGAAACACTATTCAACATGGGTCATCCGGAAACAGTCTCTTCGTGCTTTAGTACATGGGTAAGGCTGCGAACATTCAACCCCCCCCCCCCCCCCCCATTACCCCAACATTGGTGGTAGCCTTTGCGGCACTGGGGTAATGTTGTTGTTGTTGGGTAATGAAACATTACCTGCTTGTCGTATAATAAAAAGTATTTAATGGAAACTGAAAATCAAGTACATAACTGATGCTGAGTGACTCACCTCATCAACACCAGGACTTCGGTCAAGTCCAATTTTTCTATCAGGACCCCCTTCAATAAAAGCAGTGCTCAATACTGAAGGCTCCATTGCCAGTTTTAGTATTCCTTGGTGAAACCCAATCACCTGCAACAAATCGTGACTGGATTTAATTTTCTCATCTGGGCTCTACCACACATTCCCACCCACCTCCTAATCAATCTCACTTTCTTCACTTATGCTTTTCTTATAATTTTTTTTCTTTTAATAGCTAAGAGATAGTATGGTATATTCCTATTCCACCCATTTATTTAACTTCTATGAAAAATAAATTTAAACTTTTTGGAAAAGGTAGGAAAAGAAATAAAACCTACTAAGGAAAATGTTTGATGTTACCTAGGAGGCTAGGAAACTATAAAGGAAAACAAATTGAGTATGACTTCTTAAAATCTTACATGTAATTAGATTTCTTGGTCATTATATGATAGAAATATTTTAGTAAAATGAGTTTGAACAATATCCACAAAATGATTCATTGAGTTTGAAACATTTTTTGGTTTTCCAACACCATTTCTTTTCTTCCGGTTTCTTCTTTTTCCTCCCTATTTTCTTTCCCTAGCATTTTCCAAGGGATCCTTAATGCTTTGCATACAATAAAAACTGAAGAGATTTACCATTCCATTAAATCCACTTGCTTCTGCTCCTTTTAGAACTGAGTCCGATACTTCAGTGACAGCAGCAAACACGATATTTGACCCAGCTGATTTCAACTGCAAAAAAAGCATAGCTTCATATATAATGAGAAACTAAAACACAAATCAGTGTCTCAGTGTCTGACTTACAGTTTTTCCGAGATCGCCTAAATAGCGTTTTGTTCCAGAAAACCCTCTACCATCGATGCACTTTCTGATGAGTTTGAATGTACCTTTAAGGAACACGATTTTTTAATTAAAAAGAAGAATAGAAAGAATCTGATAATACTCTCACTCTTTCCAAAATGCGAACAGGGAAGCAAATTTTTTTAGTCATTCTCTGGTCATGCAAAGAATCTCATTACTCTTTTTGCCTTAAGTTTCATGCATGTCTCCACAGTCAATACACAATAGGAATATTGAAAGGTAATTAGAAAAAACGGTAGCAATTAATAATTATTGTATACAATTTCGTCAATGTTAAAATGCTATTGTCATCAGACAATAAATTTCGTCAATGTTAAACTGCTATTATAATCAGACAATAATGTCAATTTGATAGGGAAAGCAGGTTTGTTTTACCAATAGTAAATCCAGGAAAATTGATATGACCGGTTGAAGGATCAAAAAAGACATCTAGAGAGGAAGAAGCGAAGTCATCGAAGATAGAAGCAAATGCTGGTGGAAGCAATGGGCTCCCTTTTGCAATATAAATTGCTCTCATTGCATACCTATAATAATAACATAAGATACGGAAAGGAAATTAATGCTACTGGAAGACCAATTCATGTATCAAACTCTTCAAAATGTCGTCATTAATATATATATATATAGGACTTTTCATGTCCAGCCGGCCTGACGGGAACCGCCGTCCGGCCGAGGGCATTTCGGGCACTTCCCGGTGGAATTTTTTGATGAAATTGTTTGAGCATGTTCTTCATGAAGTCTAGTGTATCCATACCAAATTTCAGCTAAAAATTCAATCGGGAAGGCACTCAAATAATTTCTTGAAGTTAACTGGACAGTTTATATGTATGAACTGACCAGTTAACTTCAAGAAATTATTTGAATGCCTTCCAGATTGAATGTTTAGCTGAAATTCGGTATGGGTAAACTAGACTTCATGAAGAACATGCTCAAAAAATTTCATCAAAAAAATCCACCGGGAAGTGCCTGAAATGCCCTTGTCCGGACGGAGCATCCCGTCAGGCCGGCCTGACATGAAGACTACTCTATTATATATATATATATATATATATATATATATATATATATATATATATATATATATATACATACTATCCTTCATTTCTTTTTAGTTGCAACGTGGATAATTCTACATGATTCACATGATCTACTTTGACCACATTTTATTCATTAATGTATGAGAATTATTTTTTTTGAAAAATATTGTTGAATTCGTCTCATTACAAATTTCCATAATCTGATTTTTAAATTTTTTACTATTAGAGAATTAAATATAATAACGCTCAAAGATGTGTGTTGACAATCGTGAAAATGAAAATGTTGCAACTAAAAAAGAACGGAGGAAGTATATATAGGGTACAGATCAAATAGAAAATATTCTTAAGCGTAAAATGCGAAATATTCACTTTTGCAGCGCTACTGTGCACTTTTCTGATCAGGTAGTGCACCTTTTCACATTTGTAAAAGATGCATTTTTTAAAAACTCGCGGTGGCAATTTTGTAAATGGTCAAACTTTTTTACAAACGTGAAAAGGTGCACTACCTGAACAAAAAAGTGTACCTAGCCCTCCAAAAGTGAACATTCGCATTTTACACGTTAAAACCCCTATATAATACTACGTATATATAAGAAATAACCCTTATCTAATGCATTTTTCAACTAAACCTTATATGATGCACTTCTCTAGCATCTAGACGCGATGACAATTTCGTAAATATTTGAAAAGTGCATCAGATAAGGTTTATTGTGTATCCGATTGACTCTTTGAACGGCTAAGATTAATTCATATTTTACACGTCAAGACCTTTTTTTTATCCAAACTCACACACACACACACACACATATATGGTCATTCAAGTGTTTCTTTCAATTTCATCCTAACATGACACCAAACCTAGAATTGTTAGCATTAAAAAATCTCTAGTAGAAAAATAGTGAGAAAACCCTATCTGTCGACCTGTTAAGAGAAAGAGCACATTCTTGTTTTTTGATCTAATCTGTTTCATTCTCTCAGCCCAGATTCACGTTGGAAGATTTTGTAGTTAATACTTTCCTAACTTGGAACTCCTCACTCGCATTCGTGCATTGTCATCCAAGTCTGTTCCTTAGGTTGATTGTCATGAGTTTTGTATGTAACTAATTCCATATATCTGAAAGTCTAAGGTTTTTTTATATTAGCAGTAGTTATGGAAAGCCAGATTCCTTTGTTGACGAAGCAAGTATTTAGAAGTTGATCCAATCTACACCTACCTTGTCTATATTTACTTTGCTGGATTGTCCAGAACTGAATGGACATATGAGATACCCCCATAATAACATTTTTAGAAACTTAAGTCCCAATCATGAGGTCGTTGATTATGGATTTACTCCTATATCTAAAGGTTGTTACCCAACCCATATATTTTTGGGCACAGTCACCATTTCATCGATATGTCAGGGTGTCTATAATTCTATATTTTCAACCCAAAAATACTTGAATTAGACAGTCAAATTGTATCAATATAAAAAAGTAACAGGAGTACAGGACGAGAAAAGCACAAAGCAAAGAGCAATATATACTTACCAAGAATAGTGTTGTGCACATTTAATTGATAATTCACGCAAAGTTAACAGTACATGTGTAACAAGTACTCCATTGAGCTCCACAGTCATATTTTTAATAACAGGCATCTGTATAAAGGGTGAGAAAGAGTGAGTAAATAACACATATGCAGAACAAAATATTATTTTGATAGATGAAATAACTTTCAGGCCTTTATCACGCTATGAATTAAGGTCCTCAGTGTCTCCTGGGCAGAGCTGTAACCAGTATAAGCTTCACCTGGAAGAAAGCTAGCAACAATCTTCAAGATCAAAAGAACAAATGTAAGAAAGCTGCATTTTTGTCTTTCCTTAGATGCAAGGGTTGGATACAGGTTCACATGTAAAATAAGCTCTGCTCTAAAGTTCACCTAGGTGCCAGCACCCTGATTTAGCCTATTTGGTCCAAAAAACGGTCATCCAATTAGTCGGGCGCCTAGAACCACTCTTTATCTGAAATATCAGCCTTTAATATGCATGTCAAGTAAACCGATGTTAAACTACGACAACTATGTACTAGCTACATATATTTTATGTTTACCTGTTTAACATTTATCCAACGCCCACTGCTCAATTGAACTAAGTAGTAAATGTAAATTATTTTTGTAATGTATGATTCTATCATTCATACAAGTTGATACACACATTATTCATGTATACACTAAAATTTTTATCGCATCCACACAAGATTATTTATAAAAAGATGGCAAAATTCATAAGAATGATCCCTGCTTTCAAGGATTCTATAATAATAATAATCCTTACTCAGAGTATCCACAAAAATAATCCGAAGTAGCAATGGTGTTCATAAGAATAAATTGGGGTCAATCCCCGTTTCATACTCTCAACCCATACTCTCACTTTTCTCTTCCCCGCTCTTCTTCTCGGGGCAAATTCAAACTAAAACCCGTTTAATTTCAACGCCATTTCCACCACATGTGGTTCTCTGTAGGTTGGAACATAGAAGTAGTCACCGAAACCAAGATTGGTAAAGGGGAAAATGGAGCTAGGGGTTGAGAGTATTAAATGAGGCACTAGTTTGAATTCACTCCAATTTATTTTTGTGGACACTATTGCTAGTACGGATTATTTTTATGGGCATTCTCAGTAGGGATTAATATTATAGAACCCCTAAAAGTCAGGATTATTATTGTGCATTTCCCCTAAAAAGAATGTCTTTTTTACACCCTGACTAGTGCCTAGGTGCTAAGCATTGGCTTGTCGCCCGACTAGTGGCTAGCGTCTAGCGATTTTTAGAACACAGTCAACACATTGATAACAAGTAATGCATAAAACCTTGATAGGGTGAATCTCAAAATGATCAAAATAATACTGTCGACTTGGAGTATTTGAATCGCTAAGAGAAGATCTCCAGAAAGGGGCAATCTTCATTAGTGTCTCCTCATCAAGTTTGAAATCAAGTGGCTGGAAAAGACGATTAAATTAGTGTCAACTATGTTGGATTGGTGCCATAAAGGTTATGTGTTTATAAAACCAAATTGTCAAAACTTAGTTAACCCTACAAAGTACAAACTCATGCAAAAAGCAGAGTGGCAAGATTTTACACCACATACCATTTTCCCTTGCTATTAAGGAATAATTACATGAAAATCCAAAGTCATCATCATTGTTGTTTCCCACTTACATAGCAAATATTATTGAACATCAATGAGTACAATATTGATTTTTTAAAGCCACGTGCACATTATGAAGCATGGCATGGCTTATAAGGTCAAAATGTACCAAGAGAATCAGTTTGCGCTTTAAGAACAATAGTTCGACCGAACACACTTAAGTTTCTCTGGTGGTGACCAGTTTAAATCCAGATCATTGTGTGTCTTTTGTTTTCTCCATTTGTTTAAACATACCTCTATTAGAATGAACCAGGGGAATTTTATCATTGGTCTGAATGGTCTCCTCTAAATACCAAGGTGATTCTATACTATATTTAAGCTTTACTTCATAAGCCTATAAACTTATAAAATTGTGCCAAGCAGACATAGTTTTCGCAGTTAAATATACTTCAAGATGACCGCGTATGAGGCATATAATCCTGTAAATGTACACTGTGCCAAAAAGACATCATGACTTACAATATGACTCGCAGAGGCAGTGAACTAAATAACTGGTTGCAATTGAGATGGTTACTTGCTTATAAACATTAACACATCAAATCTGATAAGCAAAATGGTCCCTTTATCAAGGGTATCAAAATCTGAATTCAACTCGATTTCAGGCATAATGATCAATTCAGATTGTGAACAACAATACAATTGTGTTGACTCGTGAAAAAATCGTGCAGAATCGCTCAAAATCACGATTTTGATGGTTCATGCGATTTTGCTCCTAGCGCCAATCTGCAAACTTAATAATTAAAAAAATATAATGAAAAGCAACTCATCAAGACTAGGTCGGATGCGTAAAGTGTAACTCTAACTCCTCAAAAATATCAAACCCAATTAACTAATCGGCCAACCCCATAATCATTTTAGAAGGAAAATCTAAAAACCTTCTGGCTCTTTTCCTCAAAACTTGACCGCACAAACTAAGGAAAGAAGAGAGTTCCGTTTGTGAATTAAAAGTGCTGAAGTACTGAACTATTTCTATGCTATTTTGCGTTTGTGCTTTGAAGAAGAGAGGTATGAAGTGTGATTTCAGTTGTTTCTTGAATGATCTCTAAAGACATCTTTTTTATTTTGTTATAAATTTTATACATAACTTTTACAACAACAACAACAACAACAACATCCAAGCCTTGTTCTGGAAAAATTTATTCAGGAAAAATTTATAGTGATCTTCCTTCTCTAATATATGACTATATGAGCCCATAGATGCTTCTTTTGATTGCCTTGTTCTCCCTGCTTTAGTAATAGTATATGAGCGCATGTATGTTCTTCCTTCTAGTAAATTCATTTAAAACTGAAGGGTCAAATAGGCCCATGAACCCGTCCAGATTGCTCAATTTGCCCCTTGAACTATAAAAAACTCCAATTTGCACCCTGAACTCAATAAAAAGATTCAAATTTCACTTTTTGCAGGTGATGGTACGGTCACTGCCACGTCACCCGGTAAGGTGTCAATTGTGCATATGACGTTAAGGTGCCAACTTACCGCTTTGATCATGTGATCTCTGTTATTATCTGTTTTGTTAACTTTATTTAAAATATACATGGATGATTTTATCTTATGTTTTGACATTAATGTTAATTTGTGAATTACCCTTCTCATAATTATAAGATATTTATTTATTTATTTATTTATTTATTTATTTATTTATTTATTTATTTATGTTGCATAAAATCTTACGATTCACAATCCGATTTAATGATTTGATTTATAAAAAGTTCTACCGATTCAATCAAAATTTACGATTTTAACGACCTTGCTCTATACAACATAGCCACAGTTTGTAAATATATAAAAAGTAATAAGCATGTATTGGGAATTACCTGCAGACAAATTGATAAGTACTTGACTTGTTTAACTTTGGAATTGGATGAAACTAGAACAAGTTCTACTTGGAGTACACTGTCAGTCTTGTTGCAATCTTCTAACTGGTTCCTACGAAGCATGGCTGCAAAAGGAGCTCCATGCCACTTCTGATCCACACTTAAAGCCTGAAACATGATTAAGTATCAAGAAATTAGACCAACTGAATTGTGCTCTAGAAAAACAATAATCTAAAATGCATCAGGAATAATAGTGGAGTTTATTTTTATAAAAAAACAAACAAATAGATGAATACCCTACCTGTATCCTTATCTGGTTAAACATGTGATGGTCAGTAAACACGGAATTCAAACTGATGCTTTCAAGTCTCACAACAAGAATAGGAGTGTAGATTGATGGTTCATCCTTGTTAACTTCACTCATTTCCTTTTTGGTACATTAAATCGGACAGAAGAATTAGGTGAAGATCATGACTACAAGTTACCAAAGCAATTAGAGAATGATAGGAAATGTGAGTTTTTATCAACCCATGTCTTTAAAAACTAATATGAATGATGAACTGGGTATGAAAATATGTTCCTCTATTGTCTTTGAAATAAAAACGGGGTTTAGTCTTGACATTCTGGACTTGTATATTCAAATTCACATACATATTAATCATTCACAAATCACGACCAGTGAACTAAATCTAACCTTATTTACTACTGAAAACCTTTGTCATTTATGGTTTGTTTGGTTTGTGGACTTTTGATTTTAGAGAGGAAAGGTGAGAAAATGTTCCCAAAAAATGGAGGGGGCGAGGATGGGATTTTCATGTTGTCCCTCCGGTTCCCTTCGTTTGTTATTTGAGGAATCTAGGCGGGGATGCTAATTTCACTTCATTCACCTCCTCCCTTCCTTTGAACCAAAGACACCCTTAGGGGGCTTTCTCATCATGTCACTCTCATGTTTCCTATAATCCTATTCCAAATATCTTTTCAGCTCTCATAATATGATGGTGTTCTTCTGGAGTCTGGACATTTTAAATCTAACCACTTCTAATGCAAAGTATCAATATATGTATTATATTTATGCTTCTCACTGAGAGGTAATGCCAAGAAAACATATTTATCAAACGCTAGCCTTCAGTGTAATACGTAAATATTCAAGGACATGGCTATGTTCATACATGGCTATCAATGCACTGCATGATATCAATATTAATTAGAAATTTAGAACTCTTATTGTTTAGTTTGACAGTTATGGTAGAATTGTATTAGTGATAGTAATTCAATAGTAAGAATACTTCATATTCTTAGTAATTCCAATAGTTTGGAGACTTGATTTCTTGCCCCTGGGGGAGAGAGGGATGGGGGGCACAAAATCAGAGACTGACCTGTCTTGCACACTCAAGTAACTGAATTGCCAAATTTGACACTATTAGCTGCATCTTTGTTCTAGAATTGAATAAAGTATCCCCTCTGCGTCTATCAGCAAACTCAGAAATTTTCAAGACACGAGTCAGTCCATCTGTATACACTTCATAACCTAAATTTACCATCTCTCTGCCACTGGATTGGCCATAGCCACTTCTCTCATTTTCAGGTTGCTTCTCAAATGGTAAATGGAACCCAAATCCTCTCTGTTGCTTGGTCCTGTAAACTTTTTTCCATTCACGCACCTTATCTAAGCTTATTTCACGCAATAGGTGCACATCTGGCATACACATCACAAAGAAGAACCTTTTTGAATCACAACAAGATGAAACACGGAAAAAAGTTATAATTTCACAAGAACACATATAATGTCCTTATGGGAACTTGACAAAATAGCCACAGGAAAAAGCTTCCAGTGAATGAAGCATCAGTTTTTCTGGATAGGTAAAGAGATTTCATTCATTAACTATCACATAGGTCCACTGTTACAACTATCAGAGCCTAAGTTCAGAATAGCAATATAGAAACAGAGAATTTGTTCCTATAAGCAAATTCAAGAAAAAGCACGGACAATTTAAGACCGGAGTAAAAGTGTAAGACCCAAAATAACATGTGAGAATGTATGGAAGACACTATCATAGAAGCAAACTAGCCTTACAACATTATGCCAACAATGATCAACCAAGCTCCTCTACCCGTGAAAGTTGCAATAGTTAATAAAAGTACAACTACTGCCTCCATGCGGGTTCACCCGCAATGGAAGTACGTCCACAGCTTCACCTTCCTTACCCCTTATGAGGGTTCCAATCTCTAAAGGCCAAAGCCTAAAGCTCAAGGCTCCACCTTCCCCAGCGACGGACAGTGCCGAATTCAGTACGCCAAACAATATAAAAAGGTTGTGTTTTTTTTGGATGAAAAAATGTTGTGTTAGAATTTCATTTTTCCATGTAGAGACCTGATGATTGATTGCATCAAGTCTGGAAGGGAATGGGCAAAGTTGATTTAGGTCTAGGGTTAAAATATTATCTTTTATATAAGACTAAATTCATCATCTAAAATATAATCCAGAAAACATCTCATCGGCCTTAACCCTAACTGATATTTATTTAGAACAACCCAAAATTCCTAATAACCAAACATAAACTAGTTTAGTTTCATCCAGTCCATATTTTTTTTAAGATAGTTTTCCCATAGTGTTCAGTTATTTTGCCTACTCATAAGACACCAAGGTATGTCCTAAAATATGGAGGTGTACGTTACAATATGAACAACTCAACTGCAATTCTTCAGCCATTAGAGACATGATATTTTATTATGCTAAAAGTGTTTAAATGTTTTTCCATCATGTGCAATGGAGTCAAAGACTCAATATTTTTTGGCTTGGAATATGATGGAATAAAGCAAAATGGCTTACTAAACTATCTGCGTTTCTTTGTTATGAAGCAGCAGTCAGTCCATGCAATTTTCGACGCAATTTTCACTATGGGTCATCCGGAAACAGTCTCTCTGTGCTTTAGGGTAAGACTGCGCACATCCGACCCCCCCTCCTTACCCCACCACAGGTGTGGGAGCCTTTGCAGCACTTGGGTAATGATGATGATGATGAATGATGATGAAAATGTTTAAATGTCCGAAATCGTGAATTAAAGATCCCTTCCCTTGGACAGAAAAGACTAACAAAGGATCGATCCATTTAATACCCCCATTAGTCTCTTCAATATAGTGATGAATTTGACCAAACTCTAATGCCCAACTTTTCCAAAATCAATCGAATCTCGTCTAAAATGTCCTACATATGAGAGCAATTAAGACTGAGCTAGATTTCTGAAGACAGTGAACTATACTTTGTAACTTTGATAGCAAAAGATTATAAGTGGAATTACCAGTATACTCAACAACAACAACAACATCCAAGCCAAGCCTTAGTCCCAAAAGAGTTTGGGGTCGGCTAACATGTATCGACATATGAACCATTAATAGAATTCCAATATTTTATCATGAGAAATGTATAAAGCAAGAAGCATATCAGGGCAGAAATTAGTACCACCAATTTGGATAATTAGCTTATGAGGAAGAGTCAAGTCATCCCATACGTAACTAATGCTACTTCCAGATCCCAGAATCTCCTGCACCAGTGAACCCTGAAACAATGAAAATTACACCAAAAGGTGCAACACACGAATTAAAATTCAAATATAGAACAAAAAACATTATCGCGATTGGGAAATTTGATTTCTAACCTTTTGGTAATATGTAATAGCAGTGTCATGCAAGCAGTTCTCAATCCTGTAAGGCGGGTCTAAATTTGGATGCTGGTAAAAGTGTAAAACAAGGCTAGAACCTTCTTCAACAACATAAACAGAAGCAAATTCATGTATATTGGAGTCATAAGATGTTGAATGATCTGATTGACTGGCCAGAGATTCCAAAGATCTTCTGAACTTAAGAAAAAATCGACCAAGTGAAGCAATGCATACTGGTCCTGACCAACTTAATCCAGGTTCATTCAGTCGGAACTGAATAAATGACAAATCATCTTCAGGCTTTTGGTGTTTTTTGAGAAAATTCTCAAAAACAGTAGTTTCTCTCTTTTTATGTACCCCTCTTCTCAACGTTATGGCCTCTCTTTGTTTACTGTTGAGAGTAATGATCGTTTCCATGCCATCTTCCTGTAGTATTGGCATTATTTAGTAATAGAGTTCTATCAAGCATTTTAACATGAAAATTCTGGACTAAAAATGAAAAAAAACAACCTCCAAATAACATTGACGGACATAGATAACCTCATTCGATTCATTCACTACGACGTATCGTGGGTTCACCAGTACCATTTGAGAAGGGAGTCCTTTACTAGTATATGGCCTTAAAGATACTCCCAACTTTATTATATGCTTAAGCCCAGATTTCCCGTCTAGTTCAAGGTCCACCTCTGTAAGGCCTGACAAAGCATCCATGTCCAGTAGTGCATCAGATGTGTTTTGATCTGTCATTGTGAAACGCACCTTGTGGCATCTGGGATTTACAAGAAGAGAAAGTGAATGAGGTGAAACTAATGGAAAGGCTAACCAAAACTTGGCATACCATTAGGAAGTCGGCAAGAAACAAAAACTAGCCATTGAAGGTAAAGGTATTTACTTCAAAAACAAGGACCTCCTAGATTTAGGAGGAAGATATGAACCTAGCTCTGGAGGAAATACGGAACCATGTTTTTGGACAACATCCCTGCATAGAGATGTACTGAGGTCAATAAGAAACAAAATTTTCTACTAATATGACAAACTTATAATTTACCTAGACATAGGCTTCTGATTTGCTGGGAAGCAAAACAAAGGAAAAGCCATATCATTTTCCAAAGTATATGAAGTAAAGATAGCAGCCTGTAAAGCACAAACATAGAAAAGATTAGAACTTGTAGCTAGAGGCTTGTGTAAACTGTTAATGACTTAAATATAATTCCAGGATATCAACCTCTAGTTTTCCCAGGTGTCCCCGAGAGAGTCTAAGCAATGCAAAATACTTTCCATTGCAAAAGTCTAATTCAATGTCTAGATGTGGGAGACTTCTTTTTTGTTTCTGTAACCTTTTCACCCAGTCAGCACTATCAATCGGTTTGCAACTTGAACCAAAAGCAGTCAAAGTGACAGCAAAATATTTAAACGCAGGGTCAGCATATAAGTTGACACAGGATCCTGAGGTAATAGTCGCAGTGTTCCATATACTGTCACTGCCTGCAGTTGAATGAGGATCTGCGCTAAGTTGGCATCCTACAGTTAGAATCAGTAAACTAAAACTTACTTTTAAATGAAATTTGTAGTACCTTTCTCGTTCAAAGCCACGTGAATCTCGGTTTGTAATAAGTTGGAGACACAAACAGTGGGAATAAGAAAGATTTCTTTCTGCTCTTGCAATGAAATTGAAGAACTCTTATCGACATGTACATATCCAAAGGTATCTGGGTGTGTAAGAGGTACATCCTTCCCAATGCTGTGAATCAGGAAGTGTATCTTAGCAGCACGCCCATCTTCCAGCTCTATATCACAATATGCAGTACTGAAGGAATATTTCAGTGATTTAACAGAAAATGCCTTCCGGACTTGGTAGCTTAATTTATCAAATAATCCTGATAGATGGACAGGCTTCCTCCCTTTGAGATCACTTGACCAGTGGACTGTTGAAACCTTAATGTTTGTTATCTCATCTATGATGCTTGGTCTAAAAGAGAGTAAGAAATTACCTGCAATTAAAAAAAAAAAAAAAAGGTCCCATCGATTCGAACATTTGCATGCCAAAAATTGGCCAGGTGAAAGGCAAATCCAAACAGGCATCCCAAATTTTGGCAGTGTGCTCTAGAAATTAGCACCCTGCAGCAATAGGGAATGCAATTTTATCTACAATGTAATTTCTTAAGTGTATCATTTTAAAAGCTAGTAGTGATCAGCTATGTAAAATATTAGTAGTAATTCCACATGCACATCTAAAACTTTCTTAAGCTTTTTAAATAAGTGTATCATTTTAAAAGCCAGTAGTGACCAGTTATGTAAAATAGTTAAAGCTTTTTATTTTATATATATATATATATATTCTTTTTATCCTTTTTATCTTATCATTTTTATCTTTATCTTATATTTATCTTTATGTTTATGTTTATCTTTATCTTTATCTTTATCTTATCTTTTTTATCATACTTTATCTTTTTGTCTTTCTTATCTTTCATTTATTTTTGCCTCCGATATCATGTATTGAATCATTTTTCCATCATTTGCAATGGAGCCAAAGATTCATTATTTTTTGGCTTGAGAATATGATGGAATAAAGCAAAATGGCTCACTAAACTGTCTGCGCTTCTTTGTTATGAAGCAGCAATCAGTCTATGCAATTTTGGACACGGTTTTCACTATGGGTCATCTGGAAACAGTCTCTCTGTGCTTTTGTACAGGGGTAAGACTGCGTACATCCGACCCCCCCTTACCCCACCGTAGGTGGGAGCCTTTGCGGCACTGGGGTAAATGAAAATAATGACAATGATGAATGATCATGTATTGAATCATGTTAGCCCGTTAGCTGAGCCCAAAATCTTTTGGATCTAAGGCTTGGATGTTGTTGTTGAAATTTTTGCATATCATTGATTCTTTATTAATTATTTTGGCAGGATGGGTGTTACTTTTCAAATTTGATTGGTGAGATAATCCAAACTTTTATGAACCCATCTAAGGTTATCATTTGTGGGCAAGAAGAATTGAAATAAAAAAGAACTTTTCTGGAGCGTTATAATCCAACCTTACCAATACTTAGTGACATTAAAGCCTTTCTTTGTTCACCAGAGAGATTAATGGCATCAAATGTGGCCATGGAATCATCAATTGTATCCCCAGCATTCAGAAGAACAGAAGCATACTCAGTTTCTTTTTGTTGACCACGTTGAAAACGCAGCTCCAAAGGGAAATCAGTTTGATTGTGAACTTGAAGCAATGGAGATATCACAACTGACAAGCCATCCTAGGATTGACAAAAAGAAATATGGCATTCCTATATTAACAACAGTATCACATTTCAATCAACTTCCACAAAAGAAGCAATTTGTGATGGTACCTCAGTCATTGGTGAAATTTCGACCACGAGACATGGACCAGGGAAGGTTTTTGATTCTGAATTATCAGATGAAAAAAGCTAATTATAAGGTACCACAGGAATTAAAAAATAGTACACAAATAATACGAACAAATGTACAATGTCATTCATACTGAAATACTACAGAAGATCTGATAGGGACCCACCTATTGACTATTAAACAGACTAGTAGCTATTAGATTGGGCCTAATGGACTTAAGAATTGGGCCTAATAAACCAAGAATAATAATAATAATAAGTGTAATAGTTAGTATAAATAGACTAGACTGGGGAGTAGTCGGGTAGGCTGTTTTAGACATTCGGTCTTGGGACTTGGGAAGATTCGAGAGCTAATCTCTTTCTTTTGGGGGGCTTCGGCTCATTGGGGGCTTCGGCCAGTTTCTTGTTACGACTGTTCTTGTTCTTCTTCATCAATAAAATTCAGTTTGAATTCTTGATTTTCTTTCTGTAAATTGTCTAGATTCTTGGGGTATCTATCATTGGTATCAGAGCAAACGATCTTGTTACTTGTAGACCTATACATGGTAGGAACAATGGAAAATTGGGAGCACACGATGGAAAAGATGCGCGAACAAAACAGGAGGTTTTGCGATAATATGCGCGAACAAAGAAAGCGGTTTTGCGAAGAGATGAGCAAATTAACCTTGCAAATAAACAATCGGCACTCGCAAGGAAGATCGAGGACAAAGTCGCAGAAGCAATCGCAGAAAGAGGAGTCGCGAAGGTCGCAGACAGAGTCGCCGAAGAATTCTCACCATACGCAGAATTCCTCATCGCAGTCCAAATCGCGAACTTCTTCTCATTTGTCAGAATCGCGTACAGTTTCTCACCAGGCACATAATTTTTCGCATCATTCTTCGCCGAGCTCTTCCCATCGATCTGAGCATAACTCCTCCCATCGCTCTTCGCATAGCTCTTCTCATCATACTTCGCATCATCATTCGCGAAGGTCATCTAATAACCCAAAGAAATCAGAAGAGAATTTTGACTACTCTCCTACGCATCGCAACTCTCATCATCGACACTCAGATAGTTCAGAGAGATCGGAGGAGCATAAGCTTCGCAGAGGGAGTGGAGAACGATCGAGGAAGTCTAGGCCCCTTCGAGTATTTGACACACTAAAGTCGTCGCAGTGTCTTAACCATCGGAAGATTGAGTCGCGAACTTCGACTCACAGATCACAGATCTGTATACGCGGACATCCCTATCCTCGATCAACTTGCCTAAGGAGGCATCACGATCAGAAAAAGAATCTTCGGATTCGCCAGTTGGGTCACAAGCTATTTCTGAACCTGCGCAAGGTTTTTTTCAGTCAATAAAGGAGATTGAGGTGGAGACAAATAAATATGTATTCCAGAAAATGAATGACAAGGAAGAAATCGAAGAGAAAAGACAGGTTGCGAACAAGGTGGATTTAAATCCCTGGAACAAAAGAGGTATGGTCCAGTTCTTCTTGAGGATCGTGTTTATCATCTTTCTGGGAAATCACATGCTAATTTTCAAATTGGGGCATTGATTTCGCCTGGAATTTCACCAACTGGGAGGAATGTTATGAGTGGAGGAAGACTGGTTATGGATGATAAAGAGGCTGAAACAGCAGTGTACAATCAAGAATTGACTTTTGAGATGTACTCTTCTAGTATGTTTAAAACAATCTTTAAAACCCAGGTTGAAGAGGGACTTCCAGCTCCGTATAATTCGAAGGATCATCAAGAATATGCTCCAGTTGTTTCTTCTGCTATTGTACATCTGAGTGGGAAGGGACCAATTAGTTGTGATTCACCTGACAACTTAGGGGTGGATTGTGACAGGAGTGCTCAGAACTACAAGTTATATCAATGAGAAAACGGCAGGAAGTTATGTGGAACAAGATATTGAAACTAAGGAACAGGTGAAAGTGAAACAAGGCTTGAAAATAGCAATGTTTTCTTCCGGGGAAGAATCTGCTTACCTGCTAGGACGCCAATTTTGGAAGCCTTACTTGGGAAATAATCCTTCATGTTCCTTGGTTAGGAGAAATGCAACTGGAATAAGGGGTATCCTTACTTACCTGCCAAAACCTTTAAGGTTTTCTTTCTCAAATAAGGTAGGCAAGGATGAAAAAGGGGGAGAGGTTGAAAGCTGCATAAAGGAGTTTCCATTTAGTACAGTATTAGTTTCAGAACATGGGAAGCATGAGGGGCTGCAAAAAGGTGAAGAAATATTTTTTGATATGGAGTGCGGGAAGGTGACTGAACAGAAGGAAACTGCACTACAAAATTATTCTGCTGTGGGAAGTTCTGTGATAATAAATCTTGTACTGAATTCACTAATCCATCAACCAGTCAAGTACTGGGAAGGAAGAGGCGCAAAGAAGAAGAGGAAGCTGAAGATCATAGCGGTTTCCTATCGCCCACCTCGAGGACAAGGTGGTTGTTTAGGGTGGGAGTATTGATAGGGACCCACCTATTGACTATTAAATAGACTAGTAGCTATTAGATTGGGCCTAATGGACTGTTAAGAATTGGGCCTAATAAACCAAGAATAATAATAAGTGTAATAGTTAGTATAAATAGACTAGACTGGGGAGTAGTCGGGTAGGCTGTTTTAGACATTCGGTCTTGGGACTTGGGAAGATTCGAGAGCTAATCTCTTTCTTTTGGGGGGCTTCGGCTCTTTGGGGGCTTCGGCCAGTTTCTTGTTACGACTGTTCTTGTTCTTCTTCATCAATAAAATTCAGTTTGAATTCTTGATTTTCTTTCTGTAAATTGTCTGGATTCTTGGGGTATCTATCAAGATCAAATCATAACTATGTCTAATTAAGAAGACCGTTGCAACACATATCAAAATGATGACATTTAAAATACATGAGGGAGCAGTTTCTTAATTCAACCCATGTAATTTGCATAACTAACAAATAACTGAAGGCATTTGAATACAAATGTTGACAACATCCAAGCCCTAGTCCCAAAAGAGTTTGGGGTCAGCTAATTTGAATTGAATTCTCTAGCTAAAAAAGAGATTAAGCCATTGTCTGTTTGGAAGATTTTAGGGAACTGAAGGTGCATGTAATGTGTTTGAGTGAAAAGGTCGGGGCAGGGGGGCTGGAGGAGTTATGGACTCACAGTATCCCACACTACGCATATCTCACTTCTCCAAATTGGTGATTTTGGCATAGTGATATTTTTCTTAATTTTAGCTTCAATTTTTAGTAAATCTTCTAGCATACAATATCATGATACATATAAGGCTTAAATATGTTTTTAGTCCCTGCAATTACATTGCTTCTTGTTTTACGTCCCTGTAAAATTGTTTTTTTCTTTTAAACCTGTAACTTATGTTCCTTTTCTTTTTAGTCTCTCACCGATCATAACAACTTCCGGTTGACAACAAAACAACCTTTACTGTTAATTGTCCCCCTCCGTCCCCCTATAATTGTCCCGTTTTTTCATTGTTTGATGTGCCCCTATTATTGTCCCATACCATATTTGGTAACATTTGTGTGGCTCTAATTCATTCTTACTTTATTCTCACTTTATCAACTCATTATCAACCACATAATTCTACTTTTCTTAAAAACCACACCACTCTCTTCCCTCCCAATATTAGGGGGACGGAGGTAGTATTAGATATCCTATCATTCTTCATCATGACATTCCAAAAACTCGTAAATTTATTTTCTCGAGGGTCGTTAAAACCTAATTAAAAAACATGAATTATTAGTTTTACATTGTTTTAACTCCAATATTGTTCTCCAAGAAGTTAGAAAATGGTGAATTTAAAAGTTTCCAGTAACATTATTTTTTTCTAAATGGAGACTGTCTCAGAGTTAAAGACGGATTAAAATGAAAATAGTATTTTGCAGGGATCTAAACCAAAGTGTGTTGTATTTACAAGGACTAAAAACATACTGAAGCCTGGATTTAATCATTAGTTACAGTAAATTGTAATAAAAAATTCATACTATCATATTTTTATGAAACACTAACTCTTGCCACTCTTCTTGTTTTCACTGAACCAAACAAGTTTTTCAACCTCACCTCCTTTTACATTTTCCCCGTCTCTCCTTTCCCCTCTTTGAACCAAACAAGGGATCAAAGATAAAGAAACAACCCAGCTAGTCTGCTACACTTAATATCCTAGTTGTATCAACAGATAATACAGATTTGAGATCTTGCCGAAAGAAGATAATAATGATAATAATAAATAATAATCAACTAAAAGAAAAGAAACAACCTGTAAGAAAATGATTAACATTTCTATTAATTCAGATATAAACAGTTTTGATTCATGTTGCTGAAAAAAGACAAACTCGCCTTTCGATGATTCTATACGTGTTCTGCAAGAGAATGTTTGGGCTTCCAAGAGAGAGAGATGAATCAAAGAAGTAGAAAGGACCCTCGCCTCTGTAAGTTGGATTGAAAAAATAGATGCGTCTGGGGTTTGATTTGTTGAAGCCAAATGCCTGAGATGCACATCCTTAAGAAAAAGTAGTAACTAAAAAGATAGCTGTGATGACAATAGAGGTTGATTTATTACATTGCAGGTGGGTTTTGATTTATATTGCTTCATCAGAAAAGGGGGAGAAAACTTTTTACCAATTTTCTTTTAAAAATAATTTCAATTTTAATAGGGTTGCTAGAGAAAGATGGATGCAATAATTCACATGGAGTGATTTTTAGCAAGCTGCAAGCTAGCCCAACCAAGAAAACCCCAGCAGTTGTAACATAGCAGATTACAAGATTTGTTCAAGCCTTCCAAGAGAAATAGCACCGAACATTTCAATCTGAAATACATAAATATACTACTGTACCTTAAAAACATGATATTAGACTGTCTTCCAGCAACTGAAACATCTTGATTATCATAAAAGTTACAGACGAGCGTCAAGCATGACTTGTTTTCGATCTGTAGGATGGAGACTATTAAATTTCTAATCAATAATACTAGGCATTATGATGCATTTGGTCCTCCACAAACAGCATATTATTAAGCATATACTATGTACTTCAGGTAAAAGGTTCAGATATGGTATGGAAAACCTTGCAGCAGTTCGCCAAAATATTGGAGCTTCTCACTGTGTAAGGTCCAGCCAAATTAAAATGTCCAATGATAAAGAGTATGATATCGAGTGAAAGTTCACTCATTGTAAAATTTAACTGCAAATGCCATGCAACAGAAAATTAGAAATATCAGACAACGAGCCGCAGCAAATAAAGAGAAGTAGGACACAAGATAACAGACCAATCCAGTTCTTATATAGAAATGACCGGGCATCTGATGTGGAACATTTCCTAAGTCCTCGGAGTGGAGTCTATAACGATAGAAAAGGACAACTTCAAGTGGATGCATAAGTTCTCTCCTGCAAAAAATTAAATGTATTGAAGCATTGGGGAAAGTGATATGGGTTCTCCTGATATTTCTTGGATAAATAATGTTAACTAAAAAATTGCTTACCATATGTTTTTCTTGGCATCAAAAAAATGTAGTATAGCTTGTAACCTGCTTATAACCCGAAATTTAATGTTTGAAATCTGAACAACGGTTTCAGTCGAACTAACAGATCCGTGAAGGAGTGGAAACTTTTCCTTGGTATGTGAAAGTTCATGCACAATGGTCCATGAAATATTGTCCACTGTAATGGTTATACCATAACTATTTTCACTTTTTCCAGGATTTGCTATATCTTCTAAATGTAAATCACACTGACTACCAGTCTGAGATACCTCCCCTAATTGGCTACTAGGCAAATTATTGTTAACAGGTGGAAGATGATTCGGAAGTACTTTCCACTTGAATGGATTTCCAGGCTTGCTGACCAGTTCAAGGACTCCATCAACAAAAGCAGCAGCCCGGCCATTTTTCTTGTTCACAAGTTGAAACATATGTTTAGTTGAGGGGAACATTTCACAATCAGCAGCTCCCTCGAAAGCTTTCGATTCACAAGGAATGGCATACCAAAGTGTGCATGCACCACGATTGGAGCTGGAAATGTCAACATAATCAGATCTCAAGTGGCAGCTTAAGCGCAGCGGTTCCCCAGATTCATCCGTAGCATACAGCGAAATCAATGAGAAATAAGGAATTTGTGGCCTCCACCTCCTGGAATCATGATACTTGATCTGAGCATAGCAAATAGAATAAAGACACCTTAGACGCACTTAATGCCTTCCTTTTGGTGAACAAGTTTGCAAATGAAGCAATGGACTGAAGTAGAAGGGTCCCACTGAATGTTAAACAGAAATCACATGCATTTTCTGCCTAATGCACCGGTAAATGTTATTATCTTAAAACCTTATAGTTTAATATTTAATCTGTGGACAAAAACAAAGAGGCAGATATACGAAATACAAAACCATACTAAATTGTTGAATACAGCAGCAAATAGAATTCAATAATTTATTTCTCAACATAAATCATTTTCTCATTGTGGCTGTCTCATTAGTAGGAACCATTTGTTGATGACAATTACCGAAGGTGATCACATCCATCATTTTTTCATAAATGAATACGCCGTGAAATAGTCACAGTAACAACGCATTTAGCATTTAAACATTTACCAAGGCATTATATTGAAAAAGATCTGCAATAAAGAATTCTTCTTACCCTGAAGAGAGCCCTCTCGCCTGCAAGTGAATAGTGTATATCACCAACTAAACTATAACTATTTTCACCACTATCAACTGCAATAAACATATGTTGATAGACATCTTCAATGGCAACAATAGTTCCTGTTCATATTTCAACTCTTAAATCCAGTATCCTTCAAAATCGTCAATTTGGTGTTAAATAATTTTACGCAAATATCATGCCACCAATCCAAACATAGTTGGAATTAAGGTGCTGATGAAGGTGGTGACCATCACCAAAGAAAGAGAATTACCATCAGGAACCATGTGATCCATCTTTCCAACAAACTCCTGACTACTGGTCAAGTTCCTTTGTTGCACATCTCTACTAATATCATTGCTATAAAGCCCAGAAAATGACTCACCAGCAAGCAGTATCATCTAATAATCCCAGCAAATAAAGATAGGTGAGATCAAATAAGAGGAACAAGATTAAGCCCCAGTAGAAGAGAAGCTACAAAATAAACTTGAAACACAAGTTGCGAGAAAATAACAAACTATAGAATAATACTCAAAATCACATCAAGAGACATATTATCAAGATATCCATCATGCTTAGATCCAGTAAATCTGAATATCACACCTGCTTATTGGAAGAATATCAAATTGTATTAAAAAGAGGTTAAACTGTTGGAAGTTTTAATTATGTAGTCTGTTATTAATGTGGTTTGTTTTAATTTTTCCTGAAAAGGTGAAACTGACAAGTAAACTTTTAAAGGTATGTCCTTAAACTCACCCATTATAAATTGTTGAAGTAGTCAGTAGATGACAGCTATTATTTGAGCTCAAGCACTCTAATACCCTATAGACAACTTTGAGCCACCTTATATGCAATTATGCAAATATTATTGTCTGCACTTTGCACAATGTCACCCTTTCTACCCATATATCTACTTGTTGTATACATGTATTATAATTTAAAGGTAGAATGAGTTCTCTCTGTTCAACTCTAAATGCGTGTTACGATAAAATAACAAACTATATAGAATAATACTCAAAACCACGAAAGACATATTATCAAGATATCCATCATACTTAGATCCAGTATATCTGAATATTACTCCTGCTTATTAGAAGAATATCAAAATATATTAGAAAGAGGTTACAATGTTGCAAGTTTTAATTATGTAGTGTTATTGAGGTGTTTTGTTTTCAATTTTCCTGAAAAAGGTGAAACCAACAAGTAGACTTCTAAAGGTATGTCCTCAAAGGCTCAAACTCACCCATTATAAATTGTTGAAGTAATCAGTAGATGACAGCTATTATTTGAGCTCAAGCACTCTAATACCATATAGCCAACTTTGAGCCGCCTTATATGCTAATATTATTATCTGCACTTTGCACAATGTCACCCTTTCTACCCTATATCTACTTGTTGTATACTTGTATTACAATTTAATGGTAGAATGAGTTCTCTCTGTTCTTAGCTTTCAGGTTGGTTTCTAATGGCAGCTACTTCATCCTGAACAGTCTACATTTCCCATAAAATAATAGTAAAATATCAAAATAGAATGAAAACAGCCCTTGATGATACTGTTCACCTGTATTTCAGGCAGAGAGATGGTCATGTCAAAACCTGAAAGAGAACCATGGCCAACCCAAAAATATTTCAACTGCTGAGAATCTATCCAATTTCTCATCACACGCCGCTGAACCACTATAGAGGCTGATAAGTCTCGCATAATATAGTTTTGAGGAGACGCAAGCAAGTTTTGTGATACAACATCATTCACACAAGATTTTCCTGAATCATCAGCAATAATTTCCTTTTGAAGAACATGAGAGCCTGAGCTACTTGCATCATCAGAGTGAATCTTAGTCTGAGACTTTAAAGAGGAAACTGAAGGACCACTGTGTCTCTTGTTTGACATCAAAGGAGAAGAAGAGGAGAGAATGTTGGTGTCTCTGATTTTCTGTTCCGTGCCTATGTCAACAGAGCATGAAAGAATTGAAAATTTTGAAATACTAAATGAAAACTTCATAGGTTCTTCGAGGTTAAAATGACTGGTAGCCACAAGCAGGAGTTCCTGAAGTCTACCTGCAAAGGAGATCAAAACTTCTCAAACATTTGGCTACATCAATAAAGTTAAAGGGGTAAAGATGGTACCGGATTCATCTCTGCCCAGGAATGCCAGAGAAAGTTGCGAAATGTTTATACTCAGCGCCTTCAATTGGTTCCAATTAATTAATTGCTGGTTTTTCAATTCTTGGTTTGGTAGATTTCTCATAGCTTCCGCATTTCCAGCATCTTTTTCTCTGGATGATGTTGCAGCAGGCCAAAGCTCACTGAACCGGCAACAGTATAGTGCAAAGCATTGAACAAACATTATAAGTGCTGCTGATTCAATCACAACATAACCTCCCTACACAACGTTAACATAATCCATTGGATAAAATTAGGAGCAGCAGAAGAGGACCGAAGAAACTGCATATAACCATAGAGTGATAAGAACAGAACAGAGACCTGAGTCTGGCAAGAGATATTATGAAATTCTCCACCCACAGAAAGAGATCCTTCAAGTTTATTTGATTTGTGGGGTTGAACTAACAATTTTTTTACAGGGCATCCAGCTAAATAAACTTCAGCAAGAACAATGTTCATGTGTAAACAATCAAAAGAATGCTCATCAGCTTTCGCCGCCGAGGGGGGGTCTTCAGAAATATGCAAAGTTGCACTGCCAGATGTAGAAACATCAGTTGAATTTTTCAAACTGGGGAGTGGTATGGCTTTCCAGCATATTTCAAATTTACAATTTGAACATGATGCTCCACATAACTGATGGAATGATTGGATAACATTTGTAAGTTCTAATCGATCAGAAACATCAGCAATCTCATTTATTTGTTCCAGAATATCAGATTGAAACCCAGATAGTTTGATGCAAATATCCACCTTTTCTGTTTCAAATGAAAACAACATATCAATCTGATGAACAGATATGTGGATTCCATAGTCTAACAAGGCTTCACTATCAAGCTTCTGGTTGGTATCTTTGTGAGCATTCATCCTATCTGAACCTGCACTACACCGCTTCCTGGAATGGTGAAGGATGATTTCAACTGATTTCAACTCACAGATATTCTCAAGAATGACAAGACTACTAAAAAACATTCCACCTCTAGTCATCACTACTCCATGGTTTCCAAGATTTGAAGACACTTCTTGGCGTGAATTCTTTTGATGATTAAGGCAGGTAGCTAAACCAGGCAAATCAGATACATGTAACATTGTACGAGACAAACTATGGGCTGCCTGCCACAATGAGATAATATGGTTGATATTTAGCACAACAATCTTGAGCCATGACAGTTTTACATGAAAGAGAGGGAACCCTTTCTGTACAAGTTTTTGACTATACCATGACTTACAGAGTTACAGTAGATCATTTCAATTAGGGTCGATCTACATTTGTGGCAATCTGGCTGATAAAAGTACTTTTGAAGGTAATCACCCAATACGCAAAAAAGGGTGGGTAAATCATACTATTTTAAGAAGAGACTGAACAATGCCTCACTGATGTTAGCCAATCCAAATGTTACGGTCGAGTGTCGAAACCCTAAATCCTAGTTTATTGGGATCAGCCCACTTTATATAGTTACCCTAGTTGTAACCTAGTTAAAGCTATAACTATAGCTATTGTTGTAATCTTTTATAACATGAATAAGAATGAGAATCATATATTTGACATGGTATCAAAGCCATGAATTACCTAGTTTTCAGCTTATTGTTTAGTTTTTTGGCATGAAGTTTTATGGTAGGAGTAACATTTTCTAATGACTGCTTATCTTTTGAGAGATTCCAGTAGTGTGTTTTCAAAAACAATCCTACCGCACGCCTTGGAACATTAGCGCAACACACCACCAGAAATTTCGCCGTCAGAGACCCTCCTACGCGCATCCGGAAGTCAAAAAAAAACCTACACTGCTCATTTCCAGATCTACTGTTCTCCGCTGCTCCACTTTTGTCACCGCGTATACAAAAAAACAGCCATCCCCCGGCGATCCTCCCAAAAATATCTGGACTCTGTCCGCCGCCCCGGAAAACCCACACGCCGCTGCCGTACCTCCCCCACCGGGCCAGTCTGCCAAAAATTCCAAGTCCGATATTCTGTCTTTGTTAGAACCTGCAATTCTAGTCTAACAGATCACAGAATTGATTCAAGAACTCAAGGCAACTTTTATTACTTTTTAGGCAACAAGATAGAGATACAACTCTGATCTTCCCACTCCAGATTACAAGTCAAAACAGCCTATCTACAACACCCAGCCGTATGCTATTTATAGTAAGAAAGGATAACAACAGGTAGTTATTAGCTACTAACAAACTTAACTAATAACCGACCTTACTTTCTCGTATAGTACACTTTACCAAAGTATTTATCCCCTCTATTCGAATTAGTAAAGGCCCTATCAATTCTTCCCTCCTGAAAATCCAACTGCCCTCAAGTTGGAAAGTAGGAAATTGCTGTTTGATGTTATGTTCTGTCTCCCAAGAATCTTCAAACTCCGGAAGATCTCTCCAATGTATCAAAACTTCCTTCTCTCCAGCTGAATTTCTTCTGACACCCTTCACTTCCTCAGGCCACACCAATAATTCACAATCCTCAGTTAAACATTTAGGAAGATCTTGACAGAAGCTTGCAGGTTTCAACTCCTTCAAAAGGGATATATGAAAGACTGGATGGATCCTGCACCCCATAGGTAGCTGCAGTTTGAAAGCCACAGGATTTATTTCTTCTAGGATCTCATAGGGTCCATAGAACCTGGGAATCAATTTCTGATTAATTCTCCTAGCTAGACTCCTCATCTTGTAAGGCTGTATCTTTAAATACACCCTGTCACCAACCTGCAACTTCAACTCTCTTCTATGTCTGTCAGCTTGTTGCTTCATTAAATTCTGAGCCTGAGTCAAATGTTCTTTCAATTCTTTTAGCAATTCATTTCTTTCTGCTGTCAATCTTGATACTTCCTCCACGGCTGATAGGCTGACATCTCCTCTGATAATTACAGGTGGGTCTTGACCAAATAGTTCCTTATAAGGAGTGTCTTGTAAGGATATATGATAATTGGTGTTGTACCATAGTTCTGCCCATGACAGCCATTTAACTCAGCCATTTAACTCACTGCTTGGGTTTCCTGCCAGTCATGCATCTCAAGTAAGTCTCTAAACAACGGTTGACTACTTCCGTTTGTCCATCACTATGAGGATGATATGCAGCACTATACTTCAGTGTAGTACCTGCTGCCTTGAATAATTCTGACCAAAATGTGCTCAAGAAGAGGTTGTCTCCATCACTTACTATGGATCTGGGGAATCCATGTATTTTCACTACTTCTCTCATAAACAACTCAGCAACTTCCTTAGCATTGTAGGGATGGAATAGAGGTAGAAAATGATCAAATTTTGATAACTTGTCAACCACTACCAAGATGGTATCTTTTCCAAAAGATTTAGGTAAACCCCCCACAAAATCCATACTGATATCAGTCCAAGTATGAGTAGGTATAGGTAAAGGCTGCAGTAAACCTGCAGGTTTTAAAGCCTGGTATTTGTTCCTCAGACATGTGTCACACCCTTGAACAAATCTTTGAACCTCAGATCTCATCCCCACCCAGTCGAATAGACCGGATATTCTTTTCATTGTCCTGAATTGCGTTGAATGTCCTCCCAATGCTGATTCATGATACTCTTTTAATATCTTTGCAATTCTGGCAAACCCTTTTGGTGTTACCAACCTTCCTTTGAAATATAGCAATCCACCTTTGATCATAAAATTTCTCACCTTGTCTGGTTGAGTTAAAACCTTCTGAATGATATGTAGAAAATGTTACATTTATTTCTTAATTATTGTGTGTACATAATTACCGGATAGATTAGATTCGAAGACTGGTCTATTAGATCAGATTAGAAGTTGTTGCTTATTGATAAGATTGTAGTTGGTCAGATCCTAAAAAATAGGATCTACTCTGGTAGTTTGTTACTTGTACATCCTGTATTTATACCCCAGCCGATTGGCATATTCAATCAAGGAATTTTATTCCCAAAACCTACATGGTATCAAGGCCTTGAATTTACACATCTCAAATGGTGGAATTCGAACACTCTGACTCATCTCCTTATTCACAAACCAGTAACCCTAACTCCCATATTAGCTCAATGGCAAACTATCAGGTCTCGGTTAATTCATCTATGCTCATCACTGGGCATAGATTGAATGGAAGGAATTACCTAGAGTGGTCACAGTCTGTCAAGTTAGCAATTGATGGCAAGGGCAAACTGGGATACCTAACTGGTGAAATCAAAGAGAAAAAAAATGGTGAAGATGGCTACAGTGTCTGGAGGTCAGAAAACTCACTTGTTACAGCATGGCTTCTCAGTTCAATGGATGCATCAATCGCCAAACCTCATATGTTTATGAAAACTGCAAAAGAGGTATGGGATTCCATTAAAGAAACCTATTCAGATCTTGAGAACTCTTCTCAGATTTATGAATTAAAAACAAAGCTGTGGCAGTCCAAACAAGGAAGTAGAGATGTCATCTCATACTATAATGAGATGGTATCCCTATGGCAAGAGTTGGATCAATGCTATGATGCTGAAGAATGGGAGAGTGCCAAGGATCTGGCAAGACACAAGAAGAGGGAGGAAAATGATAGGGTCTATATGTTCCTAGCAGGAATTAATAGAGACCTGGATGAAGTCAAGGGAAGAATTCTTGGAAAAAAACCTCTACCTTCAATCAGGGAGGTATTTTCTGAAATCAAGGTGGAAGATAGTAGGAAAAAGGTCATGAATAACACTCCAGTACATCATGATGAACCAGGAGAGTCCTCAGCAATGATTGCCAAAGGAAATGAGAAGAAGAAGCCTTGGTGTGATCATTGCAAGAAGCTATGGCACACTCGGGAAACCTGTTGGAAGATTCATGGCAAACCACCCGGAGCAGGACAGAAAAAGGTTGAAAGGACCCTACATACTGCCATACCTGAGACTCAACAGGAGCCACAAATCAATTCCCAGCAGCCCTCCTTCACAAAGGAACAGATAGAGCAACTCCTTAGCCTTCTAAATACTCAGAAAAATTCCAAACCTGAAACTTCCTCTTGTTCTTATGCCCAGAATGGTACCATTTCATCATTTTTCTGTTCTGGAAAACCTAAAAGTACCTGGGTCATTGACTCAGGAGCTACAGACCATATGACTTCTATTCCAAATCTTTTCTTTTCATATAAGCCCTGTGCAGGGGACAAAAAGGTCAAAGTGGCAGATGGCTCTTTTTCAGCCATTGCAGGGATGGGAAATATTAAAATTTCCTCATCTGTAAACCTCTCTAAAGTCCTACATGTCCCTAATTTATCCTGCAATCTTGCCTCTGTTAGCCAGTTAACTAAAGACTTACAATGTCGTGTTATCTTTTATCCTTCTTATTGCATTTTTCAGGACCTGGCATCGCGGAAGATGATTGGCAGTGCTAGGGAGGAAGATGGACTCTATATCTTTGATGAAGGAACTCAATCAAATAAAAGAGGTCAAAGAAATGCTTGTTTGCAAACTGTTTCCTTTTTAAACAATAAAGAGTTGTATTTACTTCACTTTAGACTAGGACATCCTAGTTTTTATTATTTAAAAAAGATGTTTCCTCAATTATTTCTGAATAAAGATGTCTTTGTGTTTCATTGTGATATATGTGCACTTGCAAAACATCACAAAAGCTCTTATATTCCCCAGAGTTATAAACCCACTAACCCTTTTACTTTGGTACATAGTGATATTTGGGGTCCATCTAGAGTATCAACTATAAAGGGAAAGAGATGGTTTGTAACTATTATTGATGATCATACAAGAGTTACATGGGTTTTTCTAATCAAAGAAAAATCTGAAGTGGAAAAGGTATTTAGGGATTTTTATGCTATGGTCCAAACTCAATTCAATACCAACATTAAACTGGTAAGAAGTGATAATGGCCTGGAATATTTTTCTCAAAACCTAAATAACTTTTTTACTGAAAAAGGAATAATCCATCAAAGCTCGTGTCAATACACCAGCCCAGAATGGAATTGCAGAAAGGAAGAATAGACATTTACTTGAAGTCACTCGTGCAATCATGTTTTCAACAAAAATACCAAAATATCTGTGGGGGGAAGCTGTTTTACATGCTACTTATTTGATTAACCGCATGCCATCAAAAATTTTAGGATTTAAAAGTCCTATCAATACTCTTCAGCAGTACTTTCCTTCAAACAGATTGATAAGTACTCTTCCACTGAAAATTTTTGGTTGCACAGTGTTTATAAAAAATCCAGAAAAATCTACAAGTAAGTTCGATCCTAGAGGAACAAAATGTGTTTTTTTAGGTGTTTCTTCCACTCAAAAAGGGTATAAATGTTTTGACCCTGCTACCAAAAAAATGTTTATTACAATGGACACTTTTTTTGTGGAAGATAAAGATTTTTTTGATACTCATCTTCAGGGGGAGAGATTAAGTGAAGATGTTCAAATAGTGCCACATATTCATGAAAACCTTAATTTTCTTGATATTAATCTGGATGATAATTCCTTTAATGGAAGAATATCTGAAAATGATCAAGAATTAACAACTAATGAAATAAATACAACTGAACCAATTGGAAAGGATCAACAGACAAGTCAATTCTTTGGCAAAGTTTATGAGAGAAGAGTTCAAAATCAAAGAATAGAGGAAGTCCAAGAACCTACAACTGTCTATGATTCTGACCCTATGCCAGAGAATGAAAAAGGTAATGCTTCCAGTCACCTTGATCTTCCAATTGCCCTCAGAAAAGAAAAAAGAACATGTGTTAAATACCCTATCTCAAACCATGTTTCTTATTCTAAATTATCCTCATCTTTTGCAACCTTTACTTCCAGTGTTTCTTCTATTTCTATTCCCTCAACTATACAGGATGCTCTATCTAAACCTGAGTGGAAGAAAGCTGTTTTGGAGGAGATGGAAGCTCTTGAAAAGAATCAGACATGGAAGCTTGTAGAGTTGCCCAAAAGCAAACCAACAGTTGGGTGCAGGTGGATTTTCACTCCTAAATTTAAAGCAGATGGAAGTTTGGAGAGATATAAAGCAAGGTTAGTAGCTAAGGGGTACACACAGACCTATGGCATTGACTACACAGAAACCTTTGCACCAGTTGCAAAGTTGAACACTGTAAGAATCCTTTTATCTCTTGCTGCTAATTTGGACTGGCCACTGCAACAATTGGATGTAAAGAATGCTTTTTTAAATGGAAAACTTGAAGAAGAAGTATATATGAAACCTCCTCCTGGATTTGAGAATAAATTTGGTTCAAAGGTTTGCAAATTAGAGAAAGCCTTGTATGGACTTAAACAGTCACCAAGAGCTTGGTTTGATAGGTTTACAAAGTTCATAAAGAAGCAAGGGTTTAATCAGGCTCAAGCAGATCATACACTCTTCATGAAGTTTTCAGGCAAGGGGGGGATTGCAATATTAATTGTCTATGTAGATGATATTATCCTCACAGGAAATTATCATACAGAGACTAAGAACTTGAAAGAAAAACTTGCCCATGAATTTGAAGTTAAGGACCTAGGAGACCTAAAATACTTTCTGGGAATGGAGATAGCTAGATCAAAGAAGGGTATTGTTGTCTCACAAAGAAAGTATATCTTAGATCTTCTGCAGGAAACTGGAATGAGTGCATGCAAACCAGCAGACACCCCAATTGACCCCAGTCAGAAGTTGGGAGATGTTAAGGAAGGAACTCCGGTTGATATTCACCAATATCAAAGACTGGTGGGAAGATTAATATATCTGGCACATACAAGGCCAGATATTGCATTTGCAGTAAGTATGGTGAGTCAGTTTATGCATCATCCTTTCCAAGAACATCTTGATGCTACTTACAGGATTCTAAGGTACCTGAAGAGCTGTCCAGGGAAAGGACTGTTTTTCAAAAAGGGGAACAGTAGGAGGGTTGAAGCCTTTACTGATGCAGATTATGCTGGCTCAATTACTGATAGAAGGTCTACTTCTGGATATTGCACTTATGTATGGGGAAATCTAGTAACTTGGAGAAGTAAGAAACAAAATGTAGTTGCTAGAAGTAGTGCAGAATCAAAATTTAGATCTATGGCAAATGGAATGTGTGAATTACTCTGGATCAAGAGAGTAATTACAGAACTGAAGATGGAAATAGAACTGCCTATGAGACTGTATTGTGATAATAAAGCAGCCATTAGCATTGCCCATAATCCTGTGCTACATGATAGAACCAAGCACATTGAAGTGGACAGACATTTCATTAAAGAGAAGATTGAAGCTGGAATTGTTTGCACACCATTCGTATCCACTAAAGACCAAACAGCTGATATCTTCACCAAAGGGTTATATAAACCAGTGTTTGAACTACTTATAGACAAGTTGGGAATGTATCATATATATTCACCAACTTGAGGGGGAGTGTAGAAAATGTTACATTTATTTCTTAATTATTGTGTGTACATAATTACCGGATAGATTAGATTAGAAGACTGGTCTATTAGATCAGATTAGAAGTTGTTGCTTATTGATAAGATTGTAGTTGGTCAGATCCTAAAAAATAGGATCTACTCTGGTAGTTTGTTACTTGTACATCCTGTATTTATACCCCAGTCGATTGGCATATTCAATCAAGGAATTTTATTCCCAAAACCTACATGATACCTCCACACCATGAATCCTTCTCCAATTCTTGCTCCAGCCCTTTCCACTCTTGACAAGTCACTGTGCACAAGGAAAACATAGTCATCTTCCTAGAAAGAGCATCAGCTGCACCATTCTCCATTCTTGGTTTGTATTTGATCACAAAATTATAACCCATCAGCTTAGTGATCCATTTATGTTGATCCTCTCCCATAATCCTTTGCTCAGTAAGGTATTTTAGGCTTCTTTGGTCTGTTATCACCTCAAACTGTCTACCCAAAAGGTAGTGTCTCCATTTTTGGATAGCAAAAACTATTGCCATAAGTTCTTTCTCATAAACAGACTTCATTTGGTCTGTGGCAGCTAGTTCTTTACTCATAAAGGCTATGGGCCTGCCCTCCTGCATCAATATAGCCCCCACACCCTTACCAGAAGCATCAGTTTCCACAGTAAGACAAAATCAGGGGTTCTTAATATTGGTAGAGTGGTCATGGTCAATTTCATCTCTTCAAATGCTCTTCTAGCCTCATCATCCCATCTGAATCCATCTTCTTCAATAACTGAGTTAATGGAGCAGCAATTTTGTTGTACCCTTTGACAAATCTCCTATAGTAGCCAGTCAACCCCAGGAAACCTCTCAAACCCTTTAGATCTTGTGGTTCCTTTCAATCTTTCATGGCTTCTATTTTGCTTGGATCTGCGGATACCCCATTTTCAGAAATGATATGCCCCAGGTAAGACAACTGTTGCTGACCAAAAGAACACTTCTTCTTATTAGCCACCAGCTTATTCTCCTTCAGGATCTGCTTCAAGTGTTCTTTGTGTTCCTCTAAAGTTTTGTTGTACACTAGTATGTCATCAAAAAATACTAATGCAAACTTCTTTAGGAAAGGCCTTAGGACCTCATTCATTAGAGCTTGAAAGGTAGATGGTGCATTGGTCAACCCAAATGGCATTAACAAATATTCGTAATGCCCTTCATGTGTCCTAAATGCAGTTTTATGTGTGTCCCCAGCTTTCATGCGGATCTGGTGATAACCAGATTTCAAATCTAACTTGGAAAATACTTTAGCCCCATCTAACTCATCAAGTAACTCTTCAATTACGGGAATTGGGAACTTATCAAGCACTGTTATCTTATTTAATGCTCTTTAATCCCCGCAGAAACGTCAACCCCCATCCTTCTGTCTGGCTAATAGAATGGGACTACTGTAGGGGCTATTATTGTTCTTTATTATACCAGAATTGAGCATTTCCTTAACAATTCTTTCTATTTCATTTTTTTTGTCATAGGAGTACATGTATGGTCTTATATTTGGGATGCTAGAGCCCTATTTGATATTGATGTAATGGTCACAGGCTCTCTCCGGTGGAAAATCCAACTCAGCTTTGAATACTTCTGGAAATTCCTTCAATATCTCCTCCCAATCTTTGTTCCCAGTTTGTTGCCGTTCCTGCCCTGGTTGGCCTTGTTGTTTTACCTCACAATAGAGAAAATAGCCATCCCATATTTGCTGAATGATCTGTGTCATGGTTTTTAAAGGCACTTCCATTTTATTAAGGTTTATGTCTCCCTTAATACTGCATTCATGTCCTTTATTCTTCCACCTTAGGATCTGTTCATGGAAATTTACCTCCATATTTCCCAATTTAGTGAGCCAATCTAATCCCAGAACTACATCAGTTTCTCCTAGTTCCAAGATGTAGAAAGTTTCATTGATTTCATTTCCTTGCACCATCAGTTTGATTCCCATACATCTGCCTTTGTTGTATATGACTTCACCATTACCTATTTGCACCTTATACCCCTCTGTAGGTTTGAAAGGGATGTCCCACTTGTTCACCAATCTCTGGGATATAAAGTTGTGGGTGGCCCCACGGTCAATCAGTATATTGACCTCCCTTTCCTCCATAGCCCACTTCAATTTTCCCAGAACCTTGAAGGTTCTCATAGAAGGGATACCCTCCTTGCTGAGCAAGGATAGTTGCATAGATTTCAGTTCAGGTTGAGTCTTATCTTTTCCTTCAGCACTACTGTAATTAGCTTCAGTTTCTGGCTCTTCCTCAGACAGTTCCATCAAAACCATTTGAAAGTTTTTCATCCTGCAAACGTGTCCCCTGTTCCAGTTCTCTCCACACTTGAAGCATAACCTCTTCTTGCTCCTATCCATAAGTTCATTTTGTGATAATCTGGGGCCAAATTTTCTGGAACTAGAGCCTTCACCACTGTCCCCCGTTTTGCTATCATCTGCATTCCTTCCATAAGTATGAGTAGATACAGGATTACTATTACTCTTGATTCCATCCCCAGGTTTCTGAAGATTAATTCCCTTGTTACCAATGCTCTTCCATGATCTTTTTACTTCTTCCTTCTGCTTTTTGAACAATATTTCTTCATTTTTGTCCTCAATCAGCTGTGCCTTATCCATGATTTTCTCCAGATTCTTGGTCTTATACAGCTTCAGTTCAGCCCTAATCTCCTTCTTTAACCCATTCAAGAATATACCTCTCATCACTTTTCTGTCCAGGCCTTCTTGAGAGGCAATAGCAGTTTCAAAATGTTCTCTGTACTCCTGTACAGATTTTTTTGTTTCGGACTCAACAGAGGGCCCCAAGGATTTTGAATCAGCTCTGGCTGAAATCTACGAATTAGTGCTCTCTTCAACTTTTCCCAATTCCTTCCCCTTGTTTGTTTCTCCCACCATTGGATCCATCTGAGGGCTTTACCCTCCATTGCAATGACTGCAACTTCACTTTTATCTTCTTCAACATTTTTCAGTCTGAAATACCTCTCGATTCTGACAAGCCATCCATAGGCGTCCTCACCATTGAATAAAGGTAAGTCAACCTTCCTGTGAGTCTGATGGTGTGGACGATGTCATCGTGGTGGAGACAATTCTAAGTGCCCTTTCGATCCATCGGAACTATCCGATGATCACACTGAGTGATGATGCGTTGAGTGATGCGATGAATGATGAGAAGCGTGTGAGGCATTAGATTGGCTTCGCGATCGATTTTCACCTCGCGCTTCTAATCTGGCAATCACCGCCTGTAGCGCCGTAAACATCGCTGTATTTTGTTGTTGCGATCTTTCCAGTTTCTCGTCCAATTCGTTCATCTTTGCTTCCATCTTTGTTCTCGTAAAGACCATCCACAAAGATCATTACGCTCTGATACCAATGTTAGAACCTGCAATTCTAGTCTAACAGATCACAGAATTGATTCAAGAACTCAAGGCAACTTTTATTACTTAGGCAACAAGATAGAGATACAACTCTGATCTTCCCACTCCAGATTACGAATCAAAACAGCCTATCTACAACACCCAGCCGTATCCTATTTATAGTAAGAAAGGATAACAACAGGTAGTTATTAACTCCTAACAAACTTAACTAATAACCGACCTTACTTTCTCCTATAGTACACTATACCAAAGTATTTATCCCCTCTATTCGAATTAGTAAAGTCCCTATCAGTCTTTGACTACCATGCCAACTTTCATTACTAAATCAGTCAGGATTTCATCATCTCTGGTTGTGCTTCCATGCGACGAATTTGAGGATTACCAAAAATTCAAGAAATCAATTGCATGAATAAGAATGAGAGTCATATATTTCACAGTTACAAATTGGAGAAACCTGACACAATTATTTATGGTTTAAAAGTTATAGACCAGTACACAGTTGATGTTGTAAAAATGAAGTTTATGACATATTCTAGGACTCTAGGAGTACTGTGGGTGACAAGTAAAGTTGGTATAACTTTAGAATATGCACTTGGTAACAAAACATGGTAACCTGACATTTGTGACCAATTGCGTTTATAGCCAAACCATTAAAGTTTTGCAACTGATGCAAGCTTCAGGGTTTTTTGTGCCAATTTAGCTTCAAACAAATAAATCACTCTATACGACCAACTTACAAGCATGCTCTGTGCAATGTGCATTCGTGCCAATTTAGCATGTTTCTATTTGTAGTCAAATTGACCAGATTCAACTTCCTAACCTTCCTACTTTATACCATTGAACTTCTAAAAGAAACCATTCGTCGCCAAAAAAAGGAAAACTACCGCTAGGCTATTACCAAATATTCAGAATCTTGACACTCATTAAACATGTAAAGACATGAGTACATGAGCCATAGGAACGTTGAGTGCCGCAAAGGCTCCCACCTGCGGTAGGGTATGTGGGGGAACGTTGAGTACACACACAAACACAAAATTTAAAACCACTGGAAACTTTTTGTATAAAAGATCAGTCATTCAGAGGATAGACTTCAAGGTTATTTTTCATCTTTATTTGATGGATATCAAGAATTTAAATGTTTGGTAAATATATTTTCTATTTTTAATATCTAAATAGAACTTAATAATTTTCTGGGAAAAAGTGGTGTAGGGGGAGATTCTAGATATACAAGAGAGGAGAACTAGATTATTATGAAATTGCAGTTGCTCAGTTTTGACACAATTGGAAATTGGCTATAATATCAACAACAAAAAACAAAAGTAGATTAAATTGGACATAGTTAAACCTTTGGTTACAACTGGCTACAAAAGCTGGCTTTTTAATAAGAAATTAAGAATTGGGGAATCAAGGAATAAAACAAAAAAAAATAGAAATAAACACGACAATATTATATGGTCATACAGATAGAGGAACCACAAAGTAATTAAAGCTCAGCATATTTAAGTGTCAATAATCACCTTTACCAAAACATCCATTTCATCCAAAAATAATACCACAGCCAGCCCACCAGCTGTCCAAATTAAGGAAATAAACCAAACAGCCACTGTTGAACCCAGGGAGTGCACATCCTTCCTGCTGAACACAATGTAAAGGAATAGTTATAATAAAGGCAAAGAAGTTGTATAACAAATTGTTTCCAAAATCTGTTTAGCACACCAACTAACATCACTTCTCTGTTCCGCTTATGTAATGGTCAACATCTCCCATTCTATTACTAAATTACTATGCAATGAAATGAGAGACTGAGTTTAATATCATAATTCCAATAAACCCCATAATGTATGAACGAGGTTAAGTCATTAAGATAAGAGAATTACTCCATAATGCAAGGATTGCAATGAGCAAAACTACAACAATAAAATCCGCAATTACATTAGAATTTAGAAATAGACCCAAACTGTATGGCCATTATACTAAGCGCCGGTAAAGGAAAAACCATTTCATCACATTCGTGCTTTAACAAATCATGTCTATGCACTGACTATTTGAGCATCAATGGAGAACTACAAGTCTACAACCCCGTGGCACTTGCAAGTTCTCCTCTTAGTAACATTTTAGTAGTCTTATTTCACTTTTCCTTGTTACTGCTCATCAGTCAAACTAATGCTTCAATATTTACTTATTTTCATCACTATTTTCGTATAGTTTCCTACATTTATCTACATGTTGTTCCTACATATCTAACCTCTATTTACTAACACTAATTTAATTGAATATAATAAAATTTGAATTGCAAATAACTCGAGCCAACACACATAAAACAGGATGGATGAATTATGATTAGGTCTTTAATTGATATCATGATTATCTGGACTGAACATGGGATCTATTTCACTTCCTAAATATTCAAAATTATTCAAATACACACTGCTAGAGGGCAAAAATATAACGATAAGAGCATCTGTAAAAGTAAGCCTGTTATTGAGGAGATACATTATGCTTGTCAATCAATCTAATCTTATTTAAATTAGGATATTGAAGATTAACTGATTTTTTGCATCTTGAGGTGTGAAATATTCATAACAGAAGACACGCTAATAAAAACCAGTGGTCACAATTAGCGGAATTAGTACCTTGAAGATAATAACGTGAATGTAACAGGAGTTAGCAGAATAACAGGGCGATGTGGGTTATCTGTTACATCAAGATAAACTTTCACCCCATCAAATTTTAGGTGTGCGTCGATTGAGATACATCCTTGGGAGCTCAATGTTTCACCATTTAACTTGGGAATGTCACCCTGATGAAGGGTAGTGATCTTTGCTTTTGCATCAGCAATTTTCATGGATCCACTTGAGAAATTGAAATCAGATTCCAGATTCGGTAACACTGCAAGTTCCACATTGTCAGCTTCGATTCGAAGGTGGGTCATATTGTTCCTCGTTGAATGATGTTGATCTGTTATCTTGCCATGAAGCTCCACCTTTTTTAATGAAATCTGAATGTGAGGACCAGCAACTCTTATTCCCATTCGAATATGCTTTTGCGGAAGCAACTTATTAGCTGCTATTGCCATTCCATTTGAAAGTGAGTTGTATTTGCTACTCCAGTCTATAGAGGGTTGGTCACTTAGGGATGCTGAAGCATGCAACACCGCATCTTTTTTCATGTTACACTGAGTCCATGAAAGGGCACTCTTAATCTGTGTAGAAATTACAGTAATAGATACAACTGATGCATGTTCGATAACTAAGTTCAACCTTCCAACCACCATACCACAACTTAAAGACCCAGCTATAATATTCTTCTGGCTTTGATCAATCAAAAAACTTTTTGTCTCACAAAGAATGAATGGGGTTTCAAAATCCTGGATTTCATTAGCTCCATCTTTTGAACAACATTTTCTCCACTTCAAGAGCATTTCTCCTATCATAAAGTCTATAAAAGAAAGACAAGGGACACCAGTCTTATTAGCATGATAGTCATCAATTTCCACAGGGTGTACAATTGCTGCAGGCTCGCTCCATAAAACAGGGGACAAGTTATGAGCCTTCGTTTTCTGAGATCCATTCAAGTATTTGGCAGAATTTCTATAACTGCTTTCCATGAGAGATAAAGGAACCACATTCAAGGATTGACAGCCAAAAGAAAAACATTGTTGGGTAATATTTTCAGAATATCTAAAGCAGAGTACATCAATAGAAAGAGAAAATGAAAGTAACTCATGGTATGCGAGCCCAATATCAGAGAGCATCTTCCCACTGACAGAAGGGTGAACTTTATCTTCTGGGGACATGGAAACTAAAAAATTTCCCACATCTAGGCCAATGTAGTGACATAGAAAAGAGCTATCTGGAACATGTCCAAGTTTTTCATTGGAATTTGAACATTTACCAGCGGTATTTTGAAAGAAAAGACCTTTAATTAAGTGAAAAATGCTACAAATGTACTTCCCAACAAAGAGGAGTGGTTTGCAAGCTAAGGAAAATGACCCCACTTTTGACTGATGGAATAATTGTTTTCTCCTTTGGGCACCTGAAGCAGCTCTGTTGCGTATTATTTGTCTTGCCAGTGTAATGGCCGCACTGGGCAGGTCTTCCTCAATTTGGCAAATTTTCTTCCAGTGCTGCTTAACAGCTATGGAGTATGCTTTACCCCTAATCATAAACCCAGCTGATCTTCTTATTGCATCTTCTGATGGGTACCCAACCAAGAATAGCATTTTCTCATAGGTGTGCATATATTGAACCCAGATACATATTATGTAAACAAACTTATGCAATAAAAACTTGTGCATTGAAGTTAAGGATCTAACTTTCTCTGCTGCTATTTTCCACAGTTGCCTACCACTTCTAACACACTTGGCCTCTTTCGATAGCAAAACGAAAAGTAGAAGTATTGTGGAAACATGAAACGGAGATAGGTAAAGTTTCAGTGCTTCAACATTAACATAGAAGTCTAGACAATAAAGACTTTTTGATTTAACTGAGGCATGTAGGTTCGTTGACGGAACAATATTGCTCATGTGATACTCGGTCTTCAATATAGTCTCGAAATTTTGAACGTCAATATCAAAGTAGCTTTCTCTAGAGGGCAAAAAAACTGAACTGATGACCCCACTGATGAAACAAAACCGAACAGATTGGCATCCCACGCGAAGTTTCTTCATTTGAAAAGAGAAGGAAACAAAATCATTTGGAAGAGATGACTGCAAAGTCAGTTGAACGTCATGGAATTGAAACTGGCAATGCTGTAATATGTGATCAAACAGAGAAGTTGTCCATCCAAGAGCTGTAATTTCTGCGATCCTTTTCATCATAGCATGCAAAGAACTACCCTGAAATTTATAAAACTCTCATAAATTATAGTTGGCCTCACCATGTAAAAAAATGAATTATAAAAATAAGAACTTCTGGGACTAAGGCTTGGATGATGTTGTTGTTTGATTAAAATAAGAACTTAGAAACATAAATTAGTCATTAGTGCTGATTCAAACGCATAAATACCTCTAAAAACCATTCAGAATTGATAAGCATAGATGACTGCAGTGTACCTGTGGATCGAGCTCCACTAGGAGCTTCATTTTCTGATCAATAGACGTGTCTTTTGGTTTTGGAGCGCGTCCCGAACTTCCCTCCTTTTCACTTCAATGTGCAAACACAACATAATCACCAAATGCACATACAATCTGCAATGAGTAACTGAGCGAGAGAGAGAAAGAGTACCCCAGTGCTTGAGTAATGTGAAGGCCGTGTATTTCGAAATTGAAGGCAGGGGCAGACCAGTTGGATACATAACAGCCAAACTGATCAATGACTACTTCCTTGAAGAACACGCCAGAAGTACCTTCTAGCAAGTGGTTCAGAGCAGCAGTGTTGAAACAGAGATTTTTGGCGATTGCGTGGGAACGAAGAAACCCTAGCTTTACTTCGAGCTCCGGTTCGTCCACCAGCCATGGCCGCAAGAGAGTAGAAAGCCTCCGCTGAATCAAGCCATTGAAGAGCATCATCTTTCTCACCGCATTCCCTTTCTGCGCGCGCTAGGAAATGAAGCAGCGTGAGTTCTCCGTCCGTCCGTCCGTCCACTCTTCAGAACCAGAAGAGATGTAACTGAAATGCAGAAGGCTGGAATTAGCGCGGGGCAAGTACAGATGGCATGTCACCAGATATTTTCTGTCTCAATGATTAGCTGGAAAGAGGAATCATCATGTATGGGACTATGGGGTGGTTTTCTTGCTTTCTTCTGGGGGAACGAATTGTCCTCGACGACACGTACAACTTGTACACGTACACAATTGCAACATTTCTTACATACGGCCTTATTGAGACCGATCCCACGGATACCCAGCGAACGTTCCTATCAAAATGGGTAAAATCGCATTGATCGGGTAACGGGTATGGGCGGGGAATATCCGCTTTATTTTTATGGACAACAGGGCGGTTACGGTTTTATACATGTTCGCCTCATTACCCGCCTCGTACTCACCCCGTTTACTTTTAGTTGTATTTTGATTACATTTTTTCCTATTATTTGTCCTACGATTGATAAAATATGAGATTTTCTCTTTTCATTGTGTATATATATGGATGCAAATTACTACGTATATTATGCGAACGAAAGTTCATACTAAATTTTAATAGTTTCGTTTGATTCTTATCATTTTTTCTTGATTAATTCTTTTTCAATTTAAGTATTTTATGTTCATACTACCTCCGTCCCGCTAAGATCTTCTTAGTTTGACCTACACACATATTTAGGAAATAAACTTATCAGGGAGTAAAATTTACTGTTTTGACACTGTTTGGACACTGGTTGGCACTGTTTGAACACTGTTTGGCACTGTTTGGCACTGTTTTGCATTGTTTGGCACTGTTTGACACTGTTTGACACTGTTTGACAATGTTTTGATGTAGGATAACTTTCCATTTATGGAAATGAGAACTTCATTTTGAGACGGAGGTAGTATTAGTTTAGGTTGCCTCTTTCGTGTTTTGTAGATGCACGAAACTTTTAAGTGATATCTCACTTCTAGAATAATTTAGGTGATATCATTTTTTGTCTTTTGAAATATTTATTTGTATATTAAAATATCAATGACACATTTAATAAAGTGGTTATCTGTGGTTACCCGCAATTTTACCTGTTACCCATTGGGACGGTTATGGTTTGGATAAAAATTACCCGTTGGGTAATGGGGCGGTTATGGGACGGGGACATACCAAACGGGGCGGGTACGGTTATATGCATAACCGTCCCCGATCCGCCCCGTTGCCATCTCTAACGGCCATACGGGTTACGGAGTACAATATTATTAGTATAATAAATGGATGTACCTTATCAAATAAAAAATGGGGTTTTGACATGAATATTACTAAAGAACAAGTGATGGACAAAAAAGAGACATTTTTCCTTACTTTCAAACAAGTGATATATACTCTTAATATGACATTAAAGAGTTTTGGTTAGTTAGCTAGGGATATTTATTTGAACCAAATCGACTTGAAGGCTTATTGTGTCTATTAAGAATGACATTAAGCTCTCATCGACATTAAGATTAGCTAATCATTGTCTTCATTGTCAAAATCCTTAGTAAATCATATTTATAAATTCCAAGATGTTATTTAGGCAAAGATTAACACGAGATTCTAATTAGTCTTGTTTTTTGTTTTCTCACCGGAGCCAACATAATGGCTAAAGTACTCGCTGCCTATCTTAAATTTTGGGGAAAAGATATCAATGTGGCTTCAAACGTGATTGAGGCAAGATAATGCAGTAAATTTAAACCTAATAAATGAGAAATGTGTTCCAAACTTGAAAAAATACGGAGTAGAAATGAAGCAACAAATTTGAATTAAGCAAGTAAATTAGGCAAAGAAATTCCACATTCTAATTGATCACAGAAAATTTGAACTAAGCTAGTAAATTGGTTTGGATATGTTTTAAATAAGTAACGTTTCCAAACCATACATAGTTTGGTTCTCATATGGTATTCGTCTCAAACTCATGTACCAAATTGAACAGGGCGGTCATAGTAACACTTATTTGATGCATATTAAGGGCTCAATTGGTAAGTCCTAAATTGGATTAGGTGGCCTAATAAATGGTAGCAGAGATAGTTGTATATGTAGTCCTCTAAACCATTTGAAATACATTTGTAAAATATAAAAAGTAATTCAACAGTAATGAAATACCAAAGCAATGATACTACAGCAATATAGGCTAAAGTTTGTGTCAATTGACAAACCTTAAGAATTGTCATGCTAGTGACTAAATGAGAACTATCAACAATAATCATGAGGCTAAAAGCTTAGTCACATTTTGGCATTTAACTGGTTCAGAAGCATATCTTGTTACATAAAGTCTTGACCAACTCACCCATCTAGACATAATGGTGGTTGTAACTTGTAACATGATGCAAGCGTGCAATATTACATACACTATTTCTCCTACTTTCCTGGAGATACACACTCAAATTGTCTATAGATGTGAGAAACCACTCCATCCTTATCCATTGCAAGATGGATAGGTATTGTTCATTGTTCCCGGTTTGTATTCCCTTGATTCAAATCTCTCTATTTATAACAGAACTCACATCGTCATTCGTCAATCTTCATTTGGTTTATCTATGAAAGTAATACATGCAGAGTAATGCAAATTAGTGTTTATTATTCAAGCCCATTGCGATAATTCCGACATCAAATACCCATTTCAATGTGAATAAAGAATGTATAGAAAGTCCATACATTCTGGAAGTTCTAGACTTTTTAGTGGCTATAAATTCCAGACTTGTTGTAGCTTTCTTTTTTGTTATTTTCATCCGATACAAATTGGTAAAGGAAGACCTACTAAAAAAGACGGCTAGATGAGTAAAACTCAATAAATAGACAATATGCAGATTTTAAATAAACAAATGCAAAAGTAGTGTGTAACATGAATGGAAAATCTAGATGGACATATAGACTGTACGAGTTAAAATGGATTTCAAATTCTACTTTCAAGAGAATATGAAATTATTCATCACAAATCACATTCATCGTAACAAATTGGAAACAAATCTTCATGAATTGAAAATGAATTATAAATAATACAGTGACGTTGTTCAAAAACATAGCAGAAAAGGGAATATGAGAACACCTTGATGGAGAAAAGGCTATGAAACGAGAAATGCATAAAAAAAATCAAGACTAAAACTATTAAATCAATTAACTGTAAAACAACTGAAATTAAATATCGTAAAATAGAATTAGGAAGGATGAACTGACCTTATTGAAAATTTTAAGCAAAAAATTGCTCACAAGAGAAATAAAAAAGGACTTTGTCCAAATAATTATATTCTCTAATTTGAAATTTGAATCTAAATACATCATATTGTTCAATCCCAACAACTCCTCTACCTAGATGTTTTTACTTGGACTGTAATTTGTCCCAGACCAGACCAGACCAGATCAGATCAGACCAGACCAGACTTGGGTAGTTATAAAAATACAAAGAAACCAGACCAGACCAGACCAGACTAGACCAGACCAGCAAATTACAGTCCAAGTAAAAACATCCTAAATAGGATTCATTCTTCCAATCACCTAGAACATATGGTGTTTCCTTACCCCCAAATATTTTTGAAAAAATTGATAGTAATAATCCCAACTATGGTCGGTCCGCTTATAATAATCCCAACTATCGATTATTTCAGAATAATCCCAACTTTAGGGACCTTCCGCCAATACTGGTCCCTTTAAATAAATTCTTGTAGTTTCTAAAGTGGATGAGGAGAGATATAACAAGTAATCCCTATAAGTAATCCCAACTTTTAATTTTTAAACTTGATTTCTATTTAAAATTCACTTTTTGAGGGTGTACTATTTGGTCATGGACCATTATTGGCGGACTGTCCATATAGTTGGGATTATACAAAAATAATCAATAATTAGGATTATTATCAGCGGACTGTCAATAGTTGGGATTATTAATTTCAATTTTTCCAATATTTTTTCAAATTGAAGAGGTACACCTTTAAATAGCAAACTAATAATCACAAATCTATTTTTTTTAACAAAACTGACCTCTTTTCATATCATAAGTAGTTTCAGGATCATTACATCAATCAAAGGAGAAACAAAACTGACACCAGCTAAACACCAATAACTATGACCAAACTTGGAGACTGACACCCCTGAAAGAGGCAAACCCCGCTCACTTTTCCTTATCAGTTTCTCCTTCCTCTAAAAGAGGCTGGCTTTCGGAGAGATACTTAGCCAAATTCAACGTTATTAAATAAAACAACATTTTTTGTTGCCAACATTTAAATTCATGACCGTTGAATTTGCTAGGTTTCTCCCCATGAGATGAACTGACCGGGACAATAGTGAGCGGGGTTAATTTTGGAAAAGTGATGTTTGATTCGTCTCCCATTCTGTTTACACAAAACAGACGGATTCAAGGATTAAAATTGTTGCTTTTGACAACAAAATTATGAATATACACAAAATATAAAAGAGCACGTTGAATAAACAAATTAACTTTATATAACGATTATTGATGAAAGATTAATTGAAATGATCAATCGTTTAAAATAAAGTGACAAGTTATTTAGAAGTGAATAACTACGTAATATAAGCATGACACAAGAAATAAATTTAAAATTAATATGCAATTCTAATATCTAAACTTGCAAATTGGTGGTTAACAGTTAATGCAGATATAAAACTTGAACGAATACTTAATTGAAACAGATATGTGAGATTGGTATCTGCCAATGCGATGGGCAAAATATATTATACACCGGCTGTACCGTGTCACTGGGTACAGCCAGGCATTTTTGTAATTATATGCAAACCGGAGGTCATTAGTTAAGGATCATGGGTTTTGCTTCCTCTGTTTCTCCTCCGTTCTTGCCTTTCCCTGATTTTTCTTTTTGCTTTTCCTTATATTTTAATTTTTTAGTTTTTACTCCTTTCTTCCTCTTCCGTTACTTTACTGCTCTTCCGTTTTTTAGTTTTGTTTTTCCGTTCTTTTAGTCTTGCTTCTCGTTTTTCCTTTCTTTTTTGTAGTTCTGGTTTTCCTTTTTCTTCTTTTAGTTTGGAACTTTAATTCTTCTATGTTTCAATTTTCTTTTTCTTTTTTCTGCTTCAGTTTTTTTTTTGTCTCTAAATTTGAACTTTAATTTTTCCAACTTTAAATTTTCTTTTTCTTTTCTATACTTCATTTTTTCTTTTATCTTTTTATATATACGTTTTGTCTTCTGGATCACTAATTTTGAACTCCTACTTTTTTGTTTTTATGTAATTTTGCTACAATAACTTTTTGTCTTTTTCATGCAATTCTTTCAAAAATTCATAACAAATGCGATGCAATAAAAACATATACACCTATTCTTTATGTTATACTGATATGAGCATACACAAATTGATATTTTAGCATAGTAGAGATTTTAAATGAGATTTTTAATTTTTTTTATACTCATTTCATAAGTTACTTATGCTCATTTGAAATTGGTGTAATGCTCACTTTAAAATGAGTATTACACCAGACATTTTAAAATGTCATATCCTTGCATATTGGTGTAATGCTCATTTTAAATATTTTGATGCTCATTTCATAAGTTATGTATTCTCATTTGTTGAATTTGTACTCATACTATGCTCATTTTTAAAATGTTATATTCATGCAAATTTTAAAAGTTGCATATTACATTGGATTCACATTGTTAAGTTCTTAATACTCAATTAAATAAGTAAAGTGTTTTAATGCTCATAATAGGTCCAATGCACATTACAAGTTCATAAATACTCGTTTAACAGAAATTGTAATTTCATCTCAATAGAGGAGATTTGATGCTCAATGAAAATGTCGTTATGTCAAACTAACAAATCTTACGATTTTCATATCATTGAACATTTGTAAGTTACGTATGCTCATTTAGTACTAATCTTATGCTCATTTTCTAAATGTTATCAATGTATTTTTATAAAGTACTATTAAGATTTATAAAAGAAATAATAATAAAAAGAAAGTGAAGTTATGAATTAGAAGTTATGAAACAGAGATCACGATTCTGAATATTAGACTTCTAATACTCGACATTAGAAGTGCTTAGTGGGAGGTCTCGAATTCGAAACCCGCTAGGCACATAAGGGTTCGAAACTAAATGGAGTTAGTTTCAACCCTGATTACTCCAGGCTCCCCCTAGCCCCCCTCCCCCAGACCTCCCCTGGAGTAAAAAAACAAAAAAAAACTCAACATTAGACTTCTAATACTCAACATAATAGGTTTGATGCTCATTAAAAGTTCAGTAATGCTCATTCACTAGAAACCGTGATTTTCATCTCAATAATGGATGTTTGATGCTCAATTAAAATGATGTTCATGGTGTACTTAGGTATGGCCAAGAAAAGAATAAAATTTCACTTTTGATCATACGAGTATTACACTAATTCTACAATTAGTTCATGTTTCTTACTTAAAACACTATTAGCACATGAATATTGTTTTTTGCTCATATATGATCCTTCCATTGATATTACTACTGGTTAAAATCGCTAGATAAGTGTGGGAAAATTGAACAAAAGGATCAAAATGGTGAAAAAATATTAGTCAAATATCAAATTCTCATCTCTTTATTCATGGTGTACTTAGGTATGGCCAAGAAAAGAATAAAATTTCACTTTTGATCATACGAGTATTACACTAACTAGTTATCTAACCCGTGCGTTGCACATGATGAAAAGTTAGTTATTTTGACAACAACTTTTTAATATGGACTTCTCTTAAAAAGTGTTCACCAACAGTTCTATATATAATTCAATATTATAATTCATTTATTTTTCTAAATGAGCGCATAATATTGTCTTTTGATGTGAATTAAAATGTTCTCAATAATATTCAAGACAAAATGTAATATTACAAATTGGTAACGACCTCTTTGTATGCAACATTTAATGTGGAGTTTATCGGTCTACCATAATTGTCACATATCAAAAACTTCAAACCAGCTGGACTCGTGACTCTAGATACAACAACGTAAAGCTGCTCATGGGTGAAAACCGGTCGCCGTAAGAATATCCCAAAATTTTCCAATGATTGACTTTGACTCTTATTTATAGTCATCGCATAACTAATCATAAGAGAGAATTGTCTGCGCTGAAAGGTGAATGACAGTTTGATATCAGAAGATGTGCTTGTTATGAATATAACACATGGTATAATTATCTAAGAATCACGTTTGAAGAATTGTAGTTGAAATGAAATACATTTCTTAGCCCTAACAAACATTATCTCTTTTTTCACACATTTAATAAAAAAAAAACATTATATATTGTAGAGTAGCATACCTTAATCTTATCACTCCAAGATGATAAGTATCCAAATCAGTTTTGAAGTTTATACTTGTATAATAATAACTTCATCTACGTTCCTTTTTATTAGCATAATGAATGAAAAGTTTTTTTTATGGAATATACTATCTGTTCATAGCATAATGAATGGAAAGTTATTCAAACAAATAAGATCTCATCTCTTTATTCATGGTGTACTTAAGTATGGCCAAGAAAAGAATAAAATTTCACTTTTGACCATACGAGTATTACACTAATTCTACAATTAGTTCATGTTTTTTACTTAAAACACTTTTTGATATTACTAATGGTTAAAATCGCTAGATAAGTGTGGGAAAATTGAACAAAAGGATCAAAATGGTGAAAAAATAGTAGTCAAATATCAAATTCTCATATCTTTATTCATGGTGTACTTATGTATGGCCAAGAAAAGAATAAAATTTCACTTTTGATCATACGAGTATTACACTAATTCTACAATTAGTTCATGTTTTTCACTTAAAACACATTTAGCACATATGACTATTGTTTTTTGCTCATATATGATCCTTCCGTTGATATTACTACTGGTTAAAATCGCTAGATAAGTGTGGGAAAATTGAACGAAAGGATCAAAATGGTGAAAAAATATTAGTCAAATATCAAATGTGGACAAAGTAAAAGACGTGAACTAAATGTGAAATTGACATAAAACCCCAAAGACTAAAAGTGGAATAAAACTCCAAAAAGATGTACTCCGAAAAAATTCTTTCTGCCTACAGCTAGAAAAGAGAAGGCTTGTTGATGAGTCCGCCAATATTTTTTAAAGAGACAATCGCACTTTTAGTCCCTGAAATAGTCACCATACTGAAATGTCAAACTCGTATTTCCGAGATTATTTATGCCGCTTCTCAATTGTCCAAACCGTTGTAAATGTGCTCTTTTGAGGGGTGAAATATACTCTTCACCCACATTGTAAATTTAACCCCTCAATGAATCACATTTACAGCAATTTGGACAATTGGGAGTGACATTTACAAACTCGGATACACAAATCAGACATTTCAATAGGATGACTATTTGAGGGACTAAAGTGCGATTTCCCCCTTTTTAAATTACCCGACTGTGCATCATCAATCTGCTCGAAATATTATGACATTGAAGCTCGTTGGGCTTCCGCCTTTCAAACCCTCTAAGATGCAAACATCACCAATTTTCAGCTTGTTGTCTAACACGAAGTCCTTCCATCCAGTGATCTTGACACAAGCTGATCTACCTATGATGCATTTGGCAGACCATGATCTCCCACTCGAAATTAGCAATAAATCATTATGCACTGAAGTAAAGACGTTCTTAGCAAATGGCAAGGAAATGCTCTGAAAAACAACAAAGCGTTAGTATAACAGTCTATTTAGTAACTCCTTATTTTTAACTTATTAACTTTATCGGTCAACTTTATTTAATTACTTTTTTGGCCGAATTGGCTGAAGTTAACGTGGAGGATCATTTTAGGAGCTATTTTCATATAAGTTTCTCTTAAGTTATTAGTGAAATATATTTTAAATACTACGAATAATTTTTCTAGAGAAAACCGTTAATTTGGCCCCTGTATTATACCGAAAATGTCGATTAAGTCTTCATACTTAAAAAACACTCAAATGATCCCATGTACTCCTAAAAACACTCAATTCAACCCCTGTACTCCTAAAAACACTCAATTGAGCGAAGAATTGACCATTCACCGATTTCCTAGTCAGATACACGCATGGTAGTCCATGTGACGGACCAGGTGGCACATTTTTCTTTTTTCTTTTTCTTTCAATTTCTTTTTTCTTTCTTTTCTTCTTTCTTTTCTTCTTTCTTTCTTCTCTTCTCTTCTCTTCGTTCCCAGATCCCAGGTACGCCGGCCTCCTGCAACTTCTATTTTCTGTTTTCTTTCCTTCATTCTCAAGTTGCAACTTTTCTTTCTTTCTTTAGCTTTTCTAGTTGGCGACCAGCCAAATCCGGTTCTCGTTCGTGTAGATCTTAGTTTTAAAAGGCGTGAGGCGGCTTGAGGCGCTTTCATTGATTTACCCGAGGCGCGAGGCGCTAGGCAGTGAGGCGCACGCCTCACAGAACTAAACAATATAAGTATATAACTTTGGTAAATTATATTTATACTTCATGAAGGCATGAAACAAGCCATATTTATACCTCAAGCCATGAAACAAGCTTACGTAACATCAAAATCAGTCACAAAAAAAAAATTATTCAAACAGTAACAACAAATATGTTAAATGCCTATTCATAATGTAATTAAAAAGCAAAGTAGCAAACTCACAAGCAAAGTAGTGTACTCATCGACAATTAATAGCAATTTTTAATAAAACCATTATATAATCAAGTGTTAATATTTACAAACTGTCATAATAAACTCTTAATAATAATTTTAACAATTAACAAAAAATTTATTTAATAAATTGTTATATAAGAAGTTTTTTATAATAATAAACTCTCTCTGCCAAAAAAATAATATTTTCTAATATAACTGTTACATAATAAACTATAAACTAAAACCCAGCTTATAGTAATATTTTAATAATTTAAAAGAAATAAACAGTCAATACTAATTTCTAAACATTTAATAGTAATTTTTTTTAAAGTTATGATAAATTTTTAATAAACTATAATTATTAAAAGTAAAAACTTAAACATCTAATTGTAGAAACCCTCTTTATTATTATTATTATTATTATTATTATTATTATTATTATTATTATTATTATTTAACATTGATAAACAATCTGATTTAATTTAGGGTTTAGGGCAGATAGCTAAAGTGTTAATATTTAAATAATTGAAACTGTTTGGTAAATTTAAAAATTTTAAAATAAAAAGAGAAGAAAAGGTAAAGGAAACAAAAGATAAGAAAGAGTAAAGGAAACCTGCGACTCCTTAATACAAACCTGCAACTCCTTTAAAAAAAAACCTGCGACTTTACGATGCTAGGAGAGAGGAGCGGAAGAATAGGGAAAGGCAAAGAGAGAATCGCCAAAGGTCTCGCAGGGACAAGTCGATACTCATCCCAGGCGCCAGAGGCGGCCGCATCACAGAAGCGCAGAAAGCGTCAAAAAGCGACGGATGGGGCGCGCCTTTGGGTATCTACTGCGCCTGGGACTAGCAGATGCGATATACCCATCGCCTAGCTGCGCCTCGCGCCTTTGCGCGCCTCAGGCGCGCTTTTTTAAACTAAGGTGTAGATCCGTTTCACAAAAGGGGAGGAATTCAGGAAATTCATGCCATCGCCTGGGACCAGAACTGCCATCGCAAGGACTGTGGTCGCCATAGCTGGGTACTATGCTGCCATCTTCAAGGACTGCAGTTGCAATCGTCGGGGACTGTATTTTTTTTCCGGAAATGCCACTAAAAGTGGGGAAAGCACCAAGGAACACTTTCCGATTTTATTAAAAAAAGGTTGAAATACCAAATCAAGCATCGGGGACTGTATATCGCCGCTGTCCTCCCACCGTCTGTTACATCCTACTTGTGCTCGCTGCCCTAAAGTAAAATCCTTGCAGTTCCGACGGCAAGGCTCCCCTTTTATGGAGGCCCGATACTTCCAGAAGACTCTTCCGCTGCGTTGGCGTAGGTTTGCTTGGTGCTAAAATGGCTAAGATGCCAAGATGGCTGCCGGAAGGTACACTTCCGTGCTCTCTGATGTCGCAACACCCTGAATTCCTTCAATGGCTTCACATGCGATAGCGGTCTGGTATGCAAAACGAGATGTACGCGAAGCGGAAGACGGAAAGAAAAGAAAAGAAAAGAAAAGAAAAGGAAGAAAAGAGAAAGAGAAAGAAAGAGAAAGGGAAAAAGGAAAAGAAATGCCATGCGGACAGCCACGCGTGTATCTAACCGGGAAATCGGTCGATAACCTCCTAAATCGCTCAATTGAGCGCTTTTTAGTAGTACGAGGGTTCAATTGAGTGTTATTAAAGTATTAGGGCCTAATCAACATTTCCGGTAAACTACGAGGGCCAAATTCACAATTTTCCGATTTTTCATCAAATCCAACAAATTCAATCCCCAATTTAGTTACCAAATGGGCACTAAATTAGCAAATTAAGATCTTGCAAGCCATCCATATGGGCATATGGCAAAAACACTTACCAATGAATATGGGGAGGAAATATGAGACCGGTGCATGACGGAAATGTAAAATGGATTCTTTGATCGGAAAGATTTTGCTCTTTCAATGGCATTGTTTTTCTTCCTAACACCTGCAAGATTTGTAAATGAAAACTAGTATGATTCATATGAAACATATTAACAATATTAATCATATTTTCGGAAATAAATACATTCTCCCTCCGTCTCATTGGACTTTGCCAAATTTCCCTTTTTGGTTGTTTCCAAAATTTTTGACACTTTCCTATTAAAGCAACTAATTTGTAGTTCTGCACATTTCTCTCTCCTCTGCACAAATCACAACCACACAGTTTTTACTATTCTTATTTCTCACCTACTTTGCACTTGGCAAAGTCTACCGGGACAGAGGCAGTAGTATATAGGAAAACCCGATGCCAACATTAAACTTTTCGTTGCTCGGGTGACAATTTTTTTAATAGGGACAAAGGTATTAGTTACAAGACATGATGTGAAACTGCCTATCATCTTTAAATACAACAACATAACCCATGTGCTGCAAAGGCTCCCATCTACGATAGGGTAAGAGGGTCGGATGTAAGCAGCCTTACTCCTGTACTAAAGTACAAAGAGACTATTTCTGGATAACCCATGATGAAAATTGCATTGAAAATTGTATGGACTAATTGTTGCTTCATAACAAAGACGCGGAGATAGTTTAGTAAGTCATTTTGCTTTACTCCAGATTTTCAAGCCCAAAAAATAGTGAGTCTTTGGTTCGAATGGATTTGATGGAAAATGCCTATCAACTTTTAATACTAATAAAAAATCCTATTCAGTGGTCCACATATATATTACCATGTGTACATAGCTATATTTAAGTAGATAAATGATGTGATAAATTACTCCAAATTTTTAGAATGGAAAAGTTTTGGTCTGTCCTAGTTGATATTGACTTGTTTTTAAATATGTTGGATTGAGCTTTGATACTATTCATTGTAATTTAAATTTAAAGAAATTTAGTTAAAGTTATTAATGCAATTTTGTATTATCCATAAAACAATGCAATTTCGTATTAATGACGTTTTTTACTCAAACTGGACATTGAGTGGGTAAAATATATCGTGTAAAAATATTGAACGGGATTTACTCATCATTTTTCATTTTCATTTACCCCAGTGCCGCGAAGGCTCTCACCTACGGTGAGGTAAGGAAATATCGGATGTACGCAATCTTACCCATGTACTAAAGCACAGAGAGACTGTTTCCGGATGACCCATAGAAGTGAAAGATGGAGGTGCGGGGAATCGAATCCCGTGCCTCTCGCATGCGAAGCGAGTGCTCTACCATATGAGCTACACCCCCGTTCAATTGAACGGGATTTACCCAATTGTATTAATTCGAACTCGATATAATTATATTATTTTGGATAAAAACTGGCAAACAATGACAATGCCGCTGTCAAAGATTCAAAGTTGTTGACAAATATGTTATTATTCTGGTGAACCAAGTTGGGTAAAAGTAGGGGTCAGCTTTTGTTTTTAAATTGGTTTTCGACTTGGTTCGATTTGAACTATGATGAGAGAATGATTAACAGATGAAAACAATGTCAAGTTACAATTTATTTCATTTTTTTTGTTTTTCTTCATTTAGAATATATTAATTAAAGTCTAATGACATCTTTTATTCAGTCTTGTATTTATTATTCATTTTGATTCAATTAATTATAGATTTAAAGAAATGTTATCAAATTGCATGTGATTTTATTCGATTCGATCAAACCAAGCAGAAATACCCACCCAGATATAAATCCATCAAAAAAGAGAGGTAAGAATGAAAATCTCACTCTTGTTTTTAGGATTCAGAGAAGGTGAGCTCTCATGTACATGGTGGACTGACTCTTCCAGCTTCACTCTGTAATTCAATCCGTTGACGTCACCAACTTCGGATCCAAACCCTTCTTTCTTCTTTCTCTTGTTTGGGCTGCATTCCGTTTCCATTTCTTCCTGGAAGATCTCATCATCATCAGAGTCAGACTCAGAATTGCAGGCGGCTTTGAATCTGGCATCGTCATCATCATCATCATCATCATCAGTTTTGAATTGCGGGTATTCTATTTCAGTAGCACTCTTGTCGAATATGATGACATGGAAATGGGATTCTCCGTCATATCTGAATACCAGAAAGTGACCCTCTCTTATTGAGTATTTCCGAGTGAACTCTTTCCATCCCTTGGCTAGACACACTTGACCATGGGAATGAACCAGCTCGATTTCCCAAACTTCCCCTGTTGGAACCTCAAAAGATCCTACCTTTGGCATTTTCTTTCCATATTTGCTCACAAACTCTTCTGGAATTCTCTGCAAAGAACTCAAACTCAAGATTGTCCCCATACAAGATCATTTATTTAAATGCGTTGTCCACACAGGAAAAACTTATTGTGTGTAACCTAGTCTAATCTGGACAAGTAGAATTTAAATATATCAAGTTAGTTCCATTACTTAAATATAAAAGAAAAAAACAACAACTTTCGTCTAATACTTCACACCTTGTCAAGCTTGAATATGGTACGATTTGACTATCAGTTAGTTCAATACCTTTCGCCTAATCCATAGGCGATTGACGAAGCTTTGCGATTTCATTCCCTGTTCTGCTATTCCATCCCCTCTTCTTTGATTCGATTCCCTCTGCGATGGTCTCTATTGGCTAGGGTTCGTGTGCGGTGGCGGTTTCTGATTAACGGTGAGGCGGCTGGTCTGAATCTACTGCGGCTGGATTTGCAGAGTGTGATGCAGCGGTTGCAGGGGTGGGACCGTAGTATCCGGTGGCTGGAGGGCGGGTGTGAGGGTAAAGCAGTAACAGCGTTGCAATTGGGATGGGCAGTGACGGTGGCCTGGGACTGGGAAGGCTGGGCGAAGAGGTGGCTAGGGAGGGGTAGGGGGTCACAGTGACAGTCACTGGACGAGGAAGTGGCAGCAGTCACCGCAAAGAGCAGGGAGGTGGTCACTGGACGGGCTTGGTGGTGGTCACTCGGATTGGTAATTGTAACTGTGCGGCACTGCGGTGGTGCTCACTGCCCGGGTGGCCACTGTGGCATTAGTCACTGTAGACAGAGTTGATTTGACATTGGTCACTCTAACTATGGTCATTGTAGCGGGTCAGCTAAGTTTAGTAATGTGTATAGTGCTCTAGTGGTTTTCTTAGTCTTTTTTAGTCTCATTTTTTAAATTAAAAAAAAAAACTAATTTCTGTCCATTGCTTAATTTTTAATACTACCTCAGTCCCATTTTACGTGTCCTACTTTGGTTTGGCACAATTATTAATAAAGAGGTTGAAAAAAGGTTATGGTTGAGATTTGAGTCTAATAAAGTGAAATGCTGTGGAACGCATATTTCTTTTCAAAAAGGGAGACCCTCCTAATCATTTTTTTGTTGACAGTGGTTGGATACTTGGATATAAAGGTGATTACAATATGATGCACAATAAATGATTTTCTAACACACTTTATAGACTATAGTAACTCGCACACAATCATTGTTCTTCATTTAGCCAATAAGGCAGGAGAAAATGGAGGGGCGGGGGCAAGAAAAAGTGTGTCAAAGATACAATAATCTGCAAACTCATTTAGCAGGAGGAGCTCTGTAATAGGCTGGAATTGTTGCTCGGAAGAACATCTGTCTCACTCCTTCAGCCTTAAGGAGAAAATGGAGGGGCGGGACAACGAATAAGACCGGAATGACTTAAGCTTGTCCTACTTGAACTAAAACTAAGAACCATTTCACTACTCATTAGTGATTGTGGAGTAAGACCTAGCCTTTCATTTATGTGTAATAGTTAAGCAAATCCTCATGAATAGTCTATTTGTTCAGTTCTAACTAATAAAAAGCAAATGTGAACTTATTTTGGAACAATCTTGACAGCAAGGAAAGTAAGACAGGTAAAATGAGAAGCACGGAGTAACATTCTAGTCCTAATCCTAATCTATAACTCTTATTTAGGAGAAAAATATATAGTTCTACTTCACACATTTCACAAAATCACTATGTTTTTACCCCTATTTAAGAATTTCCCAATCATGATTTTTGATAAAAGAGCATTATTGCCAGATTAATATAGAATACACATATAAATCTGATGGCTTCCCAGTCTTACTTTGTTGATTCGTTGAACTGCTGCTTTAATCTAGAGAGTATATATTATTGCTATCGTCCAGAACATGAAGGAGCCAGAAATGTACTTTTAGGGGGCCGGGATTTGAAAATCAAAACTTAAAACTTCAACATATTCGTGTAGATTAGGAATTTTTCTGGAGATTGGTTGTCGAGGCTTACCAGGGTGGAGTCTTCTGAAGGAAATATAATCTTGACAAAGTGTACCCAGTTTCCTGATGAACGAGGATTCCCCTCGCCGCCTTGGCTTTGCCGTAAGAGCTTTGTCTCCATAATTGCTCAAAAGCATGTAAAAAATAAGAAATCAATATTAAACGAAAGTAAAATTTGATTTAACTCATAAAACTAGACAAGAAGTACTATCACGGACTTTCCATACCCCATTCTTCAAAACATCCAATCAATCCTTGCCCCACGCAGACAGAGCAGGGGAGGAGATAGGAGCTAAGAGCATCCACACAGCCCACACTATGATGGCATGTGATCCATCCGTCTCTTCCGCATCATTTTCTCTTCACTACCGTACCCAGGTCACTTGAAACAAGAAAAATGCCTAGATACACAAAATGTGTATATGTCGTTGGGAAAATTTTACAAATAGAACCAAATCATATCAAATTTCCAAAATTAGGAGTTAAAATTCGTATAGGACATAAGTGCACAGGATTTGACAATTATACCCTTAATTTTAATACTCTGCTTCTATACATTAAAACTTCCCGATCGAATGGCAAAAACAACGGGCTTCAACCTTCTTCGACCGCACCTCAATGGAAAAGATTCAGTTCTCCAGATCTTCAACCTTCTTCTTGAAGGAGCAACAACACGCGATTACTAGAGGCGACGAGCGACGAAGGAGTCAGTGAACACGAACAAAAGGCGAAGAGAAAGAAGAAATCAGAGGCTCAAAACTTTGAAAAAGTGGAAGAAATTGAAGAATGCAATCTGACGGTGATTTCGAAACAAAGAGCCCTAACAAGTAAGTTGTTCAATTCAATAGTGGGAGATCATGATCAATTATTCATATGAAATTGTCTTCTTCTCTTATTGTCTACTTCTCTTATGATAATAACTACTTTTCGTACAAGTTGTAATTGATATTTGACAAAATACAATTGTCCAGTTCCTATCCAAGTAGTCAATAATAGATTTGGTAAAACTGAGGAGATTTACAAGTTAGTGCATAATGAGTACTTAGATAGCTTAAAACTGGATATGCATAATTATAAATATACAAGGCTTTGAAATGTCCAGGAATTTGCATCAATATGGTATATTCACTTTTGTGGGTTTCACTTTTGCATTGCAAATAAGGCCATTTGAATGTTTCCCAACTCTTAGGACAATCTTTAATGCATATATTGTCTGTAGTGTTTATATTATATTTTCTTCATGCTACAAAAGTTGATTATGCCACGTCTTTGGTTTATTGCTTTTTACAATCAAATTTCTATTGATATAGTTTCATCAATTTGATAAAAGACTAAAAACATAGCAAGAACCATAGAGTAGATAATTAGGGGAGTACTTTTAACTGCTTGTTTATGTTTCTTGATTATTATTGGCTTATACTTGAGCAGGTAGAGGCCGGGTAAATTCTAAGATAAATTACTATGTAATGTATCTTTATGCTCTATGGTGCAGAATAACTTAGTGCAATGCTAACTGTCTTCTATGCGCTGCAGTTTGAATATCAGAAAATGCGATCAAGACAGAATGAGCTTAAGATACCAATAATCACATCAAGTCGTCTTCATTTGGAACATGGACCACCAAGACAGTAATCAAGTGTTTGTGCTGATGGAAATATTCAAGAAGGTAGGAAAGTTCTTGAAAGTGGCACTGGACTTCAACAATGCATAGTTTGAAAGTGTACACTTTTATTGCACTGATAAAGAAGATGGTGGTACGCAAGAAAAGAATGGTGAGGGTGCAGTAGTAAGTGGAAAACAAAGAGTAAACATGTTTCTTAAGAGAAAAAAATAGTTAGCCATCAAGTCAAGGATAGAGCAATCATGTGTATCACAATGGCTGCAGCGCGCACTACTGATGCAGGTGGCCTGAATTAAGAGTGTATGTAATACAAAGACAGAGTGTGACCTAAGATGCAATGTAATAGTTAGATTGTCAGGAAGAAAATATATGTCAAACTTCAATCTATTGATCATTAAGTATTGTGATTACATATCAGTTACATTTGGTTTTGAAATATGACAGTATAAAGTATCCTTTTCAAATTAAATGAGCACTCATTTTAACTTTTTATTTCATGCTGACATCACTGTAAACTCTAATATAATTATGGAATGAAGTCCATAAGTAGTCAATAACAAGTCTTTAATAAAACAAGCATAGACATTAAATGACTATAATTACGAGAAGAAATGACAAGAAAGCTACTAATGAATGCAAAAACGAAGGAAGCGGGTGGATTAAGATAGTCTATATACAAAAGTAATATGTGGTCTAAGATGCAATGCAATAGTTATATTGTTGGAAAGAAAAATGCATGTAAAACTTTCTTCTTTTGGTCATTAAGTGTTGTGATCACATATTAGTTACATTTTGTTTTGAAATATGACAATATACTATATCCTCTTTTTTGTTTCAAAAGAAATGAGTGTTCATTTTTACTTTTTATTTCATGATGAGATCAGTGTAAACTCTGATATAAACATGGAATGAAGTCAGTAAGTAGTCGATAGTAGGTCATTAATAAAACAAGTGTAGACATTAAATGAATACAACTAAAGTAATAAGTACATAAGGCAGTTACAACTACATGTAAAAGCTTATAATGTAACAATGGAGTTTGATAATCTGGTTAATTAAACTCTAGATACAAGACCCATGAAATAAATATGAGCATATTGTTGTTATATGCGGACACAAAAACTCAAAACATTTCTCGTAAATAACTGTTACACATTTCGTGCATTAAATATGAGCATATTAATTGGAAATTTTGGTTGCAGTCTTGCATATAAGGGAAGAAACGAGAAGCGTGCTAAGTAGATAAAGCCGGTATGTTAATTGCGTTTTGGAGTAGGTAGTAAATATGTACAACACAGGTAGTCAGTAATTAGACAGTAAAAGACAATAATTTCAAAGATGATGTGTGTTGGTTCTAAAACATATATTATTCAATAAACTTGAGTTTGAATGACAAAATAACATAACATCCAATGCCAAAAACCATGACAACTAATATAAAACTTCACTGCCAATAAACCATGACAATTTAAAAGTGCGGGAAAAAAACTAAAATCTTCACAACTCTTATTGGATGAAACGAAAGTGATATGACATTTCGTGTGTTAAGAACTACAGGTTGGAATAAGATCACTACAAGACTTCTTGTTGTGCCTCCCTTTTTACACCATGAACATTGTTTCCGCTGTCGAGAACAAAATTCTTCAGTTGAAGGTAAACGCTTCTTTTTAGGCTAACGAGTTGGCATTTGAGAACCAATAGGCTGCACAACAAGAAAGTGTAAGGGAAGTTTAGCTTATAAATGCACAACAAGTTTAAGCAATAATTGCAGGAAGGTATATGTCAGATTTTAAGCTGTAAATGCAGCAACTTCAAGCCCATATAAAGGGTTCAAATGCAGAACTTTTTACCTGTAAATGCAACTTGTTAAAGGGAATATTAAGCCTATAAATGGACAACAAGTTTAAGCAGCAATTGCAGCAACTTAAAGGCCATATTAAAGCTCCAAATGCAGCAACTTAAAAATATAAACGCAGCAACATATAGGTTTGCTTTGATGCTGTAAATGCAGCAACTTCAATCCCATATAAAGGGTCTAATGCAGAATTTTTTACTTGAAAATGCAACTTGTTAAAAGGCATATTAAGCCTATAAATGGACAGCAAGTTTAAGCAGCAATTGCAGCAACTTAAAGGTCATATTAAAGCTCCAAATGCTGCAACTTAAAACTCTAAACACAGCAACATATAGGTTTGCTTTGATGCTATGAATGTAGCTACGTAAAGGCCACATTTTAACAGGTTACAAGCCAGATTAATGTCATATTGTAATCTCTAAATGCAACAGGTTTAAGGGTAAATATATAAAACTACAAGTTTCGAGTAAAGCATCCCACAAGGCAGTATCCCTAGGTTTGAACCAATGACGATATATCTTCTTCTTCCATCAGTAAAACGTCATCCCAGAGGGTGGGAAATACTCATGTCGCATATCCTGGGTAGAATTGTGTTGTTTTAAAAAAAAAACCAGCCCAACTTTTTGGGGGTTGCACTGATTTCTGGTTGAGGACTTTTGTCGAGCACTTTATTTGCATCAATTGAACCCTCCATTTCAGAAAGTTCTTGGACTATAACCGGCTGTATGTAGTTCACCGTAAGACAATCAAAGAATTATATGAAGTAGAAAAAACGAAATCGACATTGGAAACTAAAAACAGAGAAGACAAATACTGTGAACTTTGATTTCAAGGTCTGAATGAGAATTCAAACTTGAAGATGAAAGAACTGATGCATAATATATAAACGAAATATGTTTATACATGAAAACATCAAATAATAACAAATTTTTTTAACAAAAATGAGTATAAAACTTACCAAAAAGTGCAGAAAATTTGCACAACGTATGAAGCTTGATGAACAATTGAATGGCGCTTCAGAATAATTATTGGACCATACGAGCACAATCGAAACCGGAGAAGTGATCACGGATGAATAAAAGGACGAAGTTCTTGAGCTCGGTTGATTACAGACACGAGGAGCAAAAGAAGAAGAAAAGGTCGTTGTGGATGAGTTCAGTCGTTGCCCAAGTCATTCGCCTTTGATACGCAGACTAAAGTGGAGGGTAAAACTGGCAACTAAAAATTAAGTTTTCTAAAACAGGACTAAATAAAACCTACGGATGGAAAAAAATCTAATTAAGTCCTAAACTTGTAAACTTGGTATGATTTAGTCTTACAAACAGCAATTTTCTCTATGTCGTTCACATGTTGAGTTGTTTGTGACTTAGGGAGTGTTTGCAACTGCTTCTGCTTAAAAAAAAGTGCTTTTTTCTAATGAAAGTTGGAAAAGTGATGAATTGTAAAAGTTGATAGTGTTTGGAAAATAAGTGATTTTAGAAAAGGTGTTGAAATTGAAGTGTTTGGTAAAAAAGTGATTATTGATGTAGTTTTTAATTAATGTACAAAAATGCCCTCTCTCATTAAACCTTTATCACTTTCCCTTTATCACTTTCGATCTGTAGAAGGAAAGAGAGAAGGACATTAATGTATAACAACACATATTAACGATATAAATGCCCTTCTAGTTTTTCAGAATTACCAAATTACCAACCTTTAGAGAAAGCTGCTTCCAGCTTTTCGAACGGTGAAGTGGTGTTTTGCAAACACCCAAAATGACTTCTGCTGCCAAAAAAGCCCAAAAATGCTTTTGAGAAGCATTTGCAAACAATGCTTTACAAATTTTATTTGAAGGATAGACATGTGTACACATTTTGTATACACATTTTGTGCACCCCTAGCAAAGCTCTTAAACAAATTTCTACTTTTGTATACTCTCCCTATTTATAGAGAGTAAATAGCGGGGTAATGAATAGGGTAAAAAAGTAGGAGAGAAGATGGAAAAGTTGGAAAGAGAAATAAAAAGTAGAAAAAGTAAGGATAATTGAGTATTTTTAAATGAAAAACATACCAAAAAGGAAAGGGTAGTAAACTTTTAAATACTTCGCAAATAGGAAAGTGTAGCAAACTTTTAAATACGAAGGGAGTATATTCCATTATTATTATTATTATTATAAAAAAAAGTATATTCCATTATTATTAATTTATTTAATTTGGAAAAAGGATGATAAAATCCACAATTTACCCACTATAGTTATTTATTGTGGAAAAATAAAAAATAAGCATATTTAAAAAATATTGTTACACCATTAATTCATATGTGACCCACATTATTAATGACAATAAGATGATGAAGTACATAATAAGATGTTGAAAAAGTGTTAAAATTGCATTAAGTGTTCAATTTCAGGCAGAATTTTGAGTGGGTCCCACTTTCTATTTGGGCCGGTGAAAGTGGTTTTAGATTCTCCTTGTTAAGGGCTACGATTCGATATATGGTATACTCAAAACGACTAATGGGTGAATGAGAAATTGATTCCCGAAGTTCACTCGTTGAACAGTCGCCAGTAGCAAGCTACTAGTGAACGGTCATTAGCAGGCTGCTAGTAAACTTCGAAGTGACTAAACATATCCTTCATTGATGTCTATTTATGGAGGAAAATCTAATTTTTGGTATAATTTTTTTACAACAAATTAAATTCAACGAATAAAAAATTAAATTAGGGAGTTGGGGGTAGTTGATGGGTTGATGGCTACCGCCTACCTGGATTGGGAGGAGAATTCCTCCGTTCGCATGCTACACAATCTGTGAATATTGATCTTTGGTCATACTCCAGCTTTCTCACGTTTTACCAGTTGAGCTACTAGTTAAACTTTTCCAACATTCCCACTCGGACTTTCCATACTCCAGTTTGATATACAGTATATACTACACTCTTTGCATTACGATGATTTATTTATTAAAATTGTCACATATCAAATTTTTTTTCTTAATAAATGTGTCACCTCATCATATTGTAATGTTAATGAGACAGAGGTAGTATCGTACTTCGTATATACACCTGCCTACCTTATAATTACTTCCTCATCAATTTAAGCAATGCTTGGTGTACAACATTTTGAGGTACCCATTTGTACACCAAACCATTTGTGTAGTTCACAAAAGACCAAACATTAAATTAATTGTCTCGCTTTAATGAATTCCCCTTTGTAAACCACACAATTAGGGTACAAATGGGATAACCCAATTTGGGGTACTGATAGTAATTTTCCATCAGTTTTATTTGCCAAGAGCTTACACGTGATCAGGTTGAGCGGCTTATATATATACTCCTAGTTTTGTACTCCATTGTTCATTGTTCGGGACTCTGGGTTAGGGCGTTAGGGTTGCTTGCTGTCATCTTGCAAATGACGCAATTATGTTACTCTGGTATTTAATTATGTTATTGGAATTGGGAAATTCTCGAAATACGAGTAAACAAATTTTGAAATTCTAAAGTAACATTACAATGTTTTTCTTCCCGAAATGAGTGTAACATGGCAATATTGCTTTCATTTTGAAGTAATTATCGACAAGATAGTTGCATTACTAGTCATTAACATGACAATATTTGTTGTCATTAATTAGAGTATTTTTCAATCAAGAAAGGCATAGCAGTCCTATTTTGAATTATCAAAACCCGTTTACTTGTGCTTAGGATAATTTCTTATTTCAATTTCAAATACAAATATTAAGTCATAAAATAAAATGAGAGTAAAATGATTCCAAAATAAGAGCAGTGAATGCCCTCTTCTTAGGGGTGGGCACGGTCCGGGATTTGGCTTATCCCGATCTCGTCCCGGTTTTATAACAACGGCCCGGTACGGTACGGGATAAGTCTTTATCCCAATGTTATCCCATTTAAAACGGGATCGGGACAACCCGACAAAAACCAGGACGGTTCGAGATGTCCCATAAAATATACATTTGTGAAATGTGATACGTAGTATAAAAGTAAGCATAACATCAAAATAAAGACGTAACTATTTTTGCAAATTTAGCTTCCCTAAGAAGTTAAGTAAAACCTTTAATAAACTATTTTTAATTTTTATCCTGTAAACTTTTTTGGTCCCCCTAATCTTGTGTTTCCTCTAGTAGAATATTAGCGCATAATATTTTTATACTTTGTAATACACTTGTAATTTTTCAATACCATATTAAATTAAATATCATATCTATAAAGACACTATATATATTTTCTAGCAGTTATTTTGGAAAATATTAAATCTCTAACAACAATATAATATGGAGTAGTAGTTTTTTTAAAAAAAATAATATGGAGTACTAGTTATTCATCATAAATAGTATTTCGCACGTAATAATATATTATGGGCCAGTATTGGAATGAGAACTAAAGAAATTTTAATCAAAAGAAACAAAAGAAATGAGACTAAGAGAGACATGAAATAAGATAAAATTATACTAGGGAGACTAAGGACTAGAAAGTTTTAATTGTGTTAGACTATTACATAGCATTAGAAATTTAAAATAACATATTAATTTCAAACGGGACACCGGGACGGGACATGATATTTTATAGCTATCCCAGTCTCGTCCTGAATAATACTGGTGCGGGACCAATTCGTGATGAAAACATTGCGTCCTAAATGGATCAGGATAGTTTCAGAACGGTATCAGGATTTTTCGGTTCGGGACACCGGGAATGGAATTTTTGCCCACCCCTACCTCTTCTTGTTCTACTCTCTTCGTATAACCCAATTATTAAGAATTATTTTACTAATAACAAAATCATTGTGTTATTTATGATAAAAATATCAAAATAAAATAAATTAAAATACAAATAAACAAAATCAGGTCAACGCAATACAAATAAATTAATTGTTATGCACAGAGACACATGAAGTGTTTAGTTCACTCTTAAAGTCACAATTACGTTAGTAAGACAAGTGAAGTAAACACGCATGCTGCTTAAAAAGCCGCTTATTTACTGAAAGATGTGTTTAAGTGCCACTTACTAAGCATACCACCCCCATGTGTTAATTAAGCGGCACTTTAAGCTTTTTTAGTTTCCGAATTTACCCTTACTGTTACCCCTTGCCCTTACCCTATTGTTACCCTCTACCCACCCTACCCCTACTACCCCGACCCCACCCGACCCAGACCCCCGACCCCACCATAGTCATTATCTTGTACCTTACTCCTTACCTCTACCCTACCCTATCCCCGACTACCCCCACACCCCGTGTACCCCTTTTCCCTACAACGATACTACCCCACCCCAATCCTGACCCCTATCGCCATCCTACCCCCACCCTTACCACCTTGACCCCACCCCGACGCACCCTACCTTACCCCAGCCCTGCCCTACCCCTAGCACTTGCCCCAGTCCCACCCTTCCGTTATCCTACACCCACCCCCTACCCCTACCCTACCTTACCCCAACCCTACCCACCTACCCCCCACCCTTGTACCTTACCCCTAACCACGACCCCACCCCCTATCACTTGCCCCTACCTTGGCCCCATCCCAATCCCGACCTCAGCCTACTACTGCCATCCTCCCCCACCCTACCGCCATCTTACCCCGACCCCCACCCTCCCACCCTGCCTGTACCTTCCCGACCTTGTACCCTATACTACATGCCCTCACCTCGACCCCACCCCGACCCCCAACGAGTAGGGTAGGCGTTAGGGGTATGGGTGGGTATGAAGGGTTGTAAGGGAGTAGTGTAGAGGGTAAGGGTATGGGTAGGGGTCAAGAGTGTAGAATTAGGGGTGGGGGTAACAAGGTATAGGGCGGGGTAGGGATTAAGGGTATGGACACACGAACGAGGTGACCCCACATATTATATTATATACTTGAGCTCATGAATGTTTGTGTGTCTATATATGTACATGGTTATTTTAGACATTTTAATGTTAAATGGTGTTTTAAACCCTTTGAAGTAAACATGATATTACAACACTGCTTATTTTATGTGTCGCTTATTAACGCGGGTCTTAATAAGCACCATTTAGTAACGGATGAAGTAAACGTATCCATAGGGTCTAAGAAAGAAGTTACATGGACAAAAATAAAAAAATATTTGGCTAAGGCCCTTAATTAAAGAGTAAAGATTTAGTCAACCGTATATATAAACATGTTTTTCCATAATTTATTCAATAGACTTCCCAATTGAATTTTAAGCTAAAACTTTGTGTGAATGTTTTATAATTCAACAAGAATATGCTCACAAAATGTTATCAAAAAATTCAATTTGGAAGGTCCTCAAACAAAAATTCAATTAGGAAGGTCCTCAAACAAAAATTCAATTAGGAAGGTCCTCAAACAAAAATTCAATTAGGAAGGCCCTCAAACAGGTTTGCCTATTTCTCTCAATCTAGACTAACCAAGTCATTTCTCTCAATTAAAAGCACTATACATATATGTATTGGTAAGAACATATGTCAATCTTCAAGAAAAGATATTATGGGACAAAAGATGTGATATAAAAGATCTCATCTCTTTATTCTTCGTAGTTAGGGGTGGCCTAAAAAGAATAAATTTCACTCTTGATCTTATGAGTATCATATCAATTTCACAATTAGTTTACGTCTTTGATTTTGAACACTTGTGATACATGAATATTTTTTTCCCATATATGATCCTTCCGTTCATATTTCTGATGATTAAAATCAATGGAGAAGTGTCGGAGAATTGAACGGAAGGATCAAAATGGTCAAACAACGATTAGTCAAATACCAAACGTGGACAAAATACAAAACGTGAATTAAATGTTGAATTGACATAAAACTCCTAGGACTAAAAGTGGAATAAAACATCAAAAAAATGAACTCTGCATATGACTCGTATGCCCGGTTTGCTGAAGAGTCAGGCCAATATTTTTTAATTACCGGACTGTGCATCATTAATCTGCCCGAAATATTATGACGTTGAAGATCAATGGGCTTCCGCCTTTCAAACCCTCTAAGATGCAAACATCACCAATTTTCAGGTTGTTGTCTAACACGAAGTCCCTCCATCCATTGATCTTGACACAAGCTGACCTACCTAGGGTGCATTTGGCGGACCATGATCTCCCACTCGAAATTAGCAATATATCAGTATGCAAATCATTATGCTTTGAAGTAAAGAGGTTCTTAACAAATTGCAAGGGAATGCTCTGAAAAAACAACAAGCGTTAGTAGATCAGCCCATTTGGTAATTCCTTATTTTTAACTTATTAACTTTATCAGTCAACTTTTTTACCAATTACCAACACGTAATTTTTTATTTTGCGTGTTAAATTGTGTAATAATCAAAATGAGTAAGGTTCGAGTTACATTTTTGGCTTTATTTTTTAGTAAATTATATTTTAAATACTACCTATAATTTTTCTATAATGTAGCAGATTCAGTCACTTCTGCCATAATTTCATCCAATCCAGCAAATTCAATCCCTTATTTAGTTACCAAATGGGCACTAAAGATCTTGCAAGACATCCGTATGGAAAAAGGCACTTACTAATGTATATGGGGAGGAAATATAAGACCGGTACATGACGGAAATGTAAAATGGATTCTTTGACCGAAAAGATTTTGCTCTTTCAATGGCATTGGTTACCTTCCTAACCGATCTCCATTTATACTTCTTGTATGCTTCAACACCTGCAAGATTTTTAAATGAAAACTAGTACGATTCATATGAAGCATATTAACAATATTAATCATGTTACTCAGTATTATAAAGGGAAAGTTCCCGAAATGGGACTAAAAAAGTTCAAAAATTCCAAAATGGGACTGTCATGTTTTTATTCCCCAAATAGGACTAATTACTGCCAAATTTGGAAAATACTGTCATGTTTGAAGTCTGGTACTGCCAAAACATGGCAGTAATTAGTCCTATTTTGGGAATAAAGACATGGAAGTCCTATTTTGGAATTTTCAAACTTTTTTAGTCCCATTTTGGGTAATTTGCTGATTTAGTCGTGTAACTTCCAGTTGAATTATACCCCTAACTTTACATAGTTTCAGATCACGTCTTGTAATTAATAACTTCCATTGGAAACTGTCGGAAAGAATACATAGTATATCGGAAAACCCGTTGCCTACATTAAACTTTTCGTGGCTCAGGTGACAAAATCTTTAATAGGGACAAAGTTATTAGTTACAAGACATGATGTGCAACTGCCTATCATCTTTAAATACAACAACATAACCCTAGTGTCGCAGACTCCCACCTACGATAGGGTAAGGGGGTCAGATGTAAGCAGTCTTACCTCTGTATTAAAGCACATAGAGACTGTTTTCTGGATAACCCACGATTAAAATTGTGTTGAAAATTGAATGGACTAACTGCTGCTTCATAACAAAAAGCACGGACAGTTTGGTGAGTCATTTTGCGTTATTACATCATATTCCCAAACCAAAAAAATAGTGAGTTTTTGGCTCCAATGGAAGTGATGGAAAATTCCTACCATCTTTTAATCCTAATCTAAAATCCTATTCAGTGGCCCAAGTATATATTACTACGTGTATATTGCTACATTTAAATAGATAAATGATGTGATAAATTACTCCAAATTTTTAGAATGGTTGAGTCTTGTTCTGTAGTTCTGTCCTTGTTCATATTGACTTGTTTTTAAATATGTTTGATTGAGCTTTGATACCGATCATTATAATTAATTTTAAAGAAATTGCAGCTAAAGTTATTAATGCAATTTCGTATTATCCATAAAAAAATGTAATTTCATATTAATGACGATTTTTATTCAAACTCGACATTTAGTGGGTAAAATATATCAAGTGTAATTTATTTTTTTAAATATTGAACGGGATTTAATCGATTTTATTAATTCTAACCCGATATAATTATATTATTTTGGATAAAATCTGGCCAACGATGACAATGCCACCATCAAAGATTCAAATTTATTGACAAATACGTAGTATGTTTTAATTCTGGTGAACCAGGTTGGGTAAAAGTAGGGGTCAGCTTTTTGTTTTTAAATTGGATGTGAGCCGTTATAATATGGATTGAAAGAAATGTTACCAAATTGCATGTGATTTGATCCGGTTTGATCAAAACGAGCCAGAACACCCACCCCAAAATATAAATCCATCAAAAAAGAGAGGTAAGAATGAAAATCTCACTCAGGTTTTTAGGATTCAGAGAAGGTGAGCTCTCATGTACATGGTGGAGTGACTCTTCCACATTCACACTGTAATTCAATCTGTTGACGTCACCAACTTCGGATCCAAATCTTTCTTTCCTCTTTCTCTTGTTTAGTCCGCATTCTGTTTCCATTTCTTCCTGGAAAATCTCATCATCATCAGAGTCAGACTCGGAATTGCAGGCGGCTTTGAATCTGGCAGCGTCACCATCATCATCATGAGTTTTGAATTGTGGATATTCTATTTCAGTAGCACTCTTGTCGAATATGATGACATGAAAATGGGATTCTCCATCATATCTGAATACCAGAAAGTAGCCCTCTCTTATTGAGTATTTCCGAGTGAACTCTTTCCATCCCTTGGCTAGACAAACTTGACCTTGGGAATGAACCAGCTCGATTTCCCAAACTTCCCCTGTTGGAACCTCAAAAGATCCCACCTTCGGCATTTTCTTTCCACATTTTCTCACATACTCTTCCGGAATTTTCTGCAAAGAACTCAAACTCAAGATTGTCCCCATACAAGAACATTTATTTAAACGCAATTTCCACACAGGAAAAACTTTTGTAACCTAGTATAATCTGGTCGAGTAGAATTTAAATATATCAAGTTAATTCCACTATTTAAATATAAAAGAAAGAAACTACTTTCGTCAAAAACTTTAGACCTTGTCTAGCTTGAATATGGTATGATTTGACTATCAGTTAGTTCGATACCTTTCGCCTAATCCATTGGTGACCGACGAAGCTTAGCGATTTCATTCCCTGTTCTGCTATTTCAATCCCTCTTCTTCGATTCGATTTCCTCTGCGATGGTCTATATTGGCTAGGGTTTGTGTGTCGGTGCTGGTTTCTGATTTACGGTGAGGCGGATGGTCTGTTTCTATGCCAGCTGGATTGAGGATTGTGATGCAGCGGTTGCAGGGTGGGACAGTAGCGTGTGGTTGCTGGAGGGTGGATGTGAGGGTAAAGCAGTGACGGCGTTGAAATGGGATGGGAAGTAGCGGTGTCCTGGGGCTTGGAAGGCTGGCCGGAGAGGTGGCTAGGAAGGGGTAGGGGGTGGCAGTAACAGTCACTGGACGAGGCAGTAGCAGCGGTTACCGGAAAGAGCGCGGCGGTGGACTGGCTTGGCGGTGGTCACTCGGATTGGTAATTGTAACTGTGTGGTGGTGCTAACTGCCTAGGTGGCCACTGTGGCATTAGTCATTGCAGACAGGCACACAAGGGTGTGAAACTCAATGGAGTGGGTTTCAGTCCTGATTACTCCAGGCTCCCCCAGCCCCCAGACCCCCCGGAGTAAAAAAAAAACAGGGTCAATTTGACATTGGTCACTCTAACTATGGTCATTGTAGCAGGTCAGCTAGGTTTAGGATGTTTTTACTTGGACTGTAATTTGCTGGTCTGGTCTGTTCTGAACTGGTCTGGTAAGGTCTGGTTTCTTTGTATTTTTATAACTATCCAAGTCTGGTCTGGTCTGGTCTAGTCTGGTCTGAATTGGTCTGGACTGGACTGGTCTGGGACAAATTACAGTCCAAGTAAAAACATCCATAGTAATGTGTATAGTACTATAGTGGTTTTCTTAGTTTTTTTAGTGTCATTTTTGGAAATTTCAAAAAAATCTAATTTATGTCCATTGCTTAATTTTTAATACTACCTCAGTCCCATTTTATGTGTCCTATTTTGGTTTGACACAATTATTGATAATGTGGTTAAAAAAATAAAAGCTATGGTTGAGATTTGAGTCTAAGAAAGTGAAGGTTTTTTGCAAAAATATTACTAAAATAAAATTTATTTACACAAATATGACTAATAATTACTACAATGTAATGTTATGATAACTTAAGTTTTAAAATTGAACATGAGTTACTATGATTCTATTAATTTTTTCTTAGAGTACTATGATTCCATTACTACTCTAGTCACTAATCACATTTTTGTAAATAATCATTATTTTAGTGATAAACATGTAATTAATTCTCAAGTGAAATACTGTAGAACACATATTAAAAAAGGGAGACCCTCCTAATCATTTTTTTGTTGTTGACAGTGGTTGGATACTTGGATATAAAGGTGATTACAATTTGATGCACAATAAATGATTTTCTAACACACTTTATAGACTATAGTAACTCACACACAATCATTTTCTTCATTTAGCCAATACAGCAGGAGAAAATGGAGGGGCGGTGGCGAGAAAAAGTGTGTCAAAGATACAACAATCTGCAAACTCATTTAGCAGGAGCTCTGTAATACGCTGGAATTGTTGCTGGGAAGAACATCTATCTCACTCCTTCCGCCTTAAGGAGAAAATGGAGGGGCGGGGACAACGAATAAGACTGGACTAACCTAAGCTTGTCCTACTTGAACTAAAACTAAGAACCATTTCACTACTAATTAGTGATTGTGGAGTAAGACCTAGCCTTTCATTTATGTGTAATAGTTCAGCAAATCCTCATGAATAGTCTATTTGTTCTGTTCTAACTAATAAAAAGGAAATGTGAACTTATTTTGGAACAATCTTGACAGGAGTAACATTCTACTCCTAATCCCAATCTACAACTCTTATTTAGGAGAAAAATATATAGTTCTACTTCACACATTTCACAAAATAACTATGTTTTTACCCCTATTTAAGAATTTCCCAATCATGATTTTTGATAAAAGAGCATTATTGCCAGATTAATATAGAAATCACATGTAAATCTGATAGTTCAGAGCATGACGGAGCCAGAAATGTACTTTTAGGGGGTCGGGATTTGAAAACCAAAACTTAAAACATAACATATTCGTGTAGATTAGGAATTTTTCTGGAGATTGGAGGTCGAGGCTTACCAGGGTGGAGTCTTCTGAAGGAAATATAATCTTGACAAACCGTACCCAGTTTCCTGATGAAGACTTCGAACGAGAATTCCCCTCCCCGCCTTGGCTTTGCCGTAAGAGCTTTGTCTCCATATTGGCTCAAAAGCACTGTAAAAAAATAAGAAATCAATATTAAACGAAAGTAAAATGTAATGAACTCATAACTAGACAAGAACGTCAAGAAGTACGAGTACTATCACGGACTTTCCATACCCCATCCTTCAAAACGTTCAATCAATCCTTGCCCCACGCCTGACCATCCAACATTTATTTAATTTGAAAAAGATTATAAGAATGAGAGGTTGTTTGAGAGCGCTGTTTTTCGGGTTATCAGACTTATCAGCCAACTTTTTTACCAAACATGTAACTTTTGCTTTCGCGCGCTGAATTTTGTAATAAGTAGAAAAAATAAGGTTTGAGTTACTTTTCTGGCTGCATTGGCTGAAGTTACTGTAGTAGACCATTTTAGCTATTTCTACATATAACTTTTTCTTTATTTTATTAATAAAATATATTTTAATTTCTTCTTCTTCTTAAATCAGCAGAATCAGCCAATGCAGCCACTTCAGCCAGAATTTCATCAATTTCAGCAGAATCAGCCAAAACAGTCGATTTTGGTGCTACCAAACGGGCTCCAATATTTTATCCACTATAATTATTTATGAGATTTTTACATAAATATTATCAAAAGTCATGGGAATTATAAGAAAGTGACTTATAGCATGGATCACGTATGGGCACCATGGGATTAAGTTAGAGCAAAAAGTCATATTTTTGTTAGTGGGGTTCAAAGTAGTTATATTTGTGTAATTTTTTCATTATTTATTGTGTAGAAATAAAAACAAGCATATTCAAAAAAAAAATTATTACACCCTTAGTCCATATGTGACCCACATTATTAGCCACAATAAGATGATAAAATACACAATAAGATGTTGAAAAAGTGCTAAAATTGCATCAAGTGTTCAATTTCAGACAGAATTTTGAGTGGGTACCACTTTAAATTTGGGTCAGGTGAAAGTTGTTTCGGATTCACCGTGGTAAGGTCTACGATTCGATATATGATACATTCAAAATGGCTAACGAGTGAATGAGAAACTGATTCTCAAATTTCACTCATTGAACGGTCATCAGGAGCAGGCTGCTAGTGAATGGTCACTAGTAGGCTGCTAGTGAACTTCAAAGTGACTAAACATATCCTTCATGAATGGACACGTATCCCGATCGTTGGGATTTTGCCTATAAATACCCTGCCTTAGGCCTCACTTTTTCGCGTTATTTTTCTTGGAACGAACGAAGTGTTGCCCATTTCTAGAGAGAGAAACCCTCCCTTACCTGTTTTTCACCATCATCAAACCTTCAAGGTCAGTTCTTCACCCGTTCTTCAATTTTCTTCTGTACTTAGCTTCATAGAACTTAGATCGAGTGTTTCTAGGAAAGCTTAATTAGTTTGATTTGAAGTGGTGCGGTTGTAGAAGTTGTTCGGCGATGTCATCGATGGATTCCCAAAACATTTCTAGATCCCTTGACTTGGCCTCCGAGAGTGAGGGACTCTCCTCGAGCTTGGATAGCTTCGATGTTGAGCTGAGCCCGAAAGTACCGAGGCGCCAAGGTAAAGATTCTGGTGCAAGGAATGCAGATACTTCAGATTCCGATGAGGAGGTAAGCTCTACCTTTGATGACGAGGAGCGAGCTTTAATCGTCTATGAGTCAGAGTTCTTGCAGGAGGCCGACACCGCTGATTAGCCTAGTACTTCCACCCCGGGACAGCGGAAGAGTCCTTCTTCTATCTCCGTTGCACCGCCGGTGAAGAAAAAACAAAGGTATCGTTGCCCCGTTCCTGCCGGGTACAGAAAGGGTATTCTTTCTTAGACTGCTCTTTGCCGAAGATCATCCGAAATGAGAACACGCGAGGTGATGTTACTCTCGCTCAGATGTTCGTCGGACAACATGGTGTGGTGCGAGAGCCACTACCATCCGATTGCGTGTTGAATCCTCCAAAGGGTTACTTCGGCAGTTCCCGAAATGTTGTCCCTCAAACATGTTTGACAAGACGACGATTCCCGACAATCCGCACTATGCATGTATTGGTAAGAACATACATCGATCTTCAAGAAAAGATATTATGGGACAAAACATGTGATATAAAAGGTCTCATCTCCTTTTAGATAGGAGGACAAGTTTCCTCATATATACATAAAAGATCTCATCTCTTTATTCTTTTGTAGTTAGGGGTGCCTGAATAGAATAAATCTCACTCTTGATCCTATGAGTATCATATCACATAATTAATCTACACATAATTAATCTACGTCTTTGAACACTTATGATGCATGAATATTGTTTTTTCCTCATATATGATCCTTCCGTTGATATTTCTGATGATTAAAGACACTGGAGAAGTGTCGAACGTAATGATTAAAATTGTCAAAAAACATTAGCCAAATATCAAACGTGGACAAAGTAAAAGACGCGAACTAAATGGGAATTGACATAAAGCTCCTACGACTAAAAAGTGGAATAAAACACCAAAAAATGTACTTCACGTATGATTTTTTTTTCTGCCGGCAGCTAGAAAACAGAAGGTTATATGCCCGGTTTGCTGAAGAGTCCAGTGACTCCAGTCCGCCAATATTTTCTAAATTAGCAGACTGTGCATCATCATCAATCTGCCCGAAATATTATGACGTTGAAGATCAATGGGCTTCCACCTTTCAAAACCTCTAGGATGCAAACATCACCCATTTTCAGCTTGTTGTCTAACACGAAGTCCTTCCATCCACTCATCTTGACATTAGGTGATGTACCTACGGTGCATTTGGCAGACCATGATCTCCCACTCGAAATTAGCAATAAATCATTATACCTTGAAGTGAAGAGGTCCTTAACAAATGACAAGGGAATGCTCTGAAAAACAACAAAGCGTTAGTGTAAGAGTCCGTTTGGTAATTCCTTATTTTTAACTTATTGGCTTTATTGATCAACTTTTGAATTGCGTAACAATCAGAATAAGTAAATTTCGAGTTACTTTTTTCACTGATTTGAGTGAAGTTACTAGAAGATCATTTTTGCTATTGTCATATAATTTTATCTATTTTTCATCATTTGCAATGGAGCAAAAGGCTCACTATTTTTTGGCCTGAGAATATGATGGAATAAAGCAAAATGGTTCAGTAAACTGTTTGCTCTTCTGTGTTATGAAGCGGCAGTCAGCCCATGCAATTTTCGAAGCGATATTCACTATGAGTCATCTGGAATCAGTCTCTCTTTGCATTTGTTATGAAGCAAATGCAATGACTTCAGCCATAATTTAACTAAATTCAGCGCTCAATTTAGTTACCAAATGGGCTCTAAATTAGCAAGGTCTTGCAAGACATCTGTATGGAAGAATGTAAGCAGTAAGCACTCACCAATGTATATGGATAGGAAACATAAGACCGGTGCATAACAGAAATGTAAAATGGATTCTTTGACCGGAAAGACTTTGCTCTTTCAATGGCATTGCTTTCCTTCCTATCCGATCTCCATTTATCTGTGTTAGATTGCTCCCGGTATGCTCTAACACCTGCAAGATTTGTAATGGCTATATAATGGTGACCATAAATGAACTGATAAGTTTTAAAAGTTTTGATATAGAGAAAGGGAGAGATTTGTGATTTAGTTGGAAAAAAATACTGAAAACCCCGCTGCCAACATTAAACTAATCTCTAGTATGCATAAATTTATTCGTTTCTGCCTATCGTTTTTAAATACTAATCTGAAATCCTTATTCAGTGGCCCACATATATAATACATGCATATAGTTATAATTAAATAGATAAATGATGTAATACATTACTCCAAATTTTTGGGATGGTTGAGTCTTGTTCTGTCCTTGTTCATGTTGGGTTAAGCTTTGATACCATTCATTATAAGTTAAATTTAAAGAAATTGCAGTTAAAGTTATTAATGCAATTTTGTATTATCCATAAAAAGGTGTTTCATATCAATGACATTTATAAAAAAATATTGAACAAGATTTATTCGATTTTTTTTATTCGAACCCCATATAAATATGGATTGAACGAAATATTACCAAATTGCACGTGAGTCGATTCAATCAAACCTAACAGAAACAAATACCCACCCAAAGATATAAATCCATCAAAAAAGAGAGGTAAGAATGAAAATCTCACTCTTGTTTTTTGGTTTCAGATAAGGTGAGCTCTCATGAACATGGTGGAGTGACTCTTCAAGCTTCACTCTGTAATTCAATCCTTTGACGTCAACAACTTTGGATCCAAACCCTTCTTTCCTCTTTCTCTTGTTTTGGACGCATTCTGTTTCCATTTCTTCCTGGAAGAACTCATCATCATCATCATCATCATCATCATCATACTCGGAATTGCAGGCGGCATTGTATCTGGCATTTTCTTCATCACCACCACCATGAGATTCGAATTGTGGGTATTCTATTTCAGTAGCACTCCTGTCAAATATGATGACATGAAAATGGTATTTTCCATCATATTTGAATACCAGAAAGTGGCCCTCTCTTATTGAGAATTTCTGAGTGAACTCTTTCCATCCCTTGGTTAGACAAACATGACCTTGGGAATGAACCAGCTCCATATCCCAAACTTCCCCGGTTGGAACCTCAAAAGATCCCACCTTTGGCATTTTCTTTCCATATTTTCTCACAAACTCTTCCGGAATCCTCTACAAAAAAATCAAACTCAATTGTAACCTACTAATCTGGTGGGGTAGAATTTAAATATATCAATTTAGTTCCACTATTCAAGTACAAAAAAAAAGAATCTATTTTCATCTAATACTTGACCGTGCCTAGTTTGAATATGGTATGATTCGACTACAAGTTTAGTTCAATACAGTACTTTTTTTCTACGGAGTATTAATCAATTGACACTCAGTAATACTGTCTCTATCTCATTTAACTTTGTGAAGTTTTCTCACTTTCCAATTTCCAATTATAATAATAACTAATTCACAAATTCCAAAATAGAAGTATCATGTTTTTTATTCCTTGAATAAGAGTAATCTACCAAGTTTGGAAAAAATGTCATGTTTAAAGCGTTGTAATGCCAAACTTGGCACAAATTTACTCCTATTCGGGGAATAAAAAACATGATACTTCTGTTTTGGAATTTCAAAACGTTTTTACTCCCATTTAGGGAATTTTCTCAAAATACTACTTTCCCATTCAATTAACTAATTTGTCATTTTGCTCATTTTTCGCACTTTTGCACAAACATCAAAAGATTTTACTTTTCTTATTTCTAATTTAAAATCTCATTAACCGACCCAAAATCTTTTGGGATTAAGGCTTGGGTGTTGTTGTATTTCTAACCTAATTCAAGTTGGCAATGTACAATGAGACAGATATTATACTAGGAGGCCGTTTGGTAACACTGTTTTTTGGCTTATCAGCCAACTTTTTCACCAAACACGTAATTTTTGTTTGCGCGCGCAGAATTGCGCAGAATTGTGTTCTAAGCAGAAAAAGTAAGGTTGTAGTTACTGCATTGGCTGAAGTTACTGAGTTACTGTAGATGACTATTTTAGCTATTTTTACATATAATTTTTTCTTTATTTTATTAATAAAATGACTATTTTAGCTATTTTTACATATAATTTTTTCTTTATTTTATTAATAAAATATATGTTAAAAATAATTTTTTCTTAAGTCGGGAGAATAAGCCAACCACTTCAGCCAGAACTTCATTAATTTCAGCAGAAATTACCAAAAGAGCCGATTTTGGTGCTACCAAACGGGCTTTAGATTTCGTAACAAGTAATGAGTGATATATTCTCCATTTTTAATTTACTCTCTACATAGAGAGCATATATTTGAAGAGTACGTCAAATTTAGGTGACTTTTTGTGTCCTATCACCCAATATATTTGAAGAGTAAGTCATGGAACACATTGAGTGAAATTAGGGAGCTTATGCCATATTTTCCTTAGCTTGATCTCTCATATCCTTCTAAGTAAAATATACTTTTAGGGGTCAGGATTTGAAAATCAGAGCATGAAATTTCAACATATACGAAGTATAATCTATCTATTATAAATGCTTATAGATTAGGATTTTTTCTGGAGATTGGTGGTCGAGGCACCTCCAACCCCTCCTGTCTCCACAAATTAAGCATGCAAAAGTTAAGATGAGGAGGGAGGAGGGTTACCAGGGTGGAGTCTTCTGCAGGAGAAATGATCTTGAAAAACTGTACCCACTTTTCTGATGAAGACTTTGAGCCAGAATTCCCTTCGCCGCCTTGGCCTCGCCGTAAGAGCTTTGTCACCATAATTTCTGAATAAGTATGTCAAAAATACCAATCAATACTCATATATTGAACTCATAACTAGACAAGAAGAAGTACATGTAACTTTCCAGACTCCCTTTGACGGTTCAATATTGTATAAAGCTACCTTATACATATACTCCTGCTCTCCAGTTTTGTACTATAGTACTCCGTAGTCCATTGTGCGGGTTAGGGTTGCTTGCCGTCATCTCGCAAATTATGCAAATATTACGTTATTCCAATTGGAAAAGTTTCCGAAATATAAGTGTACAAATTTTGGAATTTTGGATTAGAATTAGAATTATAATTAATATGTTTTTCTCTTCGAGATAACACTAATACGGCAATAACTATGATTTTGGATGCTTTGATGCTTAAATGAAGCATTCGAATTCTGTAAAGCCAATTTGAGAATTTCAATGCTCAATACATATAATCTTGATGGTCATAATAGAAAATTTTTTGATGCTTACATGAGGTTTTTCAAATTTTGTATACTCAATTGTGGAGTTCAAATAATGTTCAACATAGAGAGTTTTATTCTCGATAAAAATGTCTTCATGCTCAACTGACATAACTTTTAATTTTCATATTGTCGGGGCTTATTCCTTCAACCTGTAAGTCCAACACGTAAGCTTATGGATTTCGAGTGGATGATGTATGTGAATATGGGATGCTAGCAAGTAAGATGGGCTAAGGAGTGTATGCAATAGTGGACCGAGTATTATTAAGATCTAATAAAGCCTCGTTACGCTGCACTATGTTAAGGCCAACGGCCGTTCGTCTCGCACTCAAGTACAACAATTGTTAGTGCTAAGCTATGAACTATCTGAATGCTAGAATGCTAAGGCGGGTAAGTTGCCAACCCTTTATAATGAATTAAATGCTACTCCCTCCGTCCCGGCGTCCCGCTATGATTGTCTCATTTTACCTTTTCGGTCCGTCCCACTAAGATTGTCACATACCTTATTTGGTAAAGTTTGTGTGGTTTCAAAATCATTTCTACTTTATTCTTACTTTATCAATTCAATATCAACCACATAAATCCCCTTTTATTAATAACTGTGCCACCTTCTCTTGTCCCAAACTTAGGGGGACGGAGGTAGTAATATTTATACTACTAAGGGGCAAGTGGGTATGTTAACGTGGAGAACCATGGATGGCTGGAGTCCCAACAACCAAACCTCCAGCATTAAATGTGCTTCCCGCCATGATCTCTCTTTCCCGCCCATTCCTGGAGACGAGCGTCTTCCCGAGTTCTGGGGTTCTCCTTGATTGTATCGCAAAAGGGTTGTAGGCCGTATGTCTTCTGGTTGTTAGAGTAGGAGTACGTTGGCTACCTTTGGGCTAGATCTTCTTTGGGCTGTGGACAAGGTGTGGAGACGCCCGTCTTTACCTATTACCCTTGTTGGGCTTGAACGTTCATCCATAGGAGGGTTAACTGGGCTGACCCTCTAGTTGGGCCATTAACCCAACACATATCATGTCTTTACCTATTACCCTTGTTGGGCTTGAACGTTCATCCATAGGAGGGTTAACAGGCATATTTCAAAATTATAATATAAAATTATATTCATGTATTAAAATTTATATAAATTGATTGTAGATATAATTTAATAAATTTCATAACAGAAAAAATAAGAAAAAGAAAGTGAATTATAAGATATGAAGTAGATATCACGATGCTCAATATTAGAGTAATAATATTTGTTGAGGTTTATTCATCTGGGTCCAAGGGCCCAACACTTTTCCTCTGGCTTTGGTTGAATTTAATGGATTGGGTATACTTTGGTGGGCTAGATAGGTGATTTATGGGCACAAAGAATAGTAACAAAGAGTAGGAGGTAAAGTGAGTCAAGTTCTATGATGACTAGAATGATTTCAATGCACCGTTACCGAGTCCCGAACATCTATTCTAAGCTGTGAAAATATAGAAGAAGTTAAGAGAGAAGTTAATGCTATTGAATACACGTTGACAACCCCTTACAATGACATAAATGATGGTATTTATACTACTAAGGTGGTAGATGGTGGTGGTGACTTGGAGAGCCCTCAGTGGCTAGCCCCCAACCATAAAATCTAGGGGCGGGCAAGAATCCCGGTCCCGTTGTCCCATTCCGGTATATCCCGAAACCGTACCGGTGTTGTCCCGTTCCGTTTGGGTCTCATTGATTTTGTCCCGCACCGGTCCCGTACCGGTTTAAAACGGGACGGGACCGGGACATTGGAAGGTTATCCCGAACGTCCCGTTGTCCCGTTTGTAATAACTATATAGATTTTGTAGCATGTGACCAGTTTGTAATGTCAACTCAAAAAATAAATGATAACATGTTTTTAGTTTTTCAAGCCCAATTTTTAAATTAAAAATAATACCTAACATAAATATTTACTAACATAGGTTTTTGCTCACTTTATATATCAACATATGACTATCTTACAACTAGAACACATGATTTTGAATAAACTAATTCATTTTTGCTTTGTTTTAAATTTAAATTTCAAAATTTGCTAAACCTAACTAAAATCTAATACATAGTAGCTTTTAGCTTGTGATGAACCTACATCAATTAACTTTTAAAATGTTAATATTTTGGTGCATGCTATTTTAGAAATGCTAATATATATTAGTTACAAATGATTATTTTTTGTTAGTTTGGGACGTCCCGAACCATCCCGAACTGTTCCGAATCAACCCGGTCCTGATTTAAATGGGACAAGACTGGGACAAAGGCTTGTCCCGTACCGTCCCGTTCCATTATTATTAATTGGGATGGGACCTTGATAACCTTAATCCCGAACCGTCCCGACCCATGCCCACCCCTAATAAAATCTTCCATATCTAGTGCATTAAATGCGCTTCACTCAAATTCTTTGTTTTCCCGCAAATTATTCTAGGGTAGTAGCTAGGCTGAGAGTCCATTCACTGTGGTCTAAGCGATTTGCTCAAGGATCTCGTGTCACACAACCCATGATGTGCGAGCGATGCCACTCGGTCTTGGGGCCTTTACGGCTTCCTGAATTCTTTTGTTATAAGGATATTGGGCCTACCAAGTGCTGGCCCAATTACCCCCAATACATGTCCCACACTTCTGATGTTTCGAGAGTGCGCGGGAGTGAGGGCATAGATGAAACAGCCTTGGGCTACGTGGAATTGACGCCTCTTAATTAGTCACAGATGTCTCAACGGTTCCCAAGGTTCTGAAGTGATGACTACATGTGTCAGTTCAACTCCCAAGTTTTTCTTAATGATTATCTGACTCTTTGCCTTCACGTGACATGTGTCCTGAGGTACACTCCTCGCCACATGTCGCTCTCTAATTGAACCTCCCTTCGGCGGCTTCCCCTATAAATACCCCCTTAGGGCTTTGGCTCAGGGTTTTCGAAATCACTCTTCTTCTCTCTAGATTGCTCTCACTTCTCTCTACGTCAGGATTTCGCCGCCAGCTCATTCTCTGGTAGAAAACACTGATGGATTATATGGACTCCGACCCCCCGGTATGCCGACTACTAGGCCTGGACAGCGGTCCACACACGTTTAGCGGATATCATTAATATTATTGTACATTATTATTATTATTATTCAGATGTTCTAGATTAGCTTTTTATTCTATCAGTCCATTTATGTAACCGGGTCTGTCAGGCCCATATTAGAGGCCCAGACCCGGATTTTCCCTATATATACTCCTTATAGGAGGCTTGTAACTCATATAACCAATATTCATTCTATACTTTCTCTTTATTTCTTCTTGATTATTGTTCAAATTCTCCTGTTTATACAATATGGGTATCAATTATCCAACAATGGTGCTCTCGTTGAGAGGTTGAACACAATCAAGTGAGAAAACCTCCCCAAATTACCCAAAAATTCACCCAAATCACAGAAAATCGGTCAAAAAGCAATCTGGAAATACAACAAAAAATTATGTGTTCTCGCATGGGAGATCCGGGATTTCCCATATCTGACCGGAGCAACCATCAACGTGCCGCAGTGTCTCAAGGTGGGTCGCCCCGCTTTTGGGCTAGCACCGCCGCCACCGGCCGGCCGCCACGAGCCACCTGCTGTACTTTCAGGCATGGATCTGCAACTTCTAGATTTGGAAATGCTAATCTCGGTGGCTCAGCTCGACCGGACCTCGACGCAAGAAGACGACGTCCGCGGCTTACTTTGTCCTCCACCTTTGTCGCGGTATCGTCACTCCCCACTCATCTCTGTCGTCTCGGCTCGCAGCTGTGTGCCAGAGGGCGGTCTTGGCTCGTTCCGGTTGGATAAAGGCCCCTTCAAGCTGCACAGGGTTGTGTCACGCAGCTATCATCCTGCTAGAAACGACCCAAAAAATGGCAGTTCCGACGAGCCCCCTTCTACTCGGTGACAGCAAGCCATGAAGGACCCCTTCTGTTCTCCGATCAACAACGCCAGATCTAGATTGTTCTCCGAGAGCTTACGTCTGTTTAGAGCTCCGGCTGCCTCTCCGACGAAATCCGCCTCGCCTGCGCCGAAGAAAGCTTCGACTCCAGTTGCATCTCCGACCGCCACTCCGCCGTCTTCGTCTGCGACGCCTCCTACCGCAACTACTCCTGCTCAGACCCCTCCAGTCACCGCGTCTCCACCGTCCCCTGGCATCACTTCTTCTCCCACCACGGTCACGAGCCAGCAACTTTCATGTGTGAAGAACAGCAGTGCGTGACAGCGGAAATGGCCAGAGGATTGACCTTCACACTTCACTCCTTCGATAGCATCATGGCCGAGGCACCCCCTCTGTTCGTCAAAGTCTTCTCTTCATAGACTGCAGCAAGGCGGAACTGGGCTTGGAAATATGCAGCCACGCTGATGGGAATCCGGTACAGCCCCTCTGCCATACAGCCCCTCAGGCCCTCACCACCACAAAACGAGGAAGGCCAAATTGGCTGGTGCGTGGTTGTCAATGACCGACCTGTCATTTGACTCGGTCAAATGCCCTAATCCATGGCGTAGCGGGCCTGGTAGCTAGGAAAGTGGAAATGGACCAAGCTTAGTCAACAGGCTCTTTTCCAGTTGAAATGGGCCTAGGAATTAACAAGATCCTATACAAATCTCAACATCAGCCCACACGGTCTCATATTTCAACCCATCAAAAGATAAGTACTCTTTTAATTTTTATACTACGTATTATTTATATTTATTTAAATCAATTTTTGTCGGGTAAATATCACACTATCACGCACTTATGATCAAATGCCTAGTAGAGTGTGGATTGAGACCCATCACTAGGATTTAAAGCCCTGACCTCTCAGGCACAAAGTCCTGACTCCTCAGGCACAAAGCCCTGTCTCCTCAGGCACAAAGCCCCGACCAAGTCGGGCATGAAGACAAAACCCCGACCAAGTCGGGTACGAAGACCGGTCTTAGTCATTCCTCGAGTGGCGACCGTTGCTTACGAATGGCTCGCACATCCATTCTACTAAGTATTTTATCATTACATTAACAATTCACATCTCCACTTATATTTTCAAGTAACTAACTCCCGATCGGGAACATAAATCCCGAGAAAAAAATTTATATGTATGATAAATGTGTAGGTACGAAGATGACTTTACTCATTTTCACCTCGTCTCCACTCGCCTCAAAGAGTGGGGACTGGGGGACTGAGAGGTCAGAGTTTCTAGATGAGCAGAAAATATCACGCAAGAGCAGGAATGAGAGCTGAGTCAGTTGAAGAGGAGCTGAGCTAGATTGATTATGCCGGAGGGGATTTACCTTCCTTGTTTCATGTTGGGGGCGCTAGGTGTACTCTTTTTCCCTTTATTAGGATTTTTTCCCACTGGGTTTTTCCTAGTAAAGGTTTTTAACGAGGCACCTCCCCATAATGGACAAGGGTGGTGGTCCCTCGGCCGAAGAGGAAGAACGTCGCGGATACAGTTTGGACTACTCCCTTTCGCCTCGAGTACTCTCGACTCAGGGAGTGAGGGACTCCTGATGGATTATATGGACTCCGACCCCCCGGTATGCCGACTACTAGGCCTGGACAGCGGTCCACACACGTTTAGCGGATATCATTAATATTATTGTACATTATTATTATTATTATTCAGATGTTCTAGATTAGCTTTTTATTCTATCAGTCCATTTATGTAACCGGGTCTGTCAGGCCCATATTAGAGGCCCAGACCCGGATTTTCCCTATATATACTCCTTATAGGAGGCTTGTAACTCATATAACCAATATTCATTCTATACTCTCTCTTTATTTCTTCTTGATTATTGTTCAAATTCTCCTGTTTATACAATATGGGTATCAATTATCCAACAAACACGTATTCCTATTTCTCTACCCTACTTCTTCCCCGATGTCTCTTTCTCCGAATTGAAACACGAAACAAAGCATTGATCCTCAGAAAATGCTGAACACTCGTCTGAGTTCAACATTGATGATATGGTCTACTAGGACGCTAGTAATGCAGTCGCACGAGACGAAGCAGCACAAGACCACCTTGATGGTGGGAATAATTCTGAGGACGAAGCTTTTTTCGTCGATGACACGGACATTTCCAAGGATGGTCCTCCGGCCTGTTGATGTGAAGCACCATGAGGTTCTCCAAGACAACACTCAGGGTATGAGAATTTCATCTCAGACCACTATCTGGGCTTGATCCCAATCTTTCTGCCACCACCTGATATGTACAACCTCCGTGGGGCGAACCACCTGATGCGGCACCGTATGGGCATGACCATGGTCTATGTAGATTCATTGGTCACCGAACTGCGGTTCCTGATCCATCTGTTCTTTGTTCAAATCTTCCACCGCTATGAGGTGTCCCTGCACAATTTATGTCAAGCTTTTACTGGCTCATAGTCGATTTCATAGTGCGGTGTAAGGAGGAAAAGTTGGAGGCGAGCCTAGACCTCTTCCACTATTTTTTCAAAGTTGCACCTAGACCGTCAATGGGTACATGACAGTCAACAGCCACAAGGGTCAGAAGCCCTTCAATAAGAATAAGTCTTCCATCAATGAGTGGAAGCGTGGTTTTTTCTTCCTCCGAGTCGTCGATGGTTTGTTGCTCACCAGATCGAATGGCTTCCCTCCGAAGGTGAAGGAGCCACATGTCACCGATTAGTTGGGGCAGTAATCACGTCAATGGATCGTGGCATGGTGAGGTCTATCTCATTATGTCCTATCTTATGGCTCAACGGCTGGTTGAGGGCGAGATAGGTATCGCTTGTATCTCTATATTGGTTTTTTAAGGAATCAAGCACCAAGGCCCCAAGCGGTCCAATCTCGTGATAAGGTTAACACCTTCAAGATTCAAACTGCTCGGTTGTGACAGTTGGCTCTTCTCTTTTCAGGTCCACCCACACAAACTAAAGCCCAAATGAATGTCGAGAGGATGAGGATGAACAAAGAGGAGCGCCCGGACAAAAAAGAGGTGAAGAGGGCGAAGAAAGTAGCTCACTGAGCATCGAAGTCCTCAAGCGCTACCTCTTATGGATGTCGAGAGGTGGAGCGGCCTCCTCCTTCCCCCCCCATTTATGAAGTTGGTGCCGAAGGTCCCCTCTAGGGCGAGACTGTCCCTCTAGAAGTTGTGTCTATCCAGACAGTGATCGGTGTGCAGTCTGAAGTTCAGGAGGAACGACCCTCCAAGCAACCTCGTGCCGAGGAGTCTAGCCCTTTCAAACCAAACCCTGAGGGCTAGCAATTCAGCGGCTCAGCCTTCCAAGCGTCGGAAGAGTTTGTCAGACATGCCGACGTGGAGATACAATCTTTTCCTTCCGTTAAGGATGAGGAGGGAAAACTGCTCTCCTGCTTTCGGTACATTGTGATTCTACCCGTTGCGTTCTCCTTTGTTTTCGTACGTGGTTTCTTTGCGTCCCTAATCATTCTCCCCTTCCACAGGATGGTCTCTACATTTTGTAATCCCGGTCCACAAGGAACCAGGACACCCTCGAGGCCAAGATGAAAGCTAATGAGGCCCTAACAGCTGCGAATCAAGCGGCATGAACGGCATGTGAGGAGGCTAAGGCGGCCTCCCTTCACCTCTAGGAGACTGACTCATGAAGCATTAGGCCTCGACATCTAGAAGGTAGTTGTAGCTAAATATGCTAAGGTCACCTTCTCCCTTAGTCTAGGTGCCACTCCCAAAGCCGCCCAGGTGGTGAGTGCTGACCTCTTCCAGGCCATTTTTACCTATACGGTGATAGTTGATTTTGAGGTGGTTACTCGGGAGTTTGCCTTAGGTGCTACGGACGAGGTCTTCGGGGGTGCGCTTTCGCAGGCGCGGGAGAAGAAGTAGCTTGCTCGTGGTGTGGAGCTTCTCATGGTGAATCCCTCGAGGGTTCTCTTTGTGAGAATCTCACGACAGATTCCTTTGACAAAGGTTAATGGGACGCCATCGTCACATTGATGCCAATCATGGTAAAGACCGGCCCTGATTTGTTCATTCTTGCTAACCATACCAGCAACAAGGTCATGCTTGAGGCCGCAGGTAAACGGGAACGGGGTCAAGAGCGAGCGGATGTCGTTGCCAGGGGTGAAGAACCAGCTCCTCCCTCTAACGATGATGATGATGATGATGATGTTGAAAATTAAACTTGTTTTTTAATCTTTTGGGCCTAATTAATACGTAGTATGCGTTTAAGCTGTAGGAAAGAGCTCAATTCAAATAGTAGAAAAGTGTAAAAGATAAATTCTAAAATTGTCGTATTATAATTGTATGCATTAATTATGGAATAATCTAGATAGTTTCCTACTGGTATAACTAAAGAACTTCTACCTGCATCAATTTGTATTAAGTAAAAAGCAATCAAATTTTAGTTGTTCTTATAAAGAGAATTCTTCCCCTTTGTTCAATAACCTCTTTCTTATTATTTCTAACTTAGCCTCCCTTCTATTATTACCAACAATTTCAAGTTTCTGATCAAAAGTTCTCAATCATGCATATTTAGAGACCCGATATATGAATGGCTTTCATCAATGAGATACTCGATTGATAATAGTTAACCTATTTCTAGGTGTTGAAGTGTTAATTAAAAATCCAAATTTAAACTACACAACGTCCTGCCAAATGACTAGCAATGTTAAGGAACAGGTCACTACAAAAACCTAGAAAACACATAAAACAGTCGTTATCATTCATAAGCAACAAAAAACTTGAACAAAAGAGTAGCAGAAGAAGAGAAATTAAAAAGTGCAGCAACCATGCAGAAGGGACACCATATCGGGGTAGGGCTAGGAGGTCGTCCTGAAACGAAATATGGTGACATCGATGATTAATGGGCTTCTGCTGTGGTGGCCTCTCACCACCTCTAAGATGCAAACGTCACCCACTTCCAAGTGGTTGTCCACTGCGAATCGCTTCCACCCATTGATGTTGACTTTTTGTAATTTACAGAAGACGCATTTCGCCGGCCATGATTTCCCACCCCAAACTAGCACCACGTCATTCCTCTTCCTACTGAACTGTTTCTCAGCAAACCGCAACGGAATGGTCTGCAAAATCACAATTGTTGTGCAATGTGTATGCATTAATTAATGGGCAAATTCCCCAAGTAAAACATTTGAGAATACCGAATATGAATTATTATGGTTTTTATAAGAAATAATTACATAAATATGATCAAAATAAAGATGGTTTACAAAAATATGACTAGGTACTAGATCGAGTAGTAATGAAATCATAGTAATTCATGTTCAAGTTTTGAACTTGAGTTACCACAACAATATGTAAATAAGTTTTATTTTAGTAATATTCTTTGTAAAAACCCCTTTTTATAAACCTAAATAAGAGTAAACTTCTGTTTTTGAATTATTAGATTTTACACGTGGAGCATTTTTAAAGCTTAATAATAATAATTGCTCCTTATATGAAATATAATCATGAAATATTTATACCTTACCTACGGTGGGGTAAGGGGGGTCGGATGTACGCAGTCTTACCCATGTACTAAAGCACAGAGAGACTGTTTCTGGATGACCCATAGTGATGTTAGGAATTAAACTCACGCACACGAAGAACAATTAAAAGAACACACGAAAATTTGGTAACCCAGTTCGTCACGAATGACTATGTCTGGGGCGCTACCAAGCCAGGAATATTATTGCTATTTTCGGATCCACACACAATGATTACAAGGGAGAGAGCTTGTATTTATAGAGAAGTAAATCCTAACCCCAAGGCAACTAGGATGTGTTTCCTAAAATAAATTAAGAAACGTGTTTCCAAAAATAAATTAAGAAACTGTCTCTAACACTTTACAATTTCCCACCTAGAGACTGTCTTCTTCAAACCTCCCTTCTAAGCATGGTAGCGCCGGCCTTCACCTTCAAGTACCCAGGCCAATTGAAGCTATGCAAAGCTTCAATTTCTCCAAGGTTACCACCTTAGTAAACATGTCTGCTGGATTCTCACTCCCACGGATCTTCACAAGCTGCAATGCCTCTATCTCCAGAAGATGACGGATGTAGTGATACTTCAACCGAATGTGTTTGGTTGTCTTGTGAAAAGCTGAGTTGTTGGACAAGAAGATAGCACTTTGACTGTCACTGTAAAGAATGTTATTCTTGTACTCCTTCCCAAGTTCCCCAAGTAAATTCTGAAGTCACACTATCTCTTTACTTGCCTCCGTAATGGCCACATATTCAGCTTCAGTGGTAGATAATGCAACAATCTTCTGCAGCTGCGAAAGTCAGAAAATTGTCGTTCCACCAAATGTAAAAACATACCCGGTGGTGCTCCTCGATCCATCTGAGTCATTCGATGCCAGGTCTGCATCAACATGTCCCAACAGCTCTACATTCTTCCCATCAAAACACAAAGCATTAGAAGCAGTACCTTTCAAATACCTCATGATCCACTTCACAGCTTCCCAGTGTTCTTTCCCGGGGTCTCCCATGAATCTGCTCACTACTCCCACCGCATGTGCAATGTCTGGCCTTGTGCACACATCCTCCATGTTGAACCCTTCGGGGCCAGGACCACATTGGCCAGCCACTCAACATGAATAACTGGCTGGATGTGTCTAATCCTTAGTAAGGTAGTTACCTACTGCTTAGTGAATTCTCGCCATTCGGCAGCCTGGTATCGTTTCTTCTGTTGTACCGGCTTTGCATCTGGCCGAACGGCTAACTTATGGCATATCAGCTCAGGGTCAATCCCGGGCATGTCTTCGGGTCCCCGAGCGAATAAGATCTGAAACCTTTTCAGGGCTGTGATCACCCCTTGCCGAATTTCCTTCTCCAGACTAGTCCCGATTACAACCTTCCGATCGGGGGGTGAGCCAAGGTCAACATATTCCAACATGGTGGCCGGTGCGGGACGTGCATCGAACTCTGTTTTCCTGGTCTGTACTTCGATGGTGTTTACCCGCATCCCCCGGGTATTCATTTTTTTCAAAGCTTCCCGATAGCATGTTCGGGCTGTTGCTGGATCTGTGCGGGCTACTCCTACACCAGTATCGGTAGAGAACTTGATGCAGGAGTGTTGAACATAAGCTATTGCTTCCAAATCCTCCAGTCCTGGACGGCCTAAAATGGCGTTGTGGGCGCAATTGATGTCGACTACCACGCACGTCATTCGGATTGCTGCCCGGTGAGTTTCGTCCCCAATCTCGACCAGGAGCTCGATGGTTCCTTCAGCCTCGATGCAATTTCCGGTGAAGCTGGCAAGTGGCGTTTTCAAATTCGTCAACTGACTCCTCTGGAGTCCCATCTTCTCGAACGTGTGCAAATATAGCACGTTCACACTGCTTCCTGTATCCACCAGGACCCGGCGGATCAGGGCATTATCGATACACATACTGATCACCAACTCGTCCCTGTGCGGACTTGGTGAGTTTGGCAAATCTGCCACCTCGAACGTGATCGGTGCCATTCTTCCTTTTTTCTGGGGCGGGGTGGATATGGAGGCTACGTACAAACCTCGCTTAAACTTTTTTCGTTCGGCCGCCGTATATCCCGTCCCCCCCACCCCACCGAAGATCACCTTCACCTAGGGGTGGTTCGGTACGGTATACCGAATATTTTCTCCCATACCTTTGTCGTACCAAAACTTTCGGTATACAAAATTTATATATCGTTACCTTACCGAAGTTTCGGTATACCGAAGTTTCAGCACGGTAATGGTACGGTATCGGTAAATTACCATAGACTAATAAAATACACTAAATCGGTGTTACTAGCGACATATTTAATCCATTATTCAAATGTTTCAAAATACAATTAATAATAATCTATTGATGTCATATTCAATATTGAACAATAATTATTTTTAGTATATTTAAGTAGTTCAACATGACATGTATTAAAAAGTAATACATTCTCCTAAAATAACTTGAATAATATAGATATAATTAAATCAATAGTGATCTCCAACAAAAATAAATAATATTTTTCAAAAAATATGGATATAAAATCATTTATTCCTAATATGATTGTGTATGGAAAAATTGATAGGAATAATCCCAACTATTGGCGGTCCGCTCATAATAATCTCAACTATCGATTATTTCAGAATAATCCCAACTATAGGGACCTTCCGCCAATAATGGTCCCTATAAATAAATTCTTGTAGTTTTTAAAGTGGATGAGAAGAGATATAGCAAGTAATCCCTATAAATAATCGCAACTTTTAATTTTTATGCTTAATTTCTATTTAAAAATCACTTGTTATAGGAGGTAATATATGGTCATGGACCATTATTGGCGGACGGTCCATATAGTTGGGATTATACAAAAATAATCAATAGTTGGGATTATTGTCAGCGGATCGGCAATAGTTGGGATTATTATTTTCAATTTTACCTTGTGTATTTAGTCATTTTATAATTTTGAACAAATATTTAAATAAGACTTTCAGACAAAGTTGTATGTTTTGACTCGCGGAATCTCTATGTAGATACACTCGTCACACTCGTCAGCGACTGAGCCATCGCGACTCGCAAGCTTTTGGGACAAGATGAACTTGTTTCTAGACATTAGTACAATACTCATTAGGGTAGTTTATTTGAATGTTACCTAATAGAAGCCTAGAAGGTTATAGTGCGTTTGGGAAATTGAACCTTTATTTTTGTATTTTGATATTTGGAACCAACCTAAGTACTAAGGTTAGGCTTCAAAATTGTAATGGACTTTACAATATTATAGAATTTAAAGTAATTTTTTGGGTAGGGAGTCGGTACGGTATTATACCGGTATACCGCGGTATTTAAAAACATTTACCGTTACCGTACCGAAATAAATCGGTACGGTATGATACCATATCGAAAATGACGGTATACCAATATTCCGGTATTTTCCTGTATTTTTCAGTACGGTAAGTGCGGTATACCAATTTTTCGGTATTTTTGCCCAACCCTACCTTCACCTCCATTCTTTGTTTCTTTCCTAGGTTTCTAGATCCCTGAGCCTCTTCCCCGGGGGCGTATATACATCATTTCGGGGTTCAACATCTCTCTGGCTGTCCCTTTTCCAGCTGTTTGGCTTCCCAAATTGGACGCTGATTCGGGGAAGGGCCGTTCGGGTTCTTACTCACGTACTTCCTCAGATAACCCTGGTGAATCAACTCTTCAATGACAATCTGCAATGCCCTGCAGCTCTTCGTAATGTGCCCGTATCGCTTATGATACTTGCAGAAGGCGTTCGGATCATTCCCCATAACCGGTTTGGTATCGGTTGGTGGGGGAATCATATTTTTCTCCTTCTGGAATACGCTCGCAATCGTCATAACCAGTGGAGTAAAACGCTTGTTCCTTGGATGGGGCGGTGCAGTTGCCGACATGGGACCTAACCGGTCTGCCAACCTTATAGGGGCAGGTTGCTGGACCGTTCGGTCCCTTATCCTGATTTCTTCCTCGAGGGCAGCATGCTTCCTGGCCCTCTCTAGCACATCTGCATAGCTCGTACTAGGGTTCTTCTTCAAATCCCTGTATAGTTCCCCGGTCTGGAGGGCATCGGTGAATAGGAGGATCGTCGTTTCATCCGTCATGCCTGTCACCTTCAGGGTTTCGCTTCTCCACCTGGTCAGGAAAGCATTGACGGATTCTTTTGGTCCCTGCCTTACACTGGTCAGGTACCCGAAGTGTAACTTGGGGGTGGTGCTGGAGGCGAACTGAGCTAGGAATAACGTGGACAGTTCAGCAAAACTTCTTATCGATCCCGACTGCAACGTGTCGAACCATTCTTGTGCCGGCCCCCGAAGAATGCTGAAGAATATCCTGCAAATTGCAGCATCAGTGGCTCCCAAGAGCATGAGGCCACCTTGGTAGCTTCTCAAATGTAAGGCCGTTCGGGGGTCGGCTAGGGGTGGGCGAAAATCCCGGTCCCGGTGTCCCAAACCGAAAAATCCCGATACCGTTCCGAAACTATCCCGATCCATTTAGGACGCAAGTATTTCATCCCGAACCGGTCCCGCACCGATATTAACCGGGACGGGCCTGGGATAGCTATAAAATATCATGTCCCGTCCCGGTGTCCCGTTTGAAATTAGTATGTTATTTTAAATTTCTAATGCTATGTAATAACCAAATCCAATTAAAACTTTGTAGTCCTTAGTCTCCCTAGTGTAATTTTATCTTCTTCTATATCTTTCTTAGTCTCGTTTCTTTTGTTTCTTTTGATTAAAATATGTTTAGTTTTCAATTCAATACTAATCCATAATATATTATTACGTGCGGAATATTATTTATGATGGAATAACTACTACTGTACTCCAAATTATAGTGTTGTTATAGATTTAATATTTTCCAAAATAACTAATAGAAAAAATGTATAGTGTCTTTATAGATATGATATTTAATTTAAAGTGGTATTGGAAAATTACAAGTGTACTACAAAAGTATAAAATTATTTTGCGCTACTATATATTCTACTAGAGAAAACACAAGATAAGGGGGAACAAAAAAATTTACAAGACAAAAATTAAAAGTAATTAACTAAAGGTTTTACTTAACTGTACTTTTTAGCTAGGGAAGCTAAATTTTCAAAAATAGTTACGTCTTTATTCTGATGTTATGTTTATTTTTTTTTATCACATTTCACAAATGCATATTTTATGGGACATCCCGAACCGTCCCGATTTTTCTCGGGTTGTCCCGATCCCGTTTTAAATGGGACAACATTGGGATAAAGACTTATCCCGTACCGTACCGGGCCGTTATTATAAAACCGGGACGGGATCGGGATAAGCCAAATCCCAGACCGTCCCGGACCGTGCCCCCCCTAGGGTCGGCAGTCCCTCAATATTTCTGCATTCATGATCTCCCTGGTGAAGGGAGAAGTAATCCCAACTCGAGCTGGTGGGGCCTGTTGGGGGTGTGAGGCTAACATGCTCCCTGAGTTCGGCCATCTGCCTCCTCATTTCAGCCATTTCTTCTTCATGGATCATTCGGGGAGGTGGAGTCCTTAGTTCAAGGAATTCCGGGGTGTGTGCTGGTGGAGGTGCTGTTGTCTCTCTCCTCCGGTGGATGAACCTTTGTCCATCCCTCTCCATATATTGAAAATGTTGTCCCACTAGGTCTATCGTGGGAGTAGGTTCTCTGACGTGAGCCCCACCTCTAGGCCTGATCGGGGTTCGGTCCCTCGGGGTGTACTGCCTGTGCCGGGGGTGCGGGCTCTCCAATGATTTCCTCGATATGCTTGAGAGGCGGTAGTTGTTTGGGTATCATTCGCCCTTCATCTAGTAATGGCATGGAGCGGACGGGAGACAATGAGTCGGAGGTGTTATCGGTGGAGATGGACCCTTGATAAGTCCGTATTTAGACACGCATTTGATGCGTGTTGGGATTGGATTTTGATGGTTTTCCTATATTTAAGGTGTTGCAAGTCTTAATTTTAGCTCAAGTTATGTTTAACAGGCGTTGGTTCGAGTTTTGTTGCATTTGGAGTCAAAATAAGGAATTTAGAGTTCAACATCGGCACTTGAGGAGCAATCGGGATAATTCGAGATGCATTCGAGAGTGGATTGAGAGCTTTGGAGGTCACCGGGAGGTTCACGATGAAGATTTGATGACAAAATAGCTCTAGGATTGGCTATAGGATCAAAAGAAGATGAATGAAGCTGGAAAACAACGATCAGGATGACCTTTGGTCAATCGTTCAAGCATATCTCTTTGTAGAAGAATTTAAAAGACACGATTCAAGTTGCATATGAAATCCAACTTCAAGGGATACAAATCATATGAAGACACCATTACGAGAATATGAGAGCAAGAAGGTGAAAACAGACGATGAAGTCAGATGATCTCTGCTGCGATTTCAGAATGACACCTTCCACCGTTTTGATCATATCTCTTGATTGGATGATTCAAATCACATTCGGCAAGTTGGGGTGGATAAGGGACTTCATTATCTACAACTTTCATGAAGGAAGTTTTGTCAAATTCAGAATAGAAAAAAGGCTGAAGAGCACGGACGCACGACCGTGCGTAAAAGGACGCACGATCGTGCGTAAGAGCCAACAACGCGATAACATTCTGCCTGCTACGCACGATCGTGCGTACCAGGCCACGCATGATCGTGCGTACACCCGAGACGCGGATTTCAGCCCCTTTTTAGTCCCAGTTCAGCCTAAACTCATCTGTTTTCTATAAATAAGACCCCCATACCCATATTTTGACGTTACGAACATTACGGAGAGGCCTAGGGACGGATTTAACACCGTTTTAACTCTATTTTCTTCCAAGACCCTGGGATTATTTGTAAGTTCAATTCTTTAATTAATGACAATTTATTCTATTCTTCCCAATTCTGTTGATTCTTCAATTATGAATTGTGAGTAGTTTAATTAGGGATTTGGGGTTGATGAAGGGGTTAATCATGATTGATGGCTAGATTCTTGTCGGTTTCATTGCATGAATGCCGTTTAATTTGTGTTTGAATAATTTAATTGTTATCTCTTGTAACCTAGATGGCCACTAGAATTAAAATTGCTTATAGAATAAATTAAGAGAGATCTAATTTGTTCTAGGACACATTCACACACACTTAATCGTTCGCTAAGAGATTAGTAGCGATTAAGGGGCCGTAAGCTCACTCGTTTTGACAATAATTTAGGATCTTGTCGCATGAGAGATCATCCTGGACCCCTAAATTATTGTACTCTTCGCCGCGAGAGCGGTAAGAACTTAGTAATGATTATCTAGGCTCAATTAAATTAAATTCATGTAATTAGGCCTGATCTGCCAGAAATCTGGTTACCCCGGAATCAATTCCTGTTCCCTTCGTCGTTAATTAAGAAGAAACCAATCTTTTATTTTTATCGCTCATTAGCATTAGTTTTAATTTTAATTCAATCAATCAATCTCGCACATCGCATTTTAATTTATTTATTTCTGTTTAATCGCTGAATTTAGTTAATCTTTAATTCCCTTTTGTCCGTCCCTGTGGAGACGATACTCGTACTTTCAACCACTTTTCTACAACTATTTTAAGTGCGAGAAAACACACATCAGTTTTTGGCGCCGTTGCCGGGGACGGTGTCGGTTTTAAGGGTTAATTAATTTCAGCGAGATTTTTTTTAGTTAGTTTTTTTTTCGTAGGATGTTTTCTGTGCTAACTTTTCAGGTACTTGTTCTTAAGAGGGTGAGATGAACCCATTCAGCCAAATTCCTGGAGGAATTCCAGGAAGTGTTTATGTCTTTGCCCCATCAAACCTCTATATGACCATCCTTTCCGGGAAACTGCTTACCCCACTTCTTCCTCCCCACAATTTACGAACACAAATGTTTCAGTCACTCCTACGTCTTTGCCGAGCTATGAACCACAGGATGAATGGGAAGAGATAATTTCAGAGAAGCTGTCTGACCTGGAAGAAACACTCAAGCAATTCATGCAAACAACTGAGACAAATCAACAGTTAACACAGTCAAGACTTCAGAACATCCAGAATCACTTGGATCGACTGTTTAATGCCATATCTGAGGAGTCCGAGAGATCACATCCTAGCGACACAGAAGCCCAACCTGAGGAGACCAATATGGATGATCACGTGAGCGAGTCAGACTATGATGGTGGGAATATGATGGATGATACACTTCCTGATGTTTTTGAAGACCCTGATGAGAACGGTGTTAACGAGAGTTGGGATGCCTTCATGGGGAGTGATACAGAGTCCAGAGGAGAGGTTGTGAATGTTCATGATATCTGTGAGGAAGAAGAGGACTTTTCTATGATGCAGTTTGATTACGGTGTTGCTCCTACTCCTTGCTTTGAGACATCTTTTGAGCTTCCGGTGATACCTAGAGTAATCAAAGTTTTCACTCATGTTTTCTGTCCACCTGAAGAGGATGAGAGTTTCATATTTCACTTCTGTGCTGATGAGGGTTATGAAGACCATGTGCTGCCTTCGTGGGCTGACGAATTTAAAGATCTGCGCCACCTAATGACATTTGTTGAGAGGAAGCTGGAGACGTTGACTATAAGTGCACCACTGCAGTCTTTGCTATTTGAGAGCATATGAGGAAGTTGCGTCGGGCAAACGACGTTAAAAATAGCGCTACTTGGGAGGCAACCCAAGCTTATTTCTGCATTTTTGTTTTTTGTTTGTTTGTTTGCTTTCAGACCCCCCCCCCCCCCCCAAAAAAAAAAATCGGGGGTGTTTTTTTTTGGGTTTGTTTTTGTGTTTGTGTGTTTTGTTTTTGCAGCTCAGGGTCTTGCTTTGGGGATGATGTGCCGAGGATCACTTGACTCAGTTTAGTTCTGCACCGACCAGCGCCTTAGGGAAGTTCCTGCGACTCTTATTATCGCCTGTTTTGTAATAATTAACTCGAGTTAAGTTGAGCACGCGTGACCCTTTCCTCTTTACCCCTTGTGCATAGTGCATTTTTGGTCATCGAGGGCGATGCCAAAGCTCTGAGTATCAAAATGCTAACCCTTTACAATGTATTAAGCCCAGGTATTTATACTAGAGAGGGGATGGGGGAGATGGACACGGGCTGAATCTGGTAGGCTGTAACCTCTGCCACGAATGCACTCATGCCCCCACTTGCTTTGACATTAAATGCGGCTTCCACTTGCTGACTACCCGTCCGGGTGGTGCGTTCGGTGTGCGGGACCCCGTCGTGGGTGTTTAGGTGTCAGAACTGTGTTGAATGCCAATCGGGGTGTTCTGGACTGCTTTGGGCCCTATGTTTCCTCGGGGCCCCATCATACTTTGGGCCGGGTATATTGGGCTTGGACCAAATATCCCAGCAGTCATATTTTTGTAAATAACTTCCATTTCAGTAGTTTTCTTTGAAAAAACCTTAAAAAAACGAGTATTAAGTATGTTATCTTTTTTTCATCTGCCTCACTAAAATTTTCTCTAACAAACTTAGTAAGATTAGTATAGTTCAAAATCATTCTTCATTATTACACTATTAATACATAATCAACATAGCACATCAACTCATTTTTCTTAATAATGGCACCACCTCTTCATGTCCCAATATTGGTGGGATAGAAGCTATGAAGCACGGATACTTCACTAGGGTGCCATATAAGCGTATCGGAAACGTTCCCGTATTCGATACTCTGGGATACCTGTACCTTACTTTCCCGAGCCGTATCTGTAATTTTTAAATGTTTTCATTTTTTGGTAATTATTTTAAAATTTGGGATACTCGTATCCTAACGGATCCACGTATCAACTTTTTAAAAAAAAATCTTTCAATTTTTAAAAAAAAAAAACACTCAAAATTTACATATAAAATTCTTAAAAAATGAAAAGGTAAAAATAATTTTTACCTTGCTTTTATGTGGTACACAACTGATTGGCGTATTTCTAATTCACCCATCCTCCCATCCCTAATTCTAATTATCCGTGGAAATTAATAGCTCTAATGGAAATGTGTATTAGAAATTTTAAAATATTGTTTTCTACCTTCATTATTTTAGAACTTTGAGTACTTGCACTTTTAATTTCAAAAATGTAGTTGTTTGACTTATTTCTCATATTAAATTAATGAGTTATTGATGACTATATCTATATTTCGAGATGCACTAGTGTATATAAGATAAAATATGAATTTATTTCTAAGTATCTTGAAAATGTAAAATGCTTCAATCGCATGAATGAGTAGACGTCAGAGGATAATATGTGTATTTTTTTTTAAAAAAATTATTTTTATTGTTTATAAATACACCCATATAGTTTTTAATATTTATAAATACACCCCCATAAATTTTAATTTTTATAAATATGGCCTCGTATCCGTATCCTACTTTTTTTTTTTAATTTTGTCGTATTCTCGTACCCGTTTCCGCGTTTCCCTCATTTCCACGTACTCGTATCGGTGCTACATAGGATAGAAGTAGTACTGCTCATATTTTGGAACTTTCAAACGTTTTTGACTCATTTAAACCAATTTCTTTTAATATAACAACGTATTAAGTAATGAAGACGTATGTCATGGAAATATTGGAATTTGAAGGGATAGATATGATCAAAGTTAACTTCTAAAATTAAAGCATGCATGCGAGAGTTCACCAGTGTATATGGGCTGGAAACGTAGGACTGATACATGAGAGCGATATGAAAGGGATTCTGTGATTTGAACGATTTTGCCCTTTGATAAGCTGCATTTGTTACCTTCTTTGACTTTCTTGTTCCCTCCGTATAAGATTGTTGCAGATATGTTTTCGAGCCTGAAATGTCATTGCTAAAGAATAAATAAAGATTACAGTTTTACCATACACCGTACCGGTACCTATAATACTGGTAACTTTGAACGAGATAATTTAAAATTAAAGTAACTTTAATAAATAAATCTGAAGTTAATTCAATAAATCACATCATATAAAACATGAACTCTGATAATCTGACTTATACAACCAAGACATTCTAAATTATAATGCATACACAGTTTAGTATTGTGAATAATATGAGTTATCATAAATTAATTGTTATTCTACCAACAGTATCTAAATATTTATTTCTTACTTATATTTGAGATTTGAGAATACAAATCCTGTGTTATATACTCGAACTGGGCCATGTAGGTTGATTCAGAAACCGGCGACTGCTTAGAATTCTGGGCCGTATACAGGTTAAAACCTGCCCAAACTCGTTGAACCGCTTCAAACCCGCCTAAAACCCCGATGACCAGTGACCCGCTACCCAGATAAACAAGTGCCCGACAATATTTTAACAAAAAGGCGTTGTTGAAAGGATAAGACATTTAGGGGGTGTATTATATTGAATATGGATTGTTGTGGACTTTTTTTAATCCATAAACTTTTAAAAAAGTCAATGGTCTTTTTAATTCATAGACTTTTTTATGAATGAATTCTATTAACTTTTAAATCCTTGGATAAGTTTATTGACTTTCAAAAAGTCCATAGACTTTTAAATGCGGGCTGCCACTATTGGCCGTCAGAATTTTCACCTAGATAGCCACTACCGATCTGCATGTCCGCCTCCGTCACCGAAGTCCCCGCCATCGTCATCAGACTGATGCGCCGCCAACAAAATGGCTTTGGTTATGCAAGGGAACTAAAGATAATTAATTATATTAATTAATTAATTAAATTAGGAGTGAATATGTTATATTTAGTCCTATTTAAAGAAAATCAAAAAACATATAACCATACTTCAAAAAATGCTATGTTTTAGTCCTACTGTGAGTAATTTCCTCTTTATAATACGGAATATGATAAGAAACCATTAAATAAATAAATAAATAAAACAAATGTAATTTATATAGCAACACAGAATTCTAAATAGTAAATGAAGCATAAGAACCCATATTTGTTTATATTAAAAAGAAAACTCAAAGTTTCAAGAATCCTCAAGAATTTTGGTCTCTTTATTAAAGAGTAATAACATTAATCGTTACACAGACGTTACACTCATTGCTACATGTGATACAAGCATAGGTGTAATCGAGATTTTCTTCTTAGGGGGGTGTATTCAATATAGATTGTTGTGGACTTTTTTTAATCCATGGACTTTTAAAAAAGTCAATGGACTTTTTAATCCATAGACTTTTTTATGAATGAATTCTATGGACTTTTAAATTCATGGATAAGTTTATTGACTTTCAAAAAGTTCATAGACTTTTAAATGCGGACCGCTACTGCTGGTTGTCAAAATTTTCACCTAGATTGTCGCTACCGATATGAATGTGACCTGTCCGCCTCCATCACCGGAGTTCCCCGCTGTCGTCATCGGACTGACGCGTCACCAACAAAATGGCTTTGGTTGTGAAAGGGAGCTAGGGACAATTAATTATATTAATTAATTAATTAATTAAATTAGGGGTGAATATGTAATATTTATTCCTATTTAAGAAAAATCAAACATTTAATCATACTTTAAGAATAATGCTATGTTTTAGTCCTACCGTAAGTGATTTCCTCTATATAATACGGAGTACGATAAGAAATATATAAGTAAATAAATAAATAAATAAATAAATAAATAAATAAATAAATAAATAAATAAATAAATAAATAAATAAATAAATAAATAAATAAATAAATAAATAAATAAATAAATAAATAAATAAATAAATAAATAAATAAATAAATAAATAAATAAATAAATAAATAAATAAATAAATAAATAAATAAATAAATAAATAAATAAATAAATAAATAAATAAATAAATAAATAAATAAATAAATAAATAAATAAATAAATAAATAAATAAATAAATAAATACATAAATAAATAAATAAATAAATAAATAAATAAATAAATAAATAAATAAATAAATAAATAAATATATGAAATAATGTAATTCATATAGCAACACAAAATTCTACAAAAATAAATTAAGCCCGACCCGGTGGATCGATACCGGTACCGGGCCTAGGACCGACCCGGGGGAGGGGGGGGGGGGGTTAATTGGGGCAGTTCCAGGACTGCATATTTGAGGACCAGCCCGGTCCGGGCCTTATTTGTTTTTTTTGTTTTTTTTTTTTGTTTTTTGTTTGGGCCTATGGTAGGTAGGTTGGGTGGGGTGTTTTGGAGGGGTTTGGGGGGTGAGGGTTAGAATATATAAGAAAACCCAAAAAAATGAATCAGCCCCGCCCGGTACCAGTAGACTCCTAGGCCGGTCCCGGGCCTTACCCAAAAAATTCCAAGCCCGATCGGGCCCAACTCAGAACCGAAACCGGGCCGGGCTCGGTCCATCCCTAGGAGGGAGGGGAGGAATGAAGTGGGACAGGATAAAGAACTGATATAAGAAAAGTCCACGGAAATCTTTGGTGAGGAGAAGAGACAATTGCAGAGAATTTTTGCACTAAAAATGAATTAAAAGTCTACGGGAATCCATGATTTTAGAAGTCAATGAGAATGAACGGAAATTTGAATACGCCTAGACTTTTATAGACTTTTAAAAGTCCGCATTGAATACACCTAGACTTTTGTGGACTTTTAAAAGTCCACATTGAATACACCTAAACTTTTAAAATCCATGGACTTTTAAAATTTTGCCACTAATTCCTAATACAATACACCCCCCTTAATAAGTGTTTTCTTTTCATTTTTATCTTGTAAAATTTCGTATACTTATTTACGGTATATATTTATTAATTTCAAATTATATTTTTATGTGTTAGCGATTTAACGATGAAAGAAAGTAATAGTTAAAATATTTATTTTCTTAATGGTTAACTGACGTCGTACCGGAATTTCACCGATGTAATACTATCAATTCTTATACCAGTTCATCTAAAAAATTCTAGAACCGAATCGTTATATATGAGATTAACGAATCGAGGGGGTGGGTGGGGCAAGCTGAAGGTGAAGAAGAACGGAAGGAGAGGGGTGGGGCAAGCTAGGTTAAAGAAGAAGAAAGATCGAAGGGGGGGGCCGGGTGGCGGCGGCTTGGATAAAGAAGAAGAGAGTTGGGGGGGGGGGGATGAATAGCCGATATAAGAAAAGTCCACGAAAATATTTAATGAAGAGAAGAGACAATTACAGAGAATTGATGCACTAAGAAATAAGAATGAGTTAAAAGTCCACGAGAATCCATGATTCCAGAAGTCAATAAGAATGAACGAAAGTTTGAATACGCCTAGACTTTTCGAGACTTTTAAAAGTCTACATTGAATACACCTAGACTTTTGTAGACTTTTAAAAGTCCACATTGAATACACCTAAACTTTTATAATTCATGAATTTTTAAAATTTTGCCACTAAGGATGTTTTCTTTTGGATTGAAATTTGCTGGTCTGGTCTGATCTGGTCTGTTTAAGCCTGGTCTGATCTAAACTGGTCTGGTCTGGTAAACGTTTGGTCTCTGTGTATTTTATAACTATAGAAGTCTGGTCTGGTCTGTTTATGTCTGGTCTAGTCTGGTCTGGTCTGGTCTGTTTAAGTCTGGTCTGGTCTGGGACTGAAAACAGTCCAAAAGAAAACATCCTAAATCTTACTACCTCCGTCCCTTAAAACTTTGCCAAGTTTGACCGGCACGGGGATTAATAAAGTAAAAACTGTGTGGTTGAGGTTTGTGCAGAGGAGAGAGAATTAACTGGAACCACAAATTCTTTACTTAAAAGAGAAAGTGGCAAAGTTAGTGGGACATTCAAAAAAGGAAAGTTGACAAAGTTTTAAGGGACGGAGGGAGTAATAAATACACCCCCTTAGAATCAAATTATTGGGATAATTAGTTAAGGAAGCGTATACCATATAGCCGGTTGTACGGCTGGCACCGTACAGCCGGTGGCAGTTTTGTAATTTTCATGAAGTTCGCGGTTTCTCGTAAATGAGCATTGATGTAATTTTGATGAGCATCGAGCCTGTTCTTCTGAGTATTAAAAGCCTAACAATGAGCACCAGTGATCTCTGCTTCATATTTTCTAATTCGGTTTCTTTTTATGATTTTTTCATTTATAAAAATTAAAAATCTTAAATTATGTTTATAATTAATTTCAATATGTGAATCTAATGTAGTATGTATGATATGTTTGATATGTGCATCATTTTAAGATGAGCATACAACAGTACCAAATGAGCATACATAATTTATAAAATGAGTATAAAAAAAATTCAAAACTTTATTTGTGTATGCTCATTGATTTTGGGCGTATATTTGATATGTGCATCATTTTAAAATGAGCATAAAACAATACCAAATGAGCATACATAATTTACAAAATGAGTATCAAAATATTAAAAACTCATTTTTGTGTGTTCATTCATTTTGGGCATAATACTCATTTGAATTTAACTTAAAACTCATTTTGAAATATGCATGAATATGACATTTTAAAAAGAGTATTGTACTAATATCAAATGGGTATACATAAATTACGAAATGAGCGTTCAAAAAACTCATTTGAGTATGCTCATTCATTTTGGGTGTTATACTCATTTCAATTTTACATGAAACTCATTTTCAATGTGTTCAATATTAGTTTGTGTGGGTTCATTTCTTTTAGGCGTATACTCATTTCTTTTAGGCTCATTTAAAATCACCACCATGCTCAAACTTTTATTTGCGTATGCTCATATCTTTAGAATTACGTACAAACTAGGTTATCCTTGACCCAAAAACCACCAAACTAAAATAATCAGTGTGAGAAAAATAGAAAAAGGAAAAGAAAGGAACAGAACGTGCGAAGTTAAGGACGAAAAGGAGAGCTGCTGAAGGGTTGCGGTTGTCGAAAAAGGGAGAGGTGCTAGTAGGCGGCGAGCAACGGAGCAAGGATGATCGGCCATGGAAGCCTGCGATGGAAGCCCTGCGATGACGGAAGCCTGCGATGGAAGCCCTGCGATGACAGAAGTCTGCGATGGAAGCCTGCAATTCGCGAACTAAAAGTCCGGCTGTACCGTGCGCACGGTACAGCCGGCTGTACCATATAATTTGCGAATTAGTTAATTACTACAACGTATATGAAATCAAATCAAATCCTAAATCTTAATAAATTAGTTAATACGGAGTATTGGAAAGTAACAATTAAAGCAACTCCATTTCTACAACAAATTTTATACTCCGTAAGATGGAAATATAGCTTCCTAACACCTCGATTGCACTGCTATAAAGGAATGGGACAACTAAAAAGAATTGTGAAATTTGGTCACATACATGACCATATGGGTGTTTTCATGTAATTATGAAATATTTAGAAGCTAAGATCAAATTCTTAGCTAATACGGAGTATAGACTTAAATTTGGTTTTACTAATTCTAGAGAAAATGAAGTTAGAGTTTACAAAATCGAGTTTTCGGTAACTCAAGTTTGGGTTTTTGACGACTTCAAAGTGTTTATGCCGTGTTACAAGAACCAAATTGGATAGCAACCCAAACAAATAACTGAGTCATTGTCAGCGAATATCCGGCAGGTCAACTCGGTCACTGCCAAGAAGACCCGGTCAACGTTTATCAATTTTGTTACTCCCTCCATCCCCCAATTAAGTTCTAACTTCTCTTTTTGGGCAGTCCCTGAATTAAGTTTACAATTCAATACATTTCCTTATTTGACAAATTATCTACATCAAAACAGTGTCAAACAGTGTCAACAGTGTCAAACAGTGTCAACAGTGTCAACAGTGTCAACAGTGTCAACAGTGTTAAAACAGTAAAATTTACCCCTAATAAATTTAATTCCTTAATATGTGTGAAATTTAACCGGGAACTTAATTGGGGGACGGTGAGAGTATAACACACCACGGTTATTACTGATTTCTGCTAGATTTGCGGATGGATAGGTAACCAAACCGGGGTGGACGCAGGGTCGCCGTTTTCCGTGCGGGTAGACCCACCGATCCGGTCCGGTTTTTGTAACATGGGGTTTTTGACGACTCAAGCCCAGGCTGGCTCAACTGATTCGACAAGTCTCCAGGATGCTATACACGTAGTATGTCACGGGAGTGTGTCATCCTGCTAGCAGCTCTAGAGGATGAACTCAATTAGGTAAAAAATTAAAGCCACCAAAAGCAAATCTATATCAAGTACTACGTATATGGAATCAAAATCTTACTCTTGGTTTTAGGATTCAGAGAAGGAGAGCCTCCACTTTTGAGTGACTTCTCAAGCTTCATTTTGCATCTGGACCCAAATTTTTCTTTCCTCCTACGCTTGTTTGGTCCACCTTCTGCTTCTACTTCTTCGAGGATCTCATCATCTTGAGATTTGGGAAGCGGGTATTCTATTTCAGAAGCACTCTTGTCGAATATGATGACAGAAAAATGGGATTTCCGGTCATATCTGAATACCAGAAAGTGACCATCTCCAATTGAGTAATTCTCAGCGAACTCTTTCCATCCCTTGGCTAAAAAAACATGACCCTGAGAATGAACCAGATCGATTTCCCAGATTTCCCCAGTTGGAACCTCAAAAGATCCCACCTTTGGCAGATTCTTCCCGTGTTTTCTTATAAACTCTTTTGGGATCATCTGCACATAACCCAAACGCCGAATTTTCCATACAAATGAAGAAAGAGTGGAATAAAATATATGCAAGAACCAATTCGAAGCTTACCAAGGTGGTGCGAAGGGGCAAAATAACTTTGAAAAAGTGTGGCGGCGGCCGCTGCCCCATTTCCGATGACTTCGAAGCCGGTGTCCCCTGGCCGCGGCGTCGCCGGGAACTCCCCTGACCTTTTCCCATACGTTACTCTAACTGAGTTGGCCGGTTTACTGTGATGACAATTGAAAGGCAGCTACTTAGCTGTACTAGACTACTTTTAAATTGTCACACTATCCGTCCGTACTTCGAAACAAACCTGAAATACAAGTCCCGTTCTTAATCTGTGTTGATTTCCAATTTTGTGATCCCGGCCGGCCCCACCCTCCCCTGTTATCCGGATGTTGTTGACTTGTTTTGGGTTTAAAAACGAGTATTTCGATAGTTAAATGAGCTCATGATTGTCTATTAGCATAATAACGTGATTGACCCAAGGTCTCTTTGCAATGGTTTAAAAAAAGGATTATTTTTTAAACATTTGACACTTGGATACAAAGTATGAATATATTATTGATATCCCCTTTCTCCCTAACATATACTACCTCCGTCCCATTTATATTGGGCTAAAGGGTCAAATAGGTACATGAACTAATTTAAAGTGTTCAATTAGCCCCTTATATAGGAGGTTCTGCCCGGCCGTCGCCAATTGGGGCGGTTCCCGGTGGAATTTTTTGATGAAATTTTTTGAGCATCTTCTTCATTAAGTCTAGTTTACCCATACCAAATGTCACCTAAAAATTCAACCGGAAAGGTAGTCAAATGATTTTCCGAAATGTATTGCGCTGTTTAACTGCGCAGTTATCTTCAAAAAATCATTTGACTGCCTTCACGATTGAATTTTTAGCTGAAATTTGGTATGGGTAAACTAGACTTAATGAAGAAGATGCTCAAAAAATTTCATCAAAAAATTCCACCGGGAACCGCCCCAATTGGCGACGGCCGGGCAGAACCTCCTATATAAAGGGCTAATTGAACACTTTAAGTTAGTTCATGTACCTATTTGACCCTTTAGCCTTTATATTGGGACGGAAGAGAGTGGCACGGTTACTAAGAAAAATGAGTTTGTGTGGTTGATATTAATTGATAAAGTAAGAATAAAGTAAGAATGATTTAGAACCACACAAACTTTGCCAAATATGATATGAGACAATTTAAGTGGGACTTCCCGAAAAGGTAAAACGGGACAATATAAATGGGGCGGAGGGAGTACTCCGTATCTTTGGCGGTGGGATGGTTATCCCTATTGATAAACTAAAAGAAATAAAATTCGACACTTACATTGTAGCAAATCTTCCATAGATATTGATGACTTTTGATATAATCATATCTTCCCTAAGCTCTCATATTTCTTTCTCTTGGCCCTTCATATACCACAACTCACTCGAATTGCTCATCCCAAACTCATTCCAAACGTGCACTCTCTAAAGTTGATCTTCGTATTCTATGTTGGGAGGGGAGTTCCAGCGACTTCTGGAGATAAACGTCCAACCCAGGTATCATTTAATTTTTTTTTGGATAATCTATTTAATTTGTTACTTTTGAAAATTATTACTATGTATTTTTTCAAAAAGATGCCTCTTTTTTTTTTAAATATTGAAGTTCATCTTTCTTAAAAAGGATGCTTCAGATTATGAGTATATAATACTCCAAATGACCGGACTCCAAATGGTTAGATTTTTTCAGATTGGTGCGTACATATGATTACTCCAAATGACCGGATTTTTCTTTGTTAAACAAATGTTTTTATAATTCTTCAAAAAAATAGATTAGTCTAAGTTACGTTATGTGTTTCTTTATTTTTGTCCCTTATTCAGCTAATATCAAAACATATACTAACGTATGAAAGCTATACTAACGTATGAAAGCTCTGTTCAAGTACTCCTATGACCTTTTAGATGACAGAAGTCAAAAGTCTTGATTTTTTATAAGACCTGAGGGAAAGTTCAAACTTAGAAATTCAATCTTTTTAAGCCATGAAAACAAGCACCCCAGCTCCAAACATAGACTTCATTTCTTTTCTTCTAGTATTACCACTCAAGTTAATGGGTTAGTTGAATTGTGAATTACATGTGTAGCAAATGTTTTTTCAACCTAAAAGACACTTAATATGTATTAGCTGTACTGAGTTTTGCCTGATTGTACTTGGAGTTGAGATAATAGACACAACTCTTTTCCATATAACCTTTTATATTTTTATAGTGCTTCATAAAATCATCTTAGTCAAAACTATTCTTGATTTTCACTTAAATGTGGACATATATGAGTTAAACGCAGGTTAGAAGAATTTAGAGCAACTTTTATGATGTCAATATGAAGTGTGCAGAGTTCTAAGCCACATAAATAGACTCAACCCTTGTTCCACTTAATATATTTAGTTTTGACAAAGTACTATTTTTTATTGTGCTGCTCATTTAACTTTTATTTGTTGCCTTTATATGATCTTTACATTTATTGTGCAGCTTATATTACTTTGACATTGAGGATGTAGTTGAAGGTGAAATATTCAGCTTGGGTTAGCTGTCCCCGAGAAGTATAGTTTGCATAACCTCTGAACTGACTTAAAGAATGCATGTAGAATTTATGGTATTTATGAAGCAAAGAAGTTACATGTTGAAGCTATAATTCCGTGGGAAAATGAAACCAAGACGATTCTGAGTGATGAGGATCTATTTAATACATTTAAGCAACTTAGAAAGAAAATGTATTCCTCTGCACGGTTTGTGGTTTCAACAGTTGATGAAGAGTCTCAAATTGAAACACTGGTAGTTACTACACATAATGAGGACAACTCAGATCTCGATCTTGAAGACACACTAGATGGTGAGGCTGATATTGATCCAACTAGAGAAGTTGAACTCCTTCCAAATGAGGATGTGCACCCTCATGTTTTTGCTGGTAGTTCAGAGGATGAACCAGAGTTTGTCAATGATGATGGCTTGTTTTGGGTTTAAAAACGAGTATTTCGATAGTTAAATGAGCTCATGATTGTCTATAAGCATAATAACGTGATTGACCCAAGGTCTCTTTGCAATTGTTTAAAGGCTAAAGGGTCAAATAGGCCCCTGAACTGACTTAAAGTGTTCAATTAGCCCCTTATATAGGAGGTTCTATCCATCCGTCGCCAATTGGGGCGGTTCCGGGTATAATTTTTTGATGAAATATTTTGAGCATCTTCTTCATTAAGTCTAGTTTACTCATATCAAATTTCAGCTAAAAATTCAACCGGGAAGACAGTCAAATGATTTTTCGAAATGTATTGCGCTATTTAACTTCGCAGTTATCTTCAAAAAATCATTTGACTGCCTTCCCGGTTGAATTTTTAGCTGAAATTTGGTATGAGTAAACTAGATTTAATGAAGAAGATGCTCAAAAAATTTCATCACAAAATTCCACCGAGAACCGCCCCAATTGGCGACGGCCGGGTAGAACCTCCTATATAAGGAGCTAATTGAACACTTAAAGTCAGTTCAGGGGTCTATTTGGCCCTTTAGCCTTGTTTAAAAAAGGGGTTATTTTTATATACCTCCCTTGAGGTTTAAACATTCGACACTTGGATACAAAGTATGAATATATTATTGATATCCCCTTTCTCCCTAACATATACTCAGTATCTTTGGCGGTGGGATGGTTATTCCTATTGATAAACTAAAAGAAATAAAATTGACACTTACACTGTAGCAAATCTTCCATAGATATTGATGGCTTTTGATATCTTCCCTAAGCTCTCATATTTCTTTCTCTTGTCCCTTCGTATACCACAACTCACTCGAATTGCTCATCCCAAACTCATTCCAAATGTGAACTCTGTAAAGTTGATCTTCGTATTCTATGTTGGGAGGGGAGTTCCAGCGACTTCTGGAGATGGACGTCCAACCAAGGTATCATTTAATTTTTTTGGATAATGTCACGCCCCGGACCTCCCCGGACACGTCAACAACCCGCCGTACAATACCAATAGTCAACCGCAGTCCAACACATTCATATTATACAAGGCGTCTTGAATATCATTCACACACATAACATCCATAAACAAACATAATAAGTAATTCGTAACGCAGCGGAAAACATTGTTTAAAACAAAAAGGCCACACAGGGCTATTCATGAGCACGCAGGCTCTATAGTAAAATATCCATGAGCATGTTTAATATTGTTCAAAACAGAATGGAGAAGGCACGAACCACGTCTTCTCTCCAAAAGATCACCCGAGCAACGGGCACAGGTAGCAAGCTCGAGCCTCAACCTGAAATGATGGTGGGACGCCCCCGAAGGGGTTAGTACTCTATACAGCTATAAAGTACTGGTGTGGATAGCATCTAAGGGATATACAACAAGTATTTCAAACACAAGACCCTCAAATAGCAAGGGCTCGGCCCAACTACATTTCTACGCAAATCACAATTTACATGGCAAGGGCTCGGCCCAACTACATTTCCATACAAATCACAATTACATGGCAAGGGCTCGGCCCAACTACATTTCCATGCAAATCGCAATTACATGGCAAGGGCTCGGCCCAACTACGTTTCCATGCAATCATAGAGTCTGGCTCTAATTCTTCATTATAGTCCAATTCCTAAGCAACCATATGCCTAGAATTGACATCTCAATAATCTACCTTGGTCATTCTCAATGACCGCCCATAACTTACCCTTAGTTTCATACTAAGTCGTTTTATACACTTGAAGTACGTTCAAGTGCATTCCATACAATTCAATACTTAGGATCAATTTTATCAACAATTTCAAATAATCACTAACTAGTATTTTCAATACTATTAAGATTATTGTCATTATACAAATATCTTCATTTTGTAATTCTCTACATATTTATAAGTATGTAGCAGCAACTTAAATATTCAACTTCAATACATAATATCCATTTATGTATCCACATATTTAATACATGAGTAAAATCCCTATTTCACAAAATAGTTCATTTATAACTCATTTAATCTCATATATTCATACCTCCTCAAATCATTTCCAATTTCATTCTTTGGGAACTATATCAATATTTCATCAATATTTAATCATCATAATCCATGAAAAATTATGATATTGGCATTTAGGTAATCTCATGCTTAACCTACAAGTTGTAAGCAATTAGATGTCGATCCTCACCTCAAATGAGCTTTAACACCTTCCTTCTCGCTCCAACGACCAAAGCCTCAGCCAAGAAGGTTTGAGAACTGATTCCTTGCTTGTAATTGAGTGTTAAACAGCCTCCTCAAAGTGCTAGTTCAACCCCTAATCGTAGTTACGAAAACAGCCCCTAGAATGGGTGTTTTACGGCTAACTCGTTCCCTAGTTTTCCAAGATTTGCTCTAGGTTAGTATCTAACCTTTGCATCAATAAAATAACCTTATGAGGGCATATTATACACTTGGAGTAGTGTATAATAGTTACACCAATCGTTCATATCATTAGGAAAATGAAAAGTAAAGTTTTGGGGTTAACACTCACTTCAGGAGAGTAAGTCCGTTCCTGGGAGGTTGTGTTTTTCTCGGACGATTTGGAAGTCTTCCACTACTCCGATTGATGCAAACCAGACCTTCACGGATTCCTCGTCTTGAGAGCTTTCTTTTTGTGTCTTGCACGCCTGATTTGGATTGTTATAACTCGAGATATCAACCAAACAGCCTCAACACTCTCACTGCTCGAGTTTACAGACAGCAGTTCACTCCAGCTCAATTTTTGTATGATAAACTCTCCCCTCTCGCACAGAGACCACTCAAATGTGAAACTAGACTTCAAACTATATCCAAGGACACCTTATACACCTCATTTGGACGAGTACAACTCCCTTTAAGGAGGGAGACAAACCACACCCATGATTTGTGCGGAAATTGACAAGGTGGGTCTCAAGTTTGATTCCAATTGTTGGGTGTGTTTCGAAAAACAAAGAAAATTATTTAATAAAAATTAATTAAATAAAATGACTCAAATGAAAAACGAGAAATGAGATGAAGCAGAACAAGTCAAAGCTCGTGCAACGCACGATTTCCTTAAAACGTATTCGTTGCCTCCCGGGGTGCTAGGAGCGTTGCAAGAATCGTTTCCCAGGATACGATGACTTCGAACGATAGTTTAGCACTCAAACTATGGTTCCAACGAACAAGAACAATGCTGTGAACACTGAAGGAATTTCTCGGAGATGGCCGGGAGAGTTTTTAGAGCTAAAGAAGAGTGCAATACGTCTGTGAGCTTGTGTATTTTGCAAAGCAGCTGCCAGCCTTATATAGGGGAGGATCTGCATGTGTTAATGACTGTTTAAGGCATATGAACGTTGGACATCAATGCCCAGCGTTTGGGACATTGATTCCAGCCAAAAACAGTCCAAAACGTTCATATGAACGTTGGGACTTCAAGGCAGCATGCTGGCATTGACTCTACACATGCCACCAGTCCAAAACGTTTGCATTAAGGGCCATGAACGTTGGGAATTTATGTTGCAACGTTCATGAACGTTGCAGTCTAGCATGGAGCAAAAATAAATAGGAACGTACCGGAAGAACAAAAACTAACGTTATCTTTAGAAGATAGGATTTTCGGACGGCATTCGTGTCCGCAAGTCGCCCGCGCACGCAAGCCGCGCTTTTTGTTCTTCGGTTTCGGGATTTGATTCGCACCCCCCCTGCGCGCGTGGAGAGAGCCTTTACCCTAAGGAATCTTAACTCCTTAAGGGGGGTTTCCCTTTATAAAGAGTTCAAATTCCCTTGTGATTCCGGTGTGGGAAAAACCCATACCAAAACCACACCTTTTCCTAGTTTTCTCCATTCCAACGGGTACACTTCGAAAAGCGATTTCTCATTCACCCGTTATCCGTTTTGAGCGTACCATATATCGAATTGTAGCCCTAAGCAAGGACTATCTGAAACCACTTTGACCCGACCCAAGTCGGAAGTGGACCCCGCTCAAAAAAGTGCCCCAAAATGACCATTTAATGCAATTTAACACACTTTTTCCAACACCAATCAAGTCTTGTGCAGCTCCACTCCAGCTTGTGCGGACAAGGTAAGTCTCCTCACTTATTTTTCTTGTCTTGCAGGTACTCAAATCATGTGGATTGCTTCCCAATTGGTCCTAATCAATTTGAGGTCCAAAATATCTACCAATACTTCCAAAAATGAAAAAATGGATCCTATTATTTTATGTTTTGCCAAAAGATGTCTCTTTGTACTCATTCTAATTTATCTAGAACAAGTCAACTCTCTACATCATATTATTGATCTCCAATATGTGTATGATCATCCCGAAAATTTACATGATGAATATTATAGAAGAAAAACCTACTCCCGTTATTTAGCTCAATAATGTGACATCGCACCCGAACGTCCTTGAAAATTCAATTAAAAATAAATTGAAAGTCTATGTATTGAATTTCCGATTTCCAAACAATTGTAAAACGATTAATGTTCTACGTAGCGCATAATTGATTATTGTACTGTTCAAACTCGTATATTAGTGTCGGGTTTGCAAATACTTATGTTGGGATATATTATCCCGGCCTATTACTGTTCATGAGTCCAAGGCTTTATGTAGTACGGAGCCCGAGCAGCTAGGCCCATTTCGGCCCATCCGGCCCACTTTAGCCATTTAGGCCCGATATTGGCCCGTTTGGCCCATTAGGGTGGAGAGCACCCCTTCCCTATTCTCTATAAATATGGGAGCTTCCCTCCATATTATGGACCCCTTTTTTTTAGCTCTCCTTCCTCCTTTCTTTTAGACTTAGCTCAAATACCTCATGAATGGGAGCTTGTATAATGTAATGGTGAGGAGAGTCCTAATGAGAATTGAGAGGGCTTGGACATTAGCCTAAAAAGTCCCGTGGTTTTCTCCCTTTCGGGTTTCCACGTAAAAACTGAGCTGTTCATACACATTTATACATATATTTACTATATCGTGTTGGATTAAACTCAACACTGGCGCCGTCTGTGGGAATCAGTTCAAAAAGATTACATGTGTTCTTCATTTTCGGGCAAAGATTCATACGAAGAACTGATTCTCAACAAAAAGAAAAAAGAAATTTGATACCAAATGCACTGATTTCCAACAAAGAAAGTGATTCTGAAAAGCAAAACAGGAGGAAGAAGACTCTGGGAAAAAAGAAGAGAAAATATGCTGGAAAAATGAATCTGAAGTCCAAATCTGGAATTTTTCAGATCTGGGTTGGGTTCACTGGAGCCGCCGCCGTCGTTCGTGCCGCCGTGAACCCTCCGGCGGGTTCAGAAGAACTAGAGGAAGCTCGCTGCAGCGTCCTGGGACCCGCCAAACCGTGTCTAGCACAACACCACCTGCGATGGAGTCGCCGCCCGTGGTTCGTTCGCAGTTGGCCCCACCAGCCACCGCCAGGGTCGCCAGACCACGGCTCGTCATCAGCGGTGAACCGCTTGCCAGTCTCCGTCCGAGCCTCCACCGGTCCGTTGATGCGAGCTAGAAGATCCGCGGTTGGGAATTCCTTGGGTTCCACCGTTAATGGTGGCTTGAATTTCAGGAAAAGTGTTTCGAAGCTGAGCCAATCCTCCACCGAAGACTAGTTTTCCCGGCCGCTCTGGCTCCTTTGCGGCCACCATCACCGTCGTGGGTCAGCAGCCGACGTCTGATGTCTTCTTGGTGTCGAGGGAGTGTTTATCTGCTGCTCCAAAAGATCCTCCTTACTTGGTTAAGGATTGACCACGTGTGAAGGACAAAAATGGGAGTTAGCAATAAAGATGAGTGGAGCACCATGCTTTATTTGAGAAGTCAACGCTTTGCAATTGCTTGATGCGGAGCTACCGAGATGAGCCCATGATTCCAGGCCATCTCACGAGAGCTAAGGGAATGTTTGCAACTGCTTCTGCTTAAAAAAAAGCACTTTTGGAGATGTAAGGAAAAAGTGATTAGTAGGAAAAGTTGATAGTGTTTGAGAAAAAAGTGATTTTGAAAAGTAAAAGTTGATAGTGTTTGGTAAAATAAGTGCTTTTTGTGTAATAGAAAGGGGAAAAACACTTTTCACACGCAAGCCGAGAAAAAAGTAAAAATTGGTAGTGTTTGGTAAATAAGTGCTTTTTTAAGCCAAAAGCTGAGAAGTGCTTTTTTTAAGTGATTGCAAACACTCCCTAAGTATCACACAAACTTTCTCATTTACTAGTTAAAGTATTTTACTAATAGTATTATTTGCTATTAGATTTCTTATCACCATTATTTATTAGGGATTAAAACTTCCGAAATTAAATAATGAGAGCGATGCTCTAAGTGATAGTTAGTTTTCACCGTCATTTAAATTTAATGACTAATTGTTGTGGGCCCGTCGGCCCGCTCCTGATCGGCTTTAATTAGCGAACGGAGTATACTTGAATGGCCTCTGATAGGAAAATATCATTGCTATTACCTGTTACGCCACTACTATTTATTAGGGATAAAAATGTCCCGAATTAAATAATGTGGAGCGAAGCTCTAGTGATGGTTGGTTCAGCCAACGTTTTATTGGATATTTAATTTCTTGTGGGCCTGTTGGCCCACTCTCGATTAGCTTGATTAAGCGATCTGAGCGTCTCCAAAAGGGCGATGCCCTGACGACGCATTTTAATTTGGGGGTTACGCATTAGTCCGCACGGCACCAAGTACCCGAGCGACGATCGTACCCCACTGTCATCTACGCCATTGGGCGCGAAGTGACTATTGCCAGACGCGGCCTGTGGGGCCCGAGGGCACCAAAGCACTCAACCTCGTTTTTCCGAGGGCAGTGCGACCAACTTGGGTCTGAGTTTGAAAACTCACAGACCGAAGAATATCTACATGTGACGTTCGGCGGGCTGCTAATTGGCCCCGCCGCGAGCTGCTACGTCCATTAACCCCGCACGATGAGCCGGGCCGAGGGTCACGATGACCCATAGGCCGGTAATCGTGGGTGTTAGAGGGAAGGCCACACAGATGGCTATGTGTGCATACATATTGTCGGGCCATACGGCCTGTTATCATGCTTATTGCGCAGCTGAAGCCACTCGACGCGCTTGAGCGAAAGGATTAGAAGACGCTTGGCCTAAATCTCAAAGACGTGAAGGGCCAGCTAAAGTGGAGACCATCACGGCTGAGAGCCGATGGACGGGCATCTCTACCCAGAGGTCGAGAGCCTAGAGGAGACCACCACGGTTGAGAACCGTGGGACGAGCATCTCCACTCCAGAGACCGATGGCCTAGGAAGAACACCTAGAGGCCGAGGGTCTAGAGGCGAATGCCATGACAGAGAACCGTGAGACGACCACCCGTCATTCAGAGGCCGAGGGCCTAGAAGAGAATGTCACGGCCGAGGGCCGTCTGACGACATCATTACATCATGCCCACCTCTCGGCACGGCATGATTATCTTATTTGAAGACCGGCCTCGTCCCCGCACTGCGCGGACGAGGACCGTTGCTTGATTTCAGATCGGCATCTCACTGCCGACATCATTACATCATGACTGGCCTCTCGGCACGGCATGATTATTTTATTTGAAGACCGGGCTCATCCCCGCGATGCGTGGATGAGGACCGTTGCTTGATTTCAGGTCGGCCTCTCATTGCCGACACCATTAAATCACGACCGGCCTCCCGGCTCGGCGTGCTTCCCATATTAGAAGACCGGTTTCATCCCCGCTCCTCGCGGATGACGGCCGTTGCTTGTTTTCTCAGATCGGCCTCTCATTGCCGACACCGTTATATCACGACCGGCCTCCCGGCTCGGCGTGCTTTCCATATTTGAAGACCGGTTTCATCCCCGCTCCTCGCGGATGACGGCCGTTGCTTGTTTTCTCAGACTGGTCTCTCATTACCGATGTTATTATATCACGATCGGCCTCTCACTGCCGACGCTATCATGTTATGTTCGGCTTCTCGGCACGACATATTTATCTTTTGAAGACCGGTTTCATCCCCGCGCTGCGTTGGATGAGAGCCGTTGCTCGGATATATCGGCCTGACCGGACACTATTGCCATCTCCATTATCAGGACCGACTGCTCAGCGACATTATGATCATTGTATATCGGCTCCCAATGCCGACCTTCTTGAGTTAGCGATCGGGCTCACCCCTCCCTTCAGGAGGGTGACCATCGCCTTCGCATGACGACCAGCATTTCCATCGCCTCGTCATTCTATTCATTTTGATATCCCACCACCATTATGTGTGACATCACTTGTGGTTATTCTTGGAACCGACGAACGTATTTTCCTCCCTCAAAAAAAAAAAAAAGAAGAAGAAAAAAAAAAGGTGGGGAGAAGGGGAGACGAGATCCTATGAGAGAGGGAGTCTTGACGAGGTATGCCTGATCTTCCTTCGCCGCGTATGACGAACGTCTCCCGACGCGGAGGCTAGTAGGAACGTGGGGGCGGGGGGGGGGGGGGGGGGGGGGGCTAGACGTACCAAAGGGAACCTCGGCAAGATAAACCAGTTCCTCCCATGACCCGTGGTTCGATGAACACCTTCTGCCAAAGCAGAAAGCTAGTAGGGCCACGAGCATGGGACGACGAAGCAGGGAATCCCGACGTGGATAAACCAGTGACCTCCTTGCGATCGTTGGATGACCGAACGTCTTCTTCGAAGTAAGAAGATTAGTAGGACCACGACAGGGACGAACGAAGAATACGGAATCCCGACGTGGATAAACCTGTTTCTTCTCATAGTTGGGATGACGAACGTCTCCTGCGAAACCAGGAGACCAGTACTCACGAGACTTGGGAAGAACGAAGAACCGAGTTCTTTACCGGAGTCTGTTGCGTGCCGAGTGTACACCGCTTAGCGGTCCATACATAGGACCACGGATACGGTAGACGAACGAAGACCAGCTCCATGGATCAGACACGATGGACCAGTTCTTTACCGGAGTCTGTGCGTGCCGAGTGTACACCGCTTAGCGGTCCGTACATAGGACCACGGATACGGTAGACGAACGAAGACCAGCTCCATGGATCAGACACGATGGACCAGTTCTTTACCGGAGTCTGTGCGTGCCGAGTGTACACCGCTTAGCGGTCCGTACATAGGACCACGGATACGGTAGACGAACGAAGACCAGCTCCATGGATCAGACACGATGGACCAGTTCTTTACCGGAGTCTGTGCGTGCCGAGTGTACACCGCTTAGCGGTCCGTACATAGGACCACGGATACGGTAGACGAACGAAGACTAGCTCCTTAGATCAGATAGGAGGGACATCACCCAGATTTATTTCAGGCTCACCATTCCTTCCCGGATGGAGTCCTGGCAGACGATCGGCTTCTCACAGCCAATCAGGAGAGAGACTTGACACATCACCAGCACGGCCGAGGGCCGCGAGACGATTACCATTCACCGACAGGCCGAGGTCCATGAGATGATCATCACTATTTTTCTGCATCACGATCGGCCCCTCAGCGCCATCGTGTCCAGACTCACGGTTCGGCTCGCCCATCCCCTCCAGGATGGCGACGACCGTCTTATGCAGTACGACCGGCCCCTCAGCGCCATCGTACCCAGCTCACGTTCAGCTCGTCCATCCCTTCCAGGGTGGCGACGAACGTCTTATGCATCACGATCGGCCCCTCAGCGCCATCGTGTCCAGATTCACGGTTCGGCTCGCCCATTCCCTTCCAGGATGGCGACGACCGTCTTATGCAGTACGATCGGCCCCTCAGCGCCATCGTACCCGGCTCACGTTCAGCTCGTCCATCCCTTCCAGGGGTGGCGACAAACGTCTTGTGCATCACGATCGGCCCCTCAGCGCCATCGTGTCCAGTTCACGGTTCGGCTCGCCCATTCCCTCCAGGATGGCGACGACCGTCTTATGCAGTACGACCGGCCCCTCAGCGCCATCGTACTCATCTCACGATCGGCTCGTCCATCCCTTCCAGGGTGGCGACGAACGTCTTATGCATCACGACCGGCCCCTCAACGCCATCGTGTCCAGATTCACGGTTCGGCTCGCCCATTCCCTTCCAGGATGGCGACGACCGTCTTATGCAGTACGATCGGCCCCTCAGCGCCATCGTACCCAGCTCACGTTCAGCTCGTCCATCCCTTCCAGGGTGGCGACGAACGTCTTGTGCATCACGATCGGCCCCTCAGCGCCATCGTGTCCAGTTCACGGTTCGGCCCGCCCATTCCCTTCCAGGATGGCGACGACCGTCTTATGCAGTACGATCGGCCCCTCAGCGCCATCGTACCCGGCTCACGTTCAGCTCGTCCATCCCTTCCAGGGTGGCGACGAACGTCTTGTGCATCACGATCGGCCCCTCAGCGCCATCGTGTCCAGTTCACGGTTCGGCCCGCCCATTCCCTTCCAGGATGGCGACGACCGTCTTATGCAGTACGATCGGCCCCTCAGCGCCATCGTACCCGGCTCACGTTCAGCTCGTCCATCCCTTCCAGGGTGGCGACGAACGTCTTGTGCATCACGATCGGCCCCTCAGCGCCATCGTGTCCAGTTCACGGTTCGGCCCGCCCATTCCCTTCCAGGATGGCGACGACCGTCTTGTGTAGTATGATCGGCCCCTCAGCGCCATCATACCCAGTTCACGGTTCGGCTCGCCCATTTCCTCCAGGATTGCGACGACCGTCTTGTGCAGTATGATCGGCCCCTCAGCGCCATCGTACCCAGCTCACGGTTCGGCTCGTCCATCCCTTCCAGGGTGGCGACGAACGTCTTGTGCATCACGATCGGCCCCTCAGCGCCATCGTGTCTCTTTCACGTCCGGATCGCGCATCCCTTCCAGGATGGCGACGAACGTCTTATGCAGTGCGATCGGCCCCTCAGCGCCATCGTACCTAGCTTCACGGTTTGGCTCGCACATTCCCTTCAGGGTGGCGACGACCGTCTTATGCAGCACGATCGGCCCCTCAGCGCCATCGTGTCTCTTTCACGTTCGGATCACGCATCCCCCCCAGGATGGCGATGAACGTCTTGTGCATCACGATCGGCCCCCTCAGCGCCATCGTGTCCAGTTCACGGCTCGGCTCGCCCATTCCCTCCAGGATGGCGACGACCGTCTTATGCGGTATGATCGGCCCCCTCAGCGCCGTCATACCCCCAGTTCACGGTTCGGCTCGCCCATTCCCTCCAGGATGGCGACGACCGTCTTATGCAGCACGATCGGCCCCTCAGCGCCATCGTGTCTCTTTCACGTCCGGATCGCGCATCCCTTCCAGGATGGCGACGAACGTCTTATGCAGTGCGATCGGCCCCTCAGCGCCATCGTACCTGGCTTCACGGTTCGGCTCGCACATTCCCTCCAGGATGGCGACGACCGTCTTATGCAGCACGATCGGCCCCTCAGCGCCATCGTGTCTCTTTCACGTCCGGATCGCGCATCCCTTCCAGGATGGCGACGAACGTCTTATGCAGTGCGATCGGCCCCTCAGCGCCATCGTACCTGGCTTCACGGTTCGGCTCGCACATTCCCTCCAGGATGGCGACGACCGTCTTATGCAGCACGATCGGCCCCTCAGCGCCATCGTGTCTCTTTCACGTCCGGATCGCGCATCCCTTCCAGGATGGCGACGAACGTCTTATGCAGTGCGATCGGCCCCTCAGCGCCATCGTACCTGGCTTCACGGTTCGGCTCGCACATTCCCTTCAGGATGGCGACGACCGTCTTATGCAGCACGATCGGCCCCTCAGCGCCATCGTGTCTCTTTCACGTTCGGATCACGCATCCCCCCCAGGATGGCGACGAACGTCTCATATGCAGCACGATCAGCGCCCCAGCGCCACCGTGTCTGGCTCGTGTTCGGCTCGCCCATCCCTTCCAGGATGGCAACGAACATCTCTTATACAGCTCGATTGGCCCCTCGGCGACATCATGTCTAGTCCACCTCCGGCTCCGCCCATGCCATCTCGGATGGGGGACCCGTCTTATGCAGCATGATTGGCCCCTCGGCGGCATCATGTCTAGTCCACCTTCGGCTCCGCCCATGCCATCTCGGATGGGGGACCCGTCTTATGCAGCACGTCTGCTTCTCGGCGCTGACATGCCCGGGTTATCGATGAGAGCTACTGCTTCTATCACATCTTGCATTCCCTCTCTCATACATTACATACATACATTACATGCATACATACATTCATGCATCATGCCTCATACATTCATACATACACACGTGCATCATGTTTTGATAGTACCGCGATGTCGGGTTATAGATGCATGGACCTCTAAGCTTCTCCGTTGGAAAGCTCGAGTCAGAGTCCTTTACTCTCGCCTGATGCATTCAGGGGGAGCGTGCCCGTGGAGGAGCACCCTTCGCCCAACCCCGTCGGGAACGGGGGTGCCTCACCGGCAGATTACGTTCAGGAGTGTGGACATTCACTCATATATGAGGATTATGTGAAGACACAGTTTCCAGCAAGACAGAGGAAGAGCGCAGGCAGAGTATATTTTCTCGAGCAGATTCGCGAGCTCACTACTCAAGAAACTGGGGGACTTGTGTTGGGATATATTATCCCGGCCTATTACTGTTCATGAGTCCAAGGCTTTACGTAGTACGGAGCCCGAGCAGCTAGGCCCATTTCGGCCCATCCGGCCCACTTTAGCCATTTAGGCCCGATATTGGCCCGTTTGGCCCATTAGGGTGGAGAGCACCCCTTCCCTATTCTCTATAAATATGGGAGCTTCCCTCCATATTATGGACCCCTTTTTTTAGCTCTCCTTCCTCCTTTCTTTTAGACTTAGCTCAAATACCCCATGAATGGGAGCTTGTATAATGTAATGGTGAGGAGAGTCCTAATGAGAATTGAGAGGGCTTGGACATTAGCCTAAAAAGTCCCGTGGTTTTCTCCCTTTCGGGTTTCCACGTAAAAACTGAGCTGTTCATACACATTTATACATATATTTACTATATCGTGTTGGATTAAACTCAACAACTTATTTGGGCCTTATTAATGAAAGTAAGAGCCCAACATTACCTAAATGATGTTACATAATCTTTCAAGACAAGTTGAGGAAGGTCGGGCGGCCCAAACTTTATTTTGGGCCCAACCTGCTAAAAGTAGCAAGTATTCAAGAATGGCGTCGTAGGCCCACTCGGGGTGACCCACACGAGTAGTAGTCCAATAATATGAATGACAATGTCAAAATAAGTGATAGAATGATTAGAGAAGAATACAAATGCCTATGGTCCCATCTTTGGCATTATTGAACTAAATAATGGGAGTAGGTTGTTTCTTCTATAATATTCATCATGTAAATTATTGGGTTGATCCTACACATATTTGGGATCAATAATATGATGTAGGGAGTTGATTTGCTCCCTATAAATAATAATGAGTACAAAAAGACATCTCATGACAAAGATAAAACAATAGGACCTATCTTTCCATTTTTTGAAGTATTGGTAGATATTATGGACCCCAAATGGATTGGGATCACTTGGAGAACACCCCACACCTTCTTGGCACCTGCAAAATGAAGAGAATAAGTTAGAAATTTGTATGGGGCGGACAAAAGAGGGAGGTGGCTGACCAAAACATTAATTGGAAATCAAATGGACCCCCTCCCCATCTTTTTGATTAGAAAGGCATCTTACTCCATCATCCCACATGCCAACCCACACTCATTGACTTTTGAGGCCAGGATTGAGGCAAGATAACACCCCCATACCCCTCATTCGGACTCCAAAGGATCTCTGGAGAGAAGAGAGCCACACAACCTAAAAGAGCAAGGAGAAAGCAAACTGCCCGCGGGTTTTTTCTCCAGTGCAAGGGTTGCTTGTTTGGTACATAACTTGAGATTCACTCGTCCAAATAAGACGTATAATATACCAAAAGAAAGCTCTCAATACGGGGAACCCGTGAAGGTCTGGTATGAATCAATCGGAGTAGTGGAAGGCTTCCAAATCGTCCGAGCAGAACACGACCTCGCAGAAACGGTTTTACTCTTCTAAGTGAGTTTTAACCCCAAAACCTTTCCTTTCATTTTCCAAATGGTATGAACGATTTGTGGAAATATTATACACTACTCCAAGTGTATAATATGCCCTTGTTAAGTCATTTTATTGGTGTAAAGGTTAGATACTAACCTAGAGCAAATCTTGGAAAAACTAGGAAACGAGTTCGCTGGAAAACACCCATTTGAGGGGCTATTTTCGTATCGAAGTTTAGGGGTTGAGCTAGCACTTTGAGGAGGTTGTTTAACACTCATATTTAAGCAAGGAATCAGTTCTTAATCCACCTTGACCGAAACTTTGACCATTGGATCAAGAAGGAAAAGTTTAAAGCTCAATTAAGGTGAGGATCGACATCTAATTGCTTACAACTTGTAGGTTAAGCATGAGATTACCTAAATGCCTAAATCATAATTTTTCATGGATTATGATGCTTAAATATTGATGAACTATTGATATAGTTGACAAAGAATGAAATTGGAAATGGTTTGAGATTGTATGAATAACATGAGATTAAATGAGTTATAAATGAACTATTTTGTGAAATAGACATTTTACTCATGTATGAATTATGTGGATACATAAATGAATATTTATGTAATGAAATTGAGTACTTAAGTTGCTGCTACATACTTATAAATATGTAGAGAATTACAAAATGAGGATATTCGTATGATGACAATAATCTTAATAGTATTGAAATACTTGTTAGTGATTATTTGAAGTTGTTGATAGAATTGATCCTAAGTATTGGATTGTATGAAATGCACTTGAATGTACCTCAAGTGTATAGAATGACTTAGTATGAAGCTAAGGGTAAGTTATGGGCAGTCATTAAGAATGGCCCAAGGTAGATTATTGAGATGTCAATTCTAGGCATAGGGTTGCTTAGGAATTGGACTATAATGAGGAATTAGAGTCGGACTCTATGATTTGCATGGAAATGTAGTTGGTCCGAGACCTTGCCATGTAAATTGTAATTTTCAAAGAAAAGTAGTTGGGCCGAGCCCTTGCTATGCAAATGTGATAGGATGTAATTGTGATTTGCATGGAAACGTAGTTGGTCCGAGACCTTGCCTTGTAAATTGTGATTTGCATAGAAATGTAGTTGGACCGAGCCGTTGCTATGCAAATGTGATAGGATGTAATTGTGATTTGCATGGAAACGTAGTTGGTCCGAGACCTTGCCTTGTAAATTGTGATTTGCATAGAAATGTAGTTGGGCCGAGCCCTTGCTATGCAAATGTGATAGAATGTACTTGACATAAAGGATTGCATAGAAAGGTAGTTGGGCCGAGCCCTTGCTATGCAACGGTAATGTGATGTACTCTATGAGTTGTCGTGAGTAGTAATCACGGGGAATGGGAAATGGTGATTTCTAAATAAATATGGGCCTACGGGCCGACTACTTGACTTTTATATAAAGTAAGTATATTTTTAAACGAGGTAATTTGAGGTTACAGTCATATTGTACTATCACCCTATTTGAGGGTCTTTTGTTTGAAATACTTGTTGTATGTCCCTTAGATGTCATCCACACCAGTACTTTATAGCCCTATAGAGTACTAACCCCTTCGGGGGCATCCCACCACCATTTCAGGTTGAGGCTAGAGCTTGCTTCCTGTACTCGTTGATTGAGTGATTCCCCGGGGAGAAGACTTGGTTCGTGCTTCCTCCATTCTGATTTGAACACTAATAAATTTGCTCATGGATATTTTACTTAAGAGCCTGCGTGCTCATGTTTGCCCCGTGTGGCATTTGATTTCAACTATGTTTTCCGCTGCGTATTAAATTACTTATTATGTATGTTTATGGATGTTATATGTGTGAATGATATTCAAGACGCCTTGTATAATACGAATGTGTTGGACTGCGGTTGACTATTCGTATTGTACGGCTGGTTGTTGACGTGTCCGGGGAGGTCCGGGGCGTGACAAATAATGCCAAAGATGGGACCATAGGCATTTGTATTCTTCTCTAATCATTCTATCACTTATTTTGACATTTGTCATTCATATTATTGGACTACTAGCCGTGTGGGTCACCCTCGAGTGGGCCTCGGACGCCCTTCTTGAATACTTACTATTTTTAGCAAGTTGGGCCCAAAATAATGCTTGGGCCGCTCGACCTTCCTCAACTTGTCTTGAAAGGTTATGTAACATTATTTAGATAATGTTGGGCTCTTATGTTCATTAATAAGGGCCAAATAAGTATTTTCAAACCCGACACTAATATACGAGTTTGGACAGTACATTATTCAATCATCCCCTACGTAAAACCACAATCGTTTTACGGTTGTTTGGGAATCTGAAATTCAATACATAAACTTTGAATTTTTAATTGAATTTTTCGAGGACGTTCGGGTCCGGTGTCACAGATAATCTATTTAATTTGTTACTTTTGAAAATTATTACTATGTATTTTTTCAAAAAGATGCCTCTTTTTTTTTAATTATTGAAGTTCATCGTTCTTAAAAAGGATGCTTCAGATTATGAGTATATAATACTCCAAATGACCGGACTCCAAATGGTTAGATTTTTTCAGATTGGTGCATACATATGATTACTCCAAATGACCGGATTTTTCTTTGTTAAACAAATGTTTTTATAATTCTTCAAAAAAATAGATTAGTCTAAGTTACGTTATGTGTTTCTTTATTTTTGTCCCTTATTCAGCTAATATCAAAACATATACTAACGTATGAAAGCTCTGTTCAAGTACTCCTATGACCTTTTAGATGACTGAAGTCAAAGTCTTGATTTTTTATAAGACGTGAGGGAAAGTTCAAACTTAGAAATTCAATCTTTTTAAGCCATGAAAACAAGCACCCCAGCTCCAAATATAGACTTCACTTCTTTTCTTCTAGTATTACCACTCAAGTTAATGGGTTAGTTGAATTGTGAATTACATGTGTAGCAAATGTTTTTTCAACCTAAAAGACACTTAATATGTATTAGCTGTACTGAGTTTTGCCTGATTGTACTTGGAGTTGAGATAATAGACACAACTCTTTTCCATATAACCTTTTATATTTTTATAGTGCTTCATAAAATCATCTTAGTCAAAACTATTTCTTGATTTTCACTTAAATGTGGACATATATGAGTTAAACGCAGGTTAGAAGAATTTAGAGCAACTTTTATGATGTCAATATGAAGAGTGCAGAGTTCTAAGCCACATAAATAGACTCAACCCTTGTTCCACTTAATATATTTAGTTTTGACAAAGTACTATTTTTTATTGTACTGCTCATTTAACTTTTATTTGTTGCCTTTATATGATCTTTACATTTATTGTGCAGCTTATATTACTTTGACATTGAGGCTGTAGTTGGAGGTGAAATATATTTCAGCTTGGGTTAGCTGTCCCCGAGAAGTATAGTTTGCATAACCTCTGGACTGACTTAAAGAATGCATGTAGAATTTATGGTATTTATGAAGCAAAGAAGTTACATGTTGAAGCTATAATTCCGTGGGAAAATGAAACCAAGACGATTCTGAGTGATGAGGATCTATTTAATACTCCCTCCGTCCCTAATAACTTTGCCAAGTTTGACCGGCACGGGGATTAATAAAGTAAAAACTGTGTGGTTGAGGTTTGTGCAGAGGAGAGAGAATTAACTGGAATCACAAATTCTTTACTTAAATGGGAAAGTGGCAAAGTTAATGGGACATCCAAAAAAGGAAAGTTGGCAAAGTTATAAGGGACGGAAGGAGTACATTTAAGCAACTTAGAAAGAAAATGTATTCCTCTGCACGGTTTGTGGTTTCAACAGTTGATGAAGAGTCTCAAATTGAAACACTAATAGTTACTACACATAATGAGGACAACTCAGATCTCGATCTTGAAGACACACTAGATGGTGAGGCTGATATTGATCTAACTAGAGAAGTTAAACTCCTTCTAAATGAGGATGTACACCCTCATGTTTTTGCTGGTAGTTCAGAGGATGAATCGGAGTTTGTCAATGATGATGGCTATGAGTACAATCCATCCAGCTCAGAGTTTGATGATCAATACATCGACGGAGAAACGATGGGAGCCATCTTGATGATTACCATTCTGGATATGATAGTGACTACGAATCTGATGACAATACCAAAGAAGTGGCATGTAATCGCTATGAGGCAGGTTCTGGTGGATTTGAGTTTAATGCTATAGGTGATAATATAATATTGAAGCATGGGCAACTCTTTGTAAACGTGAATGAGTTCAGAAAAGTTTTACAGATATTTGCTATTCGAAATGGGTTTAGATTGAAAAGACTAAAGAATGAGAAATAACGAGTCACTGCCAAGTGTGCTGCTGATGGTTCCACATGGAGAATTCATGCAAGTCCGAATTGGAACAAGAGAACTTTTCAAGTAAAGACCTATTGCTCCGAACACACATGTGCACGAATTGATGATAATTATGAAACAAACTCGACATGGATAGCAGCAAACTATCTACATCTATTCAAGGCTAACCATGACATCGACATCACTGTCATTACTGCAGAATTACTAAAGACGTATGGTGTGGAATGAATCAATCAACGATTGTACATAGCAAAAAAGAAAGCCATGCAACTTCTTGGCCAAGATCACAAGACAACCTATTCCAAACTACACAGGTACTCCGAGGCTTTGAGCAAGACAAATCATGGAAATATAGTTTCACTTGAGATAGATTGGCTAGAAGGCGCTGGATACCCTTATTTCAAGAGGTTTTTTGTGTGCTTTGATTAGGCATGGCAATGGGTCGGGGCGGGGCGGGTATTGCAAGACCCGGACCCGCCCCATGACTTGGCGGGGCGGGTCTGCCCCGCCCTGTGACCTGCACGGGTCCAAATTTGTTGACCCATGACAAGCCCCATGCGGGGCGGGTCCGCCCCGCCCCGACGTAATCTAATTAACTAGTATATATTTTTATTTGATGGAAGTTGTTACTACATAAAGTTTATCTCTAAATTATAATTAAAAATTAATATATTAAATCAAATTCATGATATGCTAAAAATTCCAAATATTAAGCAAAAATTACTCAGACTTCAATAGTTAATCTATTTAATTATATGAATAATTGAATATATGTATTAAAATGCTATAGATAAAGAAGACATTGATAATCCGTCGTTCATCTCATTCTAACATATATACATTAATATTTTATGAGATCAAAGAATTTATGATTTATTGTATAAGCACATATGTATGTTGAAGTATATTTGTAGTATAATTTAAGAAAAAGTATGTATACTTATATATTGAGCGGGTCGGGTCAGGGCGGCACAAGTCAATACTGTTGGTCCCGTTTAATATGGTAATCAGTCTAGAGGGGGGGGGGTGAATAGACTGATTAGTTTTTCAACTTTTTCTCTTAGTCAAAACTGACTTATCAGAGAAGGTCTGATTCTGATGACAGAGAAAGGCTGGTTCTGATATCAGAACTGGCCTTGGCAGCGGATTCTGATCTGTCCGGGTAGCCTCAGAAAATACTAAGGCAAATGCCTTTCTGATAACTCTGAAAACAAGATCTGCTGAACACAGATTCCAAGTCTTAGAGTTAATCAGATAATATCCTAAGTGCAGAAATATAAATTGCAGTAAAGTAAATGACACCGGATATTTTTATAGTGGTTCAAGGAACAACTCGTTCCTCTAGTCCACTGTTCCACTAGCTTTGAAGTAGATCGGTTACAAAGCTTAGTTCCTAGCACTTAAGAAGCACTCCTCGTCTTCTTCAAGCCTAGATGTCACCCGGGATGCAATCCTGCTTCCTGATGACTGGTCCTTTCACTCAGTTTCCCGGAAGTATCACCACTTCACTACTGCAGTTACTTAGACGCCCTTCTTTTCAGAAGATCCTTTGAAAAACAAAGTATTTCCTCCAACTTGCTTCGTTACAAATGATGTTTGATGAAGTTCTTGAAGTGTTGAAGAACAGGATGAACTTTGCTTATTTGTTGGGGATGAGAGATTTGGAGTTTGAATCTTCCCAACGTAAGCTTGTCTTGTTGAAGGTTGTAGAATTTGAATCTCAAGAGAGCTTGAATGATGATGTGCAAAGGTTGTAGCAAAGTTGTTTTCCAGTTCTCCGTAGAGTAGCTTATATACTGGGGTTGTCCGCCCGTTGGAGGAGGAGACAACTGCATTAAATGCGCGTACAGTTGACTTGACCGCCGTTTTTTGGAAGGTTTCTATTTTTATAATATATCTTCCCGGATTTCTTGGTCAATCATTTGCAATCAATCCTTCAGCGTATCAGGCTCATTTAATGTGCATTAAATGCTTTCCTTTCATGCACAGTCTTCTAGCCGTTGGATGTTTTTACCCGTTGAATTCATAGCTGTTGGATGTTGCTTGAAATTTTTCTAAGTGTCCGTCGGGCTCTGATCAGGCTCTTCTGATATGTTGGATTCTGATGACTTTCTGACGAGTTGAGTTCTGATGGTCTTCTGATCTCTGACTGAACTCTGACTCTGACTCTGATAGGTCCGCTGATGAGCACTTCTGATCTGTAGTTCTCATCGGCTATCAGATGTCCAGGTTTATCAGCAACTCTTATGATGCAACTCTGATGGACTTCTGCTAAGAGAACTCTGATGGAGCAGTTCTCATAGAGCAAGTCTGGTCGAGAAGTTCTGATGCACTTCTGATCTGATCCAAAATAGAGCAGCTCTGATTGTCGACTACACTAATACTTACAATTGAAAATTCTAATACATAAAATCTAATTTGGGGTACTTTAAAATTCTAATCTAATTATCCTAGCATCATCAAAATCTAATTACATTTATTCCTTACAATTTCCCCCTTTTTGATGATGCCAAAACCCTTAAACTATTTCCAGAGAAGTGCCTTTCACCATAAAGAAAATAAGTTAAAAATAAACTTTCATTTAAAAACTTGGTGGGCACTTAGCATAGGAAAGTAGTAAGAGTAAGATACAATATAATCAAATAAATAAGATAAGAAATAACATAAGGTATCAGAGCATAAATAATCAGAATGCAATAGAGAAATAATTTGAAAGTGCCATGCAAACTAGAGGCAAGCTGGTTATCTTATTAATGAAATATATTTAAAGCAACAAGAGGATAGAGTTTAGAAGTCTTCCTCTTCTAGATCAGCTTCCTTTGCTTCAATTTCTTTCAGATCAGCATTGACCCTAGCTCTGATTGTAGCAAGATTCCTGGGATTCTGATATTCTGACCAGGCTGGTTCAAGTTGACAATCAAGATAGTTTCTGATGGCTTCAGAAAAGTCCTTGCCAGGGATCACTTTCATCCGCCACCAATCTTCTGCTTCTTGCATGGAACCACCATGATTAATAATTATCAGCCCATCTGTATCGAGGATGAGATTCTCTTGTTGTGTAGGGGTCATATGCTTCTTCATTTCTCTGAATTGAGCAGCATCAGGTTTGGCCAAGTCACTGTTGAGCCATTGAGCCAAAGTGAAAGTGGAGGCTGACTTCTTCCCTTTCTTGGATCGAGGAGGAGGGGGTCTTTGAATACCAGCAGCTAGCCTCTTTTGCCTTGTCCTTTCAAAATATTCTGCAGGATCAACAGCTCTGGTGCTGGTCCCTTCTGCGGCTCTGATGCCTTTAGCAGGTGCTCTGATATCTTCCCCCTTTTTGGCATCAACAAGATCACCAAGCAGGAGTCCGATTTTGGAGAATTCTGAAGCATTATTGTCTTTGATGGCGTCTAGGGCACCTGGGAGTGTCTGAGTCACTGAGGCCAGACCTTCTATCAGCTCTTTCTGTTTGCACACAGCTGATTGAATATCTTTGGTTGTAGCCTCAAGAAGAGTTAGCTTGTGATCTCTTTCCTTGCCAGAGTTGATCAACTTCAGACCAAATTCTTTGGTTGTCTTGCAGAGGTCTTCTACATCTGTCAGGTGTTCAGCATGCTTGTCAGAGGACCATTGTAGATCATCCACAGCATCAGACAGGTCTTGAATAGCCTTGTCTTGAGCAGATAGAGTCTGTGAATGGGAGAACAGGACTGTGTGCAGACTGGCAACCTCTGAAGCTATGCTGTCAACCTTCTCATTGGAAGTCTTCATGTAGCTAAAGAATGTAGTTGACAGTTGTGAGAGAGTATTGGCGATTTTCTCAAGTCCTGACTCAATGTTGAACTGTACCAAATCCAGATGAGCATCATGCTTCTGATTTAGTACAAGTAGCTTGTTCAGACCAGCCACCATCTGATCTCCAAAATCCTCTGCTGATTCCACAAATTCCTGGAAGGGAATGAGGACAGCTTTGGGTGGTTCTGGCTGAGGTACTTGATTAATTTGAGGTTGAGGTTGAGTCTGAGGTTGATCAGGAGATACAGGAGGAGTAGGAGTTTTCCTCTTTGCAGATTGAAGATCACAAGCCAGAGAGGAAGTAAGGAATCCATCATTATCTTCAGTTGAGGAAGGAATCCTTACAACTGGTTCTCTCTTTTGTGCTGAGGCAGCAGAATGTTGAGGAGATGGAGGTTTGGATGAGGGCTTCTGCTGAGGAGAGGCAGATTTGGATTTCTGATGTTGGGAGTTCTGATGAGGTGAGGTTTGAGGGGTAGGAGTTTTCTGATGTTGTGATGGAGGAGGAGGTGAGGGTGATCGGCTTCTGATGGGGGTTATCTGATGGCAGGGTGAGGGTTGTTTTGGTGTGGAGGATTTCTTGGGTGTTGGAGAAGGGATTTGCTGAGGTGGAGGAGGAGATGGGGGTGGAGTTGTGGTTGGTGTGACTGGTTTGGGTGAAGGTGATTTGGGAGGTGATGGTAGGGGGGTAGGAGAGTTAGGAAGTACCTCAAGAACTGTTTCCTCAACTGGAGACTCTCTCCATTCTCTGATCAGGTTCTTCATGGCCAGAGACACATCATTGGCAGTTGAGGGTTCACCCTCTGCACCAGGAAGGGGTTTCATCTTGATGAGAGACTCCCTTCTTTTCTTCTCCATCAGCCATGCATCAAAGATAGGAATTTCGCTCTCTGATAGAGGCTTGACATGTTCTTCTGAAGATGGAGCAGTCAGTTTCTCTTTCCCCTTTAAGCTTTCCTTCTTCTTTTCAAGAACAGATTGTAAGTATTGAAGGTCGAAGCATAAAGAGACATCATCAGTACCTGCCCATTTGAGGACTTCCTCTTCCTCTAATGCAAAAGTAGCAGCTTGGGCAAGAATTTGCTGCAGAGGTCCCATCCTCCACTTCCTCCATGTGAGTACCCTTTGAAACTGTCTGTCCAGAGCAGTAGAAGGGTTTAGCGGTTCTGGTGTAGGCATGATGACTGGCAGATCAGGTGCAGATAAAGGGTGGACCTCTGATTCAGGTTCCCCCTGAGCATCAGAGATCACCAGAGCAGCAGCCAACTCTGGTGCAGGTTCCCCCTGAGGTTCTGATTCCTTGGGGGTGAGGGAATTTTCTTCTTCTTCTTTGCCACTCTGACAGGAGATGTGGAGCTATCAGAATCACTTTGAATGATTGCCTTCCTTCTCTTTTTCTGGCTTAACTTCTTGACAGGAGTGATTTTGGGTGGGGCAGCAGCAGCCACAGGTTTGATAGCCTGCTTCTCCCTGTTTTGTTCAAGCTTGTTGGACTTCTTCAGTTCAGCAGCAATGGCCACATTTACTTTGGGAGAGATGGTGAGGAAGATGGTCTTTGTGTGGTCCACAGAGGTGGCTTCTCTGAGAGCTATCTTGGAGTTAGAAATGAGTCTGGAGATCAGAAGTCCATGTCCCATCTTTGTAGAGAACAAACCAGTCTTTTTGTCCTTCTTGGAGATGGATTCAGAAATGGATTGAAACAGCACTTTACCCCAGTTGATGTTCATTCCATGATGGACTGCATAGAGGGCCTTTGAGTTGGCGTTGTTCATCTGGTCAGTAGAGCTTGTTTTGCACCATAGACATCGGTGCATTATGCTCATCAAGCGCTCAAAGTCCTTCTTGAGCTGGTTCTTCTTCATGTAGAGTTTATCTACTCCGGTTGCATCATCCCGGCAGTAGGTATCAACGAATGTCTGCACAGAGACATCAACTGACTCCAGGTCGATGAGAGTTGGAGTATCTTCATCTTGTGAGTCGAGTTCAATGTTGAAGAACTCGTTGAGAGAGTCAGCATCGATTTTCAGATCCTTTCCCTGAACCTGGGAGTGGATGGCATTGTCAGAGATGTGGGCGTTGAGGTAGAACTCTGCCACATCCAAATTGCTGAAGTGCTCGTAGGGATGAGCCACTATCTTGGTCAGTTGCGAATCATTCATCCCGGCAATGACCGCTTTCATCACTTTAGAATTTTCTGCCAGTAGCGGCAATGAGGACATATCCACTTTCATTCCGGTGGCTATGTTGCTTACTAGGGTCTTAGCTTCAGCCTCTGAGAGATCGGAAATGTTGATGAACTTCATTTTTGGGTTCTTGTAAAGATTTGAGAAGTTTGAAGGTTGGAGATTTGAGCAAGATAAGGGCTTGAAGACGAAGAAAACAATTGCAGTAGCGATTTAGGTTTTCAGAAACGGTATATATGAATTTGGGTTAGTGGACGTTTGATATAATTTACGGTTTCGAGGTTGCATTAAATGGATTGTGGGCGGAAAGCCGTTTTCCAAAAATGGTAATAACTACCGGGGGTAAAATAGTAACTTCCGGTTTATTGAACAGTCTCGCCCGAAATTTAGAAAATTTTTCTAAGTCCACAGCCACTCTGATAGGTATTAGCCCTTGTATCAGAGATAGAGGTGTTCTGATATGAGGACCTCTGATGAATACCAAGTCTGATCCTTCCTGCAACTCTGACTTTTGCAAGTCTGATCCTTGCAATTCTGATTCAAGCTTCTGATGAATAAGAGCTTCGGGTATCAGAGATGGGATGTTCTGATGTGTCCTCATCTGATACTTCTGCAGCTCTGATTCATGTATCTCTGGGAAGATCATCCATCATTCCCAATTCTTCCCTTAGCTTGTTAAACCTTGCCTCAGAGAGAGGTTTGGTCAAGATATCTGCAAGCTGGTCTTCAGTTGGAACATGCTCAATTGAGATGTGCTTCTTCTCCACATGATCTCTGATGAAGTGATGTCTGATCTCGATATGCTTTGTCCTTGAATGCAGCAAAGGATTCTGAGTGATGGCAATGGCACTGGTATTGTCACACAGCAGCTTGATCTCCTTTGCTTGCACTCCATAATCTTTGAGTTGTTGCTTCATCCAGAGTAATTGAGCACAGCAACTTCCAGCAGCAATATACTCAGCTTCAGCAGTGCTGGTTGAGATTGAATTTTGCTTTTTGCTAAACCAGGAGACAAGTCTCCCACCTAGCAGTTGACAGTGACCAGAAGTACTCTTCCTGTCCAATCTGCAACCTGCAAAATCTGAATCAGAATAGCCAATTAGTTCAAAATTACCTCCCTTGGGATACCATAGTCCTGCATTTGGATTTCCTTTGATATATCTGATAATCTTCTTAGCAGCAACTAGATGACTCTCCTTGGGCTTTGATTGGTATCTGGCACAGATTCCTACTGCAAAGGCTATGTCTGGTCTGCTTGCAGTCAGATAGAGGAGAGATCCAATGATTCCTCTATAAGTTGTAGCATCAACATCCTTTCCTTCATCATCTGGTCCAATTCCTTGGGATGCATTCATTGGAATCTTGACTGAAGATTTTCCATCTACTCCAAACTTCTTGATGAGATCTCTGGTGTACTTTCCTTGGTTGATAAAGATGCCTTCTGGTACTTGTTTGACTTGTAATCCAAGAAAGTAACTGAGTTCTCCCATCATGCTCATTTCAAACTTCTTCTGCATAACTTGAGAAAATTTCTTGCATAATTCTGGATTAGTGCTTCCAAATATAATGTCATCAACATAAATTTGCACTAACAGAATATGATTAGCAACAGAAATTTGAAACAAGGTTTTGTCCACCTTTCCTTTAGTAAACCCATGGTTCACTAAGAATAGGGACAATGTGTCATACCAGGCTCTAGGAGCTTGCTTAAGACCATAAAGGGCCTTCCTAAGCTTGTAGACACAAGAAGATTGAGTAGGAATGACAAAACCTGGAGGTTGTTCAACATAGACTTCCTCTTCAAGTTCTCCATTCAGAAATGCACTTTTGACATCCATCTGGTATACTTTGATGTCGTTGTAAGCAGCATAGGCTAGGAATATCCTGATTGCTTCCAGTCTTGCTACAGGTGCAAAGGTCTCATCAAAATCTATGCCTTCTTCTTGACAGTATCCCTTTGCAACAAGCCTTGCTTTATTCCTTACAATATTGCCTTCTTCATCTGCTTTGTTTTTGAATACCCACTTGGTTCCAATGACATTCTGATGCTTTGGTCTGGGAACAAGTTTCCAAACTTCATTCCTTTCAAATTGTGTCAGCTCTTCTTGCATTGCATTGATCCAATCTGAATCTTCTAGAGCTTCTTCCACACACATTGGTTCCATCTGGGATATGCAGCAGGTGAACATGGCTTCTCTTCTTGATGCAGATCTGGTCCTTACTCCACTGGTAACTTGACCAATCACTTGATTAGGAGGATGGTCTCTTAACCAAGTTAGATCAGGTTCTGATAGTTGCTGTCTAGGTAACTCTGATGATTCATCTTCTGATACATCATCTTCATCTTCATCTTTGTCTATCAGAACTGGATTGGCAGGAGGAGTTGAGAATATAGGGTTGTTGATGACCTCTTCTGATAGTTCTGCACCTTTGTCTTCAAGGTTGATCTTCTGCAGAGTTTCTGATAATTCTTCTGCAGAAGTACTATCATCAAATTTGACATGAATAGATTCCTCAACTTGTAGGGATCTCCTGTTAAGTATTCTGTAGGCTTTGCTTGAACTTGAGTAGCCTAAGAATACACCTTCATCAGCTTTTTCTTGAAATACTTTCAGGTTCTCCTTTCCATTGTTTAGAATGTAACATTTGCATCCAAACACATGGAAGTAGCTGATGTTTGGCTTTCTTCCTTTCCACAGCTCGTAGGGGGTCTTCTGATGATTCTTGTGGATCATGCTTCTATTTTGAGTGTAGCATGCAGTGTTGATAGCTTCAGCCCAGTATCTGATGGGCAATCCTGATTCTGCAATCATAGTTCTTGCAGCTTCCTTCAGAGTTCTGTTCCTTCTTTCTGCAACACCATTTTGTTGGGGTGTTCTGGCAGCAGAAAGTTGATGGAATGTACCATTCTGATCACAGAAGTCTTTGATCACTTTGTTGACAAATTCAGTTCCTCTGTCAGATCTGATTGTTCTGACCTTCATATTCTTCTCAGTTTGGAGTTGCTTTAGCAGAGATGGCAACTTCTGAAGAGTTTCATTCTTCTTAGTCAGAAACACAGTCCAAGTATATCTTGAGTAATCATCAACCATAACAAGAGTATATCTTTTTCCACCAACACTGGGAGTTTCAACTGGTCCAAATAAATCCATATGGATCAGATTTAGAGGACAAGTAGAAAGATCTCCAGCTATGGGTTTGAATGAGGTCTTCACTTGTTTTCCTTTTTGACAAGCACTGCAGAGGGTCTCCTTCTTGTAGACAATGTCAGGCAGACCATCTACAATGTGTTCCCTTGCCAGTTTGTTGATGGTTTTGAAGTTCAGATGGCTAAGCTTTTTGTGCCAGTCCCAGCTTAGCTTTGAATTGTCTTTAACTATCAGGCAAGTTCCATCTTTTGCTGTTTGCCAGTCAACAACATAGATGTTCTTCCTTCTTTTGGCTGTAAGAACCACTTCTTTGGTTGTCTCATGCTTGACATAGCATAAGGTCTTGGTGAATTCAACTATGTAGCCTTTGTCACAGAACTGGCTAGCACTTAGGAGGTTGAACTTCAGACCTTTGACATATGAGACATCTTCAATGATTATCTGGTTCTTGATCAGCTTCCCTCTTCCTTTCGTTTGCCCTTCCTTGTCATTTCCACCGAAAGTGACTCTGGGTCCATTGATTTTCTGGAACTCTGATAGGCAACTCTTGTCACCTGTCATGTGTCTGGAGCATCCACTGTCAATGTACCATTCTTTTTCTGAGATGGCTCCAGCACACAGTTCCTGCAAGATTAAAAGGAAGATTTAGGTACCCAAGCAATGTTGGGTCCTGGGGGGTAATGCAGTCTTGGTAGTTGGTACCATTTTGGTCTCATCAACTGAAACCTTGGTGGATGGTACCCATTGTCCACCTGGTAGTTGTAGTAAACAGATGTATGATTCACTTTGGGCAGATGCTTGTGAGGATCATGCTTTCTGTTTGCATACTTCTGCATAGCCTTCTTAGTTGGAAAGAAGTCCCATATACTATCAAGATCAGAGGAGCGCTTAACTTTAGACTTCTGAGGTTGACCAGACAACCTCTTCTGCCTATAGTTAATCTTCTCTTGATATCTGCCTTTCTGATAGCAGTTTCTGATACCATTGTCATGAGATTGTCTGATAGGGTTAGGCCTTTGATTATTATTGTTCTGAAAACTTTTCCTTTTCCTAGAGTGCCTGCCAGGTTCATTAGTTTTCAAGCTTTGTTTTGGTTTTGCCTTTAGAGTTTGTTTCTCTGGTATGACCTTCTCATGAACAACTTTAGTACCAGAAGTACTAGCATGGCAATTGGGGCTCAGAGTCTGTGGCACTATGACCTTTTTAGCTTTAGCAACTTTGGTGCTAGGCCTTACAGAAGGCTCATCAGACTCTGGTTCAACATATCCAAGACCAGAGGTGAAGTTATGAGAGTCACCAATATTCTTCATGGAAGATTGCATCTTCAGAAGACTATTATATCTACTCTCAAGTTCCTCAATGTCTCTTATTCTTTTCAGAAGAGACTCATTTTCAGCTTTCAGTTTATCTCTTTCCTCAGTTAAGAAATTAAGTTTACACTCAGTCTCTTTCCTTAGATCAGAGATATCAACTTTCAGCCTACTGTTCTCTTCTTTAACAAAAGAATAAGTGGCTTGGATAGTTTGGAACTCTTCCCAGAATGATGACATTGGATCATCATTTAAGGCTGTGCCTACCGAAGAAGAAATAGAGTCAGAAGTAGAGCATACCTCATCATCTGATTGTGCCATGAGGCAAAGGTCTTCAGTTTCTGCATCTAAGCAGCAGAATGCTTCATCAGAGTCGGAGTCTGAGCTGGACTCTGATTCAGAGAGTGGATCTCTCTCAGCTTGTTCTGAAACAAATGCTCTTCTTCTTCTGTGTTGATCTTCTGGTTTCTTTTCTTCTTCATGTCCTTGCTTCTTGGACACTCTTGGATAGGGGCAGTTTGCTTTGAAGTGCCCAGGTTGTCTACAGTTGTAGCAGAGGTACTCTCCATTGCTTTCAGAAGATTTGATCTTCTGATGTGGTCTTCTGATGGAAGATGGACTCCTTCCATCTTTCTTCATGAACTTCTTGAATTTTCTGGCAAAAGCAGCCATATATTCGTCAGATAAAAGAATAGAAGGGTCAAAGTCACTTACCTTAGAGGTACTGGCAGTGAGAGCAGTGGTGGTCCTTTCATCAGGAACTTCTTCCTTCTCTTCATGCATCTCAAACTCATAAGCCTTGAGATCAGAGATGAGTTTCTCAGTGGCATAAGTCTTGATGTTCTTGCTTTCCTGGACTGCAATCACCTTCATCTTCCAGGCAGAAGGCAGTCCCCTGAGGATCTTCATGTTGACCTCTTTGATGGTGAGCTCCTTTCCAAGCTCAGAAATCTCACTAATGAGAATCAGCAGTCTCTCATGCATCTTAGCAATGCATTCTTCTGGCAGAAGTTTGAAGTCATCAAACTTCTTCATAGCAATGGTCAACTTGTTATCTCTTTCTTGTTCATCTCCTGCTCCAATCTCATCCAGCTTATCCCAGATTTCCTTGGCAGTTCTGCACTTCTTGATTCTGTTGAAGTATCTTTCATCAATAGCCTTGTAAAGGATGTCCTTGGCTATATTATCCAGGTTGTACTGCCTTTTCTCTTCCTTGGTCCATTCTGACCGGGCTTTCTCAATCATCTGGGGCTGAGAGTTATCAATGGAGTGAGCAGGATTGATCTTCATGAACTGGATAAAGGGTCCATTCTCCAAGACTTCCCACATTTCATCATGAAGGGCACATAGATGTGCCTTCATTCTGATCTTCCAATCATCATACTTCTGATCTGTGAACATCAGATGCTTGGCAAGAGAGTTATCCATAATAACAAATAAATAGAGGCTAAGAACAAGTGGATCTTTGTTCAGAGAGTAACCTAAAAGATTACAAGAACAAGGAGGCTCTGATACCACTTGTTGGTCCCGTTTAATATGGTAATCAGTCTAGAGGGGGGGGGGGTGAATAGACTGATTAGTTTTTCAACTTTTTCTCTTAGTCAAAACTGACTTATCAGAGAAGGTCTGATTCTGATGACAGAGAAAGGCTGGTTCTGATATCAGAACTGGCCTTGGCAGCGGATTCTGATCTGTCCGGGTAGCCTCAGAAAATACTAAGGCAAATGCCTTTCTGATAACTCTGAAAACAAGATCTGCTGAACACAGATTCCAAGTCTTAGAGTTAATCAGATAATATCCTAAGTGCAGAAATATAAATTGCAGTAAAGTAAATGACACCGGATATTTTTATAGTGGTTCAAGGAACAACTCGTTCCTCTAGTCCACTGTTCCACTAGCTTTGAAGTAGATCGGTTACAAAGCTTAGTTCCTAGCACTTAAGAAGCACTCCTCGTCTTCTTCAAGCCTAGATGTCACCCGGGATGCAATCCTGCTTCCTGATGACTGGTCCTTTCACTCAGTTTCCCGGAAGTATCACCACTTCACTACTGCAGTTACTTAGACGCCCTTCTTTTCAGAAGATCCTTTGAAAAACAAAGTATTTCCTCCAACTTGCTTCGTTACAAATGATGTTTGATGAAGTTCTTGAAGTGTTGAAGAACAGGATGAACTTTGCTTATTTGTTGGGGATGAGAGATTTGGAGTTTGAATCTTCCCAACGTAAGCTTGTCTTGTTGAAGGTTGTAGAATTTGAATCTCAAGAGAGCTTGAATGATGATGTGCAAAGGTTGTAGCAAAGTTGTTTTCCAGTTCTCCGTAGAGTAGCTTATATACTGGGGTTGTCCGCCCGTTGGAGGAGGAGACAACTGCATTAAATGCGCGTACAGTTGACTTGACCGCCGTTTTTTGGAAGGTTTCTATTTTTATAATATATCTTCCCGGATTTCTTGGTCAATCATTTGCAATCAATCCTTCAGCGTATCAGGCTCATTTAATGTGCATTAAATGCTTTCCTTTCATGCACAGTCTTCTAGCCGTTGGATGTTTTTACCCGTTGAATTCATAGCTGTTGGATGTTGCTTGAAATTTTTCTAAGTGTCCGTCGGGCTCTGATCAGGCTCTTCTGATATGTTGGATTCTGATGACTTTCTGACGAGTTGAGTTCTGATGGTCTTCTGATCTCTGACTGAACTCTGACTCTGACTCTGATAGGTCCGCTGATGAGCACTTCTGATCTGTAGTTCTCATCGGCTATCAGATGTCCAGGTTTATCAGCAACTCTTATGATGCAACTCTGATGGACTTCTGCTAAGAGAACTCTGATGGAGCAGTTCTCATAGAGCAAGTCTGGTCGAGAAGTTCTGATGCACTTCTGATCTGATCCAAAATAGAGCAGCTCTGATTGTCGACTACACTAATACTTACAATTGAAAATTCTAATACATAAAATCTAATTTGGGGTACTTTAAAATTCTAATCTAATTATCCTAGCATCATCAAAATCTAATTACATTTATTCCTTACAAATACTAATACCCGGACCCGCCTCATTTGCAAGACGGGGCAGGCCGGACCCGCCCCAAATGTCTTGGACCAGGGCGGGTCATTGCGGGTCGGGTTTATTTGACATCCCTAGCTTTGATGGGAATAGAAGAGGTTTCATTGAAGGTTGCAGACAGTTCATCGAACTTGATGGGTGCCACCTAAAGGGCCCTTATTATAAAGGAGTCTTACTTTCAGCTTTTAGCATTGATGCAAATTATGGCATCTACCCTTTGGCAATAGCGGTAGTCGACAATGAAAATAAAGATTCCTGGAAGTTCTTTTTAGATAATTTGTCTGACCAAGTGGGCTGTAATAGCGGTGAAGGAATTTGCTTTATGAGTGATAGAAAAAAGGGTATTTTAAATGCCTTATCTACCGTCTCCCCTAATGCTCTTAAAAGATATTGTTGCAGACACATCTATGCAAATTTTAAGAAGAAGTTTCCGGGTGGGCTTTTGAAGAATACATTTTGGAGGGCTTGTAGGAGTTCTGATGTGACTAAATTTATTTCCAACATGGAAGAACTAAATTCGTTGTCTCCTCAAGGTCATGAGTTGCTAATGAACATACCTACAGTTTGTTGGGCAAAGCATGTGTTCTCAAAACACACAAAGTGCAATCACGTTACTAATAACATGACAGAATCTTTTAACAATTGGATTGGGAATTACAGAGTTATGCCCATTGTACGTATGTTTGAAGAGATAAGACGAAAGATAATGAGGCTAATACACGAGAGAAATATGGTTGCCCAAGAGTGGAAAGGTGACCTACCGCCGATTGTAAGAAAGAAGGTTATTGAAAACCGAGATAATGCTAGGTCTTTGTCTGTGAGTTTTTGCCAAAAAATACATTTGAGGTAATGGAAGATATTTCCAAGATCAATGTGGTGGATTTACAGGAGAAGAAGTGTGACTGCATGGAATGGGAAATATCTAGACTTCCTTGCAAACATGCTATATGTTGCATTGATCGTGTTGAAGACTATGTCAACCGGTTAGTGAAGAAAGAATCTTTCTTGGCAACTTACAAGCACCAGCTCAATCCTGTTCCTGATGAGAAGAAATGGCCCCTGGTTCTTGAAGACAATTTGCAACCACCTACCATTATTAGGGCAGTTGGCAGACCTCAACTCAAGAGAAGGAAGGAATACAGTGAATGCTCTTCATTCAAACGAAGTGCAAGCGTGAGGTGCTCAAAATGTGATCAATGGGGACACAACAAAAGAACATGCACGACATTTGAAAGTGATCAAAATGTGATCAAAAGACATATGTAAATGATTTTAAGTTTTAACCATCACATTTGAAAGTTAATATGGAATGAGTCATTTTTATTTTTGTTTTTAGGCATCTACCTCATCCAAGGGACCAAGGACATTTGAGTCTCAGCCAACAGCCCATGATAAAGTTTGTAATATTACAAAATAATTTACAGGGCAATCAAATCCAGATTGATATAGATGGCTAGAGATGAAGCATATATTCAGCGGGTTTGTTAAATACATTTAACAGGGCCGTCTTTGGAAATTTTGGTGCCCCAGACAAAGAATGAATTTAGACAATATTTTAAATCAACAATAAAATAAAATATGAAGTGATTAAAATTGAAAGAACACGATTACTAGTGAATGTACTCATAACAAATTGTAAAAGGTAGTAATAATTAACCTACAAATGATATAAAGTATTTGAAAATGTATATTCTTATATGAAGTATGAAATAGATAAAATTATAAACCTACAATATCCTTCTCGGTTCTCACCATTGGCATTCTCATTCTCATCATCTACATTTAAATCATTATTAACGTCGCTTGGACTGTGATTCCTATTTTTATTTTCGACATCATATGCTAATGTTTATCATTTGTCTCTAAATTCCTATTCTATACTGGAGGAGGAGGTTTTTTTTACATTCTTATCCGGGAAAACTGTCAAATAGGTCCTCGAACTTTCATAAAAAGGTCAATTAAGTCCTTCTATAAGAGGTTCTGTCCGGTCGTCGTGATTTGGGGCAGTTACCGGTGGAATTTTTTGATGAAATTTTTTGATCATCTTATTCACCAAGTCTAGTTTACTCATACCAAATTTCAGCTAAAAATTCAATCGGGAACACATTCAAATTAATTCTTGAAGATAACTGCGCATTTTTGCGTTCTCGAATTAATTTGAATGCGCTCCCGATTAAATTTTTAGCTGAAATTCGGTATGAATAAACTAGACTTGATGAATAAGATGCTCAAAAAATTTCATAAAAAAATTCCACCAGGAACCGCCCCAAATCGTGACGACCGGACAGAGTCTCCGATAGAAGGACTTAATTGACTTTTTTATGAAAGTTCGAGGACCTATTTGACAGTTTTCCCTTCTTATCCATATAACCCTCAATTAAAAGTGTCTAATCAAAACTTGAAAGTCTTACTTTTGTCATTGTTTTCTTTTCCCCCCTTAAATTTTCTCTTTAAAGCGACATAATCTTGCTCTTGTTTCTCATCATAGCAAAATTGCAAAATAATAATGTAGCACTAACTATTTAATTATAATCATACATAAGTAAATATAACTTATAAAGATCAAATTTCAGAATAACTCTAATTAACAACAATAACTTTAAGTATAAATTCATAACACCAATTTACAAAAAAATCTCAATCCGTAATTCGGCATAGACAATCAATTGCAATGATAAAATTATAAAAATTAAATAACTCACCATAACAATTGTTGTGGTGTTAACTAGAATGTTGTGAAGCTTAATTCGGATTTCTAAAATATTATAAACACCAATGAAGGTTAGGGTCTTTTGGGTATTAAAAAAATGTTGGTGACATCTTTAAGCTTCACACGGTGGTACTTTATCACTCAGTCATTGTACTCTCTTACTATTTTCTTTTCTTGGCACGTAACTCCGTTAAAACTAACTTCACAGACAATCCACAGTTGCCGCCATCACCGTTCTTGAGCGGATGAGCCAACCTCCACTAAAGATCAAATAATTGTTACAAAGGAGCTATGTGTTCCATCTTTCCCATCCCCACCCTTCTACTTACGAGCACTATATGAATTATTTATATATATATATATATTAATTTATATTAATTTACTTACTTGCTCAATATATGATTAGAAGATTGGCAAAGTTCCAAAATAGAGCAATATATATTTTCTTCCCCAAATAAATTTTATTAAGTCCTATATTAAAAGAATAAGGGTATTAAAAGATCCCAAAATATGTAATAAAATAACGATAACCATATTTTATGATTTTATTTTCTTGATTAGTCCTTTTTAGGGAATTTTATCAATATTGGAAATTATTAAGTCTGTTAAAAAATAAGGTGATTAAAAGTTCCCAGCGTAAGCATAGGGTGAATGAGTCATATTTTAGGAATAAAACAATTGTAATCCTGCCAAGCACCTCGTGATCTAATGACATCACTACTGATCTCCCAAAGAGGGGGTCGCGGGTTCGAGTCACATCCCAATCAAGGATGTTGGCATTATCATGAGTGGATATTATGATAGGTTTAGAAGGATTTTAAAAAAAACCTTAATCCCATTTATCATCTTTTCCCTTATTTTAGTCTTATTTAGAAAATTTTCCCTAATAAAATATATTTTAAATATAAATTTTCCACAATTCATCAGCCAATTCAACTCTTTTAATCAAAATTTCATCATTTTTAGCAGATTTAGCCTATACAACCAATTTCGGTGTTACCAACCGGGCTCTTAGGCTTACTTATGCTTCCATTCACCGATTAATCTTTTCATCCCTTGTTAAGTCCATTAATTTGCATACTTTTGTTCTTCGTTTGCTGATCTTTTTTCTTAATGAAAATAACTTCTCGAGGTCCTCTGCTCCGATTCAAAACTTAAAGCTCGTTTGGTAACATCGAAATTGCCTGAATCGGCTGATTCGGCTGAAATTTATGAAGTTCTGGCTGAAGTGGCTGGATTGGTTGGTTCTGGTGATTTATGAAAAAATTATATTCAAAATATTTTCATTAATATAAAAAAGAAAAAATATATGAAATATAGCTAAAATGATCCTCTAAAGTAATTTCAGCCAATACAGCCAAAAAGTAACTCCAACCTTAGTTTTTCTTATTATTACACAATTCAGCGTGGGAAATCAAAAGTTACGTGATAGGTGAAAAAAATGGTTGATAAGTCAAAAAATAGTGCCACCAAACATGCTCTTAATGTTAAATGCTACATTATTTTTAACTCATTTGGTAATACAAAAATTGGTTGAAGTTGAATCAAGTGAATTAAAGAATTGTGATATTCGACCTAAAGCGACTGAATTGCTACAATAGAGGAAAACCATATAAAAATAGATAAGTAGTCCTCCTTACCAAATTCAGCATAAAAGTAACTCCAAGCTTACTTTTATTTATTATTAACATGCAAAACTAAAAGTTGTATATAAAAATAAGTTGACAAGGTTGGTAATAAAAAAGAGGGTTACCCAATCCGATGAAATGGTTGACGAAGGAAAGGTTCTCATGGTGAGTTCAGCCAGCAGTTCAGCAAAGGATGGGGTCGTGGGGGCAAACGAGGAGTCATCAGGAGAACAGAAACACCGATGTATCTGGGAGGCGGGGAAAAGAGAGAACCAAGTGGGGGATATCATGGCTCTGATGGGACAAAAAACGGGGAGGAGGCGGGCTTAGAGGGATGAGCCCGCCATTGTCAATGGGGCAGGATGCTTCTCCAGGAGCTTGGTTGTTTGGGGCTTTTGGAAGACTGAACGAAGACTTTTATTTCTGCGTTTTTATTTATTTTGATTTTGATTGTTTGTCAGTTTTTGTTTGTTTCTTTTATGACAGTTGTAAGACGATGGTTTTGTCTTTCGATGAGGGTGATTATTTGACCGTGTTGACCGTCTTTGTCTCATTTGTTTCCATTAATGGATCAACGAGTTATATTATTGCAGCGATTAACTCTGAGTCTGGTTCGAGGGACGGCGGTTTTCAGAAGTCATGTTGTCGATTTACCTACTATCTGAATGATGTGTTATCAATCTAAGCCTATTTCTATTTTTTTTTTAAAAAGAGGGTTACCAAATTGGGGGTGTGATACACTTGTAATTTCCGTATGTATGTTTACGTTTTTAGCTAGTTTTGGTTGTTTAGTATTTCGGAAATTACACACTTTTGGTGTAATAGTTTAGTTTGTTGAATTCTTGTAATTTGTTTAGATTAGGGTCATTCTGAGCTCAAACAGGTCTACCATCACTCAAAGGACAGTTGGTGAACCCCAAAAGTGGAAGGAAGGTGCAAAATCACAAGACAAAAGGGAAAATCCTGATTTTGGTCTATACTCGGTCGAGTATTACCTATACTCGATCGAGTATAAGGTTGAAACTTCAAATCGGATCGGATCCGAAGACAAAGGAACATGCCGGGAAGATTTTGGCCACGATTTAGTGTCTATACTCGATCGGGTAGACCGACATACCCGATCGAGTATGCCTTTGAGTTTAAACCCGAAATCGGTCGAGTATGGCTCGAATATCACTTTCTGCACATACTCGACCGAGTATGAACATATACTCGATCGAGTATACCTCGAATCTGGTATTTCTACACATACTCGATCGAGTATCTGTATATACTCGATCGAGTACCCGAGCCTGCACCTCAAAAAGCCTATAAATACACCTCCTTTCCTTCACTTTAAAGAACCAATTCTTATATACTCTTAAGCTCAGTTTAGAATAGCATTTCTCTATATTTCTTTTAGCATGTTTAGTCTCCAAATGAGGAGCTAAACTTCCATTTCTTGGTATTGCTCTTGAAGCTTGTTGATTAGTAAAGTTGTGAGTTATTTTCTTAACTTCTTTTCCTTGAATATTAATTCTTCCTTTAAATACTATTTCTATATCAATGTTGGGGAGTGTTACTAAGATGACAATTAGTTAACATCTTGACATTGGTTTTAGTAATAGCTATTCCTTCCTCTATGTTAATATCGGGGAGTGTTACTAAGATGACAATTAGTTAACATCTTGATATTTAACTATAGTTGGATTCATTCCCTTTAATATTCTTCCTTGAGTATTAATTAATTCCTATTCATATTTCATATTAATATTTTGAACATTACTTAAAGGATCAATTGGTTTTGTTTCATATATTAATTATTACTAGAAACGATCAACGAACCGATGGTTAATCGTTGATAGTTTCACAAGTAAGTAACTTCGGTTTATTAATGCACGGTCGTGGTTAATGAACTTAAGAGGGATTAATTTTGTTGGTTAAACCGAAACCGTTGTGTTGAGGTTATCAATCTCAATTGATTTCATCAAGGAGTTAAAAGATTAAATGCTACTATCAAGTCGGTATATGGCGTTGTTCTATACTTGACTAATAGTAAGGGTTATTAATGAACGGTTGTTGTTAATAACTATCCTCGATGAATTGGATATACTCCTCGATTGAGTATTCGAGAGGAGATAAGTTATAGATATAACAAGGATCGACTAAAATATATCAACAAGTGGAAAGTAGCAATGCCAAGTCACTTTTATCTTTGAATTAAATCCTATATAACTCGTTCATCTTCGTGTTTAATTTAATTAAATCACTCAACAATCAAAGCCCCCCTTTATTTATTATTTACATAAAAAGAAAGTTATTCCTTTCCCTGTGGATACGAACTCTACTTCACTATACTACGTATAAGTGTTGTATTGAATTTACTTTGAGTGCACTCACGACAAAGTGCACGTCAGGGTGTTCTTATGAACGTAACTCATTATATTTCACTCAAAAGACTATATATCCTAGAAAAATTATGGTATTTTCCCTAATTTATTGTTCATGTTTCTTGTTGGGGTATACAGAACTTAATCTACTGCATGTAGGAACACCATCCTCTATTAGTGGGATTTCTCATTGTTTTTATAGTACATCGATTTTTAGCTGTCCGCCATTTTGTTTGATCATTTCATGTAAGCATGTACAAGTATACTCTGCATTTGGAAATTACTATGTTTCCTCTTTTTTCCCTCTTGATATGAGTATCTAAGTATACTAAGATGTTTTTTTGAGAGGCTATTTTGATTTCAATAAAAACATATTATAAATTCATAGACCAAGCAAATTCAAATTCGGTAAATAACTGCTTCTATCATTGTTGCAAGAGAGGGGTTGGGGTAAGGCTTGTTTTTCTATTAGCATGTCTTATTTGTCACATGTCCCCTTATTTAATTGTGTAGAATAAATTTAAGTAGAGGGTACATGTTTTTATTATAACTTAATTATAAGGCGTGTTTGTCATTTAATGATTAGTGGTTAGGAGATTACAAATTATGTTAGCGGGTAAGCGAGTTGTTAATAGCGGATTCAATCAATGGATTTGACTAGCGAAATACATTGGTGGTTTGCAAAAAGATACTCCGCATTTGGTAATTTAGTCGTTTGACCGTAGCAATTAGTAGGAATTGTCATATTTCCAAATGTTAAACAAAATCGCTATTATTTGTGGCATTTCCATTTCAATGATTTCGTCCAAGAATTGTGCAATCACCTCATGTACATTTGTGTGGACGAGAAATAAATAATACTCATACTAGAGTTAATACCTACTAGCTAGCTTAACAGAAAGCATGAGATTGGATATCGGAAACTCAACCCTATTTAAAATCCTTTATGGATAATAATATTTTGAATCAAACTCTTTTTTAAGTCAGTGTTTGTCTCAAATAAGAAACCCAATATTTTTTAAATTTGTCTCATTAGATATTTATAAAATACCAAAAGTTTTGTTTAAAACCATTCGTTTTACATTCACCATGTTATAGCTTTGGAAAGAAACAACCAATATACGAGTATATGTTATACAGATGATATTGGGCACATATTAATCGCGCAACGCGCGTAAATAAAACTAGTCATTAGGAAGAAAGAAGATGAAAATTATCCATGCTTAATTACTGGAGTTATTGATGAATTACCGAATAGGTGTCTCAGTAATTGGTGAAGGACTAGAGGCGGTTCTGATTTCCGAAGTACAGAAACTCATAAGGCTTTGATTTTGTTGTTAATATGTTAAATTATTATTGAATGACTTCCCAAAATCAAAGAATTATCCCAGCTTGTTACGGATTAGTTGCTTTTTAATTAAAGAATTGCAAAATCAAAGGTTTTAATTAATGTCAACTTGTTAAGCACTCACATGATAAATAGGGTATGGGTATTGAGTGATGGGCCCCTTTTATACTAATGTACTTTTGTCTTCCAAATTTTCTAATACGAGTACTATTTTTTCATTTTAACAACTTACGTAGTACATACAGTAATACATATGTATAATTGTATATACTATAACTAAAAAAAATGGTGCCCCCTCTTTATGTGGTGTCCTAGGCAGTTGCCTAGCTTCCTAGGGTCCAAAGCCGGCACTGACATTTAACACATATTAGAGCATCTCCAATGGTGTTGTGCATTGGTGCTGATGTGGCAATGAAATGGAGAAGGTCTAGATCAAAAAATAACAAAAGGACCCTAGTCTATTGAGTTTGAACTCCAATGCAGCAAGCATCAATAAATAAATAAATAAAAAAGATAATTGATGGAAGAGAAAAGCAAATGTTCATGCACTAGAAGCAAACTAATTCTTTTGTTGTCAGAACTCAGAAAGTCGGACCGAAGGTGCATATGTAGAACTAGTGCTGGACCCTTGTTATTGCCACATCAGATTTGAAGGTCCATTTATATTTGCATTGGAGAATAGATTTGGTAAAGTAAAGTGCAATTGATGACTTGGAACTGCAATGGACTCTAGCATTGGAGTTGCCCTTAGTACTTTTGTTGGCATGGGGATAAGATGTAGCAACACCTTTGATGCATTGCAATGATCGAAAAAGATGTTGTGCCATCTTCTACTTAAACTAACTTATAGTTTGAGCTTTTTGCTGTATTTTGCTGGAATATTTTGCTAAAACTGGTTTGCACTTTAGATGCCAAAGTGTTATGTCTCTTTTTGTAAAGACTGTTAATAGAACATATCATTTCAAACAAGGTTCTGCTGATTACTTAATATGTTCTTGATTATGCCACTTTTTGCTTACATTAGTCATCTAGTGGGTTAGCTTTAGACTTTATGTATATTCAGGGTGATTTATTAATTCTATTTGTTCTCAAAGTTAAGTAATACTCCGTATTTGGGATTCAAACAGAAAGATTGGCAGTGAATTTGATGTGTGAATTTAAATACCTACCTACTAGTTTAGGGAGGAGAGTGTTATCAATAATATATTGATAGTTTCCCTCAAAGTGTCAAATGTTTAAACCTCAAGGGAGGTATATAAAAATACCCCTTTAAAAAAACGTTTCTTGCCTTTTTTAAAAAAAATCTAAAATTAGTGTTTCTCGACTTTTTTTTATGTGAAATGTGTTTTTTATTTTTTTGCTACATAAAAACAACTTAATTTATCAAATATTATCAACTTTTACTTTTCGAAATCATTTTTTCTCTTACTATCAACTTTTACTACTAATGACTTTTTTTTCAAAATCACTTCAAAAAGTCTTTTTTAAGCAAAATCATTTGAAAACACTCTCTGAGTCCCCTATGAGGTGATCAAGCTCTACTCTTCGAGGCATTACTCGCTCATATAAAAAATTAAATAAGCGGAGTGAGCTTGTAAAATTCCCCAAATAGGAGTATTCTTTAAAGCTTGGACAAGACCACCAAAAATTTCCAGATGACTCATGCTGCCTCCGTTAGACCTTCCACTGCCGTCAGTTCGGCCACCGCCGCCGCCGGCCGGAATCTGCCGCCACCCAAAAAATTCCCAGAATGTTTCTGTCACCATTCTGGCACAACTTCTGCTAGTAGCCGGAGCTCCGCCGCCATCCGCCGCCATCCGCCGCCGCCACCACCGGACTGCCCCACTACCAACACCCTGCCCCACCACCGACGGACTGCCCTGGTTGCCCAAGGGAACTAGGGGGCAATAATTAATTAGAATAAGGGTTTCCGCGGGTCGCCAGAGCTCCGCCGCCAGCCGCCACTGCCGCCACCGGACTGGCCCCGCTACCAACGCCCTGCCCTGTCACCGACAGACTGTCCTGGTTGTCCAAGAGAACTATGGGGGGGGGGGGGAATTAATTAGAATAGGGGTATTAGGGGGTAAGAAATTAATGTTTACTCTTATTTGGGGAAGATTAGAAGTTAACTCTTATTTAGGGAAATGTTTTATGTTTTACTCCTATTGGGAGCCATTTCTTAAAATTCTATTTCTACATCTTGTATGACACTGTTTATTTATGTTTCACACTTTCACACAAATATCAACACTTATCAACAATTTTATTCGCGTGAACAAAATTTGTCTCTATAACCAAAATTTGTCGGTAAACATGTCGATTGATGGTACCATGGATTCAGACCATGGCCCAATTACGTCATCTAGCCCATAAACGGGATCAGTCCGTAACGGGATCAACCTAATTACAGGATTAGCCTATAAACGGGATCAACCCTTAATGGGATCAGCCTAGTTACATGATTAGCCCATAAACGGGATCAGCCTGGTTACAGGACTAGCTCATAAACGGGATTTGTGATTAAACGCTGCTTAGCCCATTAGAAATTAGGCCCACGATAGGAACCCACAGCTAGGCCGGGCTGGACAGCAGACCTCGAGTCTGAGCGGCGTTCTAGTGAGGCCGGGATGTTCCTAGGGCTTACGTGATGGGCTATCATTCGTTGATAGAGATTTGGCAACAGGCAGAACTCATCCGAAAGACAACGACTAAAAGGAGAAAGCAATCGTGTGTGAATCAAGCATCGAATGAGTTCTATTTCGAGCAAAAATATAGTTCATTAATGAAGCATTAATTGTAATAGATTCCTCTTAAAATACTATCTCCCAAGATCTATAAATATTGAATGTAAACACCCAATAGGGGGACCCCCGATCAAATTCTGAAGCGAGGCTAGACAGTTGCTAGTTCTCCGGAATAAAGAGAAAAAAATGCCTTACACTGCCATATTATTCTCATACTTACGTATATTTTGCTCTCGTAGTTGGATTTAACTCCACCAGATAGTAATAATAATATATATTTTAAAATCAAATTAAATCTACACAAATGAAAAAAAACCATTTTTACATAATTTTTCATAAAATAGATATCATGGAGTACTATACTTATCATGTATTTGCAAAAAAATGATGATCAATATTACAAAATTTCACCTAAACCTTTTGAATTAAGAGTAATATATAAAACATTTCTCAAATTTTAAAGAACAAAATTATTAATATATTTATATAGTAAGTAAGAGGAAACGGTGCAGCCCAGCTGGTCGCCGCCTCACTCTCCCTTATGGGAGGTCCCAGATTCAATTCTCAATGGAGTGAGATTGATCTCTGTTTACCCCAGACCCCCCAAATCCCTTCCCCCTGACGCCCTGACGGCATCCAGAGTAGTAAGTAAAAAATTGTAGAGATTAGTTAATTTCGTATAAAAAACTCATGTTAAATAGTAAAGTAATTGAATATTTATGAGAGTGACTGATAAGTCCGTATTTAGACACGCATTTGATGCGTGTCCGGGTCGGATTTTGATGATTTTTCTGGATTTAAGGCGTTGCAAGTCTCAATTTTGGCTCAAGTTGTGTTTAGCAGGCATTGGATCAAGTTTCATTGCATTTGGAGTTGATTTGAAGAAATTTGAGTCCGGCAATCGGCGCTTGAAAGGCATTCGGGAAGGATTTGAAGGCATTCGAGAAATAGTTGGAAGATTTAGATGTCATCGGGAGATTCACGACGAAATTCTGGTGAAGAAAGAGCATTTGGATCGACCTCGTAGGCATTCGGGAGCATTCGGAGCAAGAAAACGAAGGAAAAGTGAAGAATAGGGTCAGGCACGGTCGTTCCTGGAGTTAGGCACGCCGTGCCTGAAGAGAAAATTTCCTGGAAGCTACTGGAGGCCAGGCACGGTCGTGCCTGGCAGCTAGGCACGCCGTGCCTGGCATATTTCGAAGAACCAAGCTACTGGAGGCCAGGCACGGTCGTGCCTGGCAGTTAGGCACGCCGTGCCTGGACGCGAAATTCGGCCTCCTTCCGTAGGCACGGTCGCAGGCACGGTCGTGCCTGGCACCGTGCCTGGCCGCGATCTGTCCTAATTCGACCCGAAATCATTGTTTTCTATAAATAAGGCCTCCATACCCACTTTTGGGGGGACGAACATTACGGAGAGGCCTAGGGACGAATTTACTTGCGTTTTTACGATTGTTTACTCCGAGACCCTGGGATTATTTGTAAGTTCATCTTTTTAATTAATGACAATTATTTCTATTCATCCCAATTCTGTTGATTCTTCAATTATGAATTGTGAGTAGTTTAATTAGGGATTTGGGGTTGATGAAGGGGTTAATCATGATTGATGGCTAGATTCTTGTCGGTTTAATTGCATGAATGCCGTTTAATTTGTGTTTGAATAATTTAATTGATATCTCTTGTAACCTAGACTGCAGCTAGAATTACAATTGCTTATAGAATAAATTAAGAGAGATCTAATTTGTTCTAGGACACATTCACACACACTTAATCGTTCGCTAAGAGATTAGTAGCGATTAAGGGGCCGTAAGCTCGCTCGTCTTGGCAATAATTTAGGATCTTGTCGCATGAGATATCAGCCTGGACTCCTAAACTATTGTACTCTACGCCGCGAGAGCGGTAAGAACTTAGTAATGATTAGCTAGGCTCAATTAAATTAAATTCATGTAATTAGGCCTGATCTGTCAGAAATCTGGTTACTCCGGAATCAATCCCTGTTCCCTTCGTCGTTAATTGAGAAGAAACCAATCTTTTATTTTTATCGCTCATTAGCATTAGTTTTAATTTTAATTCAATCAATCAATCTCGCACATCGCATTTTAATTTATTTATTTCTGTTTAGTCACTGAATTTAGTTAATCTTTAATTCCCTTTTGTCCGTCCCTGTGGAGACGATACTCGTACTTTCAACCACTTTTCTACAACTATTTTAAGTGCGAGAAAACACACATCAGTTTTTGGAGCCGTTGCCGGGGACGGTGTCGGATTTAAGGGTTAATTAATTTTAGCGACTTGTTTTTTAGTTTTTCGTAGGATTTTTGTCTACTAACCTTGCAGGTCAGATCTGTTTATGCATACACGCTCTAAGAAGGGAGAACCACTAGTCCCTCTTAATCCTGAGATTGAGAAGTTTGCTAGACAGAACCGCAAGGTTTTTCTTGAGAAGAACGCAACCATGGAACCTACGTCATCTGGAATTGTTGGGACGTCTGAGGTCCAAACCACTTCTGGTAACCTTGATTTTTATGTCAATACCTCTCCCCAGTCTTCACCGCCTATTTCACCTAGAAATTACTCGGGATTTCAGAATTCCCGCACACCATTTTTTCCTCAAAATCAGGCCACGCCTCAAATCAACATGACTCCGCTTTATCAACTCTTCCAAAATACCTCTACTGCTCCCGAAACCATTTTTCAAAATCAAACATACGGGATGCAAGGTATTGGGCAAAATAATCCACTCTTTCAGCCCAGGCAGAACCAACCGCCAGTCACACAAAATCCACCCCTTACTCAGCCACAAAATCAGCCCTTCCAACCCCAATTTCAACAATATAATCAGCCCCAAGTTCAGCCCCGAGCACAGGCAAACATAGCCCGTCCACATCCTATAAGACCACAACCAGTTCATCAGCCGAGATATCAAGCTCCTCCATACCAAAACTATGTCCCACATAATAACCCGCTTTATCAAGGAGAGACCATTGCAGATTTCCTCACTCCGGACATCACAAAGTATGACAGCATCCAAGTGCAAGGAATTACTGCACCTCGCTATGAGATCAACCCAGCGGTGATCAACATGGTGTCCAATAATCAGTTTGGAGGGAGCCCTACAGAAGATCCAGTGGCACACATTACAAAATTCTTGAGGATGTGCCAAACCTTCAAGATCCCCGGGCTAGATGATGATCAGGTACGGATGCTTTTGTTCCCTTTCTCATTGAGGGACGATGCGCAGAGGTGGTTGGATAGCAATCCACATCACCATATTCAGACATGGGATCAGTTGCACAAGTCCTTCATCAAGGAATATTTTCCGACATCAAAGGCAATAAAGTTGAAGAGGCAGCTGCAGGATTTTAAGCAAGGTTCTTTGGAGACATTGGCTGAGGCATGGAAGAGATTCAAAGTGCTAAGAAGAGCTTGCCCTCAAGGCAAGATGACTGATAGTGAGATTCTATCTTGTTTCTACAGCGGAATCAGCGATGAAGGGAAGATGATGCTTGATGCTTCGGGTGGAGGAGCTTTTCCTCAGTTGCCATCTGAGGTAGCAGAAGAACTAGTGGAGAAGATAGTTTCTAATAATGCTTCATGGTATGGCACTCGGGACACACCTCACCGGAAGGCCCCGGGCTTGTACGAGATCAGTGATAATTCTGCACTTTCTGCGAGGGTAGATGCTTTGACTAGCATGATTCAGAAGCTTGCTACCAGTGTGGAGGATAATCAAAAGAAGATGAATCTTGCTCTATCGGTGCCTAGTGTTAATATGGTAGCCCCCGGTCCTATTAGTCCCTCTTGTACCATTTGTGGGGGTCTCCATTCGCCTCATGAATGCACTATGATGACACACTTGGCAGCCCCTGGAGTAGAGCAAGTTGACGCGATGTATTACCAGCGACAGGGCTACCAAAATCAGCCCTACGGACAGCAGCAGCAAGGAAATTACGGGCAAGGAATTCAGCAGCAATCTAGGAACTATAATCAACATCAAGCATCTCAGCCAGTGCAAGAGAGTTGTCAAAGAGAAACAGAACAAAGATTTTCTGGCATCGAGGAAACACTCAAGAAGTTGCTGCAAATTCAGCAGCAACAAATGCAATCTCAACAACAAGCAGATTTGAGGATGCAGCAGGCTGACTCAAGGATGCAGAACATGGAGACTCAATTGGGGCAGATCTCAAGGGCTTTATCTGAGAGGCCTCTGGGATCCCTCCCTAGCAATACCGAGCCAAACCCAAGAGAACATGTTCATGCAGTCACCTTAAGGAGTGGAAAAGAATTAGAACCTGCTGCCACGGCAAAGAAGTCTGAGGAAGTTAAAGATGTACCTGATGCCCGGGAGGAAGAAAAAGAGAAGGAAGAGGAGAGAGAGGTGGCAGTTGCACCAAAACAGCCCGTTCCCGTCAAAAATTACACCCCTCCTCTCCTCTATCCGGCGCGATTGACTAGGAAGAATGATAGTGACCAGTTTGGTCATTTTCTGAAACTCATGAAACAAGTCCAGCTCAACATTCCATTCGTGGATGCACTAGCACAGATGCCGAAGTATGCCAAGTTCATGAAGGATTTACTCACTAACAAAAGGAAGTTGGAAGACGCGTCAACGGTAAGGCTTAACGTGGACTGTTCAGCAGTGATTAGGAGGGATCTACCAGAGAAGCTTAAGGATCCAGGTTCTTTCACTATACCTTGTTTAATAGGAGATCTTACTTTTGATAGGGCCTTAGCTGATTTGGGTGCAAGCATTAATTTGATGCCATATTCCTTATATGAGAAGCTTGCACTCGGTCCACTTAAACCGACGCGTATGTGTATTCAGTTGGCTGACCGTTCAGTCAAATATCCTAAAGGTATTATTGAAGATGTGTTGGTTAAAGTGGACAAGTTTATTATTCCTGTAGACTTCGTTATTTTGGACATGAATCAGGATCGTGAGGTACCTTTAATTTTGGACAGACCATTCTTGGCAACTGCCCGAGCGCTTATTGATGTTGGAGACGGTAAGCTTGTCCTCCGTGTTGGGGATGAGACTGCCACCTTTGATATGTCCAAAATAATGAAGAGGCCCTGTCAGGACAGTGGAGAGTGTTTTTATGTGGATGATATTGATTCTATGGTGGAGGATTGCATACCTAACATGCTTTCCAAGGAAGCCCCGTTTGATATTTTGTTGGAAGAGAGTATTTCAGCAGAGGATCTTGAGCCCCTCCCTAGCTTTGATTGTCTTATGATAAGTGGAGGGGAGGATTCAAGTGATGCTAGTTCTGAGCGAGAGACGCGAGGTGATTTAAATGAGTATGATTTTATTGATAATAATCCTGACCCCCCCTGTCATTTTTGCACCCGAGCTTGAGCCATCCCAAAAGTTTACATGGTTTAATTTACTTAGTGAACAAGGGGAAGCTCTAGCCCGGAAAATTTTTGACAAGGAAAGAAATTGTCCATTCTTTGACCCATTCTTTGCTAAAGGGCCGGATAAAGGCCACGATCCATTCTGTTGCTTTACGGGAAATCCTGAGATGCGTAATTTTTTTCATGAATTTAAGGTCTTACGCCATCTCAGGGCATTTGTTGATAAGAGGTTTGATTTGTGGAAGACAAATTTTCTGAGCGGAAGTGTCTTTGACTGAGTTTTTGAGCGCGTAGTTGCGTCGGGCAAACGACGTTAAAAATAGCGCTTCTCGGGAGGCAACCCGAGCTTAATTTGTGCTTTGTTAGTTTAGTTTTACTGCTTTTCAGAAAAACCCACAAAAACCACCAAAAAAAAAAAAAATTGATTCGAGGCAGGCACGGTCGTGCCTACCTTCAGGCACGCCGTGCCTGAAGAGGAAAAATCGATGGAAGGCTACTGGGAGCCAGGCACGGTCGTGCCTGGCAGCTAGGCACGCCGTGCCTGGCCAAAATTACTACCCAGCCCCGCGATTAAGAAATAGCCCAGCCCCCCCTCTCCCTTTTCTCTCACGCGAACTGTTACGCACCAATCCCCTCCCCTGCGATTTCTCTCGGCCAAGGACACCACCGCTCACCACCGCCGACCCATCGCGACCGCCGCGTCCGCCGCGACCGCCGCGCCACCAGCCACCGACCGCCTCCCTCTTCTCTCTCTTCTCCAAGGTATCTCCTTCTTCTCTTTTCTTCTCTTTTCTCCATTAATGGAGGTTTCTCCAAGCTTTTCTAGAAATCCAAATTCTTATGTTCTACAATTAGGGATTTGCATCACCATGATTAAATTGAAGCTTGTAATTATAATTTTGATATTCTATGTTGATGAATTTGCCTCTTTTGATTGAAATCCCTAATTTTTGAGCTAATTTAGCCAATTTAGGGTTAATTTTGATGAATGTTTGAAAATTTGGGGATTTTGTGCTTATTGCTTGAATAAAGGATTGAATTGTTGATTGAAATAATGTGTAATTGTTATTAAGGCTATTTGAGCACAAATCCCCAATTTTTAGGCCAAACCATAAAAATTTGAGAATTGTAAGTTCTTCCCCTATTTTGATTTTCTTTTAATTCTTTTGGGAAGAACTCTAGTCTACAAACATTGTTGAGATGAATGAAGCTTGCTTGTGACCTTGTTTATACCGTGTGTCGTTGAAAAACTTGAATTTTATTCAAAGAACCTTTCTTTGATAAAAGTTCAAACTTTTCAACTATTCTGGTTAAACTTGGATTTTCTTTTGGCATATTTTGATGTTGGCGGATCATTGAAGCTGACGGGGCTATTCGTTTCTGTGCCTAATTCTAACCTCTTGAAGCCCCGTTGGAATTCTTTTGTTTTCATTATTTTTGCAGATGGCTCGCACAAAGAACTCTACACGCGCTTCTCACACCGCAGTTGCTAGCTCCAGCCGCCCACAGGGCACACGAGGCGGCCGCTACCAGCCCCAGTTTGACACAGACAAGGAGATGCTGACATACTTAGAGCTGATGAAGAAGAAGGTGGGTACGATGTACCACCGAGATGAGCCCACACTGATGGCAGCGGAGCCCACACTGAGGGATGAGGTGATGCACTTGATCAGGAGAGGTTGGTGGCAGCATTTATTTTTCGGCATCCAAGAGCCGACTTTCAAGGAAGTCACGTGTGAGGTGTTAGCCACAATTGAGCTCCCAAAGCTCATACCGGAGAGGGACTATCTAAAAAGGGGAATAAGGTTCCAAGCATTTGAAGACAAGCTGGATACTTCGCTTAGTCAGATTGAGCGCTATTTGGGTTTTGATGATGTTGAGGTAGGACAACGAGACGAGGTTGGCCTTTGTGACCTCCCCCCGCATGTGAACAGACAGGCCTTTTGGGAATCGATTAGCAGAGGGGGCAAGACTTATAAGCCCCGAGAGACCCCAGCCACACTTCTTTATCCCCGGAAGTTCCGAGTTATTCACGCACTACTTGCTTCCACCGTGACCGGGAGGGCCGAGGTTGGGGCCAAGGTTTCTACCACTGACTTGTTATGCATCTACTGCATGGTTCATGACATGAAGCCCTGCATGGGCTCTATCATAGCTAGCCTCTTCCATCGCCAATCCACAAACCACATTCAGGCCCTATATTCCGGTCCATACATTACACGTCTTCTGCGAGGGATGGACTATGGAGATCAGTTCCGCAACATGGAGGTTTCTTCTAGTTTTCTTCCGCTCACCATACTTCCGTCCATGAATACCGGACTTGGGGCTAGACTTCAGCGGGAGGCTGACCGCGCAGCAACAGGAGGAGGAGGACAGCAGGTAGATGATGATGCTGATGATGATGACCATGATGACGATGATGATGATGTGGAGATGGAGGCAGCTGGTCACGAGGCCCCATACGATGCACCCCCCTACGGCACAGCTTTTCCTGATTCTTGGGCGGGGATGCATGCGCATCAGGATGCCGTCTATCGGCAGTTGTCCGCTGAGCAGCATGAGAGATTCGATCAGATGCGCTTCGAGCAGCAGGACTTCTACAGAGAGATGAGGGAGGACCAGGCACTCCACTATTCACAGCTCCAGTCTCAGTATACACGGATTGATGAGAGACTCACCTCCATGGAGACCAGCTGGAGTTCATTCTTCGATGCCTATCCACTGCCGCCCCCTCCTGAGTTTTAGATTTCATTAGATTGTCCTCTGCTAGCATCTGTATTATGATATTGTTGGATGACTGTACCGTAAACACTATCACACTCACACTCTCACTCTTTTACATTAACTCTTTATTTTGTTCTTTGCTTGGTGTTCATGATTTGTTGCAGCTTAGTGGATGAATGTGTTCGTGCGAATCAAGACCCAGTTCTGTTCCTGACTGACCAACGCGATAGGGGAGTTTCCATGATTCTTTGAACTTGATGCGTAATGTTAACTTGAGTTAATTTTGAGCACGCGTGACCCTTTCCTCTTTACCCCCTAGTACATAATGCATATTTGGTCATCGAGGACGATGCCAAAGTTTAAGTGTGGGGGAGTGAATTGGGCATTCGGGCCGTGGTTGTTACATGAGATTTATTAGAGTTAGCATGCGCAGGTGTTAGTTGTATATTCATAGGAAATTCATGCAAAATTTTTGAAAATTTTTCTTTAAACTGTGTCTTTGTGAGCTGGCTAGCGTTTTGACTATGCTTTTAGAACATCTTTGAAGTGTTTAGGCTTAAATTGCTTGCACTATAATCTAGTTGTTGAAAGGATGAAGGCATTAGTTACCCATTGAATTAATCCATTAATCATCCACCCTACCTACCCTTTAGGAGAAGCCATTTTGAGCCTGACCGTTCTTTGTTTACCCAATTAATTTAGCTCCATAGCCAAATGGCCTGTTTCCTTACCCGTGAATATTTCTGACTTAGTCTTGATGTTTAGGGAATTAAGGGAATAATTTGTTAAGTTTAGGGAATTTTGTGTAGGAGCCATTTTTGGCACTGTTCCTATGCTCCAAATGGGGTAAGAGCAGACACTTTTTAGGAATATGATACTTTCGAGGATTGCATTGTAGGCATGGATTCACTTTGAAATAAATGAACCTTAATTGCTATTTTTCCTTGGTGAGGCCGAGATTAGAATGGGGTAATGTCTAGTGAGAATCCGAAAGGTGAAAAATTAATATAGCTAGACCTCTTACTTTGCGAAAAAGAGAATGGGAGCCCCGGTCAAAAAGCGTAAGATGAGACTTGGGTATCTTTCGAAAGAAACGGCGTTCTCGTGCCAACATGACAAGGAAAACTAAACTTAAATTAATGAACTTGGAGGCTATCTCAAAATTTAGCTTTAGTCCTCCGTGTACTTCAAGTATACGTCAAAGCACAAATGGGCCGAGACGGTTTAGCTTAGTTGTACACCATGTCTACTCTTTGCATAGGTTTAAATGATTGTTCCTGAATTGTGGCCTACTGAGTTCTTTGATCCTAAGAATAGCCCTGAAGTTCCTGAAAACATTGGATCTTTGTTAGAATATTCCTACCTCTCAAGATAAAGGGACTACTTTCATTATTATCCATTCACCATCAAATTCACAAGTCCTTCTGATCAGTAGCTAGCTTATTAGTGAATGCTGTCATTACTTTGAGGATGTTGTGAATAATTGTGTCAAATAGTTTAGCCTGAGTACAAGGGTGTAGTTTAGGGAAGAATTTTCTTGATTTAAACTGTCTGTCCTGTGAATATCCCTTTAACTACGTGTGTATGCTAACTGTTTTAAATTTCGTGTGGTAATTATCGTAAGTCCCGTTGTTCAATTTGCTTGAGGACAAGCAAAAGCTTAAGTGTGGGGGAGTCTGATAAGTCCGTATTTAGACACGCATTTGATGCGTGTCCGGGTCGGATTTTGATGATTTTTCTGGATTTAAGGCGTTGCAAGTCTCAATTTTGGCTCAAGTTGTGTTTAGCAGGCATTGGATCAAGTTTCATTGCATTTGGAGTTGATTTGAAGAAGTTTGAGTCCGGCAATCGGCGCTTGAAAGGCATTCGGGAAGGATTTGAAGGCATTCGAGAAATAGTTGGAAGATTTAGAGGTCATCGGGAGATTCACGACGAAATTCTGGTGAAGAAAGAGCATTTGGATCGACCTCGTAGGCATTCGGGAGCATTCGGAGCAAGAAAACGAAGGAAAAGTGAAGAATAGGGTCAGACACGGTCGTTCCTGGAGTTAGGCACGCCGTGCCTGAAGAGAAAATTTCCTGGAAGCTACTGGAGGCCAGGCACGGTCGTGCCTGGCAGCTAGGCACGCCGTGCCTGGCATATTTCGAAGAACCAAGCTACTGGAGGCCAGGCACGGTCGTGCCTGGCAGTTAGGCACGCCGTGCCTGGACGCGAAATTCGGCCTCCTTCCGTAGGCACGGTCGCAGGCACGGTCGTGCCTGGCCGCGATCTGTCCTAATTCGACCCGAAATCATTGTTTTCTATAAATAAGGCCTCCATACCCACTTTTGGGGGGGACGAACATTACGGAGAGGCCTAGGGACGAATTTACTTGCGTTTTTACGATTGTTTACTCCGAGACCCTGGGATTATTTGTAAGTTCATCTTTTTAATTAATGACAATTATTTCTATTCATCCCAATTCTGTTGATTCTTCAATTATGAATTGTGAGTAGTTTAATTAGGGATTTGGGGTTGATGAAGGGGTTAATCATGATTGATGGCTAGATTCTTGTCGGTTTAATTGCATGAATGCCGTTTAATTTGTGTTTGAATAATTTAATTGATATCTCTTGTAACCTAGACTGCAGCTAGAATTACAATTGCTTATAGAATAAATTAAGAGAGATCTAATTTGTTCTAGGACACATTCACACACACTTAATCGTTCGCTAAGAGATTAGTAGCGATTAAGGGGCCGTAAGCTCGCTCGTCTTGGCAATAATTTAGGATCTTGTCGCATGAGAGATCAGCCTGGACTCCTAAACTATTGTACTCTACGCCGCGAGAGCGGTAAGAACTTAGTAATGATTAGCTAGGCTCAATTAAATTAAATTCATGTAATTAGGCCTGATCTGTCAGAAATCTGGTTACCCCGGAATCAATCCCTGTTCCCTTCGTCGTTAATTGAGAAGAAACCAATCTTTTATTTTTATCGCTCATTAGCATTAGTTTTAATTTTAATTCAATCAATCAATCTCGCACATCGCATTTTAATTTATTTATTTCTGTTTAGTCGCTGAATTTAGTTAATCTTTAATTCCCTTTTGTCCGTCCCTGTGGAGACGATACTCGTACTTTCAACCACTTTTCTACAACTATTTTAAGTGCGAGAAAACACACATCAGTTACACCACCGGGTGCCCCGGGTGTTACACTAGTTAACTACTAAAACTAAGTTTAGTAGTTATAGTTTTAATAATAATTGATCTCTGTACCCGTTGTTTGTTAGATTCTTTGCTACCGGATGACCCACTTCACACACATGCTAGAACATATTGGGCCATTACTCAATAAATTGAAGTGGGGCACATTTCACGACCTAGTGCCCAATAAGTAAGCACCAGCCCATCCATCCATGTAACCTACCTTTCCAGCCGTAACCCTTCAATATATAATTCTCCTTCGCCCACTTTACCCTTCCCACAGACTATCCTCTTCTTTCTGTCGTCTGGTTGGCTTCTGTGAGCTTGGAAGTTGGAACCCTAGTTAAATCCTACGGCCTTGTTCCGTAATGTGGAGTTGGTCTTAGATTGTAGTTTGAATTTCTGGTGCCGTGTGATGAACTTGGTTTAATTTTCTCACGATGGTCGTCTGATCCAGTGATGCAGTGATCCAAACATCTGATGGTATATATAAATCAAGTGTTTTTATTTTACTTCGTTTTATACAGCTTTCGATCTGTTCTAAAGATCTATTTCGGATTCAGTTGGTTGAAGACGAGCACGATGAAGAACATAAACATATTCTGAATATGGGATGATAAAAACCTCCTACTCATTCTGAGTGCTCGCGTTTTTGTATTGTTTTTCCGGCAGTCGGCGTCTAACTCATCCCGATGGCATCATTTGTCTGTTTCCGTTGAGAATGCTGTGACGCAATATTGTACAATCCTGATCTATCTTATTACTCTTGCTTTTGTTGTTTTTTCATAGTCTAATTAGATCTGTAAGTATTTAGGGTGGTTATAACAATACTTGTGTTTACAAATTACAATTATGATAGAGACAGGTGTGATGATTATTTCCCCAGTTGAACGAAGTTGAAATAACTTGGCGCACTTATTTCTCTCAAGGAGAATTCCAAGCCAGATATTCTGATCCGTCTATATTTTATTGTCCAAATTCATATTCTGTACTTATTTTCATGCAACTTTAAAACAGCATTACGCCACGGAGTGGTGCCCTGTGTTTGTTAAATTTCTGCAAATTTGCGGTTTACAGTTGTGCATACATGTCTATAGACCCCAGATTTGGTTAACATTACCCGGATATAGATTTTGTTTGTCAATGGCATTAAGCTTTTATGGTTTTCTTGACTTCATTACAAACATTCATTGATAAATCATAATTTTTTCAATCCAAATGGTTTCACAGATTTCAGTAGGCTGTGTAGTGACCATTTTATTCAAAATGCTGAATTTATCACCATTAAATTGCCAATGATGCATTTCATATTATATTTATTATCAGATAATAATATGATGATGACACAAAAAGAATTGGCACTACCTCTGAGGCAAAAACATTTGTTTCATTGCTGCATCCTTTTTGAATTTGAATTGTTAATAAAATAGTTTAATGTGAAATAAAATTTTAAAAATAAAAGGTTTCGTTAGATTTGTGGATTAATTTGAATTGATAATTATTGTTTCCTTAGATTTGTATTGGGGTAGGGGTATTTGAAATTTTGGCAACTCTGCCGAGGATGATTTGAATATATATTGAGAAATTTTATTTGTACAAGTTCTTACACACTTGTTCGTGTCAAGTTTTGTCTGTGTGGTGGATTTTTTTGTTCTGTGACAGACCAAACATCCCGGTTCATTGAAAACAAATGGCTGGATGAAGACTATCTATCATTTATTTAAATCAGTTTATGTTTATTGTTTTTTTTGACATAGTTTCCCGTTGATGCTTTGTTTTGTCATAAGTACAATGATAGGAGGTTATGTTAATTGAATCTATCTTTTTGATAATAGTTTCACTTTATTCCACATTGAATTTGACATAGTTGAATTTGACATTAGTTACACCACGGATTTTATGTTGAAATTGTTGATTTTATGGAACCAAGTTTTTGTGAACACCCATGCCTGAACCCGTGCCTGAACCCGTGCCTGAACCCGTGCCTGAACCCGTGCCTGAACCCGTGCCTGAACCCGTGCCTGAACCCGTGCCTGAACCCGTGCCTGAACCCGTGCCTGAACCCGTGCCTGAACCCGTGCCTGAACCCGTGCCTGAACCCGTGCCTGAACCCGTGCCTGAACCCGTGCCTGAACCCGTGCCTGAACCCGTGCCTGAACCCGTGCCTGAACCCGTGCCTGAACCCGTGCCTGAACCCGTGCCTGAACCCGTGCCTGAACCCGTGCCTGAACCCGTGCCTGAACCCGTGCCTGAACCCGTGCCTGAACCCGTGCCTGAACCCGTGCGTGAACCCGTGCGTGAACCCGTGCGTGAACCCGTGCGTGAACCCGTGCCTGAACCCGTGCCTGAACCCGTGCCTGAACCCGTGCCTGAACCCGTGCCTGAACCCGTGCGTCGGGCCGTGCGTCGGGCCGTGCCTGAACCCGTGCGTCGGGCCGTGCGTCGGGCGTCGGGCCGTGCCTGAACCCGTGCGTCGGGCCGTGCCTGAACCCGTGCGTCGGGCCGTGCCTGAACCCGTGCGTCGGGCCGTGCCTGAACCCGTGCGTCGGGCCGTGCCTGAACCCGTGCGTCGGGCCGTGCCTGAACCCGTGCGTCAGGCCGTACGCCTGTAAACCAACCGCCTATAGCAAAATAGGCACAAGGAAAGAGCAATAAGCCGGACCAACCGACAAAAATGAAACGATCCCTACGTAACCAGTCATCCCTATTATCCCTACGTAACCCTGAGTCTGTGTCAGTTGCCAAGTTTACGAAATTGAACTATTTTTTAGACACACAATGACACATTTGTTTTTAATAAAATTGTCAAACTTTATTAGACACATTTAACACAGTTTTTGAATGATTTAATTAGACACGGAAGCTTACTTATTGATTATTGTCAGCCGTTATATCTGAGCTCCCCATTTCCCCCCCTTTTTGTTTTTGTGTGTAGCCATTCTAAAAGCCAAATCAATAGATAATGCACTTCTCCTTTCCGAGTTCCGACACCATGGCTGATATAGATTATAGAATTACTTTTAAATCTCTCTTTTTAACATTTGACATGATTGTGAAAAATTTTCAATATTGTGACATTTCTAACATTTTAACAATAACGTTTTTGGTATTATGTATGGGTGGACTTGGGCCGGTTCGGGCCCGGTTCGGGCCTGGGCCCGGCCGGGCCTCGGGCCAGAAAACTAGGGCCCGGGCCCGAACCGCCGATGGGCGGTTCCGGTTCCGGGCCAAACCGGGCCGGGCCGGGCCGGGCCAACCGGTCAATTTTTTTTTTTTTTTGGTTCTCCTTTTTAACCCCCTACCCCTCCCCCTCAACCCCAAACTGCCTCAAATGGCCTCAAAATACCTAATCCAATCCAAAACTTAAAAAAATTTCAAAAAAAAAAAAAGAAAAATTAAAATCCGGCCCGGACCGGGCCCGAACCGGCCGTGCCGGTTCACCAAAATCAGGGCCCGAGCCCAGACCGCCATCCCACCGGGCCGGGTGGCCCGAACCGGTGCACCAACCGGTTGACCGGGCCGGTCCGGGCCCGCACAGTAGCGGGCTGGTCCGGTTCCAGGCCGGTTGGCCCGGCCCGAGTCCACCCCTAGTATTATGACATGTTTATGTTGATATTTTTATAAGTTTAATGGTTGACATTATAACATTTTTTCTATATTTTTGACAATGTCTAATATTGTAATGTTTTTTATTTTGCCAACAATGTGACATTTTTGACAATGTGACATTTTCGGGCATTGCAAATTTCCTTACATTTTGATATTGTTTATAATATTATGACATTGTTTATTTTGACATTTTTTATAATGTCATTTTTTAAAGTTGCATGTTACATTTTTCCTAATGTATATGTTATTTATTCTGACGATATTTATAATCACAATGTCTAATATCGATACATTTTTTAGCAATGGTATTTTTTGACATTGTGACATCTTATATTCCCTACATTTTGATAATGTTTACAATGTTATGACATTCTTAACATTGTGACTTTAGAAATATAGTGTCACATTTTTTTTGCAGTGCTGATATTGGTTGACAATAATGTCATTAATTTAATTGAGATATTTTGGCCACATTGATTTTATTTTAAATCATGATTTTTTGCAATCTAATATTATGAAAGCTGTTTTTAATACAAATTATTGGAAAAATTGTGTTTTCAATATATTTTTTGGCATCATATATATACACTTCATTATGAATATGCTCACAAATTGACGACGCTCCAGTATATACGAACAAAAGTACTCCGTATCATATATGCACACATACTTTGAAGACACCAATCCACCAATCCATTTGTTTCTCACGTTATAAATTTCTGTATCAAATCACTTTACGAAGAAAACAGAGATAATTTAAACAATTCGAAAAAGTGAAGCAAACTTTTAAATTATACTCCGTAAAATCTAAATAAAGTTGTGACTTTTGGAATTCTTTCATATTCTACATTTTGAAATGTTTTTGCAATTAAATATATACTACATCCGTCCCAAATTAATGATACCATTGTTGTTTACGAAGTTTGACTGACGATAAAGCAAACGGATCCCTATTCGCACTCAAATTATTTTTAGAAAAAAATTACAAATTCAAAAACTACATTAAAAATTTTACAAAGTCGCAAACACCTTGGTCAAATTTGATACATAAAATAAGAGATTAAAGAGTGATTTGAGTTGATCAAATGAATAAGAACTGGGTACCATCAAATTTGGATGAAGATATTATATTTTGATTTTTAATATTATATTTTGATTTTTAGATTTTAATGTTTTTAGTATTTTATATTGATAAAATTTTATTTTTGAAGAAATTATGAGGTCTTACAAATTTGTCAAGGATTGAAAACTATTCGCTGTTTACCCCACTATACATTTTTAACTTTTAAGTGACAAAATGCATATATTAATTAATCAAAAGAGAAATACTACAATATATACATTGAATGCATTTAATTCAAATTCATCTATCTTAATCTTCATTTAATTTTGTAAGTTATAGAGTAACAATGTATCAAGCGTTTCCCTATAATTTGAATGGATATATGTGTGTGCGTTTGCAAGAATAGAGTAAGAAGTGCATCTTCCCGGACCTCTGAGACGAAAATAAAGCATTTTAAAATTGTGCATTGAAGACAAGTCGTTTCATACGGTATAACATGCTAGGTTACCAACTAAGGTTGTAATTGTTTTTTTTTATCTTAACACTAGTTGAAATTGATATTTCATGAATAATAAAGACAATTTTGCACTACTATTATTGTTTCTATATATGCATATATAATGTCAACAGATAGGATAAATAGTGAAAGACCTTGTATATTTTAGCCCTTTTTGTCAATGTGAAATTACATATATAACATGCTTAGCAACATAGTGGTTCATACAAACCATTCATTAACGTGTATTTTAATCTTAGTCAGCTCAATGTATTGCACGTTCAATTCAATCGAGCTTGATTAATTAACTCTCATCATAGTGTTTCGTACAAATCATTCATTAATGTCTACTTTGGGAAATTATATTTAACCACATTCTTTTGTCATCATGTTTAGGGAAATTTGTCTATAAGTGTATGTGTTTTTTCTTACACCTGCCCATCTTATATAGTTGTGAGCAAGAAAGACATCCCTGATAAAAATATTATGAGATTTTAAGGTCCAATGTCACTTAGGCTTTCTATTTGGTATACTCTTTATATATAGTTACATTACACACATATGTCCAATGTCAGCATTGATGATGTTTTATTAAGAATGAAAATTGAACCCAAACGTATATATTTATTTGAAGGTCATTTTTATCAAACATTTTGTTCTTTGCCTTTGAAAACGAAGTGACTTTTTAATGTGGGTATACCCAAACAATTTAGTATTGTATTTAGGGCTGGACTCGGGCCAGTTCGGGCCCGGTTCGGGCCTGGGCCCGGCCGGGCCTCGGGCCAGGAAAGGGGAGGCCCGAGCCCGAACCGCCGGTGGCCGGTTCCGGTTCCGGTTCCGGTTCCGGGCCAAACCGGCCCAATTAAATTTTTTTTTGTTCTCCTATTTAATCCCCTACCCCTCTCCCTCAACCCCAAACCATCCCAAATCACCTCAAATGGTCCAAAATACCTAATCCAACCTAAAACTTAAAAAAAATTCAAAAAAAAAAAAAAATAAAATCCGGCCCGGACCGGGCCCGAACCGGCCGGGCCGGTTCACCAAAACCTGGGCCCGAGCCCGGACCACCCAGCACCCGGGCCGGGCCAAACCGAACCGGTGGACCCACCGGGCCACGGGCCGGGCCGCCCGGCCCGAGTCCAGCCCTAATTGTATTATTTCATGGTTTTTTATTGCGAAGCATAACTCAGAAAAAAATACGGATCGGAGTAGTAATAAATTTTGGCATTTTAATAATGATTCAATTGTTGTAAATTTTTACAAACTCGATAGACATTCTTTTAATTAATATGGCTCTCATCAAAGATTATTCTTGTTGGTTGGAACAGGCCAAAAAGTGAGATTTCGCATAAGAGTATTGTGATGGTTTTGGTGAAAATATTTATTTTGACATTAATATTGGTGCATGGAGTATCTTCAGAGAAATGCCACACAACGTTTGACAAATGTGATAAGTTGTGTATCCAGGTGAACATGGGAAGATTCGGAAGTATGGATGATTGCTGGGAATTAATAGGCACTTGTGCTGATTATTGCAATTGTATGCTCGGAACTAATTGCCCTAATACGGGGTCATGTGTATAAGCATGGATTAATACAAATATGATGTGAAGCCTACTTTGTGAAAAAAGTATGGGTTTGACACGAATATTACTCCCTTGGTCCCCTTATCTTTGTCTCATTTTATCCTTTTCTATCTGTGTCACCAAGTTTGTTTGATACTATAGTAGTCTTTTACCCGTGCGTTGCACGGGAGAGCAGATTGATTCAAAAGTCAATTGAAATCATTTGAAAAAATCGTAGTTTTACATTAAAAGATAAGCAACCCTAAAATATATAAAGTATTAAATCTTGCACAGGATATATAAATACATTTGAAACTTATTCGGGAATTTTATATTGAGTATGAATATGCCTATATCCATTTGAAAAATAATGAAGATTTTATACCAAGTAAGGGATCCATGCAGTGTCCAAATTTTATCTTGGTCCCATAGTTAATACAACATAATTCTAGAAGTTAATTAATATAATTTTTTATATATTAATATGATGGTGACATTAAAAGTGTAAAATTCCAACAGAGAGCTCTCAACTTAGACGCAAATAGGTTATTTGGTATGTTACTCTGAATTGCTCTTGCAGGGTGGAATTAAAAGTGTTAAATTTGATTCGGTTTTAGAGAAAAATTAAACAACCATTTTGGAAAAGTCCATCATTGGCACTACCATATGGTTAAAATTCAGAATATTAACCTACTGAAAAAGCATATAAATCCTTTGGAATAGGAAAAAGCCCGGTTTCTTGCATCAAATAGCCATAACAGTGCATAAAGATCATCTGCTAAATCTTTGAGGCGAGAGTCCAGGATAAGTGAACCTTTAACATTCAATGAATGATAAAGGTTGAAGTTGACAAAAGCAAGGAGCATCTCATAAAACTCCAAGAAAGCAGCAATATCTTATAAGGCAGTTCTTGCTGCAGGGCATGGGGAGTTAGCCATGTGATATTTCCCCCCTCAATTTCAGTTTGATAATATATTCCTTTAACATACTCGTATATAAATTTGACCTTCTCGTCGTTTATGGGTGGGAGACTTAAGAATGCATTTTACTAGAATATTTCATCTCAGCCTTCTACAGTTATGACTTATGAATGCATTTTACTGGAATATTTAGCAAGGCAGCAAACAGGTGCACCATGCTCACACAATCATCCAAATCTCTTGATGCATCAATGAACTTGAGATACCTCTCTCCCATCAGCATATCTAATGGTATAGGTAGCTTGGAAACCAAGAGGCGGCCAGAAAGATCCTTGTTCAACTTGGCCAATGCCTTCTTAACTTGCTGAAAAATCATATAGGATGCACATAGGATTGGTTTCTAAGGAATTTACTAAAATGGCTTAAAAGTTAGGCGGAAGATTCACTTAAAAAGAAACACAAATAACTCACAAAGTCCAACATGTTAATAATACCAAAACTGCATTTTACAAAGGGAAAAACTACACTTGTTAAACTGAACTTTTGATTCTCATGCTTTATTCTCATTAACCAATTGACTAAGAATGTTGTTATTTCACTTCTTACAATTACAATACATCTAGAAATGAAAACAATGACCATTAAGATTTAAGAGGTAGGACTAAAAGGCAAACAAACTCTTGATGTGACTGATTTCTTCGTTTGAACGAGTGAACTTCGAGAATCAATTTCTCATTCACCCGTTATCAGAGTGTACTATATATCGAATTGTGGCACTAAGCAAGGACAATTCGAAACCACTTTGACCCGGCCCAAATCGAAAGTGGACCCCACTCAAAAATTGCCCCAAAATGACCATTTACTTAATGCAATTTTAACACATTTTCCAACATTTTATTCATTCTAATGTGATAAAAAGCCTACATCTTTTATTATGATATATTGTATACTCTTATTAATAAATAATTCAATGCTTTTAGCAATGAGAATTACAAACTTATCACTTCTACATTTAGAGGTCTTCTGTAACAGTCAATTTCATTACTATATATTGGTCTATAAGTCTGTCACATTCTTTCAAATGTAACAGTTTTGTGTCGTTACATCCACTCGCGTTGCCTTTTTCTCTAATGTAATGCTATTTACTCCATCATTTCATTTTACCTGTCTTACTTTCCTTTTTAGGTTGTTCCAAAAATAGTTTCACATTTCCCCTTTTGGAAAGAAATATGTGGTGCACAACATTTTTCACTTTAATATACTCAAATTTCAACCACAACTTTTACCTTTTCAACTACATTATTAAAAGTTGTGCCAAAATCAAAGAAGACACATAAAATAGGACGGAGGTAGTAACAATTTTTAGGACCAGTTGTAACGGTCTTCCAAACAAACTAAAAGTGTTACTACAAATTGAATGCAATTGTAACATTCTTTAACTTACACAAATGCGCCTAAGGAACATTAGGAACAAATGTCACATTTAATTATTATATAATGTAACATGTATAATATAGGAAAAATGGAAATAATTAATCTAACCTTTACCCGATCTGCTTTAAATGGTCCCTCTTTTTGATAATCCAAAAAAAATCCAACCTTCGTATAATATCTTCAGTCTTCAGCCCGATTGACTGGCAACCGGCTACAACCATCCTTTTTTAAACATACTGTCATTTAACTTAAGAAAGAAAAAAAACTTACCATAATATTTTTTTTACCTTCATTCAAAACTTACGCTGAAGTATAATTCTATCTCTGAGCCGGCTAGAAGATGAAGGACTGCGACGAACGTGAGGCGCTGGAAGAGAACCCAGACAACACTGATAGAAGACGAAGTCTTTGGCCATTGAGTTGACTACAGATAGTACTTTAAATCTCTGTTAACTTCAAACATTCCATACTTACTTTAGTTAATTATCGTAAGAATTAAATGAAGCTGAATTTGTTTGATAAAATGCCAAAACTAAAATCTTCCTTTACCATTTGAGTTAATGAACTGCATCAAGGTTGTTCACGTGTGAAAAATAGGTTTGATATTGTGCTAAACTTATTCTTCTTTGTGTGCACATTATATGTTTGATAAAATGCCAAAGTCGTATATGTATATGAAAGTTGCATTTAACCTCAACAGTATTTTTATAGTTAGTTTATCGGTGTATTCTAGATTATAATGACCGAAATGAATGTCAGTTTGCGATTCTGCCATGGTGGTCTGTTTCGGAAGACACAAGATGCAATAGTTTATATGAATGGACAGAGTAAATTTTTTGAAGTTGATCTGAATGAATTATGTTGGTTTTGGCTTAAGGATTTGGCAAAGAAATGTGGGAGTTACAATGTCATTGATGAAATGACATATGTGCAGGTGCCGGAAGGATTTGGGAAGAGGATCTTTCTGCCACTTCTCAACCCAACAGAATGGGTAAATGAAATAAAGTCATTGGAGGATGAAGAGGATCTAGAGGAGGAAGAGGATCTAGAGGAAGGGGATCCCAAGGTGCAAGAGGCAGTGGGGGTGACATGAATAAGGTAAATATAATTTTATAACCTTAAATAATTGTGGGATTTATGAATTGTAGCACGAAATAAGATAATTGGTTTAATGACATATGTGCAGGTGCTCGAATGATTTGGGGTTTATGTTGATACCAATGTGAATGTAGCAACATACACGAATGTAAATTATTTTTAAACTCAATTCTTGCAAGGACTTTGTTATTCATACTAACTTCTTGGTACGGTGCAGGGACTCTTTTATTCATACTAAGTTTATTTGTGCAGGCCCCAGGTCAAACAGGAGGATCATTTGGGCAGATTTGGGCAAGAAATGAATATGGTCATGTATAGATCTATTTAATAGGGTCATTAGTAGATCTCTGTAATGACCATTAGTAGTCTTATTTTGTAATATGTATTTACTTATGGTGTAGTTATCTCTTATGAAATGTATTTTGGAATGATGATGTACTAAACTAGTTTTGGGTTGACCTATTTTGAAATGTATTTTGGGATGGTCGTGCAGTGATTCTGTTATGAAAAGTAGTACACTATGTTTTGAATGGTTGTTATGTTGTATCAAATTTATGTGCATTTTCATTTTGAAGGGTTGAAATATATTTTGAGATAGTCATGCAGTCTCATTACAAGGTTAACAAAAACTTCACTGAAAGCTTAATGACAAGCTTATTTAGTGCACCAGTTACTCTGAATATGTGCAACAGTTACAAGCTTTTTTATGCTCTTTGCACCAGTTACTGTGAATAAGGTCATTTAAAGCTTAATGGTCTTAGTTCAAATGATGAAGCAATAAGAATGGGCAGAGAGTTGAGATTTAGGGAAGCCCTTATGGGTCATATATGCAGTAGCTAAACTTAACATAATAAACCATGGCTGGATTTACCTAATATACTATCTACACATGGCTAATAGAGTACATTGCTGCAGATCTGGCTAAACAAAAAAAAATTGATTAAACAATAATAGAAATTCTGTAATTACATTGCCAAATTCTTGAAAAACAAAGGTACAAATTCTGAAATTACATTGCCAAATTCTGGAAAAACACTGGTAGAAATTCTGGAACTATTGAAATAATATCTATTTCAAGTGCAAGAATACAATGGAGAACATTAACAATGAAATGGTTATACAAAGGGAATACTTCATCCCATTCCTTGAACACTTCAAAATTTTCACTACGATGTTCACAAGCTTCATATTTCAGTGACTGCTTCTGACTTTTATGTCCCTTGGGAAAGCTTGAGAGACCATAAGATCCAGTCTGGAGCTGGTCCTTTGGACATGTAACTCTCATTGCTCTGAAGTGAATGGGCACCTTTGGTTTTCTGCAAATCACTTAAGCTGGAAACTGATAAAGATATCCTCTTGGAGAAGGCTGAATTGGCTCTGAAAAAAGGATGGAATTCATATGGTTGTAGCTAATGAGCTCTTAACCCTCAAAGAAGAAGTCATTGTTGTTGCACCCAATGAACAGATTACCGGGATAAATTGCAAGCCACGACTGATGTAGAAAACCTTCTGATAAAGCTCATTGTAGAAAGACATTCAGAATATCTCAACAGACAGATCCAGCGGCCTAAATAGCCTGCAACTAAACATTTTGCACTATAGAGCCATTGGAGAACGCATGCCCTAAAAAATTTGTAAAGAAATGAAATCTCATTCGTGATCAGAATAATATCAAAATCAAACTCAACATGAACCCTAATTTTATCTAGTATGTAAGAGCATCAATGAAGACAAATAATCAAAACTTAGAAAAACAAAAATATAAATAAAACTTACAGGCCATAAAGAGAAACCACGACACTTCCTTATGGCATTTTCCCCATTTTTAACCACCCTCAAAACGTAATCGATGTTGTGATGACAATTCATGCTTGACTTTGTCCTGCGCTTGATTTCGTCGAAGAGGACCCCTAAGCTTCTGAATTTATTCTTCGTACATGACTCATCGACGTCAACAGAGAGTAGGTCTACCACGGACGAACTCAGAAAGAAGGAAGATGCCAGGAATCGCTGTGAATGAAGAAGCCCTGCAAGAAAGAAAATAGAAACGATGAAGAAAGAAGGATGCGCAGAAGAATATAGAATAATTATCTTTTAGTGGGGTAAATTTAAAATGAGGTAACCGGTGATTATAAATTTAAAATTTTTAGCCAACCGGTAGATACGACCAAGGACCGAAGACGGAAGATATATATTACACAAAGGTTGATTTTTTTTGGATTATCAAAAAGAGGGACCGTTTAAAGCAGACCAGGTAAATGTTGGATTATTTATTTCCATTTTTCCTATAATATATACCTTTATATAAAATATAACGTCAAAGCCAGATCACCAAAATAAGTAGGCACCAAAATAAGTAGGGTAAATATTGAGTGTCATTTATCAAGTTTTATTCAAAAAGAGGGACCGTTTAAAGCAGACCAGGTAAATGCTGGATTATTTATTTCCATTTTCCCTATAATATATACATTTATATAAAATATAACGTCAAAGCCAGATCACCAAAATAAGTAGGCACCAAAATAAGTAGGGTAAATATTGAGTGTCATTTATCAAGTTTTATTCAAAGAATATGATACAATAAAAGTAGGGGGACATGTACCTTACCTGTGACACCGCACCCGAACGTCCTTCGAAATTCGATTTAAAATTCAAAGTTTATGTATTGAATTTCCGATTCCCAAACAATTGTAAAACGATTAATGTTTTACGTAATTAATGATCGATTATTGTACTGTTCGAACTCGTATATTAGTGTCGGGCTTGCAAATACTTATTTGGACCTCATTAATGAATAAAAGAGCCCAACATTATCTAAATAGTGATAAATAACCTTTCAAGATAAGTTGAGGAAGGTTGGACAGCCCAAACATTATTTTGGACTCAACCTGCTAAAAATACTAAGTATTCAAGAATGGCGCCCTAGGCCACTCGAGGGTGACCCACACGGCTGGTATCCCAACAATGTGTATATTAATGTCAAAATAAGTGATAGGATGATTATAGAAGAATACAAATGCCTATGGTCCCATCTTTGACATTATTGAGCTAAATAATGGGAGTAAGATTTTTCCTTCTATAATATCCATCATGTAAATTATTGGGATGAGACTACACATATTGGAGATCAATAATGTGATGTAGGAAGTTGAATTGTTCTAAATAAATTAGGATGAGTACAAAAAGACATCTTTTAGCAAAAAATAAAACAATAGGACCCATCTTCCCATTTTTGTGAGTATTGGGTAGATATTTTGGACCCCAAATTGAATGGGATCAATTGGGAACCATTCCACATGAACTTGGTACCTGCAAAACAAAGAGAAATGGGTGAGATGACCCTATGGGGAGGACACATTGACTTATGAGCCACAACATTACAAAAAGAAATAAAAGATGAGGTCCACCACTTGTTTGATTGCAATCCAACATCCCACCATTTCTTTTTGTGAGCCACATGCTCTCTTAGTAGGATTATTTCCTCCTATACACTCCCCCCTACACCCCAGTCGAACCCCAAAGAGATAAGAGAGCAAAAAGGATCCACACAACCCAAGAGAGAAGGAAGGAAGAGAGCAGTCCGCAGGTTCATTCTTCAGTGCGTAGAATTGATTGTTTGAGCCATAACTCGAGATTCACTCGTCCAATTAAGGCGTATAAGATACCAAAAGAAAGATCTCAAGACGAAGAATCCGTGAAGGTCTAGTTTTCATCAATCGGAGTAGTGGAAGGCTTCCAAATCGTCCGAGCAAAACACAACCTCGCAGAAACGGATTTACTCTCCCAAAGTGAGTGTTAACCCCAAAACTTTACTTTTCATTTTCCAAATGATATGAACGATTGGTGGGACTATTATACACTACTTCAAGTGTATAATATGTCCTTATAAAGTTATTTTATGTGTGTAAAGGCTGAATACTAACCTAGAGCAAATCTTGGAAAAACTAGGAAACGAGTTCGCCGGAAAACACCCATTCTAGGGGCTGTTTTCGTATCGACGTTTAGGGGTTGAGCTAGCACTTTGAGGAGGCTGTTTAACACTCATATTTAAGCAAGGGATCAGTTCTTAATCCACCTTGACCAAAGCTTTGACCATTGGACCAAGAAAGAAAGGTTTAAAGCTCAATTAAGGTGAGGATTGACATCTAATTGCTTACAACTTGTAGGTTAAGCATGAGATTACCTAAATGCCTAAATCATAATTTTTCATGGATTATGATGATTAAATATTGATGAAATATCGATATATTTTCCAAAGAATGCAATTGGAAGTGATTTGAGGTTATCTTTATATATATAAAGAGAACATGGTGGAGATCCAAATAGAAATCTATTTGGAGTCAAAAGAAGTGAAAAATTGTTGTCACTATTAATGAAGCATTACTTAATGAAGCCATATTAAATGCCAACCTAATTAATTGTTGTAAGTTATAAATAAAACTATAGAAAATATATTGAGCATAAAAACATTAAATATTAAAAAAATATTAGAAAAATATGAAAAGATACATATACATAATCAATTACGAGACGTATCTTTATATATATAAAGAGAACATGGTGGAGATCCAAATAGAAATCTATTTGGAGCCAAAAGAAGTGAAAAATTGTTGTCACTATTAATGAAGCATTACTTAATGAAGCCATATTAAATGCCAACCTAATTAATTGTTGTAAGTTATAAATAAAACTATAGAAAATATATTGAGCATAAAAACATTAAATATTAAAAAAATATTAGAAAAATATGAAAAGATACATATACATAATCAATTACGAGACGTAATATAATAAAGTTAAAAATGAAATGTTCTAATTTCAGAATATAAAATAGAGTATTAAAATATATTTGGATACAAATATATTATATAAAGGACAATGATAATACTCAGTACCCCCATTAAATGGGTCCAGAATTGACTTGCACGTGGAATATAAATAAAGTAAAACTTACTATGTATGTGATTGAGCTTTTTACAAATCAGTTGAGAACAATAATTTACCTGCACATTTATTAGTTTAAATGGAAATGACAATTTTTGTTGGGGTAGTTGCAAAAATAAAGTTAGCACAATTTAACGAGATGAGGGAGTAATTGTTTTTATAATTAGCTGCAACATAAAATATAAAAATTCATTTATTTAATTCTACTATAACTATTCATTAGTAAATAAGTAACTATTTTAAAAATCCGTTGAAATCACAATTTTAAATAATGTTTCCCAATTTTGAAATGATTTTTAGCATTTCCAATTTTGTTTACGAGCCAAATTTTGTTTACGAGTCAAATTGGTTCAATGATATTGAATTATACAACTTTACCGGTTCAAGTCGCGATTTTAACAATATTTATATGTCGTTCTTATAAAAACATATAGTGATTTTAACAATCTTGATTTGTAGCTCTTATAAAGCATATATTGAGATGAATGAAGAGATATTATGGAGTATAAAATAAATATTTTCACTTTTTAGATGGAATATATTTAGAAACTTTAAAACACAACAAGATAGTAAAAAGTAATGTCATGTATTGAATAATCATCATAATTATAACTAAATAATACTACGTATGAGATTGTAATACGATAACAATTGTTATCATCTTCATTAGACAAGATATGTTAGGGATGAAAGAATACTTATTTGGTAGTTTTATACTAATTGGTGTATCTCTAACAGACTAACAATTATCATACATGTATTCTAATATAATTCTCTATCATGTTTTTATTTTTAGACAATAAGTATGTATATACACATTACTCATGAAATAAATTATTTGTAAAAATAAATTGATGTCATTTGTTCTCCGTGCAACGCACGGGTGAATTGACTAGTATGAATAATAAGAGATTAAATGAGTTATAAATGAACTATTTTGTGAAATAGGCATTTTACTCTATGTAGCACCGATACCGGTACGCGGAAACGCGGAAACGCGGAAACGGGTACGGGGATACGTCAAAACCAAAAAAAGTAGGATACGGATACGGGGCCATATTTATAAATATTAAAAGTTATGGGGGTGTATTTACAAATATTAAAAGTTATAGGGGTGTATTTATAAATATTAAAAATAGATTTTTTTTTGAATATATATATATATATATATATATATATATATACATACATATAATATGCTATGATGTCTACCCATTCATTGCATTGAAATATTTTTCTTTTTCAAGATACTTAGTAATAAATTCATAATATTTCTCATATACACTAGTGTATCTCGAAATATAAATGTAGTCAATAAGTCATTAATTTAAAATGAGAAATAAGTCAAACAACTACAATCTTGAAATTAAAAGTGCAAGTACCCAATTCGGAGTATGAGTTAATGACTTAATTCGGATATAGCCATATAGGCCCATTATTTGATTACCAAGTAAAATGTAGTTTTAGATTTTCATTTTTTTAGAATTTTATTAAGTAAATTTTGGGATTAAAAAAAAAAGTTGATACGGGTATCCGTCAGGATACGAGTATCGGAAACTTTCAAAAAATTACAAAAAAAAAGGTGGAAACTTTTAAAAATTGCAGATACGGCCCGTGAACGTACGGTACGGGTATCCTAGAGTATCGGATACGGGAACGTATCGGATACGCCGATATGCTACCCTAGGGAAGTATCCGTGCTTCATAGATTTTACTCATGTATGAAATATGAGGATACATAAATGAATATTTATGTATTGATATTGAATATTTAAGTTGCTGCTACATAATATAAATATGTAGGAAATTACAAAATGAGAATACTTGTATGATAACAATAATCTTAATAGTATTGAAATACTAGTTAGTGATTATTGGAAATTGTTGTTGGAATTGATCCTAGGGATTGGATCGTATGAAATGCACTTGAATACACTTTAAGTGTATATAATGACTTAGTATGAAACTAAGGTTAAGTTATGGGAAGTCTTTAAGGATGTCCCATGGTAGTTTATTGATATGTCAATTCTAGGCATAGGGTTGCTTAAGAATTGGACCTTGGTGCATGGTGATGTGATAGAGCCGAGCTCTAGAATGCATGGTAAGGTGGTAGACTTGTAGTTTATGTATGGTATAACTAGAGCCGAGCTCTAGGGCTTGCGTGGTGATGTGATAGAGCCGAACTAGCCGAGCTCTAGAACGCAAGGTAAGGAAATTGACCCAAGTGACATGAATTGTATGGTGATGTGGTAGAGCTGAGCTCTAGAATACAATGTCATGTGTTAGGGTTGGACTCTATGAGTTGTCGTGGCTTATAGTCACGGGGAATGGGAATGGTGAATTCTAAATGAACATGGGCCCACGGGCCGACTACTTGACTTTTATATAAAGTAAGTATATTTTCAAACGAGGTAACTTAGGATTACAATCATAATGTACTATCACCCTATTTGAGGGTCTTGTGTTTGAAATACTTGTTGTATATCTATTAGATGCCTGCCACACCAGTACTTTATAGCAGCCGTGTTGGAACGTGTTGTTTTGTTGATGACAAACGACTAGTGTTACTTTTGGTTGTAAGTGACTACATGAAAAGAGTTTAAGTCGTGCTCTGGAACAAGCCGTAGAACTGGTCCGAGAACTGCACCGTAAATCCAAGATTGATTAATCCGGCTTGCTTAAAATATCTTTTCTCTCCATTTAATTTCGGATCTATCTTGCTAAATTAAAGAGAACCTTTTAAGCAAGAAAATAATCAATGATCATACAAAGAAAGGATTTTTTCTTTAAAGGAAAGTTATTTAAATCAAAGGCATTAATTAAGAGATATTTCTACAAAGCAAGTTTCCAAAATAATTGTTGTTATTCAAAATTCAAAAAGGATTTTCGTGCATATCTTCTCACAAGGAATGTTTCCTTAAGAAAAATGATTTCCTTCAATCAAATAAAAAGAATATCTTTTAATACCTATAAGGAAATATTTTTGAATGATTTCCATGCAAGAGGACCGAAATATATATGGAGATCCGAGCTATTAAAGATAGTACATCAAGTCCTGATCTTGCCCATCTAAGAAGACCGATCTCAAAGGAAAGAATCTGTTGAGTATGTAGTTTTATTAATGACTAACTATGCAGGTGGAACAGCGGACGGAACCGCTCTCAGTTCCATACGGAACGGAAGACAAAATTATTCTTAATTGTATTTTGTGTGAACGGTTGATTTACATGGTGTATGATTTAATTAATATGTGCTTTCCTTATATGAGTGCTTATACTTTGTCAAGAATATTATTTTAAGCAAAAATATATTTTCATGCATGATTTATTATTATAGCTTATTATTTTATGGAAAGAATCCTTAATTGATTAGCTAGTTGATTGTGCATACCTATTTAACAAATATTCTCCTGCATATTATTTGAAATATGATCCGTTGCATGCTTGCATAGTTTAAGTGAATAAATAACTTCCCTTGATATGTATTGATATATATCTTTGTGGAATTATTACTAAATGGTTGATCACATAATATGCTCTATACCTTTTTGACTTGCTCATGGTATGCACGTATCCTCCTGCTCCCATATATATGGTTGACCAAGGACCATCATAATTAAGAGCTAGAAGATCCTTAAATAAAAGGAAAGCATTTTGAATAATTTCAAGGCAAGTTCCTCAACCATTCAAGGAAAGAAGTGTCTCAACGGATCCATTCCTAGTAGACTATATAATCGAGATCAAGAAGAAGAAGCAGGGTGTGCTTGACCGAGAAAATATCAAGAGAGATACTCGAGAGAAATACAAAGTTCAAGGCACCTGAAACTGCTCCCGGAGTTCTAGACAGAGTTCTTATTCTCTTCCTATATTGTAATTGGGTTATTAAGGATTAGCTAAGTGTAGCTTCCTCGGGTTGGGTAACGTGTGTTGTGAGAGCTTTGTTGTAAAGCTGAGAGGCTCTCTACCCGCAAGGTAGAGAAGCGTAACTCTTCCTAGAGAGGATAGAGTTGGGGTGGCTCAAGGGTAGACTAGGAGAGTTTCCCTTGTAATCATTCAAAGGCTTTTTAGTGAAGTTGTTAAAATTCCTCCGAGGGAGGTCGAGGTTTTTTAATCCCTTTGAGCCAAGGGATTTTTCCTCGTTAAATCCTTGTGCACTTTACTATTTCGCAATACCCTTCACCCCGCACTAGAACTGGGCGAAAAACTGCCACGGTTCCACACACACAATTCACCCCCCCTCTTGTGTTGCTAACCGTTTTCATCAAGCCGTATAGAGTACTGACCCCTTCGGGGGCGTCCCACCACCATTTCAGGTTGAGGCTAGAGCTTGCATCCTGTGCTCGTTGATTGAGTGATTCCTCGGAGAGAAGACTTGGTTCGTGCTTCCTCCATTCCATTTGAAACATTAATAAATTGCTCATGGATATTTTACTTTAGGGCCTGCGTGCTCATGATTAGCCCTGTGTGGCCATTTTATTTTAAACAATGTTTCCGCTGCACTATGAATTACTTATGATTGTTTATGGATGTTATATGTGTGAATGATATTTAAGACACCTTGTATAATATGAATGTGTTGGACTGCGGTTGACTATTCGTATTGTACGGCGGGTTGTTGACGTGTCCGAGTAGGTCCGGGGCGTGACATTACCCCTAAACAAGTTTAAGCAGTATTTCTAGTACAATCGGGGTACCCTAAAACTATAAAGTTAAAGAACCTCTAACATTTGATACTAGACTAGAGTCAATAAAAAATATTAAAGCTATTAATATGAGAACTAGACTTGACTAAAATAAATAATATACCCCGAACTTTGCCTTGGTGTGAGCTCCCCACCCCAAACTTGTCATAGTTTAAAAAATACCCTCAACTTTATTTATTTAATATTTTTGTACCATATTTTAATAAACAAATAATATTTCTCAAATTGTAATATTTTTATTAGATTTAGTTGGCAAAAAAAGATGTGTGATTCCCAAATTAATGTGTGCTTTTCGAATTGATTAAATAACTTCAAAATCTCTAATTTAAGTACAAAACATATGTTAATTAATCTTTTTTGACAACTAAATCTAATTAACATATTATAATTTGAGAAATATTATTTGTTAATTAAAATATGGTACAAAAAATTTAAATAAATAAAGTTGGGGGTATTTTTTAAACTAGGACAAGTTTGGGGTGGGGAGCTCACACTTAGGCAAAGTTCGGGGTATATTATTTATTTTACCCATATATGTATTACCAAGTATGTATGTATATATATATATATATATATATATATATATATATATATATATATATATATATTGTTGGTGCGTGATAACAGCCTAGCCCAAGAATAACAAACGAATGTGGAGCAAGCCCAATGGAATAAGCAAAAGTCAAATGTAGAGGTGGATCATGGAGACTAAAGGGATAAACATGACTCGAGTAATACTTGGGTAGAAAGAAAAGATCAAGGCACGTTCAAAATCATCCCTGCGAATAAGGTGGGCAGTTGGCTCAAGAATAGGAGGGAGAAATTAGTTTAAATATATCACTTGTAGAGGAAGAACGGTCATTCCTATCGGCCTTACTACTAGTTATCACTTTCGGATTTCATCGAATACACTTTCATCTCTTGTTATTATTTCAATTATCAATATCAAAGCATTAATAGTTCATATCATCGTCTTTTGCACGAGTCCCAGATCCTTATTTTAATTGTTAGAGGAAGTTATCTATTTCTTGCCTAAACAATTTGGCGCCCACCGTGGGGCCTCGTGCAAGAAAGAGTTCAAATATGGAAGGAACGAATCAATTGTTAATTGAATTCCATGAACAATTGGAGACGGTCCGAGAAGAGCTCCGGCGCGAGATGGCGGAAAGGATGGCCCTTCTTCAACGGGAGAACGATGTACTTCGGTCCCAGGTACGATCTGCAGTGTCAATAGCCTCGAACTCAAGGCCCAATCGGAGGACTGATCTTATGAACGCTGCAATGAGGTTGGATCTCGACATCTCCCCATCATCGACGAATCTAGCCGTAATGTCGACAGATCCAATATCTCTTACGCTGGGCCTGTCGACAACACCAGCTGGAGAACCACACTCACCCGTCATCGCGCAAGTCATCCCATATACGCCACTCGTGCCAGCGACGACACCACCAGCCAACATACCGGTTTGTTTCTTCCCGGAATCTCTTCGGGTCAGGGCAAATTGATCGGGATTGCAAGCAGCAACTCAAAGCCTGCCGACGACGACTCTGTACTCCACACTGACGGAACCAACGATCCCCCATTACAGGAGCAGAACAAGCAGAGATCCTGGTCCATCCAACTCCAATCCGTCAACTGGTGTGACCCTTGTCCTAGCAGAGCCGTCAATCCCACATTTCAGGAGCAGGAATGGTGCAGAAGCCGGCCCATCAAGTTTCATGCAGGACGCCAGACAGAATGGGCCCAGTGTGTCATTTGTAGAACCTCAGACGCAACGCCGCGACAGACCCGACGCAATGCCAGCACTGACGTTCCCTGAACAACGTCATGAGTTCACCTCGTTGGCTGGACCGACGTCTTCATCCCCGGTTCCGCTTCATCCGGTTGTGGCTGATCAGATGTCCATGTAGATGGAACAAATGCGTCAGATGCAGGATAAAATCAACGGACTACCAGGTGTTCCCCCACCATTGGACATAGCGTCGAGGATGTGTTATGCAGAGTCTCCCTTCAGCCGACGTATTACCAACGTCGAGATACCCAGGAAATTCGTCGCCCCCGCCATGAAGATATTTGACGGGATGTCAGACCCAGTAGAACACGTCGCTCAATTTAAACAGCGCATGTTAGCCGTAGCGCTCAACCCGGACCAAAGAGAGGCATGTATGTGTCGTGGGTTCGGAACGACGCTCTCAGGGCCAGCCTTGACCTGGTTCGTCAACCTACCAAACGAAGGGATCAACTCGTTTGCAGAACTGGTCGACTCGTTCACACAACAATTTGCAAGCAGCCGCACCCTGGAGAAGCAAACGAGTGACCTATACCGGGTTATCCAACTGCGAGACGAGTCTTTGAGAGACTACCTTCATCGTTTCAACAAGGAAAAGGTATCAATCTCAAGATGTGACATACCTACAACAATCGAAGCATTCCGGAGGGGATTGAAGAATGATTCTGAGTTGTACAGGGAGTTGACAAAGTTTCCTTGTCGCACATTTGAAGACGTCCAGGCTATGACCTTAGCCTTTATCAGGTTAGAAGAGGACTTGCGGGCACAACCACATGCTGACGGTTACGAAGGGGGGCACCGCAAGTCCAGTACGTCCATGAGGCATGACTACCGAACTGGCAAACCTTATGCCAAAGCTGAAGAGCGACCCGTTGCGGCAACGACGCATTGGCTCGACGATCCTGATCTACCTCCAGTTATCCCTGACTTTTGCTTCAATGTCAATACTGCGGGGCTCATCAACTCGTTGGAAAGGCTAGGAGAGAAAGTCAGATGGCCAAAGAGAACCGACAAGCCAGCTGGAAAGCGAGACCCGAGCAAACATTGCGATTTCCACAACGACATCGGGCACAACACCGAGAACTGCGTCGCATTGCGAAAGAAGGTCGCTTATCTTTTGAAGAACGGATATCTGACAGAAATTATGTCAGAACAGACTAAAGCCCTTTTAGGACGAACTGACAAGCCGTCAACTAAAGCGACACGACGACTGAAGAAGTTTTATTAATGGCGGGTCGGATTTATGTGGGCTAATGTATTCTGCTGCCAAGAGACACGCTCGCGAGTATTCCCGAGACAAGTCATTGCAGGTATGCCAAGTTGAAAGACGACGTGACGACTGCAGAAACACTGCCATTGCTTTCGACGAGTCAGATATGCCAGATCCTATGCAACCCCACCATGACACTCTGGTCATATCCCTTAGAGTAGCGAACTTTGAAGTGAAGCGAGTCCTTGTTGAAAACGGAAGCACGACCAACATAACTACCATGCGGATGCTGGAGCAGATGGGAGTCAAAGAGAATGACATAGCAAAATCAGGATCTACCCTCGTCGGTTTCAATGGAGAGCCAAGCTGAACCATAGGTAATATCTTTCTCCCTGTTTACGCTAATGGTCTTAATGTGCAGATCAGGTTCGATGTAGTCCAAGACCTCCCAGCTTACAACATGATTTTGGGGACGCCATGGTTACATCAAATGGGAGCCATTCCGTCGACATATCACCAGGTCGTCAAGTTTCCGACGCCTTGGGGAGTAGAGTCCATTCGAGGAGACCAGGTGGTAGCCAAGTCTTGCTATCAGACGGCCATGAAGCCTACAACAAATCCTCCAACTTCAGCATAGCAACTAAAGGGTGACCCAGCTTTGGAGGAAGATGACGAAAAAACGGAAGAAGTAGTCATCGACAACGAACATCCAGAACGGGTCATCCGCATCGGGACAAATTTGCCAGCAAGCCTCAGAGCTGAGTTGGTCCAGTTTCTTAGACAACATAAAGACGTATTCACTTGGAGTCATAAAGACATGACGGGAATTGACCCAAAAATCATCACGCACAAGTTAAATGTCAATCCGTCATGTAAACCCGTCAGACAACGAAGAAGACGTTTTGCAAGGGAGCGGAATGACATCATAAACCAGGAGGTCGAGGCGCTTCTCCAAACCGGGAAAGCTAGAGAAGTCAGGTATCCAGATTGGCTAGCTAACGTCGTTGTCGTCAAGAAGAAGGCAGCAAAAGGAAAAAAGGCAAAGTGGCGAGTGTGCGTGGACTTCACGATTTGAACAAAGCACGTCCAAAGGATTCATTCCCCATGCCACACATTGACGTATTGGTCGATGCGACTGCCGGACATGAGATGCTCTCGTTCATGGACGCCTTTAGCGGATACCACCAGATTCAGCTACATTCTGATGATCAAGAAAAGACGGCCTTCATTACTGAGACAGGTACATATTGCTATGTTGTTATGCCATTTGGCCTTAAAAATGCAGGTGCAACGTTTCAAAGGCTCGTCACCATGATGCTCAAAGATCAAATTGGAAAAACCATGGAGGTATACATAGACGATATGATCATCAAGTCAAGGAAAGCTGAGGACCATGTTGACAACCTGACGGAAGCATTCAAGAAGTTGACGGAATACAACCTGAAGCTCAATCCGGCGAAATGCGCATTTGGTGTGTCGTCAGGGGAATTCTTGGGTTATATCGTCAGTGAACGGGGAATAGAAGCAAGTCCGGAGCAAGTTCGAGCTATTCTGGACATAGAATCACCGAGGTCAGTCAAAGATGTGCAGAGGCTGACAGGTCGAGTCGCTGCTCTGAACCGCTTCATTTCCAAGTCATCCGACAGATGTCGCCTGTTCTATGACGTACTTCGCAAGAACAAAAAATTCGAGTGGACGGATCAACATGAGAAGGCACTCCAACAATTGAAGGAATATATGACAACCCCACCACTGATGACAAAACCAAAGGAGGGTGATGAACTTCAACTGTATCTGGTCGTCTCAGAGCATGCTGTCAGCGCCGTATTAACCAAAGAAGATGACGGAATGTAAGTAAGTCATTGAATGGACCCGAAAGCAGGTACGCCTTCCTGGAAAAATTGGTTTTAGCTTTGATTACTGCATCGGTTAAATTACGTCCATATTTTGAATCACATACTATTTGTGTGCGGACTAACTATCCCATGAAATCAGTCATGAGGAAATCAGAGTTGTCAGGTCGAATGGCCAAGTGGTCACTTTAGTTGGGAGCCTACGACATTAGATACGAGCCACAAACTGCCTTGAAGTCCCAGACGCTTGCTGATTTTGTGGCCGACTTTAGCCCTAAGCTCCAAACCGAAGCTGAAACGGAAGCATGCATCATTACAGACGGGCTGCCTCAACAGAAATGGACATTGCACACAGACGGGGCGTCGAACCTAAACGGAGCAGGCCTGGGCATAGTACTAAAGTCGCCACAGGGGGACACTATGCTCCAAGCTATTCATTGTGATTTTAACGCCACAAATAATGAGGCTGAGTATGAAGCGTTGATCGTAGGTTTAACTTTGGCAAAGGATTTGGGTGTCAAGCTGCTCCAGGTAAAGTGTGATTCCTTATTAATAGTTAACCAAGCTAATGGTGTTTATGCAGCGAAAGACCCCAAGATGACATCCTATTTGCAAATAGTCACGGATTTGATGGCATGGTTCAACGAGATCACACTTGAACAAGTACCAAGAGAAGAGAACACACAGGCAGACGCTTTGGCCACGGTTGGGTCCTGTCTGGGGGCAGAGGTCAATAGTAACATCCTTTTCTTCCACCTGACAAGTCCGGCGATTGACAGGTCGGAGTCTGTCAGTTCTATCAACCCGTCCTCACAAGATGACTGGATGCAGCCATACATAGCATATTTGAGACACAACATTCTGCCGGTTGACAAAAAAGAAGCTAAGGCGTTCCTCTCCAAGGTAACTAAATTCCTATTAATTGACGATGTTTTGTTTAAAAGATCTAAAGCAGGTCCGTACCAAAGATGTTTAGCACCTCAAGAAGCCATGAAGGTGCTCAAAGACCTTCACGAAGGGGAGTGTGGGAACCATGCTGCTGGAAGAAGTCTGTCAAACAAAGCCCTAAGATTTGGATACTACTGGCCAACAATGCGGCATGACGCAATCACTCTCACCCAAAGTTGTCAGGCTTGTCAGAAGCACGGACCAATCCGACATCAACCCTCTGAATCGCTTCATCCAGTCTTGTCGCCTTGGCCTTTTATGAAGTGGGGGATGGACATTGTTGGGAAATTGCCGAAAGCTCCGGGTCAGAAAGTTTACATGTTGGCAATGACAGATTATTTCTCCAAATGGGTAGAGGCTGAACCGTTCCGTCAGGTACGCGATGAACATGTAATATCTTTTATCAGACGAAATATACTTTGCAGGTTTGGCATTCCGTCAGAGATCATGTGTGATAACGGGTCCCAGTTCATAAGTGAAAAAACCCGACGCTTTTGTGAAAGGTACAACATCAAGTTGGAAACGTCGACCCCCAAATGCCCGCAATCCAACGGACAAGCTGAGTCCAGCAATAAAATCATTGTGTCCAATTTGAAGAAAAGATTTGAAAAAGCACAAGGCAGATGGGCCGACGAGTTACCCCTGGTATTGTGGGCTGACAGAACGACTCCGAAGAATGCGACCGGACAAACTCCTTTCTCCTTAGTGTATGGCTGTGAGGTGGTCATACCAGCAGAGGTTGAAGTACCATCCTCGAGATACGGGCTTATGAATGAAGAGCGGAACAACGTCGAACTAATACATGATCTTGACACTATTGACGAAATTAGAGAGAAGGCTAAGATCCGTCTACAATCCTATCAACAAATGGTGGCCAAGAGTTTTAGCAAGAACGTTCGGGCAAAGGTGTTCCAGAAAGGGGATTGGGTTCTGAGAAGAGCATTTGGAAATGAAGCAAGTGGGAAATTCAGTCCCAATTGGGAAGGCCTGTATAAGATCGTCGACATTATTGGACAGGGGGCATATCGTTTGGAATCAATCGACGGTAAACAGGTTCCTAGAAGCTGGAATGCGGTACACTTACAACTTTTCCATTTCTAAATTCTCTTGTGTCTTATTTAATTATCCGTTCGAACAAGTTACTAACTTAAGCATCGGAGGGCCGTTGGCTAAAAGCCAACGGCCGGACCTAACAAAGCTTTGAAGTGCAGGAAACCAAACGAAGCACCAGGTAGGTCCCTTGGATGCGTCATACGCCCCGTTAAGGCCGGTTTAAGGCCCATGACGTTTCGGGTACGACGGATCTATCAAAACGTCGTGGTCAGTTTGCACGTCACTTTGAAGTTTTGCCTTATCTTACAATTCGATTCTTGACGTGTCATAGAGTTTAGTCTGAAAGATACCATGTCAATTATAAGTCTGAATGAATGATTTAAAACACATTAAGGCTACTTAAAGTTTTTGTTTCTTTAATGGTATTAGCATTTTCCTTTGAATTATTTTGCACCAAAACTTTTACTGACTTAACCATCGAAGGGCCGTTGGCTTAAAACCAGTGGCCAGCTTTGACGGTTGGTAATGGATGCAGGATCAGCTCAAGACAGACAATAGTGGGTCAACTCCCAAAGGGTGGAAAACATCATTCATAATCCTACCAATGGGACACTATACATCGACATCAAATGGGAAAGGGCTGGGCTGCCCATGAGAAAATCATGGATAACAGTCCCAGTCGGCCCTTGCAAACACATATATGTTTTTTGGCCAAAATCAACACAAATACATGACAACACATATATCTACACATATATGACAACACTGGTGCGCACATACAAAATAACAAAGGCAGACACATCAAGGTTTTCACAACATACATAACAAAACGAAAGCCGGGCTTTGGATAAACCACCAAATGCACATGCTTATAGCATCAAGAGTGCTTCCCGTCATGGATAATCCACCAGGATGCCGGGGACAAAGTCAGTAGTAATTAGCAAAAGTTTCATAAAGCATGAAGCAACCTAAGTATGTTTGGAGTCAGCTTCGCCATCAGATTGTCCCACGTCGAAGCCGTCTTCAGCAATGGGAGGATCCATGTCCTCTTGAACCTTTTTCCAGGTTGCAATATCCTCCTCAGCGTTCCAGCCAGACGACTCACTTGCAAGAAAGGAAGCCATGAGATCTCCCCTAGTTTGCCAGACATAGTAGCAAGCCGCGTCGGTGACTTCCTGTTTCTTTTTCCGTCCGTAAGCTTCCAGCGCTTTAGTCCTGTCAACAAGTCTTGAGATTTGAGCAGATTGAGCTGACACCTCCCTTTGCAAGTCCTGGACCAACTTGGCATTTTCTTCTGCCGAGGAACGGGCAATCGATTCCCTACGCCTAGACTCGTCAAGAGCCTTTTCTAGCGAAACCACTCTCTCAGCAGAAGCTAGGCTCGCTTGCATACTCTGTTGGGTTGTTTAATCCAGTTAAGAGGTCTGCTTCAAAAGAAGAATTAAGTAAAAAGGGAGGGAAAGACTTACCTGAAAGGCGTAAACCGATGATGCAGATAGTACTCCAACCGGGGGCAAAGACTTGAAGACATCCAGGGAAGAGGGGAGCAGGAGTTTGTGCACTTCACTCCTCATAAGGGACGCGTCTTGCAAACTACAAAAATCAGAGGACAATGATAGGTTTACATCCAGCGACTTGGAATCCGGAGCAGCCTTAGCCTCATGGGGCCGAGGAATGTTGGGTTTGGTCTCGATGGGCATGGCAACCTTGGGAATCTTCAGGGGAGTAGAAGTTAATCTGGGAGAGGCTCTTTTCTTTCTGGAAGCCAGGGCAAGCAATTCATGAGCGGACGGAACCAAGCGAGAGCTGGAGGAAGACGCAACAGCTGCAATAATGCGTACAACATGAAATGGGATCAGAAACAGCCACATTACACTTGACGAGTTCCAAGTCGAAAAACAAAATCAGATACTTACCAGTAGTTGGAAGGGGACATTTAGCGGGGGCTGTCTGAGAACCGTCGCCCACCGGAAAGACAACCTGCATAGGGACATAGATGTCCACATTCTCCTTGGCATCCACTTTGGAATTCTCTGATTCCTAGTCCGAATCCTCAACGGAGACTACAGAAGAATCTTGAATCAGATTAGGAGAAGCCTTCATATTGCGACCAGAACGCCTTAGTCTGACGGGTCTATCAGGAGTTAGAGTGGGAGGCGTACCCGGCGATTCGGCAACCAGGTTTACGAACCAACGTTCTTCAACAGGGATAGCTTGAATTCGTGCTGTCCTCTCCTCTGATTTCAGTCCGAAAGGAAGGGATATTGCCTTTTTCTCTGAAACAATGACGACTACAAACAATTACAAATTACAACATATACTTCTAACACATCTAACACATAACATTACAGAAATACAAACAGATGCACCGACAATAACATGCCGTTGCTGGAAGATTTTTCGTATACCTTTTCGCAAGTCATCCTCAAGGAAGGATCCCTCAGTGCCGAGTGAGTCTCTGAGGGCGAAGAAGTACCAGCGCATCCAGCCCCTGTCGTTAGCTTTGTCTACCTTGTGAATAAGTCTTGATTTCTTGTCTTTAAGTGCAAGCGTAAATCTGCCAGGCCCAGAAGTTCGTAGTTCATAAGTGAAACCCAGGTCTTCTAATTCAAAAGGGATATCGTATTTCTCGCTCAGTACTTCCAACGCGCGTAAGATCCTCCATACCCGAGGCATGATCTGGGAGGGCGACAGATTAACGAACTCCAAGAAACCACGGGTTATGGGGGAGAAAGGAAATTTCATACCGATTTTGAAGGGGTAGTACAAGAAGTTCACCCAACTCGGGCAGTACCAGTCCATTCGTTCATTCGCCGCCGGAAAGCGGATGACCGCGTTGAGGGGAAAGCCAGAAGATGTCTGAATGAGGTCAACCTGCTCCTCCGTAAGCTTCACTTGTTTCGCGCTTTTTGGCTCAAGAATGTGCTGAGGAACGAAGCTATGGGCTGCCATGGTGGTCTCAGAAACATTGCTGCGAGAAAGGTTTCGAATGGAAGAGGGAAGATGCAAGAAAGACAGAACAGAAGGGGGAGTTCGAGCTGTAGCAAGTTTCAAGAAGGCATAATGACGGATTGGGAATTCCAAGAGTTAATCGGCGCGTTCCATTCTCGAGGTGTCCGCCATTTAACTCTAGGAATTGGGGGCAATTGTTGGTGCGTGATAACAGCCCAGCCCAAGAATAACAAACGAATGTGAAGCAAGCCCAATGGAATAAGCAAAAGTCAAATGTAAAGGTGGATCATGGAGACTAAAGGGATAAACATGACTCGAGTAATACTTGGGTAGAAAGAAAAGATCAAGGCACGTTCAAAATCATCCCTGCGAATAAGGTGGGTAGTTGGCTCAAGAATAGGAGGGAGAAATTAGTTTTAATATATCACTTGTAGAGGAAGAACGGTCATTCCTATCGGCCTTACTACTAGTTATCACTTTCAGATTTCATCGAATACACTTTCATCTCTTGTTATTATTTCAATTATCAATATCAAAGCATTAATAGTTCATATCATCGTCTTTTGCACGAGTCCCAGATCCTTATTTTAATTGTTAGAGGAAGTTATCTATTTCTTGCCTAAATATATATATATGTGTATATATATATATATATATATATATATATAGTAGAGATCAAATGAGAATAGCATCTTATGAGAGAAATAAGAATGCATCTCCACCTTTGATTAAGTTTGCTTCAACCAATGGCTAACGGACGTACTAACGTTTTGCTTAGAACTACCGTTAGAGCTTTAATACTCCGTAATTTCCACTCATTCCATGATCCCATCTATTTCGCATATGTGAGATCACGTAACTTTCTTTTGGAAAGTCATCATGTAACTTTTTTTCCTTTTTTAAGTACGTAACTTCTACTCCCATTTTTTTTTAATTCCTACAAAATTCACCATGGTATATTTTTTTCTTGATTCATTTATTTTTTAGAGATTTTTGAAAGATATGTCCATTTATGAATCTAGATGCATGAAATTTATTTAGGCACGCCTAAAGTAATATTAACGTCGAGTGTATATTTCCTTTGACAAAAATATGACGAATTATTTTTTGGGACAAAAATATGACTAGTCACTATAATGTATTATAGAATAACAAGTCTCTAGTAGATGATGAGTCACTGGGAACTAGTCACTTAGTACATCACTTTTTTATGGAGAGTTTTAAAATAAGTCATATTTTAGCCTTTTGAATTTTATTTAGCAATATTCATGAAAAATGCACCCTATTTTCTTTTACAAATATTTTTTGTATACACCTTGTTATTTGGTGGTGCATTGTGGTTGTTATTATTATTGTTATTGTTGTTGTCGTGGTCGTCATCGTCGTCGTCATCGTCTTTACCCATAGTCGTGGTCATTGTTGTAGTAGTTATTATTGTTATTATTATTAAAGTGCAAAGTAGTTTGTTCAAAGATAATTATGCAAATGTAAATGATAAAATTGCACAATAATGTTCCTAAAAGTGCATATAGACTTTTAGGTATATATACAAGGGCATTCTAATATAGTTAATGATAGAAGTGCATGACTTTGCGATAAAAGAGCACCACTAGAATAATAAAGTACTCCCTCCGTCCCTTAAAGGTTTGCCATGTTTGACCGGCACGTAGAATAATAAAGTAAAAATTGTGTGGTAGAGATTTGTGCAGAGGAGAGAGAAATAACATGAGCCACAAATTGATTGATTAAAATGGAAAGTGGCAAAGTTTTTGGGACAACCAAAAAAGGAAAGTTGGCAAAGTTATAAGGGACGGAGGGAGTAGCACATTAATTTTCATTTGAATGAAAAAAAATCCCAACTCTTCTTATTAGCATAAGTTATATTCCGATCATGAAGTTTAGAAAGTTACATATACATCATTTTTTGAATATTGAAGTCCACAATAATATTTCTAGAGTGCACAATCGGGAGTAAAAAATAAACGTAAACATATAAATGATAAAATCACAATAATATTTCTATAAGTGCAGTTGTAGTATTTCTGGATATGATCAAGTTCTACCATAGCGTAGTTAATGATAAAAGTGCAAAATTGTGTTGATATGAGTGCACTACTAGACTATTTAAGTTGCACATATATTCATTTTCATTTGAAGATTGAAAATAGATTATGAGTCTAGATATGTAGTTTAATATTAAAGTGCACAATAATATTTCTAAAAGTGCACTTGTAGTACTTCTATATATGAGTTTTACCATATCATACTTAATGATAAAAGTGCACAATTGTGGTGAAATGAGTGCACTACTAGACTATTTAAGTTGCACATATATTCATTTTCATTTGAAGATTGAAAATAGATTATGAGTCTACATATGTAGTTTAATATTAAAGTGCACCATAATATTTCTAAAAGTGCACTTATAGTACTTCTATATATGTAGTTTTACTGTATCATACTTAATAATAAAAGTGCATTATTGTGGTGATATGAGTGCACTACTAGAATACTTAAGTTAGACATATCATATTCATTCTCTGAATGAGTTTTTTAACAAACTCAACTAGATCGCATATATATTGTTAAATTATTTATATCATAAAGTGGATAATACTTTGTTTATGAATAAATGTGCAAATACAAATCATAAAAGTGACTATTTTTTTAAAGTGCATATTAATTTCTTTTAAACATGTAAGTGCACAATTGTAGGGTTAAAGATAAAAGTGTCCATAACTTTGAAACATGAGTGCACAATTAATATATTTGCATATTTTTGAGAAAAACATTGCATAGTGTAAATTAAGGTTACGAAAAGAATTTCTATAATTACAATTTATAATGATATCAACCATTATGTGTATCTGATTTTTTTTAATCGAAAAGCTCATAATAAAACACTTGAATAAAAAGTGTTGATTTTATTAATCCTAATATTGCACATACTAGCCTCATGGAGTGTAATGATTTACAGGATTGTTATTTACTATCTTACTATATGTGCATTAATTGATTAAAGATAACACTAAAATAAATAAAACGTGTTACTATAAAAAAAAAGTACGAGTAATAAAATTGGTTATAGTCAAAGAGCACTATCTATAAAACTATAATGCTTCGTAATTAATAATTATCACGTGCAATGGTTTCATTTCAGGAGAGAGAGTCGGCTATTGCAAGTTATTAAATCATTATTGTGAATTTTCCGTTAACGTCAAGTTAAGTATCCCGTTAGTTCTCTAATATGTTGTCTAATTCCATTTATGCCACCGCATGACAATCAATTGATAGCGTTGATCTTTTGTTTTGAATGAATGTGATTTTGTAATGGTATTGGCGTGTTGTAGGAGTTAGTTAGAGAAGAAACAGAATGTCAGGGAAGAGGAGAAAGAGTAGAGAGAGAAATAGAATTTAGGATAATATATTTTTCTATCTATTTCCATACTTCCGATTACAATAAATATGTTTTCTGCCAAGCCCACTAATGGGTTAATTACATATTGATAAAATAGCCCAACAAATAATAGACCAGCCCATACTGATAAGACCAACCCTGCTTCCTTTACTTTTGCCGCTACATTTGTTCAAACTGTTTTCAATAGCCGTTCATGACATTACCCCTCCCTTCTTGAGATCCTTGTCCTCAAGGATATCTGGTACTTGTGCTGTGCTTACTGAGTTGAAGACTCCATCTTCGCCCACTATAGGGAGATCATTGGACACGATAGCCCGGGAACTAACGCAACTCTTCAGTAAGGAAACGTGGAAGACAGGATGGATTCTTGCTTCCTCTGGTAAATCCAATCGGTAAGCAACTTTTCCAACTCGTTCAAGAACTGTATAGGGTCCATAATAACGTGCTGCCAGCTTTTGATTCCTTCTGTGATGCACGGAGTTCTGTCTATAAGGTTGTAATTTCAGATACACCCTATCCCCCACCTTGAATTCTCTATCAACCCTGTGTTTATCAGCATAAAGCTTCATCCTTTCCTGGGCCAATTTAAGGTTTCCCTTTAACTGTTGTTGTACCCTTTGCCTCTGTTTTAGGAGGTCCTTAACTTCAATGCTGGTCATGGCAGATGGAGTGGGTAATGACAGGGTGGGGGGAGAGTAACCATATAGGGCCTCAAAAGGGGTAGTTTTGAGGCTGGTATGGTAATTGGTGTTGTACCAATATTCTGCCATAGTTATCCAGTTGAACCATTGTTTAGGGTTTTGGTGAACCATTGCCCTCAAATAAGCTTCAAGGCACTGATTTAATCTCTCAGTCTGCCCATCAGACTGAGGGTGATAGGAAGAAGTGTAGCTCAGATTGGTTCCCATAAGCTTGAATAATTCTCTCCAAAATCCACTCAAGAATACCACATCCCTGTCAGTTAAAATGTCGAGGGGCTGACCATGCAGTTTAAATATATTATCCAAGAATGCCTTAGCCACTGTAGCTGCAGTATAGGGGTGTGATAGTGGAATGAAATGTCCAAACTTAGTCAACCTGTCCACAACCACCAGGATGACATTCTTTCTATGTGACTTAGGCAGCCCCTCTATGAAATCCATACTAACATGACTCCAAGCCTGCTCCGGAATGGGCAAGGGCTGTAGCAGCCCAGGATAGGGCCCCCCATCAGGTTTAACCCTAGCACAAATTTCACATTCCTTGATCCACTGAGTGACATTCTCCTTCATTTTAGGCCAAAAAAAGCCTTCTTTATCCTCATGAGTGTGCCTTGAACCCCAGAGTGTCCCCCTACAGCTGAGGAATGTAACTCCAGAAAAATAGTGTGTCTTAGAGTTGTTGATCCTCCCACAGTTACCCTGCCCAAATGCCTCACAATTCCATCTATGACCTCAAAATCTGGATTGGAATTGGGGTCTTCTTGCTTCTCTTTTATCAGTTTTAGAATGTAATCATCTTGGTGATAACTATCAATTACCTGCTGCATCCATACTGGTTTGACAATGGAGAGAGTATAGCATTCCTCTCCAGCTTCTTCTTTCCTTGATAAGGCATCTGCAACTTTATTTTCTGTTCCCTTCTTGTATTGTATTTCATAGTCCAATCCCAGTAGTTTAGTAATCCACTTTTGTTGTAGTGGAGTGGTGATCTTCTGATCCAGCAAGTACTTCAGGGCTTGTTGATCTGTCTTGATTATGAATCTATTGCCTTGAAGGTAATTCCTCCACTTTTGCACTGCTAGCAAAACAGCTAGGAATTCCTTCTCATAAATGGAAAGCCCCAACTGTTTGAGACCCAACTTTTTGCTAAGGAAGGCAATAGGTCTTCCCTCCTGCATCAATACTGCTCCGATTCCTCCCCCACTAGCATCTGTCTCTAAAATGAAAGGTTTAGTAAAGTCTGGCAGAATTAGAACAGGGGTGGTAGTCATGGCAGCCTTAAGCTCCTTGAAAGCTTGGTCAGCCTCAAAATTCCACAAGAAGTTTCCCTTTTTAAGAAGAGAAGTCAAGGGTCTACTGATGATGCCATAACCCTTGACAAACTTCCTGTAGTAACCTGTCAAGCCCAGAAACCCTCTCAGTTCTTTAATGTTAGTAGGTGTGGGCCAACTCACCATGCTCTTAATCTTCTCAGGATCTGTGGCTACACCCTTCTCACTAATGATGTGTCCAAGGTAGGAAATAGATGTTTGCCCAAAGCTGCATTTACTTTTCTTGGCATAGAGTTGATTAAGCTTTAGCCTGGACAAGACTTCTCTAAGATCCTCCATATGTTGACTCCAGTTAGGACTATAGACCAAAATGTCATCAAAAAATACCAAAATAGTCTTTCTTAACAACTCTCTGAACACTTGATTCATTAGGGATTGGAATGTGGCTGGAGCATTACACAACCCAAAGGGCATGACTAGGAATTCATATTGGCCATTATGGGTCCTAAATGATGTCAAGTATCTGTGTTCAGGGGCCATTAGTATCTGAAAGTACCCTGAACGCAGATCAATCTTAGAGAAATAGGTAGCCCCCTTTAACTCATCTAGTAACTCATCAATAACTGGAATAGGGTAGTCATGCTTGATAGTAAGACTGTTCAAGTACCTGTAATCTATACACATCCTCCAACTGCCATCCTTTTTCTTTACTAATAATACTGGAGATGAAAAGGGGCTCTTGCTGGGTTGGATCTCTCCTGTCTGTAATAATTCTGCCACAATCCTCTCCAATTCAGCCTTTTGACTGTGAGAGACTCTATAGGGATACTGTTGTTTAGGTATGCTCCCAGTCTTAAGTAATATCTGGTGTTCAATGCCTCTCTTTGGGGGAAAGGATTGGGGATCAGCAAAGACACTCTCAAACTCCTTCAATAATTGTTCCAGTTCTGCTGGGGCTTCATAATTAGTCTCCTTTCCCGTGATCCAGTATACTTCTTCCTCCGAGCTGGGTACCTCTTCATGAATCATTTTGTATATGGTGTTGTAGGAAATGATAGGGCATTTCTCTTCACACAGTATTTCCACCCTAGTATCATTATGAGTGACTGTTACACTCATTTTCTTATAATCAAACTGGACAGGAGTGAGCTCCCTCAACCAATCTCCCCCCAATATTAGATCAAACTCTGTCCCTGGAAGTACTCTGAATGAATGGTTGAATATGTGTTTTTGTATACTCCATTGAAAATTGGTTATTTGTGATGTACTAACCAGTTTGTGTCCTCCTGCAGCAGTTATTCTTATAGGGACAGCCTCCTCCATCTGACAACCAAGTTTGCTAGCTGCAGAATAACTTATGAAGCTAAGTGAAGCACCTGAGTCTATTAATATATGTATAAGCTGTTTTCCCACTCTTCCCTTTAATGTCATAGTAGTGGGTCCTTTTTTGCAGGTAGCAGCATCTAGTGTAAGAAGTACCTCATCCATGACCTCCTCATGAGCAGTACCTCCTTCTCCCATTTCCTGAGCTTCTGGTCCAGGGTCATCATCCACCAATAGAACATACAATTGCCTGTTCTTACACCTATGTCCAGGTGAAAATTTCTCATCACAATTGTAGCATAGTCCTTTCTCTCTCCTTGCTGCCATTTCTGTTTGTGTCAGGAGTTTGAATGGAGTTTGGGTTTGAGGACTATATGCCTTGGTAGGGAGTGGAGTTATGCAGGAGTTGTCCACTTTCCTTGGACCCAGATTTGGATTTGATAATGGCCTTCCCCCATTTTAATTTTCTTGGATAATACATCAATAGTAGCTAGCTGATTTTTCACCAACTCAATAGTTGTTTCTAATGTGGTAGGTTTGAACATCTTGACAAAGGCCTTAGATTCTTCTGTGAGTCCACTTATGAAGCTAGAAACAAAATACTCTTCAGTAAGTGCCCCCTTGTGTATTATCTGCATACATGATCTGAGTTCCTCAAATTTCTCTACATAGGCTTCATAGTCAGGTCCCACCTTCAGTTTGTTGAACTCCTCAATAACTGAAGATGCCCTGAGCCCCTCAAACCTAGCAGAAATCACCCCCATAAACTGTTCCCATGTGAGAGTGGCGAGGTCCCTGTCTAGATGTTGAAACCATAGAAGGGCCTTCCCTTCAAAATGTAAGGCGGCCAGAGTAACCCTTTGATCTATTGGTATATGGGGCATTAGTTTAAAATACCCGTTGCATTTCACCCTCCATGATATACAGTTTGTTCCATCAAACTTTGGAAAATCAAGTTTGGGAAAAGGAGCAGATGCGTGATAGTTACCCGTTTCTATGTTTTTGGGCCACGGCTGAGATCTTCCTATCTGAAAACTATGCAGGTTGGGCTTGACTGGTGGCTCTCCCAATATAGAGTCACCTATTATCACCGGATCCTTGTCATGATCCTCCCTTCCTTGGCCAATATGAGAGCTCGCTGAACTGGGTTCCGCCTTCAGCTCCATTGCTTCAAGTTTTTTGTGTATTGATTCCAGTTGCTTGATGATCTCACACTGAACCTCCTGATTCCTCAAACGGATCTCCTCATTTTTTTGTTCTGCAGCATCCCTCTTAAGAGTTTCTGCCAAGAAAGTTTGTTCCAATCTCTTTTGCCCTTCCAGACATTCCTTGAGCCGGGTGCCATCCGCCATCTTCCTGGATCAGACTGCTCTGATACCAAATGTAATGGTATTGGCGTGTTGTAGGAGTTAGTTAGAGAAGAAACAGAATGTCAGGGAAGAGGAGAAAGAGTAGAGAGAGAAATAGAATTTAGGATAATATATTTTTCTATCTATTTCCATACTTCCGATTACAATAAATATGTTTTCTGCCAAGCCCACTAATGGGTTAATTACATATTGATAAAATAGCCCAACAAATAATAGACCAGCCCATACTGATAAGACCAACCCTGCTTTCTTTACTTTTGCCGCTACATTTGTTCAAACTGTTTTCAATAGCCGTTCATGACAGATTTGTTCTTATTTCTCTCCTAAGCCATCATTCTCACTTGAACCACACCATATATATATATATATATATACATATATATATATATATATATATATATATATATATATGTATATATATATATATATATTACCAAATATATGCAAGGCTCACCAAACATTTTATCTTTTTCTGTCCGTGTCACCAATAAAATTGCTTGATAAATTCTCTTCAATGTCTTCAATCTTTTATCAGAGCTTACAAGCAGACATAGGTGATCCTTGTAGCAAACTGGAAACAAGAGCATCAGATTCCATAAAAAATTTAGTAAATTCACTGCAGTTTGCAATCATATCCGTCAAGTAGCCTGAAGAATTAGTAATGGTGTAAAATTAAAAAAAAAATCAACAATACCTAGCCTCCACAACAAATTTGAAATCTTCCCATATCAATAAAGACATCAGTTTCCACATTTGTTAATGAAAAGTTTACATATAAATTCACTATGTACATACTTCCTCCGTTCTTTTTTAAATGCAACAGTCCACTTTTTACGTTTGCCGATGTACAAATTTAACCATTAATATCTTTCATTCCTCATTAGTAAAAGAATTTAAAAAAAATAGATTTTGAAAATTTGAAATGTGAAGAAATTAACATTTTTTTTAAAATTTAATTTATACACTAATAAATAAATTAAAGAAATAATTACATAAATATGACCTAAATAAAGATGATTTACAAAAATATGACTAGTTACTAGAATAGTAATGAAATCATAATAATTCATGTTCATGTTTTGAACATAAGTTACCACAACACTACGTTGTAGTAATGAATAGTCATATTTATGTAAATAGGTTTTATTTTAGTAAAATTCTTATAAACAACCATAGACCATAAATTAAAATAGAGTCAACGTAGAACATATGAATAGTAGAAAAGTCTAATGTTGCATTTAAAAAGAACGGAGGGAATATTTGTTAGAGACAAAATTGAAGCAAATAATATATGGATTACATACATGTTATATAATAACAAACTTGCATTGGGAGTGTTGCATTTCACTGTTAAAGCTTAGAAAGTAGAAACAAGTAGATATTACAAGGAGAACTTTGACATGTGGCAAAAATCTCATAAGTAATAGACATATAATAAAAGTCATCACAATGTACGTATACCATCGAAAACAAAAAAGGTCATTTTATATATTATGAGAATACAAGGGGAGGATGTCAAACTTTAAGATGATATACAAGGGAGTACATATGTAAACCCGACAAAGAAAAGAAATTTAGGAAGTGCATATGTAAACTTGACAAAGAAAAGAAAACTTGAGTGAAACCTATATCACTAATAAGACACTAACTATATATAGGTGTGTGTGTGTGTGTATATATATATATAATATATATATATATATATATATATATATATATATATATATATATATATATATAAGGGAAACTCTAATATATAGGTATAATATAATACATTATGTTTATCACGATAAGTAAAGCACAAAAACATGATAATAGAGAGAAGAGGAGATAAAACTATTGGAGCTAAAAAGCAAAAGAAAAAGTTAAAGCATGTTAAAGAAGAAAATTAAGGCATAATTGTTTCATGCAATTCTCTAGATCCAAGTTTTAGTGCAAACCTAAAAGCCTATCACAGGGCGCACACCTCTTAGCAAAGATTAGTTCCAAAATTTGATGCTACACCCAGTAACCATTTATCCATATATGTCCTTATCAAATTTTATGCAAATGAATTTTAGCGAAAGCATTCTTGGAACATATTGTTGAAAATATGATGAAATAAATATTGTTTTGAGAGTTACAATTTTGTATCCTAGGATATAATTGTATTAAATATGGAGATGTGACTGATAATACGTGAAAGAACAACTTACATATTTGGATTTAAATTATAATTAGAATCCATAGTTGTAAAGTGTACGTAAAGAAATGTATTAAAACAATGAATATAATTGTTCCACTATAGAGGATAAAAAATCTCGAGTGATTATTTGTAATCATTATGTGATAAGGGACATTGTTCAAATATCATACGTAGTACTACGAATAAAATTTGATTAATATTTTCGTCATTATAGGGACATTGCGATAATGGGATATTTTAATTTTTCACTTATATGTGCGTCTGACCGGACATATTATAAGTGATAAAATTAATGTCTTAATTTTAGAGACTCTCTAATTACATGGACAATAATTCTTTGGTTTATTAGAATTGAAATGTCTTTTATTTTTAACAATAAAAACAGATATTCTATGTTGACCATATAAGAGCCGATTGTTAAATTGAAATTTTCAAATTCATAATGATCATAGTGGGATCCTAAAAATATGGACCCGTTTCACTCTCCATTGCTTAAATGAAAAATTATACTTCGTATCTGATTTCCCTTAGGTTCCGTTCTCAATTCACTTCTTTATTCCAGCATTTAAATGTGACCCTTTCACGTAAGAAAATGGTGTAAATACCTTTTCAATTTCTTTTGCTCCCTGTACGTACAAAGTAAGAAAGCAAAACCATACTTTCTTCTTCTGCAACTTTTCTTTCCTACACGTGTGAGAGAGTTTCTATACTCTAATCTCTTTCATTGAGTCTTTCTATTCAACAACAATTCGGGCAACGGTCGAAGGTTTCAGTCAAGGTAGCTACGAGTCTGAAACGTGATAGGATTATCCTGGGAACGAGCTAGCCAGACCCGTCCGAATAGCTATCGGGATACAAAGACTATCTTTCTTCAAGGCCAATCCGTATTAACGGGTGATCCTGCGATAAGTTTTCTTATCTTTTCTCATTTCCATTTTGATTTATTTTATTTTTTTTAATTTGTTCTTGCATTGGGTGGTTTGTCTCGTGATTTGCATAAACTCGGGATTTTTATCTGGTTAAATTCGCAATTATATTACTATTTTTCTAACAATCTTGAAGAAAGATGTTATTTCTCGAGTTTTGGAAAACCCAAAAATGGCAAACTTGGAAAATGCGGTTAACAATGAAACTGTTGGTTTAGAGAATGCTTTTGTTGCCCTGAAAATGATAATTCTGGGTCTGTGACTAATTCACAAGGCACACATGAATATATTGCTACAGTCTCACACAGGGTGGATTTAACCGGGATATATGCCCGAAAAATTTTCTGGGCATTTTTTCAAGCGTTGGCAACTACACATGAAAATTCGGTTAATCACCAAGGGCTTGCTTTCAGTGATTATCGTCATGCACGTTGGCTTGAGAGGGACGAAATTGCAAAATGCATGATTTTCATGGGATTATCCGACATGTTATTTGATGTCTATTGCACCTTCCATGGGACGGCCAAAGACCTTTGGAATGAGTTTGATAGAAAATATAATACTGATGACCACGCACTTGAAAAATATATTGTTTCTATATTCTTACGATTTGACATGAAAGAAGGAAAATCGGTTTTAGAACAAACACAAGAATTTGAGCTTATCTTACATTCTCTTCGTGAAGCGGACATGGAATTGCCTGAAAAATTTAAAGTGATCGATGACGGTCAATCGGTCATAGAAAAATTTCCCAAATCATGGGAAGATTTTGGTATGACTTTAAAACATAAAATGAAAAAGATCACTTGAAAATCTTTGATGCATTCCATTGATATTTTCTCATAATTGTTGTTATGAGTAAATACACATACATTTTTTTTGTAACAATAAACATACAGTCCCACAACTGATCTCACCGATCATTGACTAAAAACTTTATGACATTTACTGACTATATAAATATAAATTAATTTGCACATTTGCATATTTTGAAGTGCACCTTAGGTTTACATTTGTTGCATTACTAATTATTTTTTAATTCTATGTGCTACAAAATGTGTGTCTGCGTATGCCATGTGTTATATTTTACACGGGCAACAGAGTATCCCATGTAAAAATAATGACTATTTGGAACTGTTGTATTCTATGCATTTCATTGAACTTCAAGAAGCAATCAAATGAAAAAAATGTATGTAACCCCCAAACATTCATTAAAACAAACTATATTCAATGTCAAGTTTCACACACCAAAATCAAGCATAAAGCAGTCTTTAATTTTAAAATGCAAATATGTCATTCCAAAACGGTAATGTTATAACAAACTGATATCAACTGCAAATATCACTATGAATTCATTCATTGCTTGGTGCTCCCTTCTCCTGTTCTATCATCTTCTAACTTTCTCACCTTTGTTTTTCATATTTATAGAATCCATGTACTTCACAAACATATTTATCTGCACAATTTTGTTTAGCCTCATAAAATTTATTTGTTGTTTAAATAATATTTTGATAGTGCACTTTATAGTACTAGTTACATAATAGTATTTAGTACTAGTTACATAATACTATCCCCCGTATTTAGTACCATGGTTTGAGGCATTCCCCCGTATTTATCAAAATTAGGTACTCTAGCCGATGAGCTATCAACGATATCCACATGCTTCAGCTTAGTATTCACACAAAGTGCATAGCAGTGATGCACTCGCATGATCGGGAAGACAAACTGCACCAAAATAACCATTTTTCACAATTGACAATGTAATAACAGTGTGCTCTTTTACTGTTTCCAACCCAAACTCAATGGCTTCCACAAAGAGGGTGTAAGCATTGCCAGTACTCAATCCCATGTCTATTTGTGTGTCAAGCTACAACACAATTCCAAAATAGTTATACCCAACTGTAATTTTCATGCATTGCGTATAAATGAGCACATGGAAACTCATCTAAAAAAATCATAGAAATTGCAATTCTAAAATAAAAACAGCAATTAGTATTTTTCATGTGTGTACTTACACAATGCAAGACATTAGCAAATAAACGACTGGGGGACTCATTGCTTCGGTTGTTCTCTTTATTACAATACTGGAATTCATCACTAAATGCACCTAAATCAACATTCATATGCATATTATCTCCATCACACAAAAAATCAACATCCACATTTAAATTATCAAAATTCATATGCATATACATATGCACCTTCATATGTACAAACCTCAATTACAGACACCCCTCCTTGTATTGAATTGTATTGTACCTTTCTTAGTCTTCATTTTAACTATGATACACAACAACCACGCTCAACATTAAATTCCACTTTTGCCTAAACTATTTTGCATATTAATTTCTTCACACAAAACTCACATTCAACTGCACAAATCTGAAAATAGGGACACCAAAAACCCAAAATCCTAACCAATATGCACTTCACTAAACCTTAAGATGCACACACTTCAGATGACAAAAATCACGAACACAAAACCCACATTCCTAACCAATATGCACTTCAGTGAACCTTAAGATGCACACTTCACATTACAAAAATCAACATTACAAAAATCGCGAACACAAAAACTCACATTCCTAAGCAATATGCATTTCATTGAACCTTAAGATGCACACTTTATTGAACCAAGTGCAACTCCTTATTAGCAAAGAAATTAAACAACACTACACTCGATCTGATGTCCAACCCATATGCATCGACACAACTTTCTCAGTGCATATGATCAAATCAAATATTGGTGATGTTACCGTGCACCACTTTGTAACGCACTATTTCAGTTATATGTTGTCAAACTGGCTATGGTAAAACACACAAGGACGAAAAAGTGAGAAAATTAGCTTACAGAGATTATTAGGAAATGAAACTAGTAATGAACATGGGGTAAATTACACATTTTGCAAGTTAAAACACACTACGGCCGCATGCATTTTTGTTTTTTAACACAGCAGATTTTAAATATGATAGGGGCTTTGGTGAATTTGGTGCATCAAACCCACCTTAGTCATAACAATAACAAAAAAGAAACATGAAACATTCTTTTAGAGGAGTGACCAAGCAACATAAATGATTGAGCAGGCCGGTTAGGCTTGATAGAAAGGTTGATCTGCAGGGTCTATGAGGAGGTGCGGCACATGAGGTGTTCGGTCGAAGAACCAATCCAATATCGCGCTTCCGAAGGGTTCAGAATTCCTGTCAGCGAACATGGGCCCTTTGCAACTTTGTGGAGAAGATGTTCCCAGGCTGTGGCCGTAGATGGACGTAATCAAATACCCATTCTTGGTGTCGCTTGCCGCGGCAGGGGGCAATGCTCCAATGATATGGTGTCTGAAGTCTTGGAGCAAAACCATATCGGTTTTGCTAACCGTGTGGTTTTTAACTTGCTCGTACAAGTCCTCCCCGAAGGTGCATTTGATCTGAAATGAATCAAACGCAGGGTTCAGAATGAAGATTGGGGATTTGATATAATTGAGCAAAGTCTTGGGGAAGAAACAATCCACCGTGCTATTGTTTGAGGACTTAGTGCACTTGGAGGGCAGCGCCTTGTGTGGATGGTGCAGCGCGACGACTGTGCTGAAAACCGTGTTGAAGAACTTTGCTCTCAAGGGATCTTGGACGCGGAGAAAGAGTGAACTATCAGCCAGACACTTCACCCTAACATTGTGCTTGGAGAAGAGGCGCACAAAGCGATCGCAGTGTATGATCACTCCCAACCCCCCGGCCGATCCCCCCGCCAGAAGAATGTTGCTTCCCTTTCTCATCCCTTCTGCCCTCATCAGCTCCTTCACCACAGCTCGGAAGATCCTTGCTCCTCTGTAGTATAGGTTAGTAACGGGGTCGGGTTTGTCAGCATCCCCCGCAAATGACCCCCCATCGCAGTACCTCACTACGACTCTATTCCAGTTATAGAAGTAACTCACATTGGGGCGATCGTCAAACAACTGGTTGAAGTCCCAAGGATTCATGGCGTGGGAAGAACCGAGGGCGCCACGTGACCGTTCTGCACAACTCTGAACGGTACTATTGTCATCTTTTGTGTGATATATGCCGCTGCTGTTCAAGCACCAGCCTGCACCTTGGAGGTAAACCAGCCAACTCTTTGCACCTTCGCCACTGCCTGCTTTCAGATGGTATGCTGGGGGGCTTCCGTCCAGACAAACAGCCCCTTTACTGACTGCACTCTCAATGATGGTCTTTGGAACCTGCACGCCGCCGCATATCCCCACACACAATATAGTAATTAAGCATGCCAATTTGTTCAAAGAGCTACTGCTTTTACCATGAGCTGCCATATCCTCACCGGACTCTTCCTTTAGTCTATACTAAACTGAATTCTTCTTTTCCTAGCTTTGATATTCTCTCTTCAGTCAAATGATACAAACACACTCTCTCTGTTTCAGGACTTTTCTTTTACTCTGGCTCTGCTAGCTATTTATAACAGAGTACGTGATGATAAAGGTAGATATTTTATTTGCACAACTTTACACCCCCAACTCAAAATTAAAACTTTTAAGAAACTCGATACATTATTACTTTTAATAGCACATATTACTTTTAATTAGTATACAAAAAAAATTGTGATTTTCCCTGCTCTCATAATAGTACACATACATTATATATCATCATAAATGTGGTGTCTAACTCGCATTTAAAGTTTTACCATAGGCAGCCCATCATGCCTCATTCAGGAATTAGTTTTACCCTACCAGGAATTACTGGTCCTGCGACTGCACATAATCAAACACCTACAATAGTTCTTTTTTACCATATTAAAGCAACGTGTGGTTATGTACAACTAATTTCTGTTGGAGCCTAAAGAAGCTAGGAATAACCCAATTCAATAATGGTTTTCTTTGGGAAGAAGTTGTAATTAATAGTACTTTAAACCCACTCCACCGATGTTAAAAAAGTCAATCCTCCATTCCAATTTGCTTATGCGCAATGCTTGAAGTCCGTCACATTTCTAAAAATTAAAATTGCAACTTCACCCATCACATTGCCGTATTGCACAGCAAAAGAAGACTACAAATTAAAGACGGGGAAAATGACGTGCGTACACAAAAGAATGGTAACATGCTCCGTCAGCATGTGTATGATATTGATTCTAGTGACCGAGTCATAAAAAAAGTTAAATAGGGGCTCACTTACTAAAACGTAATCATGATTCGTGCATGTACTATCAAAGAATATTTGAACCAAATAATTCATACGTAAGTGATAAAAAGTTAGTTTAATTGAGACCTATACATTGATATGTGTGTGCATGTGAGAGAGAGTGATAGTATATCATAAAGGAAAAACGGTCAAATAGGCCCTCGAACTTACATATAAAAGTCAAATAAGTCTTATATAGAAGACTCTGTCCGGTCGTCGCCATTTGGGGCAGTTCCCTGTAGATTTTTTTCTAGAATCTTATTAATAAAGTCTAGTTTACTCATACCAAATTTCAGATAAGAATTCAATCGGGAAGGAATTCAAATGAATTCTTGAAGATAACTGTGTTTTTAACTGCGCAGTTATCTTCAAGAATTCATTTGAATGCCTTCCCGATTGAAGCTTTAGCTTAAATTTCGTATGAATAAACTAGACTTAATGAATAAGATGCTTAAACATTTTCATCAAAAAATTCCACCGGGAACCGCCCCAAATGGTGACGGCCGGAGTGCCGGACAGAGCCTCCTATATAAGGGTTTATTTGACTTTTTTATGTAATATCGAGGACTTATCTGACATTTTTCCCTATCATAAACTTTAAGTAGATAGAGTGAAAAAAATCCAAATTTTTGAATATAACCAATATTACGCATCAAATTTTATCAATTCTAAATTTAGAGATGCTAATTTTCAGTCATAACCTTTTACACGTAATCAGTTACCTAATCAAATTTTACTCCATCAATGTTCATTTACAAGGAGTATTAAACATGCAAAGAAAATAACAATTGATAAGTTCATTTTGTACCTATCTTTCTCTTCATATTTTAAGTGGTTCTTGTATAAATTAGGGTAAAAAGAGACACATTGTCATGCATTCTTGACTATTTTCAAGTTTACGAGTAAAATTTTGCTTCTTTTCAGGTCAATTGCTTCAAGAAAGTGGCATTTTTCACCAACTAATGAATTTATAATGCTATACTACACTTTGTAATATATTAGTTCTACACAAAAATAGGCCCGCCCTCCCAGCCTGCCTGCTCAATTGGGCTTGGGCACATATATTACCTATCGGGTCAAGACCAGACTCAGCCCGCAATAACATATGGGCTGGCTTGGGTTAGGGTGTAGGCCCGTTCGTTCCTAGAAGCCCGGCCTGCTACGTTTAATATGTGTGTCTATGTGTGTGTGGGGAAAAACATCATATCCAACCGGATAGACAGGACCCTCCGTCTGGCCGTCGCCATTTGGGCCTATTCCCGGTTGAAAGTTTTGATGAATTTTTTAAGCATATTCTTAATAACATCTAGTTTATCCACACCAAATTTCGGTTTAAAATTCAACCGACAAGGCAGTTAAATAATTTTGTGAAGATAATTGCGTTTTATATGTATATTTTGGCACGATTATCTTCAAAAAATTATTTGATTGTCTTGCCGGTTGAACTTCAAGCTGAAATTTGGTGGTGTGGATAAACTAGGATTGATGAAGAACATGCTAAAGTCCGACACGATTCAATTATATACATATATTTTAGGCCTGCAAAAAAAGGTCTAGAGCCCGACACACTTTTAGACCGTTGAAACTATATATAAAATATATAATTGCTTTGCTATTTTTTTTACCCGGTAGACAAACCACCAAAATCAGTGGGGTAAATGTCGGGGAACATTTACCGGATTTTATTAGAAAAAGAAATTGCGGATACAAAATCGGGGGGGGGGGGGGGGGGGGGGGCAAACCCAAAATGAAGAAAAAATAATAGGGAGAGATTCTGGTGAAACTATAAATGCAGAAACTATACTCGATTCAATTATATAAATATAATTTAGAGCTGCAAAAAATGGGCTAGAGCCCGACACGCAAAAAGGGGCCTAGGCACATGTCCATACCCGCCTGTAAGAGCGGGCCGGCTAGTCCACCAGGCCGCCCGGCCTAGATAACCTTCAATTTTCAACGTTTAAAAATTTGTTAATACGTTTATAAAGTTTATAGGCCTGACACCACATACAAAAAAATACTCGCACAATAATAATAATGAGAAAGTATAACTAAAACTTAAAATTCAAGCACAAATTATTATATGTAAGTATAAAAATAGGTCGATATTATATTGGTTGGACTATTTGTTAGAACTAAAAAATTTAAATTTACACATAATAGATAGTTAATAGAGTGCATAATGCTTAATTGGGATGTTGATGATCTCGATCGTTAATTTAATAGATAGTGATATTTTAAATTCGTAATTATGTTTAATGTCAGTGTTCTATAATTAATAGTTTTGCATAATATTAAATAACATATAATAAAGTAGTGAATAAGTAAGAATTTCATGACAAAGTCTGAAAATGTCAATTTTATAATTGGGCTTAATAGCAATTTACCTATAATTAATTATCATTTCAGAATACTCTACTTTATTAGAACTAACCTAGATAATTTAAACCAAGCATATTATGCACATTAATGACTCCTAGAGATAGGATAAAATAATGGAATTTTTCTTAGCCTAGTCAATGAGGAATAAATTCAATTGTTTAGTACGTAACATGATTACTGGAATAAATTAATGAGAATAATTTAATTCTTTTCAATAAGAAAAGACATTACTTGTCCAACATCTAATCTAAAAACATTATAATTGTGAATATAGGTTAATATCCTTGATTTGTGTCAATACTTTTTATGCACTCAAGTTTGTACCTTCTTATTAAAATGTAGTACTAACTTGTTTTAAAGACTAACATAACCTTACTCCGTTAAAGAAATTAACTTTACCAAGTCACGTTCCATACATTAATGTTAGTGCATTATCACTCCTTTTATGACTACCTCAATGAGTTTTCAATATAATATATCCTACGTGGATGCATACATTAAGTTCAAATGTAATATAATGCATATAGAATTTCGCAGTAGTAGATCACTATAATAATTCATTTATAAGTAGTGTCACACTTAATAACGTAACTCTCATTAAATTGATGTTTTTTCATAATGTTTCTTTTCCCTATCGTTATTTAATTTTATCATCGTCTTTTACTCAAGTGACACTATGAAATTCTGATTCTATTGACTTGGAATTGTGGTATCATTGAAATGGGATGAATCGGCTGATTCTATTGAAATTTCTGAAGTTCTGGTTGAAGTGATTAGATTGACTGATTCTGCTGAATTATGTAAAAATTATATTTAAATCATACTCCATTAATGAAATAAAGAAAAAAAATTAAAAGCTAACTAAAAAGGTCCTCTGCGTTAAATTCAGTCAGAAAAGTAATTCATATCTTACTTATTTTATTATTACACAATTCATTGTCTAAAATCAAAAGTCACGTGTTAAGTTAAAGTCAAACTCATTTTCGTGTAAAAAACAAATATGTGTCTAGAGTTATTTATGTTTTCACTGCACAAATCTCAATCACAAAGTTGTTACCTTATTATTCTATGTGCAAGTCAAACTTGACCAAAGAAGAATATGTTAAAAGTTAAAACAAAAAAATACAACCAAATCACATAATCACGTACTTTAAAGTCGTATGACATATTTTCCACATAATAATTGGTTGACATAGAATATAATTGATCGACAATTTTTTAATATACCGAGTATAAGATGTTTGATTAACTATTGACAAAAATCTCACAATAATTTCACATGTAATAGTTCTTTACGAACAAATATTACTTAAATATTGGACAAACACTCCTGCGCCTTGCGCGAGTAAACGCTAGTTTTGTTAATAAAACTCTTAGTTAGGAGGGCAAAAAATATATCCATATCTTATGGTTCAATCCATCGTCCTTCTTTGATCATTTCATATTTTAACAGCACTTAGTTGTTTCTAACTCTAGTCCATTTATGATGTTAAAGTTAGATTTCTTATTAGTTGATTTTAGAGTCATCAATAATATTACACAATTTAAATTACTTTTTCTTTCAGTACAAATATAGTTTAAATTTCGGTATCAAATCACTTTATGAAGAAAAAAGAGAGAATTGAAAGAATTCGAAAAAGTGTGGAAAACTTTTAAAATACAAAATCTAAATAAAGTTGTGATTTTTGGAATTTTTTATATTCTACACTTTTAAATTGTTGTTGAGATTAAATATATATTTTTTACATTTTATTTTATATTTTAATTTTTAGATTTTAACGTTTATAGTAATTTTATCTTTTCTTAAAATTTTATTATTTTATATTGATATAATTGTATTTTTGAAGAAATTATGAGGTCTTACAAATTTGTCAATTTTCTCAAAAATAGTTTAGGGGTTAAGTGATGAGATTGAAAAATAGAATGGCCTATTTGACATGTTTACCCATTATATTTTTAACTTTTAAGGGACAAAATGCATATATTACACAAAAGAGCTAGAAATACTACGGAGTATAAAATATACATTGAATGCATTTAATTCAAATTTATCTATCTTAATCTTCATTTAATTTTGTAAGTTATAGAGTAACAATGTATCAAGCGTTTCCCCTGTAATTTGAATGGATATATATGTGTATGTGTTTTCAAGAATAGAGTAAGAAGTGCATGTCCCCAGACCTCGGAGACATAAATAAAGCATTTTAAAATTGTGCATTGAAGACAAGCGATTTCATGCGTTATAACATGCTAGGTTACCAATTAAGGTTGTAATTGTTTTTTTGTTTATCTTAACACTAGTTGAAATTGATATTTCATGAATAATAAAGACAATTTCGCACTACTATTATTGTTTCTATGCATATATAATGTCAACTCAGATAGAAAAAGTAGTGAAAGATCTTGTATATTTTAGCACCTTTTGTCAATGTGAAATTACATAACATGTTTAGCAACATAGTGGTTCATACAAACCATTCATTAACGTGTATTTTTTAATCTTAGTCAGCTCAATGTATTCCACGTTTGAGCTTGATTAACTCTCATATGGTGAAATTTGGTAATCTCATCGTATGTGGGCATATCCAAACCATTTAATATATCGTATTATTTCATGGTTTTATTTATTGCTAAGCATAACTTAGAAAAAAAAATTTGGAGTATGAATAAATTTTGACGTTTTAGTAATGATTCAATTGTTGTAAATTTTTACAAAGTCGATAGATCGACATTCTTTTAATTAATATTGCTCTAATGGAAGGTTATACTTGTTTGTTAGAACAGGCCAAAAAGTGAGATTTCGCAAAAGAGTATTATGATGGTTTTGGTGAAAATATTTATTTTGACGTTAATATTGGTGCATGGAGTATCTTCAGAGAAATGCGACACAACGTTTGTGAAATGTGACAAGTTGTGTATCCAGGTGAACATGGGAAGATTTGGAAATATGGATGATTGTGGGGAATTATTAGGCACTTGTGCTGATTATTGCAATTGTTTGCTCGGAACTAATTGCCCTGATACGGGGTCGTGTGTATAAACATAGTACTAGATAAAATCTAATGTGAAGCCTATACTTTAAAAATCTAATATCCCTTATCTTTGTCCTATTTTATATATCTTTTTTATTTTAGTGTTACTAAGTTTGTTTCATATCATATGGTAAGATGCATATATTGATGATTCCTTACACTACAATTCATTCTTACTTTATTAATTTTATCATTTTAATATCAATCATACAACATGTCTTTCACTCCCTCTTATTCAAATGTTAGGGTCATCTACAATAGTCTTTCAAATTTGTTACGTCTTTAATTCATTCTAATGTGATACAAAGCCTACATTTTTTATTGTGATATACTCCGTATTATATACTATGTAGTATGTAATATAGTATCCTACTAATAAATAATTCAGTGCTTTGAGCAATGAGAATTACAAACTAGGGATGAGTAAAGTGGTTCGGTTTAACTGAAGTGAACCGAACCAAACAAACTAAACCGAATCGAAACCAAACCATATGTAATTAGGTTTGAGTTTGCTAATAATTCTTCCAAACCATATTAAACCGAACCGAAACCAAGAAAAATTCAATAAAACCGAACCGAACGAAAGATAGTCAATAAAACCATCATATATTAATAAAAAGTAAATCCATAAGATAGTGGGATTTTTGTTAGGTAATACTACATAATTCTTTCCATCCGTTTCAAATCGAACCAAATCGAAACCAATAAAAATCGTATTGAAAATCGCGCGATATGTCCACCCCTATTACAAAGTTCACACGAAAAAAACATTGTGTGTATGCACACAATATACGATAGAGAAAACTGGTCCTATATAGATCCTCCCCTGGTCAACATATTAAAAAGTAACTGGTCCTATTTGAGTACACAGACAAAGTTGTGGTCCTATTCGGGACCATTTCTTTAATACCATCTATCATCCCCTCGCAAGTGAAGCGGTCTGTGAAGAACGCCGAGCTTGAACCTATGATGGAGAAATTATTGCCGCGCTAAAGGCTTTGTGAGAGATCCAGCCAGTTGGTCCTTGGTGTGAACATGAGGAACATGGTGAAAACCTTTACTAATCTGTTCAAGAACAAAATAGAGGTCTTCACCCTAAATCCAACTCCCAAACACACCCTAAAAAGTATTTATGAAATTAGTACTAAATTAGAATTATTTACAAAATATAACTGTGGTTAGGGAAAAGCCGTCAAACCAATTGATGACTCTCCTCAAATATTTGGAGGAACTGCGTGAAAGCTAGCTGGAAGTAATGTGTGGGAAGAGAGGTGGTGGGGTCTAGGTAACAAAAATCTCTTCCCGGTTGTACCTATGGGTGAAAAAGCTCATGCAACAATGGACCGTTAATATATCTAATTTTCAACCAGTTTCAATAGAAATTTCGTGTTCGGCTTGTCAATATAGTTTTTTCTTACTAACACTGTCTATATATATATATATATATATATATATATATATATACTAGCATGGCACGCGCTCCGCACGAAGGTCCGTGCCCAATAATGGATAAAGACTAAAGCGTATGTAAAATGAAAGGCAAACAAATAACAAGTTGTTTGCAAAAGGGCCATACAAGTGTATTGGTAGTAACACAGCAGTAAGTTTTAGCATGAACACACAAGGATCAGAAAATACTACAGTTTATGATCACTACTTTAAGCTATACAACAAGGTGGTAACCATAATGTGTGACAGAGAGTGAAAGCTGCAGACTAACAGAAGAAGAGCAGATATTGTGCTATATGATGCATAAGATTAGAGCCTGCTGGTACAAAATGTTTGACCCTTTTCGCACCGAATCACTTGATATTAGATAGAATTCCCTATATAGGAGTAAAACGTTTTGAAATTTCAAAATAGGAGTATCATATTTTTTATTCCCTTAATAGGAGTAAATATCTGCCAACTTTGACACTACAAACGTGACATTTTTTTCCAAACTTGGCAGATTACTCCCATTCAGGGAATAAAAAATATAAGACTCCTATTTCGGATTTTGGAATTTCAAAACGTTTTTACTCCTATTTGGGGCAATTTCTGAACTGGGTATTATGTATCCTAATTATGAACGGCTTCCAAATATGATAAGCCATGACTAACCATAAAAGACCAAAAACAAAATTATAGACAAAAACATATTTCTTTGGACAGGTAAACTAATAAAGCACAATTAATGTGAATTTCTTAGCCTATTTATCTCATAAATATGATTCAAAAAAGAGTTTTCAGTTCATAAATAAAAACTTAATAGGGAAACTTTTTGCTTGCAGATATGTCTAAAAATATTAGCCCTTCTCTATCATTAAGTAGTAGGTAACTCAAACGCTTCCAGTTATTAGAAGAATAGGGACAATGAAGTAAAACATGATCAAGTGAGCGAACCGAGACATAAAATCTCGTTTAAGGTAAAGCCGTAAAGGGAAAAGGAAAGCACTCAAATCATAATCTCCAGAGAAAGACGCTGAATTGTTCAGATTTTCTAGGATGCTAAACGTATTAGCTTTGAGAGAGAACTTATTATATCTAACGAATTTAACCTTTGTTAAAAGTGATCAGGTCAATTAAACTTTGAGAGAGAACTTATTATATGAAATTTAAACGTGATTAAAAAAAACTTAATGGAAAAACATTGAGAGAACAGATTATATGAAATTTTCAGATGATAGATACATAATGTCACAATTAAATATAAATATTAGATTTGGGAGATAATATTAACCTGAGAAGACTGGTTGAGAACTGAGATGAGGTCTCCAAGCAGGGAAATAGTATTTGAACTCTGAAAATCCAAAACCTCAGCTCAAAGATAGAAAAGAGTCGTGACCCCTAAGGATGTCGAAATACACGTGAAATATCATAAAGAATACCAGGTTTCTGATTAGGAAAATGAAATGCCCCGGATGGAGCCCAAACAAGCGAGGTAAAGAACGGGTCCTAAGAAGACTTTAGAAATACCAGGAGAATAGAACAAAGCAGAAGCAGAACGGTAATAGACCACTATCTCAAATGCCCTTTTGATAAAACTCTGAAACCTCTTATTATACTTTTGCCTGATTACTCCACCTCCCACATCAGTAGCATTAAATGCAGCCATTGACTTTTGAACCGCTTCTTCGTGTGCTTCTCTCAGTGCAGCCTAAAATCACCTAAATATTATTAGTCTTAAATCAATGTTAAAGAATCCTTTAATGTAGCACCGCGCTTACCTCTTCAAAAGATGTGGGTCAATTAAAAGAAGACATGTATGCCTCAGCAGCTAAGTCATAGGCTCTTTGACATTCAACTTCCTCAACACTTTGCAGTGGACAACAAAACTAAACTTAAAAACCAAGATAAAAAAATGCAGGTAGCAGTCAGAGGTTGATCGGCTTTCAATGTCAACATATTTGGCAAGTTGCTTCTGGAATATAGGTCATGTTAGGAGGATAAAAATTTAACCCACTTTGAATCAACCAGAAATCACTTGATGTATATCTAATCTACCACCAAATAATGTTTCCTGTTATGGTCAGGTAAGTCCAAATAAAAGTCCTGTTCATTAATACAAATCAAGTGATTTATGAAAGGTATCAAAAGTTAGCAAAGCGACTGAGAGATGCAATTAGAAACATTTAGATGAAACGTGATAGAAGTCAAAATTACTCTAAGCAACCAGACAAAATGGGTGAGAATTATCCAAGTTCAAAAGAAAGAGAGGTCTTCACGTATGGATAACGAAGTTGTCGAGGGAGATATTGTATCTTATATCTTATCGGATGTTGGTATGAGATGAAACGGTAACGCGGTGTGAACTTCCTTCCAGCCTAATCGGATTTGCCGTCGATCACTATTTTAACGGAAGAGGACCATCTTAACTCTCTTAGGCATTTTATAAGATAGTAAGATAAGATACACACACACACACACACACACACACACACTAGTTTACACACACGCGTTGCGCGATTTGAGTAAGTGCCCAATCTATATTTTGTTAAAACAATATGAATTTTGTATTTTGATTTGTTTGATTACTACTCCGTATTTGACATTTCACCATCATGGACGACAGGCAAAAAAACAAAATAAAAACACTTAAATAATAATTAACTCCATCAAAAGTGAATATGAGTTTCAATTTGCCTAATCAATTCAGTTACATCTACTAACAAGCCTCGAATTTTTTCATGGACTACTATGCTTGATTGCTTATACTATGTTTCATGTTTTCTGGTAGAGTGGTGAAATAAGTGGCTTGAGAGAAATTGTATTAGAGTGCTAAGAACAACAAAATAATTACAGAAAGCAGCAAAAACATGGCAAGAAACAACAAGAGCTCCTGCCTAATTGGAGGGAAATTTAGACAACCTTACAACTGCTTCAAAAAGGCTTCAAATGAAAGCACCCTGGCAGCTGACTTGGACTACTCCCTCTTAGCCGAGTCTACTACTCGACTAAGGGAGTGGGGGACTCGTGATGGGATTACAGGACTAGTCCCAACGCCTAATCGGACTTGGCCCGAAACTTGGATCAGCGGGCCCAAGCCCAGGGCTGTCGTCTCGCCAGGCAAGCCCAACTAGTGGACCCGGCGATCCAGATACCAAGTCGACCCAACCAACCGGGCCCATCGATAATTTGAGTTTGCACCTCATATTATATATTGTCTAAATTGGACTTTGCACCCCGTTTTAAAAAATCTTTGTTTTTGCACCCTAAACTCATATGAAAAGACAAAAATGCCCATCCATTAACAATTTTGTTTACCTTCAACATATTTCTGAATGAGGGCATTTTTGGCTTTTCATATGGGGTTGAGGTGCAAAAACAAAGTTTTTTAAAAACGGGGTACAAAATCCAATTTAGACAATAATATGGAGTGCAAACTCAACTTACCCCTTCAAAAAAGACCATAAAAGAAAAATAAAGAGTAAGAGAATCTCCAAAAAAAAGGCATCAAGAAAACGTACTAAATTGCAAGGATACAAGCAAAAATTGCGTGTTTGATGAAAAAGTTGGCTGATAAGTCTGATAAGCGAAAAAAATGTTACTAAACGGCCTCATAAAAGTTAATCGTTGTAATGAATGAAAATACGGAGTATAAAATGGGCATATGAAGGTTATAATCATTGTAATGACTCTCAAAGCTAGAGCCATTGTAATCATGCTACAGCTATTGTACACTGCTCGTTTTATTATATTCAAATAATTCTCTATACAAGAATAATGTGCTCCGCGGTGCTAAATCTAGGACAAAACGGATCCCTATATATTAAAATATATTCTCTACTCTAAATTTGTTTTTTAATACTACGTACAAAACTTCCTCCCTGTAAATCCATGCCCTTAATTAGGAATTTTCTTGCTATTAAAAGGGTTAGCTAACCCGTTGGAGCACTTGGGTGGTAACAAGGATCGAACTAATTAGGAACCACTAAGAGAAGAAGAAAATTGACGGAGCAGATATGATGGATGGCCGACGGAAATAAACGGAAAGTTAATGCCCTTTAATCATACGGTACACATGGTAAAGCATGTTGTACCACTCTATTAAGCTACATAATTATACCAACATTTTTTTCATTCCCTTAATACCCCAACCCTCATTGACTATTATAAGATTTTAAGATATATATATATATATACTAGTTATTTACACGCGCGTTGCGCGATTAGCTAAATGCCCAACAATTTTATATTAGGATATGTATAAAAATAATAAATAATAGTAATAATAACCATAATAATATATATTTATTATTATAATATAACCAATATATACAAATTAACAACAGTAATAATAAATAATAGTAATAATAACCATAATAATATGAAATAATTACATGTTTAGGACTAAAATGAATATTGATTGCAAAATGTGATTAGTGATTAGATTAGTAATTAATGAAATCATAGTAACTTATATTCAATTCTTAAACTTAAATACTATAACACTACATTGTAGTAATAGTCTTGTTTGTGTAAATAAAAGTTTTATTTTACTAATATTTTTATAAAAAACCTTAATAATATTTATAATTACAATATTGAGAATAATAATAGTTATTATAATTATAATTAAAAGTAATAAATCATGTCTACACTTTTTTATCTGATCCGATTTGATCTCTATCCTTATGGTCTAAATCTATCGGATGTGATGTAATCTGATTTTTTTTATATCTGATTTTTTTATTTGATATCATGAAATAAAATTAGAATAAGCAGTAAGTAATAAAAATAAAGATGTTTTTACTTAGACTGTAATTCGTCCTAGACCAGATCAAACCACACCAGATTAACAAATTACAGTCCAAGTAAAAGCATCATAAGATGTGATAACAACTCCTAACAAAGAGATGTAGCCAAATTGTTGCGGCCACAAGAGTTTGATAACAAAGGGACAGTTCCAAAATAAAATAATGATGATGATGATGATAATGATAATAATAATAATAATAATAATAATAATAATAATAATAATAATAATAATAATAATAATAATAATAATAATAATAATAATAATAATAATAATAATAATAATAATAATAATAATAATAATAATAATAATAATAATAATAATAATAATAATAATAATAATAATAATAATAATAATAATAATAATAATAATAATAATAATAATAATAATAATAATAATAATAATAATAATAATAATAATAATAATAATAATAATAATAATAATAATAATAATAATAATAATAATAATAATAATAATAATAATAATAATAATAATAATAATAATAATAATAATAATAATAATAATAATAATAATAATAATAATAATAATAATAATAATAATAATAATAATAATAATAATAATAATAATAATAATAATAATAATAATAATAATAATAATAATAATAATAATAATAATAATAATAATAATAATAATAATAATAATAATAATAATAATAATAATAATAATAATAATAATAATAATAATAATAATAATAATAATAATAATAATAATAATAATAATAATAATAATAATAATAATAATAATAATAATAATAATAATAATAATAATAATAATAATAATAATAATAATAATAATAATAATAATAATAATAATAATAATAATAATAATAATAATAATAATAATAATAATAATAATAATAATAATAATAATAATAATAATAATAATAATAATAATAATAATAATAATAATAATAATAATAATAATAATAATAATAATAATAATAATAATAATAATAATAATAATAATAATAATAATAATAATAATAATAATAATAATAATAATAATAATAATAATAATAATAATAATAATAATAATAATAATAATAATAATAATAATAATAATAATAATAATAATAATAATAATAATAATAATAATAATAATAATAATAATAATCATAATAATAATAATGATAATAATAATAATCATAATAATAATAATGATAATAATAATCATCACCATAATAATAATAATTCACATAAAGTTGAATTTTTATCTTCTATCTACATAACACAAAACGTAATGTAGAGGAAAAGATTAAAATGCAAAATTAAGTTAAAACATTGAAAGAAAATCATAGATATCAAGTGCATCCAATAATTAAAGTGTCAAGGCCATATGTTGGAAACCAAACGGTTGATTTCTAACGGAGTTAGTGAGGAAACGTATAGACTATGATGTATGGTACAATGATTTAAACAAATTGTACATGTCTAGTTTGCTTTAGTGTTACACCAACATTTTTATCATTCCTAAAATGTCCTAACCACTATTGGTGCTTATAAGTTTTTTAGATATATATATATATATATATATATATATATATAGATTTAGGATCATGTGAGAACTTGATCTTAGGAGAGTAAAAAAGAATAAATCATAGCCATTAGATTAACATTCTTTCTCAAACTACCGTGAACATATGTAAAAGGCCTTTTTGTCATTTCATCTATGTATTAATTATGCATTAATTGCCTTCAAAACTAAGCTACGGAATTGTGTTGGCACTACTTTGACCATTTGGTGTTACATTAATTACTCCCTTTTCACTTTTTATTTATCTATTAATCATTTCATTCTTTTTTTTTATGGTTTCTCTCCTTTATTTTTTAACGTGTTACTATGAGATTATACTAATATTGTTCTTATTTTTCTCCTTCTATGGAACTACTCTCTTTTTGCCTAATGGTAATTAATAAGTAGTAATTTTTAGAAAATATATTGTTTTACTTTGTGACAATATATTTCTTTAATTTTATTTTCTTCAACTCTATAATAATGTTTTGCTCGCTAATTTGTTTCCAACGTTGACAATATACGTAATAAATTGTGCACTTTTGATATTTTTAGCGTGCAAGTTGTGATATTTTCATGACTCATATATCGATTTACATGTCACATATTTTGAATTTGATCTTTATCATATTTTTATTGTTCAAATTATGCACATTTGAGAACATAAATAAGAAGCACATACCATGACTATGTCCAACATGTTTGGGAATATAAAATAATTATCAAACTATTATTCATTAATATATACGAACTTGAAAATTAATATGTATAAGGTGCATGGTGCACTCAATTAATGTTTTCAATGCAAATGCATAAAAGTGCATAATTAATTAACTATAGTAAAATATACTACGTATACATAAGTGCATTTTATTAAACATTTAGAGTGCATGATATTGATTTTTCAAGTGCATGGTATTGAATTGTTTTTATGATGCACCTCTAAAGTGTAAGATGTGCATGCATATGACTTTTATTAACTTGTGTATAAAGTTTGATTATGCAACTTAAAAGTTCAAAAATTTAACATTGCATATAAAGTGCATATGATTTAAGTAAAAATTTATCAACTTAACAAATAAAATATTATAGCTAGGGACTATAAAGTTCATTTTTAATTATTGCACTTGTAAGTGCATAAGAAATTAACTAAACGTGCAATTACATAATTAGTAATTACATGTTCATCTCTACTGCACTTGTACGCAAGCATACTGCACATAATTTAAACCTATAAACTAAATCTTCCAACCTATTTTTTTTTTTACAAAATAAATGGAATTTAAGTTATAAATATAATGAAAACCGATTGGTTCAAAAAATGGAAAACCAATCATCATAGATATACGCACCAATAAGCTATTTAATTAAGAGCATGGCTCTTTTACAAATATCTCCCTAACGGAAGTTTCCATTAGAATAGTATTACTCAACATTAAATGCTTTCCATAATGACACTAAGAATGACTTATACGTGTCTATATTTATGTTTGTCCGATTGATTATATGGATGGCTAGATTTCATTCTTTTTTCCTCTCCTAAGAGAGTGTTCTCACAGGAACTAACCCCTATATATATATATATATATATATATATATATATATATATATGTGAGGGTTCCTTTGAGAACACACTCCCAGGAGAGGAAAAAAGAACAAAATCTAACCATCTAATAAACATAATCAACGATGAAGATTTAATAAAAATGAGTGATGGCAGTGTAGTAATTAGGTGCAATTATGAAGGACAATTCTAATGGAAAAACTAACGCAATTAATAATAGGGGTAAAGATGTAAAATGATGTTGTAAAACAACCGTAGCACTATATGCACTTCCTTAAAAATCTCATTGTTTTAATCATTTTGAACGGCTAAGCTCTAACTATTCCTAAAAGATAGTTAGATAAGGATATCAATTATCATGCATTTAATTTTTATGAGTCATCACTTGCACGTATTGTTGAAAGTTTCATAATAATTAGGAAAGAATTGAATGACACTCATATTTTTCAAAATACGTTCTTCTATTCAATTTGGACAACAAAAATTTTTCGATCATAAATCTATTTTTAATTTTTTACATTAATTACGGAATTCTTTTTCCATTAAATTTTACAATATGGATTTGCACCATAGCATAGAATAGTTGCACCTTTATTCAAAATTTTATGCACCATCTATTAATTAAATTGAATATCCATATATTTTCATAATAGTAGTTTCAACAATCAACACCATTTATCAACAAAATGAATTTGATGATCAGAAATTACATTTTTATTATATTAATCTGCACTTTTGTCAATTGCACTTCAATGTCTAGTTTGCATTTTCTATAACATTATCCTACACTTGACACATCTACTAGTGCACTTTCATACATTTTTATATATTAGAATGATATAAATAAAATAAAATGAAAATATAAATGCAAGGGTGTGAACTAATTCAATAACTATCATGTGCACTTTAAATGTATAACAAGTGCACTATTAAGGATGCAAAGTTTATCTAAATTTACTTGTTCACGTATGTGAGTCAATGTGTGCACTATTCACTCAATATAAAATGAACTCTTAGAGTACAATTTATATGCACCTTTCTTCTTTAACGATGCAATTAAATATTTGATTAGATGGACTTTTACGTAAGAATGAAGATATAAATGTAACAAATGCGGCGTTGCTCATCACATAATCGTGAAATTGTATTTTGGTGCAACATATGTATATCAAAGGTGCATAATAACAACAATAAGATATCTATATATTCATGATACTGATTAATAATAATATATTGTGCAAAAAGTGCAAGTTAAAGAGTGTCAAAAGTGCACAGATTATTTATAGAAAGAGTATGCAAATGAAAATAAAGTCACACAAAATGATAAAAAATATAATAGTTGTAAAAGAAATTAAGTGGGCCAAGACGTGCAATATGATGATAAAGTACAAAAATTATAAGAGAAACTTAAAGTTTAACACGTATAGGATAAAAAAGAAAATGTTATGCACTTAGCTACAAACAAAATACTATGCAATTAGCTAGTTATAGGTGAGATAAAATAATAGAAGGAAACTAAATCAGCGAAAGAATAGGGAGATATGGAGGGCCGTTTCATCCGGAGGAGTAAAATAAGAAAAATGTGTGAAATGTCATATTAGCCCAAATAGTATAAACGTAACCTTCCCGGCCTATTCCTATGCTAATCCAATGGTTGATATCTATTATTTTTTACTTTCCTAAGATTAAATTCTCACATGAACCTATATATATATATATATATTAATAAATAAAAAACGTTTTTATTTTACATCAACCTTTAGTCAAAAACTTTTACAAAAATCTGAAGATTCGAGTTCCTAGAGTTTTTAAGCTCAATTTTTTTCTCGTTAAAATTATGATCCTATCCTATCATTATTTTATTTATTTTACAGTTATTTTTCAAGAAAAGACGTGGAGCAAAAAAATTATACTTCAAATTTTTATTGCATTGAAATGTTAAACTTTTTAAATCAAAACGTAAAACATTTCTACGGAAAAAATATACACACTTGATTTAATTTTTACATCAAGAGTTTAACTTTAAAATTAGTAGTTTAATTTTTTTTTTATGTAAAAATTAAATCAACAGTTTGATTTTTGATAGAGTATATGAGCTCGGATCCATGATCCGCGGACTCTTGGATATAAAATGGGCAACGGCCCAAGCCCATCACATTACTGGGAGTCTCTCAAACAAGCTCAGTATGTCCGGAAGGAAGAAATGGGCTCTTTGTCCGTACAGTCACCTCGGTCTCATCACCTCGATTGTGACACTCCAAAAATTTAGACTAAATAAACAAGTACTTCGTAATTTTATTAATGAGATAATATTTTGAGGGGTTTTCTTTTTTTTTACAAGAATATTACTAAAATAAAACTTATTTACATAAATATGACTATTCATTACTACAATGTAGTGTTGTGGTAACTTAAGTTCAAAACTTGAACACGAATTACTATGAATTCATTACTACTCTAGTAACTAATCATATTTTTGTAAGACATCTTTATTTTGGTCATATTTATATAATTATTTCATATTTTGACTTACAAAAATAAAAGTGACATTTGTTTTCAATCAAAAGGTAGTAAGTGTTGATTAATAATAATAAAATAATACTAGTAATAACAAAAGTTATTAATAAGTAAACGCATGTATTTATATATTTTGAAAGGGTGTAGTTTGTATATAGAATCCTACGTACTACGTATGATGCTATTCGTAACCGGCGATATAATTATAGCAATACATATTACGCATGTTTGCTATATACTCTTAAAGGCGGCATATTTTAACGGAGGAAGAAACCCTAGTTATCCGTCTAGAATTCTCTATGCGTGTATAAATACTCTGCAATCGACGGAAGCCGCCTCCCACTAAACCTGCGTACGAAGCCTCTGCATCCAAACTACAACCAATACCTTAACCATGCGAACAACAACCAAGATAAGCTGCTAAACGATTGCATCTGCTTCACAAGAGAACGGCAGAGAAGAGAAGACGTTAGAGAAGGCGGGAAACTCGCTGGAGAAGAAGACCCAGTTGTACCTAGGATTGCCAGACTGTCTTTACGTCGGTAGAGGAGAGCCGGAGCTGCTGTCATCAAACCGGATTGCTGCCGTTGTGTACCGCCAGAAAAATAGGATAGGTATCGCCGCCGTCTGAAGCTGCTTGTCGACGGAGAAGGAAATCATCCGCCAGCTTCAATTCGTTCCTACGTGGGAGAAGACGAGTACGTGGTACAGTTTACTGCTACACTCTGTTTTACTCTTTTGGGCCAATTACTCTTTCTATTTTAATTTTAATGTTGGGCATGACATCTATTTTAGTACGGGACTGTTAATTCTGACTTGGACTGAAATTCTGGATTGGCTAATAATAATAATAATAATCCGTAATAATGATAAAATCAGATGGAGATGGAGAATTTATAAATAAAGGGTAGAGGAATTTAACTAGAAGTTGTTATTGATATTAGAATTTTAATATTGTTAGAAGGTGATTTTTGTGAAGATCGAGGTAGAAGCTTCGATTAGGAATTATCGCGATTCGAGGTAAGTTCTACGTCAACCAACATTACGCTTTTCCTCGTAAATCTATAATGATTATTTATTTGAAACTATTTGAGTACTTTGTGAGATTCTAGCTTTTACATTTATACTTCGTATTTGAGTATTTAGAATTATTATGGATTGTTATTGAGGATTATATTTGTGATTTGAGTATTGAATATTGTGTGATATTTTTGAGTATTTGAAGTTATGTATTAATCATTATTGGGATTGAGATTTGAGTTATTTATGGAGTATTCTATATTTTAATCATGTTGGGAATTTTCGAGTTTAAAGGATCGATTAACCCTTATTTTGGAAATTTATGTCTATGTATAATATGTGATGCATTGTTGAATGTTGAATAACTTTGGGGAAATTACGTGAGTAGTAATCCCTGAATTTTTGGAAAATAATAAAGATAAATGAACCTTTCAATGTAAGGGCATCACGGGAGAAATCCGGGATGTCGGTGTCCTCCACGACCTTGACTGTGGAGAGTGATTAGGACTGCTATTACTTGTTGGGATTTGGTGTCCACGACCTTGACTGTGGAGATTGGTGGTTGTTTATTGTATTTAAAATTCGGACAAAAGACCCTATTATTCAGTAGTAGCAGTAACCTAGTCACTTATATAGGGTAATCCCTTTTTGGTGGAGTAGGGGGGACGTTGACGTCCGAACTACTTGGACTTCTTACTACTCGGAGGGCTTGGAATCCCTTTTAGAGGGTGTGCACACTTAAGGTAGAGATTCAGTTTCCTCAGGTTAGAAGTGGTACCGGCAAAAATCCCGGGGTGACCGTACATAACAACGGACCATCGGGCTCAATAAAATGTTGAGCACCGCCCTTCAAATGTATTAGGAGTACAAATTATATTTGGATTGCTGTTTTGAGGTTTTGAGGAGAATTATATTTGAATGGAATGGATTTGAGTTGTTGGATTGAATTATCAAATTATTGTGGAATTTCAAGTACAAATACTTTTGGATTTATTTTGGTTTGATTATGCTAATATTGATTATGAGTGTTTGGAATTATTTGAGGATGATTTTGGTACTTTATGTACATTTGGTATGTTGTAATTATTGTGGTTTGGAAATATTTATTTATATTTGAAGTACTATTATTTTACTCGTGAATTGTGTTATGAGAAGATTTTACAAATTGTTTTAAAAAGATTTTTCCTGCCAAATGTTTTTTTTCTTCAAAAATATTAAATTTATATTTTTTTTATGGGGTTAGGTGGAACTTACTTAGCATTGTTGCTAATTTTTGTTTTCTTTTATTTTTCTTTCTGTACATGATTTTGTACAGGTAATGCTTTGTTGATGATGTTGATTTCGAGAGAGCTTCCGCTAGAGAAAATGTAATTAGTAGATAACATTGTAGTTTAATTAAATTTTCAAGACACTTATTGAGTTTAATTGTCTGTGGTGGTTAGCCTGTGCACTCGGTTAGGTTAGAGCCGAGTGTGGCGGTAACACCCAATTTCCCTTTTGGTTTTCCGCTGCATAACTCTAATGTTTTCAAATAAAGTTGATATTTCTTTTGAATAAAGTATTATTTTTGGGTGGGAAATTTGGGGGTGTTACATCGATGGCGTCACCTCAGCCACATATCCCAGACAACCGCTTAGGAACAAGGACAACGTCAGACCCGGGGTGCACCCCTACACCTCGGTCATCATCACATCGGCCAATAGAGAACACTTGGCCGGAAGTCAGTTAGAGAATGATACGCATCGAGTTCTGCTGCGTTATAGGGCTCTCGCCCATAGAATAGCCAACATGTGTAGTGCATGTAATGCACCATCTCATTTATTACTAGTATACATACCCCCTTTTGGGGAGTTGTAAAGGGTTAGACTCACATTTTATACATTGCACTTTCTCCACTATGGCGCTAGCGGTTTACTGCGAAGCTATGAATTCTTTTTGCATTGAAATGTCGTCTTACATTTTGATTTAAAAAGCTAAACATTTAAATGCTATATAAACTTGCAATTTAATTTTTTACCGCTTCAAGTCTGTTCTTAAAATAACTAATAGATGTACAAAATAACAATGCGATCTTAATTTCAACACTTGAATCAGTTTATGAAAAAAATTGAGTTTAAAAAACTCTAGGCAATCGAATCTTCAAAATTTTATAAAAAATTATGGCTAAAAGTTGATGTGGAATAAAAAGTGTACGAGTATAACCAAAAACTATGTTGGGTGAATATATTGACAGTTCTAATAACAAAAAAAATGAATTGAGAGAGTGAATATGGATTAGAACTAACGTAGATAATTTAAATCAAGCATATTATGCACATCAATGATGCCTAGAGATAGGATAAATTAATAGAAGAAATTTTAGTCTGGTCAGTGAGTAATAAATTCAATTGTTTAGTATGATCACTGGAATAAATTAATGAATTTGGCCATTTTTAGCTATGACTTGAAAAGTAATTTATGTATTGTGTATGAGATTAGAATATAATTGAAGACAACTAAATGAAAATAATTTAATTCTTTTTAATAAGAAAAGAAATTGCTAGTCCAACATTTCGTTATTAAAACTCTTAGTTAGAAGGGCAAAAAATATCCATATCTTATGGTTCAATTCATTGTCATTCTTTGATCATTTTTCATATTTTAACAGCACTTATTGTTTCTAACTCTAGTACATTTTTTTAAAATAACTCTAGTACATTTATGATGTTAAAGTAAGATTTATTATTAGTTTATTTTAGAGTCATCAATAATAATACACAATTTAAATTACTTTTTCTTTCCATACAAATATAGTTTAAACAATCAATAATCTTTTAATTAAGAAAGCTTCCTATAATTTTGCGCTAACTTGTTACTGAACTTAAAGTCACTCTTCGTGCGCGATTCTTATACTTGGGAATAAACTTTTTTCATTCAGAAGGACTCAACTTTTTTTTATTACAACATCGCGATAGCCGGTTATCAACAACCAACCAACCATAGTTGCATTGAATGTTATATACATGGACTAGTATAGTACCCGTGCATACGCACGGGAAAGCTCAGTTGATGCATATATTTTTACTTAATTGTTAGCAAGCTTATCTTATACTTAAAAAACTACATATATGAGAATTCACCCGATCAATTGCTAGCAAGCTTATATTCTACTCAGTAATACCTAAAAGCACTACATATGAGATAGAAAGTTCTCCCGCTCAATTGTTAGCGGCTTATCTTCTTCTTATATACCTAAAAGCACTACATATGAGAGAAATAATTTCCCTCTCAATTATTAGTCGGATTATCTTATACTAAAAAAGAACTACATATAACAGAAAATTATCACGTCCCATTCTTAGCCATCTTATCTAAAACTTCAAAACTGCATAAGAAAGTTATCCCGCTTAATTATTAGCAAATTTATCTTCTAACACCTAAAATCACTACATATGAGAGAGAGAAATTTTTCGCTGAATTTCTCTGCTCAATTGTTAGCAAGCTTATCTTCTAATACCAAAAAGCACTATATATATGAGAGAGAAAATTAACCAAGCATTTCAGCTCAGCTGGTTGTGAGGTTACCGTGCCTAGTGAGGGGTTTCGAACTCCAGGCACACAGGTTTGAAACTCAATAGAGTGAGTTTCAGCCCTGATTACTCCAGGCCCCCCAAGCCCTCCTCCCCCAGACCCCCCTGGAGTAAAAAGAAATATGAGAGAGAGAATTCTCTCGCTCAATTGTTAACTGACTTACCTTATGCCTAAAAGCATTATATATGAGAGATAAAGTTCTTCCGCACAATAGTTAGCAAGATTATCTTCTACCTTATAATACCTAGAAGCACTACATATGAGAGATATAATTGAGACAATTTTCCCTCTCAATGGTTAACTGGATTATGTTATACCTAAAATCACTACTTATGAGAGAGAAACGACTTATGGCTTGATGTTTTTTGTATCTAAAATCTTATATCTAAAAGCATTACACATATGATATATAAAAAAAAAACTCTTCCGCTCAATTGTTATCCAGTTTATCTTACCTTATACTGAAAAACAGTGTCTATGAGAGAGAAAACTCTCCCTCTCAATTGTTAGGAAATTTATCTTCTAATACCTAAGTTCACTACATATGAGAGAAAATATCACCACCCTCAATTTCTCCGCTCAACTATTAGCAAATTTATCTTCTAATACCTAAAGTTCTTCCGCTCAATTGTTAGTCGGTTTACCTTATTATACCTAAAAACATTACACGTGAGTGGGAAAAATCTTCCTCACAACTGTTAGCCAACTTATCTTATACTTAAAAGAACTACTTATGAGAGAGAGAGAGAGAGAGAGTTCTTCCGCTCAATTGATAACATGTTTATCTTCTATCTTATAATATCTAAAAGCATTACATATCAGAGAGAAAATTTTCCCGCTCAATTGTTAGGCAACTTATCTTATACCCAAAAACATTATATGATAAAAAAAATCTCTCATTCAATTGGTAGTCGTGTGCCTTATGACCTAATCTTCTTATACGTAAATTCTTATCCTCTTATACCTAAAACCACTACATATAAGAGAGAAAATTGTCACTCAATTTTTGGTTATCTTATACCTAAAAGCATTACATATTAGAGAGAAAATTTAGCCGCTCAATGGTTAGCCGACTTATTTTGTACTTAAAAGAACTCCTTTCTTATGAGAGAAAATTATCCTTCCTAATTGTTAACCGGTTGATCTTATATCAAAAACACTATATATGAGAGAAAATTATCTCACTTCTTGCACAAATGTGTAATGATTCACGTACACAATAACAATTTTATTTCAATGTCTTCTACATATTTATTACGGAGTACTTAATTATATAATTCCATTTTAATGTACTTTCTACCGTTAGATTGTTAGTGCTTTGAATTTTTTGTTCATCCCTGAAGTATATCTTTTCAATTGCAAGAACTTCTGCTATTTTTATAACTTCTTATGAATAGTGTGAACTTTTAAGTTGTAAGTTTATTTTCATTTTTTCTAAATTCAGTTTGATCTTCTGGCTTCTTATTCTATTTGATAATTTAAAATAGTGCTTCTTTCGATCATGGTCAGTTACATAGTAAGAAATGTACATTTTTTGTTCAAATATTCTTCCAATTGCTAGATTAGGAATCATCTGAAAGTCTTTTGCAAGTCTATCTCGTTTGTGTGTACAGAATTGGAAGTCCACAATAATAACCAAATTCACGTATGTGTGTATTTAAAAATAAGGGGACTATATTTCAATATAGGCACTATTTGAGTGACTAAAAGGGCGAATTTCCCTATTAGAAATGAAACAATTGGTAGCTAACAATCTCATATACCAAGATGTCATATAATATAAAACAAACTTTGATCTCGAGCGCTGAATTATGAGAATTTTGATCTCGTGCGCTCTAAATTGTAGCAGCTGATTTTTTTTTTAAATATGAAAAACAAATCGTAGTCTCGTGAAGTAGTAATATATGGTTAGGGTTGTAAACGAACTGAATCGAGTTGAATAATGAGATTTTGTATTTGTATTTGTTTAATTTTTTCGAATATGAATTCGAATTCGAATTCAAATATGGAACGAACATTAATTTTGATTTGTATTTGTATTTGTTTAACAATACGAATAGTTAACAAAATCATATATAGGTATCGAATCGATTTGAGCATATGTTAAATATTAGTCAAATATCACTTTAAAATAACTTTTCTTATACTCCGTATTTTTTTATGTTGTAAATGCATGTTGTGACTTAATATGTGTTTTTAGAATTTAAATTTAATGAATCAATGCATTTTTAGATGTTGCACAATATACTAACATGAATTAAGTTTATGATTAATAAATATAAATCTATTTCAAACTTTTTGGAGTAAATACTAACACACACATAGTAGAAATTATACTTATAATGTGTGAAATAAGTTGATAACTGTATTTATCAAAGTCAAAAAACTCTAGTTTTATTCTTCAAATCAAATACATAATTATTTGTATTGTATTTGCAAGGCAATTGAACCAAAAAAAAAAAATGATTTGTATTCGCATTTATATTCTGATTTATTACAAATGGGCTTGGAATCTGTACGCATTGAGGGTATTGCTATCTTTTAAAAGTTATTATAGTGTTATAACTATTATTATTAATAATAGGGAAAGTCCCCGAAATAGGACTAAGAAAATTTGAAAATTCCAAAATAGGGCTGCCATATTTTTATTCCCAAAATAGGACTAATTACTGCCAAATTTGGAAAATACTGTCATGTTTGAAGTCTGGTACTGCCAAAACATGACAGTAATTAATCCTATTTTGGGAATAAAAACATGGAAGTCCTATTTAGGCATTTGCAAACTTTTTTAATCCTATTTCGGGTACTATCTATTAATATTGATATTAATATTACTGTTATTATTAATTGAATATATTTGATTAATATTCAAATCGAATACACTGATATTCTTATTTGTATTTGATAACAACTCGAATCAAATTTAATATTCTTATTTGTATTTGTATTTGAATCTTCCGAATTCGAATCATCTTATACGAATTCGAATCGCAAATCGAGCACAAATTATTTGATTCATTTACAACCCTATATATGGTAATGATAATTTTTTTAAAAATTACTCTTTTTACTCATAAGTTTATAATAGGGTTTTATTTTTATCCTCTCAGAAGAAATACTGTTTTCATATTTGCATTAAATTGAGTACTAAGAAAAATAAAGTAAAAGAAAAGAAAACCTTCAAATTGAGTAAAATAGAATTTGGGATTTGTGGTTGTGGCGGTTGAGTTTTTTAGAATTGGAAAGCATAAATTACAGACTTGTGAAATCATGCTTTACTGGTATGATGATAGATTTGATTTTTTAGATTTAAGAAAACCGACTTAATGTAATCTACTTCGCTGTTTTGCTCGGCGTAATAATTAATGATTCTATTTTATGTGTGTGAATGAATGAATTGAATTGAATGAATCCACGTGGCAGTAGCATAGCAATGGAGAGAAATTTGGTAAGATGGACACGTATGAGCTTTTGAGTGTATAATTGTAATTAGATGAGCTATTTCTTTTCTTATATATAAATAGATATCTATAGCGGTGCAAAGTGTTTGACAGTGGTTTCAACACTTGATAGCTAGTGCTTTTGTTAACTACAAAACATATTGTTTATAACATTTATTATTTTATAAGCATTCTTTATTTTTCTAATATATAATTATTTGTATATAGTAATTGCTCTCCAATGCAAGCAAATGAAGAAACGTACAGTATTAAATACTATTCAATTTTGTATGTTATTGAAACTTATGATATTTATTGAGCAATGAAATAAATCATGCGTTACGCAAAAAATATGCATGCATGCCATCACACATACACACATATGTATATGTATGTATGTATAAATATATACGGAGTATAATATAAATTGAATTTTAGTGTGCAGATTAAAAAACATTATTGTGCATTGCATAGTACATATAAAGACAAGGTCTTTCTTCTTCCATGGCAATATTAGGTCACGAGCTCAGGTTGTACATTGTGCGGTGTGTATTTGATATGTATATAGAGAGGAATGTTCAGGTCCGAACATTCCTGGTCCGAACACCGTCCGAACATGGACATTTGGGGCCCTTCCCGGTGGAATTTTTTGATGAAATTTTTTTAGCATGTTCCTCATCAAGTCTAGTTTGTGCATACCAAATTTCAGCTCAAAATTCGATCGGGGAGGCATTCAAATCATTTTTTGAAGTTGACTCCGTCAACATATACATATAAAAACGCAGTCAACTTCAAAAAAATATTTAAATGCCTTCCCGATCGAATTTTGAGCTGAAATTTGGTATGGACAAACTAGACTTGATTAGGAACATGCTCAAAAAATTTCATCAAAAAATTCCACCGGGAAGGACCCCAAATGAGGATGTTCGGACGGAGGGTCCTGTCCGAACGTGGGGACCTGATCATTCTTGTGTGTGTGTGTGTGTGTGTGTGTGTGTGTGTGTGTGTGTGTGTGTGTGTGTGTGTGTGTGTGTGTGTGTGTGTGTGTGTGTGTATATATAGGGGTTAGTTCCTGTGAGAACACCCTCTTAGGAGAGTAAAAAAGGACAAAATTTAACCATCTAATATACTCGATCGACGATAGAGATTTAATACAAACAGAGGTAGCGATGTAGTAATTAGATGGAACTTTGCATGCAGTTTTAATGACAAAAGAAACGGAATTAATGATAAGGACAAAAGTGTAAAAGGTATCATTATTAAATCGGACGATTGGATATCTTTCCTTAAAAATCTGATTCGCTTAACAATTTTAAACGGCTAAACACAAACTTCTCCTAAAATCTAGGATTTTAAATAGCTAGGCTAAACACGTATCTTTGAAAGTTTCCTCATAGTTGGGAAAATTATTTCCATGATACCTATCATTTGAATAATTAAATTACTTTTCATATTTTTTTTTTCATTTTTCATTCATATATACGGAGTAGATTTTAACTCTAGCATATAATAAGTGCACTTTTATTCAAAAATCTATACAACATTATCTTAGATAAAATTTTGGAGTTTTTCTACTATACGAACAGTAATTTAAATAATAATCGACACCTGTCATAAAAAATGTAAACTTTTGTAAACTGCACGTTTATGTTATTAAATTGCACTTTCTATAATACCTTCTTGCACTTTGTGCATTCACCAATGCAATTTCATTCGATTTTTAGTGTATACAAAAGTGCACTATTATATTATTATTTTCTAAATTTGTACATTAGCACTATTTACAAAATGAAATGCACTCTACCATGAGCATTTACATGTACACAAAAGTGCAATATTATATCACAATTTATAAAGTGATATAAATTGTTATAAATGTATTATAACAGATATACAAAAATGCACTTTACATGTATTATAAATTGTGCATTCTACATGTGTACCAAAGTGCACTACTATATCTCAATTTATAACAAGTATACTATGTGCATTTAAATATACATAAAAGTGCATTATAATATCACTCTTTCTGAATTTTTACATGACACTTTTAACCCAAAATGAATGCACTTTAAACAAGTGCATCTAAATATATATAGAAGTGCATTATTCTCTCACACTTTCAAAAATATTTACATAGACATTATGGTGTAGTTATAATACTAAAAAGGTGCAACATATATAGTTGTGTTAGTGCAATTTTTAATAATATCTAGATCATAAATAATATGTGAAAATCCATTTAAACATAAACCCGCAGATATATTGAAATATAAGGAGAGGAAATTATCAAGTTTTTTTAACAAAATGTGAAAATGGATGTCTTCCTTGGTGACATGCACGGAACTTCCGAACTTGTGAATAGTGAAGTTAAGGAAGAATTAAATGGGATAAAGGAAACTATTTTGATTGAATAAAGTAGATGAAAAGTAATTTGATAAAGAATTCTCATGAGAACCGTGAAGCAATTAAAAAGAAATTGGATGATTGGTCATGCAAGATTATAGGAGACAGTTAAGGAAATGAATCAGGTAGATGAGAGCCCAAAGTGAAGAAGAGAACCATGCATAAAAAACGATGCATATGGAATAGATTGGAAACCATGGAGAGAATAATTCACACCCTCCTTAATTATAGGAAGGATTGTTATGGTAATAAATGAGATTGACGAGAGTAGCCTTGTACGAACTATTTTATTAATTAGGATAATGGTGTAATCCAAGGGCTAAGATCTATTCTTTTTTACTCTCCTAAGATTAAGTTCTCACCTGATCCTAAATCTATATATATATATATATATATATATATATATATATATATATATATATATGGACCGGTTCCAATGAGAACCACGCTTAACGTGAGAGCCATGCACTTTTAACACGATTTGGTGCACTATGAGGCTCATCTATTACATTTTTAAACTTTAGTCAAAACATGTCAACATCAAACAAATGTGGTGGCAGATTCGTAAATATTTCGTCAACACGAAAATGTGCAAACGTGTACACACTATAGTGCATCACATTTGTTTAAAACTGGAATTCTCGCGTTCTCACGTTAAGGATCGATGGTTCTCATTTGAACTAAATTTGTGTGTGTGTGTTGGATCAAATAAAAAGTTTTCTTCTCATGAAAAGTAGGAATAAATCGATCTGGTGCACCGAATCTAAGATCTAATGGCTATAAATATGTCAAAAATGTTTTAAAATGGATTTAAAACATGGTAACATTTTGGTAAATATATCTAAGTTTTTCTTCTTTTCAAAAAGTGGACTTCATGTGTGCAAAAGTGTACCGTGCATGAGGAAAAGTGGATGACAAAAATCATCTATGTAGAATATTGCACTTTAGATTATCAAAAGTGGAGATGTTCGCATTTCTCATGGTAACACAACTTTTTATTGGAATTGGACCATATATATGGGGGGGGGGGGCAGTTCATGTACATATGTCCTGATCGGAACCCGTGCGGACAATGCCATCAGGGGACCTTTCCGCTGAAATTGTTTGATAATTTTTTTTAGAATGTTCTACATCAAGTCTAGTAGGTGTACATACGTCCTGATCGGAACCCGTGCGGACAATGCCATCAGGGGACCTTTCCGCCAAATTTCAGCTTAAAACGCAAATTCCATCATGTTAAATAAATTATTCAAAAACACTGGGCAAAAGTATACATATATAAGCGCAATTTTCTTCAATAATTTAGTTGATTGCCTTCCCGATGAGTTTTAATCTGAAATTCGGTTGGAATAAACTAGACTTGATGAAGAACATGTTTAAAAAATCATCAAAAAATTTCACCGGGAAGACCCTCTGACGGCGTTGTCCGCATGGCACTTCCGGTGAGGAATTTAATCAGCTATCAAGAATTAACTGATTAAAATATACTTTGTATTTCGCATGCATGTTATTATACATACATACATTGTCTAAATATAATGTCTAGATCGATCAATGATGAATATGGTCGGCTTTGGTTATAATTAATTAAGTTAACATACATGATATGCAGGGCAATATGCAAGTTGTCACATATACAAATGACTCTAATTCTACTGGTGAATATTTGTGCCATGCAATTTCTGACTTTGCATGGACTACCTTCAAATGAAAGCATGGCCGATTCATTTTGTTCGTGTTACTCGGATTGTTATTCAAATCCAATGGCTACGCGTGGATGCAGATCCAGTGATCTCCCTGCTGATATAGAAGGATTTTGTGTATTGTACTGTGATTTTGTGTTTAATACTACATACCCCAGTAATTCTTCCTGCACGGATTATCTACAAATAACTCGTCCCTTTTTTGAGAGCGTTACACAACAGGGCGATTAGCTAGATCACTGCATCCCGGCCTAATTATAATTGACGTGCATACGGTGTATTGTACTACAACTTTACATTTTAGTACGTAGTATTTCACTATAATACACCACTAATTATTGGGCTATAAGCTTTACATGTTCATCCAAAGTACGTACTTTTGTATATCTCTCCTTAGATCCTTTCCAATGCAAATTAATCTCATAATATATGATTATGACAATAATATGTCGACCTTCTCTCCTCTTGAATACTAGCTAATAGAATAAATATATGTATGAATGTCAAGATGTTTACTAATTGTCATCTTAGCAACACTCCCCAACATTATTATAGAGATAGAATAATGGAAGAATTAATATTCAAGGGAAGAAGTAAGAAAATAACTCACAACTTTAACATTCGATCAACTTTAAAAAAAACCCCAAGAAATGGAGTTTAGCTCCTCGATCATTTGGAGACTAAACAATGCTAAAAAAATTATAAAGAAAATACTATTCTAAATTGAGCTTAAGTATATACAAGAAAGGATATCAAAATGGGAAGGAAAATGGGTGTATTTATAGGTGTTTTGGTGTGGTTGGGTCAAATACTCGATTGGGTATTTGAGATACCCGACCAGGTATTTGTCTAATCATTTCTATTTTGCACGTATTTGTGTTCTTCAGCGCGTCTTTTTGCCCAAATTCACTTCATATCTGACCGGTATGTGAAATACCCGACCGGGTATTTCTCCTTTCTCGTAGAAACTTCGTTTTACTCTTTATACCCGGCCGGGTAAAGGTCATATCCGGCCGGGTAAGTCATCGGATCACACTTCTTGCATGATTGTTTTGCTCCTTTGCACATTCCTTTGACCTTGTAAGATATCTTTCATGCTCTTTTGTTGTAGACTTATTTATTCAAGCTCGAGATCTTCTAAAACTAATAAATTACGCTCTAAAAAAAACTAATAAATTACAATAAATTAGAAAAATAAAAAGGTTGCACCGCAAATGCGCAATTACCACAACAACACACCATAAAAACCAATTAAAAATAAAGTCGTAATCACTCCAAAACCAACACACACTTTGTCCTCACTCTTGTGCGTCCTGAAAACTTCTCAGGGGTCACTCATCTCAAGACTACTCCTATGCAAACACGTTTTACATGTCAATTGAGTTATCTGTGCATAGATTATTTATTTTTGTTCTGTGAAATGATAAGTTTTCGCACTGACGGTTTTTTTATGTGGCTCAAACAAAAAAAATTATGGGTGTGAAAAGCAATTATCTCAACAAAATGAAGAGAAATTCACACTGCACAGACAATTCAACATGTCAAATAAGGTGTACAAAAAAGTTTTGCAACCAACATGTCAAATGACTTGTACACAGTGGCGGAGCCGGATCTAGTGTCAGTGGTGTCAATTTATAAATGTCTATACATAGAATTTTTATTTTTCAGTGGTGTCAATTTAAAATTTTTAAACAAAATTATATACATGCATCCCGGCCTAATTATAATTGACGTGCATACGGTGTATTGTACTACAACTTTACATTTTAGTACGTAGTATTTCACTATAATACACCACTAATTATTGGGCTATAAGCTTTACATGTTCATCCAAAGTACGTACTTTTGTATATCTCTCCTTAGATCCTTTCCAATGCAAATTAATCTCATAATATATGATTATGACAATAATATGTCGACCTTCTCTCCTCTTGAATACTAGCTAATAGAATAAATATATGTATGAATGTCAAGATGTTTACTAATTGTCATCTTAGCAACACTCCCCAACATTATTATAGAGATAGAATAATGGAAGAATTAATATTCAAGGGAAGAAGTAAGAAAATAACTCACAACTTTAACATTCGATCAACTTTAAAAAAAACCCCAAGAAATGGAGTTTAGCTCCTCGATCATTTGGAGACTAAACAATGCTAAAAAAATTATAAAGAAAATACTATTCTAAATTGAGCTTAAGTATATACAAGAAAGGATATCAAAATGGGAAGGAAAATGGGTGTATTTATAGGTGTTTTGGTGTGGTTGGGTCAAATACTCGATTGGGTATTTGAGATACCCGGCCAGGTATTTGTCTAATCATTTCTATTTTGCACGTATTTGTGTTCTTCAGCGCGTCTTTTTGCCCAAATTCACTTCATATCTGACCGGTATGTGAAATACCCGACCGGGTATTTCTCCTTTCTCGTAGAAACTTCGTTTTACTCTTTATACCCGGCCGGGTAAAGGTCATATCCGGCCGGGTAAGTCATCGGATCACACTTCTTGCATGATTGTTTTGCTCCTTTGCACATTCCTTTGACCTTGTAAGATATCTTTCATGCTCTTTTGTTGTAGACTTATTTATTCAAGCTTGAGATCTTCTAAAACTAATAAATTACGCTCTAAAAAAAACTAATAAATTACAATAAATTAGAAAAATAAAAAGGTTGCACCGCAAATGCGCAATTACCACAACAACACACCATAAAAACCAATTAAAAATAAAGTCGTAATCACTCCAAAACCAACACACACTTTGTCCTCACTCTTGTGCGTCCTGAAAACTTCTCAGGGGTCACTCATCTCAAGACTACTCCTGTGCAAACACGTTTTACATGTCAATTGAGTTATCTGTGCATAGATTATTTATTTTTGTTCTGTGAAATGATAAGTTTTCGCACTGACAGTTTTTTTATGTGGCTCAAACAAAAAAAATTATGGGTGTGAAAAGCAATTATCTCAACAAAATGAAGAGAAATTCACACTGCACAGACAATTCAACATGTCAAATAAGGTGTACAAAAAAGTTTTGCAACCAACATGTCAAATGACTTGTACACAGTGGCGGAGCCGGATCTAGTGTCAGTGGTGTCAATTTATAAATGTCTATACATAGAATTTTTATTTTTCAGTGGTGTCAATTTAAAATTTTTAAACAAAATTATATACATATATATGGAGAAAAAAAATCAGTGGTTTCAATTGACACCACACTACAAAGCGTGGCTCCGCCACTGCTTGTACACGCTTTTTCTACACGGGTGTACACCTTTTTTACTTTTCCATTTTACCTTTTTTTACTTTTCCATTTTACCTTTTTTTTATTTCTCTCCTTGTCGACCACTTCATTTCAATTCCCTTCTTGTGTGATCCTCCACAGTCCGAGTTCGTATATGGTACCACCGGCTATACGGTGAGCACCGTACAGCCGGTCTAGTTACAGACCCAATGGAAAAATCGAAAAATAATTCAGTGGCAATTTTGTAATTAATGTAAAAATCACGGTTTTTACTAAATGAGCATTTGTGTATTGTTAATGAGCAATAGTCCAATTTTGATGAGTATTAAGTGTCTAATAATGAGTACCGTATTATTACAAGAAAACTGATATCACAACTAAAAAACGGTGGCATTTTTGTAATTTGAGTGAAAATCACGGTTTTGGTTAGATGAGCATTAATACACTTTTAATGAGCATCAAACGTATTATACTGAGTATTAAGAGTCGAATAATGAGTATTGTGATATCAATTTCATATATTGTAATTCACTTTTTTTTCTTATTTTGTCTTTTACAAAAACTCATTAAATTATATCTATAATCAACTTCTATAGACTTCAATATGCGAATTTAATGTAGTATGATACTTTCGAAATATGCATTGATATGTCATTTTAAAAATGAGCATGATATCAGTATCAAATGAGCATACACAACTTTCAAAATGTGCATAAATATGAAAATCGTAAGGTTTGTTAGTTGGGAGTTATGACATTTCCATTGAGCATCAAACTTCCTATATTGTGATGAAAATAATGGTTTATGTTAAATGAGCATTGATGAACTTTTAATTAGCGCTAGACCTATTCTGTTGATTATTAGGAGTCTAAGATTGAGCATCATAATATCTGCATCATATCTTCTAATTCACTTTTTTTTTCTTTTATAAAAACTTATTAAAAATATCTATTATCAATTTCTATGATGTTCAATATGTGAATCTAATGTAATATAATACTTTTGAAATATGCATTGATATGATATTTTAAAAATGAGCATAACATCAGTATCAATTGATCATATGTAATTTACAAAATGAGCATTGATATGAAAACAATAAGCATCTTTAGTTGAGCATCAAACATTTTTCATTGAGCATCAACACCTCTCTCTTGAGTATTAAAAGCGTGCAATTGACTATCATGAGCTCTCCTCTCGTGTCTATAGTAACCTCTCATGTAATGTGATAGTTTTGAAATATGCATTGATATATGCCATTTTAGAATGAGCATAAAACTAATACCAGTTGAGCATACGTAACCTACAAAATGAGCATATATGTTCAAATATATTTATTCATTTATGTATGCTCATTTGAAAATAATAAGCTTTGTTAGTTGATCATCAAGACATATTCATTGAACATCAAGCTTTTCCATTGAGTATTAGAAGCATGTAATTGAGTATCATAATCTCTACTCTCGTGTCTACAATCAACGAAAATGAGCATTGATATGACATTTTAAAAATGAGCATAACATGAGTACCTGTTAAGCATAAATAACTTATAAAATGAGCATTGTTATGAAAATTATAAGTATTTTTACGTGAGCATCAAGACATTTTCATTGAACACATCACACATCTTGTATTGAGTATTAGAAACATGTAATTCAGTATCATTGTATCTGCTCCCGTATCTATAAAATGAGCATAAAACCAGTACCAGATGACCATACGTAATTTACAAAATGAGCACAAAAAATTCAAAAGCTCATTTGAATTCTCTAATGTGTTCAAATACTCATTTGTGCACATATAATCACAAATATAGTAATTTTATATTAAAAATAATATATAATCTTTTGTTCTCGAATTACAAATATAATTGGGATTGAGTTATTTTTATAATATTTACCCATGCATATTTATTTTTCACTATACTCATTTTAGTATAACACAAAACTCATGTCAGTAACTAACACATTATATTTAATAAACTAATAAATATTCATTTTAAATTAAAAATAGAAAAGTTAAACATTAATGCCTAAAATATGTTATAATACAAAAATAAAACAAATAAGTTAGAAGTTTGATTAGAAAAAGAAAAACTGGGACATTAATAATATGTTTTATAATATTTATATTCTACATTTTCATAATAATTGAATTATAAAATTAAAATTCATAATTGAAAAAAAACGAAAGAGAACAAACATTTAAAAAGCAACAAAAAGAAAGGAGTAAAAAAAGGGAGAACAAAGTCAACAAGCCTTAGCAACTATCGGCGGATTCGGCGCCCAGGTAGAGTATTTGTTGCGTCAAAACAAAAGGTGGAGTACTTGTCTGCAGTGGAAACCTCTGCAGCGATCAGCTCCCAACGGAAAAAAGAACGATCACTAAGATATGTATTACCCTCAAAGTTGAAACTAATCACAAAAAAACTCGGTTGTACCATGCCTTAGATACAGCCGGTTGTATGGTGGAATTTGCCCCATAGTCCACCCTCACCCTTTCATATTTTATTTTCTTTCTTTTACAACTCCCCTCCTCACCCTTTCATATTTTATTTTCTTTCTTTTACAACTCCCCTCCTTTAAATCCAAATTTTTATACTCCGTAGAAAACCTTTCATCCACCAGCTCCTTTATCATTTCTTTGTCCGTTTTTTGACTCATAAACTCTAACCTTGCTAGTTTCCACCGTCCTGCTAAGTATAACCGATGAAACTCCATGCCCATTCAACCACCACATTCCTTGACCTACACCGCCCAAGGTATTGTCTTCTTTTTCTCTTATGTGAATTTTGTGTTTTTAATTTCTTATATGAAGTGAATTGGTTAATGGCTTGCCCTTTAATTATATACACACATAAAGCATCGTGCTTTTAGTAATTTATTTAATTGAATTCCCGATTGAATTTTATACTGAAATTTTGTGAAGACGTTCTACATGTAATGAACAATATGCTCAAAAAAATTAACAAAAAAATCGACCTAAAAGGTCTTCAAACGAGCTTGTCGAACGGAGGGTCCGTTTAGTCTGGACTGACCAGATCTCTACTCATCATTACTAATTATTACTATCGGGAATTTTATCAATTCGGGACCTGAAAGATAGATGAATTATCAATTTGGGACCTGAAATATGAAATGTATCAGCACAGGACCCCACATGATGAAAAACTATCAATTTAGGACCTAACATTTCATAGGTTTTGATTTATTTCATAGGTTGCGGTGTCAAATATTAGGGTAGCCCAAATATATTTAAAGCTTCAACCAACTCCCAAAACGTGTACACCTTAATTTTGTTGCTAATAATTTTTTAATCTTTCTTCACAAAAATTTATTAGTTTAATAAAACTAAATATTATTACAAAAAAAAGTACTAAAATTTTATGAAAATTTAGATCCTAAATTGATAGTTTTCAATCATTTGAGTCCTAGATTGATAGTTTTCTATCATTCGAGTCATATACTCACACATTTCATCTTTCAAGTCCCGAATTGATAATTCGTCTATTTTTCAGGTCTTGGATTGATAAAATTCCTTTGATTGGAAAATTTTAATGCAACACTACTTTTTTTTTGTGAAGAAAAGGGAATTTATTAATAGAGCAATTCAGAGTTACAATCTGCTTTGAGAAAAGGAATAATCTGAGGCGGTGCCTCAAGGCGCAGCAGTCCTCCTATAGCCTGGTCTTTTGCTAGTTTATCTAGTTCATGTGCAACTCTGTTGCAACACTACTTATTTAGTTCAATACTACTTTCTCTTCATAACTTTATCCAGATTCCAATAATTCTATCAGCTTTATAGAATTCATGAATCAAAATTTAAGTGGAAGCATGATATTTTGAGACCTTTCAATCTTTCATCCTTAAATATCGAAGTCTAGAAAAAATGCATATTCCTTCACTAGTTTTTTTCTTTGGCTTGTTTAATTTAATCTCATACCAAAACGGCAATGGCCTAATACATCCACTGATGATGCGATTGTGGTGGCAGCAGTGACAACACTGCTGATGAGTGATGAGGTTATGCACATACGTGAGTAAAGGTCTATTAATATTTATTACCCTGTCGGAGACTAAGTTGACTTTGATCTTAAAAGTTCATACCAGAAGTCTTGCCTTATGCATGCTAGATGCTAGTGTACAAATTAGATAGCAATTAATAATGTATACAAATTAAATGCTAAAAAAACACAACAATGAACACCAACATACTCACATTTTCTCTCATACACACACTACGTCAGATGGTGTCAAAACTCAAAGTTGATGTCAAACTAAGATTATTACTTACTCAGCATATCTGCTCATTTATTGTGATGGCTATCTACTTAACATTGGCTATGGCCTAGAACCTGCTTTTGTCACCTCAACTCGGAGCAACCAGCCACCACTGTGTTCTTGTTCTTCTTCTTCACTTCCATCAACAGTGTAGTGGAAGGTGCAAGTTTCCCCATTAACTAGGCCATTTTTGGTTCTGAAGTCACTCCATCCCTTTGTCATATCACATCTCTCCTTGCTGTTCCCATCATGGCAAGATATCAACACCGGCCATTCCCTTTCCTGTGGATCCTTCAGTACCAAGCTTTTGCTTCCCATCATTCCAGTCTCTCTCATGAAAGTTGCTGGAATTCTCTGCTCCAAATATCCATTTACTCATATTGATTAATACCCACAAAACTCAAGGAAGTGCAAGGAATCCAGGCAAATAAAGAATATATTTAAAGAACGAGGGTAGCCTTATTTTGCTACACTTATCAGTATAACAATCAGAATGCAAAGTGAATGAGTGTTTTTTACTCTCTTATTCAGTTGAAGTGGATTATATGGAACACTCTTCTTATTAGAAAATTGAGCAGATAACTCTACCAAATAGGCTCTAAAGCCAAAGAAGGAAAACAAACTAATATTGCCTACCGCTCTTGATTGGTTGAAAGGTCTCATTTTGATAGAAAATGACGCTGCTGTCCTCTTCCTAATATGTGCGTCTGATGACAATGGCACTACATCACTTTCACGAGCATATGCCTTCTCTGGGGAAACTTTACCTTTCAAGAAACAACAAAATTGACTAATACATCAGTTTATTTATATAAACTATAAAATTAGTATAAAAAAGATAACTCAATGAAAATGACAAACATAGAGATTCTTTTGTAACATTTGGGCTAATTTCGTCTATTTTCTGGCAAGTGATGTTTTCAGATGACTTGCTAGTTATTACATTGGCTATTTAACATTGGCTATGGCCTAAAACCTGCTCTTGTCACCTCAACTTTGAGCAACCAGCCACCGCCATGTTCTTTTTCTTCGTCTTCTTCTTCACGTTCATCAGCAACGTAGTGGAAGGTGCAAGTGTCCCCATTACGTAGGCCATTTTGGGTTCTGAAGTCAGTCCATCCCTTTGTGATATCACATCTCTCCTTACTGGTCCCATCATGGCAAGATATCAACACCGGCCATTCCCTTTCCCGTGGATCCTTTAGTACCAAGCTTTTGCTTCCCATCATTCCAGTGTCTCTCATGAAAGTTGTTGGAATTCTCTGCTCCAAATATCCATTCACTCATATTGATTAATACCCACCAGACTGAAAGAAGTCCAGGGACTCCAAGAAAATCAATAATATATTTAAAGCCCTTAGGGTAGCCTTATTTCACTGCACTTATCAGTATAACAATCAGAACACACAGTGAATAAGTGTTTTTTACTCTCTTATTCGGCTGAAGTGGATTATATGGAGCTCTCTTCTTATTAGAAAATTGAGCAGATAACCTTACCAAATAGGCTCTAAGTAGAAAAAAGAAAACAAACTAATATTGCCTACCACTCGGTTTTTGTTGGAAGGTCTCATTTCGATAGAAAAAGATGCCGCTTTCCTCTTCTTAATATGTACGTCTGATGATAATGGCACTCCATCACTATCACATGCATATGCCTTCTCTGGGGAAACATTACCTGTCAAGAAACAACAAAATTGAGTAATACATCAATTTATTTGTATAAACTATAAAATTGGTATTAAAAAAGATAACTCGATAAAAATGACAAACATAGAGATTCTTTGTGACATTTGGGCTAATTTTGTCTTATTTCTGGCAAGCGATGCTTTCAGATGACTTGCTAGCTAATACATTCGCTACTTAACATTGGCTATGGCCTAAAACCTGCTCTTGTCACCTCAACTTGGAGCAAACAGCCACCACCATATTCTTCTTCTTCTTCACATCCATCAGCAGGGTAGTGTAAGGTGCAAGTGTCCCCATTAAGTAGGCCATTTTGGGTTCTGAAGTCAGTCCATCCCTTTGACATATCACATCTATCCGTGCTGGTCCCATCATGGCAAGTTATCAACACCGGCCATTCCCTTTCCTGTGGATCCTTCAGTACCAAGCATTTGATTCCCATCAATCCAGTCTCTCTCATGAAAGGTGCTGGAATTCTCTGATCCAAATATCCATTAACTCATATTATTAATACCCACCTGATTAAAAGAAGTCCAGAGACTCCAGGAAAATCAAGAATATATTTAAAGCCCATACGGTAGCCTTATTTCGCTGCACTTTTCAGTATAATAATCAGAATACACAGTGAAAAAGTGTTTTTACTCTCTTATTCGGCTGAAATGGATTATATGGAACACTCTTCTTATTAGAAAATTGAGAAGATAACCCTACCAAATAGGCTCTAAGCCAAAAAAGGAAAACAAACTAATCTTGCCTACCGCTCTGTATTTGTTGAAAGGTCTCATTTCGAAAGAAAACGATGCTGCTTTCCTCTTCTTAACATGTACGTCTGATGATAAAGGCACTACATCACTTTCACAAGCATACGCCTTCTTTGGGGAAACTTTACCTTTCAAGAAACAACAAAATTGAGTAATACATCAATTTATTAGTATAAACTATAAAATTGGTATGAAAAAGATAACTCAATAATAATGTCAAACACAGAGATTCTTTGTGGCATTTGGGCTAATTTTGTCTTATTTTTGGCAAGCGATGCTTTCAGATGACTTGCTAGTTATTACATATCTAAATAGATAGAATGTATTCTACAAGAAATAAAGGGTAAAGGTTATAATCACTAAGGGTTGCTTAATAGGAAAGTTTGGGGAATGAGAATGATAGTTTATGCTTTACATAATGCGCTATGGGGTTTTATTTCACACTTCTGGGCATTCAGCCATACCCCTCCCAAAGGGGGCTTATCAGCTTATGAACCAATTGTCCTTTTCTTTAAAAGACATTCCCATTCTCATTCCTTAAAGTTAATCAAGTATCCCCTATGTTATTCCCTACAATTATATAAAATCTAAAGTTAATAGTCACATTAAGACCTTAAACACTGACCCTTTTTTGTGCAACACTGACCCTAAGAAGTCACATCATGTCCCAACACAACATTTACACTACCTCAGTTTCTATGTCATTAATGTTTTTGGAACCTTAATAATTGTTATTGTTATTGCACTCCAGTTATTTTTAAATTTCATATAATGTATTTCCAGATACTGTTTATCACATGAATAACACAACTTGATGTTAAAATAAAAATGAATAACAAAATTAGTTATAGAACAACAGCAACATCACAACCTTAGTCCCAAAAGAGTTTAAACATAATTAGTTATACAAAGTAAAATATTCATAATCCAGGTTAGGGATGGACTACTTTGAAAATCCATTCCGCATAACTTTCAGTAACAGTGCTTTGGACCTGACCTCAAAACACCACCCTTATTTACCAAAAACTACCTTCATTTCATAAAACGTTCTCAGTTTCCATTTTGAATTATTTATTATTCCATACTTGCATCTGGATTTACTTTTTGAACATTTAACAGTGTCCACCTTTTAAATACGCCATGGTATTTCCTTTTTGTGACGGATTTGCCTCCACTTTATTGTTGGACTTTTTCAGTAGGATAGAAGATAAGAAAGAGAAAAGGAAATGGGTGTGGGCTATGATAAATTGATAATAAGGTGGCTGGGTTTTTTATTTGGGGCGTAGATATTGAGAAAAAGAAACCAGCAGAAGGTATAAGAGAGTAGTATGACTGTTTTTTACAATACCCCTTTCTACATCATTTACACTAATTTTTTTTTAGAAAAAATCTATTTCTACTCACCCCTTATACCCACCCTTGTGACAGAAACATGTCTGTTTTGTGTGTGAACGGGATTCATAGACAACAAAATAGCCCCTCACAAGAGTGGGTATAACTATATAAGAGTGGTTGTAAGGGGTGGGTACAAGTAGCAAAACTGAAATTTTAAAGTAAATGCAGTGTGACGCCAAAGGCTTGTTTGGTTGGCGGGTTTTGGAGGAGAGGAAAGGAGAAGAGTGATCTTCACCATATAAATTATTTCTATATTTAGATGGTGGGGGAAAAAAACTATACAGGAATACAAGATCTAACTATAATAATACTCCGTAATTATTTCTAGTCTAAAATAAACCACGTTGATATAAGTTAATTAAATAAAATCAATCTTTTATTTCCTTATCTTTTAAACCTGAAACCAAGTAAACCCGAATATGAGAGGGATGGACCGATGGAGTATGTCTTTTAGTGGTTTAACCAAGTCAAACGACTAGACAGTAGACATCATCCCAAGTCCAGAAAGAAAAAATAATCCTCTTTTACCAAATAAGGTCAAGATCAGCTTGACCCTGGCCTAGCAAAGTAAACTTTAGCATAAACCAATTGAGATAACAAAGTCTAACCACATGTGCAGCTATTAGCTAAGAGACTATGCTACATTTTACCTTTAGTGATAAGATGATCGAGAATCTTAGCAGAGCCATCTTCATTATAAACTTCAACAAAGAATTTGGACGGGGATTCAAGCCAAAAGACCAGAAAATTGTGGAGGTCCAAATGCAGGTCCTTCACAAATTCGGACCAGCCTTCGGTGAAACACTGGGCCTCCGCAACCTCCTCCATCTTCACACTCCACTCTTCCTCAGTTCCTACCGTCAGAACCGGAGATTCCGGCAACCGCTTCCTAAACTTGTAGATAAATGAAGGCGGCAACCTCTTCAAAAAGAAGAGAAAAATCGACATTAATTCTGGAAAAAAGGAAAAAGAGAATGATAGGTCGGAAATTACCAGGTGAGTGGCAAAGTCGTCGGTCAGGACCTTGAAGAAGGCGGGCTTCCTTTCACCCATTGTTAGGGTTTTAGGTCAGTTCTGTCGATAAACATATGATGGAAAAAAGAGGAGTTGAACAACACCTTAAAATTTACCATTTTCTTACCCTCTGTCCCACGCCTTTCGTCCACACTCCACACCGTTCACTCTCCTCTTTCATCTCCTATTTTGTCTTTTCTTATTTCTTTCATCCTCATCTTCCATATTCACCATTTCCGTCTTATGATTCTTATCCATATCTTCCATCTGCATCCCTGGAGTATTTTATTGTGGCGCGAATTAGTCAATTAGAGTCACCTCAAAATGTCAGGAGCACTGCCCTTTTATTCTTAACTTTAGATACCACCACATTCTTAACCTTTTATTAAAATGTAGGGACAATATTTAATAAAATACTCCGTAATACTTTACATCAAGAATGAATAACAACAACAAATATGGATAAGATTATAATATACAAAAAGGGAAAAGAGAACATAGGTATACATACAATCAGAAAAGATCAGGTCCCTCCGGAGGGACGGGAGGGACCGTCCGAACTTTACTGTTTGGGGCGGTTCCCGGTGGAATTTTTTGATGAAATTTTTTGAGCATGTTCCTCATCCAGTCTAGTTTGTCCATACCAAATTCCAGCTCAAAATTCGACCGGGAAGGCAGTCAAATAAATTCGTGAAGCTTACTGCACATTCTGCGCATATATAAAGTGCAGTAAGTTTCAAGAATTTATTTGACTGCCTTCCCGGTCGAATTTTGAGCTGAAATTTGGTATGGACAAACTAGACTTGATGAGGAACATGCTCAAAAAATTTCATCAAAAAATTCCACCGGGAACCGCCCCAAACAGTAAAGTTCGGACGGTCCCTCCCGTCCCTCCGGAGGGACCTGAGCAGTCCTCTACATACAATAAATAGTTCAAAAAGAGTAGGTGTTAATGTTGATCTGTTAAGACATGAGGTTTCATTCTAAAAGGTCAACCTGTTAGGAAGAGTAGCCCGAATCTTAATATAGCACTCTAATGCTTCTCAATTTTTCTGGTGTGGGACATTTAACACCCCTCCTCACGACCAGACACTTTGTCTGGATCGTGTCGTCATTCATTTTTCATCGGTTCGTCAATTTTTTTTATCGTGCCGTCATTTTTCATAAGGGATCTCACACCATAGACTGATTTGGCTCTGATATGCAAAGTATATTGTTCGTTGTATTCATTCTCAAATGGAAGATTACAATATATACACTTATGTACTCTATTCTTCCGTAGGAAATAAGAGTCCTACGGCTACAAAAGTGCTCAAGGGTGGAGCTATTAAATACACAAAATAAATACAACAAAATAAAGAATATACGGAAAATAATGAGGATATACACCAACAAAATCATTAATAACTATTCATTTCTAGTAAGGTAGAAATGAGGTATACAACTTTTTGTTGTATCAAGTTTATGCAATTTTACAACTTATTTAATATGGTTCAAATCTTAGCTCCCGCGGTTCAACTATTAATTTAATTAGAATTAATACTTAACCTAGAACAATGAAGAACATTGATTTCTTCTGTTATATTCATTAATTTGATGATTTTATTTTTATATTTTCACGTGAACTTTTTAAATTAAAGATGATATGTATCACGTTTATCGTCATTTTGCTATACTTTTTTGGTTGTGTTGCATTATTTGTATATTAGTGAATTGTTGAATTGTAGTACTACGTAAGCAATTTCTTGTAATATTTTATGTGAATTGGTTGGTGTGATGATATTTATTAATTGCAAAATGTTTCCAATTTTTTTAGCATGTGTTTGGCATTGTACCATACCGCTTTATACCGTTTCGAAACAACATGGTACTGAATGGTTCTATCCTTAGAACCGGGCCGTACCAGACCGTTAGAAAACTCACGAATACATTACGGGTTTTACTAATTTACCGGACCGTTTCGGACCGCGCCCACCCCTAGATTAAAACTCCATATGATGCGTGCATCATGTAGTGATGGACCCGGGCCGGGTCAAGGCCCAGTCGGGCCTCGGGTCTTGTAATGGTAGGCCCGGGACCGGCCCGGGCAATGGCCGGTTCCGGTTCGGGCCGGGCCACCCGCCCGGGTCATGGGTCGAGCCACCCGCCGGGCCGGGCCGGGCTGTATTTTTTTTAATTAATTATATATTATACAAATTCCTATTAAAAACAAAGTTCAAGTGCATTTATTTGAAATAAGAACTACATTTGAGAATTGAGTAAAAAATAACAATACGAAATACATTTTCTAATGAATATCAATTGGGATTTCCGCCACCGTTGGTTGTTGTTTTCCCTTTGTCACAGGACTTCATATGTTTTATTGGCATCCCGTATCGGTATGAACGCCCCAAGCAACACTCTTTCTTGCACCACCTGCAAGTTGCCCACCACAGTCCGGTCTTCGGGTCCTTCCACTTGTCAAAATTATTTTGCATAAGGGAAAATGTACTTTAATTTCCATATTTAAAATGGTATATGTATAAGTAGGAATGTAGGATAATAAGAGAAGATGAAGATGGAGAAGAGTTGGAGAAGAATTGGAGAAGAGGTGTAGAAAAATGTTAGAAATAGATGTATTTATAGATGTTTTTGAACCCCACTCCCCACACCACCACCCCCGGGACCCCCCTGCCCCCCACCCATAGCCCCAACGGCTATATAGCCGTTTGGGAGGTTTGATTTCAATTTTTTTAAGTTATACATATTGTAAAATAAATTAATTAATTTAATGAATTAAGTAAAACTAAAACTATTTGTACTTAGAAAAGTGGTTTGATTTATAATTTACAAATGTTACAAAATAGGTGTATAAGTATTTAAACAAATTACATATTGTAAATGTATTTTTAATTTAAAAACCGGCTTTATATTTTAGAAAAATAATTTTAAGTCGTTAGTTTGTAACCAATTAATTAATTTGAGAAGTGCTACATATGAAAAAGTGAACACATATTTATTTGAAATATGAAGTACAAGTTTACAAATTAATTTGAAGTACAACTACAAATTTACAATTTTGAAATATGAAGTACAAGTTTACAATTTTGAAATATGAAGTACAAGTATAAATAAATTTGACAAGTGCTATAAAATACATTTTATAATAAATTCTAAAATACTAATCAATCGGAATCTCCGGCATATGTAGAGCCACCATCGGTTGTTGAGTCATCCATAAAATCTTGGGAGGGGGTGATGCTCATTTCTTGAGTTCTACGTGCGGCCTTCAACCAATCGTGGTAGCATATAAGCGTCTCAAGAGACTCTGCGCTCAATCTCGATCTAGATGCCGTTAGGACGTTGCCGGCCGAACTAAATTCTTGTTCCACAGCAACTGTTGAAATCGGCATTGATAGTACTTGCTTAGCCATCCGTGCTAAAATCGGGAACGTTCTTTCTTTTGACTTCCACCAGTCTAGAACGTCAAAGTCATCATTTTCTTCAAAATCAAGTTCATATGTTAAATACAAAGTAATCTCATTCAATGCACTTTGTTCAGTGACGTGAGTTGTTTTTGTTTTTTTTTTCATAAGATTGCCAAATGCAGATTTAAAAATCGATTTTCCTTTAAATGAAGATGTTCGTGACGGGGGAGGGGGAGCGTTGCTATATTGTGCACGAAACTCATTAAATAAGGCATAAAATAAAGTACTAACCTCGTTGTATTCCGTTTTCGGATCTATGTGGTTATCGTCATACATTGGAAATTCACCAAAAAAACGCAAGATAATAGAAGTTGAAACAATCTTCCAAATTAGCAAGTCTATAACGAGGATCGAGAATAAATGCAATACCATAAATATGGGGAATATGCGCATAATATTTTAAAAACTTTTCCTTCATAGAATCACAAAAATAATGAACGAAAACGGCATTCTCAAATTCTTTAAAAGCACTAGCGAGATTAACAGCTTCACGAATAAATTGGTTTGCGGTAGGTTTATAAACATGACTAAAAGTTTCAGTAGCATTAAAAAAAATATCAAAACATTACAAATTTTTTCGCAAGTGTCGATCTCTGCCGCGTTTATAATATAGTTATCATGTTCTTTTAAAAAAGCAGGAAAATGTTCTTTATATCTAAGAACAACTTTAAGTAATTTATAAGTACTATTCCAACGAATACTCAAATCTTTAGGAAAAGCAACATATCTCACACCTCTTTCAGTCAAATAAGTTTGCCATTTTAATCTAAGTTGATCATTACCCCAAATACGTCTAATCCCCCCCTTGATTACCTCCATGGAATCTCCTAACGCTTTTAAACCGTCTTGCACACATAAATTTATAACATGGCATGCACACCGTTGATGAAAAAATCTACCCATCAAAGTATTGGCACCACACAACTCACGCAATCTAGGTATAGCAGCAGTATTATTAGTAGCATTATCGAAACCAATAGCAAACACCTTATCAATCAAATTATACTCAATTAAAATACGCTCAATCAAAATATAAATATGTTCAGCGATGTGACGATCATTAAATTCACGAAAAGCAAGAACACGTTTATGCATATTCCAATCTTCATCAATATAATGTGCAGTCAGACCCAAATAATATAAATGATGAAAATCATCCTCCCATATGTCAAAAAAAATAGTAACACGCCCATCAAAGTTTGCAAAAAAAATTTGTAACCTAGCCTTTTCCGCATTATAAAGCCTTATTATTTCTTTCTTAACAGTTTTGCGACTATAATTTCTAAATTGAGGATTTAAACTACCTTGTGCATAATCTCTTAAAGCAAGACTTTCAGAAAACAAATAAGGCAAATTTTCTTCACAAATTAAGTAAGTCATACCAGTCAAATTTTGTGCATCATTGTAGGAGAAATTACCAAAAGGTTGAGAATTCGCAAACCTCGATATTTGAGTTTGCTTCCCCGTTCCGCCGCCTAATTTTGCATACTCCACGGGGTGCTTTGCCTTAAGATGCCTTGCGGCGGATCCGTATCCGCCGGAGGTTCCCAAACTATAATTGTTGTTGCACCACTTGCAAGTTGCGTGTCAATAGCCGGTTTGTGGGTCCTTCCATTTATCAAAATTATTTTTCATTAGTTCAGACTTACTTTTTTTATTACCGGTGGCGGTTTGGGATGAGGCAGGCTCGTCGGCGTCGTGGCTGCTGGCACCCTCCTCCTCGGCCGTCTCCGGTTCCAATTCCTCCGCATCTTCATCCTCAAGCTCCTCTTCGTCAATGGTCGTCGGCATTTGTTGTTGTTGTAGAAAGCGGTTATTATGTCGGGCCAATTCTTGTTGGAGTTGTTCTTCGGACATCGCATCTTCATCTCGCCTTTGGTAACCCGTTTCAAAATCATCTCGGCTTTGAGATGAAGAACCGGCAAGTTCTTTACCTTTGCGGGATTTCTTCCTCCCAATCTCGTTCCTTCGATTGCGTTGGAGGTTACCCAAATCAACCGAATATCTACCACCTTCCATCTTAAAAATGTAACAAATATTAATTGACAACCAATATAATAATGGATACAAAACTAATGCAACTAATTAAAACTATTTTAATTAATACTTCAAACTAATTTAGTGCAAAGTAGAATTAATGTGTGACTTTAAAATTAAAATTATACCAACTTTTGAAGTACTTTAATTTAGTAAAAACTACTTAAATAAAATGTTAAGTACTTTAATTAAATGATTGAACTACTATTTCTAGAAATATAAATTGAAAATAAGAAAATGTGACTTTAACTATAATGAATTAATGACAATTAACTAGTTTATTGAAGTAGAGTTGTTTTAACAATTAATGAGAATACTAATGAAGTAAATAACTAGTATAATGAAAAATGTAACAACAATGCTAATTAACTAATTAACTAGTATAATGACAAATGTAACAAGAATGCTAATAAACTAATTAACTAGTATAATGAAAAATGTAACAATAATGGTAATGAACTAATTAACTATTATAATGATAAATGTAACAAGAATGCTAATTAACTAATTAACTAGTACAATACTAGTTATAGTAAGTAATATATAATATAATGTTTATAGTATATAATATATAAGTATACTACTATAAGATGAGTAATACACTTATATTTTATACTTTAATATATAAAGTATATATTAAGTAGATGTAGAATGTATGTATTAAGTGGATATAATAATTGTATAAGAATTAAATATTAGAGTATAATGGAGAATTGGAGATTGGAAAATAAGAAAATAAGTATATATAAAATAGATATTATAAAGTATATATAAAAGTAGATATTATAAAATAAGTATATATAAAATAGATATTATTAAGTAGAGAAGTAGATATTATTATGTATTAAGTATATAGTAATAGTTTATAAAGTATATTTAATACTTTATTATATAAAGTATATATTAAGTAGATGTAGTATGTATGTATGTATTAAGAGATATAAGTAGATCAGAGATTAAGTAAATAAGAAATATAAGTAATATAGTATATGTATTTATAAGTAGATATAATAATTGTATAAGTATTAAATAGTAAAATAAAATATAAAGGAGAATAAGAGAATTTGAGAAGATGAATATGGAGAATTGGAGATGAGTAGAGAGTAGGATTTAGGGAGAGTTGGAGAAAAGGTGTAAAAAAATGTTTAAAATTAGGAGTATTTATAGGTTTTTTTTAACCCCCACCCCCACCCCACCCCCAAAGGCCCCGGACCCCCCTGGTACCCACCCAACGGCTATATAGCCGTTTGGGAAGTGGCTGTTGAGCCAAAATGGGTTTTTTAAAATTAAAAGAAATTTAAAAAAAAATGACCGTTAGACCCGGGCCGGGCCACCAAAAACAGAACCCGAGCCCGGACCCGCTTCTCCCACCGGTTCGGTGCCCGAACCGGACCCGGACCCGAGAACCGGGCCGGTTCCGGGCCCATACAGTGACGGGCCGGACCGGTCCCGGGCCGGGCGGCCCGAACCGGGTCCACCACTACGTGCATGTGTTTACTCAACGTTGTAAGATAGGTGTTTGTGAAAATGACTAAATGAAATTTATATCAACTTCTTAAACATTAACCATCTTTTATGCGTTTTAGTAAATGAAACTAATTAAAAACTACATACTTCATGAAACAAATAAATCTGAGCGGTATAAATTTGGTCCAATTCAAACTGCATACTTCACTTTGAGGATGATGAACACGTGGGTTTTATGCTAGGTTATAGTTTCACACTTTTTCGTTTTATTTTTTAGTCTCATTATATGTATGCTTGCATAGTTGCATTTTTTTCTCCAAAAATATAGATTTTAGTATGCTTGCATTCTTTTAGTCTTAAACTTGATTCTTTTTCTTGATACACATGCTTAAACTTGATTCTTTTTCTTGATACACATGTTTATCAATATAATAATTGACTGTCATAGTTGAAACTCCGTTATTCCAATTATAATTTTGTTAGATTATTTTAAACAATGTTTGCTTTATTCCTATTGCAAACCTAAAATTTTCATATAAGATACATAATCAGTTTCCTAGAAATTCAGCATTATGTAGCATTTTAGTTTTGTTATTGTTGGTTCTCCATGAATCAAGCATCAAAAGTGTAGGTTCTTAGAACTTGCAATGATTAAGAATACTCAGGGTCTGCCTGAAGTTAGTATTTTTTTTCTTGGAATATCATGATTCATGATAGGCGGATTTGGACAGAACTACGAAATAAACAAGCAATGGAGCACATGGAAAGCATGCATAGTTGTGGTTTTGAACCTGATGAGGTTACATTAATATGCTAGCAGGTTGTGTCAAATCTGGGGATGTTCAATCCGGCCGTTTGCTATTTGGTAGGATTAATATGCCCAAGTTTAAGCTTATTTAATTTAATGTCATGCTATCAGGCTACTCATAGTGGGGATCAAAATGAAGCAATAAACCTTTTCAGAAAAATGCAGTTTCAAAATATGTGACCAGGCCAGATCGGACAACTTTGTCTATCTTACTCATTTCACACTACAAGAAAAGTGCACATAGACCGCACGTAGACCAATTTTGTTTTTTGCAATGTGCGCATAACTGTCGTTAAAAACACTATTAACCACACATTTTTTTATTTACCACAGACAAAACTGTGGTAAAAGGTCAGAGACGACAGTTTTTAACTATGGCCAATGTTTTTACCACGGCTGTTGTGGCGACGCACGTAAGACTGACGCAAAACTGTCGTAAATGTTCCTCCTTATGTTTTTACGACAGTTTTGCGACAGTTTTACGTGCGTCGGCACAATAGTTGTGGTAAAAACACTGGCCACAGTTAAAACCTGTTGTCTCTGACCTTTTACCAGATTTTTGTTTGTGGTAAATAAAAAATGTGTGGTTAATGGTGTTTTTAACGATAGTTATGCTGCCATCGCAAAAAAATTGTTGTCCATGTGCAGTCTATGTGCACTTTTTTGTAGTGTCATGTGCATAAATATCACTTTTGGAATATGGGAAATAGCTCCATGCTTCTTCATTCAGAAACAATACCCAAGGTGACATGTACGTTGCTAACAGTCTTATTGGCATGTACTCAAAATGCAATTGCATAAAGATGTCAACTTTTAAATTTGATAGATTGTCTTAGACTCTCAGTTAGATATAATTTGTTGGAATTCCATGATTTAAGGTTTAAACCTCATTTCATTGGACAAAGAAGTTTCTTTTTTTAGGAAAATGGTGAAGATGGGAATACCTCCTAGCGAATTCACTTATGCATCTATATTGAGCAGTTGTGCGAATTATAATACGGAGTAGCTATTATTATTGCTGCGAATTCTCTTATGCATCTATATTGAACAGTTGTGTGAATTATAATAGCTATTATTATGGCCGCGAATTCACTCATCTATATTGAGCAGTTGTGCGAACTATAATAGCTATTATTATCGTTTTTTGTTCTTGCTACGTATTAAGTTTTTAGGGTCACTATTGTCACAATTTATTATAGAAACCACCTACTCTATTTCATATAGTAAAATAAATAATATAGCCAATTAACATAATTACACAATTTAAAGAATATAGACCAAATTTCCGCACGAGTTTCAAAAAATATATTTATAAAAATTAAAGGATTTTTTTATTATCAACTAAAAGAAATATTACTTTAACATTAGGCAAAAGCTTTTGCGCCTTGCGCGATCAAACGCTAGTATATTGATATGTATATATGTGATCAAATTGACTTGTGATGTGACAGATATATATGATGTGGAAATTGAGTTTAATTTGGACGTTGACATGGCACGATGACAGTCAGAAATGCACCTATTTGTGAAATAAGATTAGAAAGTACCTCTTCCCGAGAAAAAAACTCAGTCTGAACTGGTCTTTTTGAGTTTGGTTTGAGACTGAAAACAATTCAAGTAAAAACATCTTTACTTCACTAATATGTACTTGATGGAGTATATGGCCCGGGAACCCCCTGCCCACAGACTCCTACTATTCCAGCATAGGCCCAACAGGCCCAAGAAGCATAGGAGGCCCGAAGCACAGCGGCCCAAGCCCAAAGGAGCCCAAGGGGCGCCTGGGGTAGCCTTCGGCAACATGGCCGAAGACTCCAAAATTCACAGGACAGCCAGTTTCGAGCATACGAAGCTACTGGGAGAAAATGACAGAAATCAAGAGCCTTCGGCACTACCGTGCCCTCGACATAAGGGAAGCTTTCGGCTGAACCAAGCCTTCGGGTACACAGACCCCTCGGCTGCAGGGAGAGCCTTCGGCTAATAGCTCAATCATCGAAGATTCCCTTTGGAGACAAGCAACCACCGCATTTAATGCAGCGTCACATCCACCCACCGCATTTAATGCGGTGCACATGCATATGCCGGTGCCACCCGATTGAGGTTACCCCTCGGCCGTCAGATTGTTGACACGTGTACCCTCATCGCATTTATGGCTACTATAAATTGCAGCCCTTATTCTCCTTGTAAAGTACGCAGATTTCATTTAATACAAACGACTCTCTCTCCTACTTGTTTGCTCTGACTTCTCTCTAGGTTATTCTCATAATAACCCCTCGGATAAGCTACCCCCCGGGTACACTGTCCATCAGTACTCGTACGGCCACCCGTACGACTTCCACCATACAATTGTGGCATTTTCACAATTTTGATGAAAATCTCATCTTTAGTTAAATGATCATTAATGGACTTTTAGTGAGCATCAGACCAATTCAGTTGCGTATTATACCCTAATAATGAGTATCATGATGTCTGCTTTATATCTTCTAATTTACTTTCTTTTTCTTACTTTTTATAAAAAATCTTAAATTATACTCCCTCCGTCCCGAAAACAACTTCCCGGTTGGACTTTCACACACTTTTAGGAAATAAATTTGACTTTACTGTAGAATGCACTGTTTTGCACTGTTTAAACACTGTTTGGCACTGTTTAAACACTGTTTGGCACTGTTTATCACTTTTTTTATGTAGATAATTTGCCAAATAAGGAAAGTATTGAAGTGTGAAGTTAATTTTGGGACATCCATTTAAGGAAAGTGGGAAGTTGTTTTCGGGACGGAGGGAGTATATGTAATCAACTCTTATTAATTTCAATATGAGAATCTATTTAATATTATATTTCTGAAATATGCATTAATATGAAAAGTGTTGGTTCTGTTAGTTGAATTTCAATACATTTTCGTTGAATATTAAGCTTCACCTATTGAGTATTAGAAACTTACAATTGAGTATCATAATATTTGCGCTCATGTCTTCTAATTCACTTTCATTTACTATTTTTTTTTATTTTGTAAAATTGCATAAATTATCTATAATTAACTCTTATGAATTCCAATCCGTGAATCTAATCTAATGTAATACTACTATGATACTTTTGAAATATGAATTGATATGATATTTTAAAATGAGCATAATACTAGTACCAAATGAGCATACATAACTTACAAAATGACTATCGCAAAATTCAAAACATCTTTTGAAGTCGATAATGTACTCAAATACTCATATGTGTACGTTCATTTTTGTAAATCGTTATATTCATTTGAGCATAACATAACTAATAGTGTAGATTCAATTAAGTATCAATTATTAGGCAGTACTCTAATTGTAACTGGAGACTTATAATCTATTATAAATATACACTCGGGGCTACCAGTCTGATTAAGCATGTTTATTATTCTCACATGGTATCAAGAGCCCTAGGGTTTTAATATATTTTTTCGTTCCTATGGCATCGATCGCCTCCACCGGTACCGCCGCAACAGCGTCGCGTACCTCGGCCGTGTCGACGATTACTTCTTCCGCTAGCACCGCATCAACGTCGAACGTCTCGGCAGCGCTGGCATCATCCATGATGGCTTTGGTCACCTTTTCTTTTGGCTCCACTGCATCTGTTTTGCAGCCTTCTATTGCCTTGTTGCCGTTTCCTCATACTTCATCCACCCTTGATATGTCGACATGGACGCCGCCAGTCTTTGATTGGTCCTCACCGCCACCTCGTGTCCGCCCCAGACCAGATATCGAAGCTCCGTCCATCAGCCTCGAACCAATGGTGCAGTTTGCTGGTCCTACTTTCTCGGGTTCGCCGGGTGTCAATCCACCACCTGCGGTTCGTCCGATAGGTGTTCGGACAAGTACATTGGCTAACTTTGATCGGCGCTTGAGGCAATTGTTCAGTCTATGGGATTCTCCACCTCGAATGTTACGAACATTGTTACCACAAAACTTGATACTGTTGAAGATTATGTTCCCTGGAGAACTCAATTTGAGTCTTTTTTGGTTTCTCATTGACTGTTGGGATTTCTAGAGGGTACAATTTCTGCTCCTCCTCCTTATGTTCTTGATGCTCTTCGTAGAGAGGTTGCTAATAATGAGTATTATTACTAGCTAAAGTTAGATTAGACAGTCCGTTCTTGCCTGTTTTCTACTTTATCTCGTGATATACTTACTGAAGTTCATACATTGAAAAATTCTTTTACCATATGAGATCGTCTGGAATCTCGTTTTATGGCTGCTAGTATGGCTCTTTCCATGGAATTAAAACGCTCACTATCTGCATGCAAAAAAGAAAGAAACTCAGACCATGGAACAATATCTGCGTGAAATCCAAAAGATTGATGATGATCTCGCTACTATTAACTCTCCCGTGACCATGAAAGAACTTCTTGAGCGGACCCTTCTTGGTTTGGGTTCCGAGTATGAATCCATGATGACTACCTTGACCACTTTCCCTGAAGGACTCACGTTTGACAAGCTTCGTATAAAATTAGTGGAACAAGAGCAGCGTATTCTTAACCTCCGTTCCCAGGAGGCTGCCTCCTCTCCGACAGCCTTTGCTGCACAGCCCGCCAATCCAGCAGGTCCCGGGAATGATGCTCGAGGTGGCTATCAACAGCAGGCAAGGGGCCATGGTCGGGGGAACCGCGGTCAGCGAGGTCGGGGGAACTGTGGTCTAGGTCGAGGGTATGGCTAGCAGCCGGGTTGCGCAGCCCCGCAACCTCCTTACTACCAGTCGCGGCCTGGACAGGGCGGACATGCCGGATATTTTCAGCCGAGGTATTTTCAGGCCACACCAGCGGGTCAACATCTGCAAAGAAGGCCAGGTACAGCATTTTGTGATTCCATTTATTCATCGTTTAATACGAATCCCTATTTTGTTGCTGGTACTAACCTTAGGTCTCCAGGCTCGCCATTAGTTGATGGACAATTTGGTTCTATTCCCCCGCCAGTTGTCTATTAAATTTGCTATTCTCCAGGTCATTCCGTTGTTTCTTGTCCGTCTCGTTTTAATCAGCCAGCTGCTCCTGCACTTGCTGCACCACTGAGTGACCCAAATGACACTGTCTGGTTTCCAGACTCCTGTGCTTCTGCCCATATGACCTCTCAAGAAGATTGTAACACCATCCCCAAATGTATTTACTTTTAAGTGAATAAGGTATTCAACCTCATGGAATGGTTAACGAATTTACGATGTTGCGAATTTCTATTAATTCTTTCGCGTGAATAGTAAATTTGCACGTGGGGCCCACACCAAGAGCGGGGGCCGCCCAAAATTCCCGAAACCATATTTTTATTCATCTTGGTCGATATAATATTTATATAGTGGTGGATAAATTATTTGGGCCAAAGAAAAGACATAATGTGGACCGGTTGGTCAAAAGTGGCTAAAATACCAGTTTTGGCAATTTCACATATAACAGCCCGAAATGAATTTCAGAGGCTTATAAATAAAAGTTGGGGAATGTATATTCATTATGAGAGTCATAATGATTAAGCTCATGTAACATATTTTATTTGACCCGATAAACTAAAATATATTTAAAACAATCCGAAAAATACAACTTTCGGGACCGATTGTACATGTCGGGACACAAAGAGATGACCTCCCCACATGAGTGGGGGCCACCCCACGTTTTTTGTGCTGAACAAGACAATTGAGGGGCTGCACAACATGGGTTGAAGGGTTGACATTGGTGGAGAGTGATGGGTGGGTGAGAAGTGACCAAATGTGGCCCAACTCTCTCACTCATTTGCCTATTGAGACAAAGAGGAGTACCCTCACCCCCTCACCCTCTTTGTGCGGCCAAGACACCCCAGGAGAGAGGAAAAGCTCCCATAAAACTACCATCCTCAATAGCTAAGGACAAGCTCAAGCTCGAGGAGGTCCAAGGGAAAGGTTTTTAGAAGGAAAAAACTAGGTGGATTAAGGTAAGGACCTTATAATGACTTTTCCTCTATTCTTTATTTATCATATGACTTATATGTCATATGAAGAACCCTTAGGATTGTTCTACATGTTATGAGTGTGGAATAATGGGTTGGAAGTTGGTTCTATGTCCAAAAACGGACTTAGATGCCAAAACGGCCAGTTTGTCGGGAAATAACCTTTTGGAGGTTATTTGTATTGATTAGGGTTTTATTATGTTAAAACCTTGTTAGGAACTTGATTTAAAGTATTTTGAGCTTCGCCGGAGTTTCGCCGGAATCGGTCAAAGTCCGCCGGAGTTGGTCAAAGTTCGTCGGAATTAGTCAAAGTTCAATTGCGGAGCGTAGAACGCGCTAAGGACGCACTGAAGGTGAGGATGACCGATTATATTGCTTATAATCTTTGGGTTGATTTCATGAGATTTCCTAAATGAATACAAAATGTGATTTGTATGGATTATTAATGGTTAATAATGCCTAAATGAAATTATTATTGATTATGGTGTAGTTTACATAATATACTAATTTATGAATAAATTGTGTATGTTTATATGTTATGAATATGATGGCATGATAGTTGTATCAACCATGAATCTCATTTGTGATGAGTATGTTTTTATTTCATGAGAAGAAGCCATGAAAGTATAAAAGTGGTATTTTGATATTATGGCCAAATTACACATGAAAGAAGAATTATTTTGAAATGAGTAAATAACTAGTATTTAAATATTAGTTGGGATTTTAGTTGAATAATGGATGAATGGATCCTAAGAAATTGAATTGTAAAGAATCAGTGATTATTGAGCTGGGCTCTAGACCGTAGTAGATATCGGTGATTATTGAGCTGGGTTCTAGACCAATGTAGCTGACGGTGATTATTGAGCTGGGCTCTAGACCGTAGTAGGTAATGGTGATTATTGAATCGGGCTCTAGACCGTAGTAGATAACGGTGATTATTGAGTTGAGCTCTAGACCGTAGTAGATAACGGTGATTATGAGCTAGGCTCTAGACCGTGGTAAATAACGATGAATTGAAACTAAACGAACGAAGTTAACTATAATATGATAACACCCTAGTTTTAGGGTCTTAGAAATTGAAACATTGATTATACTTAGTATAGTTGTCATTGTACTTGTCAAATGCTTCCAAGTATTGACCTCCCCTTCACGGGGGAGGCCACCTCACAGTTTCAGGTAGGAGTTGAGCTTGCTACCAGTACCCGTTATTGGGAGGATCAAGGAAGGAAGACGTGGTTCGTGCTTCCTCCGCTTCTGTTTTAAAACATTTAAATTAATGCTCATGGTAATATTTTCTGAATAACTATTATTTTGGGGCTTGTATGCCCATGTTTGCCGAGTGTGGCTTGAACACTGGTTATATTACTTCCGCTGCTTTAAATGAATATTTTACATTATGTTGGTTTATGGATGTACTAAGTGTGAATGGTATACAAGACGCCTTGTACAGTTTGGATGAGTTGGACTGCGGTTGACTATTCGTATTGTACGGAGGGTTTTCGACGTGTCTGGCAGGTCCGGGGCGTGACAGAGGTATTTTAGTTAATAAATCTATTTATTCTGGACCACTTGTTGTTATTGTTGCGAATGGTACTAATTTATCCATTAAAAATATTAGTGATATTTCCATTAATTCTCAGTCAAAGCCTCTACACTTACGATCTGTTTATCATGTTCCTCACGTTAAATATAATTTATTATCCATTCAAAAGTTTTGTTCTGATAATAATTGCATGGTGATTTTTGACAAAAATTCTGTTTTTATTAAGGACAAAATCACGAGGGCGGTTCTTCTTCAGGCTTGCAGTAGCGGCAGTCTTTATCCCATTCGTTTTTCTTCATCACCACTGTTGGCTTTGTTCTCTAGCGCAGCACCTGGACCACTTTGGCATCGCCGGTTGGGACATTGTGGCACTAGAGTTTTAGATGGTCTTAGGAAGTCCGGTCAACTTAGTAGTCTTTCTTCTTTTAGTCAAGATTGTATTTCGTGTCGATTGGGTAAATCTTAAAGATTACCCTTTCAAGATGCTTTTCATAATTCTAGTGAACCTTTATTTTTAATACATTCTGATGTTTGGCAATCTCCTGTGATCTCGTCTTCTGGTTTCAAATATTGATAAGTCCATATTTAGACACGCATTTGATGCGTGTTCAAGTCGGATTTTGATGATTTTCCTGGCTTTAAGGCGTTGCAAGTCTCAATTTTGGCTCAAGTTGTGTTTAACAGGCGTTGGATCGAGTTTCATAGCATTTGGAGTTGATTTGAAGAAGTTAGAGTCCGGCAATCGGCGCTTGAGAGGCATTCGGGAAGGGTTTGAAGGCATTCGAGAGAGATTTGGAAGATTTGGAGGCCACCGGGAGATTCACGACGAAATTCTGGTGAAGAAAGAGCATTTGGATCGACGTCGTAGGCATTCGGGAGCATTCGGAACGAGAAACGAAGAAAAACAATGAAGAAATGGTCAGGCACGATCGTGCCTGCCATCTGAATCAACGTGAAGCTACTGGCAGCCAGACACGATCGTGTCCGGCGCAGGCACGATCGTGTCTGCATATTTTTTGCGCGTTTCTTCCGCAGGCACGGTCGCAGGCACGATCGTGCCTGGCACCGTGCCTGGCCGCGATTTGTCCTAATTCGACCCGAATTCACTGTTTTCTATAAATAAGGCCTCCATACCCACTTTTGGGGTTACGAACATTACGGAGAGGCCTAGGGACGAATTTACTTGCGTTTTTACGATTGTTTACTCCAAGACCCTGGGATTATTTGTAAGTTCATCTTTTTAATTAATGACAATTTATTCTATTCATCTCAATTCTGTTGATTCTTCAATTATGAATTGTGAGTAGTTTAATTAGGGATTTGGGGTTGATGAAGGGGTTAATCATGATTGATGGCTAGATTCTTGTCGGTTTAATTGCATGAATGTCGTTTAATTTGTGTTTGAATAATTTAATTGATATCTCTTGTAACCTAGACTGCAGCTAGAATTACAATTGCTTATAGAATAAATTAAGAGAGATCTAATTTGTTCTAGGACACATTCACACACACTTAATCGTTCGCTAAGAGATTAGTAGCGATTAAGGGGCCGTAAGCTCGCTCGTCTTGGCAATAATTTAGGATCTTGTCGCATGAGAGATCAGCCTGGTCCCCTAAATTATTGTACTCTACGCCGCGAGAGCGGTAAGAACTTAGTAATGATTAGCTAGGCTCAATTAAATTAAATTCATGTGATTAGACTTGTTCTGCCAGAGATCTGGTTAACCCCGGAATCAATTCATGTTCCCTTCGTCGTTAATTGAGAAGAAACCACTTTTATTTTAATCGTTCATCTGCATTAGTTTAATTTTAATTCACCAATCAATCTCGCACACTTGCATTTATTTATTTTTATTTCTTTTTAATCGCTAAAGTTTAGTTAATCTTTATTTCCCTTTTGTCCGTCCCTGTGGAGACGATACTCGTACTTTACACCACTTTTCTACAACTATTTTAAGTGCGAGAAAACACACATTAAATATCATGTGTCTTTTATTGATGATTATTCTTGTTTTACATGGATATATCCTATGCATCGTAAAAGTGAAGTCTTTACTCATTTTCAATCTTTTAAGAGACTGGTGGAAAATTTATTGGACCATAAAATTAAAAATTTTCAAAGTAATGAATGGGGTGAGTTTGGTAATTTAAGTATGTGGTCTTTTTTTAATTCCTATGGAGTCCTTTTTCAAAAATCATGCCCAGATACCCCTCAACAAAATGGTTTAGCTGAACGAAAACATAGGCATCTTCTTGAGCTAGCAAGAACCATGCTTATTGATGCTGGTTTACTAGCTATATTTTGGGTTGAGGCTGTTTTAACAGCTACTTATTTTATTAATCGTTTACCCTCTACCAAATTTACTGGTTTTTCTCCATATCAAAAACTCTTCCACCGGGCTCCAGACTTCTCTTTTATGTGTGTCTTTGGATGTGCATGTTACCCAAATTTTTCTGCTACTTCTGCAAATAAACTTTCTCCTCGTTCCACTCAGTGTGTTTTTCTCGGTTATGCTTCTGAGTATAAATGTTATCGTTGTCTTGATCCTCAAACAGGTAGGATTTATATTAGTCATCATGTTGTGTTTCATGAAAATGTTATTCCATATGCTCAGTTAGTGTAACACTTGAGATTTAATATAAATGGATTAATAGTACTACTCATACCAACAGAGGTGCATCTCCTTTTAAGGGAGCTCATTCCCCAAGAACTCCAAAGTTAAGCGTGCTTGCACGGGAGTAGTCTTGGGATGGGTGACCCCCTGGGAAGTTTCTTAGGGCGCGCATGAGTGAGGACAAAGTGCGCGGTAAAGGCTCGTGGTGGTTTGTGAGGACAGTACTAGAGGTCTGGAGTAACTACTTCGGGTCCTGCGGGGCCGGGGTGTTACAGGTGGTATCAGAGCAACCCTGCGACAGTGTGCTGACCCATTGGATATCGGGCGGGCACTTAGCGGGGGAGGATTCTGGGATTTGATTGAGATTTGAGATTGGTTCAAGGGCGCAACGAGGACGTTGCGATCCTAAGTGGGGGTGATTGTAACACTTGAGATTTAATATAAACGGATTAATAGTACTACTCATACCAACAGAGGTGCATCTCCTTTTAAGGGAGCTCATTCCCCAAGAACTCCAAAGTTAAGCGTGCTTGCACGGGAGTAGTCTTGGGATGGGTGACCCCCTGGGAAGTTTCTTAGGGCGCGCATGAGTGAGGACAAAGTGCGCGGTAAAGGCTCGTGGTGGTTTGTGAGGACAGTACTAGAGGTCTGGAGTAACTACTTCGGGTCCTGCGGGGCCGGGGTGTTACAGTTAGCGAGTCAATCCTCATCTGCGTCGTCCACATTGCCACCGTGTCCTTCTTCTTTTTCCATGTCTTCGCCTGTCTCCTCCACCGCTACTGGACAACAACTACTCCTCCGGTTTCTCTCCCTCCTTCCTCAGTCCGAGTTTCCCAGGCCGTTCCTGAGGTTCCCGAGCAGCAGCTGGGTTTGCTGGACAGCTCCAGCTCGGCTTCCACGTCGAGCGCGGCTTCTCGGGTTGATCCCAGTCCGTCGGCCATTCCGGTTTCGTCATGTCGGTCCTCGCCTGGGTCTGAGGAATTGAGTGAGGTCCCTACATCCTCTCGGTCCTTAGTTCAAAATATTCATCCCATGCATACACGCTCAAAATCAGGAATTTTTAAACCAAAAATGATTTTTAATTTAAATATTGAGGTTTTAATTCTTGATCCTACTTGTTTTTCTGAGGCAAATAAACATCTTAACTGGAGGGCTGCAATGGCTGAGAAATTTAATGCACTTATTGCTAATAAAACATGAGAGTTAGTGTTGTTTGACTCTAATAAGAATGTGGTCGGGTCTAAATGGGTCTATAAAACTAAATATCGGTCTGATTCACTTATTGCTAATAAAACATGAGAATTTAATGCACTTATTGCTAATAAACCATAAAGCATGTCTGGTTGCTCAGGGGTTTAAGCAGCAGGCTGAAGTTGATTTTCTGATACATTTAGCCCTGTTATTAAACCCACTATTGTTCGCATTGTTCTTACCTTAGCCGTTTCTTATAATTGGCCTATTCGTCAGTTAGATGTTAAAAATCTTCATGGTAATCTAACTGAAGAGGTTTATATGCGTCAACCACCTGGGTTTATCCATCCACAGTTTCCTCGTCATATTTGTCGCTTGCGCAAGGCCATATATTGTCTTAAACAAGCTCCCTGGGTCTGGTTTTATCGTTTCAGCAATTTTCTCATGACTCATGTTTTTGTGTGTAACCGAGCAGATAACTCTCTATTTATTTTACGTCATGGCGCTCGACTCATTTACTTGCTCTTATATGTGGATGATATTATTGTTACAGGAAATTCCTCATCTCTCATTAGTCATTTTATTTCCTCTTTTAGGGAAATATTTTGCTATGAAAGATCTTGGTGATATTCATTTTTTCTTGGGGGGTTCAGGCTGTGCGTAATTCGACTGGTTTATTTTTATCTCAGGCCAAACATGTGTCAGACCTCTTAACCCGCTTTTATCTTCACACCCTTAAATTCTTTCTCTCACTGATGGTGAGGTACTTGCTGATCCTACAGAATACCGCAGCATGGTAGGTGCATAGCAGTATTTGACTATGACTAGACCTGATATTACATATGTTTTTCACTTGGTGTCTCAATTTATGCATGCTCCTCGTACTTCACATATTTTGGTTGTGAAAATGTTAAGACACGTGGTTCCATCCTAAAAGGTCAACCTGATAGGAGGAGTAGCCCGTGTGTTAATAGAAAAGAATTTTCAGGTACCCACAGGGCACTCTCACGCATGGTCTTCATCTTTGGCCGACCTCTTTTCTTCACTCTGTGGTTGCATATTGTGATGCTGATTGGGTTGGTTTGTCTGATAGTAGCCGCTACACCTCTGGCTATGCTATTTTTCTAGGTCCTAATTTGATCTCTTGGCGTTCCAAAAAGCAGCCCACTGTCTTCAAATCTTGTACTGAAGTTGAGTACCGAGCTATTACATATACCGTGCAAGACACATCACACATTCAGTCCATTCTCTTTGAAGTCGGCTTCCCTCTTCATCGAGGGAAACCCTTAGTTAAGGAGACGGTCGCGGTTCCTCAGCTACGAAGGAATCTGTTAAAACTCATGAAGATAGCGACACTTAGATCTATATTCTCATACTTGACTTTTTTTCAATGGAAAATAAAAAATAAATACGTAACAACTGAGGCTCTTAGAGTCAACCGTAGTTAATTAAATCTTTAAACTTTTTTGAGTTCTATCCTATTTAATTATTTCTTGAGTGGTTGAGAATATCTAATTGTTACTCTGTTTTTTTTCTTTGTTCATCCGGCATACCAAGAGTTCATTTGGTAGATATTGATGAAAAGCAAACTAAGTGTAGGATATGAATGTCAAAGCAGACACGTTGATCAAGAAGCATCTCAAATCCACGAAAAATGTAGAGATTTGACCGGCGATGATAATGATCAATCAGTCAAGGATTAGCAAAAGAAGAGGACGTGAAAATGTGGGATATTATGAGATTAGGTGAAACTATTTTAGTAGCACCGATAAAAAGTGAAATTATTAGTTTCTATTTTAGTAGCACCTATAGAATTGTTTTCTAAGTAGTCACTGAGTTAGAGATGAACTAAAGCCAAAGTAATGTATATTACAAGGACGAAAATAAATAAATAAAAACAATAATCTAAAAGGGTCAAATTTACAAGAACTAAAAACATACCTAGTATTTAAACAAAAAACAATGGTCAAAGATGTGTGTTTTTGGCTAGTTTGACTGTAAATACCCTCTATTCTTTATTGCGAATGTAGGCTAAAGGGTCAAATAGGTCGTTGTACCTAGGGGTGGACTCGGGCCTGGGCCCGGCCGGGCCTCGGGCCAGAAAACTAGGGCCCGAGCCCGAACCGCCGGTGGCCGGTTCCGGTTCCGGGCCAAACCGGGCCGGGCCGGACCGGGCCAAACCGGTCTATAATTTTTTTTTTGTTCTCCTATGAAAAATTGACCTCGGTGGGACTAAATTAATAGTCAAATGCTCAAATAGGAGCCGTGAAATTATATTCGCTAAAGGGGACCATTATTCCAAAATTACCCCCTACGTGTAGCATTATCCTCCACCCAGACCTTCCCCCCTTCTCCACACATTATCCATTCAATTTCTCTTTCTCTTTGGCAGCAACGAGTCCTCATCTTCTCGTCCTCTCATCTTCTTCGATTGTCAGCCTGCAACAACGAGCCCTTCTGGTGTGGGGAGTGGCGGCGGCGAGTGGCGGCAGCGAGTGGTGGCGGCCAGTGGCGGCGGAGATCATGGGCGAGCATGGGCCGGGCGAGCATAGGCGGAGTAAAGTTACACATTCTTCTTCCTCCCTCCTCAACTTCTTTGTATGTCTCTTTCTAGCATTTTGTTTGGTTGAAGGTTTGATATCCATTTTCCTAGAAATGCCATCAAAATGGCATTTTTGTTCTTCAAAAACGTTCTATTTCCCTTGGAAAATGCCATTAATATGGCATTTCTTGATTCATGTTGGCATTCAACTAAAAAATTGATGACATCGACGATGGTGATCGGAACTGCAGTCGCAGTGGCTGGATATGTGGAGGTGGCTGCCAGATTTGCAAGGGCGGCAGTTGGTGGCGGGCGGCGGCCAAATCTATATAGATCTGAGGCGACGACGGCTGGATCTGCAATGGCAGCTACTAGATCTGTAGAGGTGGTTAGTTTTGATGAAGCAACGGTGTCTTGCGGCGGTGTGCGGCGCTCTACGGCCGGCTGGGGTCTGTCCGGCGATTTGTCAGCAAGATTATGTTTTCAGCGAGATTATGTTTTGTCAAGCTTTAGGGATATTTTTGTCTAACTACATAAAATAACTCCTATTTGGGGAATTTTTAAACTTTAGTCCTAGTTTGACAATTAAGTATCTAATTACTCCTATTTGGGTAAATCCCCCTTCTCCTATTTAACCCCCTCCCCCTCAACCCCAAACCACCCCAAACTACCTCAAATGGCCCAAAATACCTAATCCAACCCAAAACTTAAAAAAAAAAAGCAAAACAAAAAAAAATTAAAATCCGGCCCGGACCGGGCCCAAACCGGCCGGGCCGGTTCACCAAAAGCAGGGCCCGAGCCCGGACCGCCCATCACCCGGGCCGGGCCAAACCAAACCGATGGACCCACCGGGCCCCGGGCCAGGCCGGGCCAAACAGTAACCGGGCCGGGCCGGTTCCGGCTCGGGCCGCCCGGCCCGAGTCCACCCCTAGTTGTACCGGTCACGTAAGCTCAATTCAATCTCTGAACTAGAAAAATGTTCAATTCCTACCTCAAACCGACAAAAATTGGTTCGAATTTCTATTTTTACGGGTAAACAACCAATCATTTTTTAAATTATTTATTGTTTTTTATTTTTTATTTTTTATTTATAGCAATTGTAACACTTTTTAATAATTTAGGGGTGTGGATTGGACCTTTTTTACTAGTTGTTTATCCGTAAAAAATGAAATTTGAACCTTTTTAGTCAGTTCCGGGTGCACATTGAACCTTTTTTAGTTCAGGACCCGAAAGATAGATGAATTATCAATTCGGGACCCGAAAGATGAAATATATCAATATAGGATTTGAATGATGGAAAACTATCAACCTAGGAAACTATCATTTCATAGGTTTTGATTTATTTCACTTTTTATTAATTCCATTGCTAATTTTTTATAAAGTTTTTTTTTCACAAAGGTTTATCAGTTCCTAAATTAATAAAACTAAAAGTTCATTATAGTTTTTAAAATGATAGGTTTATTTCTAGTCCTAAATTAATAAAACTAAAAGTTCATTATAGGTTTATCAGTTCCTAAAAAATTTTTTATATAGTTTTTTTCAATATAAAACTAAATAATACTTAAATTTTTTGAAATGAAAAAATTAATAAAATTCATGACAATTTAAGTCCTAAATTGATAATTCCCCATGATCGAGGTCCTATATTGATATATTTCATCTTTCAAGTCCCGGATTGATAATTCATCTATCTTTCGGGTTCTGAATTGATAAAATTTCTGCTTCATTAAAGTTCATTACTCAGTAGACTTGGTTGACTTTGATCTATACACAGGACCAAGAAATGTGTTCCATGCATTCTGGTGTACAAAAATGGTTGACAAAGAAATGGCAAAATTGAGATTGTACAAGAAAATGCTAAAAACGCACCACATTCACTTTTGTTCCTATAGACACGATGAGCACTTTGGTGTCAAAAGTCAAAACTAAAAGGTGATGTCTAAGATTACTAATTAGTGCATTTCTTCTACATTATCGGTTAATGGCCTTATGGCCAAAAACAGAAGAAAACATAACCCAGAAGGCAGATGGCATTATGGCAAGTTCCTTTTTGGCCTAACAAAGGAGTCAGAGAGGCCTAAGAACCTGCTCTTGTCACCTCAACTTGGAGCAACCAGCCACCACCGTCTTCTTCTTCTTCTTCACTTCCATCAGCAGGGTAGTAGAAGGTGCAAATGTCCCCATCAAGTAAGCCATTATTGGCCCGGAATTCATTCCACCCCTTTGCCATTTCAGTTCTCTCCTTGCAATCCCCACCATGGCACGATATCAACACCGGCCATTCCCTTTTACTTGGATCCTTTAGTACCAAACACTTGCTTCCCATAATTCCAGTCTCTTTCATGAATTGTGATGGAATTCTCTGATCCAAACATTCATCCATTCATATTAATTAATACCCACCAGACTTGAAGCATAGCAGTCTATGCAAATCAAGAATATATTCAGAGCCAGTTTGGTAGCCTTATCGATATAATAATCAGAATACGCAGTGTATAAGTGGTTTTTACTCTCTTATTTGGCTGTAAGTGGATTTTATCAAACGCTTTTTTCTAACTAGAAAATTGAGAAAATAACCCACCAATCAGGCTCTTAACAAAAAAACGAAAACAAATTAATAATATGGGTACCCATCTGTATCTGTTTGATGGTTTCATTTCGATAGAAAATGATGCCCTTTTCCTCTTCCGGGTACGTACATCCGATGATAAGGGCTCTACAGCAGATTCCCGTGCATATGCCTTCTTTGGGGAAACTATACCTTTTAAGAAACAATCAAATCGAGTTATAATGTTGGTGCATAAGTTTGTTATATACGGGCTAATGTTGTCTAAGTTTTAGCAAGGGGAGGTTTCAGAATTCAGATGACTTGCTAGTTACTACATATCATGATAAACAGAATGTATTCTAAAAACGAATAAAAGGTAGAAGGTTTTAATCAATGAGGGTGCTTGGTAAAAGGTTTATGGAATAGGAAAGACAGATTATGATTGAAGGGATACCACAGTGGAGTTACAGTGGAGTTTGATTTCCCACTGTTGGGCAATTACCCATAGCCCTATCAGATGGGGGTGAAACATTGAAACCCATGACTCATCACCCCTTTCTCTCAAACACATTCCTATTCTCATCAATAAAATTAACCAAGCATCCCCTTATGTTGTTTTATCCATCTTATAAAATCTCAAATTTATACCCTTTAAATTTAAACTGCCAAAACTGACCCTAAAAGCCTCACCTTCCAAAAAACGCATTCACACTAACTCAATTTCTAGGTCATCAATGTATTTGGAACCTTAATAATGGTTATTGTTAAGGCACTCTACTTATTTTTAATTTTTAAATAGTGTCTTACTTATTTTCAAACATAGTTTATTGCATGAATAACACAACTTGATATTAAAATAAAAGCTCAGATGAAATGTTATTAGTTACATAACCTTAAATAAATATTCAGCATTCAGGTTAGGGATGGACTGCCCCAAAATTTCAATCTAGATAACTTTCAGTTTCAGTGTTTTGGACCTAACCTCCAAATGGAACCAATAATTACCCAAAACTACCTTCACTACATACAGTTCTCTGTTTCCTTTCTGAAATACGTAGTATTATATACTAGTTTTTTATAATCTTTTTTTATGAAGAGTCTAACTTATATGGCTCCTCTCCATTCTTGGACCTCTCTAGTAGGAGAGGGTGGTAGACAGAGAAATGGGGAGAAGGTAAAAGAGAAGAACATGACCATTTTTTCAAACAATCATCTCTTTCTACCCCATTACACTAACATTTTTAAAGCATCTACAGTGTGAATGCTAAAGGCTTGTTTGGTTCGTGTATTTTGGAGAGGAAAGGGGAAGATAGATCTTTACTTTTATAATTGTTTCTACATCTAGATGGTACAAAATACAATAAAGATTAAAAACTATACAAGTATAAAAGGTCTAACAAGTTATATATGAAGCAATTATTTCTAGTCCAAAATTAACAAATAGATACGAGTATAAATTAAAAAATAAAAATCAATCTTTTTATCCCCATCAATCTTAAACCCCGGAACCAGACTTCCTAATATGAGAGCCAGAGAGGTATTTAAGTGATTTGATCAAGTCAAACAGCTAGACAGTGCCCCAAGTCTAAAAAGAAAAGTCAATCCATCACTTACAAAATAAGGTCAAGAACAGCTTGAAAGTGTCCTCACCGCCTCACAGGTGAATTTTTACATACAGGAATTGAGATAACAAAGTCTAATCACATGTATGGCTATTAGTTGAGAGACTGATAAACTTTACCTTGGGTAATGTATTCACACCACAAGTTACTATAAAAATCCACCATATTAAATACTACGTATAAACAGAATTATTTGAAAAATCCAACATTTACTTGTATTAATACAATTAACTCTTCCAATATATACCACACAGCCACTCTATTGAATACTTTTGGGGCTAATGTTTTTACATAATGATAGATTTCTACAGATAAATAATATACATTGTCATCAGTTATGTAATTCTTATCTTCAGGGAGTAAGAATTTTCTATATTAGTTACATATAATTAATACTTCATGGACGGATTAGTATAAATTGTTACTCCATATTTCTTATACTAATTATGTGCTCCATATGTTGATTAAAGGATCATGTAATATACGACATATATAAATTGATCTTAACTCTTAAGGGACTTCTGTATGAATCATATTAGTACAAAAATGGTTGTGGTCATGGAGTCAAAAAACATAATAGTATTATGAGTTTGTGACCTTTTTTGGTGGTATTGGTATGAAGAGAAATAAATAGAAATTTTTAAAATTTGAAATTTTTAGTATATAAACAGATGGCTCAAGATAGCAATTTGGTGTGTGAATACTGAATACTGAACAGAACTGGCCTTTTACCTTTAGAAGGAAGATGATCAAGAATCCTAGCAGAGCCGTCTTCATTATAAACTTCAACGAAGAATTTGGACGGGGATTCAAACCAAAAGACCAGAAAAGTGTGAAGATCCAAATTCAGGTCCTTCACGAATTTGGGCCAGCCCTTGGTGAAACACTGGGCCTCCGCAACCTCCTCCATCTTCACACGCCATTCTTCATCAGTTCCTACCGTCAGAACTGGGTATTGCGGCAATCGCTTTCTAAATCTAAAGGTAAATAACGGCGGCAACCTCTTCAAAAAGAGGGGAACAAATCGTCATTGATTCTGGGAGAAAATATGTAAGAGAAAAACAGGAAAAGAGAGAAGGATAGTGCGGAATTACCAGGTAAGTGGCAAAGTTTTTGGTCAAGACCTTGAAGAAGGCGGGCTTCCTCTCACCCATTGTGATATCGGCTGTATCGATAAGCAGCAGTATTTCTTGGGCGGACTGATTTAGAAGTTCCCGCTAAGATTAGCCGTCTCCATCTGTTTATAAGCGTATATGGAGTGTGGACCGTTTTCCGTTGGACCTCATCTTTGCACCTCATTTCTTTGACCATAACCTATTGATAACCCACAAAGGTAGGATTATTTATATAAGATTTTCAAAAAAAGGATCTAATGAAAGAAGATTGGGCGCAAAAGTGAGATTATTCTGGGATTATGTAAAGGTGAGATTATTATGAGAAGACCAGTGAGAGGTGGGATATCTTGTCAATTTTTCCAATTATATTAGGTCAGACGGGGACAAGGTTAAATATCAGCCCAAGACTAGAACCACATCAAATCATACTGAATCAGATTTGATAAGATTAGATCATACAAGATGGTACATTACACCATATTTGGAAAATTATAAAATACACATAAATTAGACATTTATGAGATTAGGCAAGAAAAATTCAATTCAAGTAAAAACATCATGTATAACATTCTAACTATTTTCATATAATTTTTTATATTAATTAAACATATTTTAAATATAAGTTTTTCATAAATGAACAAAATCGGCCAATACAGTCACTTTAGTTATCACTTAATAAATTTAAGTTGAATCAGTTGATTTAGTCTATCTGAATGTTACCAAAAGGCTCTTGAATCAACTAAATATAATTTTTCATAATTCACCGGTTTAGTAAAGAGATACCGGTCAGTGATATGTTATGTTACTTGGGTTCCATAATTCAGAAGGATTGTGAGTTAGATGGGGATGTATCCCATAGAATCAGAATAAGGGGGATGAAATGGAAGAGTGGCAAGATTTCTATGTGATAGAGGTATGCCGACTAGAGTGAAGGATAAATTTTATAGGACAGCAATTAGGACTGCATTGCTGTATAGCGTAGAGTGTTGGGAGGTGAAACAATGTCACATTCAAAAGATGAGTGTAACAGAGATGTGCATGCTGCGTTGGATGTGTGGACATACTAGGAAGGACCACGTGAGAAATGAGACAACTAGACAAAGGGTGGGATTGCACCTATTGAAGGCAAGATGCGAGAGTCAGGTCTACGGTGGTTTGGGCATGTGCGTAGAAGACCGAGTGATGCACCTGTCAGACGTGTTGAGATGTGTGGAGAAGAGGCAGGGAAGAGAGAGGGAGAGAGATGAAGACCCAAAGAGACGTGGGTTAGGGAGAGTCCAAAATGATATGCACCTTCTTGGGTTGGATGAGGGTATAACGCTGAAGAGAGCAAAGTGGAGGGCGGGTATTCGTATGGAGAAGTGATCTCGTATTATTATTTCTCCTCATCTTTTTTCTTCTTGTTCTTTTATTCTTTTATCCTTATATATACATTATTTTTATCCGTTTTATCTTATCATTTTTATTTTTTAGGTGTATTCGTCTCTTTTTATTTTATCTTTTTATAATAGCTTATTTTTTATCTTTATTTTCTTTCTTTTCCTTCTCGTGGTGATATCATGTATCGATTCATGTTAGCCGACCTCAGTATCTTTTGGAACTAAGACTTGGATGTTGTTGTACTGATTTAGTAGCACTACAATTGGGTGAATCGTCTCAATATGTCGAAATTGACGAACATGTGGCTTAAGTGACTAAATTTGATGAATTACATAACAACTAAATTCAAGCTATATTTTAATAATGAAATAAAGATTTTTTTATCAAAATTATTCAAAATGATTCTTCACAGTAATTTGAGTCAAATCAGCTAGAGACGTAATTTTAACTCTACTTATTTTGATTATTAGACAATTCAACACGTAAAATCTGTTGGGTGTGTCTCGGAAAATAAGAAAAATTAATTAAAAAATAAAATAGCCAAAGAAAACAGAAAATAAGATGGAAGCGAAAATAGCCAAAGCTCGTGCTACGCACGATGTCCTTAAAACGTATTTGTTGCCTCTCATAGTGCTAGAAGCGTTGCAACGACCGTTTTCCAGGATACGGTGGCTAACGAACGATCGTTTGAGCACACAAACGGAGGTTTCGGCGAACGGAAACACAAGTGTGAACACTAAGAATATTTTCGAAATGCTGGAGGTGTTTTTTAGAGCTCAAACTACGTGAGGAATGTGTGAGTTCATTTGTGAACGTATGTTGTTGCAAACCATCTGCCAGCTATATATAGGGATGAATTTGTTGTATGATAAGTGACCTTTAATGGACCTGAACGTAGGACAGAAATGACCAACACGTTGGGCATTAATATGTCGAAAAACTGTTCATTTAAAGACACATTAAAAGAGAAGAACGTTGGCCATTTAAGGCTGTAATGGTCCAGAACCGTTCTGGTGCGCAACCAGAACGCCAGACTGTCTTCTGGTTCCGGAGTGACCAGAACACCCGGTGGTCTTCTGGTTCACGAGCTACCAGAACACTAGGTGGTCTTCTGGTTCTGACGCACACAGAACAGCCCGTTGCACTTCTGGAGAACTGAGACAGTTACGGGAAGAAGCAAAAAAAAATCTTATCCTTGAAAGATAATTTTTTGGACGATATTCATGACTGCAGATCGCCCGCGCATGCAAGTCACGATTTTTCTTCTCCGTTTTCGGGATTTAATTCGAAATCATATGAAGTATATGATTTAGTTTTGTAAAACATATACTCCTTCCGTCCCTAATAACTTTGCCAAGTTTGATCGGCACGGAGATTAATAAACTAAAAACTATGTGGTTGAGGTTTGTGCAGAGGAGAGACAATTAACTGGAACCACAAATTTTTTACTTAGAAGGGAAAGTGGCAAAGTTAATGTGACATCCAAAAAAAAGAAAAGTTGACAAAGTTATACTCCGTAACTTATAAGGGACGAAGGGAGTATTAAATATTTTGATCTGTTGGGGGCTATGGGGTCAATATTAGCGGCACTTCCCACTCTTTTCTTATACATACATAATTCAAGGCCGTCTAATGAATTTGGAGGCCCCGATTCTAAGTGTAAAATCGGGGCCCCACATTATTTTTTTTTAAAAATCTCAATCCAAATATTTATACTCAAATCAATTGAATACTCATTAAAAGAAAACTAAAAAAGTAAAACGACCAACGGAAAAATGACGGATCTATATTTTTCTTCCTTATAGGTAACTGTATTTTACTAATTAGTATTAATATATAATACTACTATATAATGCTACTAATTTTTTAAAAAGTTGAGGCCCCATAAATTTGGGGGCCCTGTTCTGGATAACCTATTGAACCCCTGAAAACAGCCCTGATAGATATTCCTCAAGGGAGAGCCATGTAAATCTTAGATCAGAGTTCATACATTCTTCTTCTTCTTTGGCTCTCTATCTCAATAAATAATATATTTGGATCCATTATTCATCATTCGTATTGATTTTACTTATTATATTTTGATAAGTTAAATAAATTTTGATTTTAGAAATATCTGATCAAATCTGTCATGATAATTCATTATAATAAATGTTTCTAATTAATCTAATTAGAAGACTCAAAAGTTTAAATCAGAGCTCATCGGATCATATAAAATTCAAATTGGAGACATTTAGAGGACGTTTGATTCTGATTTAGGAAGGTTTCTTACTTTCTTTTTTTTATGTTTTTACATTTACTTGGACTTATTTCAATTCTAATTAGAGTATTAGACTATACTAGATTTTGATGGTTATAAAATACCTCACGAGTTACTAAACGGTGCTTAATAAGACCCGTGTTAATAAACATCGCATAAAATAATCAATGTTGTAAGATAGTGTTTACTTCAAAAGGTTTAAAATATTGTTACCTTAAAATGTTCAAAATAATCCTATACATATATAGACACACAAACATTCATGAACACAAGTATATAATATAATATGTGGGGTCACCACGTACGTGTACTCATACCCTTAACCTCTACCCTATCTTACCTCGACCCCACCCTACCCTGTTATACCCCCTACCTTACCCTACACCCCCTACCCCAACCTTGACCCCACCCTACCCTAATCCCCACCCTTACCCCTAACCACGACCCAACCCCACTCCCTCCATTTGCCCATACCTCGGCCCCACCCTGATCCCAACCCCACCCCACCCCTACCACCCTACTCACCCCCTACCACACGCCCCCCACCTCGGCCCCACCCAGATCTCGATCCCACTCCTACCTCCATCCTACCGCCACGTAGGGTGGGGTCGGGGGTGGTAGGTTGGCAAGGGTGGGGGTCGAGGTAAGGTAGGGTAGGACATGGTGGGGTCGGGGTGGGGCCGATGTGGTAGGGGGTAAGGGCCTAGGGTGGTAAATGGGGGCGGGGCTGATGTGGTAGGGTGGTAAGGGTAAGGGTGGTAAGGGTAAGGGCAGTAAAGGGGCGGTGGGTGGGGGTAAGGTAGGGTAGGGGTAGGATAGGATAAGGCAGGGTCCGGGTGGGGCTAATGTGGTAGTGGGTAGGGAGGGGTGGGGTAGGGGTAGGGTGGGGTCGGGATCGGGCGGGGGACGAGGTAGGGGTAGGGTGGGGTATGGAATTGGGGTGGGGCCGAGGTGGAGGCATGTGGTAGGGTGGATTAGGGTCATTGTAGGGAAAACGGGTATGCGGGGTGTGGGTGTGGGTGGGGTGATGGTCGAGTAGGGTGGGGTCACGGTCGGGATGTGGTTGGGGTAGTAGGATTGAGTGGTTTAGGCTAGGGGGGTAACAATAGGGTAAGGGAAAAGGGTAAATTCGGAAACTGAAAAAGTTTAAAGTGCCGCTTAATTAATACATGGGGTGCATTTCTTTCGGTTAGTAAGCGGCTCTTTAAGCAGTGCACATGTTTGCTTCACTTGTCTAACTAACTTGTCTAACTAACCTAATTGTGACTTTAGTAGCGAAGTAAACACCTCCTAAGAGATCCATTATTTTACGGATGATCAGGTAAAAATTAGATTTAAGGAAAGAACATCACAAAATTCATAAATTTCCGAAAGAGCCGGTTTCCCTCCATCCCCAATTTATAATCTAGGGTTTTAAATTTTAGTTTCAACACATCTGGTCGCTAAACGTTTTCTCCGACTTGCTCACCAAAGACCACACTTTTCTACCTGTGACCTAAAATGTACGCAAAACATCCATCTACTTCTGCGTAATTGCAGAACCAATAATCTGACCTGCGCAAATGGCGTTTTCGTTCACTCCTCAGCCGCAGCAGCAAACGTCACTATTTCAAACTCCGTCCAGTCAACCGCAACCGTCACCGTTTACGCAGGTCAATCCCTTCTCGCAAACTCCACAGCCGCAATTCAACTTTCAACCACAACAGCAGCAGCAGCAACTGCAGCAGTTGTTCTTATTCACCAACAGTAAGACGCCTGCCACTTATGGTACCAAATGGGCTGACCTTCATCCAGACTCTCAAAAAGTCCTCCTTAAAATCGAGTAAGTGTTATATCCTTTAATAAACACAGCTCAATATGAGGAATGCCAATCATACATGATGTGATTTTGTCTTGCCTGTTGTAAGTGATAGCAATTTTTTTTTTTTGACTTGTAGAGAGAAAATATTGGAATACAGAGATGAAAGTCAACGCCTTGATCAGTGCAGCCGGCTCTATGATTCTTCTGTTTCAAATGATGGGTTTGAGCTAGATGCTAGTCACAGTATTCAGGTTTATTATCATGTTTTGTCATGCTGAGAAGCATTCTTGACTATTTGAGCATTGTATTCTTTACATTCTACACTATTTCGGTACTCCAATATCTTGTTCTTCACTAGTTCCAGAACCTATTAGTCATAGAAGCAGTGTAGTAAACAACGCTTGCATGAGGGCTAAAGGGCACCAGGCTAGGAACATGGGTAGCACCTTATAATTCTCCAAGCGCAGTGATATGCTTCAGGCGCAAATAAAGCTCAATATGAGCAGAGCTGTACGTCTGTCATACCTGTGCTGGGAAATGCATCTCAATTCTCAACTTATTTTTCTTTTTGCATATAAGATTAGGGTCTATTTTAAAGAAGCCCACATTCATATTAAGATTTAGCCAATTCAAATAATAGAGCAAAACAGCATAAACCCGGCATTCAACTCACACCCCACGTAAATGGTAGCTTCTTCCTCATTATGTTTCTTCTTTCTGTTATCATCTTCTTGTTCAATTCAATTCTCTGTTCTGTCTTATTTTCTATATTTTTCTTTCTTTACTGTATGGTCTATTTCTTCTTGCTTTATTTCTTTTCATCTAAAATTCGATATTTTATTTCTGCTGTTTCATATCTTCCCCTAACAAGTTCTTTTCTTTTATTTTTTCTAACATGTTTATATTATAAGCACATGTATTCCTTTCTATCAAGTTTTATGTATTTATACTTTTATGAAACTTCAATTGTTGCCAAGAAAGCTGAAAGTAATATTGCTAATAGAATATGGTCTCCTCTTTTAGCTGAATTGAGCTAGATTATTCCTGAACTTAGGTTTTAGTGTTAATGATGATTTATGAGTATGACTTTTTAATGCATTTAGTTTAATATGATATTGGATATATCATATTTAGTAATTCTAGAATAGTATAATTAGAGTCTAAGCAGTGTGCTTGACATGAGTCGGGCAAGTTCTTTTTTGCGCCTTGCGCCTCACGGAATATGACAATTCTAGCGCCTTGACTGCGCCTCATGACTTTGACCACCGTGCATAGAACTGATAGAAGGCTTTAACTTGCCATTATTGGCATTATGATCATATTTCAGTGTCATATAGTGTACACTGATATATGATGAGGTTTCAATGCCAGTTTTTTGTGGGTGGTATTGTATCTATTCTTTTTTACTTCATCCACAACTATACGCTTTCACCCAGAAACAGTCTCTCTGTACTTTATTATATGGATAAGACTGCGTACATCCGACCCCCCCTACCCCACCGTAGGTGGGAGCCTTTGCGGCATTGGGGTAATGATGGTGATGATGATGATGCATTAACACATTATAATATGAAAAAAACTGTTAAATTTGTTTCAATTTAAAAGTTCCAAATATAAAATTTTCTAATAACCTGTTAATTATCAAAATAGTCTAAGTCATGCATTGGCAAGTTTGGAAGTCAAACTGTCCCAACTAAGTAAGAATGGAGGAAGTATTGTTTTATTATATTTAGGTATCACATGTTATGAGACTTGTGGTCAAGGTGGGGCCTAGGCGAGAGGCAGTCTGCTGGCGCCACACCTTGCCTAGCCGTCATTACTACCTTGACATAGTCTCATGTTATTTCTCATGCAAGTGGGGAAAAGACCAATCATGATGTTGTTTCGGAATTTCAACCCTTTGATTTATCAGAAGAATTCTGTAACATGAAGGAGACCTGGAGCAAAACTTTTCTTCTATCAGTTCTATGTTTTCTTGCAAGATATATAATGTTAAACTAATATTAGAAATTTAAATGGCACTACAAATTTCATATCACCGACCTCAACAACTTGGGATTATGGTGACAGTAAGAATATGACGTGACATTGAAATTCTAACACAGAGTCATAAAACAAAAGTATGTAGCAACATACCATTTGGCTTGTAGTGCAAGAAACAGAGAAGTCCAATAGTGCTAAAACATTTTGTTAACCATCTAAAATTTGTTAAACAAACAAGGGTGTAATTTTATATTTTGATGGAATATTAGTACAGTCATAGATATAACTTCTGCTACATATTTGGGCTGCCTTGTGTTTTGTTGATGATTTAATAAATTGAATTGCTTTTTTAGGAACTTGGTGGAATCAGTACTTCAATGGAACGACAAAAAACTATATTGCAAGAGCTAATGATTGTTGTTAAAGATATGCTACGCAATACAGAGGTAGCTGTTCGTTCTTTCATGATGTTACGCCCAAGGTTTCTCCATCAGAGTGCACCTGCCACAAGTTCAGCAACTGGATCACAGGCATCTGGGGCAATAGTAGCCGCACCCTCAAGTTCTCAAGCAACAACTATACCCAGTTTTCCTGTTTTTGATTTTTACAGTGGGATTCCAAAGAAGCCATCTCCATTCCTGCAGCAAACAGTAGCTAGATTTGAGAGACATCTTGCTGAATGTCGACAGTGGGTTGAAGAACTGGAGCAGTTGATCATGTTAGATTCTTCTAATAGAAATTCTTTCAATTCCAATGCATCACTCTTGCAGTCACTTCCACAAGTCATGTCAAATGTGCATGACTTTTTTGTTCATGTCGCAGCAAAGGTAAGAGATACTACCTTTATTTGAAGTGTAAGATTGTTTCTCTAAACTATGATGAATCTAATGTAAGATCTTAAATGGGGAAGAAAATTCATTTTCTTTTCTTGATGGTCAAAATTCTCTGAAATAGATGGGGTAGTATTTTATTTTGTGTTAATCTCGTATTCTCATGAGGTGCCTTCCGAGTATTGAGATTTTTTCATTCAATTTCCAGGACATCATTTTGTTTCATCAAATTTTGTTTTGTTTATTCTCCCGAAATCAATCTGGGCACTGTGTAAAATTAATACTTGTAGGATACAATATTTTACATTCATAGAATCATCACATTAATTTCAGTGGATGCGTAGTGTATTGAGTACATGCATATGCTTATGACCTAAATCGATTTGAAAGTGAAGTGGAAAGAAATTCAATGATACTCTCTTATTTCAATTCTATAGCATGAGATCAGATGCTAATTTTTCTTTGAATATGCTGGATAAAATCTGAGGCACATGATCAACTTTTGTTAAGGACTTGGTGTGAGGGCAAGGGGTGGGGAGGATTGATTGATTTAATATTTGAAACAAAGCTATGGGGGATGTAGTGGTGGTACAAAATAATGTCTAGTGAGTTGGATGAGACCAGAGTACCAGACAACAATAGTTGGAGGGAGTCATATGGAATCAACCCTTTTTTTTAGGGGGGATTTGACTTTGCACCCCATTTTTTGGATAATATTGGACTTTGCACCCCATTTTGAAAAAACTTTGACTTTGCACCCCATTCCACTTAAAAATCCTTTGACTTTGCACTCCATTTAGAAAATTTTCTTCACAAAGTGATATGTGCTAGGGTGCAAAATCAAAGTTTTTTCAAATTGGGGTGCAAAGTCCAATATCACCCAAAAAGTGGGGTGCAAACTCAAATTCTCCCTTTTTTATTTATTGCAAAATAGAAATTGTTGTATTGTCGTTTTGGGTTCATCATTGGTTAATCTTTCTTCTTCATATTGGAATTGATTATACATGTTGGCCTTCCATTTTCTTTTAGGTAGAAAGCATCCATCAATACATTGAATCTATGAAAACGGCATACCTTGTTGATCAACGACGGCGAGGAGATGCTGGTGATCCTTTTCTTGAAGCTGACCGACGGGAAACCGCCAAGCAAGAGGCTGCTGCTAGAAGGGTTCATCCAACCTTACATTTGCCTGCACCGCCAAAATCACCAACTCATGTTACTGGGTTGCAGTCCAGCTCAGCCATGCCCGGATCATCTAGTGCACCACAAACATCTGCTGTCATTTCAAATAATTCGGCTGCAAGTGGGTCCTCACTTTTTAGTACCCCTGCAATTGCCACCTCATCATCTTCTCTTTTTTCTACACCAACCACTTCTACTCCGACAGCCTCATTGTTTGGGTCTGGTACTTCCCCACAGACATCACTATTTGGCCCTTCGTCCACCTCTACACCAGCATTCTCTAATCCTTTGTTTGGCTCAACCCCATCTCCTGCAGTTACAAATTTTTCAAACCCTTTTGCATCAGGTAATCTATAATATGAGTTGTATGATGGTTTATTCTACCTTGTTAATCAATTGGTTCCGTTAATCCCTTTCCCCTATTTTTTCATAAAAAATGTGTTGAGTGTTCAGGTTGTTTATAATATAGAGATATGCGTGCTAGTTGATATGAAAATAAAATATTAGCAGTAATATTTTGATGAAATTCTCAAGTTGAAAAAACAACTACAATAGATGTTATTTAAGCAACAGATCTACAGAAGCATCCCTTTCATATAATCTAACTACGGGTTAGGTCATTAGTCATTACTATTGTCAACCTCAACATTGATGACCTTGAGCACTATATTCACACTGTTTATTCCTCTTCTCTGAGATTTCACTGTATATATGGCAGTTGCATGACAATATTTACAAGAGATGATTGTGGTTTAAGAATCTTGGCATTTTTAGCAATGCATAGAACTCAGCGGTTAGCTGACCCCAAAATCTTTTGGGAATATGGCTTGGATGTTGTAGTTGTTGTTGCTCAGAACTCAGCGGTTATAATTAATAACCATCTCACTAGTCATTATATTTTGCCCCTCTTATGTTTTCCTTCTTGTATTCATTTTTCGGTGGGAATTTCATTTTTCACAGTCCTTATCTCTTATATTTCTTGTCTTGTCTTGTAGGAGCTGCAGTAGGATCAGGGTCAAGCTTTGGAACTTTATCTGTGAGTGGAACCATGGTTCTTATCATAGATTTGAGTATCTCTTTCCTGATAGTAAATATACCTTAGGATGTGTATGGGGGGGGGGGGGGGTTAGAACTTAGAGTGAGAGAGGATCAGTTATCTTTCATTTCACTTGATAACATTTCAAAACAAATGTCATCGAGTGTTTTAATATTTGAAACAAATGATATAAAATCATGAATCTACTACATAAACTCAATGTCCATTTCATTAACTATTTCCATGAATCATAAAAAGTACATCTCCTTACCTCCATAAACGCCTCCTATATACATACATATTACATACCTTAAACAGGATCCTGATCTCCACTTGTTGGAATATTCACCACACTTTATAGCATTTTGTTTTTCTGTTTTAAACTATCTTCGTTGCTATAATGTTTTTCCTTATTGCTGTAGAAAGCAAGAGCTAAAAGTCGCACAGGAAGACGCTAAATTATATCAGTGTGGATGAGAAGTCCATCCTACATTCGCTTCCAATGTGAGCTGTTGCTAGTGAATCTATATACTTCTGTCCAAGACTTAGTGATCATCTTTACTCTTCATTCCTTGGATGTGCTGAACTTCTTGCAGGGGATCTAACGTGCAGTCATAGGTGCATGTTTTGTTTTATAAGATGCCAATGTAATATTGTAAAATTCATTAGCTTCTGTTCATTTTAGATGACCATTTGTATTGGCGTATTTTATACAGCATCATTTTTTCAATTTAGAGGTATTGTACTATTGTATGATCTTTTGAGGATGTTTAGCTGTCAAGTAGATCATGTTTCAGTCTATGTTGTGATGCGGGTAGGCTTGGACCCGGTTCGGGCCACCCGGACCGGGAACCGGCCTGGCCCGGTACTGTATGGGCGCGACCCGGCCCGAGAATCGGGTACTGGTTCCGGGTCTAGGCCCGGTTTAGTGGCTGTAATTGGGGCGGGTACGGGTCTGGGGAGTATGGAACTGGCCTGGCCAGATCCGGGCCCGGTTTGGGCTTTATTCTTTGTTTTTTAATTTTTTTTTTAACTTTCCGGGTTGGGTTGGGTATTTTGGGCCATTTGGGCTGGTTTGGGGGGTGGGGTGGGGGTGGGCCAGGCTATTTTTTTTTTTAACTCATTCACCAGTGCTACAAAAGATTGAATGTATATTTATTGAAATATGAAGCACGATTAATAATTGAAAATAACTTCAAACATTAAATACATTTGGTAAAAATCAATCAGAATCTCCGTCAGCGTCGGTTGTTGTTTCTTTCACGAAGTGGCGGTCAAAGGGCGATGCAAACTTCTTGAATTCTACGTCGTGCCTTCAATCAATCGTGAAAGCAAATGAGTGTCTCAAGAGATTGCTCTCAATTTTGTTCTATAATCAATGAGGACGTTGCCGACTACAATAAATTCTTGTTGCACGGCTACTGTTGACTCGGCATTGATAGCACTTGCTTCGTCATCTTCGATAAAATCAGGAAAATTGATTCTTTTTCCTTCCACCACTTAAGAACATCAAAGTTATCCCCTTCTACATACTCAAAACATTAGATATAAAGAAAGCTCGGTGATCGAGCTTTGTGCAACAACGGGAGTTGATTTATTTTTTTCAAGTGTAGTTTTGAAAATTGATTTTCCTTTAGATGAAGAAGCAATTGGTTTTGGGGGAGGGGATGCGTTAGCATAATGTGCATGAAACTCATTAAATAATTGATGAAATAAGTTACTAACCTCGTTGTATTGCTCTTTAGGATCTATGAGCCTCTCTTCATACATAGGTAATGGACCGAAAAAACAAGTATAATAGTATTGAAGTACAATAATTAAGTTATAAGTACGGTTCCAGCGAATAGTCAAATCTCTTGGAAAAGGACAATAGTTCACATGTCTAGCCCTCAAATATTGACGCCATTGCATTTTCAGTCGATTATTACCCCAAACCAGTCTAACAGCCCCTTTCACGTTCTCCATAACATCACCTAGTGTGGTTAAATCGTCTTTTACACACAAATTGAGAATATGACATGCACAACGTTGAAGAAAAAACCTACCCATCACAGTAGGACCACACAATTCACGTAATCTAGGTATAACAACAGTAATATTGCTAGCATTATAAAAACAAATTGCAAAAACTTTATCAATCAAATTATAATCAGTTAAAATACGCTCAATGAGAATATAAATATTATCATTGGTGTGTCAGTCATTAAATTCTTGAAAAACAATAACACGTTTATGCATATCCCAATTAACATTAATCTAATGTACATTCACACCCAAATAATACAAATGATAACAAGTATCCTCCCATATATCACTACAAATACTAACACATCCATCAAAGTTTGCGAAAAACGTTTTTAATATATCTTTTTCCAAAACATATTGCCTTATAACCTCTTTTTAATGATTTTGCGACTATAGTTTCGAAATCGAGGATTTAAAGAACCTTGAGCATAAACTTTTAAAACAAGACTTTCAAAAAAAAATAAAAGGTAAATGATGGATAGTGTACCCGGGGGTAGCTTATCTGAGGGATTATTGCGGGGAATAACCTAGAGAGAAGTCAGAGCAAACAAGTAAGAGAGAGAGCCAAGTATATTAAATGAACTTGTTCTGGGATCCTTTACAAGAGGAATAAAGGGTGCTATTTATAGCAGTCATAAATGCGATGAGAGTACATGTGTCAACAATCTAACGGCCGAGGGGTCACCTCGATCGGGGTGGCACTGGCATTCGCATGTGCACTGCATTAAATGCGGTGGGTGGATGTGACGCCGCATTAAATGCGGTGGTTGCTTGTCTCCAAAGGGAATCTTCGATGATTGCGCTGTAGCCGAAGGCTCCCCTGTGGCCGAAGGCTTTGTGTAGCCGAGGGCTCAGTGTAGCCAAAGGCTACCCTTATGCTAAGGACACGAAGATGCCAAAGGCTCCTGATTTCTGCCCTTTTCTCCTAGTAGCTTTGCATGCCTAAAATCTGCTGTTTTCCGGAGTTTGGAGCCTTCGGCCATAGGGCCGAAGGCACCCTTATGTCCACCATGGGCTTCTTAACGCTTGGGCCACTGTGTTTGGGCTTCTTGTGCTTCCTGGGCCTGTGTTATAGTAGTAGGAGTTTGTGGGCCGGGGGTCCCTAGGCCATATACTCCATCAGTAAATTTTCTTTAACAATTAATTCATGCATAGCAGTTAAATGTTTGGAATCATCATAAGAGAAATTATCATAGGGTTGGCCATCTGCAAACCTTGATATTTGTGTTTGCGTCCCCTTGCCTTTTAGTTTCGCATACTCCACGGGGTGATGGGCCTTGACATGCCTATGAGCGCCGCCATATCCTTGCGAAATCCCCAAGCTTATGTTTTTGTTATAATGGTTGCAAGTTGCTCACCATTTCTCGCTATTTGTTTCCTTCTATTTTTTGAAATTATTTTTCATAAGGAGAGATTCACCTTTCTTACCGGGTTGGGATGAATTAGGCTCGTCCTCATCGGGCGTTTCCTCGTCGCCTTGTTCCTCTTTGGCTGTCGTCAGGTCCTCCTTTTCGGCGTGGTCATCCTCGAGCTGTTCATCAATCTCGGGCATGTCTTGTTGTTGGTAAAACCACCCATCCCGTTGGACCAATAGTTGTTATAGTTGCGTGTCAGACATCGCATCTATCCGGTCTTAAGTCGTTTCAAAATCATCTCGGCTTTGCAAATTATGATGGTTTTTCCCAATCTCCTTCCTTCGGTTGCGTTGGAGATTACTCATATCTAGTTATCTACAGAATGCCTACCTCGTTCCATCTTAAAATGTGACAAATATTAAATTCTAACATACGTAGTATATGTTTATGCGAGTACAAATACAATGCAACTAATATAAAAATGTAACTAAAATATCACTTTATGTAAGAAAATGTGAGTTTAATATAACTAAAATGTACTCCTTCCGTCCCCAATTAAATGTCCCATTTTACCATATTGGGATGTCCCTATTTAAATGTCTCATACCTCATTTGGTAAAGTTTGTGTGGTTCAAAATCATTCTTACTTTATTCTTACTTTATTCCTACTTTATCAATTAATATCAACCACACAAACCCACTTTTCTTAAAATTCGTGCCACCCTCTTCCGGGACTTTTAAAAGGGGACGGAGGGAGTAAGTAATTTGTAACAATACTTATTTATGAGTTTAAAATGTGACTTTAAAATAAAAATGTGACTTTTATATTGAAATGTAAGTAATATGATAATTTAATAAAAATATGACTTTTATATTAAAATGTTACTAGTCTACAAGTCTGTAAATATTGAGTTGCGAGTACAAATAAAATCCAACTACTTTAATAGTTGAATCTAAAAAGTATAAAATTGACTAAAATGCAACTACTTTAATATTTTAAGCTAGGAGTCCCATTTCAAATCTCATAAGAGCAATTTAAATTCTGGTCACTCTGTCCCATTTAAGGGCCTCATTGGTGTTTTTATTTATATTTAAGGGCATCATTATACTAATTTATTTAGTTTCCAAGCACATTCTTTCTTTATACATTTGTTCAGTACAGAGTTTGAAAACATAAAACAAAGTCATATTTTTAAAAGAAACAAAGTTCTGCATTATTGCGCTAATAGACGCATTAAGGGTAGGCATGGCCCGGGTTTGGTCCGACCGGCCCGGCCCGCCACTGTGCGGGACCGGACCGGACCGGTGAACCGGTTCCGGTACCAAGCCCAGGCCCGAACTGGGGGAAGTTAGGGGCAGGCCCGGTCCCTGTTTTTTGTTTTTTTTTTTTGTTTTTTTGGGTTTGGGCTGGGTTTATGTGGGATAGGGTGTTTTCGAGGGGTTTGGGGTGGGGGGGTGGGGGGGGTGAATAAATAAGAAAACACAAAAAAAAGGAACCGGCCTGGCCCGGAGGCATGACCCGCCGACCCTGTAGACTCCCGGGCCGGTCCCGGGCCTTAACAAAAAAAATCCAAGCCCGGCCGGACCCAGGCCCGAACCGGAACCGGACCGGGCCCGGTCCACCCCTAATTAAGGGGAGGGATCCAACAAAATATCCAAATGAATGAAGAGAACAAACAATAAATGGTTTGAACTTATTGACTTATTGGACTGTGGAATTAGAGGACTCAGGATAAGTTGATGAAATAAGTTACAGTTGTATACTTGTATGTGTTTAATCCCTATTTATAAAGCTATGACTTTAAGCAGAAGCTATGGTACATAAATTGATTTTATAATATTTTTCGAAATAACAAAATTAAATGCGATGATCACATACAATTTGAGTATTCTAGGGCATCACTTTTGAGAACCACAAACAATCAAAATGATCGCATATTTGCATTACACATAGTGAATCAAACTATTATTCTTGAGGATATTCTTGAGTATGTTAGTGTCGAGCGGGCGGCTTGCCCGAGGTGGGATAGGTAAATTGGCCCTCTGGTTCAGTTCCAATTCCGGATGATTTTATCCCCCTTATTCGGATGGTTCTTCTTCACGCTCTGACCCGGGACACCCTTAGGTCCCGGACGCTGATCCTTCTTACGACCTCTCGATAACATGATCATGTTGTTTGCTAGTCAATCCGAGCCATTCCCACTCCATTTTTTTAGTGGGGAACTTGATGCACGAATGTCAAACGGGACTTCCGAGTTCTCTAACCCCGACCATCTAAGTGACATATTTATCTTCACCTATTAAAATCATATACTACGGTATTAAAAATATTACAACCCAAACAACATCAATTACCTGATTATATTATACTCCCGTCAAATTTATGCTCAAACTATATTCAAATTACCTTATGTAATTATTAACTAAAAAGTGTGTCATTCGTTTAATGTGAACCGTGAAACGGGACAAGTTTTTTTGACAAGATTGTAAAATTTACTCACTATAAGTCTATAAGTTTACAAGTTAAGACTTTTCTGTAGAAATTGTGAAATACTTTTTAGTTCTGTCAAGTACTAGACGCAATATGATCTTATAGACTTCGGACATTATAGTTCAAGTCACATAATAAAAAACAACATTTCTTGACATCAACTGAATATAAACGTTTAAATACTTCATTAAAGAAATATAACTTTAAGGCTAAAGGGTCAAATAGGCCTTTGAACTGATTTAAAGTGTTCAATTAGCCCCTTATATAGGAGGTTCTGCCCGTCCGTCGCCAATTGGGGCGGTTCCCGGTGGAATTTTTTGATGAAATTTTTTGAGCATCTTCTTCATTAAGTCTAGTTTACTCATACCAAATTTCAGCTAACAATTCAAGCGGGAAGGCAGTCAAATGATTTTTTGAAGATAACTGCGAAGTTAAACAGCGCAGTACATTTCGGAAAATCATTTGACTGTCTTCCCGGTTGAATGTTTAGATGAAATTTGGTATGGGTAAACTAGACTTAATGAAGAAGATGCTCAAAAAATTTCATCAAAAAATTCCACCGGGAACCGCCCCAATTAGCGACGGCCGGACAGAACCACTTATCTAATGGGCTAATTGAACACTTTAAGTCAGTTCAAGGGCCTATTTGACCTTTTAGCCTAACTTTGAATAATAGAACTACTAACTTATTCACCTGTCAATAATGAAATTATAAAACTAGTACTAAACATTCAAATGTATATATCTTTTCAAAGTTTTATATGTAGAAAACTTGCTAGTCCATTTGTTAACCAATAATATAATACTACCATCATCCCATTTTATGCGTCCTACTTTGGTTTGACACCAATCACACCATTATTAATCAAGTTATTGAAAAAGTTAAAATTGGGGTTGAGATTTGAGTATAATAAAGTGAAATATTGTAGACCACATATTTCTTTTCAAAAAGGAAAATGTGACACTTATTTTAGGACAACCAATAAAGGAAAGTAGGACATGTAAAATTGGATGGAGGGAGTAACATTTTAACCAATATATAATTACTCAAATCAAAATTGTAGTCAAAATGTGGCTTCATATACTTTTTGTTGCTACATATATTATCGTATATATTTAAGTAGTTGGTTATTAAATTGTTATGTCTGTTATATGCATTAATATTGGTTGATGGATGATAATTGGTATTATTAAAACCTAGTTTTTCTATTATTAATAATAGAAAAAATCACTCTATAATCCTAATCGTGGCATTAGCCTAAAAAATATAAAAAAGAAAAACAAAAGAAACAATAGGAGAAAATGGGGAGCAGAATAAGAAAGATACCGGAACAGTTTGGATCAAGATGCATGCAACTCTCAATCTCAAAATCTTTGAGAAACTATCCCCATCACAGTCAGAACCTGATAGAGGTGAAGGAAACCAAAGAAAATTAAATCAGAAAAACAAAATAGTCAATCATCAACAAATTTCTATCGATTCTTTGAAATCAGAGCCATAAATATCACCCCCAGAAGTTGAACCCCTGTTCACATTTTTGCTACAATACAAATAGCATCTTCTTTTAGCATGGGGGCATTGACAGATCAATAGAATTTGGGACTGCTCCATGTACGTTTCTTCATTTCCTATATATTTTGCAAGACACAAGGATTATTTCTACCCTTGCCTCTTTAGTCTCTGACAGAACCTAAAACAATAAAGTATGACACTAATAGGAAAATTACCCAGGAGGAGGAAGAAAAATTGCACTACGATTAGTCCACGCGACCACAACCGGTTGGACTAGATGGGCTGAAAGGAAATTATCAGACAACACAATTAATCATTTTGAAAGTATAGAGGTCAATTCAACTCGATAATTTATCAGTGCAACCTTTATTGATTAATATGGGTTGGGTTGATGATGGTTCAACTCATAGTAATCAACTCAAATGCAGGTCGGAACATTTAAATTCCAAATTAAATGCAGGTTGGGGTAATTAAAATCTAATATAGGTTTTTGCTTTCCCATTACAAGAGTTTAGAAGAGACCTTTTAAAGTCCCGGGTGTCCAGAGTCCATACCTCTTCTCACTGTACAATGTAGTCCACAGTGGAGGGCCCCAGTTGGCAGTGACGTCGAAACGCCAATAACCTATTGGTCTCTATCAATTTTTCTTTTGCATTTTAAAATCATGAGCTTGTGAAGGTGTCATTGCTGTCCAACTAATTAATTCCCTGTTTGGTAGCATGAGTCAGCTTCTTCTGATTATTAGCATAATCAGCAAATAATAATAGTAAGAATAAGTAACGTGTGACTAGCTTATTTGGCTGAAACCGATTTAAGCAGATCTTTTACTTTCAGAAAACTAAAAGATTCAATTATTTCAGCCGGATAGGTTTCACCAAACATGCCATATGTTAACAGTACATCTATGTCTATACTTATATGAATGAAACATGCACACACCACATGGTAGTTGAATGAGCAAAAATTAAACTAAGCTCTTTCTTAAGAACCTGTAAGGTCAAATTCACCAGCTTCTGAATGTATCATTGTTTCCAGCAACCCATGCAACATAGCTTCCATCATTCCACTCTGTGGGTGTGACAGATCTAAAGAAGAAAATACATGTGTCTTGTTATTCATTCCCTCTAACCAACTAAAACCCGGATCTTTCTCAATCACCGTCTCTTTTATCTTTCTCCTCATCTCTCTGACATCATCCCATCTTCCCACAGCAGCGTAAAAATTTGAAACTAATATGTTTGTTGCACTGTCCGTCGCATCCAAATCAACCACATGTCTGGATGCCCTCATCCCTACTATTAAATCTCCATAGTGAACACAATAGCTCAGAAGAATCCTCCATGCTTCAAGGTGATGATAATCACCAACCGGGAGTTCTTCAATAATGAACTCTTCTGCCTCCTCTAGCAACCCCGCCCGACTCAACAATGCAATCATGCAGGAGTAGTGTTTGGGTCCCGGTTTTATCCCTTTTTCTTTCATGGAGTTCCACAAGTGCTTCGCCTTGATGAACAAACCGCTATGGCTACAAGAGGAGAGCAAAGACAAAAATGTTACCTCATCTGGTTCTAGACCATTGTTTATAATCTCATTGAAAGTCCTGAATGCATGTTCAGGCTGCCCATGATATCCATACCCTCCCAACATTGCATTCCAACATTTTAAATCTGGTTTATTTGTAAGTGAAAACACAAGTTTTGAAGATTTGAGGTCTCCATTTTTGGCATACATATCCACAAGATTCCCACAAATACTCATTTCAGAACCACACCCTTTCTTCATCACAAGGCAATGAACCATCTCTCCTTGTCTAAGAGTTGCTCCTTCCGCACAAGTGTTGAGAATTGCGCTAAGAGTGAATTTATCAATCTCTAGACCGTTCTGGAACATTCCATGGAATAATCTGAGAGATCCATCGGTGTCACCGATTCTACAATGGCCGACTATCATGTCAGTCCAGAGAACTATATCTTTCTCTGAAACTGAAGAGAATATCTTTTGTGCTGAATCAGCTTCATTGATGTTAAAGTACAAGGTTAACAATGTACTCACAATATAGACGTTACTCCCGAGTCCCGCCTTCTCAGCTTGGGCATGAAGGGGTTTCCCATAATACTCCGCCTGATATGCACATGTGGCAGAAATAATAGATGCAAAAGTATATCCATCCGGTGGGCTTAGAGATCTTTGTAAAAACTGGACAAACATTCTCATTGCACTCTCTCCGTCTCTGTTCTCTGCATATCCAGATATCATTGAGTTCCAAGACACTGAATCCGGATTGTCAATCTTTTTAAAAATATCCAATGCTGTTATCACGTCACCACAATTACAATACATATCAAGAAGAGCATTGTGTAAAGGTAGGTCAGCATATACCCCAGATAGGATCAACTGAGCATGAAGAAGTTTCCCTGTGCGATAATCTCTCAACCTGCTACAAGCATTCAATAACATAGAGAAGGTAAAATGTGTGGGAATAACTGCAGTGCTCAGCATGGTTTTGAAAAGTTGGAAACATTCTATGATCTCACCATTTTCAATGTGCCCGAAAATTAAAGAATCCCAAGCAAATGAATCTGCTTGAACCATACCGCTAAAAACTTTGTTTGCGTGGACCAAATCGCCACAGTTCGAGTACATCCCCAGTAGAGATGTCTGGACACGAACATTCATCAGGCAATTAAACTTCAAACACTGGGCGTGTATCATGCAACCCAGAATCCAGTTTTTTATGGTAGATGATGCCTTTAATAGGCTCGTAAAGGTTGAGGCATTGGGGGTGAGTCTCTCCTCTTGCATCCGTGTCAATAGTTGGAAACAGAAGACACCCAGACGGGGACAAGAAGAATGTGCAGACACTAGGGCGTTATATGTGACTACGTTTCTTTGTGGCATACAATCAAACACCTTCCTAGCATCCGAAAGAGATCCGCATCTCACATACATGGACAGGATGTTGTTGAATACATACGGAGATTTAGAAGCCGTGGACGTGGAGGTGACAATGAGGCCATGAAGCTCCTGTGCTTTTCTGAGGAATTTGACGGTTGTGCCCCTTTGAGCAAGGACTGGGAGGAGGTTGGTTATGAAGGAAGAAGCCTCAAGTGACGATGACATGTAAGAGATCACTACAGTGGAACTCTTTTTTTTACCATCCTCGTTTTACTTTTTGCCATCCGCCCTTTCCCTTTCCCCTTACCATCCTCTCTCCGATGGTGAGTTTCACAGTGTCACCATCCACCCTTTCATTCTCTCTTCATTCCTCTGTCTGCACCCCTTCTCTCCCTTACCTTCTTATTTCTCCTCTTTTGACCATTCGTAGTGGCTGGGCGCCATGGAATTTATACTTGATAATACTTTGACTTTCCATGGAACGGGGCGCCGGTGCTGGGCTCTTCCCTAGTTCCGTCCCTATATTGAATCACACTTGGGGAAGGTGACAAAGGAGTTTTGCTCTATTTCCAATGAATCCTTCTTGGTTTACACCCGGGTTACACCCTAGGTAAGCCCATTTATTTGCCTTTCCCACAGACAAAAAACATGAAAACACAGACACTTTCAATCAAACTGTCAGTGTGAGTTTGCAGATCTGCCAGGCTAGTTGCACGCAAACCAATGTCGGTGTGCACAAACACTAGTTCTCTGTGTAGACAAAAAAGTGTCGGTGCGAACAAAATTGGTTTGCAAGTTCAGGGGTTGGGGAATCAGTGTCGGTGTACACACACATTAGTTGTCGGTGTAGAAAAAAGCTTCTGTACATATGCAATTTTCGTCGGTGTACAAAGACATTAGTTGTCTGTATAGAAACAAAAGTGTCTGTGCATATACAATTTTCGTCGGTGTACACAGACACTGAAAACAAATCAGTGTCGGTGTGCATAAAACGTAAAAAGAGAGAATGAAAGAAAACCGACGAAAATTGTATATGTACAAACACTTTTTTCTACACAGACAAATAATGTCTGTGTACACCGACACTAGTTTCCCACTCCCCGAACTTGCAAACCAACTTTGTTCGCACCGACACTTTTTTGTCTACACAGACAACTAGTGTTTGTGCACACCGACATTGGTTTGCGTGCAACCAGCCTGACAGGTCTGCAAACTCACACCGACAGTTTAATCGAAAGTGTCTGTGTTTTTACGTTTTTTGTCTGTGTGAAGGGCAAATATATGGGGTGTACCCTAGGGTGTAATCCAAGGTGTGCCAAGAATTTTCCGTATCTTGAATACTTAACTCCAAGCCATTATAAATGATTAAACCTGACCCCAATTTGGTCAAAGCTATAATTGACTTTGACTCAAAGGTTAAGTTAAATTTATTAATAGTAATCAGGATGTTAACTAATAATGTAATATTTAGGGATTACTTTGTAATTCTCCATAACTCTGTTTTATTATAAATACAAGCCTAAGGCACCCAAGAGGGTAAGCCATTATTCCCAAATAATATTTCGTATATGGTATCAGCAGCCTAGGTTTTTTTTTTTACGATCCACCATGGACGGCCTTCCTCTTACTGCCGCAGCCTCCACTTCGGCTGTAACACCGTCCCCAAGTATATTTACTTTTGTGTAAATTATGTATTGAACCTTATGAAATGGTTAATGAATTTACGAGGTTGTAAATTCTTGTTAATTCTTTTGCGTGAATAGTAAATTGCACGTGGGGCCCACACCGGGAGCGGGGACCACCCGATATTCCCGAGACCGCATGTTTTATTCATCTTGGTATAGATAATAGTTATATGGTGGTGGACATTCACTTTGGGCCATAAGAAAGGCGTTGGGTTGACCGGTTGGTCAAACAAGGCCCAATTACCGGTTTTGGGTAATTTATCGGGTAACAGTCTGAAATGAATTTCGGGGACTTCCAAATTAAAGTTGGAGAATGTATAATCATCCTAAAGGCCCATTATGAGGGGAAGCAAGTGTTATATTTTATTTGACCCGATAAAATAAAGTATAGTTAAAACAGTCCGAGAAATACAACTTTCGGGACCGATTGTACACTTTTGGACAAAAAGGGTTGACCTCCCACATGAGTGGGGGCCAACCCACGAAATTAGACCACAATTTATCAAGGGGATTCTATGAATGAGGATGGGAAGTTAGTAGGAGGGGGGTGTGAGTTGATAGGCATCAAGAGGAGACATGGGAGGGCCTATTCCCTCACCCTTATTGTAGAATAAGTCAAAAGAGGCAACTTCCTCTCACCCCATGTGATCACTTCGGCCAAGACACACCAAGAGGGAGAGAGTGAGCTGCAAAACACCCACCATCATCCCCAAAATCGAGCTCAAGCAAGAAGAGAAGCAAAAGAGGTGCTTGGAGTGAAGGAAGGTGAAGAAAAGGGTGAAAGATTAAGGTAATGACCTTATAACAACTTTTCTCCTTCCATTTGATGCTCATATGACTTACATGGCATGTAAGGAACCCTTTTAATAGCTCTACATATTTATAAATGTAGAAATAAGGGTTGAGAAGTGATTCTATGTCCAAGAACGGACTTAGGGGCCAAAACGACCGGTTAGCCGGAAAATAACCTTTTAGAGGTTATTTGTATTAATTTGGGTTTTGTGATGATAAAACCTTGTTAGGCACTTGACAAGGGTGATTTAAGAGCCACCACGAAGTTTAAGAGTCACCGGAGTTATCGCCGGAGTTCGTCAAAGTTCACCGGAGTTTGGCCGGAGTTCAACCGAGAAGGGTAGAACTTCATCACGCTCATTCGAGGTGAGTGGACGGCTTAATGTCTTATAACTCTTGGGTCAATTATGAGATTACCTAAGTAAATGTTATATGTGTTCATAATGATGTTTAAAAGATGCTTAAACATGTGATTATCCAAAGTGATTAGATTTACATGTATGACCCATTGATATCATAAATGAAGTATGATATGAAAATGTTTATAAAGACATATATGATGTATTAAGGGATAAAAGGGGCATAAAATGATTGGTTATAACTTAATACATGTTGGGATTAAGTTTGACGCAAATCGGGTTTGAAATGGCGAGTCAACGAAAATGTTGACTTGGTTGCCCAGGGGGCAACCGGCGCCGGTTATAGGCAAAACCGGCGCCGGTTATGGATCGGCATGGCCGGTTTTATTAAATTAATTAATAACCGGCGCCGGTTATGTCAAAACCGACGCCGGTTTGGCACTGTTTTGCCTATATATTGATTTTTAATGCATGAATTGCATGGATGATTATGCTTAGGCCTTAAGACTTGGTTTAGTCTTGATTATTGATTATGATATAGACCTTATCTAGGATGATATGTGGTAGATCATAAGTCGGGTGGAGTACCCAGGGATCGGGCGGTATCCTCAAAACTCGGTTATAGGGTGGAGTACCCAAGGATCGGGCGGTATCCTCAAAACTCGGTTATAGGGTGGAGTACCCAAGGATCGGGCGGTATCCTCAAAACTCGGTTATAGGGTGGAGTACCCAAGGATCGGGCGGTTATCCTCAAAACTCGGTTATAGGGTGGAGTACCCAAGGATCGGGCGTGTATCCTCAAAACTCATAGATTATTATTTTATAATTTGGGGCCGGGCGGTGTCCTCATGTTAAGATGATTGAACCAGGAGGAGTTCTATACACTCCTAGGTATATGGGTGGGTTGGGGTTTAAGCCAAGGTTAACGGCTATATTATTTCCCAAATAAACAATGACCTAAGGGTCGGGTATTTCCAAGTGTATATATAATGATATATATTTCATAACTTGGGGGAAAGGACTATATGTATACGTATCACCCTATGTTTGGGTCTTATACTTGAAACGTTAGTTATTCTACATTTAGCCTGCTACTCGCTCGGTACTTGTACTGACCCCTTCGGGGGGCCCCACCATTTCAGGTTGAAGCTCAAGCTTGCATTCTCACCTTGCTCGGTGAAGTAATCTAAAGGGAGACGTGGTTCGTGCTTCCTTTACTATTTTAAACTATAAACTATGCTCATGGATATTTTGTAATAAGTACATTTGTTTTGGGCCTGCGAGTCCACGTTTTGGCCATATGTGGTCCATGATTGAATATTGAATATTTCCGCGATTCGTTCAATCCAAATATGTGATGTTGTTATGTATGTTTACTTACTGAGTATGGTATGAACAATGTTCATGGACGCCTTGTATGATTAAGTTACGTTGACTTGCGAGTGACGTCATTTGGTCATACGGCGGTTGTACACGCGCTCGGATGCGGTCCGGGTCGTGACAATTAAGTGGTATCAGAGCCATCTCAGTTTCTAAACTATATAATCAACCTCTCACATGAGACCTTACAAAAGAGTTTTATCGAAAACCATGAGCATTGTATTTTGACGCTTATAGAACTGTTGTTACCTAAGTTGCAAGGTCTCTAGTTGTTAAGATGGTACCCTTAACAATTGGTATGGCGGTGACTTGGGCCAATACGTGTCTATAACGTTTTCCGTCAATTGACATTGATTGGAGTCTAACGACTCGTCCAAATTCATTTTCAGAAATGGAGGGTAGACGCATGCGGACCAGGAACAATCCGAGAGGGCAAGCACCGATAGCTTCCGTTGGAGCTAGCCGGGCTGCATCTCGAAGCTCCAGAGGTGGAAGAGGAGGCCGTGGGGGCCGTGGAAGTCGTGGGGGCCACCGAGCCCAAACAGTGAGTGATGGCCACGTGAGTTCGGTGTACGAGACTAGCACCGAGAACCACGACTCTACTTACGTTCCTGAAACGGAGCATGAAGAGACCCCATACGATGGGGGTGATTTCCACACTGATGATGAGAATGATGATGAGAGTGATGCCCGATTCGCTCAAATGGGTGAATTACTTGAGTGGTATCAAAAGGAGAAGCTGAGGAGAGACCTTAGGCGCCAAGCAAGGCGTGGTTCTCCAGGTGTGTCGGCTCAAGGAAGCCGGGGAGCTCCAAGGGCCACACCCGGGGCTCCACAAGGTGGGCTCGAGGGAGGTTTCATAGTGAGAATCTCCAAGTACCTCAAGGAGGCTAGGGCCTTGGGGTGTAGGTCCTTCGATGGCACCGGTGACATTACCGTTGCCGCCGATTGGATCAAGAAGGTGAAGGATGCATCAAGAGACATGCAAATTACTCCGGACGTGAAGCTAACCGTTGCTTCACGGTTGCTTGAGGGGATGGCTTCTACATGGTGGGAAGGTGTAGAAGGGAAGTACCGTGGGAATATCTCATGGGAAAATTTTGAGCGGGAGTTTTATGCCCAATACTACTCCGATTTTGAGGTTAATGTAAAAAGGAGGGAGTATACCAACCTCAAGCAAAAGGAAGGTGGCACCGTTAAGCAGTTGGAGCAAGAGTTTAGAACCTTGGCTAGGTTCTTACCGGAGTATGCAATCGATGAGGACCGCATGACTGAGCACTTCTGGGATGCCTTACTCTTAGACATCCGAGATCGTGCTACATACTCCCGCCTCATGACTTTCAGTGAGGTGGTAGAGCAGGGCATGCTTGGGGAGGCCCAGTGGAATGAGAGGAAAGCAAGGGACGCCGAGGAGGCGAAGAAGAGGAAGTGGAACAGTTCGGGGCCGCCCGACCATTCCCGAAAGAACAACCATGGTGGTGGTGGGGGCTCATTCAAGGCGCCGGCTCCACCGGCGAAAAAGAACAGGGACGGGAGGTGGCACGGACCTAGGCCACAGAACTCGGGAGCACCTAGATGTCCCAATTGCTCAAAACAGCATTTTGGGAAGTGTAACGAACCACCAAGGTGTTTCAAGTGTGGAAATGCGGGCCATATGAAGGCCAATTGTCCTCAAGCGACGCAGGAGAACACACCGGGAGCCGGAGGAGGGGCCGTGACGGGGAGGAACCGTGCGGGACCGTCACATGGTGGCACGGGGAGAGGCGGCGCATCAACGAGCCATGCCGCGTCCGTCAACCAAGGCGGGACCCAAGCACGAGTCTATGCTATGACCGAGGCCGATGCTCGGGCTAACCCCGACTCCGTTGCAGGTAATCCCTTGTAATATGTGATAAATTACGTGTTGTTTAGTGTTAGAAATGATAGCGGGCTAGTGCGGACTTGCCGGGGTCGATACCGGCCGGTTTTTAGCAAAAAGTTGTAGGAATACAGCTGCCCAGGGGTAAACCGGCGCCGGTCGGGGCTTAAACCGGCGCCGGTTCTATTTAAAAATTAATAGTTTGGGGCTGCCGTAGGTAAACCGGCGCCGGTTTTGCCCATAACCGGCGCCGGTCCGGTTTCGGAGGTGTTGAAACAATTAAAAATGGGATTTTTCCGAGGGGTGCCGAAGGAAAACCGGCGCCGGTTTTGCCCATAACCGGCGCCGGTCTAGTGGAAAATTGGTCGGGGCAAATCACCGTGCTCGTAACCGGGGCCGGTTTTTAAAGAAAATTATTTTCCGAGGTTGCCGATGGTAAACCGGCGCCGGTTTTGGTCATAACCGGCGCCGGTCCAGTGTAATTGTTGGGTATTCGGCCACCCCAGGGGAAAACCGGCGCCGGTCTGTCCTAAAACCGGCGCCGGTCCAGTACATTTTCGGCCAAGAAATGTTCGTTTAGCCCATTTTCGATCCGGTACTTCGAGTAGTGTGTCTTACATCATCTATAAATGTAGGGACACTATTGATCAATGGAAGAAATGCAAGAATTCTCATTGATACCGGGGCTCAACGTTCATTTGTGAACGAAGCGTTCGCCGAAGGTCTTGACGTGCCATTGACGCCAATGACGCAAACCTTGTTAGTCTCCACACCATTGGGAGACGACGTGGAGAGGAACCATTACTATCCATCATGTGAGGTAGAAGTGACGGGTCAACCTTTGACTTGTGACTTCGTACCTCTAAGTATGATGGAGTTCGATGCTATCCTAGGAATGGATTGGCTTGAAAAGCACCATGCTCGAGTTGATTGCTACACCAAGGTGTTGGAACTCGAGGATGATAAGGGGAACACCTTACGTTTCGAGGGAGATCGGGGAGGATCTCATGGTTGTATCATATCCGTGATGAGAGCACGGAAGTTGATGAGAAAAGGATGCCACGCATACCTTGCTTACATAGTAGATGAGACAAAGAAAGAGATAGACATCAACGATGTACGTGTCGTGTGCAAGTATCCGGACGTATTTCCCAAAGACTTGCCGGGACTTCCACCCGACCGGGAGATTGAGTTCGTAATTGAAGTTGAACCGGGAACCAAACCCATTTCGATACCTCCTTATCGAATGGCACCGGTGGAACTTCAAGAGTTGAAAGTCCAACTACAAGAACTTTTGGACAACGGATTCATTAGGCCCAGTCACTCACCGTGGGGAGCACCCGTACTCTTCGTGAAGAAGAAAGATGGCACATTGAGAATGTGCATAGATTATCGACAGTTAAACAAGGTCACGATCAAAAATAGGTATCCTTTACCGAGGATTGATGACTTGTTTGATCAACTTCGGGGGGCGATAGTGTTCTCAAAGATTGATTTGAGATCGGGCTATCATCAGTTGAAGATCAAGGAAAGTGACATACCTAAGAGTGCATTCCGCACTAGATATGGTCACTATGAGTTTCTTGTGATGTCATTCGGGTTAACCAACGCACCGGCGGCATTCATGGACTTGATGAACCGAGTGTTTAGTGAATACCTGGATCAATTTGTGATAGTGTTTATTGATGACATCTTGATATACTCCAAGAGCGAGGAGGAGCATGAACATCACCTGAGGCTTGTGCTTGAACGACTTAGAGAAAAACAACTCTTTGCCAAGTTCTCCAAATGTGAATTTTGGCTCAAAGAGATTGGCTTTCTCGGGCATGTCATATCCGGTTCGGGCGTTGCTGTGGACAACGCCAAGATAAGAGCCATCATCGACTGGGAGAGACCCAAGAATGTGAAGGAAATACGTAGTTTCCTTGGCCTGGCAGGATACTATCGTAAGTTCGTCGAGAAATTCTCCGTGTTGGCATCTCCATTGACGAAGCTCACAAAGAAGGGGGCCAAGTTCATATGGGATGACAAATGTGAGAAAGGGTTTCTTGAATTGAAGAAACGGCTTACCGAGGCACCAGTTCTTGCCCTACCCAAGCAGGGGATAGGGTACGATATCTATAGCGATGCTAGCATCCAAGGCCTAGGATGTGTGTTGATGCAAAATGGTAAGGTGATAGCCTACGCTTCTAGGCAATTGAGGAAACATGAGGTGAACTACCCTACCCACGATCTGGAGTTGGGGGCGGTAGTGTTTGCACTGAAGATTTGGAGACATTATCTCTACGGAGAGACATGCCACATTTATACTGATCATAAGAGTTTGAAGTATGTATTCACTCAGAAAGAGTTGAATATGAGACAACGGAGATGGATGGAGTTGATCAAGGACTACGACTTGATCATTGACTACCATCCCGGAAAGGCCAACGTGGTGGCCGATGCGCTAAGCAGGAAGAGTACGTCGGGGACGTTACTCACATGTCTACGGGCATTGAGAGCACGCGTGGAGGTGTCCACGCATGGGACCCTCATTGCTAGATTTGAGGTTAGGCCCACATTACTGAGTGAAATCAGTAAATGTCAGGCCATTGATGAGGAGTGTCAGAAGATCCGTGAACGGATCCTTGAGGGACCCGTTGAGAACTTTCGGGTACGTGATGATGGCCTTTTGATGTTTAAAGACCGTGTGTGCATACCAAAGAATGAAGAACTCCAGAAGTCTATACTAGAGGAGGCTCATTCTTCGGCCTATGCCATGCATCCAGGGGGTACTAAGATGTACCGAGACTTGAAGGAGAGTTACTGGTGGTCAGGTATGAAGAGAGACATCGCAGAGTATGTGAGTCGATGCCTTACTTGCCAGCAGGTTAAGGCAGAGCACCAACACCCGGCAGGACTATTACAGCCGCTTACCATCCCAGAATGGAAATGGGAACATGTGACCATGGACTGCGTGGTAGGGCTACCACGGACGGTGAACAACTATGATGCAGTTTGGGTAGTGGTCGATAGGCTCACCAAGAGCGCACATTTCTTGCCTATCAACATTACTTACCCTCTTGAAAGGTTAGCCAAGTTATATACGGAAGAAATTGTGAGATTGCATGGAGTCCCCATATCCATTGTCTCAGATAGGGATCCACGATTCACATCCAGATTTTGGCCAAAATTTCAAGCATCCTTGGGTACTAAACTGAAGTTCAGTACAGCTTTTCACCCACAGACGGATGGACAGTCCGAACGGGTGATACAGATTTTGGAGGACATGCTTAGAGCGTGTGCTTTGGAGTTCCAAGGGAGTTGGGACAAACATTTGGCTCTGGTTGAGTTTGCTTATAACAACAGTTATCAGGCGAGTATTGGCATGCCTCCATACGAGGCTTTATATGGAAGGAAGTGCAGGACACCTTTGTGTTGGGATGAGGTTGGTGAGGCCAAACTCGAAGGGATAGAACTCGTTGAGATCACCAAGACTAAGGTGAAGATCATTCGTGATAGACTCATGGCTGCCCAAGACCGGCAGAAGAGCTATGCAGACAAACGGCGGAGGCCGTTGGAGTTTGAGGTCGGGGATGAAGTCTTTCTAAGGATCTCTCCTTGGAAAGGCATCATCCGATTCATATCAAGGGGTAAGCTTAACCCCCGATACATTGGTCCGTTTCAAATCCTTGAGAGGGTTGGAGCCGTAGCGTATCGTCTCAAGTTGACCCCTGAACTTGAGAAGATTCATGATGTATTTCATGTATCGATGCTCAAGAAGTATGTGCGGGATCCATCACATATTCTTGAGAAACCACCGGTGGAGATCCGGGAGGACCTGCAATATGCTGTAGAACCAGTGAAGATTGTGGGCCAACAGGTGAAGAAACTTAGGAACAAGGAGATTCCTATGGTGAAGGTTCTGTGGAGGAGTGATCGAGTCGAAGAAGAAACCTGGGAGACTGAGGTCTCAATGAGGGAGCAATACCCGTTTCTTTTCGATTAGACACGTTGATTTCGGGGACGAAATCCCAAATAAGGGGGGGTGAACTTGTAACACCGTCCCCAAGTATATTTACTTTTGTGTAAATTATGTATTGAACCTTATGAAATGGTTAATGAATTTACGAGGTTGTAAATTCTTGTTAATTCTTTTGCGTGAATAGTAAATTGCACGTGGGGCCCACACCGGGAGCGGGGACCACCCGATATTCCCGAGACCGCATGTTTTATTCATCTTGGTATAGATAATAGTTATATGGTGGTGGACATTCACTTTGGGCCATAAGAAAGGCGTTGGGTTGACCGGTTGGTCAAACAAGGCCCAATTACCGGTTTTGGGTAATTTATCGGGTAACAGTCTGAAATGAATTTCGGGGACTTCCAAATTAAAGTTGGAGAATGTATAATCATCCTAAAGGCCCATTATGAGGGGAAGCAAGTGTTATATTTTATTTGACCCGATAAAATAAAGTATAGTTAAAACAGTCCGAGAAATACAACTTTCGGGACCGATTGTACACTTTTGGACAAAAAGGGTTGACCTCCCACATGAGTGGGGGCCAACCCACGAAATTAGACCACAATTTATCAAGGGGATTCTATGAATGAGGATGGGAAGTTAGTAGGAGGGGGGTGTGAGTTGATAGGCATCAAGAGGAGACATGGGAGGGCCTATTCCCTCACCCTTATTGTAGAATAAGTCAAAAGAGGCAACTTCCTCTCACCCCATGTGATCACTTCGGCCAAGACACACCAAGAGGGAGAGAGTGAGCTGCAAAACACCCACCATCATCCCCAAAATCGAGCTCAAGCAAGAAGAGAAGCAAAAGAGGTGCTTGGAGTGAAGGAAGGTGAAGAAAAGGGTGAAAGATTAAGGTAATGACCTTATAACAACTTTTCTCCTTCCATTTGATGCTCATATGACTTACATGGCATGTAAGGAACCCTTTTAATAGCTCTACATATTTATAAATGTAGAAATAAGGGTTGAGAAGTGATTCTATGTCCAAGAACGGACTTAGGGGCCAAAACGACCGGTTAGCCGGAAAATAACCTTTTAGAGGTTATTTGTATTAATTTGGGTTTTGTGATGATAAAACCTTGTTAGGCACTTGACAAGGGTGATTTAAGAGCCACCACGAAGTTTAAGAGTCACCGGAGTTATCGCCGGAGTTCGTCAAAGTTCACCGGAGTTTGGCCGGAGTTCAACCGAGAAGGGTAGAACTTCATCACGCTCATTCGAGGTGAGTGGACGGCTTAATGTCTTATAACTCTTGGGTCAATTATGAGATTACCTAAGTAAATGTTATATGTGTTCATAATGATGTTTAAAAGATGCTTAAACATGTGATTATCCAAAGTGATTAGATTTACATGTATGACCCATTGATATCATAAATGAAGTATGATATGAAAATGTTTATAAAGACATATATGATGTATTAAGGGATAAAAGGGGCATAAAATGCTTGGTTATAACTTAATACATGTTGGGATTAAGTTTGACGCAAATCGGGTTTGAAATGGCGAGTCAACGAAAATGTTGACTTGGTTGCCCAGGGGGCAACCGGCGCCGGTTATAGGCAAAACCGGCGCCGGTTATGGATCGGCATGGCCGGTTTTATTAAATTAATTAATAACCGGCGCCGGTTATGTCAAAACCGGCGCCGGTTTGGCACTGTTTTGCCTATATATTGATTTTTAATGCATGAATTGCATGGATGATTATGCTTAGGCCTTAAGACTTGGTTTAGTCTTGATTATTGATTATGATATAGACCTTATCTAGGATGATATGTGGTAGATCATAAGTCGGGTGGAGTACCCAGGGATCGGGCGGTATCCTCAAAACTCGGTTATAGGGTGGAGTACCCAAGGATCGGGCGGTATCCTCAAAACTCGGTTATAGGGTGGAGTACCCAAGGATCGGGCGGTATCCTCAAAACTCGGTTATAGGGTGGAGTACCCAAGGATCGGGCGGTTATCCTCAAAACTCGGTTATAGGGTGGAGTACCCAAGGATCGGGCGTGTATCCTCAAAACTCATAGATTATTATTTTATAATTTGGGGCCGGGCGGTGTCCTCATGTTAAGATGATTGAACCAGGAGGAGTTCTATACACTCCTAGGTATATGGGTGGGTTGGGGTTTAAGCCAAGGTTAACGGCTATATTATTTCCCAAATAAACAATGACCTAAGGGTCGGGTATTTCCAAGTGTATATATAATGATATATATTTCATAACTTGGGGGAAAGGACTATATGTATACGTATCACCCTATGTTTGGGTCTTATACTTGAAACGTTAGTTATTCTACATTTAGCCTGCTACTCGCTCGGTACTTGTACTGACCCCTTCGGGGGGCCCCACCATTTCAGGTTGAAGCTCAAGCTTGCATTCTCACCTTGCTCGGTGAAGTAATCTAAAGGGAGACGTGGTTCGTGCTTCCTTTACTATTTTAAACTATAAACTATGCTCATGGATATTTTGTAATAAGTACATTTGTTTTGGGCCTGCGAGTCCACGTTTTGGCCATATGTGGTCCATGATTGAATATTGAATATTTCCGCGATTCGTTCAATCCAAATATGTGATGTTGTTATGTATGTTTACTTACTGAGTATGGTATGAACAATGTTCATGGACGCCTTGTATGATTAAGTTACGTTGACTTGCGAGTGACGTCATTTGGTCATACGGCGGTTGTACACGCGCTCGGATGCGGTCCGGGTCGTGACATCGGCGCCCTCTCAGGAGCAGCCGGCTACAGTAGTCATCGGAACATCACTTGGTCCCTCGCAGGCGTTTAACATGGCTTCAAACGCGCCCACTACAATGGAGCAGCGTCATCACACCGGCATCCATCGCGCATCAGGAATGGACTCTTCCCTTGATGATGGATCCAGCTCTGCAGTTCGGTCCACCCCATTCTCTTCGCCGCTGGCAACGATTCCCCGGCCACGCTTGCCGCACCTGCCTTCACTGGACTCCTACAATCTCTTCAATATGCCGCCGCCATTCACCTGGACTTCGACAGCGCATCTACCTCCACCACCGGTCTTCACTTCTCCTTCAGAAGCAGCTCCCTCTCCCTTACGTTACGCTGGACCGACGTTTACTAATCCATTGATGTCGCACTCTCTGCCGCACTCCCAGGTTCTGGCCGCGTCTGGTTCTGCTCCTATGCCAGGTTCTTTATCTAATTTATCTTCCCAGTTGACATTCTCTACTCCAAACGTAACCAATATTGTTACTACCCGACTTTCTGCCGTTGAGGATTATTTGCCATGGCGTACCCAATTTGAGTCCTTCTTGGTCTCTCACAGTCTTCTTGGTATCCTAGATGGCTCAATTCGGGTACCACCTATCACTGATCCAGATTATCCACACTGGTTGAAAATAGACCAGACAGTTAGATCTTGGATTTTTGCTACTTTGGCTAGAGATATTTTGATGGAGGTCTATGACTTAAAATTTTCCTATCTTATCTGGGAGCGTCTTGAATCACGTTTTATGTCTGCATGTTTTGCTCGGTCTGTTGAACTTAAGCGTTCTTTATCACATATTAAAAAGAGAGAGTCACAGACCATGGATCAATATCTGTTGGAAATTAAGTTGATTGCTGATGCTCTTGCTATGATTAATTCACCTGTTAGTAACCGTGATTTGATGGAATATGCTATTTTGGGATTGGGTCGTGAGTTTGAACACCTTATCACAACTATATCTTATTTTCGTGGGAATGCTACACTTGAGTCTCTGCGCCCCATCCTTCAAGCACAGGAGAACCGGTCCACTACCAATACCTCTTAGGACCAATCCACTATCCATCAGGCGTTCGCGGCAGGACAAGCTGCCCCAGGCCGAGGGCCTGCTCCACGAGCACCTGGCGGGTATGGCGCCGGCGGAACTCGGGCACATGGCGGACGCGGCAACCGAGGAGGCAGACCTCGGGGTGGTCGTGGTCGGGGAGGACGTGGACATCATCAGTACTATCAGCAACAGTTTGGAGGAATTCCGGCGTATGGCGTTCCCTACGGCCAGCCGACTCCTCCCCGTGGACATCCATATCCTGGTGGTGCAGGTTTGGCATTTAGTAATCTTAGTTCTGGTTTTGGTTTTACTAATCACTTTTCTACTTGTGGTACTCATAATGTTAGTGCAGGTTTTCCGTCTGTTGAGAACTCCTATCCCTCTCCTGCTCCGCCAGTTGTCTGTCAGCTGTGCTTCTCTCCAGGTCATTCTGCCATCCATTGCTCCCGTTTCACCTCACAAAATACTCCTGCTCTTGCGGCTCTTGAAGAGATGGCAATTTCGGCCGACCCGTTGGATAACTGCACCGAACCAATTTGGTCAAACTGGGGAAAACCGATTTGACTGGGGAATGGGTACGGGGTGGGGAATACCCGAATTTTTTAAATGGTTAATGGTGCGGTTATGGTTCTATACTAATCCGCCCCATTATCCGCCCCGAAACCGCCCCGTTCACTAATGGTGCGGGTACCTGCACCGTTACCCGATCCGTAACATTATTAATGAATTATAACTTTTTACATATAAGAATAATAAGTATATATGCTAAATTGTGTATACTAAATAGTATATACGGAGTATCATATAAATAATGCTAAAAAGTAAACTATGAGTACTTTTTTAGGTCTAAAACTAAATATAGGTCTAAAACTAAATATAGGTCTAAAACTAATATAAAAAGCTACAAACCTGGATTCTCGGATGATTACTATTTTTTATTATGTTACAAGAGATATTAGGTGCATGTCATATTAATGAATTTAGGCCAGTCTACTTAATTGCTTAAATATTTACTTTTGTATGTTTTAGGGTGTCTTTGAATATATAAATAACAAGTAGGATTAGAAGTTGGTTATTTGTTTTTTTAAAAAATTGGTTATTTGGTATCATTTGGGGAAATGGTTACCCGTGGATAAACCGATTCCCCGTTGGGGCGGGTACGGTTCAAAAAAAAATTACCCGAACGGGTAATGGGGCGGTTTTGGGGCAAACATTTATCCAACGGGGCGGTTTCGGTTTTATGTGTACCCGTCCTCGATCCGCCCCGTTGCCATCACTAGGCTCTTCCCACTGGTGAGACACATGATTCGGTCTGGTACTCTGGTATCCTGACTCTGGGGCTTCCGCACGCATGACTCCACATGAAGGTATTTTATCTTCTAAATTTTCTTACACTGGCCCGAATCAAGTTTGTGTTGCTAATGGTACTAAATTACCTATATCTCATATTGGTCACGTTAAATTAATCACATCTGGCCGCCCGCTATATTTAAACTCTGTTAATCATGTCCCGCATATTAAATATAATTTACTTTCTATACAAAAACTATGTGCGGACAATGCATGCGAAGTAATTTTTAATAAAAATTCTTTTTGTGTTAAGGACAATCAAACGGGGGAGCTTCTTCTTCAGGCCACTAATAAAGATCATGTCTACCCTTTTACTGCCCTTCAAGCCCGAGTTGTATCTGCTCCTGTCTGGCACAAGCGTCTAGGGCATTGTGGTGATAGAGTTATGTGTACTCTTAGGCAAAATAAATTAATTAGTACTTCTTCAACTTTTCGTAATGATTGTGTTTCATGTAAGTTGGGTAAATCCCATGGACTTCCGTTTTCTGATGTTCTTCATGATACCTCAGCACCTTTGGAAATTATTCATTCTGATGTTTGGCAGTCTCCAGTTGTTTCTAATCTAGGTTTTAAATATTATGTGTCTTTTATTGATGATTTTTCTCGGTTTACATGGGTTTATCCCATGCGTAGGAAATCTGAAGTTTTTACCCATTTTATTCATTTTCAAAAACTGGTTGAAAATCTCTTCAATGCCAAAATTAAAATTTTTCAAAGTGATGGAGGGGGTGAATTTGATAATTCTCTGTTTCACACGCATTTTTTAAATTCAGGCATTTTATTTCGAAAATCTTGTCCTCATACTCCTGCTCAAAATGGGGTAGCTGAACGCAAACATAAACATTTACTCGAATTAACTAGGACTTTGTTAATTGATGCTTCTATTCCTAGTAATTTTTGGGTAGATGCTCTTTACACTGCCACATTTATTGTTAATCGTTTACCTACCCCCGTTTTGCATGGAGTATCTCCATATCAAAAATTGTTTAATAAAGTGCCTGATTATAATTTTATGCGTGTATTTGGTTGCTCTTGTTTTCCTAATTTCATTGCTGCCTCTCACAATAAACTATCACCGCGTTCTATACATTGTGTCTTTCTTGGGTATGCTCCGGGCTATAAAGGGTATCGTTGCTTATCTCCTTCCACAGGCCGGGTGTTTATTAGTCGCGATGTAATTTTTCATGAAAATGTTTTTCCATATAATTCTTTAGTACACACATCTTCTTTCCCGACATCTACCCTACCTTCCTCTTGGCTTTCAACCTCCGTATCTGATGATGTTAGTTTGCCATCCCACTTACCCATGTTACCAGCCCCACAAACTGCCTCACCCACAACCTGCCACACTCCAAATCAGTCCATTCCACTGACATGCATAACACCGAATCAGTCCCCTAAGTGCCACACACATCCAGCAGACCCCCTTGGTTACCATTCTTCTTCTCCCAGTAGCCCAGCCACATACCCAGACCATACGTCTCTCTCTGATTCCCTCGATAGCCCCATCACACCACCCACTGTTTCCCCCCACGCCTCACAAACCAGTCCCCATAGCCTCCTCAATTCCCAATCCTCGGCTTCAGCTATCCCAACCCCACCGGCCCCAATAAATGTACATCCGATGCGTACACGCGCAAAGGATGGGATTTTCAAGCCTAAGCATATTTTTAATTTGAGTGTCTTATCTCCCCCGGATGATCCTACTTGTTTTACTCAAGCAAATAAGAGTTTTATTTGGCGGGCTGCCATGGCGGATGAATTTAATGCTTTGATTAATAATAAGACTTGGGATTTGGTACCTTGGGACCCTACTAAAAATTTAGTTGGTTGTAAGTGGATTTATAAGACAAAATACTGTTCTGATGGATCTGTTGAACGACATAAAGCCCGTTTAGTCGCTCAAGGTTTTAAACAACAGGCTGGTGTGGACTTTACTGAAACATTTAGTCCTGTTGTTAAGCCTACCACTGTTCGTCTTGTTTTATCTGTTGCCGTTTCCTTGGGCTGGTCTGTTCGTCAATTAGATGTGAAAAATGCATTTTTGCATGGTGTTTTAACTGAGGAGGTTTACATGCGCCAACCTCAGGGGTTTATTCATCCTTCATATCCTAATCATGTGTGTCACCTTCGCAAGGCTCTTTATGGTTTGAAACAAGCTCCTCGGGCTTGGTTTCATCGATTCAGTGGTTTTCTGTTGAGTCATGGTTTTTCACAGAGCAGGTCTGATTCATCTATGTTTGTTTATCGTACTGATTCTCAGGTGGTTTATATTCTTTTATATGTGGATGATATTATTATTACAGGCTCTTCTGCTTCCTTTGTTTCCTCCGTCATACAAACCTTGTCTAATCACTTTGCTATGAAGGATTTAGGGGATGTTCATTATTTTCTAGGTGTTCAGGCTAAACGTACACCTACAGGTTTATTTTTGTCTCAGGCAAAGTATATATCTGATCTTTTACGTCGTTTTCATCTCCATACTGTCAAACCTGTTCGTACTCCCCTACCTTCACGCACTACACTCTCTCTCACAGATGGGGAACTGTTATCTGATGTTACTGAGTATCGGAGTATGGTAGGTGCTCTTCAGTATTTAACTATTACTAGACCTGATATTACTTATGTTGTACACCTTGTGTCTCAGTTTATGCATGCTCCACGTACTACTCACCTCTTTGCAGTTAAGAGAATTTACAGGTATCTGCAGGGTACCAGCACTCATAGCTTATGGTTACGCGCAGATAAAAATATTTCTGTTGTTACGGCATATTCTGACGCAGATTGGGCAGGTTGTCCCGACAGTTCGCGTTCGACTACAGGTTATGCGGTGTTTCTGGGATCCAATTTAATCTCATGGCGTTCCAAGAAACAACCAACGGTGTCTAAGTCTTCTACTGAGGCCGAGTACAGGGCTATTGCGTACACTGTTCAGGACACACTTTTCATCCGCTCACTTCTGGCAGATATGAGAATTTTTATTTCGGCTCCGGTACAACTTCTTTGTGACAATGTCTCTGCTTCGTATCTGGCGGTTAATCCCATTCAACATGATCGGAGTAAGCACATTAAAATTGATTATCATTTTGTCCGTGAGCGAGTAGCACATGGAGATCTTGTGGTGAAGCATATTCCCACACAATTGCAGTTAGCTGATATCTTCACCAAGAATTTATCTAGTCAGCGTTTTGAATTTTTAAGATCCAATTTGCACGTGGCTTCCCCTGCACAAATTGAGGGGGTGTAATAATGTAATATTTAGGGATTACTTTGTAATTCTCCATAACTCTGTTTTATTATAAATACAAGCCTAAGGCACCCAAGAGGGTAAGCCATTATTCCCAAATAATATTTCGTATATTAACTAGAAACTATTCCTCATCTCTAAGTAATGAAGATAACTTGGAGATTAGTAACACCCAATTCTAAAACTTAAGTGTTATTCACCTCATGCATTGTTATTGCTGATGAAAATGATTTATATTTTACAAGCTTCTATGATAATGTATTTACATAGTGAATCCTAAAAATGTTGATATCAATCTAAAATCATATGCTTCTGAAAATCACACTTAACAGTGAATCTTGAAAATGTTGATCTACGCAATTAAATCAATTGCCAAATAATAATTATCCAATGTTGATTGTTATCATTATCAATATCCTCTACATTGTCATTTGTGATAGAGGTCTTTCTAAAATATTACAGTAATAAAATGTAAGGACAACAAATATGATTAAAATGACCGTAAATATATTCTTTATTCTCTACAATGAAAACATTGAATGTATTTATAATCACAAAAAGTTACTAAGTCACATTTTTATCTACTGTCCTTGTTTTGGTCATGTATTAGGATTATTTATTTTTATCAATATTAATAGTTTATGATTAATTAAATTACTTTTAAGTTCTATTTTTTGTGTAATTGGTAAATATATACTCCGTATTTGTCAGATTTAGGACTTTGACAACTTTGACAACAATTGTTAAAATTAAATCCTCATAATATACTCAATTTTTAATAATTAAAATTTACATATTTAGAAACTATATTTAGAAATCTCTTCAAAATTGCAAACTTCAAATTCAAATATAAATACAAATTGACATCCTAATTAGGTAAATAAAGTAAAAACGTGTAATTAAGAAAAATCAATTTTATAAATCAATTTGAAATGCATCCTAATAAGTAAATTGACTGATCACATGCAGACAATTGATTCGGCGCGAAGGACTCGAACCAAGTTTCAAAATTTAGCAAAGCAAAATCCCCTATTTATTTAAACTAAAAGGTCGACGACCCTTTCGGGAGTAGGCGGTGGATATAGGTTAGGGTTCAGGCAGCCTTTGTAGCATCAAAATGAATTCGCGCGCATGACGAGATCATTTCTTTGAGCTATATACTAAGTATTATACAGTATTATACACACACATATACATAGTATATGATATAAGATTTGATTGATAATTAGTTGATTGTGTTATTTAAAATTCATATTTTCTGCATGCAATAAAATAAAAAAATAGAAGCGAATAGAGATACTTGGATGAAACTGAGCCCAATGAATCATTGTCTCCTTAAGACGAATTTGCCCACAACACAAGTAGCAATCGCCTCACAGGATAGAACGGTTTTTCGTTCCCGAAGGACACCAGCGAATCAAATGATGCACTAAAGTGGTGGAATTTGGATGAGGAAGATTAGGAAAAAACTTTAATCATTTTCAGACTTCTTTTCTATGAAAAATGCAGGCCTCCTAATGGGATTTATAGTGCTCTGGCCAGGAGACACAATCCCAAAAGGTGTCTGTTAAGAAAAGGTAGTGACCCTTCTCTTAAAGTTGCTTTAATTCGAAATTAATTAATTGTACCAAAATCATGTTTAAGTCTTAAAGCCACGTGGGTACCCACCCGTACCCGAAACCGGACCTAACCCGACCGACCAGCGGCGGCGGCGGCGCGTGAAGTGCAATTTCACGCTTACCGTGTGCGGGGGACAATTTCTCATTCATTTCAAAATGGTTTTCTACAAATAATATAATGAAATATTAATTTGTTAACCATTTTTCCAACAGATTGTTTTGGTGTTGTTGGTGGAGCTTCCTCAGTCACCCACACAATTATGTTAAGCCAGCCTCGAGCCCTGGCTGGAAGAAGTTTTATCCCGAAACTGTCATGTCCATTGTTATTGATTTCATTGGACAAGTTGATGTTCTCAAAGCTAATGGGGTTGATAACATATTTTTTATAACAGGTGGTTGTGCATTCTGCTTATTTGTTTGCTCCCTCTCCCCCCTGTTTTCATTATACTTTTGGTTGATCTGTGTATATATAAGAAACTTGCAGTGAATAGCAATGTGGTGTGGGGTGTGTGCCATGAACACCCATGTGTCAGTAGCTTGTTCCAGTTCGTCCTGTTCCTACAGGACGACTGGGTGTGGCTAGATCCATTCTGCTTCCCGACTCTTTTGGGATTAAAGATGGACATAAAAAAGGATGGTGATGTGAGTTTTCTCGCACTTAAATTGGTTGTAGTAAAATGGTTGAAAAGTACGAGTATCGTCTCCACAGAGACGGACAAAAGGGAAATAAAGATTAATTAAATTCAGCGATTAAAAAGAAATCTTTACAAACTTATACTACCTCCGTCCCGTTGGAATGTTCCCACTTTCCTTTTTTGGATGTCCCAATGGAAAGTTCTCATTTCCCTAATTGGAAAGTTATCCTACATCAAAACAGTGTCAAACAGTGCAAAACAGTGTCAAACAGTGTCAAACAGTGTCCAAACAGTGTCCAAACAGTAAAATTTACCCCCTGGTAAGTTTATTTACTTAATATGTGTGTAGGTCAAACCGGGAACATTCCAACGGGACGGAGGTAGTAATAGTGAATCAAGGTTAGGGCAATTTAGACAAGGAAAAAATGTTGGTGTAATCAGGTTGCTTAATGTGGTTGAACATTGAGCTCTACCACTTGTACTCTCTATATTAATGGGCATCTTTCCGTTTTCTCTCCGTGACTCCGGCTCTGTTTGCAAACACAACTAAAAAAGCACTTCCCAGCTTTTGACTTAAAAAAGCTAAAAAAGATGTTTTCAAATAACAACTTCTACTTAAATGAATTACTTAAAAGCTAAAAGCTAGAATCTGCTTTTTACTTTTTCTATTACACAAAAAGCACTTATTTTACCAAACACCACCAACTTTTACTTTTCAAAATCACTTTTTTCTCAAACACTACCAACTTTTACTATTAATCACTTTTTTACCAAATCATTTAAAAAAGTTAAAAGCACTTTTTTGTTGGGTTTGCAAACAGAGCCTCCGTCTCCCACGGTTTCCATCTGCGTAGCACTAACGAGACTTATCTTCTGTTCTCCTTATGCCCTTTGATTTCTTTGTAATTAATGACTCCATTCATCTCCACCTTCATCTATTCAAGCTTTATGAGCCGATAGTTATGGATGGAGGAAAGCCTATTATTGCAGGTTTTTTGCCTAATGATAGTGTGGAAATTTGTCAAAGCTTACGCAATTCCTCACGGACTTAGCACTGTTAGCCGCATATGCTCAACACGTTCTCCAACCTGAGAGACAACTCCCGACTCTCTCAACAGGTTACGTTTTCTCCAATAAGTGCTCTGTGCTTCATTATATTTTCCATCTTGAAAACAATAAATTCAGTTTCGTTTTAAAATTCAGATCTCATGTATGTGTCCTTTGGTCTAAAACAACCTATAAACTCATAACCAGGTTAATCCATTTTGAGATCAATGAGAAATTCTTCATTTGGAGGACTATTTGATTTTGTTTTCTTTTAATGGGAGGAAATATAATACTATCCTCCGTTCTCTTTTAATCGCAACATTGGACTTTTTGCACTATTCATATATTCTACTTTGACTATATTTTATTCATTAATGTATTATAAATTAATTTTTAAAAAAATACTATTAAATTCTTCTTATTCTAAATTTTCAAAATATGATTTTTTTAAATTTTTTAGTAATAAGAAATGAAAGATGTTAATGGTCAAACTTGTGTGATGTGAGTTTTCTCGCACTTAAAATAGTTGTAGAAAAGTGGTTGAAAGTATGAGTATCGTCTCCACAGGGACGGACAAAAGGGAAATAAAGATTAACTAAACTTTAGCGATTAAAAAGAAATAAAAATAAATAAATGCAAGTGTGCGAGATTGATTGGTTGAATTAAAATTAAAACTAATGCTAATGAGCGATAAAAATAAAAGATTGGTTTCTTCTCAATTAACGACGAAGGGAACAGGGATTGATTCCGGGGTAACCAGATTTCTGACAGATCAGGCCTAATTACATGAATTTAATTTAATTGAGCCTAGCTAATCATTACTAAGTTCTTACCGCTCTCGCGGCGTAGAGTACAATAATTTAGGGGACCAGGCTGATCTCTCATGCGACAGGATCCTAAATTATTGCCAAAACGAGCGAGCTTACGGCCCCTTAATCGCTGCTAATCTCTTAGCGAACGATTAAGTGTGTGTGAATGTGTCCTAGAACAAATTAGATCTCTCTTAATTCATTCTACATGCAATTGTAATTCTAGCTGCAGTCTAGGTTACAAGAGATATCAATTAAATTATTCAAACACAAATTAAACGGCATTCATGCAATTAAACCGACAAGAATCTAGCCATACATCATGATTAACCCCTTCATCAACCCCAAATCCCTAATTAAACTACTCACAATTCATAATTGAATAATCAACAGAATTGGGATGAATAGAAATAATTGTCATTAATTAAAAAGATGAACTTACAAATAATCCCAGGGTCTTGGAGTAAACAATCGTAAAAACGCAAGTAAATTCGTCCCTAGGCCTCTCCGTAATGTTCGTAACCCCGAAAAGTGGGTATGGAGGCCTTATTTATAGAAATCAGGAGAATTTGAGCTGAATTAGGACAAAACGGGGCCAGACACGGTGCCAGGCACGATCGTGCCTGCGACCGTGCCTGCGGAAGGGACGCGTCAAAATTTTGCAGACACGATCGTGCCTGCACCGGACACGATCGTGTCTGGCTGCCAGTGGCTCCGCGTTGATTTAGATGGCAGGCACGATCGTGCCTGACCTAGGCACGGCCGTGCCTGCCCTTTTCTTCACCGTTTTTCTTCGTTTCTCGTTCCGAATGCTCCCGAATGCCTACAAGGTCGATCCAAATGCTCTTTCTTTACCAGAATTTCGTCGTGAATCTCCCGGTGGCCTCCAAATCTTCCAAATCTCTCTCGAATGCCTTCAAACCCTTCCCGAATGCCTCTCAAGCGCCGATTGCCGGACTCTAACTTCTTCAAATCAACTCCAAATGCTATGAAACTCGATCCAACGCCTGTTAAACACAACTTGAGCCAAAATTGAGACTTGCAACGCCTTAAAGCCAGGAAAATCATCAAAATCCGACCTGAACACGCATCAAATGCGTGTCTAAATACGGACTTATCAGACTCCCCCACACTTAAGCTTTTGCTTGTCCTCAAGCAAATCGAACAACGGGACTTACGATAATCACCACACGGAATTTAAAACAGTTAGCATACATACGTAGTTAAAGGGATATTCACAGGACAGACAATTTAAATCAAGAAAATTCTTCCCTAAACTACACCTTTGTACTCAAGCTAAACTATTTGACACAATATTCACAACATCCTCAAAGTAATGACAGCATTCACTAATAAGCTAGCTACTGATCAGAAGGACTTGTGAATTTGATGGTGAATGGATAAAAATGAAAGTAGTCCCTTTATCTTGAGAGAAAGGAATATTCTGACAAAGACTTAATGTAGTTAGGAACTTCAGGGCTATTTTTAAGGATAGGGAACTCAGTAGGCCATAAATTAGGAACAATCATTTACGCCTATGCAAAGAGTAGACATGGTGTACAACTAAGCTAAACCGTCTCGGCACTTTTGTGCTTTGACGTATACTTGAAGTACGCGGAGGACTAAAGCTAATTTTTCAATAGCCTCCAAGTTCATTGATTAAGTTTAGTTTTCCTTGTCATGTTGGCACGAGAACGCCATTTCTTTCGAAAGATACCCAAGTCTCATCTTACGCTTTTTGACCGGGGCTCCCATTCTCTTTTTCGTAAGGCAAGAGGTCTAGCTATATTAATTTTTCACCTTTCGGATTCTCACTAGACATTACCCCATTCTAATCTCGGCCTCACCAAGGAAAAATAGCCATTAAAGTTCATTAATTAAAAAGTGAATCCATGCCTACAATATGCAATCCTCGAAAATATCAAATTCCTAAAAAGTAACTGCTCTTACCCCATTTGGGGCATAGGAACAGTGCCAAAAATGGCTCCTACACAAAATTCCCTAAACTTATCAAATTAATCCCTTAATTCCCTAAACATCAAGACTAAGTCAGAAATATTCACGGGTAAGGAAACAGGCCATTTGGCTATGGAGCTAAATTAATTGGGTAAACAAAGAACGGTCAGGCTCAAAATGGCTTCTCCTAAAGGGTCTTATTCAGGTGGGGTGGATGATTAATGGAAGATTCAATGGGTGACTAATGCCTTCATCCTTTCAACAACTAGATTATAGTGCAAGCAATTTAAGCCTAAACACTTCAAGAATGTTCTAAAAGCATAGTCAAAACGCTAGCCAGCTCACAAAGACACAGTTTAAGGAAGAATTTTTAAAAATTTTGCATGAATTTCCTATGAATATACAACTAACACCTGCGCATGCTAACTCTAACAAATCACATGTGACAACTACTGCCCGAATGCCCAATTCACTCCCCCACACTTAAACTTTGGCATCGTCCTCGATGACCAAATATGCATTATGTATTAGGGGTAAAGAGGAAAGGGTCACGCGTGCTCAAAATTAACTCAAGTTAACATTACGCATCAAGTTCAAAGAATCATGGAAACTCCCCTATGGCGTTGGTCAGTCAGGAACAGAACTGAGTCTTGATTCGCACGAACACATTCATCCACTAAGCTGCAACAAATCATGAACACCAAGCAAAGCACAAAATAAAGAGTTAATGTAAAAGAGTGAGAGTGTGAGTGTGATAGTGTTTACGGTACAGTCATCCAACAGTAAAAATGATACAGATGCTAGCAGAGGACAGTCTAAAAAAACATCTAATACTCGGGAGGGGGTGGAGGTGGGTAGGCATCGAAGAATGAACTCCAGCTAGTCTCCATAGAGGTGAGTCTCTCGTCAATCCGGGTATACTGAGACTGGAGCTGTGAATAGTGGAGTGCCTGGTCCTCCCTCATCTCTCTGTAAAAGTCCTGCTGCTCGAAGCGCATCTGATCGAACCGCTCATGCTGCTCAGCGGACAACTGCCGATAGACGGCATCCTGATGCGCATGCATCCCCGCCCAAGAATCCGGAAAAGCTGTGCCGTAGGGGGGTGCATCATATGAAGCCTCGTGAGCAGCCTCCTCCATCTCTACCTCATCATCATCATCAACGTCATCATCATCATCATCATCATCAGCTCGCTGTCCTCCTCCTCCTGCTGGTGCTGCCGGCTGTGCCCTCCTCCTCGCCACGCCAGTGTTGACCTCGGGAAGCCGGGTCAATGCAGCAAAACTGGAGCTCTCCTCCATCCTCTGAAAGCGGTCCCCGAACCCCATCCTAGTCAACAGTCTCGTAATGAATGGGCCAACATATATGGCCTTGATGTGGTTCGTGGCTTGGCGGTGGAGGAGTTTGGCTATGAGATAGCCCATGTGGGGCTTGCAGTTGTGGATCATACAATATAAGCAGAAGAGGTCCGTCTGAGTGACCTTACCGGCAACCTCGGCCTTGCCGGTGATGGTGGAGGAAAGGAGTGCGTGTATAATGCGGTACTGGCGGGGGTAAAGTAAGGTGCTAGAGGACTTCTTCGGTGTGTAGGTCCCGCCATCTCTCGTAATCGACTCCCAGAATGCCTGGCGGTCGACGCCTGGGGGAAAGTCTGTCAAAGTAGCCTCGTGCTGGCCGTTATCCTCGATCCCCATAAAACCCAAATGATAGCGCACCTCCGCCATGGAGATGGCATGATCCTCCTCGAATGCCCGGAACTTGATGACGGGCCTATGGTTGTCATCAATAGGGATGACCTTCGGCATCTTGAATGTCGCAAGCACCTCGCAAGTAATCTCTCTATATGTGATATCACGGATCCCAAAGAATAAGTGCCTCCACCACCCACGTCTCAAAAGGAACATCACGTCATCTCTCACTCCTGCTGCCGTGAGAGAGTCCTCATCTGGAAAGTAGAATGTGCCCATAGGCTTTTGCAGCAGCTCCGTATGCTTCAGTTCGTCCCGCAGTTGCGGGAACCTTGGCTGGTACCGGCTTGTGTTGCCTCGGCTAGAGCCGGCACCTCCACCTCTAGTATGCTTCTGCCTTGGTGCCATCTGTTAAAACAAATCAAAACAAGAATTCCAACGGGGCTTCCAAATGTTAGAACAAATTTTCAAAGTACAGCAATGGCCCCGTCAGCACTTACTCAGGCAAAAATATCATCTTAGTAGAACATACCCAAGTTTAACCAGAATAGTTGAAAAGTTTGAATTTTTATCAAAGAAGAGTTCTTTGAATAAAAGTTCAAATTTTCAACGACACACGGTATAAACAAGGTCACAATAAAGCGTATTCATCACAAGCACCAAAGAATTAGAGAGATAACTAAAGTAGGGAAGAACTCAATTCGCAATTTAGACAAAGTTTGACCTAAAATTTGGGGATTTATGCTCAAATGGACTCAACAACAAGGTTTCAACATCACAATCAACAATTCAATTCTTAATTCACGCAACAAGCACGAAATCCCCAAAATTTTTCTCAATATTAACCCTAAATTGGCTAGATTAGCTCAAAAATTAGGGATTTCAATCAAGAGGCAAATTCATCAACAAAGAGCATCAACAACATCAATTCAAGCCTCAATTATCATAAAGAAATTACAATCCCTAAGATTCGATCACATGCAAATTCGGACCTAAAAGCTTCAAACCATTAATGGAGAAAGAAGAAAAGAAGAAGAGAAGAGAAGAAAAATACCTTGAGGTGAGAGAAGAGAGAAGAGATAGGCGAGTGACGGTGGTCGGCGGTCTTCGGTGGTCGTCGGTGGTGCGGCGTCGGCCGGTGGTGGTGGGTCGCGGGTTTGGCGATGTTGGACTCGAGGAAGGAGAGGGGGGTTGTCGTTGTTGGTCGCGCAAAGAAAGAAGGGGAAAGGGGCTGGGGTTGGGTGTTTAAAATCGCGGGGGTAGTTTGGTCAAAACGCCCAGGCACGATCGTGCCTAGGCCAGACACGATCGTGTCTGGCAGGCAGTGGGTACGCGTCTCTCGAGTCCCAGGCACGATCGTGCCTCCAGCCAGACACGATCGTGTCTGGGAGGCAGTAGCTTCGCGTGAATTTCCCCTTCTGCAGGCACGGCGTGCTTGACCAGGCACGACCGTGCCTGACAAAAATCGGATTTTTTTTTTTTTTTTTGTGGTGGTTTTTGTGGGTTTTTTGAAAAGCAACAAAACAAAACTAAAACAAAAACAAATTAAGCTCGGGTTGCCTCCCGAGAAGCGCTATTTTTAACGTCGTTTGCCCGACGCAACTACGCACTCAAAAACTCAGTCAAAGACACTTCCGCTAAGAAAATTAGTCTTCCACAAATCAAACCTCCTATCAACAAATGCCCTGAGATGGCGTAAGACCTTAAATTCATGAAAACAATTGCACATCTCAGGGTTTCCTGTACAGCAAAATAATGAGTCTAAGCCTTTATCAGGCCCCTTAGCAAAGAATGGGTCTAAGAATGAATCACTCCCTTTCATGTCAAAAACTTTCCAGGCCGGAGCTTCCTTGGAAAGCATGTTAGGTGTGCAATCCTCCACCATAGAATCAATATCATTCACATAAAAACACTCTCCACTATCCTGACAGGGCCTTTTCATTATTTTAGACATATCAAAGGTGGCAGTCTCATCCCCAACGCGGAGGACAAGCTTACCATCTCCAACATCAATAAGTGCTCGGGCAGTTGCCAAGAATGGTCTGCCCAAAATCAATGGTACCTCTCGATCCTGATTCATGTCCAAAATAACGAAGTCTACTGGAATAATAAACTTGTCCACTTTAACCAACACGTCTTCAACAATCCCAAGGGGATATTTGACTGAACGATCAGCCAACTGAATGCACATACGTGTAGGTTTAAGTGGACCGAGTGCAAGCTTTTCGTACAAAGTGAATGGCATCAAATTAATGCTTGCACCCAAATCAGCCAAGGCCCTATCAAAAGAAAGATCTCCTATTAAGCAGGGTATAGTAAAAGAACCTGGATCCTTAAGCTTCTCTGGTAGATCCCTCCTAATCACTGCTGAACAGTCCACGTTAAGCCTTACCGTTGACGCGTCTTCCAACTTCCTTTTGTTAGTAAGTAAATCCTTCATGAACTTGGCATACTTCGGCATCTGTGCTAGTGCATCCACGAATGGAATGTTGAGCTGGACTTGTTTCATGAGTTTCAGAAAATGACCAAACTGGTCACTATCATTCTTCCTAGTCAATCGCGCCGGATAGGGGAGAGGAGGGGTGTAATTTTTGACGGGAACGGGCTGTTTTGGTGCAACTGCCACCTCTCTCTCCTCTTCCTTCTCTTTTTCTTCCTCCCGGGCAGCAGGTACATCTTTAACTTCCTCAGACTTCTTTGCCGTGGCAGCAGGTTCTAATTCTTTTCCACTCCTTAAGGTGACTGCATGAACATGTTCTCTTGGGTTTGGCTCGGTATTGCTAGGGAGGGATCCCAGAGGCCTCTCAGATAAAGCCCTTGAGATCTGCCCCAATTGAGTCTCCATGTTCTGCATCCTTGAGTCAGCCTGCTGCATCCTCAAATCTGCTTGTTGTTGAGATTGCATTTGTTGCTGCTGAATTTGCAGCAACTTCTTGAGTGTTTCCTCTATGCCAGCAAATCTTTGTTCTGTTTCTCTTTGAAAACTCTCTTGCACTGGCTGAGATGCTTGATGTTGATTATAGTTCCTAGATTGCTGCTGAATTCCTTGCCCGTAATTTCCTTGCTGCTGCTGTCCGTAGGGCTGATTTTGGTAGCCCTGTCGCTGGTAATACATCGCGTCAACTTGCTCTACTCCAGGGGCTGCCAAGTGTGTCATCATAGTGCATTCATGAGGCGAATGGAGACCCCCACAAATGGTACAAGAGGGACTAATAGGACCGGGGGCTACCATATTAACACTAGGCACCGATAGAGCAAGATTCGTCTTCTTTTGATTATCCTCCACACTAGTAGCAAGCTTCTGAATCATGCTAGTCAACGCATCTACCCTCGCAGAAAGGGCAGAATTATCACTGATCTCGTACAATCCCGGGGCCTTCTGGTGAGGTGTGTCCCGAGAGCCATACCATGAAGCATTATTAGAAACTATCTTCTCCACTAGTTCTTCTGCTACCTCAGATGGCAACTGAGGAAAAGCTCCTCCACCCGAAGCATCAAGCATCATCTTCCCTTCATCGCTGATTCCGCTGTAGAAACAAGATAGAATCTCACTATCAGTCATCTTGCCTTGAGGGCAAGCTCTTCTTAGCACTTTGAATCTCTTCCATGCCTCAGCCAATGTCTCCAAAGAACCTTGCTTGAAATCCTGCAGCTGCCTCTTCAACTTTATTGCCTTTGATGTCGGAAAATATTCCTTGATGAAGGACTTGTGCAACTGATCCCATGTCTGAATATGGTGATGTGGATTGCTATCCAACCACCTCTGCGCATCGTCCCTCAATGAGAAAGGGAACAAAAGCATCCGTACCTGATCATCATCTAGCCCGGGGATCTTGAAGGTTTGGCACATCCTCAGAAATTTTGTAATGTGTGCCACTGGATCTTCTGTAGGGCTCCCTCCAAACTGATTATTGGACACCATGTTGATCACCGCTGGGTTGATCTCATAGCGAGGTGCAGTAATTCCTTGCACTTGGATGCTGTCATACTCTGTGATGTCCGGAGTGAGGAAATCTGCAATGGTCTCTCCTTGATAAAGCGGGTTGTTATGTGGGACATAGTTTTGGTATGGAGGAGCTTGATATCTCGGCTGATGAACTGGTTGTGGTCTTATAGGATGTGGACGGGCTATGTTTGCCTGTGCTCGAGGCTGAACTTGGGGCTGATTATATCGTTGAAATTGGGGTTGGAAGGGCTGATTTTGTGGCTGAGTAAGGGGTGGATTTTGTGTGACTGGCGGTTGGTTCTGTCTGGGCTGAAAGAGTGGATTATTTTGCCCAATACCTTGCATCCCGTATGTTTGATTTTGAAAAATGGTCTCGGGAGCAGTAGAGGTATTTTGGAAGAGTTGATAAAGCGGAGTCATGTTGATTTGGGGCGTGGCCTGATTTTGAGGAAAAAATGGTGTGCGGGAATTCTGAAATCCCGAGTAATTTCTAGGTGAAATAGGCGGTGAAGACTGGGGAGAGGTATTGACATAAAAATCAAGGTTACCAGAAGTGGTTTGGACCTCAGACGTCCCAGCAATTCCAGATGATGTAGGTTCCATGGTTGCGTTCTTCTCAAGAAAAACCTTGCGGTTCTGTCTAGCAAACTTCTCAATCTCAGGATTAAGAGGGACAAGTGATTCTCCCTTCTTTGAACGTGTATGCATAAACAGATCTGACCTGCAAGGTTAGCAGACAAAAAATCCTACGAAAAACTAAAAACAAGTCGCTAAAATTAATTAACCCTTAAATCCGACACCGTCCCCGGCAACGGCGCCAAAAACTGATGTGAGTTTTCTCGCACTTAAAATAGTTGTAGAAAAGTGGTTGAAAGTACGAGTATCGTCTCCACAGGGACGGACAAAAGGGAAATAAAGATTAACTAAACTTTAGCGATTAAAAAGAAATAAAAATAAATAAATGCAAGTGTGCGAGATTGATTGGTTGAATTAAAATTAAAACTAATGCTAATGAGCGATAAAAATAAAAGATTGGTTTCTTCTCAATTAACGACGAAGGGAACAGGGATTGATTCCGGGGTAACCAGATTTCTGACAGATCAGGCCTAATTACATGAATTTAATTTAATTGAGCCTAGCTAATCATTACTAAGTTCTTACCGCTCTCGCGGCGTAGAGTACAATAATTTAGGGGACCAGGCTGATCTCTCATGCGACAGGATCCTAAATTATTGCCAAAACGAGCGAGCTTACGGCCCCTTAATCGCTGCTAATCTCTTAGCGAACGATTAAGTGTGTGTGAATGTGTCCTAGAACAAATTAGATCTCTCTTAATTCATTCTACATGCAATTGTAATTCTAGCTGCAGTCTAGGTTACAAGAGATATCAATTAAATTATTCAAACACAAATTAAACGGCATTCATGCAATTAAACCGACAAGAATCTAGCCATACATCATGATTAACCCCTTCATCAACCCCAAATCCCTAATTAAACTACTCACAATTCATAATTGAATAATCAACAGAATTGGGATGAATAGAAATAATTGTCATTAATTAAAAAGATGAACTTACAAATAATCCCAGGGTCTTGGAGTAAACAATCGTAAAAACGCAAGTAAATTCGTCCCTAGGCCTCTCCGTAATGTTCGTAACCCCGAAAAGTGGGTATGGAGGCCTTATTTATAGAAATCAGGAGAATTTGAGCTGAATTAGGACAAAACGGGGCCAGACACGGTGCCAGGCACGATCGTGCCTGCGACCGTGCCTGCGGAAGGGACGCGTCAAAATTTTGCAGACACGATCGTGCCTGCACCGGACACGATCGTGTCTGGCTGCCAGTGGCTCCGCGTTGATTTAGATGGCAGGCACGATCGTGCCTGACCTAGGCACGGCCGTGCCTGCCCTTTTCTTCACCGTTTTTCTTCGTTTCTCGTTCCGAATGCTCCCGAATGCCTACAAGGTCGATCCAAATGCTCTTTCTTTACCAGAATTTCGTCGTGAATCTCCCGGTGGCCTCCAAATCTTCCAAATCTCTCTCGAATGCCTTCAAACCCTTCCCGAATGCCTCTCAAGCGCCGATTGCCGGACTCTAACTTCTTCAAATCAACTCCAAATGCTATGAAACTCGATCCAACGCCTGTTAAACACAACTTGAGCCAAAATTGAGACTTGCAACGCCTTAAAGCCAGGAAAATCATCAAAATCCGACCTGAACACGCATCAAATGCGTGTCTAAATACGGACTTATCATTGTGCGTTGGCAAACGTGAAATGTTGACTGTTGCAATTAAAAGAGAACGGAGGAAGTATACTACTATGAAGTACACAAGGTGTTTGTAAATTTGTCTAGCTTGAGTCTTTGTTTTTTTTATGGTTGGTTAACTAATTTTTCCCCCTACCTAAACTACCCTAACCTTGTTTCACTATTATAAGATTGTCTCTTCTCAGTTTTTCTTTCCTATTGTTGAGTTTGTTCTCTAGGTCTTCTCTCAGATAAACTCCAACATTCATGGTTATATTGTACCCAAGTATGATTTAAATCCTAAATCCTATGACATCCTGGGATAATGAAATCATATATTATATGTTTTGTTATAGTTCGCAGTTGAACATATTGTTTGGTTAAGCAAAATTATACTGTGTAGTTGTGATTTGTGTTTACTTTAGTGTGGTGCACAACACATAAAATGCTTAATTCATACTATTATTGCTGAAAAGAATGAATTTTGACAAATTGAATAAATAATTGGTCGCTAGGCCGTCCAAATTGAATAAATTTGGGTACATCAACAACAACATCCAAGTTGTACATTTGGATATTTAATTTTATTTATGGAGACAATAACTAATCAGATTTGAGATCTACATGCCTTTTCATGGCTTCTACCCACTCCTAAAATCTCATTGCTCCATCTTATATCTATATGAAGATTTGTCCCATAGTATCATGTTTAAGAAGAAATTGCTTATGATTTGCCGGGTGAAATTCAAAAGTTCCAATTAAAAAAGATATATTCTTTTCATCCAGAATTTACATAATACTTTTAATAATAATACATATGTTAAATATATAATAAGCTATATTCAATATTAAGTTTATATTGCTTAAGGTTACAAAACAACTTTATACTACTTTGTTATTATAATCACTTCAGCTGCTTAGTTTGGTTCTTCCATTTGATAACAAATCCTAAGGTGTGGTGTACAAGAACATTTGTAGGTCGCCTTTTGTTAGGCTCAAGTAACTAATATTGTTCCCTTGGTACAAAAACTCTTTTTCCCACGAAGAGAACATGGGATTAACGATCACAACACTCCTCCAAGCCTCGCCCTGTGGATCGGATTACCTTTTTGTACTTAAATTTCCATTCGACTATCACTATCACTTCTCTCCACAATTATCTGTTCATCGGATCCATTTTCTCTCCATAGTTTTATGTTCTTGAGATCCTTTTTCTCTCCATACTTTTCCGTTCAACAATCCCTGATTTGTTCGGTTTCTCTCTGATTTAGAATTGTTGTTTGAGCCAAGACAGTTTTAGCCTCAATCAACCTGCCTGATGGCTAGCTTCTTTGGATATGACACTTGATGATATGATAACGAGCGGGTGTAATAGCGATAGAAGTCAGAAAAGTCGGGGCGAGACAGACCTCAACGTGGAAGAGGGACCAGTAGATCATTTAGAGGTGGAAGACGTGCTAGATCTCCTCCTGGTCGAGGTGCTCTTTGTGTTAATGCCAGATCATCAGCCCACACCATTGTTAAGTCTTTCCGCAAGATAAAAAATTTGCCTTGGCAGAACGGTTTGTGTGAAGATAGCCTTAGAGCAGCTGGGTTATCATCTGGATTTGAAAGTGGGGCCAAGTTATATGTTTCCAACTTGCACAATAGTGTGACCAATGAAGATATAAGTGAACTCTTCTCTAGAGATTGAAGAATTATTGGTAATGTATGTCATCCACTATGACAAGAATGGCTGACAAAGTGGTTCCGCTGAGATACAAGCAATGTACCTAATTGGATGGAAAGCCTATGAAGATTGAAGTAGTTCCAACCAACCCGCAAGTCCACATGTTACCTCTTGTGAATGTTGTTGGAACGAAGAATGGGAAGAGGACATTTGTCATGAACAGGGGACAAGGATCTCTAAGGCCTAGAAGAACTGGTGCTAATTTGTTGGTAAAGCACCCCTATAACCCTATTAATGAGGGCATGAATAGTATTTTATGTTTTGATCACAAAGCAACAATGAATGTATTGTTTGCAAACTATTCGACAAAAAGGCAAACTGACTTCCTATTTCATGTACTTGCACAAGAATATCATTAAACTTATTTAAGCAATCTATCTGCGACTACTTTAGAATGCGTCTATGATTGGAATTTGTATTGCTTTCATAGATTTGTTGTTGTTTGAATTCAAGTTCTAGCAAACTTTTGGAAACCTGTAATGGTAACAGTTTTTAGAGTTGGATAGATTTAAAATGCAGAACCAAGTACTAGAAAAATGTTTTTTTTTTTACATATACGGAGTATAATATTGGGCATTTATCCAATCGCGCATCGCGCGTCTTAAAAACTAGTAATAAAATAAAATGCGATTGTGCGAGATTGATTGGTTGGGAAAATTAAACTAAGCAAATTAACGAATAAAATAAATTTGGTTTTCTTCTCAATTAACGACGAAGGGAACATGGATTGATTCTGGGGTAACCAGGTTTCTGGAAGATCAGGCCTAATTACATGAAATTAATTTAATTGAACCTAACTAATCATTACTAAGTTCTTACCGCTCTCGCGGCGTAGAGTACAATAATTTAGGGGACCAAACTGATCTCTCATGCAACAGGATCCTAAATTATTGCCAAGACGAGCGAGCTTATAGCCCATTAATCTCTACTAATCTCTTAGCGAACGATTAAATGTGTGTGAATGTGTCCTAGAATAAACTACATCTCTCTTAATTTATTCTACATGCAATTGTAATTCTAGCGGCCGTTCTAGGTTACAAAAGATATCAGTTAAATTATTCAAACACAAATTAAACGACATTCATGCAATTAAACCAATAAGAATCTAGGCATACATCATGATTAACCCCTTGATCAACACCAAATCCCTAATTAAACTACTTACAATATATAATTGAAGAATCAACAGAATTGGGAAGAATAGAATTAATTGTCATTAATTAAAAAGATGAACTTACAAATAATCCCAGGGTATTGGAGTAAACAATAGTAAAAACGAAAGAAAATTCGTCCCTATGCCTCTCCGTAATGTTCGTAACGCTTAAACAGGAGAAGAGATGCCTTATTTAAAGAAAACAGATGAGTTTCGGCTGAAGTGAGACTAAAAAAGGGCTGAAATCCGCGATCCGTATGTACGCACGATCGTGCGTACCTTGCCACGCACGATCGTGCGTACCTTCCCACGCACGATCGTGCGTACATGGCAGTGGCTCTCTTGCTTTCTCGCCTCAGACGCACAATCGTGCGTTCCCCTACGCACGGCGTGCATCAAACTTCTGAATTTACAAAACTTCCTTCACAAAAGTTGTAGATAATGAAGTCCTCTATGCACCACAACTTTCCGAAGTGGATTCAAATCATCCAATCAAGAGATATGATAAAAAAAGGTGAAATGTCTCATTCTGAAATCGCAACAGGGATCATCTGACTTCATTGTCTGTTTTTACCTTATTCCTCGCATATTCTCAAAATGATGTCTTCATATGATTTGTAGCCCTTGACGTTGGATTTCATATGGAACTTGAATCGTGTCCTTTGAATTTTTCTACAAAGATATATGTTTGAACTATTGACCAAAGGTCATCCTGATCGTCGTTTTCCAGCTTCATTCATCTTCTTTTGATCTCATAGCCAATCCTACAGCTCTTTTGTCATCAAGGATATTTTTACTTGGACTGTAATTTGCTGGTCTGGTCTGATCTGGTCTGGTCTGATCTGGTCAGGTCTGAACTGGTCTGGTCTGGTAAGGTCTGGTTTCTTTGTATTTTTATAACTATCCAAGTCTGGTCTGGTCTGATCTGGTCTGAACTGGTCTGGTCTGATCTGGGGAAAATTACAGTCCAAGTAAAAACATCCCAAATCTTCATCGTAAACCTCCTGGTGACCTCCAAATCTCTCAATCCACTCTATAATGCATCTCGAACTTCTTGATCCCGATTGCTTCTCAAGCGCCGATGTCGGACTCCTAACTTCTTGATTTTGACTCCAAATGCAACAAAACTCGACCCAACACCCGGTAAACATGACTTGAGCTATGATTGAGACTTATAAGTTATAACACCTTAAAGCTAGGAAAACCATCACATGTCGATCCCAACACGCATCAAATGCATGTTCTAATACGGACTTATCAGATTCCCGCACACTTAAGATTTTGCTTGTCCTCAAGCAAACCGAACAACGAGACTTACAATAATTACCACACGGAATCAAAATAATTAGCATGCACACGTAGTTATAGGGATACTCACAGAACGGGCAGTCTAAACCAAGAAAATTCTTCCATAAACTACATATTTGAATTCAAGCTAAACTATTTAACAAAATTATTCACAACATCCTCAAAGTAATGACAGCGCACACAAATAAACTAGCTACCGATCAGAAGGACTTTGTGAAGGCGGTGGTGAATGGTAAGAATAATAAGCAGTCCCTTTCTTGAAAGTTTGGAATATTCCAACAAAGACTTAATGCATTCAGGAATTTCAGGGCTATTCTTAGGATAAAAAAACTTAGTAGGCCACAAATTAGGAACAATCATTTAAACCTATGCAAAAAAGTAGACATGGTGTACAACTAAGCTAAACCGTCGCGGCACATTTGTGCTATGACGTACACTTGAAGTACACGAAGGACTAAAGCTAATTTTGCAATAGCCTCCAAGTTCATTAATTAAGTTTAGTTTTCCTTGTCATGTTGGCACGAGAACGCCATTTCTTTCGAAAGATACCCAAATCTCATCTTACGCTTTTTGACCGGGGCTCACATTCTGTTTTTCGCAAGGTAAGAGGTCTAGCTTTAATAATTTTTCACTTTTCAGATTTTTACTAGACATTACCCCATTCTAATCTCGGCCTCACCAAGGAAAAATAGCAAGTAAGGTTCATTTATTCAAAGTGAATCCATGCTTACAATGCAATCTTCGAAAGTATCAAATTCCTAAAAAGTGACTGCTCTTACCCCATTTGGGGCATAGAAACTGTGCCAAAAGTGGCTCCTACACAAATTCCCTAAACTTAGCAAATTCATCCCCTAGTTCCCTAAACACCAAGACTATGTCAGAAATATTCACAGGTAAGGAAACAAACCATTTGGCTATGGAACTCAATTAATTGGGTAAACAATAAACGGTCAGGCTCAAAGTGGCTTCTCCTAAAGGACTTATTTAAGTGGGATGGATGATTTTATGAATTGATTTAATGGGTGACTAATGCCCTCATCCTCTCAACAACTAGATTATAGTGCAAACAATTTAAGCCTAAACACTTCAAAGATGTTCTAAAAGCATAGTCAAAACGCTAGCCAGCTCACAAAAACATAGTTTAAAGAAAACTTTTCAAAAATTTTGACATGATTTTCCTATGAATATACAACTAACACCTGCGTATGCTACCTCCAATAATCCTATGTAACAACTACTGCCCGAATGCCCAATTCACTCCCCCACACTTAAACTTTGGCATCGTCATCGATGACCAAAAATGCACTATGCACTAGGGGGTAAAGGGGAAAGGGTCATGCGGGTTCAATTCAACTCAAGCCAATTATTACAAAAAGACGATTATAAGAGTCATAGAAACTTCCTTAAGGCGCTGGTCGGTGCAGAACTAAACTGAGTCAATGATCCTCAGCACATCATCCCAAAGCAAGACCCTGAGCTGCAAAAAAAAACAAAACACACAAACACGGAAACAAAAATAGAAAACGCCCCGATTTTTTTTTTCTCAGGGGTTTTCAGAAAACAAACAAACAAAAACAAAAGAGTGGAGAAAAAAACTTGGGTTGCTATTTTTAACGTCGTTTGACTGACGCAACTACCCCAAAAGCTCTCAAATAGCAAAGACAGTAGTGGTGCACTAATAATCAACGTCTCCAGCTTCCTCTCAACAAATGCCATTAGATGTCGCAGATCTTTAAATTCTCGAGTACACGTAGGCAGCACATGGTCATCATAACCCTCATCAGCACAGAAGTGAAGGATGAAACTCTCATCCTCTTCGGGTGGACAGAGAACATGAGTGAAAACTTTGATTACCCTAGGTATCACCGGAAGCTCAAAAGATGTTTCAAAGCAAGGAGTAGGAGCAACACCGTAATCAAAATGAATCATAGAAAAGTCTTCTTCTTCCTCACAAATATCATGAAAATTCACAACCTCTCCTCTGGACTCTGTATCACTCCCCATGAAGGCATCCCAACTCTCGTTACATTGTTCTTATCAATATCTTCCCGGATGATGTTGTCATTCTCCATAAAAAGATCATCATCAAAGAGTGAATCAAAGAAGTCCATATCTGAAACCACATAAGAGTGGACCGGTGCATGTGTACAAGAGGGGAATCTTTGCTTGTGGAGCGGGACTTCTTCATTACGGACATCATCTACCTTGCCCCCACTCTCTTGGAGGGTGTAATCATCTTCTCCCAACTCATCTTCAATACCCAAACCTACCTCAGTAACACCATCATCATGACGGATCTTCTCCTTGCCCTCCTCAGGTGTTGAGACTAATGGTAAATCAAACGGCTGGGGGGTTTCTGTATGAAAATCACAGTGATTTGTGACTTCATCAATTACAGCTTGTACTGTTTCAAACCTTTTCCTATATTCTTGGAAAAATAACCCGACACTACTATCTTCTTCTTCTTCAAGTTCAAACATAGGTGGGTCTTCAAAAGTATCTGGAAGTGTATCATCCATCATATTCCCACCTTCGTAATCTGATTCAATCCCATGATCATCCCTATTGGTCTTCTCAGGTAGGGCGTTAAACAGCTGATCCAAGTTATTACTTAAATTCTGCATTCTGGCTAAAGTAATGTGCATGAACTGTATGAACGTCTCTTCCAAGTCAGAATGCCTCTTTAAATCTGCCTCCTCTTATTGATTATAAGGCTCATTACTCAGGAAGTATGTAGGAGTGGCTGAAACATTTGTGTTTGTAAATTGTGGGGAGGAAGAAGTGAAGTATGCAGCTGCCCAGTAAGGATGGTCATATGGAGGTTTAACGGGGCAAAAAGATATATGGTGACATCCTCCACAGAAGGAACAAATATTATTCTTAGGCAGACAAGGTTGCGTGGTTGGAGGGTATGAATAAGGGAACTGATAATTTTGTGGTGTAGGAGAGTAATTTGGTGAATATTGAGGAGGAGGAGTGTAAGGAGGGTATGACGTATACGGTGAATATTCCATGGAGGTTTGAGGGTAAGGAATTCCTTCAAGAATTTGGCTGAATGGGTTCATCTCATGCCTCTTATAAAAATACCTGAAAGGTTAGTACAGAAAAATCCTACGAAGAACAAAAAGAAAACTAACAAAAAAAAAATCTCGCTAAAATTAATTAACCCTTAAAACTGATGTGAGTTTTCTCGCACTTAAAATGGTTGCAGTAAAGTGGTTGAAAAGTACGAGTATCGTCTCCACAGGGACGGACAAAAGGGAAATAAAGATTAATTAAATTCAGCAATTAAAAAGAAATAATAAAATAAAATGCAATCGTGCGAGATTGATTGGTTCGGAAAATTAAACTAATGCAGATTAACGAATAAAATAAATTTGGTTTTCTTCTCAATTAACGACGAAGAGAACAAGGATTGATTCCTGGGTAACCAGGTTTCTGGCAGATCAGGCCTAATTACATGAAATTAATTTAATTGAGCCTAGCGAATCATTACTAAGTTCTTAGCGTAGAGTACAATAATTTAGGGGACCAGACTGATCTCTCATGCGACAGGATCCTAAATTATTGCCAAGACGAGTGAGCTTACGACCTCTTAATCACTAATAATCTCTTAGTGAGCGATTAAGTGTGTGAGAATGTGTCCTAGAATAAACTAGATCTCTCTTAATTTATTTTTCATGCAATTGTAATTCTAGCGGCCGTTATAGGTTACAAAAGATATCAGTTAAATTATTCAAACACAAATTAACCCTTTCATCAACCCCAAATCCCTAATTAAACTACTCACAATTTATAATTGAAACATGATTTGAACTAAAATTGAGACTTATAACCCCTTAAAGCTAGGAAAACCATCAAAAGTCGGTCCCAACATGCATCAAATGCGTGTTGTAATACGGACTTATCAGGTGGATTCAACCTCGCAACCCAAAGTACATCTTGTTGGTTGATGATTTGATGGTGAAATACTCACATATTGAATCAAGCAGTCAGGAGTTCACTCCACCTACCACTGAAGAGATCATCCGTACTTTCAAAGAGTAGCCCCTTTTGAATGTTGGTATGTTTTGGAGATGCTGCAGCTCTGCAAGCCCATCAAGATTATACTAGTATGTAGTACTTCTTTACTTTTACCATTCCACTTATTTTTTCATCCAAAAAATATTTTGTATTCCACTTTTAGTTAATATATATTGATTAGTCATACACACCATTATTGAAAGAGTATACTTTTAGGCAAATATGTTGTACACAACATATATACTGTTAGGGCCCTACATAGAATATTAATAAATAGAATAAGTTTGTAATAGTTGTTTTCGGTTATTAGACAATGACTATAGTTAGTGGAGCTGTAGGTCTATAAATAGAATAAAGCGGGTAAGAAGCAGTAGGCTGTTTTAGACATTAGTCTGTACTGGGAAGATTAGAGCATTGACTCTATCTTTTGGGGGGCTTCAGCTCATTGTTGCCTTTACTGAATAAAGTTGCCTTTGAATATTCTTGATTCAATTCTGTGATCTGTTAAAACTAGAATTGCAGGTTCCTGACATTGGTATCAGAGCCGGTTAATCATCGTTGATGGTTTGGACGCGAGGAAGATGGAATCACGAGTGGATGCGAAAGAGAAGAATCGATCACGAAGTCGATCGCAAGCATCGTCAACATCGCGTCACTCATCGCATTACTCATCGCATCATCACTCGACGCGATCGGATGACAGTTTCGATGGATCGGAAGGTCACAGGGAGTCCTCACCGCAACACCAGCATTGCCATCACCATCAGACACATTGGCTTGTCAGGATCGATAGATATTTCCGGCTCAATAATGTGGAAGAAGAGGATATGATTGAAGTGGATGTAGTAGCAATGGAAGGAAAAGCTCTCGGATGGATCCAATGGTGGGAGAAACAGACCAGAGAGAGGAATTGGGAAAAGTTTAAGAAGGCAGTGATTCGGCGATTTCAACCAGAGCTAATTCAGAATCCATTGGGCCCCTTGTTGAGTCTGAAACAGAAAAATTCTGTACAAGAGTACAGAGAACTATTTGAAACAGCTATTGCTTCTCAAGAAGGTCTGGACAGAAAGGTAATGAGAGGCATATTCTTGAATGAGTTAAAGAAGGATATCAGGGCTGAACTGAAGCTGTACAAAACCAAAGATCTTGAGAAAATTATGGATAATGCACAGCTGATTGAGAACAAGAATGAAGAAATCCTATCCAGAAGACATAAAGAAGAAGGGAAAAAGCCATGGAAGCATGCTGAATCCAAAGGAATCAGTTATCAGAAATGGGAAAATGGAGTCAAAAGTAACCATACCTCTACACATTCTTCAGGAAAGAATATAGGTGATAACAAGAGTATGGAGATTGGTGAAGGTTCTAACTCCGGAAAAATAGGCCCCAGATATCCCAGAATGAATTGATGGAAAGGAGTAAGAAGGGATTATGTTTCAAGTGTGGGGAAAACTGGAATAGGGGACATGTATGCAGGATGAGAAATTTCAAAATGGTTTTGATTGAACACTCTGAAGAAGAGGCAGAAACTGAAGCGGATTGCAGCAGTTCTGAAGAAGAAGAGGGACCTCACCCTGAACTAAAATCAATGCAATTGTCTGTTTTCAGCAAGGAAGGTATAAATTCTATGAGAACTTTTAAGGTGATGGGGAACTTGAAGTGGACTGCAGAAGACAGGAGGGTCAATATTCTCATTGACAGTGGGGCTACCCACAACTTTATATCTCAGAGATTGGTTGACAAGTGGGGTATTCCTTTCAATCCAATCAAAGGATATACGGTACAAATAGGTAATGGTGAATTCATTTACAATAAAGGCAGATGTATGGGATTAAAACTGATGGTGCAAGGGAATGAAATCAATCAAACTTTCTACATCTTAGAGCTGGGAGATACTGATGTGATTTTGGGATTGAAGTGGTTAATTCCATTAGGAGACATGTCAGTCAATTTCCAAAAACAGATCCTCATATGGAAGCAGGAGAGTCAGAATTGTTCAATTAGAGGGGATACAACCCTAAAGAATATGGAAGTTTCTCTCACAACCATGGTACAAATTTTGCAACAGACTGGAGATGAATATCTGATGTACTATAAAGGACAAGAGCAAGAACATAACATGGAACAAAAGAATAATACAGAATGGGAGAAGAATGTGAAAGAGTTGCCTGAAGTGTTCAAAATCAGATTGGACTTCACTCCAATCAAGGCTTGTGATCAAGCTTTCCAGCTCAAGGAAGGAGTTGAATTTGTATCTTCATGCACAAGAGGTGGCTTAGTTTCTGCATTGCATCTTTTTTTTTTTAAATCCCGGTAGGCAAACCACCAAAATCAGTGGGGCAAACGCCGGGGAACGTTTGCCAGGTTTTATTAAAATAAGATTAAAAAAATGAACAAAATGAGAGGGGGACCAGACCAAAACCTCTCCGGAGGCATTCCTCTGACAATACAGCCAGATAAGGGAAAAGAAGAGGAATATTGGGGGGGGGCTAGACCTGACCCAAATTTCCAAAAGAACTCTAAAGAAACAAATTAAAAAAAAACTAATTCCTAACCGTAGGAATACAATTTTTATCTAACTCAATTAAAGCCTTAATATGAGGAGCTAAAAAAGGAGAGGTGTAGTTTCTTAATTCGGTATCATCCAGACCAAGTCGCGCAAGGGTATGAGCAATGACGTTCATTTCCCTGAAAATATGTTGGATTCGAACTGAAAAAACTTGGCAAATCGTTTGAGCTTCTTCAATCGACTTCTGCAAATAAACCGGCGCTATAGCTTTCTTCATCAAAATCCTCGACGTCATCTCTGAATCTGTTTCCAATTGAAGATCTGATAATCCAGATTGAGCACACCATTGAAGAGCAGTTAGAGCAACAAGAACCTCAGCTTGAAGTACCGTCTTTGCGCGTAGAGGACAAGAAAAAGCTCCAATTAGATTTCCAACCTCATTGCACCTTCCATTGCAAAAAGCAGCGTCGACGGACATTCTTAGCTTGTAAGGATGACTCTGCTTCCAGATAAGTATTTTGGGTTTGTTGCTGCGTAAATTAACAATAAGACCTTCATGAACAAGATCTTTGTTGATATCAGTAAGAAATTTTTTTGGCAGAGTGAAAATCCACTGTTGGCAATATTCTTTAATTCTGCAAATAATAACTCCAACCTCAAAATGCTTTGCTTCCCAGAGCAAATCGTTATAAGCTTTCCAAATATGCCAAACAATAATTCCTGGCAAATCAATTTTCAGAACATCTTCCAATGAGTTTCCTTTTGCTGAGAGCCACCAGCAGAAGAACATTTGACGAATATTAGGGTTCAATGTTCTATGAATAGAGAATATGCCCATAAAGTAATCCCATATTTGTCTAACCTTGGAACAAGAATAAAGACAATGGGACTGGGACTGTTCATCAGCAAGACAAATAGGGCACTGAGTGGCCATTTGGACTGAAAACCTTCTGAGATGCTCCGGGAATGGCAAAAAATTACTAAGTAACTTCCAAAGGAACAGTTTAATTTTTAGGTTTTGATGTTTATTCCAAGCTTGCTGGAAAGAGAATCTGGTTGTGCCCGGGTCACACACCAAATCATAAGCAGAGGCAAGAGTAAAAACTCCATTAGAATCAGGCTTCCAGATAAGTCTTTGACTGTCATCAATCTCAACATTTTCTTCCCCTAAATCATTGACCTTGCATAAAATCTTCCAAATAGGAGAGTCTTGAAGTCTAGGTTGCATAACAGTTCTGCTATATCTATGATGCATATAATTTGCCCAAAAAGATGTACCTTCCCTTCAGGCCCACCAAGCTTTAAGCTGAAAGGCAGTTTGAATATCAGACAAAGAACGAATATTTAGTCCTCCCTCACCAGTAGGTTTAGATATTTTCTCCCAATTTGCCCAATGATACTTCTGTTTATGCTTAGTGCTTCCCCAAAAAAATTGAGCCATTAGTCTATTCAAAACATGCTGAATAGATCTAGGAATTGTAGCTGCAGCTAAATGATGAGTTGGGATAGAGGTTAAAACATGTTTGATAAGAATCAAACGACCACTCTGGTTCAAATGCCTTTTCTTCCAGGAGCTAAGTTTAGACTCAAAGTGCTCCACGAAATGATTACAATGTCTTGCCCTAGTGACACCTTGATGAATCTGGACCCCCAGATATTTGAAAGGAAGATGTGCTGCCTTCATTTTCAATGCATTTTCCATAATTATCTGCCTTGCACTGGAAACTTTTTTAGAGATGATGATACTACTCTTATCCAAATTTACCATCTGACCTGAGGCTTTCTCATATTGTTGAAGAAAAGAGGCAAGAGTTGTCAAGGATTTGATGGAGCCATTAGCAAAAACAAGGTCATCTGCAAAAGCAAGATGAGAAATAATAGGAGCTCTCCTAGCCACCTGGCAAGACCCGATTTTTTTCTTTTCAATAAGAGCATTAATGCCTCTAGAAAAACATTCTAAGATCAACATAAACAGAAAAGGAGACAAATGATCTCCTTGTTTAACTCCTCGAAGAGGTTTGAAAAATCCATGAATTTGGTCATTGACCAGAATTGAAAGATGAGTGCTTCTGAGGTTTGAAAGAATGATATGAATAAGAGACTGATGAAAGCCAATTTTAACAAGAACTTTTTCCAGAAAGCCCCAAGACACTCTATCAAAAGCCTTGGTCATATCTAACTTGATTTCTATATATTGTTGCCTCTAATCTTCTTATCTATAGCATGAATAAGCTCCTTAGCCAGCAGGATATGTTGATGAATGTCTTTTCCTTGAAGAAAACCAATCTGCTCTTGAGAAATAACTTGATTCATAATAGGCTGCAATCTAGACGTAATAATTCTAGTACAGACTTTATTCATAAAATTTGAGAGACATATAGGTCTAAACTAACTAAAATTATCTGGCACAGGGACTTTGGGGATAAGGACAATCTGAGCACAAGTCAAAGCAGTAGGCATAGGGAGACCCAAAAAAAATTCTTTAACTGCCAAACAGACCTCAGGCCCCACAATATTCCAACAAGCTCTAAAAAATTACCAGAAAATCCATCTGGCCCCGGAGAGCTATCTTTATCTAAGTACCACACAGCTTCTTTAATTTCAAGATCATCAGGAATAGTGCTCAAATGATGATTATCAAAATGAGAAACCAAATTGGGAAGATTAGAAAGCATATAGTCCATGGCTTCATTGTCAGGTAACTCTTCCTTATAAAGATCTTTGTAATAATCTACTACTGCATCACCAATTGATTTCTGATCAGAACATGTATTACCATGTTTATCTTTGATTGAGACTATCATTTGATGTCTGATTCGAGTCTTAACGTAAGTATGAAAATACTTAGTATTGGCATCCCCTTCCTTTAGCCATTTTAAATTTGCTTTTTGTCTCCAAAAAATTTCCTCTTGTTTTAGTCTCAATTTATAATGTGCCTGGGCCTGAGACCAGACTTCTCTATTGATATCTGAGGGATCAGTGTCGTACTTAATTTCTGCCTCTTTAGCTTTTGTCTCAGCCAGAACTAACTGATCAAAAACATTTCCAAAAACAGTTTTGTTCCACTCTTTTAAGTCCATCTTAAGCCTTTGTAATTTGTGATACAAACCTCTCATGTCTCCCCCTGTTTGAGTCGTATTCCAGCTTTTTTGCACAAGATCCTGGAAGCTAGAAGAAGTAAGCCACATATTCTGAAATCTGAATTGTCTTGGACCCTGAAATTGTGTTTTTTGGCAAACCAGTAGCAAAGGCGAGTGATCTAAAGAGGTTCTAACAAGATGTTGCTGAGAAATGGAGCCAAAATTTTCCAGGAAAGCATCATTTGCAATAAATCTGTCCAGTCTCCTCCATAATCTCCCCTGAGATCTCACTCATGTCCAGGTATAAGAACTCCCTGTGTGAGTAATTTGGTGTAGTTCACAATGCTCGAGGCAGTCCTTAAAATCTTGAATTTCATTAATATCAGGATTGTTTCTCCCCTGATGCTCAGCAACAGAAAAAAGGACATTAAAATCTCCCCCAACAACCCATGGAGCATTGTTATTGTCCTTCCAGTTATTAAGCCAATCCCAGAGAGATAACCTTTCATGTTTAGTATGCTTACCATAAACTGCAGAGTAGAAAAAAGACCACCCCCATTTTCTATCTACAACTTTAAAGTGCAAGACTTGATCACTAACAACAAAATCAGACAGAAAGAAATCCTCCTCTTTCCAGAAAACCCAAATCTTGTTATCAGATTTGAAAAAACCTTGGGTAAAACCAAGTTTATGCTGAAAGTATCTTGCTTTATTGACTGAAACAATAGGTTCAATAATAATGATAATAGAAAGACCCCATTGCCTAACCAAACCTTATAGTCTCCAGCAAGAGGAAGAGAGACCACAGGCATTCCATGAGAAGAGATTCATTGAAGTTTTTTGTAGGCTTCTTCAGCCTCACGCCTTGCTGCAGATCTAGTCTGAATAGATGGTAAATTAAGGGTGTAATCTTTTCTGACTCTTTTTTTCCTTGTTGTTTGTATCACAAAATCTCCAGCTTGATTGTTATCAGGATCTTTTTCCATATTTTGCTCTAAAACCTTCACATGATTGACAAAAGGCTGGAGAATATTCTGCCATTCTTCCTTGGATAATCTGGAATTATCCTCAGGTTCTCCCCCATCGGATGCATTACCATCCTCAATTAAAATAGTTTTTGCATTACCCACTCTTTTAATGGAGTCATCACAGTATTTTAACCTTTGCAGGTCAGAAGCAAAGGCAATTCCATCCATCAATGCTCTTGATTCGGTATCCAGGCAATCCACGGGCGTAATTGGATTTTCTGAAGCTTTTGGAGAGAGTTCACTATCCTTTTTGTGTGCTTCCTTGTTTTCAACAGTCTGCGTGATCACATATGCACCATTTTGTGGATCTTGTGAATCCACATCGACCACGACAATCTCTTTTGAAATACCAGAGCCTTGAGGGTCAGAGTGAGGCTTAGATGTAACTTTTTGTTTAAGCTTTGAGTCCTGTTTAGTTTGTTTATCCTGTCGCTTCTTAGGGACCCACTCCTTTTCCTTGATCACAGGTGCATTTATCTTTTCTGGGGGGTTAATCTTTTCTGGGGGATTGTTCTTACAATCAGAATGACCAAGTTTATGGCATTCAATGCAATACATAGGCAAATCTTCATAGGTAACATTTTGGACGAATCCAAAATCACCATTTTGTAACCAAACCTTTTGAGGTAATTCTTTAGTAAGATCAACCTCAACACAAACTCTCGCAACTGAGGGTCTGGTAAGGTTTGCAGTGGCAGCATCAGACTTTAATGGCTTTCCAATAAGATTAGCTATAGAGAATATCGCTCTTTTATCAAAAAAATGCATAGGAAGTCCTTCAAAAGATATCCAAACAGGTACAATGGGGGACTCAATATCACTTCGGAAGTGGGGTGTCCATTTAGAAACCATCATCAAGTAACCTTGAATGGTCCATGAACGTCTCAACCAACATCTTTGAAAATCATCTTCGGAATCAAAACGCATAACAATATGCTTAGGAGCCAGAAGACCTAGTTGGAAGGGTTGCTTAAAGCCAATAGATTCTAATGCCTTTCGAATCACATCCAATTTAGGCCTGCCCTTAACGAAAGAACCAACCAAAGCAAAATTGTGTTTTCGAGACAGAATGTTTACCTCCTCATTAGAAAATTCCAATGCTGGCATTCCCTTAAAACGAGGAGATTTGATCACAATTTCATCATCATTGCTATCACCCACAAGAACCGATGCAAAGGAACGAACCGTAGATGGATCCGGCGGCTTAGCCGCCGTAGGGTTTTTGCCGATCATCTCAGTATTCACTCACGATCTCTGCATTGCATCACAATAGCAAAGATGTTTTGGAAACATCTGTGAGTTGGAAAGATCGAGTAATGAAGCTTTTCTCTCAGAAATTTGTGAAATATTGGGAAGGCAGGAGCGCCGGGATGAAGAAGAAGCAGGAGGTCTTGGCTGTTACCTATCGCCCACCTTGAGGGCAAGGTGGATGTTTAGGGGGGAGATTTGTTAGGGCCTTACGTAGAATATTAATAAATAGAATAAGTTTGTAATAGTTGTTTTCGGTTATTAGATAATGACTATAGTTAGTAGAGCTGTAGGTCTACAAATAGAATAAAGCGGGTAAGAAGCAGTAGGCTGTTTTAGACATTAGTCTATACTGGGAAGATGAGAACATTGACTCTATCTTTTGGGGGGCTTCGGCTCATTGTTGCCTTTACTGAATAAAGTTGCCTTTGAGAATTCTTGATTCAATTCTGTGATCCGTTAAGACTAGAATTGCTGGTTCCTAACATATACCTTCTTTACCTTCAATATTCTATTTTTATATTGTACCCATTTTTCTCTCTTACTTCATAGTCCACTGTGGGAGTACTCTGTATAATAATTAGCTTGTATCTAAATAAAGGACATAACATTTTAATAGATTTGTGTATTTGTTTCAGCTTCTAATGATCTATGAACTTCTTGTAAGTAAACTACCCCGAATATATTCCAATTTAATTAAATTAGTAAGACAACTAGATAAGTACAAAAACCACAAATATTTGTCCAACGTTTCTGCTGACAATCAAACTTTTAATGAAGAGCTGCATGCCGGTGTACTGCACCTAAACTGTTGGTTGTTTGCCAATCCACAAAATAAAGTGCCAGGTGGCAAGTCAAACTCAGTCAACAGGCTGTGCTCACTGTTCCACACTCTAAGGTACACTTGTTGTCCTAGATATTTCCTTGGCCAAATTGCTGACCTTAAGTTCCACATTCCCTTATTGTCCAAAGACACCAATATGGCTGTCCAAGAGTATGGATACACCTGCAATTAAATATAAAATTCTGTCTAAATTTCCCATGTTTTGATTCTAAAACAATTATTAACCACCATTGTCTTTTGATTACATTAGTTACTTTTGGTACAATACTTAGATTTTCACAGTTACTACGTACTAATTAACATATGAATTTGATAATTACTTCGTAATATATCTAGTAAAATCACAAAAGGATGATTTCTAGAAAAAATGAAAAATGAACACTGAATGTCAGATACATAAGAGGCATTATATTAGAGTAATGAACAATTGAATTGCAAGTAGCAACCGTGGACTTTCACTTATATAAGTTAAAAGTACGTAGTAATTTTAGAACTCTAATCTAACAATAGCAATTCATATATGGTTACGTTGTTGGATAATTGTGGCTAACCCAACAACAATATGCAAGACCCAATAACTAAGCCTACTTTTATTTTTAATAAAATTAAACTTAGTAAATGTTTCCCGGGCTCACTGATCAGTGGTTTGCAAAAAAAACCAAGAAAAAGTCTAGGGAAAACTCCCGAAATAGGAGTAAATAAGTTTGAAAATTCCAAAATATGACTGTCATGTTTTTATTCTCAAAATAAGAGTAATTACTACTAAGTTTGGAAAATACTGCCATCTTTAAAGCATGGTACTGCCAAAACATGATAGTAATTAGTCTTATTTTGGTAATAAAAACATGGCAGTCCCATTTTGGAATATTTAAACGTTTGTAGTCCTATTTAGGGTAATTTCCCAAAAGGCTACTTAATTAATAGGATGGTGAGCCCTAACCACACTTCTATTAATTAAAAGAAGAATATGTCTTGTATGGAAGAGTCGTATCTCTTCCATTCAACAGTTACTTAAGCCTAAAATTAAAGGTTATAAAATAAGTTTCATTGATGGTTTTAAAGAACTTTCTTTTGCATATAATATTGACAAAATTAATAGTAATGGATCATTGAACTTGGATTACCCGAAGACTCATATAGTTTTCACCTATTTGAATAGCTATTCACTCGTGATCATCCATTCATTTTATGTGTTCTTATTTATATTCATGTTCTTGATTCTTGATGCCATAAAATAAATCTTGTGCTGATGACTTGACTTCAACAATGGTAAAATAAAACAAAATGTATGATAACTACGAATTGAAGTAGTTAATTAACATGAACATTGAGTAGTGAGAAGTGTTTTTACCTGCACCGTATATCTAGGTGCAGCATCAATGAGATTGTAGTTTTCCCTAAAAGAAGGATTCCATACACCATTTCCATACCTGAAATTTGAACATAGATTATATTACTCCACAATGAGTATGGCTGATTTTAGTGTTCTTTTGGTTGAGGTGAACTTCACTTAAATTGATGAATAAGTAAGATTTAATATTACTTTCTCCATCTCAAACTTGTACACAAAAAGTGCTAAATATTTATCCTATTGTGTACACAAAAAATGATGGTTATTTTACTTTGATATGAACACTTTTAATCTCATTTGTTTTGGTTTAGGTGCGTCTCATTTTTTATTGTATTGATGTGAAATCAATACAATTATACCACCAATTTTGCTCCTAAAAATAATGTGAAATGAACAGAGGAGACGAGAGCATACGCGACAGGCCAAAAAGCGTGGCCATCGAGGTGATAAGACTGGAGGGTGTTCTCGGCATTCTGAAATATTATTTCCGTGAAGTCGTGAAGCTGACATCCAAAGACGCCGACGCCAAGGACGGCGGCGCTCGGCGGGGGGACATCTTGGACAGTGTTTAAGTTGAAAACTCCGGTGATGTTGAGCCAATCGGCAAGTTTTAATGGCGTCGCTGGGTCAACGTAAGACACCTTATTGACGGCGTAACGTCTTCTGCCGTCAATAACCTCTTTGGAGTTGGCTAGTACAATGGTCCTCCTCGTATGGATCCTCCCGTAATGGAACGACCCCTGTGGGTTAGGCCTTGCTCCATTTGCCGTCAAATTCCACCTGCACCAAAATTGTTTTGACTATTGGTCAAACATAATCATTTTCTTCTCCAAAACTTGGTTATTTCAAGTATTGATTTTAGGGAGAATTTGAGTTTCAACAACGTTTGGGTGATATAGGATTTTACACTTCAGTTTAAAAAAACTTTGCCTTTGCATTCCATCATATAACATTTTGTGAAGAAAAATCTCTAAATGAGGTGCAAAGTCAAAGAATTTTAAGTCAAATAAGGTACAAAATCAAAGTTTTTTGAAAATGTGATGCAAAGTCTAATATCATCCAAAAAGTAGGGTGTAAAGTCAAATTCTCCCGTAATTTTATAGTTTATACTTCATCCATCCAAAATTAATTTGCACAAAATGGTTTCTAATTTGATTGAGGAAAAAGATAATTCTTACCCCATAATTGATAAGAACCAATGTTGGTGATAAAAAGTTTATAAATTTAGACATTCAATTAAATATTCTATTAAATCACAAAAATTATATTTGAAAATAATTAATTATTACCCCCGTCTCATTTTATGTGTCCTACGTTCTTTTGACATACTCCCTCCGTCCCAATTTGATAATCTCATTTCTTTTAGGCTCAAAGATTAAGGAAGTGGTTTAAAAAGGTAAAAGTTGTGGTTGAGATTTGAGTAGAAAAAGGTGAAATGATATGAACCACATATTTCTTTCCAAAAAGGGAAATGAGACTATCAATTTGGGACGACCCAAAAAGGAAATACAGGATCATCAAATTGGGACGGAGGGAGTAATTATTAATAAAGTAGTTGAAAACGTAAAAGTTATGGTTGAGATTTAAACATAATCCAATAAGTGAAATATTGTATATCACATGATTATATCCAGAAAGAAACGAAAGTAAGATAGGTATAATGGGATAGATGAAGTATAATTTGATACTCAAATCAAGAGAATAAAATGAAAAACGAGTTCTTGCCACGACTATTGTGTTAGTGAAATTTTTAGTATTCGACTTTTAATATTTCTATTTTTAGTCTCCGATTATTATGCGAGAAACACTTTTAGTCCTAGACAATCAAGTTTTCTACATTTAGTCCCCTAAGTATTATCAAACTAACACTTTTGGTCCTCACACTATGATTTGATACAATAATCGAAGAACTAAAAATGTCACTGTTATTATAGTTGAAGGACCAAAATTCTCACTTTTATGGAAGTTGAAGAACAAAATATAGATATTTTTAAAGACGGGTACCCAAAATATCTTTCACATAATAGTTGAAGAATTAAAAGTAGAAAAATTCAAAATCGAGTACCAAAAATTTTAGTTGAAGAACCAAAAGTGACAAAAAAAAACCCTGCTCATAGACCATGTCTGAAACAATTGGAAATTACTTTAGGATGAAGTGTTTGAGCGCATATGATCTGAAAAGGTTTACCTGAGAGCCATGGCTTGCCGCATTGACCAGGGATATTGACCTGATGGAGCATGAGGCAACTGTCCTACAGCTTGGGTTGTGGATCCATCATAGTGAAGGATTGCTATAGCATTAAGAACCGGCTTCACAAAACGAGAAGATGCCACAATGTAGTAATCTTTGACATCTTCGTCTAAGGTGACTAGAAATGCCACAGATTGGCCAACATGGATGTCAAAGGAGTCGTATTGGTTTTGAACTGTGTGACCACCTTCCACTTCAACTAGAGTCAACTTGTGATCTTGGATCCTGAAGTTAATCGAGGTTGCCATGCCCACATTTGACACCCTAAACATGTATGTTTGTCCTGATTCCAAAATACACATAGTTGATTCAACAATTCATAAAAGAAATTACATTTAGGATGTTTTCTTTTGGCATGAAATTTGCTGGTCTAGTCTAATCTAGACTGGTCTGATCTGAATTGATCTGGTCTGATAAATGTCTGATAAATGTCTTGTCTCTGTGTATTTTATAACTATAGAATTCTAGCTTGACCTCCTCTGGTATGAGACTGGAAACAGTCCAAAAGAAAACGTTCTTAATTTTATCATTAAAACAATGTTAAGTAAGTTAGAATTACTATTTCCGGAGTATCTCTTGGTCGATACAAGAAAAGGTAATAGAAATTACTTCAAATAGGACTAAAACTTTGGCAAAAACTCAAAATAGGACTTGCTATGTTTTTTATTCCAAAATAGGACCATATTGGTCTTATTGAAAACATACCTATTTCTTCATTCCATTCTTACCCCTCCTTTAAATATGAGTAAAACATAGTCAAAAGTCATAATTAAATGTTTAATTCATAATAAACTTGAAAAAAATTCAAAAAAAATAAAAAAAAATCATTTTTTTAATTTTTTTTGAAAATTAATAAAAAATAGTAAAACTCCATAAAAAAATTAATAAAAAATATGGATACCTTTCCCACCGCCTGTACTACCTCCCTGCACCACCACCTCCGATTGGTGTAAAAAGTGCCATTTTTTTAAAAAAATTCCAAAAAATGTCATATTAATATTTGAGAATGCCAACACTTTCATTCTGCCAACTTGAATCCTTTTGACTTCTGCCAAAAATATGGCATTCGTAATGAATTTGACATTTTTTTCTCCTGTGACAGGAGGTGGTGGTACAGCCTCCCTGCACCACCGTCTCCGACCAATAAAAAAAGCCATATTTACTAAAAACTGCCATTTTTTTCGGAAAATTCCAAAAACGACATATTTCTCTTTGAGAATGTCAACTTGAATCATTCTGCCAACTTGAATGATTCTTACTCCTGCCAAAAATATGGCATTCATAATGAATTTGGCATTTTTTCCCAGATGACTGAGGTGGTGGTGATGAGGCAGCAAAGGCAGCGGCGTTTTTTTTTTGTATTTTTTTTTAATTTTTTTCAATTTTTTTAATTTCTTATTATTTAAAATATTTTTATTAATTTTTTTGGTATTTTTTATGATTTTTTATTATTTTTATTATTTTATTATGAATTAAAACATTCCAATAGCGATAAGAGTATATTTGTCCAATACACACATAATTAGCCCTATGGAAACATAGTTTATTTTTTGTTCTTATTTATGCAAAGTCAATGACTTTTAATCCTATTTTGATAAATAACTCAAAAGTAAATATTTAGCAAGTCCAAAAAGGCCAAGTTGGACAGAGGTGTGGGTAATGGGTAACATATCATAATCTTACTCTCCATGTTTTTAATTGCACCCAAATTTTCTGAACTGATCTAGTCAGGTTTGTTTAAGATTGATCTAGTTTGATCTAAACTGGTCTAGTTTGGTCGGGTAGCTCTTTGTTCTATGTCTATTTCACTATTGTCAAAGTCTAGTTTAGTTGGATTGAGATGGAAACCAATCTAACAAAAACATCATATATGGAAATACTTGGAAATCAAATCAAAATACAAATGATTCGATTAAGTTAAGTTAGTTTGTTGTAATGATTCAATTCGGCTTGATGCACATTTCTCATTCCCGATACCAACTATTCAATAATGAATTCCCTAACAATCAATTCAAGCTACAAACTCACCTCTAATTCCAGTAAAGGTAACATAATTTGGGCCACCTCCATTGATAATTAGTCCATCGGGAGGAGGGAAAGGGTTTCCCATATCTAGTTCTCTTTGTAGAATCTGGCGGGAGGACAAGTTCACACACATATCACATACGAAAACTATTTATTTAAAATCAATCAATGAACATAGACAAACACTGCAAGATTGATTAATGATATATAGGGGTGGACTCGATCCGTAGGTCCCGACTGAGCCGGAGTTTGCCCCGACATTGTTTGGGACCGGTTCAGGACTGGTTTTCCGGTTCTAGTCCAGGACCGCCCCTTTCTCATCAGACTTCATTACCCGGTCTCAGGTGCCATTTCTCTGATCGGGAGCGGCCGATCTCGGGCCCAGTTCGGTCTCCATAGCTCAATTTTTTTTGTTGTTTTTGCAATTTTGTCCTAAATCGGGGCCGGGATCAGACAAGTTGGTCTACTTGACCCGGTTCAGGACCTCTTTATACTGGGCCAATACCGGTTTCGGCCGGGAGCCAGGACCAGAGACCGGACCCCGGGTCCATGCATGCCTAATGATATATAGTAATGAAAATAGAACCTTATGGTCAGTGTTCCACCAGTCGTTGACCAGGAGTGTGAAATCATCAGACGGCTGGGGATAAGGAATTGGGATAACACGCCTGTGTATGATGTTTAGGGCACCAAAACCGCCGGCTGCTTTGTGCAATTGGGTAGAGAGGAAATATGTGTAAGTCCCAATTTGGTCTTTCATTTGCATGTTATATGTCCAATTTGTGTTTGGGAGAATTGGACAGTTTGTCCCTGGAACTCCATCCATCCACGAATTCTTTGTTTGTCTTAATCCATTCCTAATTACTCAAGCAAAAAAATATAAGAAATTGCTCCAAGTATGAGTAACATAACACATATACAATTCAAAACTGGACGTATTATAATTTATTCCTTTATCAAAATAATATGAATGAATGAATTTATTCTAGATATAGGGGTGTTTGTAACGGCATTTCACCCCCAAAACGCCATATTTTTCAACATAAAACGCTATGAAATGCAGCGTTTTGGTGGCAAAAACGCTGAAATACAAACATCACCAGAAAATGATGGGACTTAAACATAGTGTCGTCTTCTTCGTATCAGTTGCATAGTGACTAATTATAAGATATGGCATACTTTTCAAATATGATTCATCTTATTTTATGTTAAAATTGCCCATTCACAATTTAAATAAAAAGTAAAGATGTTTTAAATTGGAATGATTTCAATCTCAAGTCAGACCAGATAAGACTACATTTCAATAATAATGAAATACACATAGAACAAACATTGTCAGATCAAATCAGACAGTTAAGAACAGATCCGAACAAATCATATTTTAAAACTTAAGTCCAATTTTTTTTAGATCCCAAGTTTTTGGGTACTACGGAGTACATTTTTGCATAATCAACTTGCTCAGTAAATCTGGATAATATGAAGGCCTTTTATCTTTCCACCTTGGGCCAATTGAAGTATTACATACTTACTGCAACGACTCCGACTGTGGGCCACGACTCTTACTGGCCCATAGCCCTGATACATTTGTGTAGTTGGTTTGACCTTTTTTTTCTTTCTAATTTATACAAATGAGTTATGAGTAAAAGCACACAACAAATCTTACCCAAAATAAATTGAGGAGAACAATCTAACAAATTTATAGTACAACGCTATGGTAAATAATAAGTAGAATTAGTAGGCCTAAACACTGACCATGTGAATAGAATAGGCTCGTCTAGATGGTTAAACACATTAACAATAACGTTGTCATTAGTAACAACATTAATCTCTGGTCCAGGAAATTGTCCATTAATTAGGATTGCCTGGCAAGCAACAAACATTACATTCAAAATCCACCATAATCATATCATTTGTATATTATTATTCAAGCAATAATCAATTAATTAGCATATGCAGATGAAAAAAAACAATCAGGGCTAAATTAGTAAATGTACCCGCTGTTCAACACCAAGAGGAGCCATAGTTCCATACTCAACAGCCCACATGTAACTTACATCTGTGCTTTGAGCTTTCAGTGTTAAATGACCCAAACACCCCAGAATTACCAATAAATACCGCCGCATGAAATTAGCTAAGAGATGCCTCATTTTCTTGACATAATAATAGTAATGAATATCTCTAAAACTATCGAAGTTAATGAAAGTAATTATCATTTAAGAGTACACTTAGTAAGTAATTATTGAAGTTTATCGAATAACCTAACGATTATACACGATAGTATGATCGAGCTTAATTAGAGAGAAAATTTAGGAGAGTTTATATATAGAGGCTATATTGAGGGTCAGAACATGTTGGGTAGAAATAAGAAGGGCATGTTCTTACATATGTTAATAATGCCCATTTCTATAGATAGAAAATGAAAGCTGTTTTGCAGCACACATTGTGTTCATTAATTATTTAATGCCTAAATTGTGCATGCTTCTGTGATATTGACTTAGCTTTCATACGTTTACGGTTTACTTAGTTTAATTACCATACGAAGTTATGTTTAGGAGTTAATAGGGTGGACGTGACCAAACTACTCCACAACAACTTATATACGTGCATTACGGAGCTTGTTTATATTTTAACGTTCTGATCAGAAGTGTATTTCGGGATCTATGTACGGACTATGGTAGACTGAAGTCCAGCGTAATTGATTTTTTTTTTAATTTTTTAGTCTAAGTTTTTTCATTTTTCACATGTAGTCCACTACTCTACTATTTAAGCCTAATACTACGTATAATTCCTATTCAGTCTAGGCATATGAGAATCTTGGATCCACCCCGGGCAAATTTAGTACAGTAATCCTTCTAGCCATCTATTAATTCTTTTTACCAAGGTCATATTGTTGTTGGACAAGTGAATTTCTAGTTTCTAATATTAAAAAATTAAATATTTGTTACGGAGTAATACTGAATATTGTCACTGGTTAAAATTGGACCAAATTATACTGTTAGTTCTGTGTTATTTGCTACTTTTCCCACGATGTTTGGTTGAGGTGCATGATTTAAAAAACTCTCATGCTATTAGGGAATGTCTGAATACCCATTTTATATCGGGAAGTTTAGCCCGACCCATGCAGTTAAAACAATGATCTCCCATATTAAAAAAGAAAGATAGTCACTCTATGGGCCATTTACTAGAAATAAAAATTCTTGCTGACAATCTTGCTACCCACTCACCGGTGTCTTTAAATTGACTAATCTTTTCCCGTATACTCTTCTTGGTTTGGGTGACTCTCATGTTGTTGGTCTCACCTTGGACAAGATGCATAACAAGTTGCTCCATCAAGAAGAACGAGTGCTCCACTTACGGTCTCAGGAACCAACTTCCACTGGCCCTGCCCGCACGTGGGGGAGAGCAAACCCGACCCTATTCAATTGACCAGACCGGATATATCCGATTTTATTTTAGGTCGGATAACCCGTCCCGGATGACCCAAACATGATCCGATTCTTGTAGCATGGGAGTTAAGCGGGTAGGGTTACCAATTATGCTACCCGACCCGCCCGACCACCCAAATGTTTTGTGAGCTATGTAATCTCACTAATTTGTACTACCTCCGTCCCATTTTATGTGTCACCTTTGATTTTGACACAATTTTTAATAAAGTGGTTGAAAAGGTAAAAGTTGTTGTTAAGATTTGAGTACTATAAAGTGAAATGTTGTGAACCACATATTTATTTCCTAAAAGGGAAAGATGATACTTATTTTGGGACAACCCAAAAAGGAAAGTAAGATAGGTAAAATGGGACGAAGGGAGTACTTCATACTTCCTACACAAGTAATTGTATGTTTTGTAATGTTTGATCCGTAATACGATCGTATGTAATACTACGTATGTTTTTTGAACAAACTGTATTCTCAAATCTGTAAAGTTTTTGAACTATTTAAAACCCAATTCTGAAATGCAATGCCAACCACACATTTTTTTAATATTGTGCAGATTTTTTGAACAAACTAAAATCAACAAGTTTGATGAAAACGGTTAGCAACACAAGAGGGGGGTGAATTGTGTGTGTGTGGAACCGTGGCAGTTTTTCGCCCAGTTCTAGTGCGGGGTATAGGGAATTGCCAAATAGTAAAGTGCACAAGGATTTAACGAGGAAAAATCCCTTGGCTCAAAGGGATTAAAAAACCTCGACCTCCCTCGGAGGAATTTTAACAACTTCACTAAAAAGCCTTTGAATGATTACAAGGGAAACTCTCCTAGTCTACCCTTGAGCCACCCCAACTCTATCCTCTCTAGGAAGAGTTACGCTTCTCTACCTTGCGGGTAGAGAGCCTCTCAGCTTTACAACAAAGCTCTCACTCACACAAATCAATCCCGAGGAGGCTGCTCTTAGCCAATCCTCAAAACCCCATTACAATACGAAGAAGGGAAAGAAGAAACTATATCTAGAACTCCGAGTGAGCAGTTTCAGGTGCCTTGAGCTTCAGTAATTCTTTTATGAATATATCTCTCAATGTCTATCTCGGTCAAGCACACACTGCTTCTTCTTCTTGATCTCGATTATATAGGCTACCAGGAATGGATCCGTTGAGACACTTCTTTCCTTGAATGGTTGAGGAACTTGCCTTGAAATTATTCAAAATGCTTTCCTTTTATTTAAGGATCTTCTAGCTCTTAATTATGATGGTCCTTAGTCAACCATATATATATATATGGGATCAAGAGGATACGTGCATACCATGAGCAAGTCAAAAAGGTATAGAGCATATTATGTGATCAACCATTTAGTAATAATTCCACAAAGATATATATCAATACATATCAAGGGAAGTAATTTATTCACTTAAACTATGCAAGCATGCAACGGATCATATTTCAAATAATATGCAGGAGAATATTTGTTTAATAGGTATGCACAATCAACTAGTTAATCAATCAAAGATTCTTTCCATAAAATAATAAGCTATAATAATAAGTCAAGCATGAAAATATATTTTTGCTTAAAATAATATTCTTGACAAAGTATAAGCACTCATATAAGGAAAGCACATATTAATTAAATCATACACCATGTAAATCAACCGTTCACACAGAATAGAATTAAGAATAATTTTGTCTTCCGTTCCGTATGGAACTGAGAGCGGTTCTGTCCGCCGTTCCACCTGCAGAGTTAGTCATTAATAAAACTACATACTCAACATATTCTTTCCTTTGAGATCGGTCTTCTTAGATGGGCAAGATCAGGACTTGATGTACTATCTTTAATAGCTCAGATCTCCATATATATTTCGGTCCTCTTGCATGGAAATTATTAAAAAATATTTCCTTATAGGTATTAAAAGATATTCTTTTTATTTAATTGAAGGAAATCATTTTTCTTAAGGAAACATTCCTTGTGAGAGGATATGCACGAAAATCCTTTTTGAATTTTGAATAACAACAATTATTTTGGAAACTTGCTTTGTAGAAAGATCTCTTAATTAATGCCTTTGATTTAAATAACTTTCCTTTAAAGAAAAAATCCTTTCTTTGTATGATCATTGATTATTTTCTTGCTTAAAAGGTTCTCTTTAATTTAGCAAGATAGAGCCGAAATTAAATGGAGAGAAAAGATATTTTAAGCAAGCCGGATTAATCAATCTTGGATTTACGGTGCAGTTCTCAGACCAGTTCTACGGCGTGTTCCAGAGCACGACTTAAACTCTTTTCATGTAGTCACTTACAACCAAAAGTAACACTAGTCGTTTGTCATCAACAAAACAATATGTTCCAACAAATTCCCCCTTTTTGTTGATGACAAACACTTGGTGCCCTAAAGTTAGTTTCATAATGAATAAGCCCAAAGTATCGAGCATAGAACACATAGGGCACATATTCTTCCCCCTTTTGTCACCAACAAAACAATAAATAGCTTGAAAGATAAAAGATAAGAGATAAATTCAGGAAAGATAGTTCATGCCTTGATGAACCCAAGTTCCATCCATATTTGCTCATGTTCATCAAGCTTGTTCTTGAATACCCATTTGAGACCTATCTCGATCTTGTTCTTGGGTCTCGGTTCTAGATGCCACACTTTATTTCTCTCGAACTGATTTAGTTCTTCCTGCATTGCTAGAACCAGTCAGCTTCGGAGAGAGCCACTTCATGGTTCTCCGGTTCTATAAGTGATAGATAGGAATAAAAATTTCTAAGTTTAGATCTAGTAGTTACTCCCTGATTTAGGTTAATCAAGAGGTTATCCAAAGGATGTGATCGATGATGTTTCCATCCTCTAGGAGCATTTGAATAGTCTTCAATTTCATGCGAGTCGTCAGGAACTGGATCTGCCTGTTCTTCAGTTTGGTTGGCAGTGGATTGACTGGGTACATCCTCAGTTCTAAGCATGTTATCGTCAGTTCCTGTTCATATCTCCTCGTGGGCAATTGGTTTCATGATTAGTTCCCCCTTGCTAATGGAATTGGTGCAATCTCCGTGTTTAGAGCTTCTGCCCATAAATTCCTTGCTAGACCACTAGAGATTCACATAGTTCTAGTCATATCTTCCAGTGTTCAATTCTTCTCTTCTACCACCCATTGTGGTCTATCCCTCTTTCTTGGCAGAATGTATCAAAGAGCATATTGTCAAATTTGGTTCCATGACCCGAGTGGATCTTAATTAATTGCTTTCCTATTTGATGCTCAACTTTCCTTACACAAATAACAAACTCATTAAAAGTATCTTTCTTACTAGCAAGAAAGATAGTCCAAGTACATCTAGAGAAATCATCAACAATTATAAGCACATATTATTTATTAAAAATAACATTGTTACCTCCATCACAAAATTGAAAGATACTTAGCAAATTGAACTTAAACCCTTGACTAAAAAATTGTCAATTGGATGGTTAGGTGATTTTTCACATTTTCCCACGGCTTCAATTTCTCCTTTGCCGTTGTCTCCAAATGTCACCTTCCCACCACTAAATGGCCGAAGTGAGAGGAATAAAGATGAGTCTCCAGTCATGTGCTTAGAACAACCACTGTCAAGGAACCAGTGATTGTTCCCCCTCACTCGGCGCTGTTCCAGGATTAAGGGTTAGCGCGTGGAACCCAGACTTGCTTGGGTTCCATTTTGTAATTGTTTGAGGAATATCTAACATGATCATAGCATCTTTCTAAAGTCTTTTGCCGAGAGTGACATTGATACCGTAGATGACCGATTTTGCCACAATGCATGCAAACCCGGTTATCATAAGTATCAACGTATTTGGGTTTCCATTTACCGTGAAAGCCTCTAGTTCTTTTGTAAAAAGTCCGGTTAGGCGTTTGTCCATAACCGTTTTTGTGCCTCTGAACCAGTCTATCGAACCAGTTTGGTCCAGTTCTAGGTGGCTGTTGATATGGTCTAGAACTGGGTTGTCCTTGGGTTCTTTTATCCTTAAAGGGTTGGTTCTGAAAATTTGATTTTTGATTAGATCGGATATCCTTTGGAACATATCCGAGACCTGCAGTCTCCTTTACTTTCTTATTGTGCTGAGAAGGACCAGTTCCAGAATGATGTCTAGACCTGGTTTTGTTCGTTGCACTATAGGATTGATATTCCGGTCTGTTTTTAAAATCAGTGCACTCGGCAACAAGACGATGAAGATGATCAATTAAACAACCAACACTCGGTATTTTTGAGAGAAGCTTTTCATCATGATCAACTTGTTTGTTCATACTATCGAGCTTAAGAGAACAAATAATTTGATCTTGTTCTAGAACCACTTCACTGTACTTAAGCCTTTCATCTATTAACTCTCCCACTTTTGTTTCAAGCCTTATTTTGGCTCTCGTGGCTTCCTCGAGTTTGGACTCAAGCTCAGTGATACATGATTTAAGATGATCATTTTCGGAAAGACTTTCATTAAGCTCAATAGTCAACCTTTTGAAAATTTTCCGAGTTTTGGTTTTGGATAGAGAGTCAAACTTGGATAGGAAATTTTCAAAGTTTACCTCGAAGCTCTCTTGGTCGGATTCCTCGTCGGAGTGTGCCATAAGACATAGACCCGCATGGTTTGAGTTCTTATCACTCTCTTCTCCTTCGTCATCGGAAGAGTCTCCCCATGCTGCCATCATGGCCCTTTTTAGATCTCTCTTGAACCCTTTGTCTTCGCTGAACCTCCGGTTGGAACTGGACTTGTTCTTGTCGCAGTTCCGGTCATTTTTCTTTTGTGGGCAGTCTTTAGCCCTGTGCTCAAAGGAACTACAAACAAAACAGCCTTGGTTATTAAAAGATTGAGTGTTCTTTTTACCTTGTTTGATACGGTTGTTCTTGAACTTTCGGTACATCCTCCCAAATTGTTTTGCAAACATGCTCATCTCATCATCCGATTCACTCTCGGATTCCTCTTCTTCTTCTCGAGCCTTTAGAGCTATTCCTCTTTCTCGTCTAGCACTCTCGGCATCTTGTTCTTCTTGAAGACCCAGTTCATATGTCAAGAGTGATCCAGTCAAGTCTTCAAGCGTCATGGTGGATAGATCTTTTGCTTCTTCAATAGCCGTGGTCTTAGGCTTCCACACTTGGGGCAGGCTTCTCAAAATCTTTCTCACTTGATCTTCCACTGTAATTTCTCTTCCAAGGGCTGAAAGCTCATTGATAATGTTAGTAAAGCGTGTAATCATATCCTTGATTGACTCTTTTGGCTTCATTACGAATAATTCGTAATTACGCATGAATATGTCAATCTTAGATTTTTTTACACGTGAGGTTCCCTCATGAGTGACCTCGAGCAAATCCCACATTTGTTTTGCAGTCTTGCATCCTAGAACCCGATTGTGTTCGGCAGGACCAAGACCGCAAATTAGATATTTAAGGGCTTGGGCATTATGCTCGAGTTTCTCATAATCTTCAGAAGTATATTCAACTTTAGGTTTAGGAACAACATTACCTTCGGTGTTTCTCTTTGTGATGACATTATCACCACTTTCAATTACATTCCAAACCTGGTAGTTATCGGCCTTGATAAAGTTTTCCATCCGACTCTTCCAAAATTGATAGTATTTGCCATTGAACAATGGTGGTCGTTGAGTCGAGTACCCTTCTTCCAATCGGTCAACCGTATTCATTTTGCCGGATCTCTTCCCAAGGTATTAGCCTCTATGTGGTGAAGACCGGCTCTGATACCAATTGATGAAAACGGTTAGCAACACAAGAGGGGGGGTGAATTGTGTGTGTGTGGAACCGTGGCAGTTTTTCGCCCAGTTCTAGTGCGGGGTATAGGGAATTGCCAAATAGTAAAGTGCACAAGGATTTAACGAGGAAAAATCCCTTGGCTCAAAGGGATTAAAAAACCTCGACCTCCCTCGGAGGAATTTTAACAACTTCACTAAAAAGCCTTTGAATGATTACAAGGGAAACTCTCCTAGTCTACCCTTGAGCCACCCCAACTCTATCCTCTCTAGGAAGAGTTACGCTTCTCTACCTTGCGGGTAGAGAGCCTCTCAGCTTTACAACAAAGCTCTCACTCACACAAATCAATCCCGAGGAGGCTGCTCTTAGCCAATCCTCAAAACCCCATTACAATACGAAGAAGGGAAAGAAGAAACTATATCTAGAACTCCGAGTGAGCAGTTTCAGGTGCCTTGAGCTTCAGTAATTCTTTTATGAATATATCTCTCAATGTCTATCTCGGTCAAGCACACACTGCTTCTTCTTCTTGATCTCGATTATATAGGCTACCAGGAATGGATCCGTTGAGACACTTCTTTCCTTGAATGGTTGAGGAACTTGCCTTGAAATTATTCAAAATGCTTTCCTTTTATTTAAGGATCTTCTAGCTCTTAATTATGATGGTCCTTAGTCAACCATATATATATATATGGGATCAAGAGGATACGTGCATACCATGAGCAAGTCAAAAAGGTATAGAGCATATTATGTGATCAACCATTTAGTAATAATTCCACAAAGATATATATCAATACATATCAAGGGAAGTAATTTATTCACTTAAACTATGCAAGCATGCAACGGATCATATTTCAAATAATATGCAGGAGAATATTTGTTTAATAGGTATGCACAATCAACTAGTTAATCAATCAAAGATTCTTTCCATAAAATAATAAGCTATAATAATAAGTCAAGCATGAAAATATATTTTTGCTTAAAATAATATTCTTGACAAAGTATAAGCACTCATATAAGGAAAGCACATATTAATTAAATCATACACCATGTAAATCAACCGTTCACACAGAATAGAATTAAGAATAATTTTGTCTTCCGTTCCGTATGGAACTGAGAGCGGTTCTGTCCGCCGTTCCACCTGCAGAGTTAGTCATTAATAAAACTACATACTCAACATATTCTTTCCTTTGAGATCGGTCTTCTTAGATGGGCAAGATCAGGACTTGATGTACTATCTTTAATAGCTCAGATCTCCATATATATTTCGGTCCTCTTGCATGGAAATTATTAAAAAATATTTCCTTATAGGTATTAAAAGATATTCTTTTTATTTAATTGAAGGAAATCATTTTTCTTAAGGAAACATTCCTTGTGAGAGGATATGCACGAAAATCCTTTTTGAATTTTGAATAACAACAATTATTTTGGAAACTTGCTTTGTAGAAAGATCTCTTAATTAATGCCTTTGATTTAAATAACTTTCCTTTAAAGAAAAAATCCTTTCTTTGTATGATCATTGATTATTTTCTTGCTTAAAAGGTTCTCTTTAATTTAGCAAGATAGAGCCGAAATTAAATGGAGAGAAAAGATATTTTAAGCAAGCCGGATTAATCAATCTTGGATTTACGGTGCAGTTCTCAGACCAGTTCTACGGCGTGTTCCAGAGCACGACTTAAACTCTTTTCATGTAGTCACTTACAACCAAAAGTAACACTAGTCGTTTGTCATCAACAAAACAATATGTTCCAACAAAGTTTTTTAAGTATTTAAACCCGATTGAACTCGAAACCCGACCTGAACCCGAACCCTACCCGAAATTATTAGAAACCAACATTTTTACATTAAATATCACTATTTTTATTGATATTACAGTGTCATGAGTTAATGACACTTCTTCGTCAATGCATCTGTAAGTGATACTAATTTCAAAAAGTATCATTATAAGTCAGTTTTCTAGTAATGTTGTGTTGTTTCTTTTTTTTTTTTTGACGTAGAAGTCTACTCAGACCGTTGCCACGTCATATTCACTAATTGATGAAGAAATCCTCCATTAAATGCTTAACCTATTCTTAATAGGCTAATATAATTAGGAATCTACCTAATAGATATTTAGGAATCTGCCTAATATCTATTTAGGAATACTTTGTATTTTGGCAACTCCTCTATTATAAATATATCTGTCAGGACTCCTATTGGAATACCTCTTTCCCATTATTTTACATGGTATCAAGAGCTCTAGGTTTGTAGATACAATTTTTTTTCTTTTTTCGGTTCCCATGAACCTTATTATAGCCGCCGCCGCCGCCTCGGGGTCGACTGCCGCCACATTTACGGTAGTCTCCGATCCTTTGAAGATGAGCGCAGCTAATATGGCGCAGATCACCTCCTTCGCGTCGCTGAACACGGTGCTTGCTTCCAGCGTGCCGTTGAGTTCGCCGCCTGCTGCTGCCTATGTCCGCGCAACCCACCTTCTCTGCGTCGCTGACCACGGTGCTTGCTTCAAGCGCGCTGTTTAGTTCGCCGCTTGCTGCTGTAGACATATATTCTCATGGAGATCTTATTGTCAAAGATGTGCCTTCTAATCTTCCGCTCACGGATGTATTTACTAAGAGTTTTTTTTAGTTTGCAATTTCATTTTTTTAAAAGACAATCTGCGCGTTGTATCTCACGCACAGTTTGAGGGGGTGTAATAGGCTAATATAATTAGGAATCTACCTAATAGATATTTAGGAATCTGCCTAATATCTATTTAGGAATACTTTGTATTTTGGCAACTCCTCTATTATAAATATATCTGTCAGGACTCCTATTGGAGTACCTCTTTCCCATTATTTCACAATTCTCACTCCCACCCCACCTCTAAATCCCTAATGACTCCACCCCACCGGTGGGCGTAACTCAACTGGTAGTAAGAGAGTGCCACAAGAGTTATGTTTCGGGTTCGAATCCTGGCAACTGCGATGAGGGGTTACTATGCTGAAAAATGCATATATAGGGCCTCTGCAAGTATTGGGGACAGAGCCCCACTCTCTATCTGTCAGATTGTGATTATAGTCCAATTTACACCCTCTCATCGTGTCATCCGGTCGGTGTTGAGGGGCCCTCAAGGATGGGGTGTCATCCTTTCCCTAATGACTCCACCCCATCAGAGATGATTCGATGCATGATTACTAGCAGTGCACGTCGAGTACACAATCCTCTTCCATGAAGCAACTTTATTACTCCCTTCATAAAATTCATATCTTTTCACTTTCCTTTTTTGGACGTAACATTTATATCTTCTCATTTCTACTAAATCTTCTCATTATACCCTCAATAATTTAAAAAACAATACACTAATACACCTACTTTTTTTGGATTTATCCTTCATTCCATCACATTATCTTCTCATCATACCCTCAACAATTCATACCCCATTTCACTATTCTTAATCTCACCCACTTTGGAAGTGGGAAGATATATGTGATACGGAGGGAGTAATTAAATACTCCCTTCGTCCCATTTTGGTTGTCTTACTTTCTTTTTTGGGTTGTTCCAAAATAGATGTCATGTTTCTCTTTTTGGTAAGAAGTTTGTAGTTCATATCATTTTATTTTATTCTACTCAAATCTCAACCACAACTTTTACTTTTCAACTACTTTTTTAATAATCATTCCAAATTGAAATGAGACAACTATTATGGGATTACAACAAAGGACAGATTAAGGAAAGGCGAGGAACAGTGTGTTTAATTATAAGTAGTGGGGCAGGTTAGTGAGTGAGTCAAGGAAGACCGCTGCAAAAATGTAATGACGTTCCGGTCTTCCGGACGGCACGCGCTGTCAGGATTCTGGCCCGGTCGTCCGTCCCTATACATAATGCATGCATGATCTGATGTATCTCACACTACTTTCGTCTTTTTGCTGTGCCATTCCATTAGTTTTCATCTTTATTCGAAAAAGGCATCGAATTTCTTTTCTTTTTCCCTGCCACATCAACATCGCCTCTTTCAGTCTTTCTCCTCTATCAACATATGACTAGAATAACGATAAAAATAACATATGACTGGAATATTTTTATGACGTTTCCAAGGCATGCATGAAATGATACAAAAAGATAGACTGATACAAATTATACTCCTTATTATGGAGTATTAAAAAGGAAACCAGTGGATGTAGCTCAACTGGTAGCGAGGGAGTGCCACAAGGGTTAGGTCTCGGGCAGGGCCGGTCCCGAGAAAACGAGGGCCTTGTGCAACAACAAAAATCAGGCCTTTCTTTTCAATCGTTAATAGAAATGCTATTTCAATTGAAATGGTAAATTGTTAATACGGAGTAGTAGTAATTTATTAAAGAATTATTTCAAAATAGAAGTTGCTAGTTTTAACTAACAATAATAAATCCAAGAAAAAAATTATTTACGCATAAAGTTATACAGTGAAACAAAAACAAATTTAACAACCTAAGAACCTATTAATATTACTTTGTTGAACTCAGATTACAATATTAATTCATAAAGAACAATTACTCTCTATTAGTTACGAATTTACCTAGAATAGTGGAGTCCCGCCGTCCTAGATGAGTGGATGTCCATTGCCGATGGGAAGAAGTGAATACTGCTGCCGTCCGAAGGCCGAATCGCCGCAACAACTTAGAAATCAGGATGGCTGGAGCAGAGCCTAGAGACAGAGAGTTGTCGACACGTCGCTCGTCTCGCTCAGTCACTCGTTATGCCCTTTGGCCTATGCGCTTCCTCTTTCGCAGATTGCTATGCTTGTCCCGCACCTTTTCGTTCGCTATTGGGTTGACTAGCTTATACTGAGTAGTAGACTAGTAGTAATACTACTACTAATTTATTTTTTTGGGCCTTCCATATTTTTGGGCCCTGTGCGGTCGGACACCCTACACACCCCCTGGGCCGGCCCTGGTCTCGGGTTCGAATCCCGGTAACTGCGATGAGAGGTTACTATGCTGAAAAATGCATAGGACCTCTACAAGTACCGGGGACATAGCCTCACTCTCTATTTGTCAGATTGTGGTTATAGTCCAATTTACATCTTCCCATCGTGCTGTCCGGTCGGTGTTGGGGGCCCTCATGGATGAGGTGTCATCCTTTTTTTTTAGTATTAAAACGGAAGACAATCCATATTACTCCCTCCGTCCCTAATAACTTTGCCAAGTTTGACCGGCACGGGGATTAATAAAATAAAAACTGTGTGGTTGAGGTTTGTGCAGAGGAGAGAGAATTAACTGGAACCACAAATTCTTTACTTAAATGGGAAAGTGGCAAAGTTAATGGGACATCCAAAAAAGGAAAGTTGGCAAAGTTATAAGGGACGGAGGGAGTAAGTTTTTGCTTGAAATTGAACCCCATATCTGAGACCATATTCGATCGTATGTGTAGCTATACCCTATTCCTGCTATGTAGCCTTGCCTTTGACGGTGTGTGTTATCTACTCCAATACCGACCTACACCAAGGCCATGATTCACCACCTTATGAGCTATTTAGATTAAGATAAACTTGGTTTCACATTTAAAAAAAAAGTGGAGTTTTTTTCCTACTGAACAAGTCTTATTTTTAGGTGGAGTTGTTGCTCATGACTTTTCGAAACTAGAATTTTATTTATAAATATACTCCATGCGTCCCACTAGTTTTCCACAATATTTCTCTTTGGTTTCTTTTAAAAAATTTGTCACTTAATTAATTTTTCCTACTTTCCCCCGCTAATAAACTCCTCTACATGAACCTCAAAACTTATTTGAGGTATAATAAATTATTCCCACATTGGTGCACAAGATCGACTTTAATTTGGTGATCAACTTTATTTGAAAAGTTGATTTATATCATTCTCATTTTACATTTTTCATGGAATAGGGTTTTCTCCTAATATGACTCATAATGTTTGCCACCTACTTAATTATAAAAAGCACAAAATGTTTTTGGGTTATTGATTTTTTTCTTAAAAAATAGATATACTATGTCCAGGATCGGAATTCCCATCAGTTTCTAGAAAATATGGAAGCTAGAGTACGTGCAAATATGGAAGATAGTTTGGTAAAATTTAAGGTTACCTAGTTGGGTGGGTGTCACGAACTTTGAATTGAGAAAAGTGCACCTTTTTTGTACACTTATCTGTTCCAGGCAGACAAGTTGTCTGTCATACACATTTTGTGTACACCTAGCAAAACCCTTGTGTTGGATCGATTCACCCCTGTTGACAAACTTCCCAGTGGGTCACCCATCATTGGGTTTTCTTACCCCGGGCTCGCTTAACTCCAGAGTTTTGTGTTTAAATAGCAGCCATATCTTTCTTAAAACCAATTGGTGATAAGAAATTGGACATCCTCTATTTAACCCATTACTCTATAGTCCCCAAGTCAAGGTAGATTCCTGTGGGGCACCCCTCACAGTTCACTACGGCAGTGCAGAGTCCCACTACTAAACGGTGGATGGACATAAGGGGCTGCATCACTTTGTGGTGCCAACAAGTTTGGCGGTTAAACCCTGAATCAAAGGGTGGTGCTGATCTCCTATAAAACCAACACCTTGAATTTAACTTCCGATGGTCTTGCTCAAGCTCTCTGTCTGGTGTGCATCTTATCTGGCTCGACAACCATTAAACAATATAGACCTTAATTAATTATATTAATCCAATTAAACATGAATTTGTCCCATCACTACCAAATAATAATGCTATCTTTTGTGACCAATGGATATGATTCCCGGCCCGCACTAAAAAAGTGACACTTGAGCAGTAGCGCGGGGTCTTGCGCTTAAGCATGCCTACTAAAGGACAAAACATAGGCTTATAGATCCAATGTTTACAACTCCTTTGGACAATGTCTATGTACTCGTATAATTCAATTCAGTTATGGACTTATGGAAGAACACACTTCGACAATTGGTTTATACTCCCTCCGTCCCAAGGAGAAGTTCCCAATTTTCTTATTTGGATGTCCCAAAAGAAACTTGTCATTTCCCTAAATGGAAAGTTATTCTACATTAAAACAGTGCTAAACAGTGCCAAACAGTGTCGAAACAGTGTCAAACAGTGTCGAAACAGTGCAAAACAGTAAAATTTACCCCTCAGTAACTTTATTTCCTAAAAATGTGTGAAAGTCAACCCGGGAACTTCTCCCTGGGACGGAGGGAGTAATACCTCTATTGATCATTCTAATTGTCATAATAAAATTTTCAACTAATTTAAAGTAATGTAACAAATTTAATGTACACTCCAAGAAAAGTAGAGGTTTTTGGTACTCTAATAGTGTAAACTTTATAGTGCCTTGTATATGCTTTTAGAGTTTTAGGTAAACTTTCCACAATTGAAAATGTGACAATTGATACAATCACAAAAACAATATGGGACAATTAAAGTGATATGCATTGAGAGTCCGTTTGGTAACATGAAAATTGGCTGATTCGGCTAATTCTGCTGAAATTTACGAAGTTCTGGCTGAAGTGGCTGCATTGGTTAATTTGACTGATTTAAGAAAAAAATTGTTATAAAAATATATTTTATTAATAAAATAAAGAAAAATATATATATAAAAATAGTTAAAATAGTCATCTACAGCAACTTCAGCCAATACAAGCTGAAATGTAACTCCAATCTTACTTTTTCTTGTTATTACATAATTCAGCGCGTAAAAACAAAAGTTACGTGTGGTGAAAAAGTTGGCTGATAAATCTTATAAACCGAAAAAAGTGATACCAAACGGGCTTTTTATACACATTAAGAGCATGACATTTGGTAACATCTATTTTCGACTTAATCATCAGCCTTAGCAATCTACATTTTACCAATCATATACTCCGTATATTTAATTTCGGTAATGATTTGTATAATAATCAAAATAAATAAATAAATACTCCCTCCGTCCCCTTTTAAATGAGACGGGAGATGGTGACACGAGTTTTAAGAAAAGTGAGTTTGTGTGGTTGATATTAATTGATAAAGTAAGAATAAAGTAAGAATGATTTTGAGCCACACAAAGTTTACCAAATAAGGTATGAGACAATTAAATAGGGACATCCCAATACGGTAAAACGGGACATTTAAAAGGGGACGGAGGGAGTACTTCGTATTAAGCTAAGTTACTTTTCTAATTGAAATTGTTGAATTGAAGAATACAATAAATCTGGCAATAAATAAACATATTTAGCCAATTTAGCCGCTTCAACTAGAACATCATAAGTGTAAGCATATTCATTTGATTAAGTTAATTTTAGTGTGATCAAACGGATTCTAATTAAGTCTAAGTTGAGTTTATAGACAAATGTTGTCTATAAATAGTTAAGTCAAAGAAAAATTGTATTGCTACGAACGAATATACTACCTCTGTCACAGAATATAAGATACACATATACGTAAGAGAATAAACGATCAGATGAAGTGGTGGATTTACAATTTCAACCCTTCAAAGAGTAAGAAAAAGTAAGATAGTTCACAAAAGTATTAATGGAGTTTAATTTAGGAAAACAATATAATCATATTTTGAGAAACCTTAAGAACGAAAGAATATCTTACAAAATGGCACAAAAAGTAGGGAGAATATGAAAACATGTAAATTGTTGGGACATACAATTATTAAATGTAAACATATACGGAGTACTTCCTCCGTTCTTAAATAAGTGCAACGGTCAACATTTCACATTTGTCGAGGCACAACTTTGACCATTAATATATATAACTCTCTATTAGTAAAAAATGTAAAAAAATCAGATTTTAAAAATATACAATGAGACAAATTTAGTAATATTTTTTTCAAAAAATATCTATAATACATCAATGAATAAAATGTAGTCAAAGTAGAACATGTGAATAGTGTAAAATTTTGTATGTTGCACTTATTTAAGAACGGTAGTATTAATATTGATTACACGAGAGTGACCCAACATTGTTGTTCTATTACGGAGTATTATATATGTATCCGCTCAATTCCTTCCAAACATACATTCCAACACACAATATTCCCCAAAGCTTAAAGAAAGGTAAGGCAAAAAAGTTGATGAACTCGCAGAGACAAGGTGAGTTTCAATCGGTAACAAAAGATCTAAAGATGATTCAAGAGCTGTTAGCCGGAAATAATGGCGGCGGACTAGTAAGAAGGGAATGCCCTCCAAAGCTTCCATTTACTGAGTCAGCGCCCGGAGCGGCCGTTTCTTCTTCCTCCACGATTTCTTCGTCTCCGGCACCGGAGAAATTGAGGTGCCCGAGGTGTGATTCCTCAAACACGAAGTTTTGCTACTACAACAACTACAATCTCACGCAGCCTCGCTACTTCTGCAAGGCCTGCCGCCGTTACTGGACAAAAGGCGGCGCCTTGCGCAACGTCCCCATCGGAGGCGGCTGCCGGAAAAACAAGAATTCCTTCATACCCACTTCTTCTGCCGGCGGGGGGAAGGCCAAGTGGACCTCCCCTTTTCTTGGAGGATTTCAGCCGGAGACACCATTTTCGTCATCGTCGAAGCCGCCTTTTCTATTTGCTTCCTCTCAGAACAGTAATCAAACCCCATTTCTTTCCGTTCTAAGATCTGGTCAAAACCCTAATCATACAAACCCTAGCCCTAGCGGTGTTCAGAGTACTGGAAATGAAGCTCATACTTTTTGGAGAAACAATAATAATCAGTTTATTCATTCGCGCGGAGAAGCTCATCATCAGAGCATGGGAGTTCTCATGGGAAATGCGGCGGCGGCGGCTTCCTCTTGGTCCTCTGCTTTCTCGCCGGCGATCATGGAGTCAGCTCCGGCGGTGTCGGGGTTGGGAGAATTTGGTTACTGGAACCCTTCAGTATCGGCATGGTCCGACCTGCCGACAGCCGCCGGTGACCATGATGGAAGGCTTTCTACACAGAACCAAGTTTAAACTGTTCTTCCACCACTTTATACGCAGCATTTAATTGTTTTTTATTACTTGTTGTAGTAATTTTATGTTGAGTTACCCGCACGTTAATACTATCCTTGTCTCTTTTTAATCGCAACATGTTGAATTTTACACTATTCACATGTTCTACTTTGACTACATTTTATATTATTATTTTATGATTTTTTTTAAATATTGTTCAATTCATCTCATTACAAATATTCAATATCTAATTTTTAAATATTTTTTACTAATAGAGATTAAGAAATAATTACGATCAAAGACATGCATTGACAAATGTGAAATGTTGACCGTTGCAACTAAAAAAGAACGAAGGAAGTAGCTAATAGCAATATAATGTGATGTTGTATTGTGGTAAATTGGTATAGCAGCCGTCAACATTCTGTATTAGTTCGATCTCTTGTTTTTTTTGACCGGAAATACTCGGTTGTAGTTGTTACGGAGATATACGTAACTTTTGATGAATGGTACTGAGCATACGAAATTATTTTGAATATGAAAATTATATCAAAATGTTCCTTATTCGAAATACTTTTATAAAAGTATAGAATTTATAAATTATAGGTAGTATACAAATATAGTAATTTAAATCATGGTCTAAAGTAGGGGTGGGCGCGTTCGGAACGGTCCGGTAAATTAGCAAAACTCGTAATGTATCCATGGACTTTTAACGGTCCGGTACGGTCCGGTTCCAAGGATGAAACCGTTCGGTACCATGTCGTTTCGGAACGGTACAAAACGGTACGGTACAATGCCAAACACATGCTAATTTTTTTGAACAAATCTTACAATTAGTAAATATCATCACATCAACTAACTCACATGAAATGTTGATATAAATACAAGAAATATTGCGTATGTACGTAGTACTAAAATTCATAAATACACAAATAGTGCAACACAACTAAGAAAAAATATAGCAAAACGATGACGCAAGAGATAAGTATCATCTTTAATTTACTAAGTTGATGTGAAAATATAAAAAAGAATATCATCAAATTGTTGAATATAATAGAAATCTTCAACGTTCTTCTTCGTTCTAGGTTAAATATTACTCTGTGGTTCTAATTTAATTTATAATTGAACCTTGAGAGGTAAGTTTTAAATCATATTAATTAATTTGTACGATTGCACAAACATGATACACAAACATGATACACAAGCTAGAAATGAATAGTCATTAATGATTTTTAAAATTTTAATATTCTTTCAATACATACCAAAATATAACATAAATTATCTAAAAAGAAAAAATAACAATATATATAAACACACACATTTTTCTATTTTAGAAACGCATGAATACATATTTGGGATATAAAAAATTGTTGGTCTATAAATGATATCTATTAGTATAAAAAATATAAAAAATTCAAATGCATTATTTTCGAACGGTTCGATCCGGTATTTTTCGGTTCTCAAAATCTAGAACCGGTCTCATACCCATTTCAAACAGTACGGTTTCGGTACGGGACAAAAATCTATAGAACAGTTTAAATACCCAGTAATCGGTTCGGTACCATTACAGGACGGTTCGGTACCGATTCGGTTCGGATTTGATGCCCACCCCTAGTCTAAAGTTTGTCATCACATATTGAGACGGCCACCTCTAAAGAAGTAATGCAAATCACTAATAATCTAACGGGCAACATATAGTTCTTTCAAACCCATACCGTTACAATGCTCTTCGCAGCTTCACACTACAAGAAAATAGGGTTTTTACCCACACACGTATGTGTAGGTGAAACTATAGTTATGTGTGGGCAATAATATTTACCCACACATATAATAAGTGTAGAGATGTGTGGGTAAAAGTCTGTAGGTAAAACTTATTACCCACACATGAGATATGTGTGGGTAATTATTTGATATTTAGCTACACATTCGTGTATGGGCAAAATTTAACAATATGTGTGGGTAAATACCGGAATGATGACAAGGATTTTGACGTGGAACATTACGTGGCTGCTGACGTGGCATATGGAATGGTGACTGTGTATGACGTGGACAATGATGTGGCGCATTGCGTGGACGCTGACGTGGCAATTTTGGTGATGTGGCATGTGACGGGGCACCATGCGTGGTTGCTCATGTGGCGAATGTAGGTGACGTGGCAGGGTGATGTGGCACATTTATGTGTGGGTGAAAGTATCATTATGTGTAGGTAAAAGTTCCACATACAAGTGAATCAAACTTTTTGTGTGGGTGAAATTACGTTTATTTGTGGGTAAAACTTAATATTAAGTGTATGTATTAGTTATTATGTGTGGGTATATTGTTAGTCCCAATTTATCATTTAAACTAGTGAATTTAATTATACAATAGCAATAATACAATATGATATAACTTAAAAATGAACCACATTAATGTCAAAGTTGCCAACATTTTGGCAACACAAAATCAAAACCAAAATCAATCCTTCAACATCTAATAATCAATCTAACAAAGTCAAACATGAAATAAAAACTTGAAATGTCAAAATTCAACTACTACCAAACTCAAAATGTATATTTAGTCTAACGTAAAAGTAACTTCTACTCGTCAAATTCAGAAGTGGAATCCTCATAGCCATCATATTGTGGACCTCGCCCAATAGAAGATGAGCCACGATTGAGTGCACCAGAACAATGATCTGATGGAACATGTGGCATGGGAGGCATGATATTCTTCTCAATCAAGAGCTTTTCCATCATTTCAACACGACTAAGCAATTCACTATATGTAGGAAGATTTGAATCATCTCCACTTTTTTTAGATGCACCAGAAGGAGACCGTCCCCAACCAAACAAACGAACAGATTCCCGTCCAAGCACCTTCTCCAAAATTTGCTTATCAGTCAAGTGTTCAGGTGAATTTTCTCTTCTCAACTGCATCATTTCTTCCTGTTTAGTCAATAATGAAATAGCAAAAATTCATTAGTTAACGAAAGATATTCTCACAATGTATATGTATATTTTGTCAATGAAGTAAGAAAATAAATTCAAAGGAACATGTCACATGATAACACCTATATATATATATATATGTGTGTGTGTGTGTGTGTGTGTGTGTGAAATTCTTACATATATAATTGAAAACTAAAATCTCATTTCTAGTGGTGAATTGAAGCTAATAAGAATGATTGAGGAGCACAGGGTTCAAATTCCTTCTCATCTTCATCATCGCCCTTCTGAGCATCACGGCTGAAAAATGTAGGGAAGTGGTTGGCAAAGAGGCAAAATCCAAAAGTGGGGATTTCAACATTTTGAACTGCTTCGATGTGGGCACACTGGAACCCTAGGTTGTGTTGTTAAGGAGGGTGAAAAGCTGTACTTTTACAATATAAGAAGCGCACAAATCGAGAGAGCTAAGAATTTAGCAATCAAAAAGGTTCTAGCTGATGCCATATCCCAAGCACATCCAGTTAGAAGGTGCAAAAGCTGCCAAACTAGCAAAACGAATTGCCGTAAACTATAGCCTTATGTTTTATGATTTGGTGAATGGGATGGAGTACGTTCTCTAGGTTCTCCATCTGAAAGAACCTCCTGAACGACTATACGCTGCTGACCCCGAGTTGGAAACTATAGCCAGTGGTCCAGCTTCTTCCTTTGATGAATTATCAAACAAGTATACAAGATGAATAATAATAATAATAATAATCTTACATATTTAGATTCTGCTTCTTCAGAAACCCAACCACGCTCTGAATGCCAGTGACGAAGACGCCATGTCTCAATATGTCCAACAGGAGCATCCAATTCGAATCCATTACTAACATGATGGCGTGCCGTGCTTTTTGAACCATTTCTAGAATTCCATTTTCTTTTTTTGCACGACTCGACATTTTTAGCAGCTTGATTCTGTAGCACAAATCAACACCAAAGAAAATAAGGTTATTACTTACAAAGTATAAAAAACGACATTGGTTATAAGTTATACTTCCTTTGTTCAGAAATAGCAGCAATATGGAGTTCCGGTGGAAAAATTTAGAAACACTCGGCCAACATATGCTTTCCTTATTATATCTTAGTTAAGTTCAAATAAATGCTCAAAAGCAAAAAGAAGATAGATCAATATGACAAGCGGTTGACAAGCTAGGCTAGAAAAGGAGGTTCTAGAAGTCAATATGACAATCAAGAATAATGTAGAGTGAAGATAAAAGATGTCCTCCTCCATATGTTAATATTTCCCATTCAACCCAAAACTGACAATTGTATATGTAAAAATTGTTGCATTCACAAGTTTAGCAAGTTAGATAAACAATATACTTACTAGGTATTTAGGGGTACTCCAAGCATCACATAGATATTCCCAATCAAGTTGGCTAACGTCCTCATAAGGTTGAGTCTTTGCATTTGTTAGGTTACTCGCACCTCCAACTTTTTAAAAATGTTTACGTAAGGTATCTTTGTGCCCATGCCAAGCTCTTTGCATTTGCCTATCTATGGCCTTTTTGACATTTGCATTTGTCACATCAACATCAAATAACGTCTGTACAAATAAGAAAAAAAGGAAGTACATTTTATTTGTAAGTTTCATATTTCTCTATAAATGTGAGTATATTAAATAAGTCAAGCTCTCTACATGTGATGACTACTTACCGTAAGTTTATCACGAAGTGGTAATCTAGTGGCTTCAGGTACAAGCCTCCAATCATTGTACTTTAAGTCACAATGATTACGAACAATATACCCAATTTCATTATTAAAAGCTTCTGCATTATTACATATTGCTTGCATAAGGGTAAAATCGAACTTCACCGGTAATCTTGACTTTGCACTTTTCATTGCTTTCCGGGTAGCTTTACTACAAGTTACCCCACGCACATTTGAGCTTCTAACTGTACTTTCATTATTGACAGATGAGCTTTCAGTGGCTCCAAGAAGGCGTTCTGTAAATTAAATTACATCAACATCCGTATTAGAAAATGAAAAATACATTAGTCAACCACAAACGAGCATGTTCATTAATTCCAAATTGAGTCGACTGAAAGTGTGGATACAACTTACCAGGTTGTTTCAGCATTGATTTAGACAGTTGAGATGCTTCTAAATCAGTATTTTTATATAGTTAATATTCGATAGATAAGCATAAATACAAATATTTAATTGATAGTAATTGAATTTACTAACCTGTTTGAAGCTCTTCAGTTGGAGACTGGTCCACAATAGGAACTCTATCACGTCCAACTTGTCCATCATACCCTTCTCCTTTAGAAACCCGGGTAACTCGTACAGATTGTGCTATAGATTAAATCAAATTATAGCCTATTTTAATTGATTTTAATTAAAAAATGTGAATATAACTTACCAGGTCGTTTCAACATTGCTTCAGAAGGTTGAGATGCTCCTAAATCAATATTTTTATAGATTTCGTGTTCAATAGATAAGCATCAACAATTAATTATTTAGATATAATAAAAAATGCAGATCAAACTTACCAGGTTGTTTCAAAACTGCTCCGGATGGTTGAGATGCTGCTAAATCAATATTTTATATATAGTTAATGTTCAATAGATAAGCGCCAATACTTTATTAATTAGATATAATATAAAGTACAGATATAACTTACCGTGTCGTTTAAAAAATGCTCTGAATGGTTGAGATGCTCCTAAACCTTTATTTTTATAGTCGCTTTTAAATAAATAGGCATATATACAACATTTACTTGCTAGTAACTAATTTTACTTAGTTGTTTGAAACTATTCTGTGGAAGAGTTAATTACTCCTTCATGTCAAACTTGGGTGACTTGCACTAATCGCAATGTAGAAAAATTTATATCACTACCTATTTTAGTTAATTATGCTCAAAAGAGTGAATATTACATACCAGGACGTTTCAGCACCGCTTCATATGATTGAGATGCTCCCAAACCTTTATTTTTATATTTATATAGTTAATGTTAAACAAATTAAAGGAGCATAAATATAAACATGTACTTGATAGTAATTAATTTCACTAACCTGTTTGAGGCTTTACGATGGGAGACCGATTCATAACTGCTCCGGATGGTTGAGATGCTCCTAAACCTTTATTTTTGTATAGTCGCTTTTAAATAAATGGGCATATCTACAACACTTACTTGCTAGTAACTAATTTTACTAAGTTGTTTGAAACTATTCAGTCTAAAAGTTAATTTCTCCTTCATGTCAAACTTGGGTGATTCGCACCAATTGCAGTGTAGATAAATTTATATCACTACCTATTTTAGTTAATTATGCTCAAAAGAGTTAATATTACATACCAGGACGTTTCACCACCGCTTCATATGATTGAGATGCTCCCAAACCTTTATTTTTATATTTACATATATAGTTAATGTTAAACAAAGGAACATAAATATAAACATGTACTTGATAGTAATTGATTTCACCAACCTGTTTGAGGCTTTTCGATGGGAGACCGATTCATAATTACTCCGGATGGTTGAGATGCTCCTAAAACTTAATTTTTTATATAGTCGTTTTTCAATAAACAGACATATAAACAAAAATTTACTCGGGATTAAACACAAAACGTTTCAATTTCCATAAATTAGCATCAATCAACTATAACTAATTAAATCTTCATTTTTTTTAAAAACAAACTAATTAAATCTTTATTAGTTTGATATATATCAAACATGAATACTCAGCAGAATGCAAGTTCCCAAGCTGACAAGGCAAAAATTATCAGGAGTTCAGGACTAACTATACACATGTGATAAACCTATAATATTGAGAAAGCATATTTTTGTGTTGTTTTCCTAAAAAAAGACCCATTCTTACTCTTCATAAAACAAAATGTTATCTCAAATTCTCAATTCTCAATTCCTAATGTAGTAACAAACTCAGTTAGTTAATGAAAATATGAACTAGCTCGTATTTGTTTTTTGAAACCATAACCAAAACAAAATCAGGTTATTTCAACTCCAAAAGAGTTCTGTTTAGATTAAAACTACATCCAACTGAAAAATTTGACGTAACTTGTGATATGGAGCTGCCCACTTTCAGGACAATATTCATACACGATTCACACAAAAAAAAACATTTACTTGATAGTAATAGATTTCACTAACCTGTTTGAGACACTTCAATGGAAGCCCGATTCATAATAGGAATCTTACCACGTCCACCGTGGCCACTAAACCCACCTCTTTTTAAAGTAGCCATTTGAACTCTGTCCAATCATTTTAAAATAAAATTAAAAGACAATACAAATGAAAGTAAGAAAGAAATTTCTAAATATGTTCAATAAAAAATAACCTATTACTAAATTTTTGTCATGCCATATTGTCCTCATCATTGACACTTGGTTCTAATCCGTCAGAGTCATTGTCACTATCAGATTCCAGAGGTATTTCTTGGTCAAAAAAAATTCTACCATCATCCACATCAAAATCTTCAGTGTCTTCCACAAAATCATCAGGCTCACTTGCTACAGACTTTTGGTTACGCAATTTATGAACAACCTCATTGGGTAACGTGACTGGTTCCACATCTTGTCTAACCAATACAGAGGCCTCATCCATAAATTCGATTGGATGAAAAGCAGGTAACTCACTAGCATTCTCCTCCTGGAATATATCATTGCTAACATTCTCATCATCGTGCTCCGGTATATCGTAAATGTAGCGATGATTTACTTTTTGTACAACCATCCAATTCTAGCCTAAAGATCTATCATCCAAGTAAAAGACTTGTTGAGCTTGAGTGGCCAAAATAAACGGGTCTTCATCATACCAATGAGATGATGTGTCAATGGACGTCAAATCATTATTAACTACCATTGTTTTTCCCTTTGGATTGGTATTGTACCACTTGCAGCGAAATATAAACACCTTCCTCCCAAGGATGAAATCTAACTCTAAAATTTCAAGTAATACACCGTAGTAAATGTTATCACTGTTTTCATCCCCAGTGCAAACTCCACTACATTGTGTCTTGAACTTATCATCACGTTCTTTGCATCGAAATCTAACACCATTGACCACACAACTATGCCAAATTGTGTAACGATCATCAGGTAATTGTGACAATGAATACAAATCGTCTGTAGCTTTTGGGTCACCATTTACTCTAAGAATAGCCATCTATAAAATTTATATTAGAAATATACTGTTAAAAATACATTGAATACATTTCTATATAAAATTTAACTATTTACCTTATTCTTGAACCAAGTAGGAAATTCCCGTTTTTGTATGTCACATTCTTGTGCCCGTGAATTTGTCAACCGAATAAGCTCCAAATGCTCACTAAATTAATTGGTAAACACATTAGTTATATTTTATATTAAATTTAAAATATTTTGAAAAATATTACTATAAGAAAAACTTAATGTATATAATAATCTAGTTCATCTCCGCAATTGTTCAAAAGATACCACTGAACCACATTGCCACAGATGCCAAGATTTCCATATTTAGGAGCCCCAAGTGTACGTATCTTGTTGTTAAACACATCCATCTTAAATTCTTCATTAGATACGTCCCAATTACGTTCTGGCCGTGTAAATCTTGTCTCGATATCTTTTAAATATCGTGACAAAAATGTGATAGCCTCGTCAACCACATATGCTTCAGTGATAGATCCATCAGGGCGAGCATAGTTACGCATATATCCCTTATATGTTCCCATACGTCGTTCAACGCCAAACATCCACCTTGGAGGGACTGGCCCCCCCAACAGTGCCTGTGTAGGTAAATGCACGCAGAGGTGAACCATTATAGTGAAGAATGACATTGGGAATATTTGTTCAAGTTTGCATAATATGATCACAATCCCAATTTTCATGTCCTCAAGTTCACTAACAAATAAGGTCCTTGCACACAACTTCTGAAAGAATTGGCATAACTCTATCAATGTGGTACGAATCTTCTTATCAAAGAATGCAAGAAGTGCCACTGGCAATATCTTTTGAAGTAGTACATGGCAATCATGCGTTTTCATTCCTCCAAGGGTATTTGCATCTGTCACACAACGACTAATGTTGGAAGCATAGCCATCTGGTAAGCGAACGGACTTAATGAAGTTACAAAACTCCTTACAATCAGCTTTACTCAGGGTATATTTAGCATGAGGTTTTTCATATTTTCCGTTTCGCTCCCTCAACCATAATTCCTTACGGATGTTATGATCTTCCAAGTCAAGACGTGCATTCAAAGTATCCTTCGACTTTAGAGGATCATTCAGTAACGTCCCAACAATATTATCACATACATTTTTTTCTATATGCATCACATCAAGATTATGGCGCATCAACAATTTAGACCAATAAGGGAGTTCAAACAGAATGCTCTTTTTAGACCAATTCAATTCATTAGCACCGCGTTTGCGTTTCTTATCTTTATTGTTTGGTGCTTTTCCGGGAGTGGTGTTATAAACCTCTTCTAGCTGTTGTAAAATGTCATCACCAGAAAATTCTCGAGGTGCTCCCCTTCTCTCTGGTTTGCCATCAAATTCTCTATTCTTTCTCCAGCTATGTGTATCACTTAAAAAGCATCGATGTCCTGTATAACATTGTTTTCCTCGAATTCGCTTCCATCTGGTGTCTTCGAGGCATACGGGGCATGCCATTCTTCCCATAGTGCTCCATCCAGACAAGTAAGCATAAGCAGGGAAGTCGCTTATAGTCCATATAATTGCTGCCCGGAGAGTAAAATATGATTTAGAATGCTCGTCATATGCTTCAACTCCATCTCTCCACAAAACATTAAGTTCATCCACAAGAGGCCTCAGAAACACATCAAAATCCTTACCGGGAGACTTTGGTCCAGGAATTAGTAATGCTAAAAGATAGTTACTTTTATGCATCATACTCCAAGGCGGCATATTATAAGGCATCAAAATCACCGGCCAAAGACTATGTGTTGTAGACATATTACTAAATGGATTAAAACCATCAGAAGCTAACCCCATTCTAACATTCCTTGAATCTGCACTAAATTCTGGGTATAACTCATCAAAGTGCTTCCAAGCTTTCCCATCAGCCGGATGACGTAGAACTCCTGGCTCTTCCTTGCGTACTTCTTTATGCCAACGCATATCTCTTGCAGTGTGACGTGAGGCATACATACGTTTAAGTCGAGGTCCCACTGGGAAGTATCGTAGTCTCTTATGTGGAATTTTATTGCGAACGTATCGACTACAATTACATATAGGACATGCGAGATCATTCTTATGATCACCATAGAACAAAACACAGTCATATTTGCAAACATCAATGAGTTCGTAACCTAAACCAACCTCACAAAGTAGTTTCCTAGTTTCGTAATAGCTTTGTGGGCAGTTATTGCTTTGTGGGAGCACTTCGTGCAGTAGCTTCAACAACATTTCAAAAGAACCATCACTCCACTTATTCATCACTTTTATATTCATCAATTTGACCACAAATGTCAATGCAGAGGATGTATCACAACCTGGAAACAATGGGGTATCCAGAGCTTCATATAATTTCTCATAACGAGCATTTCTTGTTGGTGGTTGCTGATTTCTAAGAAATTCAGTGGTATCGCCAATATTAAAATATTGATTACCGAATGCATCATGCAACCCAGCTCCCAACCCATCAAATTCATCATTCTCAAGCTCTTCATTACTCACACCTTCATCATCAGATTGTTCTTCACCGTGATACACCCATCGGACATATGATGTATCAATTCCTTTGGATATCAAATGTGAATAGATTACATCAATAGAGTAACTCCTTGAATTAAGGCAATCACGACAAGGGCATGTTGTCTTTCCATTAATATTTAAACTCTCTTTGGCTACATTTATGAATTCTTTGATGCCAGCCACATATGTCGGGGCGATCCGATTCGAAGACTTCACCCAATCACGGTTCATATAATGAGTATACTACTAATGATAACTACAACATATAAAAAAAAGACGGGTTTAGAGAAATATTTCAGTTTTGTTAGAAGTTAACAATTTATATATTTTTTGAACTTAAAATGTGAAACTAGTAAAAACGTACCTCTTAAAATTTGGATTGAAGGGAGATCTGATCCGATTGCTTCTCGAACCTAAAAAGCATAAAAAGAAAAGGCTATAGAAGCACCTAATAATGAAGAAATTGTATTTAAAGCCTCAAAGTTATGTACTCAATCACATGACTATATAATAATATTTAGTTTCACTATTTTTAAACCTAATGAGAATAGGAATCTAATTAAGTGATTAAAATGAGACTATTTGACAAAAAAAAAGTTGACTGCAAATCCATTTGGGACGGAGATAATATATACGGAGTATAATTATATATGTATAAACTCACAAACATGGGTTTTCATTTAACTTTAAAATAAAAAATTTGATGTCTTCCAGTCTATGAAAATAAGGCATTATACTTAAAGGTTGATGGCTGAACTGGTTGCTTTTTCCTGTAACATTCTTTCACCTTACATCCTAAATGATGGTAAAAAGCATAATAACTTATCTTATATTATTTCTCAGTAATAAAAATCCTTTGATAATAAAGGGGATTGAATAGACAAAACAGGAAGAGGGGATGTTTCATCTTTTTTAGAAGGAAAAGAGAAATGATTCCGCTTAACAAAAAACTTTTCATTACCGATTTTAATATGTTCTAATCGAGGCTTCACAATATCAACCTCAACACAAATTCTAGCCAAACTTTGCCTAGACTTAGACAAGGTTTGCTCATCCAATTTTAAAGGTTTTCCAATCACCGAAGATAGTAAAATAAAATCGATTCATCAAAGAAGAGAAGAGGAAGATTCGGCAAACAAATCCAGTCAAGAACTGGCTGATGTGTTGCTTAATAATATTAGACCGTTACTAATATTTTCCTAAGTTGGCTGATTGTGAGAAAAGCTACATGTGATGATCTATGGCTTCCAGTTTGCATGATGTCATGATGCTCTACCTGTGATAATAACCCTACTAAATGATGGATTGACTATTTGTCACTGTAGATAAATTTCCTCATCACTTTTTTAGTTTATATTAATTTCCTTTTCAATGTTATACTGAAAAAACTTACAAAAGTTACATTTAATAAGGAGCTGTAAAAGGCCCAGTCAGATGGATCTGAGGTGATGTGATTAAACCGGCATTAGAGAAAAAGGGTGGCAGGTCTAAAAAAACAGGGCGACAGAGACGAGCAACAAGAAGCATGTTAGCATGCTTAAAAAAGCTATTCAAGTGCCTAAAAATGTTTCTCGTGAACCTTGCTTTGAGACATTGTGCGGCAGTTTTGATGAGGAATGATTCAAGAAGAGATACAAATTTATTTATGAAAATGATCCTCCAGCTGAAAAATAGGATCTAAGAAACAAATGACAAAAACTATTGACCCCAAGGACATTGATGAACATATGAAGAAACACATAGCTTGGATCCATAAGCAATTGAAATCTATTTTGACAAAGAATATTGATAAAAATACAAGAAAAAACAGAGTTAAAAACCCAAGAATACTTGGCCTTTAAATATAAAACAATGAAATTCTTTTCATAGCAGCTCAAATCTGGTTCGGTATCTCCAAAGCCTTTAAAATAATAAAAAAACAATTTAAACACTTTTCAGTTCGATGGTTCTTTAAAACTTTAGCATTCAAATTTCACTCAACTCTTTTAAGAAAAAGTTTCATTTACAATTAGTTATAAGAAACAAAGTTTAAAAAAATGTGAAGCTTTACACAACACTGTGATGCTTTATGAAACATGACTGATTTGCTGCCCGTCAATTAAAAACAGAATTTAAAATCAATGGAGTAATCAACATTGGTAAAAAGAACTTGTTGTGTCAACAAAGAAAGTATAAAAAAATACTACGGATGAGTGCTAACTAGCTACTGCATACATTTTAACTAATAGTGCATAAATATTGGAATTAAAACTTAAAATAGATGCATAAGTAAGTAAGACCTAACTATACCAGACAGGTTTTTCAAGTAGTTAAATATAGAGATAAAAATCGCGAAAGAAAAACTGTCTTCCGTAGCCAAGAAGAGAAAATTGCAGCAGCCTGGTTCTACAATTCGCTGATTAGAAAACAAAAGCTTTGTTACGGCCAGTAGCAAAAAAAGACAATTGTAGAATAAAGAAGAAGGAAGCAACTGAGCCGTATGAAACAAAGCAGATAAGGAGGTGAAGTCACAGTCAGATAAATAGAGACAAAAATCGCAATAGTATATACCTTCAGAAAAAGAGTCGACGGACTCTTCTAGTCTCCCCGGTCGTCGGCTTATCTGTAAGTCGCGTCGGGTCGATCTGCCGCTCAGTTGGCACAATATCGCGGTACTTTAAAACTGGAATTGGCACAATATCACTAAGTGGCGTCTTTTGTAGCCAAGAAGAGATATCCTCAGCCAAGAAGATAACGAAGATTGCAAGAGCCGATTGTATACGAAACTGAAGGAGGCCGAGCCAGAAGAGGTAAACTACAGAGTACTAAAGAGGTGATATGAAGTGATAGGGTTAGGAGTCAGGGCTGGATAACTACATCTGACGTGGGTATTTTTTTTCTTTTTTATAATTTCCAAATCATTCTCCATTTTAGCCACACATATTTAACCTATGTTATTTATGTGTAGGTAAATTCACACCTCAAAATTCCATGTCAGACTTCCGATAAATAAGTGCCTGCCGCGAAGATGAAAATTAGACCGAAAATTTCCCTCCAATTTTTTTTGTCACGAAAAATATTTAACCACACATAAATTTTGTAGCTAATTGAGCCGATAGCACGTTATCAATTCTCCCACACATTATCAAATTATGTGTGGCTAATCACCCACACTTAATATGTGTGGGTATGTTATGTGTGGGTAAAATACCTAATTTCTTGTAGTGTCACTAGACTCATAATAGTCGAGAAGTCCTCTTTGTGACTGATCAGACATAGAAAAGTTCACTCAAATTTGTGCGAAACTTTTCGCTGAACTTACGGGAGCTTCAAGGTAAATAATGACCTTATAAATCACAAGAGTGCAACTAACACACAAACTATCCAAAAATAAGGTAAAATGTCTAATGAAATAAAAATAAATCTTAAATTAAAATTAAAAATAGAGCAAAAAATTGCAGTTATATATCCAAATTCTAGCCGCTTGTTCACTCTATGGTGGTGGTTTTGGGGAGAGCGGACCATCACCATATCACCTTTTTCTCTACGACCAAACAATTGTAAGCCTCTTGAAAATCATCAAACTCGACCAATTTGAGGTACATCTTGTTCCCCGAGTGAGTCCCGGCCCATGATGATTTCAGACTTTTCCATATCTTCTCCATTGTACGTTGCTACCCAAAATTCAAAAAGCTAAGAAATCTGTTCTGCAGCCAAAGAACTACTCCTAAAAACCCGATATACGGCCACAAAAAACCCTATGCGACGTAGCGCCTCACTTCCACTTGTTTATTACGTGGATGGAGCGTCCGCTAAAAAAATACTTAAGAAAAGTGAAAAATTGATTCTCCCTCTGTATCACAATAAATGTCTCACTTTCCCTTGTTGGCCGTATCAAAGTAAGTGTCTCACTTTTATTATAGAAAATAAATCCACCTCAAAAACCAACTACAATACACTTTAATAAAGTAAACGGTACTATTACACTACCAAAAACCTCACACTTTTTCAAAAAATGTATAATTAACCTATACTTTGTATAAATTATCTTAAATTACGTGAAAAGCATACTGTGACACTTATTATAATACGAAGAGAGTTTTACTTACATTTTTTAGCCTATTTATGAAATTAAAATTCTCTATATTAAATATGGCTTATGCACGGATTTTTCATAAAAAAGTTTTACTAAAATATACAAATGGGCTTGACTATTATCGTATATATTGAATACATAAAAATTCCCTATAATATGTATTATCATATACCAATTCAATATTATTATTATTATTATTATTATTATTATTATTATTAGTATTATTATTGCTATTATATATTAGATCACTATGCTTTAATTGAAAATTTTATAATTTTATAATTTATATTGTCATAAGAATTTCTCCGGTATGACTCATCATTACTTTATCTAGTTTCCAAAATAAAGATGAATATATAATTCAAGAAAAAGTATGACTATATGGCAACAAAAATAAAGTAATTTAATAATAACAATACTATATACTCCCTCCGTCCCGCTATTAACTTCCTGCTTTCCTTTTTGGGCCGTTCCAAAATCATCTTCTCATTTCCCTAAATGGAAAGTTACCTACATTAAAACAGTGCAAAACTGTGCCAACCAGTGCCAAACAGTGTCTAAACAGTGTCTAAACAGTAAAGTCAAAGTTATTTCCTAAATATGTGTGTAGGTCAAAGTAGGAAGTTAATAGTGGGACGGAGGGAGTATTGAATTTTTATATGATAACAAGGGGCCGAATATGGGACATTTGCACTTGGTGCAGGCCGCCAGCAGGCTCTTTGAAGCTAAATATGGATGCGGCAGTCCGAGCAAATGGAGGTAGTCTTGGTTGGTGCGTGCGGGATGATGGCGGCGGATTCATTGCTGGGGCTGCATGCCCGTGGCCTGGGAGAGTTACACCACTTAATGCAGAATTAATTGGGCTCCGAGAGACCCTTAGCTGGCTTAAAGGATATGGGTGGACCTCGGTGGAGGTCGAGACAGATGCATCCCGAGGTATTGGTGAGATTGTGCACGGTTCTAGTTGTTCCTTGATTGGTTTACTAAGAGACAACATCCGAGAATTGACGAATCATTTTTCGTTCATTATTTTTTGTCATATTAAGCGGTCAGCGAATAAGACTGCCCATGATTTAGTCAGAGCAGCTTATTCTTTGTCTGATTCGCGGTCCTAGCTTTATTCACCACCGCCTTTTATTGTTTCTGATCAGAATAATGATTTGATTAATATTAATTATTTTTTTATTGCCAAAAAAAATATGACTTGTGCACTGATTTTTCATAAAAAGTTTTACTAAAATATACAAATGGGCTTGACTATTATCGTATATATTGGATATATAAAAATTCCATATAATATGCATTATCAAATAAAAATTCAATATATTATTATTTTTACTATTATTAGTATTATTACTATTATTATATCACCATGCTTTAATTGAAAATTTTATAATTTTATAATTTATATTGTCATAAGAATTTCTCCAGTGCGACCCATCATTACTATATCTAGTTTCCAAAAGATGAATATATAATTCAAGAAAAAGTATGACTATACATAATTATACTAGTATATAGCGACAAAAATAAATCATGACGTAAATCGTTCTTTGTATTCTAATCATATGTTCTTAATAGAGCTTTTCGCTTAAATATTATGAATAACCAAGTCATGAACAAAAATCTGATTTAATAACTATTATTAGCAATAATTATGTTCAAAATATATTGTTGTGACCACATGTTATTATAGTGACTATATGTGAACAATATAACGTAAACATTGAACACAATTATGATCACAAATAATTATGATCCATCATTTCCCACGAGTAATATCAGTAAAAAATTTTAACAATAATTGTTCGATATTGTGAGGTATATAAATATAAATTACAACTATAAAAGATATTGAAGTGCAAAAGTATCATGATTGGCAGCCCATATAAAGATCATCAAGGATGATGTCGACCAACCGCCTGCCACAAAGAAGAGCATTAGAAGGTATATCATATTCGTTAGCCAAACTCTGAACTGAGTTGTAGACCCTGAGATACAACTGCTGTCCGAGGTATCGCCTTTCCCACAATATAATGCAGACCTCAAATTCCACATCCCTTGGTTGTCCAAGGATACCCGTATGGCACTCCATGATTTTGGATATACCTAAAGAAAGACATAAAAAAGCGCACATAAATTAAATCACACCATCTTATTCATCACTTTCATATATTACTAGTTTTTATCATTATTAAAGCTTCATATTCCATCCCAAAATTGGAATCACTCTCATATATAGTAGGATAACACTTGAGAGTTAAGACCGGCCTATTCATTTGGAAATGAATTCTTTGGTCTGATTTGGTCCATTAAGTTAGAGGTATACTCCAGTCTTTAACAAATCTTGATACCGTCTTAATCTTATAATGTCAATTCCGATAGGAGGAGTAATGTTTACATTGAATTGCACCAGTACAAATGACTTAAACGTAACACCTATCATAAATAGATTGTTGAGAAGTTTTTCCCATATCTACCTGTGTGGTGTGTCTAGTAAGAGCATCAACAAGATTGTAATTCTTTTGACTCGTTTCGTTCCACACTCCGAAGCCAAATCTGCGAAAGATTGCATAGGAGGAACTGATAAGAAAGTATTAGATTTTAGAAATATTATACTCCATATATATTTAGTAGCCATTCACTGTTTCCTGTCATATGTAATGATACAGAGTTTTTCCATCATTTACAATAGAGCAGACTCACTATTTTTTGGTTTAGGAATATGATGAAATAAAGAAAATGGCTCATTAAACTGCCAGTGCTTCTTTCTTATGAAGCAGCGGTCAGCCTATGCAATTTTCGATACAATTTTCACTTTGGATCATCTGTAAACAGTCTCTATATGCTTTAGTACAAAGGGTCAGACTGCTTACATCTGACCCCGTACCCCACCATAGGTGGTAAGCCTTTGCGGAACTCGGATGATGATGATGATGATGATGTAACGATAAGAGTTACTTACCCAATGGGCCAGAAATCATAGCCATCAAGGTGCCAAGACTGCATGGTGTCCTCATCATTTTGGAACACGATTTCAATGAACTGATGGAGAGAGGTGGGAAGTACAGCCGTAGCTAATGTGGCAGGCATACTACCATTAGCAGAAGGAGAACTCTTGATGGCACTCAGATTGAACACTCCGGGGATGTTAAAGTAGTCTGCAAGTTTGAGTGGGGTGTCAGGATCTGCGTAAGACACTCCATTGACAGCGTATCTCTGCTTCTCGCCAATCGTTGGTGCTGAGTTTGCAAGCAAAATCGCCATTGATGGAGTAATTGTTCCATAGTGAAAAGAGCCTTGAGGGTTAGGCCTTGCTGCATTTGCTGTCAAATTCCACCTTCAATATAGATAGAGGCATGCACATATATATTAGGCCATGGCGAAGTGTAAGAACTTCAATCTACAACAATGTTCATTGTCGTTGGATACTTGGATGCATATCTTATAAGTACATTTTGTTAAGACTTGATTATACATGAACATTTCCAATATAAGAAATTTAGGTTTGTAAGACTTTAATCTAATCATTATGTTTTTTTATATGGGAATGGATATTAAGACTTGATTTTTCATCTTCAATATTCAACGTGATAGGTGTACTAATGAAAATACTCAAGGTGCGTTTGAACTTAAGATGTTGTAAAATGTTATGACTCGTTGCAACAGACTAATCTTTAAAATGTCCATCAGCTAATTGCTAAAGCTCATTAGGATAAAATTGTTGCTTAGATCTTATAATCTTTTTATATACTTTATCAAGACTCGGGTTCCCTCCTAAATAGTCAAATCGATAGAGAAGTTGTCTAATGCCTTTTGTTGAACTCTTTTACCCCGCCCCGATATCTAGTCATTTTACTCAAAACCTTGTTTACTTACAGGCTCTCAATATGTCAGGTGGATGAAAGGTACCTGAATGTTCTTGCTTGGTCCATAGACCAGTCTAGTTGGCCAACCGGAGCACCTGGTATCGGCCCAGAAGCAGCTGAGAGAGAGTTCGAGTAGTGCAGCACAGAAGCCGAGCTAAGAACCTGTGCAGTAAACCGTGTTGACGCAATGATGATATAGTCCTTCAGAAGCTGATCCATAGTGACAACAATAGACGCGGATTGACCGACGTGCACTTCCAGTGTGTCATACACATTCTGGACAACATGGGATCCTTCAACCTCAACTAACTTCATTTTGTGGCCTTGAATTCTGAAGTTTATGGAAGTTGACAACCCCACATTTGAGATTCTGAACATGTATGTCTTACCTGAAATGTAATTAAAGCATGTAAACATATTTTACTGTGGGAAGAATAGATATAACTTGGCGTTTCACACTAAGGCTAACCTTGAGTCACATGGAAGGTAGACCGATTCAACCCGTTTATAAGTAGGCCATCAGGGAAAGGCACAGATTTTCCTAAATCCAAAATCTTCTGTAATTCCTCTTCAGTACTAAACACTTCAATGAAATGACTTTGATTTGAACTTGTATAACTAGATTGGGTTGCTTAAGTAGATGACATAGTGCTCCATGATTCTTGCTTCGATCAGCAATAAACAATGAGGAGAAAAAACAGTTGTTTACGAGATTGTTGGAAGATTACTTCGGGAATCGTCCACTTTTCACATGTCCTCTCAGAATAATCTTATGTAAATGTACTTTCAAAATAATTTCACCTTTGTACCCTTTTTGCTTTCACTGATTTTGACGGGTTGATAACCTGTTGTACCAAATTTTTATCTTCTTTAGAAAACACTAAACAATAAAATTTCAGCCTTCACCTGTCCTTTGAAACAGTCATATATCTTTTTTCTCCCTTCTCCCCAGAGGTTTTCTCCTTTTTATTACGGAGTATCATCCAGGTACTGTTTTTCCTTTCTTTGATTATTTTTTATCACTTTGACGCTTTTTCCCCCTCTTTTTATCTACTTGTATAAGTGATTGTTTTGAAAGATCACCTCGTCATCACCCAGTCAAGGACTAGTGGAAATACATGGGGTGCAAAGATGCGATTAGTTTGAGATTAGGTTTAGGTGGAACTATTATGAGAACACAAATGAAAAGTGAGATTATGATTGTCAATTTTTCCTTTTGTTTATACAAAAAATAATTTCAGTTCAGTCTTTTACATAATATGTCGTAAACACAAAAAGATTGTTGTTTGTTTAAAATGGTTTCCTTTGTACTTTTTCATAGACAAAAAAACATAAGACAACATGTTGTAGATTATGGGGATGCACCAAGCATTACAGAGGCATAGCCCTATTCGATCTCTAGGTAAAATGATACAAAAAAAACTTCAAACACATCTACTTCTATATAAGAAAAGAATAGGCTGTGTTAAGTACATTTTTACCCTCTAAAATCCAACGTGCCCTCATTCCCGTATTTCTCTCTGCTTCTCTGGATGATCCACGTGGCTTCATTGTTTGAGCTGAAAAATCACCGCTCTTAAAAAAAAACTCCCCTCCCCTGCGCACAATTTTCTCGGCCAAAAAACTAACTCGCACCTCCCCGTTTTCTTCTCTGATAATAACTCGCACCTTCCTGTTTTCTTCTCCGATAATACCTCGGCAGATTTGGGCTGGAGAGCTTGCCATGTATAAAGAAATTAATTCCCCCTCTACGCACAATTTTCTCAGCCAAAAAAAAAAACCTTTTTTCTTCTCCGATAATTCCTCGACAAATTGGGCTGGGGAGCTTGCCATGTATAACACGCCTCTCCTTCTTCCCATCCACAGAATTACCGCAATTTTGAGAGCCGTCAAAGCACAGACCACTGCAATATTATTATCACTATATATATATATACCTTGACAATGCTAGGGTTTTATGTTGTATTGCCCTCTCTAATAACACAGGTACACCGTCTATTCTCATTCCATCATCTTTCTCTGCATCTAATTAGTATTTGCTGCTGATTTTTAGTTGTTTTTGCACATATTGTAAGTGAGCAGAGCATGTAAGCTATAGCATATGAGGTGTTCGATGAAATGTTTTTATTGCGAAAACATATTAGATTTTAATAATTCGGCATGTTATTTCACAAGCATTAGCTGCATGATTTTTCCCTAAATCTGACTGGCAGAATAGAGATAGCTATCATAGGACCTTTAACTGAGTTGAAGAAGTAAATATGTCCAATAACTGAGGGTTTGTTTGGACCTTGGGTGGAGGGGTTTACTCTTTCTGTTTTATAAAAAGTCAAATATACATCGTGTATTTTAGACTAAACCATCCAAAAAACTTTCCCTCCATCCAAAGGGAGCATACAACATCCTGTCATATATGGGTTAAGCTTCACCTTAAATACATTACTTTGACAATCTGCTGCAAAAATACAAGAACTAATACAAAGATACATGAAGAGCCTGTATGTTACTTCCGTGTGAAACCAATACTCTGTGAAGTCTTTCATATGAAAGACTTTGCCATGTAAAAGTTGGCAGCGAAAGTAACAGTAAGTGATCGACTATGTTCTGCTCTAACAACATGAATCTTCAAGAAACATTTTAATTAGTTTCAGCGCAAAAGAGTAAACATGATTTTACATTCCTTCAAATGTTTCTATTTACTCTGTTTCACACAGTCTCTTTTGTTTTATTCTGTCCTTTTTTTGTGTTCATCCATCTCAATAAGCCTCCTTTTTCATCTATACAGGCAATAGTTAATCATCTATTCCTACAATAGATTATAAAACAGTGATCCACTTTTTATTTTGTCAATTCTTTTAAAATCAAAAGGAAATGATTAACTTTTTGAATCTGTGAACCAAAAGGAAATGATTCACTTTGTGAATATTTGACCCAAATTTCTATTATGTGAACCCTGAACCATACCGCTAAAGGATAGTACTATATGAAACCAATTTTTTTTTTTCTGAGCAGATGTTGCTAGAGGCTTTTTTATGCTTTGTTTTTTTTTATGGACAAATGTTTTTGTTGTTTTCCTGAACAAATGTTTTTGTTTTTTTTGCTTAACACATGTTTTTGTCTTATCATATCATGTTTTTTCTTTTTATTAGCTTTTCGTGGAATTTTGGACCCTGCGATATGGCACGCAAGATAAACACAATTCAAGAGATCAATGACTCAAAGGAGACATGGAAGATTGCGGTTAGAGTGATTTCACTCTGTCCTGTTGATTCTTTAAAGTTCATGGAGATGGTTTTGATGGATGCCAATGTATGACAATTACTATCTTAGTAATTCTGTAATTCATAATGTATACCGTTATGATTGAAAATTAATTTAAAATTATTTGCATCCATTAGGGCCATAAGATACAAGCAGTTGCGAGGAATGCCGAGATGGTTGTTTGGAAGCCAACACTTAAAGAAGGAGAAACGTATGTGATGCAAAATTTTGTGTCCTACGCAATGATGGGGAATACAGGACTTGTGAGCATCCATTCAAGCTTCAATTCACAGGTGGTACAACGCTAAAACTACAAAATCTCTCCGATATTTCCATGGATCACTACCAGTTTAGAAGCTTTTGTGATATACTAAGTGGCAAACTGGACCCTAATGTTTTAGTTGGTGAGTATCAAATGATAACCGCTCATAAAATTTTGTATACGATAAAAAATTAATTGATATGTTACTTATTAGTTTTTGAACTGATGAAAATAGATGTCATTGGATCTCTGCATAACGTTCTTAATGCTCAGGTAATGTCATTAACTTTAATTACTCCTATTATTTTAATTAGTATTCCTAAAATTTAAGCCTTTTGAATTATTCATTGCTGAAAATAGTACATCATGTTTTCGTTGTAGTGGTGATATGATCACATGCAAAAATCAAGGAACCGGATGGTTAGAATTTTTTGTTTAAGCGTTCTTCATGTTTGTGTACAAATACATATTATAGATGCTAATAAAATATACCTGACTAATTTGATAGGCATGAATCCTATCACCATTCAAAATAGCAAGTATAGCTCCAAACTGCTCATAAATGAAGACATTGCAGAAATTCAGCAATTCAAAGATAGGTATATCATCAGGATTAATGTTCTGCTGATTTCATTTTCTATTTTCGAAATAATATTTATTATTATTTAAATATAACTCCATGTTTAAATTATCAAAGCTTCAAATCAAATCAAGTGAATGAGCCACAAAGTCAAAATCAAAGCCAAACTTCAGGCTCCACTTTTTCTGAGCAAGAGAAGCTTACATATAGAGCTGTTCTTATGAGTATTGCTGATATAAATTGCCTTAAAGAGGTATTGAAAAGTTTTAATATTTTAAAAATTAATAAAACACTGAAGTATATCACTGACATTTTAAATATTCTATAGGAAACAACTTGTGTCACTGTTGGAACAATTGCAAGGTTTGTGGTTGGAAAAAGTGGATGGAGCTATCAAAGTTGCTCTTCATGCACCAGAAAGGCTGAAGCACCCAATGGCGCGTTTACATGCAGATGTGGCAAATACAACCATGAGCCTGTTATAAGGTGCTCTTACTATCATATTTATATTATTGTGAATAAAGATAAAGTGTAGATGTATGTTTATTTATTCTTAGCTTTTTTGTGTGTCAAAATTTATATCAGAGCTTGACATTTTCCTAAAATAAAAGTCATCACCCATCAAAGATACAAATGTTTATTGTAGAGAAACACAATGTCCTAATACAATATTTGGAAGAAAAAATAAAACTCAAGCCAGATCGAGGTTTTAAAATTGGAATTGCATCTCTGATTTGTAACCAGGTGCTTCAAGGTGAGCAGAATCTTTGTTCACCTGTGCTGGCTCACAATTCAGATAAGAGTATAGTATAGATGTATGCCGTTTAATTAATGTTAAATCCTCTTAAACAGGTATAGGCTGGAAGTCATGGTGTATAATAAAAAAGATTGCGTCAAGATTATATTGTGGGATCAAGAATGCATCCAGCTTCTTGGGAAGACCGCTAATGAGCTCAGAAACCAAATGATTGAAGTATATATCTCTTTTTGACTCCCTTATGTATTCAAACAACATTTTTTTTATATATTTCAATGTGTTTCTATGATTTTACAATTTTACTTTCTTAGGAAGGCGAGGAAGATCCACTGTCTTATCCAGAAACACTTGATGACTTGCTTGGAAGGACTTTGGCATTTAGGATCAAGATGCAACCAGCCTATAGTGCTGCATCTGCACAAAAAGTTTTCGAGGATGAAGGCGTTATGCGATCTATATTGGGGAAAATTGACATGGATGAGGTAGGGGGAACTTATTCAATAATTTCACATTAATAATATTGCATACCCTTTTTACTTAAAATTGGTAAAATTGTCATTTTTTGTAAATGTTCACTCCAATTATCAATGCAAGTTTTATCTGCTAATAACATGATAGTGTTACTGGACTACACTAGAAATCTAACTTGCAGTTTAGATTTTAATGCATTGATAAAGAATAAATTTTAATGCATAGTTGTTCACATATTTTTGCAGCAATCTTTGTCTGCAACAGCAGATCATGATCCTGAAAGCTCATCGGCTTCTGTTACACCTTGCAAGAGATCATCACATATGCAAAGTGATGATTCTCATTCCCCAGATGAAGATACACAACTTTCAGCAACTAAGATCGATAAGCGTATTAAAAAGGAGAAATAATTACATTTCTGTGTGATTCCTGGCATAAAATATTCAACTCTATGATTGTTTTCCCCTCATTAGAAGGTAAATGATTGATTGATTGATTATCATCAAAACAATATTATATTAATATAATAACACTATGGTTCTTAAGTGTTCATAACACAAATACTCAAAACATAAAAGGAATGAAGCAGCAAGAGCACGTCTCAGAAGGAGATATATTCTAGATGAAAGGAGAAGAGGTAAATTCATATACGCTGTGCAGAACATATACCTAGCTAAGTCCAACTTCAGAATATCTACCTTTTAATAAATTTTACATTGCTATATACGTAGTATAATTGATATTTGAATTATTTTTACATTGCTATATACGTAGTATAATTAAGAGTGGTGAAGGTTCTTCCCAAGATGTGGTTACCAAAGGGAAAAAATTGTAGCAACACCAAACGAAAACATGTTTCCCAACAGTGGTACAACTAATGAGTTATTGATATTCATGTAATTTCCAATTGTATATTTGTATTTTTAACTAGTTTTTATTAGTTCTAGTTGTGAAAATTACACACTTTTGGTGTAATACTTTATTTTCATTTTTTATTTGTAATTTAGTTAGATTAGGATTTTTCTGAGCTAAACAGGTCAAAGATCATCTAAGGGATCAAGATTGGACCTTAAAAGATCAAGGAAAGTGCAAGGAGACAAGAAAGATTTCGATTTGGAAAAAATACTCATGTACCCGGTCGGGTATTGCCTATACCCGATCGGGTAATTGCTTGATTCGACTGTCCAAATCAAATCTGAAGACAAATGATCGTGGGAGCAAATTTTCATAAAGATTTGTCACATACCCGATCGGGTATATACCCTTACCCGATCGGGTATGCCCAGAAAAATCACTTTCTGGGCAATTTCCTGAGATACCCGGTCGGGTATCCTATATACCCGGTCGGGTATCAGACCCTGCAGCTCCCAAAAGCCTATAAATACACCCCTTTCCTTCACAATAAAATCACCAATTCACATATACTCTTTAGCTCAGTTTAGATTAGTGTTTTCTTTATATATTCTATCATGTTTAGTCTCCAAATGAGGAGCTAAACTCTTCCATCTTGGTTTTGCTACTTTGAAGCTTAATGAATTTGTAAGTTGTGAGTTATTCTCTTTAATCTTCTTCCTTGAATATTAATTCTTCCTTTAAATACTATTTCTATATCAATGTTGGGGAGTGTTACTAAGATGACAATTAGTTAACATCTTGACATTAGTTATAGTAATAATTATTTCTTCCTCTACGTTAATATTGGGGAGTGTTACTAAGATGACAATTAGTTAACATCTTGATATTAACTATAGTAGGATTCATCTTCTTTAATATTCTTTCTTGAGTATTAATTAATTCCTATACATATTTCATATTAATATTTTGAACATTACTTAAAGGATCAACTAGTTTTGTTTCATATATTAATTAATACTAGAATCGGTCGATTAATACGCTTGTTATTAATTCGGTCCTTTCATGGTAGTAAACTTGGATTATTAATGCATGCATCTCATGGTTAATAATCTAAGGGGAATTAATTATATTGATTAAACCAATAAACCGCTTGTGTTGAGGTTATCAATCTCAATCGTTTTCATCTTAAGTTTATTGCTACTATCAATTTAATATACGGCGCTTGTTCTATATTGACTCGATAGTAAGTTTTATTAATGAACGCTTCTCGTTATTAATAACTACCCTCGATGAACTGGATATACTCCTCGATTGAGTATTCGAGAGGAAGATAGTTAAAGATATAACCGGGATCGACGAACATTTCATTAAGTGGATAAAAGCAAAGCCAAGTCTTCTTCTCATTAACTAATTAAACTCATTTAAGTCATTCATCTTAGTGTTAATTAAATCAAATCAAATCTAAAACCCCCCCTTTGTTACTAGTTAATTAAAAAGAGAAATATTCCTTTCCCTGTGGATACGAACCTTACTTCGCTATACTACGTATTAGTGTCGTATTGATATTTATTTTGAGTGCACCTCACGACAAAGTGCACGTCAGTTATTACATGTTTTATTATAACATTTATTTTATTTAACGATATCTTATGATAATTACTAAATTCCTAATTATTTTATAACCTCATAGCAGCATACTCTTATAGTCCTGTCCTTCACACAAGTTTCAATGCAAATACCATGGACAGTTCATCAAGGCGTTACCTTCCACTATCTAACATCACAAATATCATTTTAGATGGAAGGTAATTCATAGAACAAAATTACAACTTATACAGAGTAACACTTATAAATAAAAAAATTAAATAATCATACTTTTTATCATATTCTTACATTTTCACAGTGCAAGCAACCAAATAGCTAAAGGGGATGCGGCTAAAGAAGCACATTCCAAAAGAGGATATTTTTTACAAGAGAAGCATGAATACCAATTTCAAAGTGGAGGTCTACAAAAAGACATGTGCAGTCAACTGCGAAACAGCGGTATTGTATTTAGTTCGTAAACACTGTATATGATATGTATAGAACATTAAAACTTATTACAAATTTGAAAGCATACGTAAAAGTGTGTGTTTTTTTAGCACATGTTTGTAAATAATAATAAATTGGATATATTTTAGAAATATTATTTTTCATGAACCAACATGTTCAAGGGATAGTGAAATGATATATCTTTATACATGTCAATCACATTTATTTAATATTAAATCTTATTACCTTTTGATACAACATGCGCTATTCGAGATCAACATTCTCATACAAATACTGATGCTGCCAAATTAGCAGGAACCTCGAAAAATACGATCTCAAGTGGTTCATACATCAACACACAATTGAGTGTGATCCAAGATCAATCAAGGAGAAAAAGAAAAGCCACTCATTTTGATTCTTTGGGTGTGAATCTAATGGCCAAATTTTCAGAAGAGGCTCTAATTTTTGACAATGAAGTTGATGCGCATAATCCTTGCAATACAATTTCATCATCATCAGCTCAAGGCACGTCTTACACGAACCAAACTCAAGCATTAAATTCAAATCAAGGTGTGAGCATACATGAAACATATGATCCACAAGGAAATCAAGAAATTCATTCTGATAGTGATATTGATCAATTCGAAGGTAAATGATAAGTTTTTATCATCCCTATAACTAACACCACAATAATTTCATATGCTTATTGAACATTGTTTTCAAACAGGTTTAGCTCTCGATGATGACATGAGTTCAAGTGAAGAGTTAAACGATACTCATTAAAACACTATAGAATTTGATTTGGGTCAAGGTATTAATTAAATAATTTAATGTAATTTAACTCATACTAACCACTATGTAATATTTATATTAAATATTTATTCTTTCTAGGATACTTTGATATTGGAGATCCACTTATTGAGTGCGAAAAATGCAAGGCATGCATGTGGTATCAAGAAAGAACTTACAAACATAGAGACACTATGTCACCTAAGTATAATCTTTGTTGTGGAAAGGGAAAAGTTCATTTCCCACTACTTAAGGATCCCCCTATGCTTCTCCAGCATCTTTTATTTGATAATGATGTTGATAGCAAAAACTATCAACAACATATTAGAGCATACAATATGATGTTTGCATTCACATCGCATGGTGCAAGAATTGACAAGTCCGTCAACGATGGTCGAGGCCCGCCGACATTCAAAATACAAGGCCAAACATGCCATCGAGTGGGAAGCTTGCTACCTATGCCAGGTCAACATCCAAAGTTTGCCCAGTTATACATATATGATACTGAGCATGAGATAGAGAACAGGATTCGAGGAATAAGGTTAGCATATGCATTAATTTTATCAACATACACTACATACAAATTATTAAATTATTATTTCTCATTAAACGTGATTATTCAATTGTATTTGATGTCCTTTGTAGAAATCGAAATCACATAAATGAAGAGATTGTGTGCAAATTATCAGCGATGCTACACCAATACAATGTGCACGCACAATCATTTAGGATGGCTAAGGAAAGATTACAAGATGCACCTGTGCAAGATCTACGGCTTAAGTTGATTTCTGACAGAGTTAGCGATGGCCGAGTATATAATCTGCCAACGGTTTCAGAAGTTGCTACTTTTATTGTTGGAGATGTTGACGCTTCATCAAAAAGAGACATAATAATGGAGACGCGAAGTCGTAAACTTCAGCGAATCAGTGAGTTGCATACTAGCTATTTGAGTTATCAATATCCTCTTTTATTTCCTTATGGTGAGGATGGATACAGGCATGACGTGCTTCATAGAGATACAGGTAATTCTAATAGTTCTAAAAGAAAACGTCTTACCATAAGGGAGTGGCTTTGTTTTAGACTCCAAAACAGGAAAAAAGAGGCACTCACATTGTTGAGATCAAGACGATTATTTCAACAGTTTGTGGTTGATGGATATACTATGCTTGAGTCAGAGAGGTTATCTTTTATAAGGAGAAACCAAAAAAAGCTAAGAGTTGATAAATACAGTAACCTCACTCAACCAAATAATGACTTACAATGTCAAGGATCTGAAAAGGGAAAAAGAATTGTACTACCATCGACATTTGTAGGAAGTCGCCGATACATGGATCAACTTTACTTCGATGGTATGGCAATTTGCGGTTTTGTTGGCTTTCCTGATTGCTTTATCACTTTCACTTGCAATCCCAATTGGCCTGAGATTCAGAGAGTACTTGAACCATTAAACTTGAAGCCACATGATCGTCCAGATATTCTTGCAAGGGTCTTTAGGATCAAGTTTGAAGAGTTATTAACAGATTTAAGGAAAAGGCATATATTCGGGAAAGTTCTTGCATGTAAGTTTAAAATATGAATACATTACATATTTCTTATTCATACTACAATTTACTCTTGCAATTCATTTATTCTAAAATTTTAATTTGCTAATTTATTTCCAGATATGTATACAATCGAGTTTCAAAAAAGAGGACTGCCACATGGTCTAATACTCATTTTTTTGCATCCTTCGAACAAGTACCCAACTGCCGATGATATTGATAGGATTATCTCAGCGGAGATACCTGATCGAGAGTCTGAGAAAGAATTATACAATTTGGTCAAAACTCACATGATTCATGGTCCATGCGGTTCAACGAACCCTTCATCGCCATGCATGCAGGATAGGAAATGCAACAAGTATTATCCTAAGCAATTCCAGGCAAGTTTGATTTTAATTAGTCTGGTCAGTTATATATATATATATATATATATATATATATATATATATATATATAGATTTTGGTTCAGGTGAGAAATGCATCTAATGTGAGAAATGAGAATGAATCTCAGCCATTGGATTTACGAAGTTGCACTAAAATTGGCTTTATGTTGCAGTAGAATTTAAATTTTGCACATGTTGCACTAAAACTGTTTCATGTTGCACTAATATTTGACAGCGTTGCACCAAAATAGCTTCATGTTGCACTAGACACGTGTAATACGGAATTTTCAGAAGTATTGACAGAAATGCCACCGTGCTAGATTGCATATTTCAGTGTATCATGAAGTGTCTTTTACTGCAACTTAGTCGAATCCAATGGCTGAGATTCATTCTCATTTCTCACCCAAAGGGTTTTTCTCACTTGAACCTTACCCTATATATATATATATATATATATATATATATATATATATATATAGGGAGCGGTTCTAGTAAGAACAGATCTTAGGAGAGAAATGAGAACGAATCTGGACCATTGGATTGAATTATGTGGAACTGAATTGTGCATTTGGTGAAACCGAAATGTGCATTAGATGATATTGAAATATGCAGAATAAAAATTTAAACTCACATGTGCATTAGGTGAAACTGAAATATGCAGAATAAAACGTACAAAAAATAACATTACATCGTACCTTTTATCCTGCACATTTTAGTTTTATCTAGTGCACATTTCAATTTCACTTAATGCACAATTTAGCTTCACATAATTCTACTACATCGTACCTTTTGTGCTGCACATTTCAATTTCACCTAATACACATTACAACTACATCTAATGCACATTGAATTTCACATAAAGCAAATCTAACGGTCCAGATTCATTCTCAGCTCATTTTTCTCATAAGATCATGTTCTTATTTGAACCAAAACTTATATATATATATATATACACACACACACACACACACATATGTATGTATATACACACACATTTACATAAGATATTTGGGATATTACCATTTAGATCGTTACAAAAACATAAATTAAATTATATCGCCATAATAGTTTCATACATTTGCTAATGAATGATAGATAATTAGATTAAAATATTACAAAGTACTAATTAATAAATGACTATAGTATTAACTATTCATCTTGAAAATGACTTTTATACAGTCACTACTGTTAATTTTAAGCATGTAGGTCCCTCGTGAAAAATAAATCAAAACTTGAACATTGTCACACTGTAGACTAATACTACAAACTAAACATCAATTCCTAATTTTAACAACACACGCAATTTATACATATATGGTAAAAAAACACAACATCACATTTTATTACTATTATCTGTTGAACTTACTCTATCAAAGTCATACATGACATTAGTGGTGCTAAGAAGTATTAAGTTAAGATTATTCTCATCACTTTTAAATAGAAATACATAACATTTACAATGTTTCAGGAATCCACGACACTTGACGAAGATGGTTATCCTATTTATAGGAGAAGACAAAATGGAAGGGAAATAGAAAAATCTGATATTATCTTAGACAATCGTCATGTTGTGCCTTATAATCCAAAATTGCTGTTAAAGTACCAAGCTCATATCAACATGGAATGGTGTAATCAATTCAAAGCACTTCGATCAAATACTTATTCAAGTATATCAACAAAGGATATGATCGGATTACTGCAGTTATTGTTCCAACACGCGATGATGAGTCTCCACAAAATGAGACTATTGATGAGATCAAGCAATATCTTGATTGCAAGTATGTCTCACCATGTGAGGCCTGTTTGGAGGATTTTTTCTTTTCCGATTCATGGTAGGTCTCCAGCGGTTGAAAGGCTTTTTTTCACCTTCCCAATGAGCAGTCTGTGTTCTTTAGTGACAATGACAACCTGGATTCGATTCTAACAAAAAAACTATTAAAGAATCAATGTTTACATCTTGGATGCAAGCAAACAAAATCTATCCTGAAGGAAAAGATTTGACCTATGCAAAATTCGTTTCACGGTTTGTGTATGTAGCTAGCAAGAGGTGCTGGAAACCGTGAACAAAGGGTTACACTATTGGTAGACTCATTTGGGTACCTCCAACCACAGGTGAATTATTCTATTTAAGAATGATGCTCACTGTAATAAAGGGGCCATGTTGTTATGAGGATATTAGGACGGTTGTCAACATTCAATATCCAACCTTTAGAGAAGCGTGTTTTGCTGCGGGATTACTTGGGGATGATAAAGAATATATTGGAGCATTAAAAGAAGTTAAAGACTGGGCATCAGGGCACTATTTGAGAAAATTGTTTGTGACTTTGCTCATATCATGTCCCGTGAGCAGACCTGAGCATGTATGGGAACAAACTTGGCAGTGGTTGGCAGATGGAATTTTGTATCAACAACGAAGGCTCTCAAATATTCAAGGTAGACCACTGATCAATTAAAAATTAAATTTTCACTAATCATTTGTAAAATGACCCTACGGCCCTACCAAAAATTATAAGATTTGTGAGTAAAAGTATTACCCTAAATTTCATTCACCTTATATTTGAATTCGAATAGAGAACTTCAAGTACATATGATTACTTTACGAGATATGTGTTACTCTTTCTAAATTCCCACTAATTATATAAGTATAAAAATTAGTGAAAGTTGAAATTAATTATTTCCTATTACCATAAATTAGAGTTTTTCCCATATTACCCCAATCAACTTTTCTTATCTTAGGTATTCAAATAATTTCACGTATCAAGTAACATATAATTTATTTCACCTATCAAGTAACATATAATTTGTCATTCATTTGGATAAAGGAATATATTCAAATAAAAATATTTCATAATTTTAATTGTCTGCATATCTCATTGTCATTCATTTGCATCACTGTGGTAAATTAAATTATTTACAATAAAAACATAATGAGAGTAGACACATACACATGAACATCTTCTTCTAATTACTAATTTGATTGTGTTTATTACATTTGTAGATTTGCAACTTAGTGATCAAGAGTTGCAAAATTTAACTCTTCTGGAGATCGAAAAGTTGATGCAAAAAAAGAGAAAAAGTCTAAAAGACTATCCCTCAATACCATATCCAAGTGGATATATCACGGAACAACTAGGAAATAGGCTTATTTATGCAGAACGTGATTATGATACATCCAAGTTGCATGAGGAGTTCCAAACTTTGTATGCTTCTCTTACTGGTAAGATAAATACAATTCACATCATTTATAAGTCAAATTAAATGAATTTGACTGTCAAAAAGAAAAATGATTTCATGCATATATTTTTTATGCTAATATTGCAGATGAACAGAAAGGCATATTTGACACAATAATGGAAGCTGTGACTAACCAAAAAGGAGGGGTATACTTTTTATATGGTTATGGTGGTACAGGGAAAACCTTTATGTGGAGGACATTAGCTTCTGCCTTACGTTCTCAGCGTCATATTGTTTTAACTGTCGCATCCAGTGGTATTGCTTCTCTACTCTTACCTGGCGGCAGAACTGCACACTCTAAATTTTCAATCCCAGTCCCTACTTTAGAGAACTCTACATGGAATATACATCAAGGGAGTGAACTTGCAGAGCTTTTGAAACAGACTAAGTTGATAATTTGGGATGAAGCAACAATGGCTAATAAATTTTGTTTTGAAGCACTAGACAGAAGCCTAAATGACATCATCAACAATGATGGTGATTCTATTTCACCATTCGGAGGAAGAGTGATTGTCTTTGGAGGAGATTTCAGACAAACTTTACCAGTTATTCCTGGAGGAAGCCGTTCAGACATTGTTAATGCTACAATCAATTCTTCATATCTATGGGATGACTGTCAGGTAATAACTCCATTTTTAGTACCATAACCAATATGTTTACTGTTACTATAATTTTACAAATACATTTTACCACAATATACCAAAATAACTAACCTAAAAACATTTTAAAAAAATCATTCGTTCACTTTTAGTTTAAATAAAGTACAAGTACTTATATTAATTGTTTAACTATTTCAAATCATCACTTTATAAGTTTTTTAGTAATTACTTCATAAGTTATACTCAATAATAAGTATTTAATTTTTTTGTTTATTGATAGGTATTGTCTCTTACTAAAAATATGCGACTCCAAAACAATTTGGATATGACAAGTGCTACTGAGCTCAAAGAATTTTCAAAATGGATATTGGATGTGGGGGATGGAAAAATATCAGAGCCAAACGATGGTTATGCAGAAATAAAAATTCCAGATGAATTCTTGATTAAAGAATCTGATGATCCAGTAGATGCAATAGTTCGTAGCACGTATCCCAACTTGCTGGAGCAATACCAAAATGAGGAATTTCTCAAGTCTAGAGTTGTCTTAGCATCAACTATTGAAATTGTCGATAAAATTAACGACTATGTTCTTTCAACGCTCCCAGGTAATATTATATAAATTCAATTTTCCTTATTTACTTACAAAATTAATTCTTAAACAAATTTAATAATTAATTTAAGACTACCGAACTTTTATAACTACAGGTGAAGAAAGAGAATATTTAAGTTGCGATTCTGTAGACAAGTCGGATGTAGTTGAAGCAGAAGCATTTGAAGCGTTGACACCAGAGTTTCTCAATTCCTTGATGACATCAGGTCTCCCAAATCACAACATACACTACAACAAAAATGATTTATAGAGGCGGGACATAGTTGCCTCTATAAGTAGAAATGTAGCCTCTAATTACTTTTAGAGGCAATTTATTGTTTGCCCCAAAGGCGCCTCTAATTAATCCGTCCCTAATTGATGGTTGCCTCTAAACCTATTTTTTGAGGCAACAAAAAAGTGTGACTCTAAACCATATATCTTTAGAGGCAACCATATTATGTTGCCCCAAAATATCATTAGAGGCAATCAAATTATATTGTCTCAAAATATAATTAGAAGCAAACGTAATTATATTGCCACGAAATGAAATTAGAGGCAATGTCATATATTGTCACTATATAATTAGATGCAATTTATTTCTTTGTTATTTATGCTTTTAGAGACAACAATACGAAAAATGCTAATTTGTTGCCTCAATTAGATTAAACAAATCATTATCAATCGTTAAATGCATTATCAAATGCGAACACTTAAATTACACATTTTGCAATATTTTTGTAGTATCATAAAACACTACATGAGATTATAAGAATAGTTAACAATAAATTTCATTACAGTTAGTCATAACTGGCTATAGGCCTATAGATTATAGAACTTAAATTCAGAACAAAGTTTAGTCATATATACAATGACGGAGTTACATAAGTTAACTTTAAGTAAATTACAACTAGTCAATAAATCTCAATAATACAAAGCAAGAACAAATTTAGTTGCGGCTAACTATTCAGCTGAAACCAGATGAAACTAAAGGCCAAGGAATAAATCTACTTCATTGTCATCATCTGTTGGCATTTCCTCGCTCTATCCATCCATCTGAAACATCAGAAAAAGTAAATTAGTATTTTATAAATATTAATATAAAAAACTAATTTAAGAAATGACTAAGAAAGTTAATGTGATGAGATAACTCATTAGTTATTAGCTATGGAAAATCATAGACTGAAACTAACACTAAATAAAAAAAAACAGCAATAAACAAATTGTGTGAAATTTGTGTATGGAAAAACTGCAATCGCTAACACAAAACTAACTTCCCTTACTAAGTCATTATTGTTGTATTACAGTTTTGTCTTTTATTCTTTAAGTTATTATTATTATTATTATTATTATTATTATTATTATTATTATTATTATTATTATTATTATTATTATTATTTATTAATAATGTGGAATTTTTGTGTTGTCTAGAATTCCATGACCTTATAGCTACATGTAGCTTATTATACTCTCATATTGTCCACTCAAGTTGTTACTATTTTATCACTACTCAGTATCTTGGGCTTGTAAAAATATCATAGGCTTGTAAAAATCATAAATGAAGGTATTAACAAAAACCCGTAGAATACCAGACATCATAAAGACTAAAAACTGGTAGTGCCAAAGATAAGACACAAACATATATACTTTGATGATGTTTTCATATGCAGAACCAGAGAAGCTCAAGACTTACCTCTTCCACATGCAGTTTGGTCAAAACATGCTCTAAGAGTTAATTCTTGTTCCTTTTGGTCAGAATGTCTGTGAAAAACTCTATAATCATAGATCAAATGTTTTCGTATGAGAAGGTCTATATTCTGAAGTAGTTAAAATTAAACAGATCAATTCCGAAATAAACCTTGTAGTTTGTACACAAGCAGGGCTACAAATGCAAACTTTAAACCACATATATAAAAAAGTAACTGAAATCAATAATGGTTGGCTTCTCTGTGTACAAACTAAGCACAAGAAGAGAGGCATTTAAATATGTACTCCGTATTTACAAAGAAGTGGGGTCTTCACGCAAGTAAAAAATATCATCATAAGCCAATGGTTTAAAAATTAACACAACCAAATTCACAAAATTAAACACAAAACTAACAAAGAATATAGTATGTAGTTACTAATCAAATTCTTGCCTTTTAAATTACACTTTTGGGATTAATTAATTTATACAAACACACAATCTATTTTATTTCCATAACCTAAGGAGTTACTTATTATCCCAGTAACTCTAATAAAAATAAAGGATGTTAAAAACTTTGAATAAATGAAATTAAAGTTAGTGAAATGGAAATATGAAAAAAAGTTTTAATCATATATGGACAACTTTGAAAAAAGAAATTTGCAACCACATGAAAGGATCTTCTGTACCATATAATCTTACAACTTCAATTGAAACAATGCACTGAGATAACGCCTAGCAGGAGTACAAATGAAGTGGTGTGTACAGTTCAGATATCACATACAACTGCTTTAGCTCTGGAAAATGGCATTCCTCAATACTTTTTTCCCAGTTTGCATTCATCCACCCTCCAATTTTCCATGTCTGAATGCACCAATAGAAATACAAAAGATGTAAATAAAGCTCCAGATTAGTTTCGAATTTGAGATCAATTTTTTCTTTTTACAAAAAAAATGGAGTAATAACTTAACATCCAACCCCAATTAAAATTCTAAGCAAATAAAATCCACCCTCTTTAAAAAAAAGAGCATCATAATAATGTGATATTCCTCTCAATTCTGAAAAAGAGGACCATCCATAACTCAAGTATTAGCTAATTGGAAATCTGTTTTTCTCTTCATACTTGATGTAGTAAATGGAATCGTCAGAAATCACAATTCACAAGTGTATATAATCAAATACGATTACATCATAAGCAATTAATAAAGCACATTAGTAGCACAATTCTCAATTGTTTTCATATTGAGAACCAAGAATCCGTAAGGAATATCAAAGACCTAACAAGGTATCAAATGTGACACGAAATTGGTAAATGAAATTGTGAGATAGGGTTTTGTAGTTGCAGTGGGGATTGGGCTTACCTAGTAGCGGGAGTGGAAATAGGCGGATGAGAGGAAGAATTGGGCGGAACAAAAGGATCGGCGGAGCAGCTTATGGATTCTTCCTTCGGCATTCTCATCCATTTTAGCCCGTTGGTCCGGGCACACGATTGATGAACTTAGGGAGAAATACTTACCGGATGATAAGGCGAACATGGAGAAGATGAAGATTACAGCCTCTCGCCTTAATTGCTTCAAGAAGAAGAGCTGTCTTCGCGAACAGAGAAAGAAGCTTGGAATCAATGCCCTCTTCTCTGAACTCTGCTCCGTAGGTATGGTCGTATGGATTAGGGGTTGAATTGGAGGTGCTAACTTAGGGTTAATATTATTTGCGGCAATGGTGAAAAAGAAGCGGCAATCTTCTAAAAATTAGAAAATTGGGAAATTGAGAGAGAGTGAAAAAGAAGCTGCAAAAATTGGGAAAGTTCTGGTTACGTAGTGGTTATTACTCATTACTAAAGATGCTGAAATTGAGGGGCCAATTTGCACAAAATAGAAGGCGTTAGAGATGCTGAAAATCTGATTTTGAAGGGCCAATTTAAGAGTCCGTTTGATAAGCTATGTTTTTATACTTCTTATTGACAAACTTTTTTTTTTATCAAATACGTATTTTTTTATATTGCTCATCGAATTTTGTAATAATCAAAATAAGTAAGATTGAACAAGGCGGAATTAAAGGAACCCAACATAGGCCCTAACACACCAAATATAAAAAACGTTTTAATTTTTAAGATAAAAAATTTAGTGTATTTTTTTTCAAAAAGATTCTTTGTACCGATCTAGCCACTGAGATTGAAGTTACTTTTTTGTTTAAATTGAATGGAGTTACTATAGAGGGCCATTATAGTTAATTTTTCATATATTGTTTTTTAATCTACTAATAGAATATAATCTAAACATATTTTTCATAATTCACCACATTCACTCACTTCAACTAGCATTTTATCAATTTTAATAAATCTAGCCAATTCAACCAATTTTAAAATACAGAATACTTTAAGGGTAATTATAATTGAAATTCCGCTAATTAATTGCACCTCTTAAAAGACTATGAAAAGAGTTGCCCCAAATTCTTTCCTCCATAAGTGATATACATTTTGAAGCTAACGTTTTTGGGGAGATTGTATTTGCAACAAACTTTTAGAAGTAATTCTAAAAAGATTGCTTCAACTAATACTTTTAGGGGCGACTATGCTTTTGCAACATGCTTTTAGAGGCAACCTTAAGAAGGTTGCTCCAAATAATACCTTTTAGAGACAAGAAAATTGCGGTTGTCTCAAATGTATTGAGAGCTTTTAAGATTAGAGGCAACCACGGTTTATATGACACTAAAAAGGTCTTTTAGAGGCAACTTGTTTCAAAGTGTTGCCTCTATAAACGATTTTTCTTGTAGTGATACGACTTAAGGTTGGGACTCCAGTAATGTTGCTGAGAAATATAGACCAGTCAGAAGGATTATGTAATGGAACTAGATTGATTGTCACAAGATTGGGAAATCATGTCATTGGAGCAAGAATCATGTCTGAAGGCAATAGTAGAGATGAGATTTACATACCACGAATGTGTATGTCTCCTTCTCAATCACCATGGCCTTTTAAACTTATCAGAAGACAATTTCCTATAATGGTCTCATATGCGATGACAATCAATAAATCTCAAGGACAGTCACTGGAAAGAGTTGGATTATACTTGCCTAGACCTGTTTTTAGTCATGGACAATTGTATGTGGCATTGTCAAGAGTTCAGAGCAAACATGGATTAAAGATTTTAATACATGATAAGGATGGAAAATCATTAGACACTACCACGAATGTTGTATTCAAAAAGATTTTCCAAAATCTCTAACATGTAAGTTTAACATTTTTTTTACTAATTATTTTATTAACTTACTGATAGAGTATATGGGCCTGGACCCCATAGCCCACATACTCAATGGCCCAAAAGACACCAGCGGGACACCCGCATCGGCCAGAGGCATGTAGCGTCCAAGAAAGAAGATATCGCCTGATTTATTTGGACGGCGTCGTCCATGGACCGCATCGTCCATGGACCGCATCGTCCATGGACCGCATCGTCCATGGACCGCATCGTCCATGGACCGCATCGTCCGAACTTCGCCCGGACAGAATGTATTTTTCTATTTTATGTACTAAGTGTTGTACTCAGCCCATTAGTGGCCTTATTTGCCCAAAGAAGGCATAATTATTGTAATGGGCCTCCTAAGCCCAAGGCTAGGGGCCCAAATCCACATTTTTACCTATAAATAGACCCCAAGGGGCTAATTATAGGGGATCCCTTTCCAATTGGAGAAATATAATTACTCACTTTCTCTCTCTAGCTCTCACTTCTCTCTAGGATTAATACGCTATCATTTGGTGCTTTCATTGAGAGCTTAGAACAGATCAAGTGAGTACCCTTCGTCGCTACCAGACACTACCGCTAGCTATGACAAGAACTAGGTCAAAGAACACCGGTAGGAACGCCCCGCTGAACCAGGAAGGGCAGGGAAACGTTGCTGACAACGTCCCCAATGATCTCATCATCCAGGATGAGAATGCTCAGGAGGTCGAGCACGCAACGGCCGACCTCCGTGTCCAGCTCAACAGGACTGCCCCAGACGCCCGCATCGGGCTCGAGGACAGGCGCAATGCTGATCGCGCTTCGGGCCAGCAGGCTTCTCACCCTACTGCCCCCCAGATCAACCCGGCCGCACTATCGGCCATCGTCGCAAGCATTCTCCAGGACCCCAACGTCGTCAGCGCCCTCGTCGCAAAGACAGGGAAAAACAACACTCCTGGAACGGGGGAGGTCGCGACGGTGCCACCGCCGCCGCCTCGCCCACAAGGCGTCACCTTCTTCGGCGACAACGAGGACGTCCTCGCCGTGGACACCCACTCCCATACCGCCTCTCCTACCCGGGATACACCGGCCCAACCTCGCGGTAAAATCTCGGCCTTCAACAGGCTGGGTGACATCGCGAGCCGTCGGGTACCTACGGGAAGGGTTGCGGATCGGTTGGGTGGTCGCGAGCCGGGATCTCCTAAGGAAAGCTTCGGGTCCGTTTCCCGGACAACGGATCGGCCCCGACAAGACAAAGGAAAGGGAAAACTGAATGATGATGATGCGCGTCATCGGATCAACCTGGCTCACGCGGCCCGGATCCAAACCCCGCTGGGTGGCGCTGCGGCCAACACGGACCCGAGGGACGAGATCATCGCCCGCCTGGAGAAGCGCCTCGCAGATATGGAGGCCCGAGAGGCCGCAGGGCGCGCATCGGCCCAGACATCCCAGCATCCCAACTACGACGCACTCCTGAGCAAGGTCAGTGCTCTGGAAAGGGAGTTGGCTGACCGGCGCGATGAGCCCGTCATCCAGATACGGACCAGAACCCCCTTCTCTGCGAGGGTGCTCTCCGCTCCCATCCCAGAGAAGTATAAGGGGAACCCGATCAAGCCATATGACGGCCGCACTGATCCTCAGGAGCACTTCACCCGTTACCAGAACAATATGATGATGACCAACGCTTCGGAGGAGTACATGTGTCGCTGGTTCCTATCCACGTTGGAAGGACCCGCGTACGATTGGTTCAACAACCTTCCGGAGGGGAGCATCGACTCATGGCAGGACCTAGCTCAGCGCTTCCTCACCCATTTTGCCGGGAGGAAGCGTGCGAAGAAGCATTTCGCCCATCTCCTGACCATCAAACAACAATCGGAGGAGACGCTCCGAGCCTTCCTCGATCGTTGGACGAGGGAGGCGGACGAATGCGAAGGAGCCGATGAGCGCACCCTCCTGGCTTTTCTCCGCGGAGCACTCCGGCCTAGCCACTTCGCCCGGAGCCTGTTCACGGAGCCGCCGCGGTCATACCTCGCGGCGCTCCGACGCGGAGATAGGCACGCTGATGCCGACGAGCTCCTGAACCAGAAGAAGGGTGGGGAGAAGCAACAAAAGAAGGACTCCTCGTCCAACCCCCACCACCCGCCGGCCAACAAGGGACAGCACCAGCCAAAGAAGGCACACCAGGAGCAAGGCGGACAGCGAAGAGAGGACCGCTCATGGCGCCCAAAGTTGGAGGCACAGCGCATCCCCCTCACCCACCCGGTGGGCGTCGTCCTCGACCACGCCGAGGCGCAGGGCCTCATTGTGAAGGACCCCAGGTCAGAGGAGGAGATATTCGCGGTCCACAAAGGAGGGACATACTGCAAGTACCACCGCCAGACATCCCACAAGACCGAGGATTGCACCACCTTGAAGAGGCACATCGACGGCCTCATCCGACAGGGGGAACTTTCCCAATTTGTCAAGGGTGCTCCCAAGAGTAACACTTGGGTTAACCCTGGCAAAAGGGGGGAAGGATCCTCCGGGAAAAAGAGGGAGATCGGCGCCCTCAGTGAAGATGAGGACGAAGAGGAGCCCCGCCAGAAGAAACATCACATCCACATCATCGTCGGCGGGAACACAGGGGGGGACTCGGCTACCCAACGGAAGAAATGGGCACAGTCCCTATACGTTGGTGAGGTGACCCACGCCCCCCCTCAGCCGAAGCGGCGGCATATGGAAGCCATCACCTTCACCGACAAGGACCTCCCCTTCGGCCCTTTGCCCCACAGGGACGCCCTCGTCGTCAAATGCGAGATCGGCAACAACATCATCCACCGCAACTACATCGACACTGGCAGCTCTGTCAATGTGATGTACGTTGACACCTTCAGACAATTGAAACTGAAGAAGACCGAGCTCCGGCCGATACGGACTCCGTTATCCGGCTTCACCGGGGACTCTATCGACGCCGAGGGCACGATAGTGCTTCCCGTTGTGGTCGGTGACGGTACCTGTCAGGCAAAGATTGACATGGAGTTCGTGGTTGTCAACCTGGACAGCGCCCACAACATGATCTGGGGCCGACCGGCCTTGGAGGACCTTGAGGCCATCATCTCCATGAAACATCTATGCCTCAAGTTCCCCACCAAGGACGGCGTCGGCTACGCCAGAGGAAACCAGAAGATAGCCCGAGCTTGCTACCTGAAGCTCACTAAGAAGATCAATGAGGCCGAGGAGCGGATAGACACTATCACCACCGCCTCGGCCGAAGAAGACATACCAAAGGCCGAACCGGTCGGAGACGTGGAAGATGTTCCGTTGGATGTCTCCCGGCCGGAACGAATGCTGAAGATTGGGACACAACTCCCCCAACAGATCCGAAGGGACATCCTCTCTGTCCTGAGAGCGTACGCCATCGTCTTCGCATGGGGACCAGAGGACATGCCGGGCATCAACCCGAAGGTAATCACACACCGGCTATCGGTGAACCCGGCCTCCTCCCCCATCAAGCAGAAGAAGCGCTACCTCTCGGCCGACAGAAGGGAGTTCGTCAAAGCCGAAGTGGCCATGCTGCTCTCCATCAAGCACATAAAAGAGGTGAAGTACCCCACGTGGTTGGCGAACGTCGTCCTCGCACCAAAACCGCCCACGTTCAGAATGTGTGTTGATTACACTGACCTGAACAAGGCGTGCCCGATGGACCCGTTCCCTCTCCCCAACATTGATCAGTTGGTGGATGAGACGGCGGGGTGCGAGTTGATGTCGTTCCTCGACGCGTTTAGAGGGTACCACCAGATATCCATGCACGAAGATGACGCGGAGAAGACTGCTTTTATGACCCCGGAGGGAATTTTTTGCTACCTCGTCATGGCCTTTGGGCTCAAGAACTCCGGCGCCACTTACACAAGGATGGTAGCCCGGATTTTTAGAGCAGTCTTAGGTCGGACGATGGAAGCATACGTCGACGATATGATCGTCAAGAGCAAACAATCCACAACCCATGCTGACGACCTCCGGGGCATCTTTGAGATCATGAAGAGGTACAACCTCCGACTCAACCCGAAGAAGTGCACCTTCGGCGTCCAGGGAGGTAAATTCCTGGGGTACCTGGTCAGTCGAAGGGGCATCGAGGTGAACCCGGAGAAAATACAAGCCATCATCAATATGGAGCCGCCCCGCAACATCAAAGAAGTACAACGGCTGACAGGACGCCTTGCGGCCCTGAACCGTTTCCTTTCAAAATCCGCGGAGAAGTCGCTCCCTTTCTTCCAAATAATGAGAAAGGCCACTAGCTTCAAATGGACGACGGAGTGCCAACACGCCTTTGACGAACTGAAGCAATATCTCGCCTCCCCACCCGTCCTATCCAAGCCCCAACCCGGCGAGACTCTCTTCCTCTATTTAGGAGTGAGCACGTCGGCCGTCAGCTCCGTACTCATCAGGGAGGATGACGGAGTACAAAAGGCAATATTCTACGTCAGCAAGACGTTGCGGGAGGCCGAGCTCAGGTACTCCCCCATTGAGAAGACGGTGCTGGCCATCGTCCACACGGTGAAAAAACTGGGGCACTATTTCCAGGCCCACCCCGTCCACGTCCTCACGCATCAGCCGTTGGGCGCCCTCATGAGGAGCCCAACCAGCTCTCCAAGGATGATCAAATGGGCGATATTCCTGAGCCAGTACCAGATTGAGATCAAGCCGAGGCCATCCATCAAAGGGCAAGCCTTAGCTGACTTCGTCACCGAGTGCACGGCAAGGGAGACGGCCGTTACCACCACAGGAGCTGAACCGGACGAAGCCTGGACCCTCTACACGGACGGGTCCTCGGCCACCAAAGCTTGTGGAGGTGGCGTCGTCCTCATCTCCCCGGAAGGTTTCAGAGCGTACTACGCCATCCGCTTCAACTTCAAAGTATCCAACAATGAAGCCGAGTATGAAGCGCTCCTTAGCGGACTCAGACTAGCCGCTGGCCTTAAAGCACGCCACGTCAGAATCAAATGCGACTCCAAACTCGTAGTGAGCCAGATGGAGGGTTCCTACGAGGCCAAAGAAGGGAGGATGAAGCAATACAAGGAGGCCGCTGCGGAATTGCTCAAGGCATTCGATACCTACGAGATCACTCAGATCCCAAGGGCGGAGAACGCCGAGGCCGACATCCTCTCCAAACTCAGCTCCGACACCCCTGAGCACATCTCCAAGATAGCTAAGGTGGAGGAGTTGAGCATGTCAAGCATTCACGCTAGCCCCATACTCTCCATACAACACCAGCCGGAGGACTGGATCACTGACATCGCAACCTACATCGCCTCCGGCACACTACCTGAAGACGAGGAGAGGGCCAAACTCGCCAAACTTAGGGCGCCAAGCTATGTCATTGAGGGTGACAAGCTCTACAAAAGATCATACAATGGCACCCTCCTCCGGTGCCTCCACCAGAATGAGGCCGAGGTGGCCATGGAAGAAGTCCACTGCGGCGTATGCTCATCGCATCAGGGGCCCTTCAGCATGTCGCGCCGCCTCGTCGTCCAAGGCTACTTCTGGCCGACGATGGCGCGTGATTGTGCTGAGGTCGCCCGCAAATGCAGCGCATGTCAACACTATCAAAGGGCACCTGGCCGACCAGCCGTCAACTACGCCCCGGTCAGCACTGCCATCCCATTCTCCAGATGGGGCATCGACCTCGTCGGCCCTCTACCAAGAGCTGCGGCCAACAACAGATACATCATCGTAGCCATCGACTATTTCACCAAATGGGTCGAGGCCGAACCACTCGCGAGCATCACCGGAGCGCGGTGTCGTAAGTTCGTCTACAAGAACATCCTCACCCGCTTCGGCGTGCCCCAGGAGATCATATCAGACAACGGCACCCAGTTTGAGGCCGAACCGTTCCAAAGCCTCCTCCAAGAATGGGGTATCAAGCACCGTTTCTCCTCCGTTGCCTACCCTCAAGCCAACGGGCAGGTTGAGAACGCCAACAGAACCATCTTGGAGGGGCTGAAGAAGAAACTCGAGGAAGAGGGCGGAAGTTGGGTCGACGAGCTCCCCAACGTCCTATGGTCCTACCGCACCACGCCAAGGAGGGCCACCGGGGAGACACCATTCTCCTTATGCTATGGCTTCGAAGCCAAGGCTCCCACTGAAGTCACCCTCCCCAGCCGACGGGTCACACAATACGACCCCGAAGCCAATGAAGAAGCCATGAGGATTGATTTGCACCTCATTGATGAAAGGAGGGAGATGGCTTACCTTCGGGCAGAAAACTACAGACGACAAGTCAAATCCTACTACGACGCCAAGGTCCGCTCTCGCGAATTCCAAGTGGGGGACTACGTCCTCCGCCGAAGGGAAGCAAGCAAGCCGACGGAAGGAGGAAAGCTCGCCGTCAAATATGAAGGGCCCTACATCGTCAGCGCCGTCATCAAAGCCGGCACTTACAAACTAAAGAACCCTAATGGGTCAGATGTACCACGATTGTGGAATGTACACCACCTGGTGAAATTTTACCAATGACTCGAGAAGTGGTGAAGCGGGCAACGTCCCCCACCCCTCGGCTTATTGGTTGAATAAAACACCCTCGGCCTAGCGCCACTTATTGAATAAAATTCATGTTTCATCCAAAGATTTGAACAAAGGTAAACCTAAGGACCGCATCGGCCTAAGCGGTGCAATCACCCGGGTCCGATGCGACCTAAAGCCGTCGCGATAAACGACGCACCCAAAGCCGTTGCAATAAACAACGCACCTAAAGCCGTCGCGATAAACGACGCACCCAAAGCCGTTGCAATAAACAACGCACCTAAAGCCGTCGCAATAAACGACGCACCCAAAGCCGTTGCAATAAACAACGCACCTAAAGCCGTCGCAATAAACGACGCACCCAAAGCCGTTGCAATACACAACGCACCTAAGGCCGTTGCGATCCACAACGCGCCTATAAAGCCGTTGCAATAAACAACGCACCTAAATATCGTATCGGCACAAGCGGTGAAACACCCAAATCGGCCGGCGATATGCAGGACGAAGGACCTGTGTGCATGGTCCAACGTCTTCAAACGGAGAAGCATACCGCGTCGTCCGCGCGGAAACCGCAGGACGACAAGGCCTGAATTAAGGCTGAGGTTACAAAAACTCCACCCGTCAGTAAAATTTCGCTCAGGACCACAAAGGGCGGCCGTCAAAAGACGATGCCTTGTCCGGTCCCTCGTCGATGATAGACGTGGAAAGGCCAAAAAAGGAAGCCACTGACACCAAGCCGAGGGCGTATTTACTCCCTCGCACTAATTCACGCGAAAAGCGTAGCGGACAAACTACCGCACACGGACGAAGGGACAGTAACCCTTCGGCCACCTAAAAAAAAAAAAAAAAAAAAGGGAAGCCGACGGACCGTGCACTCGCCGGCCTCGAGCATAAAACAAAATCCCCACAAAAACCAAGCCTCAAAATTGGCTAAGTACATATCAGGTTTTCACTATACAGGGAACCGGAGTGCACGCTTCGGCCCCAACCATAGCTTCACTAAAGGGAATCGCTTCGGCTTCGGTTATACAAAACCACAGTCCATTACTTGGACGATGGGACGCATCGTCTCCAATTAGCAAAAACCAAGCGACGAACCGAAGCAAAACAGCTCCATCAAGACAAGTTTGAGACGAAGCGCTACGTCCTCAACACTTCAGGATTAAGTTCCAAAAACTCGACTCGGGAAAGATGTAAAGGCAAAAATGGAATTCATCAAGGGACGACGAGGCGCATCGTCTTCAAAGAAAGGAGGTCGCTACGTCTCAGCTGACGGATGTCACAAGATAAACTCTTGGCACTTAGAAAGATTTCAGGACTTTGGGGCCATGCCTTACCTAAGACGCAAAGGACGTAGCGCCGCGCCAAGGAAAAGTTTCAACACTTGGTAAAATTTTTGAAACACATGTTCTAAACACAACAATACCGACGAAGGGGCGCATCGTCCCTTATATCAGATGCAGGGAACACGCGCGACGTCCTCACACACATACCAGTAAGGCGAGGGTGCCCCCACATCAACACAAAGGAAACGATGGAACGCATCGTCCCAGACTTGGCAAATTCGCCAAAGTAAAAACTGGCGAAGCAATGTTAGTCAGACGACGCGGCATCAACAAACCAAACACCAAACATAAAAGAGAAATCGAAGCGAGGAACAACATTCATACTTGAACAAAAAAGTCGTCATTAATGATTCAGAACATACAAGGAGGGCGCTTCGGCCATTACAAAAAAGGGGCACTTCGGCCAACACTAATCTACCAGACGCTACGTCTGAGACAAAAAAAATGAAAGAGGAAAAGGAACACTAAGCTACATCTCCAGCCTGCCCCTGGCCCCCATCAACAGCCCCACTATCGGCGTCATCCTCGTCGTCCTCGGCGGTTTTTGACTTAGCTGAAGTCCGGAAGAGATAGTCGTCACTTTCGGTCCATGGCTCTTTTTCCTCATCGGAGCTCAGAATGGGGCGCTGCCTCTCGGCCAATGGAAGCTTCAACTCCTCCTCAGGGTCCTTCATCGGTCTGGGGAGGCCGATACCCTGGGGCCTCAGATTCTTGACACGCCGGCGAAGCCTCCGGTAAATGAGCATTTGCATACGCCGTTGCCCAAGGTCATAGAAGACCTCCATCTCTTGCTTCCAAAAAGCTTGACCAGCCGGGTCTTCTTGCGACCAAGCATGGAAGCGATCGGCCACCACCTGAAAGCAGAACTGGCGATGTTCATCGGCTTTCCACCCCTCGGCCATGAACAGATCAACAGCCTTCTCGGCAGCCCTCTCCGCTTCGGCCTTCAGCTCCTCGGCCTTCTTCGCCTTATCTTCTGCCAACCGGCGGGCTGCGGCCTCCCCCTCCAATTTGGCCTCAGCTGCAACGGCCCTGTTCTCAGCCGCATCGGCCTTCTCTTTAAGGGAGCTGACCTCGGATCGGAGAAGCTCCAGGGAAGCCAAGGCCTCATCGGCCGAGGCAACCTTTTTCTCAGCTTCCCGAAGGCGAGCGATCTCCTCCTCCTGCCGCCGATGCTGCTCCATCAGCATGAAGGCCCCCTGCAAAGACAAAACCGAAGTCAGACAAAAGTCGGGCAAGAAAAAAAAGGGGGGGAAATGAAAAAATCGTCAAGTACAAAAGCAAGGAACCTACTTGGACGACGTAGTCCAACCCGCCATCGAAGAGACGCACTTCCTTGCCTTGACGACGAAGATAGGCCCTATCTTCATCGGGAATGGCCTGAAACAGGACGTCGTGGCCAGAGACTCTCTCATTGAAGAGCCCGCCCTTCGTCGGATACCGCACCGTCACTTCATATAAGCCGGTGGACAGTCCACGACCGGAGCGAGCACCAGCATCAGTAGCTCTGTTGAAGTTGGACGGAGCGGGGACAAGGGCGTCCGAAGCCTTACCCAGCGTCAGGTCCTCAATCACCTGAACCTCCGAGGCATCATCCCCTTGGACCGGAGCCTGTGAGGCAGCCGTAGCAACATCAGAAGGAAGGGTCTGCCTCGGTTTCTTGACCCCTTGGGCCGGCTTCAACCCCGCTTCGGCCAGAGTTTGCTGACCCTCAGCGGGTCTCCTCTTCTTTTGAGCCGCAGCCTTTTTTGCGGCACCGGCCTGGCCCTTTGAGCCATCAGCCGAGCTTTTGGACGCATCGGCTTGCTGGGCAGCCTGCATTTCCTTGTCAACCATCTTCTTGGCTTGAGTCATAAAAAGCTTGCGACTCATCTCGAATCCTGCAGATGCGAACATAAAACAGAGTTAGAAACAAAAGGTATACAAAGTACAAAGGATCAGAGGAAAGTAATCAACCTTCGGCATCGGCTGGGACGCCGAGGTAGGGCCCATCGGCCTCTTCAAAGTAACCAGACATCCTCGGCCATAGCCCACAGTCGGGGTCACCGGGGATGAAGTACCTCATCATACCAAGGGCGGCAATTTTGAACTCAGTGATATATTTATCAACACTCCATGGCCCCCCCTCGAGGAAGGCCTCCACTTGGGCATCAATCTCAGCACTCCTCGGCGGATCGTGCAGATTAAAAACACCACTATGACCTTGAGAGGGGAAGAAGACCCCATCGGCCAGCTTCACGAAGCAAAATTTTGCTTTCCATCCATGGATTGATGAAGGAAGATCGGTGAAAGACCTCTTCTTCGGTAGTTGCTGAAGGGCCGCATATCCAGCACAGTTTTCATGACTCCCTCGCCCGATACGGTACAGATTCATAAATAAAGCCGTCGTCGGCTCCATCCCCAACTCACCACATCGGAGGAGGAACCCGACGATGAGGGAGTAGCTATTTGGAGTTAACAACGCCGGAGGAATATCTATCATGTTCAAATATTCCGCTACGAAAGGATGCAACGGAAACCTTAGGCCCTTCGAGAATGCCATCGGATACACCCCGAAGTAGCCGCTGGGAGGATTTAGGACGTGGTCTGTCGGCCTCGGGGCCCTAACCCGACCATAAGGACCTACATACAGTTGAGCCACCTGGTACTCACTCGGCGAACACTCCGGCTTGATGAGGTATATGTTGGTCAAATCCAATTGAGATCGGCCGACGGCCATACCTCTCCGCCGACGTGACCTACTTTTCTTCACACGCGGAGGGACGGTTCCCGGGACGGAAGAAATCGGAGGAGGACAAGGAATGGCGGCAGAAGAGGCATCACCCGCTCCATCCCCTTGAAGCTTAGGCTCAGAGCTCGCCTCGTCCTCCCCAGAACTGTGCGCACCCGCATCAGCACTAAGCCTCTCTTCGTCCACTGAGGTACGGTAGTCAGCAGTGTTTTCCATCTCCACCTCAAAGGCTTCAATCACCCGCAAATCAACCCGAGGGGACGTCTCGTCCTCGTCAAAGGGCCAATCCTCTTCGTCCAACGAAGCTGTCAAGTCAATAGGGGAGGGGATGCTACGGCCGTCAGGAAACGGCATAACACCTAAGTTTATTCCTAAGGGTGGTTTCTCGGATCAAAGTGACTTTCCTACGAACACTAGATCTAACCACCTAGGAAGCAAAGTATAAGAGAAAAACGAAGAACAAGTCAAGAACCTAACCTTGGAGGTTTGAAGATCTGGCGAAAACTCGAACAAACTTCGGGAGTTTCTCTCTCTAGAAACAAAGGGGCAGCAATTCGACAACAGCAAGACACAAATGAGGAGGCGGCTTCGGAATGAGGGGATATTTATAGAGACCTTCCAACGGTCACTACACGTGGCGCCATCCCATTGGCTCCACCAACGGCCACCTCTCCCCCAACCAAAGGGCACCAATCCAAAATCACTCATACAGGCATCCCTACGGCCCAACTCAGCCTTACAAACAGCAAGGCATCGGCTGAATACCGCTACGGCCCAACTACTACAAGGTTCCAAAGCAGGCATCGGCCCACACACCCGATAAAGGGGAACGCATCGGCCTAAACTCAACACCCTCACAGCAACCCAAGGAGCCTTAATAGGCCGCTACGGCCGCTTGTGCGCGCATCGTCGGTGATAACCCTGGCATTGCGGCCTTCGTCCAAGGGTTCTCCCACAGGGTTACCTTGGACAGGTTCGCCTAAGGGTTGGAGTCACGACTAACGCACAGGTACCGGATCGGCTCAGTACTCCCTTGTGCCTCAGATGCTCTTCGGCCAAAGGAGTGGGGGACTGGGGGACTGTATCGGAAACAAGAAAAGGGAAGTGCAACGGCCTTAATACAAAAGGGTGCGCTACGGCTTGCCAACAACAAAAGAACTGGGGATCGCATCGGCTACAGAGCCCAGGAATTAGAACCCCAAGATAAAAAAAATCTAGCGCAACGGCTACGTACACTGAGAGGGCCGCATCGTCTCACCATAACAAAAACTCACAAGTCAAAACGCTTCGGCCGCATAACAAAAACGGAGGTGCGCATCGCATCGTCTACATAAACAGAATCAACCATCTTCATCTCATGAAAATAGGTCTTCGCTACGGCCAAAAGGATAGATGGGAGCTCTTCAACAACAACAAGATGACAATAAAAGCATGTCAACTTGTCCACACCAAAATTCATCACATCTACAGAAAAGAAAGCGCATCACCTCGTCTTCAAAAGCACTCCCACAGAGAGCGCATCGGCCCGCACCAAGGTCATGAATGCCCAAGCACGCTTCATCTACATCAAATAAGGGAACCGCTTCATCCAAAGTCGAAGCAGAAACTCTTCGGCCATCAGACACCTTAGGCCCACGCAACGGCCCGCCGGAAGGGAACAAGTACTCCCTTTCGCTTCGGCTTCACCTCAGCTCAGAGAGTGGGGGACTCCTGATAGAGTATATGGGCCTGGACCCCATAGCCCACATACTCAATGGCCCAAAAGACACCAGCGGGACACCCGCATCGGCCAGAGGCATGTAGCGTCCAAGAAAGAAGATATCGCCTGATTTATTTGGACGGCGTCGTCCATGGACCGCATCGTCCATGGACCGCATCGTCCATGGACCGCATCGTCCATGGACCGCATCGTCCGAACTTCGCCCGGACAGAATGTATTTTTCTATTTTATGTACTAAGTGTTGTACTCAGCCCATTAGTGGCCTTATTTGCCCAAAGAAGGCATAATTATTGTAATGGGCCTCCTAAGCCCAAGGCTAGGGGCCCAAATCCACATTTTTACCTATAAATAGACCCCAAGGGGCTAATTATAGGGGATCCCTTTCCAATTGGAGAAATATAATTACTCACTTTCTCTCTCTAGCTCTCACTTCTCTCTAGGATTAATACGCTATCACTTACACTTTATGATATTGAGATGTTGTACTTGCTTTTAAGAAGAAATGCAGTTTTTTGAAATAATTTCCTTTTCTAATTAATTAGATCATGATTGCAAATATATCCATCGATTATTTTCCCGTGCATATGCACGGGTACTGTAGATATTAAGGGGGAGTTTTCAATTGTCTCCTTCTCGGTGCCAAATGATGATAAAGCATTCTGAGTGCTTCAGTTGAGGGGGAGCACAGAGAGAAAAGAAAAGAAAGAAAGAAAGAAACAGATCAATGAGAGATATGTCTCAATGGCCTAGTAAACTCAACTAAGCCTGTTCAAGGGACAAAGCCGAGAGTGACTGAGTAATTGAGTGAACAATATGAAGGTGAGGAAGCACAATGCTCCAATGAGCAAGAAAACAATAATCAACGATGAGTCTGCTACCGTGACTTCGCTATCAGTCGATGAATCAACCATAGTCACTCAAATACTACAAACAATCACCATAGGTTCAAGACTGATTTAGTCAGATCTCAGGTAGCAGTTGTTGCATCTTGTCCAAACAGCGCATGCACAACCCTTCCCTAGACTACTCATTTCTCTCGCAATAGATAGATGTGTAATGAAATTTCACGAGAACATCATCTCTTATCACCGTCTTCTTCTAGGGTGACTGATACTGACTACAGTGACTACAACACTGAAGTTTCATTGATCACGTCATTGAAATAGTGCATTACACATTATTGATACATATTCACACCATATTCATTAAAATATACTACATATTTTATTTATTTAAACATATTTTTTTTGATCATATTTATTTAAACATAATTACACAATCCTTAAAAAAACATAATTACACAAAGATCATAAAATGAACCTAATTACACAAGGGTGTCTCAGGCGATTTCCGAGAACCAGACCTAAAAAAAAATGTGTCGTCTCCAGCCCTAATAAATGTGTCGTCTCCAGACCTAATAAATGTGTCGTCTCCAGCCCAATTCTCACACAAACGTAGATTGCAGGTGCAGCGTAGAGAGAGCAAAGATGAGTGGAGGAGCAATAAGGAACAAAGTGCAGAGGAAATTCAAAATGAGGGGCTACACTCTCAAAGTGGATGCCCTGTCGGAGGTCCTCTCGTTCCTTGACCGTTTCCCGTCCGACTCCCACGACGAAGCACTCGACCTCCTTCTGGACGAGCTCCACCACCTTTCCCGTCCGTACTTTTAAACACTCCAGTTGAATATTTCTGCTCAAATCGACCTGATTATTCATATCAGTTTAATTCGACTGCATTTTGATTTGTCTCCGCAGTGAAATCTGCGATTTTGGACAAGGAGCCTGTGCACAAAGTCGTGAGCCTATTACTGGAAGCAGAAGCTTCCGTCGAGGAAAATCCTAGCAGCTCCTGCTCCCCTGCATCAGCGCTTCGAGTCATTGATGCATTTGATGCCCCAAAATTGAGATATGATCCAGTCAGGGCCGTTTTTTAGGGGGTTCAATAGGTTATCCAGAACAGGGCCCCCGAATTTATGGGGCCCCAAAATTTTAAATTTCTTTTAGTATTATATAGTACGGAGTAATATTATATATTAATACTAATAAGTAAAATACAATTAGTAATGAAGAAAAATAAAGATGCATGATTTTTTCGTTGGTCCATTTACTCTTTTAAATTCTTTTTAATGAGTATATAATTGATTTGAGTATAACCACTACAACATATTTACCTTTTTCCTACATGTTATCTTTGTATGCAAAGGTCATTTTTTGTAGTCTCAATTCTTTCCCAACAAATTTAATTTGTGGACATATTTGTAGGGCAAAGCTTGAAGCAAAAGAGTTTAGCCCACAAATAGTGACACTTTGTATGGACATATATAAGAAGACAAATCTTAAGAATACAAATTAAATTTGTGTGTATAACTCTCTTGTCACAAATGTATTTATGGAGACACATTATTTATGCCCACAAATTATATTTCTAGGGAAATACTTTAGTACACAAACAATATGTATGTAGACAAATATGAAGTGGTAGGAATGTAGGATAAACACTTGTGCCGATACCGAAAAATCTTACGAACATCATAATTTAATTAGAGCCAAATATCTATGAACACAAGATATATGCCCAATGTCTCCATACATTTAAACGAATCAATTGTATAAGGAAGAATATTCATTACAAAATACATGATAAATTTAAACTTAACTTTGCTTCATTAAAATTACAACAATTAAGAGAGACGTTTGAGTATAAAAGAGCAACAACTCAATATTTAACATCTAAAAAATATTATTCTAATTAAAAGTTCTACTCCTTGCTATGCTTATCTTCAATTCCACCTCAAGTGTGTCAATCTTGTGTTAGAGAAGTATGGCAAGCCCACTATGCCCCAATATTGAGTAGAATTGTTGTTGCATAGCATTGGTTTTCTTGGATAATCTTTGCCTCTCACCACTCAAGCCATGATATGGAGATGTTTCCTTTCTAACCACTTGGTCTCCATTTGATCCCAATCAAATGCTTGCTCTAATTCGCCATCATTCTTCTGCACTCAACCGTGATGCATACTGGTCAATAACTCAAAGAGTATACCAGGTGAAGTACCCTATTCACCAAGCAACTTTGTTAGGGTATACAAATTATAAGATTGTTAGATAACTCACAAAAACATGTTCTAGCACCATGATCTAGAAGTATAAAATTCACAATATTTCTTATCAAAACTAGAACCAAGAGTCAACCCATGAATTGAGAAAAACATGAACCCATCACGTTACTCAATTTTAATACACTTATTATAGGAAAGAGCAAACAATACGCTTTATACAAGTTCAGATCTTTCTATGGTTAGTATATCTTTAAATAATTTATACAATCTAACTTTATTACAGTATCATTCAACTACCATTTTCTGCAATATTGTACTTACATAGTCCTATCAATAGCACAAAGTAACAACACTCAATAAGGATTACTCCGTATATGGTATACACTACACATGACACGCATATACTTTATAGAATATAGATATTATTTGCTTGTGCCTGGTTTTGGTTTAGGATTATTGTCAAACACTTTAGCTGCATAGACTCACAAACAGGAATCAGAATAGCAGATTAATAAATTATTAAATTCACCTACACTCTAAAGATTGGGACATTTGTTTAACAAAAAAAGCAGGACATTAAATGATTGGATTCTAGATTTCAAATCATCGGGACATTAACAAATCCTTTAGAAAAGAATAAAGGGCACAAACAGGCTCATGAGAAAACTGGTAGAAAATTTGAAATCGCTTCAATTTCTTTGAAGGAAAAGTTTCGTAATGAAGGATATTGATCTAATAAACAGAAGAGGACTCAACTCCTCTGGGTCAAGCATGGTGGGAAAATTACAACGTCACAATATCCCGATTCAGAATGATTAATCGTCAACTAAGATCTGTATATAAATAAACAATCCGTAGATCTCATATTGAATACCCACTAAGGGTTTGTTTGCAAATGCTTGGGCTTAAATAAAAGTACTTTTTGGGAAAAAGTGATTAGTAGTAAAAGTTGGTAGTGTTTGGTAAAATAAGTGCTTTTTGTGTAATAGAAAAAGTAAAAAGTAGATTCTACACGAAAACCGAGAAAGTAAAAGTTGGTAATGTTTGGGAAAATAAGTGTTTTTTTCTTAGAAAAAAGTCACAATCACTTATTTTAAGTGATTGCAAACAGAGCCTAACAAGGAGATAAGAGACGATGATAGTCCAATAAGAAGATGGATAATACCTGAACTTGATCTGAGGAAGAAAGAATTGCGATTCCGCACAAGGACGGCGTGCTGTGTGCGGTTAGGGCAAAACAGATCGTGTTATTCTAGTTTAGACTTAAGAAATAAATTCTAGAAAGTGCGAGGGAAATGAAAAACTTAAATCGTTTCAAAATAATTCATCTCGCGGCTCTTTACGATTCCAGAAGGCGTCATTATAGTCTGTCCTTTTTAACCTATTTTTGTTATTTTGTAATGTTAGGAGGTTTATTAATCAAATTTTTCACTACATATGTAATGTTTGATTTTCGCCACTAAATTGTGCAATAAAAAGATAAGATTGAAATTACTTTTCTTGATGTATTAGCTGAAGTTACCGTAAAAGATTATTTTAGTTATTTTCATTAAAAAAAACTTTTCTATGAGTAAAATATATTTTAATTATATTTTTCAAAAGCAAAATCAGCCAATCTAGGCACCTCAATTAGAATTTCATAAATTTCATCAGAATCAGTCGATTCAACTTATTTTAGTATTACAAACTCTTTATTTAACTATTTATGATTTATGTTATATATAAATTATATATGTACGACGTAGTATAATATAATAATCTAACTTCTTGTAAATATATTGATTAGAAGTACACTTTACAATTTCTTGTAAATATACTTTCCACGAGCAGTAAATATATATACAATTGAACAAGATTTACAATTCCAATTGATTCGGTACTTTTGGGGAAAAATGATATTTAGCAATCGCCTTACGATATTTTTGTGGGAAAAGTGCAAAGGAGACAAAATATTTTTTTGTGGGAAAAGGAAACTTCAAGCTGCAAAGAACTTTTGTATGTAGAGATATATTTGTAGGGAAAATACCATCCCGACAAAATGTAAAATTTGTGGGGGGAAAAGGCATTTAACGACAAATTTATTTTTGTATGGACCAATTTTGTGGGCTAAGCATAAATTTCTAGTAGTGAACTATTTGGATTGATTGTTTTTAAAAAATTATACGGAGTATTATTAATTTGGGGCCTCGATTTTACATTTAAAACCGGGGCCTCCAAATTCATTAGACGGCCCTGGATCCAGTCAAGAAAATCTTCTATGAGTACGGCAACAAATCATGCCAATCATTTGTTAATTTTTATTTTGATATTTCGTTCGACCCCAAGTACATCTGCGTATCTAATTTAAAGTTTATCTCTCTGTTATTTATTGTCACTTCAATTTTCAGTATGATTATGCAGCTGCCATGGTAGATATATTCGGACATTATGGTTTCCTTTAAATAGCAAGTTGGAGTTTTTTAAATTAGTGTTTCAAATAAACTATACCTAATTACATATCTGTATGAGAATGCCTTATACAACCATATCTTTATGTTTTGATTATGTTTTTCTTTAATGTACATGAATTAGTGGTGTTGTGATATGAAGCTTCTTCCTTTTTTCCTAACTGTCTTACACTTCATGGTTAAGTGCACTGTATGGTTGTACCCCAGGTACTGATTCTTAGAGAATGTATTGGTTCATGTTAGCCGACCCCAATATCTTTTGGGACTAAGGCTTGGATGTTGTTGTAGAGAATGTATACTTAAATGTTTTTTAAAAAGTGTTGTCATATACTCATATACAATTCCCTTTGCTACTTAAATGACTGGGTTTTGTTTCCATTCTTATTATCAACTTATACTAAAGTGTGAACATTAAAACTGGAAAACCCGTGATTGTCAATCACATGGACGTTCTTTGGTTTTTAGGCATGCAGGGAGGCTTCCAATTCATGGTGATGCCTCTGCAAAAGCCACCTTATACAAGGACAGATTCCTGATGTCTTTCCAAAAGCTTTCTCGTGATCCTCGCTTTTCCAAACCTGCTTTTGGCAGCACCATATCTGAGTACGGCAGCTGCGAGGTAAGCAGTTATGAGATGCTCCCTCCCGGAATAGGAAACACACATAAATAACGGATACGCTAACTTCAAATTCAGCTTCTGATAATTTTGCTTATAGTAATAAATTTGATGTTGGCCATTGGCAGATATCTCCAATCCAATCCCTGGTTGGGCAGATAGGAAGAAAATGGGTTATGGGTGTAATATCTCAATTGGAAGATGGTCATTTCTTCTTGGAAGATCTTAATGCAGCGGTGGAAGTCAATTTATCTGAATCAATATCCTTTTTCCCTCTTGAAGCTCATCCTTCATGTAGCTTTTTCATGAAAACGTGTGTCCTCGATAGAAAGGATAATTCGAATACACAGAATGGAGTACCTAAATAGCAACCACTGTAGACAGAGAAATAAAACATTCAGCTAAAAACCCTTCGTAATTCTATTTTTTTTGTAATCCATTGATTCTTAATTTCTACTTTGCATCATCATCAAATTCCATCTATTTATTTTCTTTCACTTGAACTTACTGTTTATTTTATAGTTGAAGTTGACACCAAGATGTGAATTTTCCTTAACAAGGTATACAAAATAACAACAGGATTTTTTTGTAGAAAACACAATTGTCCTAGCCGAAGGTGAAATGCAGCTGGATGGTGTTTTTAAGGTCTGATTTCCTTTCTCGTCTTGTACATGTCTTAAATTTACTTTATTAGTTTGCTTTGTTTTGCATATTGTGAATATAAATTGCTTTATTGGACAATCCCAATTTTTAACTTCAGTTTTAATACTCCGTATTTGATTTGAAAATCTATTCTGATGAAAATAGTAAGGACCCTTTTCACATACTGAAACCGTTTGAAGGCAATAGATTTCCATATGTGAGCTTACATGTACAGCGTGTAGGTGGAATTTATAGATGCTGCATTCATAATAATTCTATTGCTGTTTCGTCACACTGATTGTAGGCGGATAAGTTATGGTTCAAATTCTTTGATGTTATACATATGGAGTATGGTGGTTTTCTTTTTACTCCAGGGGAGTCTCGGGGAGGGGGGTTGGGGGGTTCAGCAATAATCAGGGCTGAAACTCATTCCATTGAGTTTCGAACCCGAGACCTTCCGTTAGGGAGAGTGAGTCGGCGACCAACTGGGCTCGACCGCTTCCTCTGGTGGAATTTATAGATGCTACATTCATAGTTATTCTATTGCTGTTTCATAATACATTTGTCTTGCTACTGTTCGACCAACATTATTATTCAGTTAAATGTTGTGTTCCTTGAATTTTATTATTTCTTTCTTTTGCTTCTCTTGATTACTAATTTGCTGATAATTGTTATGATAGGTTAGGACATGTGGGTTTCCTCCTCTAGAAGACCGAGAAAAGTCCACGTCATTTTTTTCAGGGATTGACTTCTTTGGTGGTGGTATACTAACAAATGAGGAAAATGTATCCTTTACAAGCTTCAATAACATCTAATATAGTACTACTAACAAATTGAGTAATATTTATAACACCTGTCAAATGTTCTTATAAATTTTGTATGCAAATTTTCAAATGCCACACTGCCCACACATCAAATTTTCTTAACCATTGAAATAGCTAAGACTTGCAGAGCTGGAAAAAAGAACTGTGAATGACATGTTTGTCATCCTCTCTGATATATGGTTGGACAATGAAGAGGTATAAAGTTTTCCTGTAAGTTTAGTTTTTTATTTTTTGTACTAAGAATTTTAAATTCTAATTCACTATTAACTTTTCCTTAGAGAAGACTGAGAAATCTCGAGATTATCCTTAGTGGTTATGAAGATGTAGAGGTGGTTCCTTCATTATTTGTTTTTATGGGAAATTTCTGCTCTCATCCATGCAACCTCTCCTTCAAGTCTTTCTCAAGTCTCAGGTACATGTTAAGCTAATGTTGCTTTGTATGTCCAGTTGTTTCAGCCACTTGAGCTTACAATAAAAGTTAACAATCAACATAATGTCTAGGTCACAGTTTGGAAAACTTGGGGAACTTATTGCATCCCATCAACGACTGAAAGAGCATAGTCGGTTTCTTTTCATTCCTGGTCCTGATGATGTAGGTCTGTTGAATAAATCATCACATGTTTGTTTAGAATATCTTTAGGAAGCAAAATGCAGTTGTTAACTAATATCTTCTTGTTCAGGTCCTTCAACAGTGTTGCCTAGATGCCGTTTGCCAAAATACATTACAGAAGAACTTCAAAAGAATATTCCAACCGCCATATTCTCTAGCAACCCATGCAGGTGTACTTTATTGGATAAGTTGTGTTTAGTGGAGGATCTATTCTGACCCTAGTTCATACTAATACTTTTATTTTACTTGAGCATTGACTAACTCACACAACATAGTTTTTCTAGTGTCCAAGCAGAAAAGAAAGTTGATTATTATTACTCTATATCAAACGTTATTCACTTTCGTTTTTTGGGTAATCCCAAAAAGTTATCATTTCTTTTGAGGGAACAATTGTGTGCTTCATATTAATTTTTTTTGTTCTATTAAATGAATCTTAACCACACAATTCCACATTTCCACTGCATATAAAAGAAAATGGGAAGAACAAATTGGGATGAAGGGGGGATTCTTATAATTACTCTTGTTGTTTTTCTTGTTATTCATTTGAGAACTCATTTGCGAGGACCTCCATAATGTCTTGCTATCACAATAGATTCAGAAATGCCCCTAAGACTTGCTTTGACTTGATCTAAAGAAAAATACTTATTACAGCTTTATGATTATGGTGTTTTTTTAAATTTTTTGTGCTCTATGTGTTGAAAGCAGAATCAAGTTTTACACGCAAGAGATTGTATTTTTCCGGCAGGATATGCTTTACAGAATGCGCAGGTCATGCATAATGCCACCTTCTACCGACGAGACCAGCGATCCATTTGAGCATGTAAGTATTATTTAACTATCCTCGTTTATGCATAGATACCCTGTATCATAAATTATAAGAATCCATTTGACAATGTGATGTTTTTTTTTTGCTTGCTGCAGCTTGTTGCTACTATTACTCATCAAAGCCATCTATGCCCCCTCCCTCTCACTGTGCAACCCATTATATGGAATTATGATCACAGCCTCCACCTTTACCTGTCTCCACACACGGTACTTCGTATTCCTACCTGAATTAATTATCAAAGACACTCATTCGATTTCCTTGACGATTTAGTAGCCTTTCAGATGGGTGTTGTGTAAAATTTGAAAGTTGATGAATAGGTCAGAGTTTAATAATGTATTGGGCTCCTTATGACTTTGACTGCTGACTACACTGGGCCCTTATGACACTCAAGCCAAACCTTCTCCTTGAACAACAAACTCGTACAATATAAGTCACTAGCCAATTCTTTCTTAGCTTCTTAGAGATACTTTAGTCTGATGTAATGTGGTTATGATTCATAAAACTTCTTTTACCATCAAATAATAAATACTTATAATTGATTACATGGTAAAACCTTATTCATTCCCAAAAAAATGATCACCACCAACTTTCCACTCATTCTTAAACAAATAACATGATAAATAAAATGCAGCGTCTTTATCAATATTACCAACTTGAAATAGAGTTACGTTTTTTGTTGTAAATTACCTAATTACCTTAAAAGAGAAATCATGACCCCGAGGATGAAACGGCCCTTTTTTAAGGTAACTACGACGTACCTCGTCTTAAACATTAGGATGAAAATCAGCATGTTGTTCATGCATATTATAAGCCAAATTAGTTTCAATACTTCATTTATTAAAGACAAATCCTTTGAATTAACACCTGAACTACTCTCGATATTCCGAATTTTTTTAAATCTAGATACATTACTAAATTTTTTTATCATCCTAAATCGTAAAATATTGAAAAAAAAATTCATAGATAAAAATTTGCAGGGACGGAGGTCTGAAGGGAGATACGATGGTACTGATCGATTTGCTTTGGTCTGCAGTTAGGGATTAGTAGGGGTTAAAAAATGGCGTACTAAAGTAAGAAGCTAAAAAAAACAAAAAACACGCTGTAAGAGCGGGAATCGAACTCCATATCTCTGGTGGCTCAAGACTCTAAACCCACGCATGATCTGACTAGTCTGCGGCAGTCTTTGTGTCCTTGCTTCGCATTTGTTTTATATATACATTTACTAATTAATTTTGTAAATAATATTGATAAGAACAGAAAAATAAAATCAACGGGGTAACCCGTTGCCCAAAATAATCAACGGCTGGATCCGTTGCCCAGAGCTAAATAGCTAAAACCAATATTATTAATGCCTTCTTTGAATAAGCCTAGGCAAGGGGTTTATATAACCCTTACATCCAAAACTGAATAGGAAACTAAATCCTAGTAAGAAACATAATAGGAGTCCTAATTAAACCATTCAAGGAAACTAAATAGAAATAGGAAACCTCTAATTAATAGAAGTCCTAATTAAATCATACTAGGAAACAAAATAAATTAGGAAACAAAATAAAAGGAATAATTAAAATTAATTAAATTGCTCGTAGCCAGCCCACGAAGGTGGGCTCAAGCCCGTCCCGCCCCATGCTCTTCCCGCTTCATATCAATCCATCCTCCTTCAAATTAACCTTGTCCTCAAGGTTGAAAACTCGCGGATCGGGAACTGAAATTTCCAGACATAGTATAGACTGGAAAATATCCTTCTTCTCTTTCCAGGACCTTTTCTGGCCGGTTATTTCACAGAATTCATGCTGCTTGAGGTCCAACTCTTCATCCTCCTCAGCTATCATTACCCGCAACTGCTTAAAGGGACAGTCATGTGTTGGTGTAAATGGTTTCTTGCACCTAAAGCATAACCCTTTCGCCCGCAGTTCTGCAAACTCTTTCGGCGGAAGTCGAGTGAACTGAGAGCGTGTCGTAGACTGCCCAGACAACCCTGACTTCGTCCCCAGAGGCTGTCCAATATCTTTCGCAAAGCTGCCCTCCGAACCCTGTAAGCTGCCACCAATGGCAGTCAACGGGGAACCTGTGTTTGCCCTTAAAAGGCTGCTAGAACGTACCCCTGATGAATGATAATTCAGGCTGCCACTTTCTCCACTTTGGACGGACAGATTATACTCCACTTCGCGAGCTAATTCCATAGCCATCTCCAGGTTGTTTGGTCGGAGCAATCGCAACGAGCTTCAGATTATCTCTTCTCATGTAATATCCCAAATAGTGCTCATCGGGTAACCCTAGAACTTGGCTTGCTAGCTGAACAAACAAGATATTGTAATCTTCTATAGACCCAATTTGCCTGACTCCGGACAATCGTTCATACTTATTCCCCTGAAATCGAGAATCAAATCTGTCCACCAAGGCTTGCTTGAAATCTGCCCAAGTCATCCCAGGCCTGCGCGATCTCAGCCAGGTCACCCAGTAAAGCGCTCCTCCTTCCATAGCTACCATCGCGGCAGCCACCTTCTTTTCCGGTAAAGTGTTGTGTAATTCGAACTGTTGCTCTACCCGAGCGATCCACCCAATTGGGTCTCCCCCATCGAACGACGGAAGTAGCGTTATAGTTGGATTGCTCAGCACGCCTTCTCCATGCGGCTCGGTTGCCGAGATTCGACCCACGTCATCCGTGGCTTTCTTCGGTGTGACCGGCGGGACCATCGCCTGGGTCAACGCTGCTAGTGAGGCGATGATCTCCGACAGCTTGCCACCATGCTCTGCCTGTTCGGCCCTTATCCGGGTCACTTCTTCTCTCATACGAGTTTGTTCGTTCTCCAGCTCTGTCAATCGATCATTCTGAGATCTCGTCATCTTGGCAGGACGGGATCCGGCAGGTCGGACCAATTGATAAGAACAGAAAAATAAAATCAACGGGGTAACCCGTTGCCCAAAATAATCAACGGCTGGATCCGTTGCCCAGAGCTAAATAGCTAAAACCAATATTATTAATGCCTTCTTTGAATAAGCCTAGGCAAGGGGTTTATATAACCCTTGCATCCAAAACTGAATAGGAAACTAAATCCTAGTAAGAAACATAATAGGAGTCCTAATTAAACCATTCAAGGAAACTAAATAGAAATAGGAAACCTCTAATTAATCGAAGTCCTAATTAAATCATACTAGGAAACAAAATAAATTAGGAAACAAAATAAAAGGAATAATTAAAATTAATTAAATTGCTCGTAGCCAGCCCACGAAGGTGGGCTCAAGCCCGTCCCGCCCCATGCTCTTCCCGCTTCATATCATATATATAATATATAGGTAAATTTTTCGAAATCCACGGGGTCCCAGGACCCCGTGGGACCCTTAGTGGGTCCGCCACTGTAACCAGGTTTCAAGATTTTCTTCCCCAACTTAACTGCACTTTTCTTTACTGTCACCCCCAGCTTTGCATCACATTGTTTGAACATGTACTCTTCAATTGCAATAAACTGTGGATCATCCTGCACCCAAGATTTTGTCAAAGCCCCCAGATTTTTTTCGAGACTTCCAGCACCAGTCACATGATAAGAACAGGAAAATAAAATCAACGGGGTGAACCGTTGCCCAGATAATCAACGATAAATAAATACCATTGCCCAGAGCCAAAAGGCTAAACCAACTTTATTCCAAGATCAGCAAGAATGAATCCTAACAAGGGGTTTAAATACCCATCTACTAACTCTTAAACTAGGAAACAAAATCCTAGAGATCCTAATCAACTCCAACTAGGAAACAGAATAATAAAGATTCCGATCAACTTCAAATAAGAAAGAAATAATAGAAATCCTAATTAACTCCTAATAGGAAACAAATATTAGAAATCCTAATTAACTCCAAAAGGAAACAAATCAGGAAAAATAAAAAGAATAAATATTAATTAAACAGTTCGGAACCAGCCCACGGAGGTAGGCTCAAGCCTGTCCCGCACTCCCGCCTTCGGGAAACCCACAAGGGCTTCTTCCCCTCTTCTTTCAAGCCCAAATTCTGATTCATATCACCACACCCTTTTCCTTCACAGATTATCCTTCACAAAACATAAAATAACCCACACCAGTTTCCTGCAGAATCTGAGTCATGGTTTTCAGTGATATCTCCATGGAATTCAAGTGTGGATCCCCTTGAATCTGCTGATCTACCCCCTGAACCTTCCATTTAATACTCTGCTTCTGAATGTTTATCTCCACATCCCCCAAAGTAGTCAGTCACTCCATGCCCAACACTAAATCAGTTCCTTCTAAATTTAACATATAGAACTTTTGCTTTATGTTAGTACCCTGCATACACAAAGTCAGATTCTCACATGGACCATTGTTGGAAACCTTCTCTCCATTCCCAATTTGAACCTTGTACCCTGGGGGTGGTAGTATAAGGTAGTTCCAGTTGCTTCACCGGTTGCTTCACCAGGTTTTGGAAAATGAAGTTGTGGGTAGCCCCACTGTTAACGAGTACAGCAACCTCTGTCTTCCCTTCAGCCCATTCTAAACTCCCATTGACCTTCAAAGTCCTCAGAGAAGGTATCCCTTCCTTACTCATAACAGAAAGCTGCATGGACTTAAATTCCATGGTAGTTCCTTCTTCAGCTTTAATTTCCACCTCTGCACCTTCTATGTCTTCCTCATTATTAGAATCTTCCACCATTATGAGTTTATAATTCTTTAATTTGCAAGAGTGTGCTTTGCTCCATTTTTCTCCACACTTAAAACAAAGTCCCTTCTTGCTCCTGTCCAGATATTCTTCTTGTGACAGTTGTGGCCCCACCCTCCTGATGTCTGAGGGATTTATTTCTGTCTCCTTTTCCTCGGGAGTAAACCAAGATGGGTTACTCTTGTTTCCTGCAGCATCCTTCCCACTTGTACTGGGCCATGAACTACTCAACTACCCGATTTGGACTTGTATCTTTCTCCCCAAACTGCAGGTTTATAAGTCACAGGTCCCTTATCTCTCCCAGCCACCTTTTCTTCACCTTTACCCTTCAGATAGATAGCCTCATTTCTATTCTCAGCCAACAGTGCCATGTCCATAATATCATTCAAAGAAGTGGAGTTATGTAACTTCACTTCAGCTTTAATCTTAGTCTTCACCCCATTAAGGAAAATTCCCCTCAGAATCTCCATATCTACATTAATTTGAGGAGCCATCACCATTTCAAATTCATCTCTGAATTCCTGCACACTTCCAGTCTGTTTCAGGCTTAGCATAGGTCCATATGGATTCTGGTATGTACCGGGATTCTTTGCGTCACGGGAATAAAATAAAAATGATAAATGGATAGGGGATGTGTAAATTTGGGGAGTTTTCCTTCTCCTTGGTTTCTTCTTAATTTTTCTTCGATATCTTATTAGCATAACAAAGCTCCCTTTTATAAGAGGGACTACATGCAGATAACAAGGGAAGGGAAATCCTAGAAAAGAACTTCCTAAAATAGATTAAATAATGAAGGTATCAAAATCAAATCATAATAAACTCAATCAAGCAAATCAATCAGATATTACTCCTCATTATTCTACTTGATTGCTCTGTTTATCTTTCCATAATATTATATAGTAGCATGCATCAGATTCTGAATGAGATCCAGTTGGAAAACCCGTGATTGTCAATCACATGGGCATTCTTTGGTTTTTAGGCATGCAGGGAGGCTTCCAATTCATGGTGATGCCTCTGCAAAAGCCACCTTATACAAGGACAGATTCCTGATGTCTTTCCAAAAGCTTTCTCGTGATCCTCGCTTTTCCAAACCTGCTTTTGGCAGCACCATATCTGAGTACGGCAGCTGCGAGGTAAGCAGTTATGAGATGCTCCCTCCCGGAATAGGAAACACACATAAATAACGGATACGCTAACTTCAAATTCAGCTTCTAATAATTTTGCTTATAGTAATAAATTTGATGTTGGCCATTGGCAGATATCTCCAATCCAATCCCTGGTTGGGCAGATAGGAAGAAAATGGGTTATGGGTGTAATATCTCAATTGGAAGATGGTCATTTCTTCTTGGAAGATCTTAATGCAGCGGTGGAAGTCAATTTATCTGAATCAATATCCTTTTTCCCTCTTGAAGCTCATCCATCATGTAGCTTTTTCATGAAAACGTGTTTCCTCGATAGAAAGGATCATTCGAATACACAGAATGGAGTACCTAAATAGCAACCACTGTAGACAGAGAAATAAAACATTCAGCTAAAAACCCTTCGTAATTCTATTTTTTTTGTAATCCATTGATTCTTAATTTCTACTTTGCATCATCATCAAATTCCATCTATTTATTTTCTTTCACTTGAACTTACTGTTTATTTTATAGTTGAAGTTGACACCAAGATGTGAATTTTCCTTAACAAGGTATACAAAATAACAACAGGATTTTTTGTAGAAAACACAATTGTCCTAGCCGAAGGTGAAATGCAGCTGGATGGTGTTTTTAAGGTCTGATTTCCTTTCTCGTCTTGTACATGTCTTAAATTTACTTTATTAGTTTGCTTTGTTTTGCATATTGTGAATATAAATTGCTTTATTGGACAATCCCAATTTTTAACTTCAGTTTTAATACTCCGTATTTGATTTGGAAATCTATTCTGATGAAAATAGTAAGGACCCTTTTCACATACTGAAACCGTTTGAAGGCAATAGATTTCCATATGTGAGCTTACATGTACAGCGTGTAGGTGGAATTTATAGATGCTGCATTCATAATTATTCTATTGCTGTTTCGTCACACTGATTGTAGGCGGATAAGTTATGGTTCAAATTCTTTGATGTTATACATATGGAGTATGGTGGTTTTCTTTTTACTCCAGGGGAGTCTCGGGGAGGGGGGTTGGGGGGTTCAGCAATAATCAGGGCTGAAACTCATTCCATTGAGTTTCGAACCCGAGACCTTCCGTTAGGGAGAGTGAGTCGGCGACCAACTGGGCTCGACCGCTTCCTCTGGTGGAATTGATAGATGCTACATTCATAGTTATTCTATTGCTGTTTCATAATACATTTGTCTTGCTACTGTTCAACCAACATTATTAATCATATGTGGACATTTTTGAAGTGGAACTGTATGGTAACATGAAATTCATATGTAGTACGGAGTATCTGTTAAGTCCTGATCAAATTGAATCACTTGTAAATGACCACATATACACATAACTAAAAGAATCATAATAACAATAAAGAGCAAAGTGAATGAAACTTCATGAAGAGTTTATCCCACATAGGCTAGATTTGAAATAAAAAAGTATGTAGTAATATATAAGATCTTGGTTTAGCCCTATCAAGTTTAGGGGAGCTGTAGTGTACTATCTAGCACTCAAGTTATCCCTTCCAGAATGAGCTGAGACGTGTGTAAGTGTTTCACATCTGATGCTTACCATATCTAAAACTAGTACGCAGTATATAAGTATGGGAGCAATCTTAGTTCTTAAGTTTTTCTTTGTGCGAGTTAAACCCAGCACAACAAAACTACAACATATATTAGAAAGAACTATCATGTCCCGTCCATATCAATTAGAACTTGTTTGAGTTTAAGTTCTTTTAACTTGCCTCATTTATGGATCAAGATTCAAACTTTGTTTGCAAATATGTGTGTGCAGAGTTGATGCTGTTGGGGTTCATGTCATTGCTATTGACTGTGTTCCAAGGTCGCATAAACAAGATAGGTGTGCCTCCCAATACAATGCATCACATGCTCCCCTGCCCTTTAGCTCAGGAAGAAGCCTTTTTAGCTGCTGAATTGGCTCCTGTTTCCCATGACGAAGAGTTCCATAGCTGGAAGTTGCCTCCTGAGCGAGTACCAGGCACTGGTTATTGCGTTGCGAAGGTAAAAAAAGTCTTTTTTATCTTATGTGTTGTAGTTCGGTTGTGTTGGGTCTAACACACACCAAAAAAATATCAAGAACTAAGATTCATCCCATGCTTATGTATTAGTTTTAGATATGGTAAACATCCAATGTCAAACACTTAAATGCATCTGATCTCATGCTGGACAGGATAACTTGAGTGTTAGAAAACAAGACAAGTACACTACAAAGTCATGATGAGTTACCCAAGATCTTATGTGTTGGCTTATTTTTTCATATCTAGCCAATGTGGGATGAACTCTTAAAGAAGTTTCTTTCACTTTGTTCTTTATTGTTGTTATGGTTCTTTTAGCTATGTGTATATGTGGTATAAGCCAACAGTAAACCTAGAACTTAGAATTGTATATAGCTAAGTGCTTTTCCTTTCATAAATATTAGTCATTTCAGCTAAATAATCGTTACAAAACTGCACTGAGTAGAGCTTATATTTCAAGATGTTTTTTTTTTGCTTCATCCTTAGACTGTGCCACTGGTCATAAGTCAGGATTGTTATTTCACTAGGGGAGTCAAATATACTTTTTTACGCTGGTTCAGCCTAACAATGCATACAGTACATGTTTTTGCAGCATAAAGTTCCATTACTATCTCTAGAAGCATTACACCATCTCCACATGTTTAACTAGGCATCTGCTAGTTAATTGTTACATTTTTCATTAAAGCATAAAACTAGTTAATTGTTACTTTTTTCATTAAAGCATAAAACTAGTTAATTTTTACATTTTTCATTAAAGTATAAAAGTAGTTAATTGTAACATTTTTCATTAAAGCATAAAACTAGTTAATTGTTACTTTTTTCATTAAAGCATAAAACTAGTTAATTGTTACTTTTTTCATTAAAGCATAAAACTAGTTAATTGTTACATTTTTCATTAAAGTATAAAAGTAGTTAATTGTTACATTTTTCATTAAAGTATAAAACTAGTTAATAGTTACATTTTTCATTTCCCTATTATTTAATTTGTTAATTGTTGCATTCATCATAAAAGTAAAAAACTAGTTAATTATTAATTGTTGCATTAAAGTATAAAAGTAGTTAATTGTTACATTTTTCATTTCCCTATTATTTAATTTGTTAATTGTTGCATTTTTCATAAAAGTAAAAAAACTAGTTATTTGTTAATTGTTGCATTAAAGTTTAAAACTACTTAATTTTATTAGCAAGTGGATTTTTGGAAATTTGCTATAATTTTATTAGTCGCATTTTATTATTTCTATTGTACTCATATTAAAACATTTGATATAATATGATATTTGTTACATTTTAAAGATGGACCGTGGCAGACATTCCGTAAATATGGGTAATCTCCAACGCAATCGAAGGAAGGAGATTGCGACAAGTCATCCTAGTTTACGCGAAGGCAAAGGTAAAGGGCGGGCCGGGTCTTCTTCTCAAAGTCGAGAAGATTTTGATGACGGATACCAAAAGCGAGATGAGGATGCGATGTCCGACGAGCAACTACAACAACTATTGGCGCAAAATGATGGTCGCTTTTTTCAACAACAAAACATCTCAGAGTCCATTGATGAAGAGGAGCTCGAGGATGACAATGTGGAGGAGGACGAGGGGGGCGACGGGACTCACGTCACCCCGGATGATGAGCAAGAGTTGGAGGACGAGGGCGGTCCATCCCAAGTTGGTAAGAAATCTAAATCTCCTATTATAGAAAATAATTTTACAAAGAGGAAAGACCCAACAACCGATAAATGGTACGCAAGTTGTGATCATTGCAAGGAGTATAGCTTGGAACTTCCGGCGAATATGGGAGCCTCAAAAGGCATCTTAAGTCCGCGCACTCTGTGGAGTATGTGAAAATAGACAAAGGCAAGGGGAAGCAAACTCAAATATCGAGGTTTGCAAATGACCAACCTTTTGGCAATTTCTCATACACTGATGCACAAAATTTGACTGGTATAGCTAACTTACTTGTTGAAAAAAATTTGCCTTATTTGTTTTCTGAAAGTCTTGCTTTTAAAGATTATACACAAACTAGTTTAAATCCTCAATTTAGAAGTTATTGTAGCAAAACGGTTAAGAAAGAAATTATAAGGCTTTATCGTGCGGAAAAGGATAGGTTACAAAAAAAATTGCAAACTTTAATGGCCGTGTAACTATTTGTTCTGACATTTGGGAGGATACTAATCATAATTTACATTATTTGGGCCTAACTGCACGTTTTATTGATAATGATTGGAATTTGTATAAACGTGTTCTTGCTTTTCGTGAATTTAATGATCGTCACACCGCTGAGCATATTTATATTTTGATTGAACGTATTTTAACTGAGTATAATTTGATTGATAAAGTGTTTGCTATAGGTTTTGATAATGCTACTAATAATACTGTTACTATACGTAGATTGCGTGAATTGTGTGGTTCTAATACTTTGATGAATAGATTTTTTCATCAACGATGTGCATGCCATATTATAAATTTATGTGTGCAAGACGGTTTAACAGCGTTAGAAGATGCTATGAAGGTAGTCAAGGGGGGGATTAGACGTATTTGGGGCAATGGTCAACTTAATTAAAATGACAAAATTATTTAATTGAAAGAGGTGTGAAATATGTTGCTTTTCCTAAAGATTTGTCTATTCGGTGGAATAGTACTTATAAATTAATTAAAGTTCTTCTTAGATATAAAGAACATTTTCCTGCTTTTTTAAGACAATATGATAACTATATTTTAAACTCCGCTCACATCGACCCGGCAGGTGACCCGGCCCAAACCAGCACCGGGCGAATGACGGGCCAATTCCGGGCCCCCCATTCCAGGACCGGAGGCCTGACCAAGCCTAGGCCCGGCCCGGGCCCAAACAAGCCCGAGTCCAAGTCTAATTATAATCCATGCAAAAGTTTTATTAAGTTTTTTTCGTAAGTCTTATTAAGTTAAAATGTTAAACGTCCGTTTTCTATTTGAATATTGCCACAAGTCTATTTATAATAGCAAGTTATATTACGTACTTAAGAATGACGATATAATTAAAAGTGGAAAAATTATTATTTATTATTAGGCCACTATTATGAGTTTTTTACATGAATATTATCAAAAATATTTGGGGTTACAAAAATATGACTATTAATGAGGAACTCATACGGCACCATGGGAGTAAAAATAGGGTAAATAGTCATATTTTTGTTAGTGGGGTTTAAAGTAGTTATATTTATGTAATTTCCACTATTATCATGATCCATTTTATTATAACAATTCTGATTATCATCATTACTGTTAAGGAAAATGATTAAATAAACTATTCAGTCTATTCTACTATTTCCAAATTCCAATCTATTGTTTCAACACCTATAGTCCTATACTAAAATATGTTGATTCAGAATAATGGTATAGTGAAAAATTTTTCATTTTCAGAATAATTTATTTATAGCCACTTAAATAAGTAATATACTATCCTCCGTTCTCTTTTAATCGCAACATTGGACTTTTTGCACTATTCATACATTCTACTTTGACTATATTTTATTCATTAATGTATTATAAATTAATTTTTTTAAAAATACTACTAAATTCTTCTTATTCTAAATTTTCAAAATATGATTTTTTAAAATTTTTTTAGTAATAAAGAATGAAAGATATTAATGGTCAAACTTGTGTGTTGGCAAACGTGAAATGTTGACTGTTGCAATTAAAAAGGAACGAAGGAAGTATATTATATTAAAAAAAACTAGTTTTGATCATAAAAAACTAGTAAATGTAGAATGACAAAGTTCAAAGTAGGGGTGGACCCGGGCCGGTTCGGGCCTGGGCCCGAGCCCGAACCGCCGGTGGCCGGTTCCGGTTCCGGGCCAAACCGGGCCGGGCTGGGCCGGGCTAAACCGGCCCTTTTTTTTGGTTCTCTTATTTAACTCCCTACCCCTCCCCCTTCATCCCAAACTACCTCAAATGGCCTAAAATACCTAATCCAACCCAAAACTTAAAAAAATTTCAAAAAAAAAAAAAAAATTAAAATCCGGCCCGGACCGGGCCCGAACCGGCCGGGCCGGTTCACCTAAAGCAGGGCCCGAGCCCGGACCGCCCATCACCCGGGCCGGGCCAAACTGAACCGATGGACCCACCGGGCCCCGGGCCGGTTCCGGGTCGGGCCGCCCGGCTCGAGTCCACCCCTAGTTCAAAGTTTAACAGAAACTAAAATGTCCAAGTAATAACAATATAAGAGTAGTCATGTTAAGAAAACACATTGTGCACAAACCATCTCCCATTCTATCCAACAAGCTAACTGGAGTGGCTTGGGAACCAGAAAAAATGAGGTTCTGGTTTGCGGATAGAAGTGTCGAAGAAGAATATTCTTTCTTTGAGCAGAAAGGACAAAAGCTAAGAAGCTAAGAAGAAGAAGAAGAAGAAGAAGAAGAAGAAAGTTAGTGAACATAAAAAAAATTAGTAGATGAAGTACAAAATCAACTTAGGTATGGAAGTGACAACCTCTAATTTGATCATAAAAGTGTGGTAGGGATACAATCAAGTCCTGTGGCGTAGGATATGTGCTCCATCTACAACTCTCGTACAAAAATGTTTTTGCCATGTATAATCAAAACATTCCTTTAAAAGCTCAAATCTGCCAATCACATGACAGTGTTGTTTGCTTATAATTGAAGCCGTTAACTGTAAATTTTTCACATGAAAATATTACAAACTAAATAATATGAAGCATAGAGAAAAATTAAGTGATAAATAAATGTCCATTTGCAATAATCAACTTACCGATTCAAACTTGGGATTAGCCGGATAAGGATGACCGGTGTTCACATCATAAACCACATTATCACCACCGGCTTTCATTATTGTACAATATGCGTTAAACATCTCATTCGCATTCTTCAATGTTACGTATATCTAGGAAGTAATTTTTATAATTAAAAATATAATTATGTTGTATTGCACTACATGGTAAAAATAAACTTATAAAAGTAGTAAATACTAATTATATTAGTATTAGTAGTTAAAAGTTACTAACCTGAGCAAAGGTTAAATAAGACCTGGTGTGTTTAGCAAAAGATGTGAAGTTAGCAATACTTTCACAAGCATCCCTCTCATAATTGGGTTCTTTGTATGTTCTCTTCAATGATGTTTGCAATGTATACCAGCGAGCCGCTTCCAAAATTATCTTTGCTTTAGTCGAATGCAATGGAAAGCCATGATCCACCTAGCAAAATCGCTAACATTGAAATACTGAAAAAATGATATTACTTGTATGCAACCATTTAAAAATATACTTACATTTAAATTAAGAAAGTCGACGTGAGATGGTGTTGGTACTTGGTTCACAAGTTTGCTTTTTTTTTGCCACTTGGGTAAGAGATATTTCCATATTTGTCGACTCTTTAATCTTCTTTAGAATCCACTTGAATAAAATGAGATCCAAGCAAAAAATAATTAGTGACTTTCAAAAAGAAGAAGTATTATAAAAATTGATGAAAAGGACAAGTCAAGTACTAAACTCAAATCATGGAAAAAGGCCAACACATTTAGGAGCAGGTCTGACCCAATGCATCCTACCTATTCATATCACAGTGCATGCGATTAAGGACAATTACTTATCACAATTCACAATGGTTCTATCCTTGGTCCTTAAAAAGCACAATTCGATGTATATGTCTTTGTTCGTATCACGTAATTGATTTAAAAGTCTTATGCCACGTATTGCCAACTACACAAATAGTAGTTATAATAGAGTTTAATTTAAAGATGACACTATTGATTAAACTTTAAAGCCTTAAATTCGAACTTTGTAATTGTGATTTTGTGTATCTGGAGTGATAGGAACCCATTAGTATAACAATAACTAATAATAATAGAAGTATGTTAAATAATTGTGATAATGTAGCAAAGGGTTCTGGGCTAGGTATTAGTTAGTATATAATATAATATGTGAGATCACATATTATATACTTGTCTTCATGAGTGTTGAGGTTTATTCCTTCAACCTTCAGGCCCAACACGTAAGCCCAAAGATTTCGAGTGGAGTGCGTGTGAATAACTAGCCCAACAAGCAGATGATAGGGATCGAGAAAGGCAGGAAAGTAGCAAGTAAATGGTTAGGTATTATTATCCCTTAATAACTCCCTAATACAATACTTTTTGCTACTTTCCTGCCTTTCTCGATCCCTATCATCTGCTTGTTGGGCTAGTTATTCACACGCACTCCACTCGAAATCTTTGGGCTTACGTGTTGGGCCTGAAGGTTGAAGGAATAAACCTCAACACTGGCGCCGTCTGTGGGAAACTGAACTAAAAGTTTCCAAAAAACTCTCCCAAACAGCTACTAAATCTACCCAAAGCAAGCACGATGACAAGAAACAACCGCCAACGCGACCTCTCCGAGCAGCTGTCCCGCGGACGAAGCAACCGCGGGCAAACCACGAAACGTTCTGAGACGTTGGGGACAACCGGGGGAGAGGGTGGCCTCACAAACCTCATCCCCCATGAAGCCAGGCATGACCCTCGACTCATGAGGGAACTGGCGGAAACAATGCGCCGAATGGCGGACGAACAGGAGGCGAACGAAGAGGTGCATTCAGCCAACACCATCTGGACGCCCATATCGCCTGTCCGCCGCATGCAGACCCTGGATGAGACCGCGGAATCTGCCGGGCGCCGGACACCCATCCACATGAGGTTGGGCCAGAATCCGTCCTCCCATGGAGCTGGGGGGCACACCAGCGCCAGCACTCCCCGCTATGGTTGGCAGGATGACCACCGGGGACGCACGCCGGATGTTCCCTCCGAACAGCGGGGCACCGTCATTACCCCCGCAGCCAGTAATATTGGACGACGTTTCCAAAGACTTGGCGCCCATATCACACGGAGGCAACCCGACGCGGTTGCCCCACGAAGGAACATTGCGCTCGAGGCCGCCCCTCCTGTGTCCCCCGGAAGGGCCGCACAGGAGGCCCGGCTAGAGGCAATGGAGCGACGATTAGCCGAAATGGACAGACGGGCGGAGGCCACCCCAGCCACGCCGCGCTTCTCCCTCACTTCACCCTTCACCCAGAGGGTCATGAATGCGGAAATTCCGCGGGACTGCAGGCCCCCCCAGGGAATAGTATACAACGGGACCGGAGATCCTAAGGCTCACCTGATCAGCTTCCAGGGGAACCTCTCTATGCTGGGGGCATCTGATGAGGCCATCTGCCGGCTCTTCTTCAGCACCCTGAGAGGTCCGGCGCAAGAATGGTTCGGGCAGCTGAGGCCCGGATCCATTGATAATTACGAACAGCTGTCCCAGCAGTTCATGGCACAATTCGCTGCCAGCACCACCCCCAAGAAGAGCTTCACATCGCTCACAAGTGTAAAGCAGGGGAAGGACGAACCTCTGGCCCAATTCCTGGTCAGGTGGAGAGATGAAGTGCTTCAGGTGGACGACCTGGACGAGCGGCTGGGGGTGAACATGTTCACCAGCGCTCTAGCAACAGGGGACCTGTACCGGGACCTTCGGAGAAATCCCAGCACCAGCTATACCGAGGTGCTGGCTCGGGCTCAAAAGTACGCCTCCATTGAGGAGGAGATCAGATTGAGGGACGGCGCGCCTGCCGCCCCCTCCCGGAAATTGGCGGATAGGCTCGGTCCCGGAGGCGGGCCATCCCCCCCGAGCAAAAAGAAGAAGACGGACGGCGGCATGGTTCCATGGAAGGCTCATCCGGAGGCCAGCCGCGTACGCCCGGAGGAATACCACGTCCCTCTGGCTTACCCCGTCAGTCAGATTTTCGACGCCATCAAAAACAAGGGTATCCTAAGGGAGCCCCAAGACAAGAAGGCACTTATGGGTCAGGATGAGACCGCATATTGCGAATACCACCAGAGGGTCGGCCACCTCACCGACAACTGCAGACAGCTGAGAATGGCCATCGACGAGCTGATCCGGCAAGGCTACCTGGGCGAGTTCACCCAGCTGTTAAAAAAGAATAGCCCGAGGCAGCCGAACCCGAGATCACGGTCATGGCGCCGCGACGATCAGCGCGAGGCGGAACCAAAGGACGTAGACTATCGGAGTGCTGATAAACGTCCGGAGGGGTCCCGCGGCCCGAACGGCGGAAAGAAGAAGTTGGAGATCAAGGTAATCTTCGGGGGCGCAGAGACTGGGGACACGCCTGCGGAACGAAAGAAGTTTGAGAGGTCCCTCTATGTGGGCTCCATATCAGCACCCCCCGCCAAAAAGAACAAGGTGGAGGCCATCGCCTTTGGGCCGGCCGACCTACCGATGTCACCGGCCCCCCACAGGGATGAGTTGGTGATCAGCATGGATGTCAACAATGCGATCGTCCGACGCGTCCTTGTTGATACGGGCAGCAGCGTGAACGTCCTCTACTGGGAGGCATTCGAGGGAATGAAGTTGAGGAAGGATCAGCTGGCCCCCCTACGTACCCCTCTTTCTGGCTTCACAGGGGACTGCATCGATGCGGAGGGTACCATCGGCCTCCCCGTTGAGATCGGGGATGGACCTCACACCACCCGCATCCGGATGACGTTCGTCGTGGTCCGCCTAAAATGTGCTCATAACGCAATCTTGGGCCGGCCCGGCTTGGAGGATCTTGAGGCCATCTGCTCCGTGCGGCACTCATGCATCAAATTCCCCACCGAGACAGGGGTGGGGGTCGCCCGCACGGATCCGCACATGGCCAGGGCCTGCTACACCAAAGCCATGGAGAGATTCAGAGAGCGAGAAGCCCGGGTCAACAGCATCACTGAGAAAGCCAGGCAGGCTGACTTCGACGCTCGTCTGGAACCGGCTGCCCTGCTCGAGGAAGTGGAGCTGGATGACCCCTCGGACAGGAAGGTGTCCATCGGCGCCGACCTCGAACCTGAGATCAAGGAGGGGGTCATAGCTGTCCTCCGGAAGTTCAAAGTCCTATTTGCCAGAGGGCCGGAGGACATGCCCGGGATAGACCCCAACCTCATCTGCCACAGACTCGCCGTACGGCCGGATGCCAAGCCCATACAGCAGAAGAAGAGATACATGGCAGCCGAACGGCGAGAGTTCATCAAAAGAGAGGCGGCTACGCTCCTCAACATCAAGCACATCCGGCCGGTCATCCACGTGGAGTGGTTGGCCAACGTGGTGTTAGCCCCGAAGGGCGACACATGGCGGATGTGCGTTGACTACTCGGACCTCAACAAGGCCTGCCCGATGGATCCGTATCCAGTGCCGAGGATCGACTTGCTCGTGGATGAAACGGCGGGCTGCGAGCTGCTCAGCTTCATGGATGCATTCAGAGGCTACCACCAGGTATTCATGCATCCTGATGATGCAGAGAAAACGGCGTTCGTCACAGCGGAGGGCGTGTACTGTTATGTGGTCATGCCGTTCGGCCTGAGGAATGCCATGGCCACCTTCCAGAGAATGATCGGGATGTTGTTCAAAGACGTACTAGGGAAAACAATGGAAGCTTACGTGGACGACATCCTGATCAAGAGCAAGAAGAGGGAGGACCACGTCCGGGATATGGAGAGGATCTTCACCATCATGGAGGAGGCTAGCATGAGGCTAAATCCAAAGAAGTGTGCCTTTGCCGTCAAGGGCGGCAAGTTCCTCGGCTACATGATGAGTGAGCGGGGAATCGAGCCTAACCCAGAGAAGGTAAAGGCAATAGTTGACATGGAGGCCCCGAAGAACCTGAAGGATGTGCAGCGCCTCACCGGGAGACTGGCAGCCCTGAGCCGATTCATGTCAAAGCTAGCAGATAGGGCAATTCCTTTCTTTCAGATCATGAAGAAGGCAAATCCCTTTGAGTGGACGCCAGAGTGCCAGGCTGCCTTCGAAGATTTCAAAGTATACCTCTCTTCTCCGCTCGTCCTCACCAAGGCAGATCCCGGGGAGCAGCTATACATGTACCTGGCGGTGGCAGACTTGGCTGTGAGTGCTGTGCTTCTCAAGGAGGCGGAAGGCGTTCAGCGACCGATCTATTTCGTGAGCAAGGCGCTGAACGGTCCGGAGACCAGATACACACTGATGGAGAAGACGATCCTCGCCTTGATAGCATCCGTCAAACGCCTGGCACCATACTTCCAGGCACACCCAGTGATTGTATACACGACACAACCTCTCGCTACGGTCCTCCGGAACCCCATGGCCAGCGGGAGGATAACCAAATGGTCCCTGATGATCGGCCAGTACCACATTGAGTTCAAACCAAGGCCGACGATCAAGGGACAGACGCTGGCAGACTTCATTGCTGAATGCACTGCGCGCACCGAGGACGATCCCCAAGGCGACAATGATTTCAACAACTGGTGGGAAATGTACACCGATGGGGCCTCGAGTGCAAAAGGTTGTGGCGGAGGAGCAGTGATCACCTCACCTGAGGGTTTCAAGGCCTACTACTCCATGAAATTTGAATTCAAGGTCACCAATAACGAGGCTGAGTACGAGGCGCTGATTGCGGGACTGAAATGTGCAAGGGCACTCGGCGCAGCTCGTCTCAAGGTGAGAATGGACAGTCAACTGGTAGTAACCCAGATGAATGGGACGACCGAGACCAGGGAAGAGAGGATGAAGACCTACAAGGAGCTCGCGGAGGAACAAACCGCGCAGTTCGAACAGGTGATGATCGAGCAGGTATCGCGGGTGGAGAACGCCGAGGCTGATATACTATCCAAGCTAGGTAATCCCCCGACCGATGACCCGATGACGAACATCCCCCGGCACATTAGGGGCTTCGTCAGACAAGAGACACTCTCGGCCCCGGCAACGGACGTCATCCGAGTAGAGGCCGTCTCCATCGCCGAACCTAATTGGTCGAAGGAGATCGCAGACTATCTCAGGGATGGGACACTCCCCGAGCCTGAGGATGATGGCAGCTCCGGACGGGCAGCATGGATAAAGAGGAGGGCCCCCAACTTCGAGCTCATAAATGGACAGCTCTACAAGAAGACGTTCGGCGGACCATACTTGAGGTGCCTCCCACCGAGCTTGGCAGCGGCCGTCATTGAGGAGATACACGAAGGCATCTGTTCCAGTCACCAAGGCCCTCGTACTTTGGCTCGGAAGATCATCTTGCAAGGGTATTACTGGCCGACCATCCAGCAGGACTGCTTCAACCACACTCGGAGGTGTGCAGTATGTCAGCAATATGCTCCCGTCCCCGGGCGGCCGGCAAGCTTCTACACTCCGATGACGGTTGCACTACCCTTCGCCAGGTGGGGCATAGATCTACTGGGCCCTCTCCCGACGACGACCGGCGGAAGGAAGTTTGTCATTGTGGCAATTGACTACTTTACAAAGTGGGTAGAGGCCGAGCCGCTGGCCTCCATCACCGAATATCAATGTCAGAGGTTCCTCTGGCAGAATGTTATATGCCGCTTCGGGATTCCAGAACAGGTCATCACCGACAATGGCCGACAGTTCGTCGGTAGAGGATTTGAGGCATACCTGGCAAAGTGGGGCATCAGGCACTCCAAGGCCTCGGTGGCCTACCCGCAGGCCAACGGCCAGGTGGAGAACATGAACCGGACCATCATGGATGGGATTAAAAAGAAATTGGAAGATTACGCGTCCACCTGGCCGGAGCAGCTCAATTACGTACTCTGGACGTACAGAACAACCCCAAGGACGGCAACCGGCGAGACACCTTTTGCGTTGGCATACGGATTCCAGGCCAAGGTACCAACGGAGGTGCTAGTGCCCACACATCGCACGAAACACTTCCAGCCGGAGGACAACGAGGCAAACCTACGAGCGGAGCTCCATTTCATTGAGGAACGGAGAGACCTAGCAGCTCGTCGCATGGAGGAATATCACCGAGCCACCCAAAGATACTTCAACAAGGCGGTGAAGATCCGCGAAATTGAAGCGGGGGACCTCGTACTCAGAAAAAGGGAGAAGAGCAGGCCGCTCGAAGGAGGCAAGATGGCCAAAAACTGGGAGGGGCCATACATGGTCATGAGAAGATACAACCAGGGGACGTTCCTTCTCCACACATTAGAGGGGAACCACGCTGGGATGTGGAATGTCGAACACTTGAAGAAGTTCTACCAATAATTAGAGATAGATCGTTGTAATATTTTGGTCGAAGTACCATGTAACACCACCAATCGTCGTCTCTATATTAAAGGGATTATTTCTGTTCTTCACTTCCCTACAGAGAGATTAAAAGCCGAAGTGCTGTTGAAACGATTTCCTCCTCAAAAAAAAAAAAAAAAAAAAAGAAAGAAAAAAAAAAAAAAAGAGGAGAAGGGGAGAGAGAAGCTCCTAGGAGAGAGGGAGTCTTGACGGGGTATGCCTGATCTTCCTTCACCGCGTGACGAACGTCTCCCGACGCGGAGGTTAGTAGGAACGTGGGGGAGGCTGGACGTACCAAAGGGAACCTCGGCAGGATAAACCAGTTCCTCCCATGACCCGTGGATTCGATGAACACCTTCTGCCGAAGCAGAAGGTTAGTAGGGCCACGGGTATGGGGCGACGAAGCAGGGAATCCCGACGTGGATAAACCAGTGACCTCCTTGCGATCGTTGGATGACCGAACGTCTTCTTCGAAGTAAGAAGATTAGTAGGACCACGACAAGGACGAACGAAGCTTAGTTCCTCCCCCCGATGAGCGCATGACGAAAGCCTTCTGCGAAGCCAGAAGACTAGTAGTTCGCGGCTGGGGACGAACGGAGATAGGGAATCCCGACGTGGATAAACCTGTTTTTTCTCAAGGCCGGGATGGCGAACGTCTCCTACGAAACCAGGAGACAAGTACCCACGAAGCTAGAGAAAGGCAAAGACTGATAAAAAGACTCCAAAAAAAAAAAAAAAAAAAAAAAAAGAGAAGAGAGAGAGATAGAGACATGGAGCAAATAATGATTTTTATTCTTCGGTACTGATGACCGGAAAGTACAATATAACAGGTACAATGTATATAATGGAAAAATGAGTACAAGTGCAAAACTATGAGCGGAGAATCAATTTTGGTCAGCATCCGGAGTTGGGGCCGTAAAGGGGACCTACTTGGCTTTTTCTCTGGCCTCAGCCTCTCCACGCTCCTCACGTTCCCTCAACAGCTCTAGGGCCCCCCTATGGGCGTCTACCATCAAGGAATCAAACCCAGTGGCCGCAGGATCAAAGGGGGCTCCAAAGTGACGCTCAAAAGCCGGGAGATTCTCTGCCACAAGGCCGACCATACCCTTAAGATAAGTATCGTCGGCAAGATCATCGAGGAAGCGCTCCCCAGTGGGGGTGGCCTGGAGCAACTTGATGCCGTCTAAGTAAGGGTCCGGGCAAGTGGCCAAGAACTCGCCGACGAACCTCGGAAGGAACTTCCTGGCCATGGTCTGGATCGCACCGGTATAGGCTTTGGATTTCTGGAACTCGATGGAACCAGACTCCTTGATCTTCGAAACATCGGCCTCGTAGATGGGGACGTGGTTATCCACACCCGTACGGCGGATCCCCACCTTAGCCTGTTCCACAGCCCACAGCCGGCTGCGAAGGTCCACAAGCTCGGCCTCCTGCTTCCGAAGGAGTTCTTTTTGGGAAATGCTCTCCTGGACGAGCTTATCATAGGCGTCAGCCTTTTCTTGAAGCGTTCCGGCCCTGCCTTTGGCGTTCTTCAAAAGGGCGTCGCATTCAGCCCGCACCCGGGCCATTTCCTTGCCTTGATGCTCGAAGGCCATCCGAGCCCGGTGGAAATATAACCCGGCCTTGTCAAGGGTGCTCTGCCCACACTCCAGGAGATCCTCAGGAGCTTCCTGGGCGGCGAAATCTTGGGGGACCTTGAGGTTGAGGCCGCACCAGATCGAAGATGCGGTCTGGCCAAAGAGCATCATCGACTCCTTACGAGGGCCAACCCCCGAGAATTCGATAAGGCCAAGGGAGGACCCGTTGGTTTCTGGGGGCGAAGGGGGACGAGCATCGTCAGAGCCCTTGGTAGCATGGACATCTTCATCCCTAAGTCGACGGACCTCAGAATTGGCCGGAAGGGAAACAGGGGGCTTGTTCCGGGAGGAGGGCCTCCGCTTCAAGGGACTTCCCGGCTCACCGTCGGAGTCATCAGCCACTATGATGGCTTTGGAGGCGGTACCGTCGATGCGGAGCCTCTTCGAAGCCCCGGCCTCTGGTGCGTCGTCTGACCGCCTCCTGCTCGCCCGAGGCTCGATTTTGGGGACGAGCGGCTTCCTGCCCTTATCCTCATGCCTGTTGTCGCGGCCATGGGCATGCGAAGTAATATGAGTGCGCCCCATGGATGATATAGTTGGGAAAACTCCTGCAGGAAGAAAATCAAGACGTTCAGAACCATAACAACTAGAAGATGACAGGACAACGCAAGTACAAATAGACGCACCTAATCCGGCCCGGGCCTTAAAAGGCTCGGCCACCAGCGACCGGAGGTTCTGAACGCCAAGACCAGCTATGCGCTTGGCATAGCCAAGCTCCTCATCCGTCATGGGCGGCGGGATGGACTTCACCGGGTAGGCGTTCCACCTATCGGAGAATGGCATCGGGGAGCCCACTTCGGCAAGGAAGAACCGCTCCTCCCAGCCGTCCGGATTCCCGGCGTTGTTCGAAAACAGGACCATGGACGGACGCGCGATCAGGGTTAAATACCCCGTACGTCCGAAGGGAGATAACCGGAAGAAGTGTTGCAGCAGGTCCACGGTGGGGGTCACGTCAACGCTGTGACATCTAATTATAAAACCCGCGATGATCCTATAAGCAGCGGGGACGAACTGAGCAGGTGTCACCCGGAGGCCCCTGAAAAGCTCTATGTGGAAGATATGGAGGGGAAATAGGAGACCGGCTATGACAGAGTCCAAGTGGACCACTACATAGCCGGGCAGATGGCGCATTGGGTTGCGCAGGATCCGATCGTCGTAACCCCTTGGGGGAAGAAACCATTGGCTTATCAACCGACGGTCGGCGTTCAGGAGACGCTGGCGCTGACGACGAACGCCGGAAAAATTCAGGTGATGACGGGGGGGCCATGGTGGCATACCCCGCTCATAGAACTCTAGATCATCACCAGAGGAGCACCCATCGCCGAACCTATCAATAGTTTGGGACCCTGATATGGACAAAGACATGACGACGTTCGGTACCTACGGGTGCTGGAGCTGGAAGCGGCACCAAAGGAAGCTAGAGAGAGGAAGTGATTGTGCAGCACAAGAGCTAGGGATGAAGCAAATGGAGAACTCGCAAGGCCTTGGGTAATTATAGGCAGCGCCGCGAGGTTGCGCCAATCACGGTGGAGCACGTGGCATCCGGATACCGGTACTTACCGCGGTATTAAAGGCTCCTCGATGTTATCACCTCACAGTCACTGCGAAGGAATCTGGTTTGATGCCACGGACGTCCCCCGAAGGGGCAAACAGAGAGCGTACCTACAGGCCAAATTCACAGGAAGACGTGCGTACGTGCTCGTAAATCCCATGTTCACATCAGACGCACATCCGAGACGGATACCTGGCTTAAGCGCAGGCGTAAGAGGTTACGCTATTCCGGAAACGGCGAACTCCTCCATCAAGGCATGGTTCGGAGAAGCGCATTCGTATCTCCACGCCTGGTCAAATAGACGAACGGCCACGGGATGAGCGTCTTCGCCAACTTTGGTCCAGGAGATTACGGCAGCAACCCGTACGTCTTGGGGAGTGGTTTACAGATGGGTGCTCCCGAGCATACGTTCATATCCCGATAGATCGAGAAACAGGAACGAAGTGTGGACGTGAACGACCCCACGGATGGTTATGCCAGTAGCCAAGGGACGGGCGTCTTCACTAACTGGTTCGAAGGAATACGGTCGCATCCCCGCACATCTTCCTTCCGACGAACGGCATTGGGGATGGTACACATGTGTGGTACTCTCAGGCACACGTTCGTATCTCGAAAGATCAGGATGCATTGGCGAGTTGTGGACATGAACGTCCCCAAGAAAAACAAAAAACAACCAACGAAGGAAGGAAATAAAGAGTTCATGAACGTAGAGATAATGATGGGGCAAAAAGAGTTGTATATTCTTCGGCTCTACTGGCCGGATAAGTACAGGATCAAAACAAGGAAACTACGAGCTACATTACACAAAATTTGGAGAAACAGGCCGGGACCCCCCAGGGATGGTCTCTTCTTCCTCCTCGGGCTCGGGCTCGGGGGACGGGGGCTCCGGGACCTCCCCTCTGGCTCTGGCCTCCTCCCGCCGGGCGTCCCTTTTCAACTTGCCCACCACTCGGATCAGCTCCGGATCTGAGGCATGCTCGGCCAGATCAAAATTGGGCCCCTGAAGAGCGGCGAAGACCGGCAACGTGGCCTTTACCCCCTCGTTGTAGCCGATGACGAAGGAGCTATCCCCGACATCATATAAAAACTTCTCGGCCAGGGGCGCACTCTCCAGGATTCGGACCCCGAATTTGAGGCGGTCCTTTGGCGCCTGCTTCTGCAGCTCGGCGGCGAATACATCACCAAAGGCGCCCCCAAGGTACTTCTGGGCGGCAACCATGAAGGCCCCGGAGTTGTGGTACCCAGAATCGTCGACGAGCCATTCAGGGGCCTCGTCTTTGGGGGCAGGGAGAGCTGGGACGAGCTTGAACCCGGCCTTCTCCAGAACCGCGAGCTTCGCGGTGGACTCGCGGGCTACCCTCAGGGCGGCCTGCAGTTCTTTGTCCTTGGCCGCCAGCTCTTTCTCCTGGAGACGAGCGGCCTCTCTCGCCTTCTTCAAGGCCGCATCTGCCTTATTTTTGGCCCGGAGGGCATCGGCATCCCGGGCAGCCTCAGCCTGCAGGGTAGAGAGCCCAACCTACAAAAGAGATACAGAGGATGAGACTTCAAATCAACGGAATATAGAAATCCACCGTTCGTTCAGGGGCAAATCTCACCTGAAGAGCGGCGGCCAAAACCGCGTTGGAGGCCTCCGAAGACGTCCGGGGAGGCATTTCCACGCCGACCAGAGAAGCAATTTCCTGCCAGACGTCATGGGCCGGACGCCCAAGGGAAGGGAGGATCAGCCCTTGCTCTTCGGGGGCCGAAGAGGAAGCCCCCCGAGGCCTCTTGGACTTCTTGTCCTGCGCCTTCTCCCCGTCTTGCGGATGAACGGCCTGCAGGGGCGCCACGACCTCGGGAACGACAGGATTGAGGACGGGGGCCTGGGACCCCTGTGCCATCACCGTGGCAATGAGATGCTGTTCCGCCTCCACCGTGCGACGATCGGCCTGGGAGGCGGAAGAATTAGAGTCTGCTGCTTGGGCGGCTTTGGCCTTGGCAAGGGCATCATCGGCCGCGGCACCCTTCCCCTTCCGATTCTTGAGGAGCTTCTCGTGATTCATCTGCTCCTGGGTTGGGGGAAGACCTGAAAGAAACAAGGGAAATGGGTTAGATGGACGAGCGTCAGGAAGAACTCACCTCGGAGGAGAGGACCGCCCAATACCCCGAGACGAGCGTAGAAGGGGAGATGTCCAAGAGCATGGGCGGGTACCTATTCCTGCCGCGGCGAGCGCCTCGAAGGCTAAGAAATCATCTAAGGGCCGGATGCCGCCCGTCGAGATCTTTCTAATGTCCTCCTCCAGGTCGTTGGTCAGCTCCGGAGATCCTATCTTGGGCGGATAGCCATTCCAACGCAATGGCAGACGAGCATCCGCGTACCGCACGAAGAAGAACCGATTCTTCCAGTCATGGATGGAACTCGGTGCTCCGCTGAACAGCCTCCGTTTCGGACGAGCTGCAATGCTCAGGAAACCGTCAGAATTTTGGGGGGTGAGCCGATAGAAGTAATGGAACAAGTCCAAAGTGGCGGTGACCCCATTGTCCTTGCAGCGGACTAGGAAGGCGGAGACGAACCGATAGGAGTTCGGCATGAGTTGTGCGGGGGCTATCTGGTAACAGCAAAAGAATTCCACGAAGAACGGATGAAGAGGGAAGCGCAGCCCAGCCTCGATGGAGTCCAAAAGCACCATAACCATCCCTGGACGTCTCCTCATCACGTGGGTTGCACCACGCAGGCTGTATACGGACGGAGGGGGGAAGAACACCTTCAATTTGTTGAGGGCCACCTGCGAGAAGATCTGCTCATGGCACAGGACGTTCTTAATCGGGCACAGATGCCTCTCCACATCTATCTTCAGCCCAAGCTCGAATACTTCGATGTCGGAGCCGTCCTGAGCCTCAACCCCAGAGTCATACCCGTCTGGACGCTCGTCCTCACCAGCAGACTCCTGTTCTTCGACATCAGCCACGGGGTCCACTACATCAAGGGCCATATCCCCTTGTTCCCCCAAATCAGCACCTTCTTCACCAGAGACCGTCACAGTAACCACATTTTGGGCCTCCCCGGCCTGAACGGTTCCCACGGTAGGAGCTGAGCCAGAACTCCCGGAGGTGCTAGTTTTACCCGAAGAGCGTGAACCGGAGTCGGAGGAAGAGCCGAGGAGGAACCCGACGAACCCGAACCAGAACTCGACGAGATCTCCATCGAAACCATCTCGGCGAGAATTCAAGACAAAGAAAAGAAGCAGAGGATGGAAATTACCTTAGAAAGGGGTTAGCCGAGCTTGAAAGCGGGAGAAGACTTGAAGAGCTGCGGGAACGCGAGAGCAGGAGAGCAGAAATTGGGAACCCTAATTTAGAGGGGGAACCCGGCATTTATAGGAGAGACACCGATGGGGGGACCAACGAGGGACGGACACGTGGCAAGGAGCGTATTCCGGCTCACGCGCTATGCGTGAGACGAAAGCGTAATGATGGCATTTCCTCGGAAAGTGCACCTCCGCTACAGCAGCCGTCACCTCGTTTCCCGAACCGTCGACAGCTGTTAAGCACCTTGACCACGAGCGTACGCTTCCGCCAGATGCAACAAACACAAGTATCAAGACACGAACGTCCATTTCGGGGCACCTATACTTCCTTATGTCCTGCGCATGCTCAGAACATCAGAAGTGGGGGACTTGTGTTGGGATAATGGCCCAGGCCGAGGTCCGGCCCATTAACCCCTTCTTTCTATCGGACGCACGTCATGCTAGGACCAGGCTGGGCGCAGGCCCATGACCCTTGGGAAGAGACGAACGTCTGGAATTGGGGGGTCCAGATTCAAACGGCCCATCGCGACGAACGTCTGTGCAGAGGTAAGGGGCAGGACCACTGGCCATCAAGGATAACGACGGACGTCTCCTGGGCAGGCCCATGATCGTCGGAGGAGATCCAGTCCACATGGAGAGAATCCACAAGGTCGGGGGGACGAACAGCTGAAGTTTCTTGGAGGTCACTTGGAGTGACCCCGCTCACTCCCGGGCGGACGGACGTCCCCATTATTTAGGCGGGAAACCTAGATTCTGGCGGGAAGTGCATTTAATGCAGAAGATTTGGTGGTTGGGACACAAGCGGTCCACAGGCCTCCACGTCAGCATAGCCACCTGCCCATTGGCGGGTATAAATAGAAGCATTTATTTCATTGTAAAGGGTTGGCAACTTTCTATTCTTAGCACCCTAGCTATAGCATTCTTACTCGCAGCACTTCTACTGCCTTGTAAGACGAACGGCCGACGGAGCCTTAGCTAAAAGTATTGCATTAGGGAGTTATTAAGAGATAATAATACCTAATCATTTACTTGCTACCTTATTGTTTCTTGACCCTTATCATCCGCTTGTTGGGCTAGTTACTCACACGCACTCCACTCGAAATCTTTGGGCTTACGTGTTGGGCCTGAAGGTTGAAGGAATAAACCTCAACAATGAGTATATAATATAATATGTGAGATCACATATTATATACTTGTCTCCAATACTAACTAATACCTAGCCCAGAACTCTTTGCTACATTATCACAATTATTTAACATACTTCTATTATTATTAGTTATTGTTATACTAATGGGTTCCTGTCACTCCAGATGAATAAAATGAGATCCAAGCAAAAAAATAATTAGTGACTTTCAAAAAGAAGAAGTATTATAAAAATTAATGAAAAGGACAAGTCAAGTACTACACTCAAATCATGGAAAAAGGCCAACACATTTAGGAGCAGGTCTGACCCAATGCATCCTACCTATTCATATCACAGTGCATGCGATTAAGGACAATTACTTATCACAATTCACAATGGTTCTATCCTTGGTCCTTAAAAAGCACAATTCGATGTATATGTCTTTGTTCGTATCACGTAATTGATTTAAAAGTCTTATGCCACGTATTGCCAACTACACAAATAGTAGTTATAATAGAGTTTAATTTAAAGATGACACTATTAATTAAACTTTAAAGCCTTAAATTCGAACTTTGTAATTGTGATTTTGTGTATCTGGAGTGATAGGAACCCATTAGTATAACAATAACTAATAATAATAGAAGTATGTTAAATAATTGTGATAATGTAGCAAATGGTTCTGGGCTAGGTATTAGTTAGTATATAATATAATATGTGAGATCACATATTATATACTTGTCTTCATGAGTATATAATATAATATGTGAGATCACATATTATATACTTGTCTCCAATACTAACTAATACCTAGCCCAGAACTCTTTGCTACATTATCACAATTATTTAACATACTTCTATTATTATTAGTTATTGTTATACTAATGGGTTCCTATCACTCCAGATGAATAAAATCACAATTACAAAGTTCGAATTTAAGGCTTTAAAGTTTAATCAATAGTGTCATCTTTAAATTAAACTCTATTATAACTACTATTTGTGTAGTTTGCAATACGTGGCATAAGACTTTTAAATCAATTACGTGATACGAACAAAGACATATACATCGAATTGTGCTTTTTAAGGACCAAGGATAGAACCATTGTGAATTGTGATAAGTAATTGTCCTTAATCGCATACACTGTGATATGAATAGGTAGGATGCATTGGGTCAGACCTGCTCCTAAATGTGTTGGCCTTTTTCCATGATTTGAGTTTAGTACTTGACTTGTCCTTTTCATTAATTTTTATAATACTTCTTCTTTTTGAAAGTCACTAATTATTTTTTGCTTGGATTTCATTTTATTCATGTGGATTCTAAAGAAGATTAAAGAGTCGACAAATATGGAAATATCTCTTACCCAAGTGGCAAAAAAAAGCAAACTTGTGAACCAAGTACCAACACCATCTCACGTCGACTTTCTTAATTTAAATGTAAGTATATTTTTAAATGGTTGCATACAAGTAATATCATTTTTTCAGTATTTCAATGTTAGCGATTTTGCTAGGTGGATCATGGCTTTCCATTGCATTCGACTAAAGCAAAGATAATTTTGGAAGCGGCTCGCTGGTATACATTGCAAACATCATTGAAGAGAACATACAAAGAACCCAATTATGAGAGGGATGCTTGTGAAAGTATTGCTAACTTCACATCTTTTGCTAAACACACCAGGTCTTATTTAACCTTTGCTCAGGTTAGTAACTTTTAACTACTAATACTAATATAATTAGTATTTACTACTTTTATAAGTTTATTTTTACCATGTAGTGCAATACAACATAATTATATTTTTAATTATAAAAATTACTTCCTAGATATACGTAACATTGAAGAATGCGAATGAGATGTTTAACGCATATTGTACAATAATGAAAGCCGGTGGTGATAATGTGGTTTATGATTTGAACACCGGTCATCCTTATCCGGCTAATCCCAAGTTTGAATCGGTAAGTTGATTATTGCAAATGGACATTTATTTATCACTTAATTTTTCTCTATGCTTCATATTATTTAATTTGTAATATTTTCATGTGAAAAATTTACAGTTAACGGGCTTCAATTATAAGCAAACAACACTGTCATGTGATTGGCAGATTTGAGCTTTTAAAGGAATGTTTTGATTATACATGACAAAAACATTTTTGTACGAGAGTTGTAGATGGAGCACATATCCTACGCCACAGGACTTGATTGTATCCCTACCACACTTTTATGATCAAATTAGAGGTTGTCACTTCCATACCTAAGTTGATTTTGTACTTCATCTACTAATTTTTTTTATGTTCACTAACTTTCTTCTTCTTCTTCTTCTTCTTCTTAGCTTCTTAGCTTTTGTCCTTTCTGCTCAAAGAAAGAATATTCTTCTTCGACACTTCTATCCGCAAACGAGAACCTCATTTTTTCTGGTTCCCAAGCCACTCCAGTTAGCTTGTTGGATAGAATGGGAGATGGTTTGTGCACAATGTGTTTTCTTAACATGACTACTCTTATATTGTTATTACTTGGACATTTTAGTTTCTGTTAAACTTTGAACTAGGGGTGGACTCGGGCCGGGCGGCCCGACCCGGAACCGGCCCGGGGCCCGGTGGGTCCATCGGTTCGGTTTGGCCCGGCCCGGGTGATGAGCGGTCCGGGCTCGGGCCCTGCTTTAGGTGAACCGGCCCGGCCGGTTCGGGCCGGTCCGGGCCGGATTTTAATTTTTTTTTTTTTTGAAATTTTTTTAAGTTTTGGGTTGGATTAGGTATTTTAGGCCATTTGAGGTAGTTTGGGATGGAGGGGGAGGGGTAGGGAGTTAAATAAGAGAACAAAGAAAAAAGGGCCGGTTTGGCCCGGCCCAGCCCGGCCCGGTTTGGCCCGGAACCGGAACCGGCCACCGGCGGTTCGGGCCCCAGTTTTCTGGCCCGAGGCCCGGCCGGGCCCAGGCCCGAACCGGCCCGGGTCCACCCCTACTTTGAACTTTGTCATTCTACATTTACTAGTTTTTTATGATCAAAACTAGTTTTTTTAATATAATATATATTACTTATTTAAGTGGCTATAAATAAATTATTCTGAAAATGAAAATTTTTTCACTATAACATTAATTTGAATCAACATATTTTAGTATAGGACTATAGGTGTTGAAACAATAGATTGGAATTTGGAAATGGTAGAATAGACTGAATAGTTTATTTAATCATTTTCCTTAACAGTAATGATGATAATCAGAATTGTTATAATAAAATGGATCATGATAATAGTGGAAATTACATAAATATAACTACTTTAAACCCCACTAACAAAAATATGACTATTTACCCTATTTTTACTCCCATGGTGCCGTATGAGTTCCTCATTAATAGTCATATTTTTGTAACCCCAAATATTTTTGATAATATTCATGTAAAAAACTCATAATAGTGGCCTAATAATAAATAATAATTTTTCCACTTTTAATTATATCGTCATTCTTAAGTACGTAATATAACTTGCTATTATAAATGGACTTGTGGCAATATTCAAATAGAAAACGGACGTTTAACATTTTAACTTAATAAGACTTACGAAAAAAACTTAATAAAACTTTTGCATGGATTATAATTAGACTTGTCCTCGGGCTTGTTTGGGCCCGGGCCGGGCCTAGGCTTGGTCAGGCCTCCGGTCCTGGAATGGGGGGCCCGAAATTGGCCCGTCATTCGCCCGGTGCTGGTTTGGGCCGGGTCACCTGCCGGGTCGATGTGAGCGGAGTTTAAAATATAGTTATCATATTGTCTTAAAAAAGCAGGAAAATGTTCTTTATATCTAAGAAGAACTTTAATTAATTTATAAGTACTATTCCACCGAATAGACAAATCTTTAGGAAAAGCAACATATTTCACACCTCTTTCAATTAAATAATTTTGTCATTTTAATTAAGTTGACCATTGTCCCAAATACGTCTAATCCCCCCCTTGACTACCTTCATAGCATCTTCTAATGCTGTTAAACCGTCTTGCACACATAAATTTATAATATGGCATGCACATCGTTGATGAAAAAATCTATTCATCAAAGTATTAGAACCACACAATTCACGCAATCTACGTATAGTAACAGTATTATTAGTAGCATTATCAAAACCTATAGCAAACACTTTATCAATCAAATTATACTCAGTTAAAATACGTTCAATCAAAATATAAATATGCTCTGCGGTGTGACGATCACTAAATTCACGAAAAGCAAGAACACGTTTATGCAAATTCCAATCATTATCAATAAAATGTGCAGTTAGGCCCAAATAATGTAAATTATGATTAGTATCCTCCCAAATGTCAGAACAAATAGTTACACGGCCATTAAAGTTTGCAATTTTTTTTGTAACCTATCCTTTTCCGCACGATAAAGCCTTATAATTTCTTTCTTAACCGTTTTGCTACAATAACTTCTAAATTGAGGATTTAAACTAGTTTGTGTATAATCTTTAAAAGCAAGACTTTCAGAAAACAAATAAGGCAAATTTTTTTCAACAAGTAAGTTAGCCATACCAGTCAAATTTTGTGCATCAGTGTATGAGAAATTGCCAAAAGGTTGGTCATTTGCAAACCTCGATATTTGAGTTTGCTTCCCCTTGCCTTTGTCTATTTTCACATACTCCACAGAGTGCGCGGACTTAAGATGCCTTTTGAGGCTCCCATATTTGCCGGAAGTTCCAAGCTATACTCCTTGCAATGATCGCAACTTGCGTACCATTTATCGGTTGTTGGGTCTTTCCTCTTTGTAAAATTATTTTCTATAATAGGAGATTTAGATTTCTTACCAACTTGGGATGGACCGCCCTCGTCCTCCAACTCTTGCTCATCATCCGGGGTGCCGTGAGTCCCGTCGCCCCCCTCGTCCTCCTCCACATTGTCATCCTCGAGCTCCACTTCATCAATGGACTCCGAGATGTTTTGTTGTTGAAAAAAGCGACCATCATTTTGCGCCAATAGTTGTTGTAGTTGCTCGTCGGACATCACATCCTCATCTCGCCTTTGGTATCCGTCATCAAAATCTTCTCGACTTTGAGAAGAAGACCCGGCCCGCCCTTTACCTTTGCCTTCGCGTAAACTAGGATGACTTGTCGCAATCTCCTTCCTTCGGTTGCGTTGGAGATTACCCATATTTACGGAATGTCTGCCACGGTCCATCTTTAAAATGTAACAAATATTATATGATATCAAATGTTTTAATATGAGTACAATAGAAATAATAAAATGCGACTAATAAAATTATAGCAAATTTCCAAAAATCCACTTGCTAATAAAATTAAGTAGTTTTAAACTTTAATGCAACAATTAACAAATAACTAGTTTTTTTACTTTTATGAAAAATGCAACAATTAACAAATTAAATAATAGGGAAATGAAAAATGTAACAATTAACTACTTTTATACTTTAATGCAACAATTAATAATTAACTAGTTTTTTACTTTTATGATGAATGCAACAATTAACAAATTAAATAATAGGGAAATGAAAAATGTAACTATTAACTAGTTTTATACTTTAATGAAAAATGTAACAATTAACTACTTTTATACTTTAATGAAAAATGTAACAATTAACTAGTTTTATGCTTTAATGAAAAAAGTAACAATTAACTAGTTTTATGCTTTAATGAAAAAAGTAACAATTAACTAGTTTTATGCTTTAATGAAAAATGTTACAATTAACTACTTTTATACTTTAATGAAAAATGTAAAAATTAACTAGTTTTATGCTTTAATGAAAAAAGTAACAATTAACTAGTTTTATGCTTTAATGAAAAATGTAACAATTAACTAGCAGATGCCTAGTTAAACATGTGGAGATGGTGTAATGCTTCTAGAGATAGTAATGGAACTTTATGCTGCAAAAACATGTACTGTATGCATTGTTAGGCTGAACCAATGTAAAAAAGTATATTTGACTCCCCTAGTGAAATAACAATCCTGACTTATTTTCAGGATAATATTCACTCACACCATAAATTGGAATTACGACAATATAAATCCAGCCCTTAAATATTTTCAGGATAATATTCACTCAAAACATAGCATGTTTTTGTTAACGTCAATAGAAGAAAGAGTAGATAAATCTATCAACAATGATGGATCACCATCAAATTGCAAACTCAAGTTACAAATCGATCAAATTACCAATGTTTACAAATAAGTGTTTGAAAATGTGTAGGCGCTACTACAATCTCATTGTAATATTTTTTTCTTCTTATTTTAAAACATAATTTTCATCGATTCTGATTTCTAAATATCTTTTCTTTAATTATAACTTTTTATTATATATTAAATCTATACTTTTTGGATACATTTTACTAATTAAATATATTAGTAACTTTTGATAATAAATTAACTAATAATATTAACAAATCATAAAATATAATTGTTATTTAATTTATGTTCCGTGCATCGCACGGGTGAGAATCTAGTTTTTATTCATTGTGTCCATTATTCCGCAACACTTTCGCCACACACACATATCATCATCCAATTTTCAAATTAAATATGATAGGAAGATCTATGAGTAACATTACATTCCTTTAAACTATAGCTAGCTAGCCTTAGCCAAGCCACAGAATAAAGTATTTGGTGGCATATCAAATTCAGTAAATAGGCTGTGCTCATTGTTCCACACTCTAAGGTACACTTGTTGCCCTAGATAATTCCTTGACCAAACTGCTGACCTTAAATTCCACATTCCCTTGTTGTCTAAAGACACCCAAATGGCTGTCCATGATTTTGGGTACACCTGCAATATAAAATTATATTTTTGTTTGCACAAGATACGTTCATATTAATCAAGAGTACAAAGTAATTCATCCGTATAGTACTGCAGAAATAAAAGTTGCCATTCAACAACATTGACCCCTTATTCCCAAAAGATTTTGGGATGGGCATTCAAGTTCACAAAATAATAAACTTATGAAGTTGTATCCAAACATATGAAGTTGTATCATAAACATATTATTTTGGGATATGCAATATAAAATTATATATTAGTATATTACATGCTTCATCTTCTTTAATTATACTGCCAGTTGTAAATTTAAAGTCATTAAAGTGTCTATCTATCCACTCATCCATCCATTTTATTAGCCTAATTGTGGATTTATTCTATAGGACCTTTCAAATAATTTCATTAAAAGTATTATAATAAAAAAATTTATTGCATAATCTATTTCATACCAAATGAATAATAATCATGCTTACTAGTCACTGATAAAATGCCATTTTGATCGGTAGAAATTGATCAAGCAAGAGAGAGGATCAAAACATATAAAATTCAAATAGGTTTAGAGATGTTTTATTCCCAAATAGAACTGATTTAGTCCTATTAAAATAATAATTTGATTTAAATTTCTCAAAAGAAGTGAATGAATCATATTTTAGAAATAAAACATTGATAGTTTTGTTCATGAACTTTATACACGTTTTAGAGAAATTTCTCATTGATGGTTTTGTTATAAAATTCACATCTCATTTATTACGACTACTTCTAATTTTCATTGTGTCATTATTTAATTTCTAATTAATATACGTAGTATATAACTGCTGCATAATTCTTTTTTTCGTTGTGCAAAGCTAAATGTGAGCTTGATCGGAGTGAAAGCCTGGAATGGATCGAAATATACATGCTGACGTGAGAAAAATATCTAATATTGTTAAGACCTGGGTTCCATCCTAAAAGGTCAACCTTATAGGAGGAGTAGCCCAAAGTCTTATATAGTGTTTAATTGTTTTATAGCTTTCCGGTGTGGGACAAATGCTTCAACACGCCCCCTCAGCCCGAACCGGGCTGAACAATATCGGGGTGTATAAACGGGCCAAACAAACCCTTAACAAGCTACCCTTAATCATGGGTGCTAAACAAGCCGTCAAACCACAACCGAAATTGGCTCTGATTTCATGTTAAGAAATATGAATAAAATATAGTAAATTTTCTCTAATATATCATTATATTTTCTCAAAATATGACTCATGGATTCAAATTTGTGTTTCTGATCTTTTCATTCTTTGAATATGACTAAATAACTCTTGGAGAAAGAAAACGCAACTACACAACTAATTCTATGTACTTCCTCGTTCTCAAATAAATGCAACGGTCAACATTTCACATTTGCCGAGACACAACTTTGACCATTAATATAAATGATTTTGTATAATTAAAAAAATTAAAATAATTAGATTATGAAAATTTACAATGAGACGAGTTTAACAATTGTTTTTCATAAAATAATATTATTACATTAATAAATAAAACGTAGTCAAAGTAGAACATGTGAATAGTGTAAAAGTCAAAGTGTTGCATTTATTTAAGAACGGATGTAGTATGTTTTATTCCTAATTATAGTAAATGTGTCCACTCTCTCGATACTTTGATGTAGGGTCTCCAAGCTTGGGGTTACTTTTGTCTAATTGCAAATAATAACTCTTATTTAGGGAATTTTTAAACTTTGGTCTTATTTTGGAAATTAAAGACTGATTTAGTCCTACTTAGATAAATACTTCTTAATTTAATCATGAATTTCAAATAAATTGCTAAAAAAACACGACCAAGCTAAATACGTAGTATGATAAATTTACTTGGGTGAACAAATAAGATTTTTTTATGATAAGCTAACAAATGAGATTTAAGAGCATGATAATAATTTGATGATTAATCAAATTATTATAGTTAATTTATTAAAATCGTACACTTGTCAAACAAGATTCTCATCCAAAACACGTGTATACATCTTAATTAGTACGTATAGAAAATTAAATGGCCGATACAGAAAAAAAAAGTATACGTAACATAATTTAATCTCATCACTTGCTACAAATGTATAGTATTACCTGTACTGTGTATCTAGTTGTGGCATCAACAAGATTGTAATTATTTCTTGATGCCTTCGTCCACACACCAAGGTCATACCTTAATTAATTGATAGAAAAACAACATAATAATGAAACTAATTACGGAGTATATAATTATAAATTGAATGAAGAAAATGGAGAAGGGATATATATATATACCCGACGGTCCAAAAATCTTGGCCATCAAGATGATATGATTGGAGTGTGTCCTCGTTATTTTGGAAAACAATTTCCGCAAAGTCGTGAAGTTGAAGACCGAAGACGCCGACACCATGAACGGCGGCGGCGCGGTTGGCCGGAGGGCGGTCTTTGATCGCCGTCAATGTGAAGACTCCGGAGATGTTTAGCCAGTCAGCAAGCTTCAAAGGTGTGGCTGGATTGACGTAAGAAACCTTATTTATGGCATAGCGTGTTGTCCCATTTATAATTTCTTTCGAATTGGCTAGCACCAATGTCCTCGTTACATTAATTGTCCCATAATGAAACGACCCTTGTGGGTTTGGCCTCGCAGCGTTCGCCGTCAAGTTCCACCTACTCAAACCATATATAATCAGCACAATCTATCATGCACAGAAACGTGAGAAACGTGAAAAAGTACAAAATGGTACGCTAATTACGTCATTTAGAGTGTTTGTGCATTTTCTCTAAATAGTTTATGTAAAGTTTGAGATACGAAAACATACTACTACAAGCTCTCGTACTTCATAAGGAACAACTCAGCATTTAAGTACTTCTCTCGGTGCTTGGAAAATATAAACTAATAGATTAAATTCGAAAGATATCGGACTCATGCTCCTAGATATCTGGTTGAATACACAACAAAAAGATAACGGGATGGACATGAATCTTTGACAAGGATTCGTCAAAATACATAGAAGATTGGGCACGACCTTGACACAATTACGTCAAATTCCGTGACAACTCTGTTTTATCATGAGACATTTGGCACATAATCATTGATTAATTAGTGCCCATTACATTACCTTTTGTAGTGGTAGCTTGATATATTTATATTTGTAATGTTGGGTGCGTCTCGAAAAAACAAAAAAAATAATTAAAATTAATTAAAATGACTAAAGAAAAACAGAATAAAGATGGGGCAGAATTTAGCTAAAGCTCGTGCTACGCATGATGTGCTTAAAACTTATTTGTTGCCTCCCTATGTGCTAGGAGTGTTGCAACGTTCGTTTTCGGTGTGCGATAATCACACTAGAAACTCATCACTTTCCTAATTTCTCCATATATTTCAATGGGTGAATTTCGAGAATTAATTTCTCATTCACCCGTTATCAGTTTTGAGCGTACCACATATCGAATTGTAGCTCTTAGCAAGGACAATCTAAAACCACTTTGACCCGAATCTAATCCGAAGTCAACGCCACTCAAAATATTATTCCAAAATGACCATTTAATGCAATTTATTAACATATTTTCCAACCATTATAATTCATTTATTAACCGTTGTGGGTAATACTTGAGAGACTCATGCGCCTCTTTAGATAAGTAAGTGCCTATTGCCTAAGTGAACCAAGTAACGTTACCTGATACTCCTTGCTTGGGCCATTGTCCAGGGATATTGACCAATTGGCGGACCAGGCAGTAGTCCGGAGACTTTAGTCGTGGATCCGGCATAATGAAGGACTCCCGTTGCATTGAAAATGGGCGACTCGAAACGGGTCGAAGCAACTATGTAGTAATCCTTAACACTTGCGTTTAAGGTTACTAGAAACGCCACAGATTGACCGACATGGATGTCAAATGAATCATACAGGTCTTGTACTGTGTGGGACCCTTCGACCTCCACCAACTGAAGTTTATGGCTTTCTATCCTGAAATTGATTGACCTCAGCATGCCCACGTTTGAAACTCTAAACATATAAGTCCTCCCTGTGGATAATTGGAAAAACCAAAACTCAAAAATAAATGGTAGCTGCTCGGTGTGCACCTTTTTTTGTACATATTTTGTGTAAATTGCGCAAAGAGAATAAATAATTCAATCGATAAGTAAGTTAACGAATTGACGTGAGGGCAAATGTAGAAGCCAAGTTAAATTAGAAAAATGAAACTTACGTACCTTTAATGCCAGTGAAGGTAACAGGATTGTTGGGGAGTCCATTCATGAGCAGAAGTCCATTAGGGGATGGGAAAGGTTTCCCGGTATCTAGTAGTCGTCGTAGTACCTTAGAAGTCATCAGCCAAAATTAAAGAATACATATTTAGAAGTTAGAACCAAGTACTTCAACATGCTTACGGCCAAATTACCAAATCGTTAAAAAAAAATCCTACTGATAAATTTGGTCAATATTTTGGTGAATATGACATTTTTTATCTTTGACTTTAAAATTTATAACATTTCATATACTACGTATTAAGTATGTGAAATTGAAATTGTAATCCTTCTACTTTGAATTTGTCATGAAAAATGAAGGATTAAAAATGTCAACACTCGTGTTTCATAATAGCAATTGTCTACAAGCTAATAGCCACTTGAATCAATAGATTGATACTAGTGGATCTGTTAGTTTTTAACAAACCACTTTCATTAGCAGTTTGCAAAAAAACTAGTAACCTAATTGTTTGCGAGTTGCGACTAATTGTTAACACGTAAAATGACCAGTAAAGATATGAATGGAAAAGTATGTGGGTGTATAATTTAACTTTATATATATATATACAAAATTGGAAAAAGTTTTAAAATTACTCTCTCTGTCCCAAAAAGATTGGTCAATTTAACTTTTCTTGGTCAATGTTGGTTAAGTTTGACCAATGATATTTTTTAATACAAAATTATTTAAAATATGAAAATTATACTTTCTCCATTCTTTTTTTGTTGCAACATTCACTTTTTCACGTTTTCCAATGCACAAATTTGACCGTCATTATATTTAATTCTGTATTAGTAAAAAATTATTAAAAATCAGATTATGAAACTTTTTTAATGACGAGGCGAATTCAACAATATTTTTCAAAAATAATAATTCACATACATTATAAATAAAATGTAGTCAAAGTAGAGTACATGAATAGTGTGCAATTTACAATGTTGCAATTAATGCGATATACTCCGTAGATGATAGTGTAACCATACTCCGGAAACTACATGGGCCATATGACCTATATTTCTCTCAATAGAGACACCACTTTAGCTGCTTATGATGCCATCATAGAAACTATTCTCAATATCAAGAAGATAAATTTAAATAATTTTATTCTTGAGGTGGATAATAGGGATATCTATGAAGGACTAACAGGTGTGGTTTCACAACATTGGAAATGCTGGCCTCGGATACAAGAAATCAAGAGAAGGATCACTACCTACAACTGGTCGATTACCCACATTCATCCAAAGATCAATTGCGCAGCAGAGTTTTTAGCTTATAATAACACTTCTGTTAGTACCAAGACTACTCACTATTTTAATCGCTTTGTTAGGATCTTAAAATTTGATGCTACTAGTTATCCTTATGTATTTTCTTCTGAGTAGGCATTGGTTTGGCCCTCCTACTCTATGTACTTTCTTTCTTTTCGAATAAATTGGTCGGTTGTTAACCCAAAAAAAAAAAAAGATACTGGGCACACATTAAAAAAAACCATATTGTTTACTAAAAAATCTTTCAAAAAAGTATAAAATTTATAATTACAAATTGACCAATCTTTTTGGTAGGGAGATGCTAACTTTTATAATTGTAAGAGTATATATTTAACCATTCATTCAATTCAATCATTTCTAGGTTCTTGAGTGTGGGACAAAAATATAACCAACCTTGTGATCAGTGTTCCACCAGTCGGTGACAAGCATAGTGAAGTTACCAGAAGGTTCCGGGTAGGGAAGTGGAATAACGTCTCTACGAATGATGTTTAGGGCGCCAAAACCGCCGGCTGCTTTGTGCAATTGGGTAGAGAGGAAATATGTGTAAGTCCCAATCTGGTCTTTCATTTGTAAGTTATATGTCCAATTTGTGTTTGGGAGAATTGGGCAATTTGTCCCCAGAACTCCATCCGTCCATGAGCTTTTCCTCTGTTTAATTCCGTTCCTGATTTTTACGAGTAATTTTTTTCATTTCCCGATGGCCAGGATAAAAAAAGTTGTAAGACTAAAGACTACTAAGTTGAAACTTAACAAAGATAATGGCACATGAAAAAATTACGAGTAATTTTTTTCATTTCCCGATGGCCAGGATAAAAAAAGTTGCAAGACTAAAGACTACTAAGTTGAAACTTAACAAAGATAATGGCACATGAAAAAACCGTTATCTAACTGATAAGCTAACTTATAAACAAATTTATCTCAATCAAGAATGTTAGCATTTAACATTGAATAGATACTCTAATAGACTAGGTATGTAATACAACAAAAAAACTTATGATCGATGTGCCAAGAATCAATCATATATGAGTCACACTATTAGGGTTTTGTTAAGACTCATGATATCATTCTAAAAGGTCAACCTGATAGACAAATTCTTATATAACGTTTTATTATTTTCTAATTTTTTGAAGTGGGACAAATACTTTAGCATGCCCTCTCAGTCCGAAACGGACTGGACAATATCGGGGTGTATAAATAGGCGAAACATACCCTCATCAAACTACCCCTAATCACGAGTAATCATGAGTGCTAACCTATCAAATCACTACCGGATTTCACTCAGATAGCATATTAAGACCTGTATTTCTATCCTAAAAGGTCAACCTTATAAGAAGAATATCTCAAAATCTTATATACTATGTAATGTTTTATTGTTTATAGCTTTTCCGTGTGAAACAAATATTTAACATCTTATGAGCCATCGAATAATAAATTTATCATCATTCCAAGATATTGAAGGTTAGATGTTATGTAAAGAACAAATGTACAAGACTTCTAAGTAAAACCAATATAGCACTCACCATGTGAGAAGTATAGGCTCGTCCAGCTTATTGAACACATTTACAATAACGTTGTCATTAGTAACAACGTTAATCTCAGGTCCAGGGAACTGGCCGTTAATCAAGATACCCTGTCCCCGACAACATGAACGAAACCAATTTACAATTTAGTAGTAATCATTGATCACGGACCATATCATTAATTATATTAATCATGTTAAAAAAAATAAAAATATCCCAAAAAATCACTCTATGAATTCACCTAATGAGGGACGGATCTAAAGGGGAACGCGGGGGGCGACCGCCCCCCTTGGACTTTCAAAAATTTCTACTACATGTGTAATATTTTTGTAAAATTTTCATACTTTAATTAGATTCGCCCCCCTTAACTTTTAATTTTCGAAATTAATATAGTTATACATAACATCTAAAATAATTTATATAACTTAAATAAATAAATTAAACTATAGAACAAGTCATTGTTTAATATTGAGGATACTTATTACATAAAAATTCTTAGTTTTGTAATGTTTAATTATCTCTATAAGATAACTAGTACTCGATTTTGTAAACTATCCAAAGATACTAAATACCAAAAACACCAGTTGCACAATTTTTAGATCATGTGAAGTGAATCCAAAATACGAATGTTTATTGACATTAAATTACCAAGTCATTTACATCTTACATTCTAAAAATACTTTATTGCATAGATAATAAACATTAACTTATTTTAGCTTTAATACAAATATAATAAATATGCACTATATATATTCTATCAAAAAAAAATATGCACTATATATTTGAACTTGCAATATAATATTATTCTAAAAATTATAATCTCATACGTACTATTGTAGTATTAAGAAAACTTCTCGTGACTCATGAACCTCTCCTTTGTAAACAAAAAATGTAATTCAAAAATCAAATCTTTATTTCTATAAAACTCATCTAGTTTAACAATGTAGAAGTTATTTCAAAAGTATTGGTGAATGTGTACATGTTAAACTCTTTATCTTCAAATAAAATATTATATATCTTTTTTATTTTAAAATTGTTTTCCTTTGATTTGCAATTTCTGATGTTATAATGTATCAATACTTTTTCTTGACCACTTCAATTATAAATTAAAGTTTTTTGCCATTGTCTAATCTTAGAATTGAATGTAATATATAGATTTAAATATCGTCAGGTATGTATTAATGAATTGTTTTGAATATAAATAGCCGCAAAATCTTACACTAGTGAAAAATTTTCGCATCGCTACACTAGCAAAAAAAACGCCCCGCTACACTAGTGATTTTTTTACCCCTGCGATAACCAAAAAATTTTGCATGCTTGACTCGAAATCCTGGATCTGTCCTTGCACCTAATGAATTTGAATGCATGCTTGAGGGGGATTATCATCATTTCTATAGGTCGCTATATATCATCCCAACGGCATCATTTAACCTAACGTTTTAAAAAATTACATCTTCATTTCTTCTTACTACCCAATTTCTGTTCTTCTTAAAATTATGAAAAATCTAATTAGCCACATTTTTCTCTTCTTCTTTCTCGATCTTCAGTTTAAATCAATCTAGTTTTTCTGCTTTATCCTATCGTCAATTCACAATTGAAGTTTTTTTAATCTAAAAGTAAATTATTATACGTAGCATGTAATAAATATACTTGTACAAAGTAACTTTAACTTTACACTATTTAGTATTTACAGAAAAAGTTATTATAAGTAAATCTTATACGTGGTATATACGTGACGAATACTTGTTATAACTCTATACATAATGCTATTATACCAATTTCATTAGTTAAAAAAGTATATACTCCGTATAATTTATAACGCTTATAATAAGCCCATAAAAAAGTTTCGCCCCTGATTTTGAAAAACACAGGACAACGCAAGTACGTAGTCGTAGCATTACCAATTTGTGATGTAAAATGAAGTTTAGATGAAATATAATTTATGTTTGTACGATTGTAAATGAAATTTATTTTTAGTACGTATACCCTCCGTCCCTGCATACGTTTAATTAGATCAAGTGTACATATAGTTGCGGTCCCAAGTATCATAATTGGGACCACCGCTGCCACGCCGGTGGCTCGGGCACGGGTGGTGCTCCCATACCTGAATCAAAAAAAGGTCTTATCTGATCCTGTTAATCAAATTAAATCGGTTTCGGTCCCGATTGGTCTAGGATTGTGGACCGGGTTCACCCGTATTCATGATATATTACCGACATGAATTAATAAAAGTGGATTATTGTTTTATTTCAATAGGTTGAGTGGTGTATTTTTAAGATTTTGTGACTTTATTCAACGAGTTTCTCAACTAATAATAGAATTAATGATATGTATTACCGTTTGGTTGACGCGTAGAGGAGCAATAGTTCCATACTCAACAACCAAGTCGTAGAACCTATATGGGCTTTCTGAGTTGACGAGGGAAGAAATACAAACCAAACAAACCAATACAAGACGCAACAAACTCGTGGAATGTTGTCTCATTTTCAATTTCGTGTATTTATTTGAATAATTAAACACTATAATATATAATAATACCAACAATAATAATATAATAATGATGATGATAACAATAATAGTAATAATAATCAGAATATAATATGTGAACTTATTAATTATAATGTGATGAAGGATGGGAGCAGTAGTGGTGTTTATATAAGGGATGATCGTTATGAAGACGGCACATGGATGCTGGGAAATATGAACACAAATTTGCAGATAAAACTAAAACTAAACTTCAGCTTTTACGCCACACTTTATGCTCATCATAAGCAACGCCCACTCCGCACGCCATATATCTCGATCATATTTTAATTCTCCCGATTTCTTGCAAGCATGTTGGCTGTCATTAATGCTAGCTAGGTGGCCATGATAAATTATTGTAATTAGTATTTATATTGTCAAAATCGGAAGCTAAGGGATGGCGACACGAACAAGTGACCGGGTTAAATATCGATCAGACTCAGACTCTCGGAGGGTGAGGCCAACGGAGAAACTGGCCGGCCGGTAACAACTAAAATACAAAGTATTTATAATCATTTACAAATATAAAATTGAAATAGATTACAAATTTAAAATTTAAAAACAGGTAGGGGAATTTCTTTTTTATAGTTTAACAATGATGGATACATTTTATTCACTTTAATTAGGATATCAATTTTTAATTAAATTTCAATTAGCCGCGGACGGAGCCTAGGGTTTAGGCATGCATTAGCTTTGGACAGTTTTCATTCGTAGAAGCGCTGGGGGGGGGGGGGGGGGGTGTGTGGCGTGATCGGTGGGATCGGAGTGACGATTACATCCAGAGTTCTGATTGGATCGTGGATTTAACGGTTGGGTTGAAGGAGTCAGTACGTTGCTTCTGTTTTGCCCTGCGGTCATCCAAGGGACGGGGCAAGTTCGGCTCTGGTCAACATCGTGGAGAAGTTAGGGGATTGATCGAGGAAGGATTTGCCATTTTGTGTTGAAGACGTCTCTGGTTGACGGAGGTCAGTGAGGGGCTTCTTGGAGGAAGACGTGACAGATCGCATATCCTTAGGTGAAGAGCCGACGTGATGGGAGCTATAAATGGGTCCAGAGGTGGTCGTGTTCCTATGACGGCTAGGTTTGTTAGGCTCGATAGTCCGCTGTTGGGTTTGGCTATTCTGGCTTTGTTAATTTTTGAGACGAAAGCTACATCAACCATGTTTGATCTGGGTGGAACATTGGCACTATGGAGTTCGGTAGAAGGGGTGAACTTGGGTTCCAATTGGGTGGTGGAGGGACTGGTGCGAAAGGTTTGGCCGCCTCATGTGGTGGTGCAGTGGAAGAAGACAATATGCGGATGATTCGTCCCCCTCCAAAACCGCCACCTCAGAGGAGCTTCAAGACTAGGGTATGGAAGAAGACGAATGTAGTACGGATTTTACCGCTCCACGCGTTGAAATTTAGTTTGCATTTTACTATTGTTCTCTTCCTTTTTGGTTTTAATTTTGGATCCTTAGTGTTTCGGATGGATCATGTTTTTTAGGTTTGTAGGTATTGTTGTCGAAGAAGTAAGATGGCTTTAGAAGCCGAGATGATCTTCAAATGTCTCACATGGTTAGCGACTCGATCCGCTCTCATTAGGATTTAGCTAGGGTGTTCATTTCTATGTCTAATCAGAGGGCGAGGGAACCTTCGGGTATGGCGAGTTTAGTCGTAGGAGCCTGCTTCGTATTGATAAGTTTGTATTCACTACAAAAAAAAGTGCACATAGACTGCACATGGACCACAATTTTTTTGCGATGGCAGCATAACTGTCGTTAAAAACACCATTAACCACACATTTTTTTATTTACCACACACAAAAATGTGGTAAAAGCTTAGAGGCGACAGTTTTTAACTGGGGCCAATGTTTTTACCATAGCTGTTGTGCCGACGCACGTAAAACTGTCGCAAAACTGTCGTAAAAATGTAATGAGGAACATTTACGACAGTTTTGCGTCAGTTTTACGTGCGTCGCCACAACAACCGTGGTAAAAACATTGGCTACGGTTAAAAACTGTCGTCTATGACCTTTTACCACAGTTTTGTATGTGGTAAATAAAAAAATGTGTGGTTAATGATGTTTTTAACGACAGTTATGCGGCCATCGCAAAAAAAATGGTCTATGTGCGGTCTATGTGCACTTTTCTTGTAGTGATTGTCATTGATCTTTGTATTTTAATATAATCAGTCAGTTTCCAATCCTATCAAAAAATAAATAAATTTCGATTTGGATTTTGCAACATTATAGAGATTTTAATATAGTTTCTGAATATGTAAATTTCAATTATTAAACATGAATTAATGTTCAATAGGGATCATTTAACTTTAACACCGGTTGATAAAAAAAATTGACTTTAATAATATGAGTATAACATTTAGTACACAATATTGGAATACTACTCCCTCTATCCCAAAATCGTTGGCCAATGTTGACTTGCACGTGGATTAATAAAGTAAAAACTGTGTGGTTGAAATTTGTGCAGAGGAGAGAGAATTGACATTAGCCACATATTTCTTACTTTAAATGGAAATTTGGCCAACCATTTTGGGACGGAGGGAGTATTATATAAGAAGTATGTGCGTACATATATAAGTGGACGGTACATTAATAGCAATAATAGGTATACTAGTAGAGAAATGGGTTCTCAAGACGTTTTATACTTGCCTATGACGACGCTAAAAAGTGTCGCTAGTACTTTTACCGACGCTAATAAAAGCGTTGGCTTTGCTTATGTTGCTAGCCCTTTTTTCGAGGCAAAGTCCTAGCCTCGCAAGATACTCAATTACAATTCTCAAGCACTTTCCACTAGTAAAAAAACACTTTTTACATCTCCTTTTCTACATGTGTTATTTTAAAACACATGTAGACTACTAACACGGGTCACTTTTATAATTTTTATAATCTTTTTTACATAGGTTGTAGTCATAACCCATGTGAAAGAGCAAAACGGGGTACTTTATCGAATTTTAAGAAATAATCTAAATCGGTTATATTTGCAACCGATGTGAATAAAAAAATGGGGTAATTTTCAGAATTTATGAAACTTTATTTTAGATCGGTTACAACCGATCTACAAAAAAACAGGACGTTAGTCACGGATTTAGTCACGGACCGTGGTGTTAAAAATCCGTGACTAACTCTGCTAGTCACGGATTTTTTCCGTGACTAAATCCGTGACTATATGGGCGTGACTAATTCTAGTCACGTTCTTTTTCGCGTGACTAAGCGTAGTCACTGATTAGTCACGGACACGATCCGTGACTGATTTGTGACCGGAATAACCGCGCCGAGGAGTTAGTCATAGTCATTATCCGTGACTATTTTTTTTTTATATTAGTCACGGACCTGATCTGTGACTAATATTTTTTTTTAAATTCGAACATGTTAGTCACGGACAAATCCGTGACTAAGTTAGCGTTAAAATTTTCAAATTTTCAAATTTAGTCACGGACATTATCTGTGACTATAGTTTTTATTTTTTTAAAAAAATTTTTTTTAAAATTTTTAAAAGAATTTAAAAAAAATTCCGGTCTACAATTTAGTCACGGCTTAGATCTGTGACTAATTTTTTTATTTTTTTCAAAAAAACTTTTCATTTTAAAAAATTAAGAATTATGTTTTAAATTTACTTTAAAAAGTTTATTTTAAAAAAATTGTTGTGGAATTAACAGACTAGAATAAAAGTAATAAACAGACTAGAATACACATTTAAATTAATAAACAGACTGAAATAAAAGTAATAAACAGACTAGAATTATAGTATAAATAAACAATGTTCAATTTAAATTAAAAATGTATCATTTACAAGCTCCTCCGGCCATTATGATAGTATTTAGATTCATCATACTCTAGATAATCTTCTTTGGTCTCGTCTTCTTCTCGGTTGCCTCCGCGGTTGCCTCCACCTTGGCTTCCCCGACTGCCTCCTCCTTGCCTGCCTCCAGATGTTTGAAACAGGTTATGAAAATTGATATCCTGAAAAGATCCATATGAAGGCAACCCGGACATAGAGTTGGAACGGAAATAACCGCCCATCTGCGGAAGTTGAGGAGTCTGCTCAGGGTGTCATCTACATCAGGGTGTATAAAATAGATCCAACTAATTTGAGTATTCAACATGCATTTTTTAAAAATTTAAAAAAATTATGATTAATTATTGAAATACGAAAAGTTAGAAGTCAGAAAACATAACCTTGATGGCGGCGGAAGGTGGCGGAAGGCGGAGCCGGCGGCGGTGGCACGGTGGCGGCGGTGGCACGGTGGCGGCGGTGGTCCGGGGAAGAATCGAAGAGAGAGTAAGGAGTGGAAGAGAGAGTTTAGGGTTGGGAAAGGATGAGAATGATAAAATTCGCTAGGTGTTGTTTTTATATATTGGCGTAGTCACGGACAAATCCGTTAGTCACGGATAAATCCGTGACTAAGCCTTTCGTATTCAACGCAATCAGGCCGCGGCAGACGAGGTGTCAGGGCCCTTTTGACTGGCGTAGTCACAGTCAAATCCGTGACTACGACCGTGACTAATTCAAAATTTTGAATTAGTCATGGTCGTAGTCACGGATTTGACCGTGACTATAGTTTTTTTAGTCGTTCTGTCAACTCCTCGGGCAGATCGATGACAAGGAATAACTTCCCTTAGTCACGGACGAATCCGTGACAAATCCGTGACTTCTTTTTTGTATAAATAAGTGATGCCCGGTCCAATGTTTGTGTGGAAAATAAAATGGCTAATCGAGGACCAATTGACTGGGATTCGATGTGTAGAGGTATGAAACGACTTAAGCTAATTACACAGCTTACGAGAGAATCGGGGAATTGATGTCTAGACCCTTTGAAAGTTTTGGCGACTATAAAGATGAGGAATCCGACTCAATTGGCAAGTCAAAAGCAAAAAACTTGTGTCGGATGCTTCAATGTGCAGAAGAATGTTCGGAGTAATTGCCCTAAATGGAACTAAAAGAATGATAAAATTCCAAAATAGGAGTTCTTGTTGGTTTATTCCCTAAATAGGACTAATTGGTTGACTGGTGCGTTTAATTTGTCGATTATACCCCTCATTGTAAATCAATTCGTAATTAAAAACTGTCAAATTAGTCCATCTACTTTTGATAAAAAGTCAATTAAGTCTATGTACTTTTTATCGAGTCAATCAAGTCCGTGAAGTAGTAAAAAACGACCAAATAAGCCATTTAACAGGTAAACAACCAGTTACCCGGTTATATACTTACGTGGATGTTCCACATGATAATTTTTTTACTGTTTTCGTTTTTTTTATAATTTTCTTTTGTTTTTTTTTTCCTCTCTCTTCTTTTTTCTCTTTCTTTCTCTTTTTGCTTTCTTTTCTGGTCCGCTCATCTCCTATCCAGACTCCTTCCCCAAGCTTGTGAGGTCTGTTTTTTCAATTTCAACCATCTCCCACCATTCTTCCGATTCCACCATTTTTACCACCTCCGTCACCTCTAACTACTCCACCACCTCCAACACCACCGTCGCTGTCGGCTGGCCTTCATAGCCACATCCTCCGGCTTCCACTTCATCTCCGCCGCCCCTTAGCCCCTACCTCCATACACACAGCCTCCGGTCTACACCTCCGCCTCCTCCGGCCAAAACCTCCGCCACCCCTACCTGCATTTAAACCGCCTCAGACCAGTCCGACAACCACTATCGTGGTCTCCACCTCCAACCGCCATGGCTTTCATAGTCATCACCTCCGCCGTCCCTACCTCCATATTGATCACTACCTGCGCAGCCCCTCTAACTCTGCCACATTCAGTCAAACATCCACCGCCGCACGAACATCCACAGACTGGAGTTACAGTACACGCACAAGGAACCAAGGAAAGAGAAAACAAAAGAAATAGAAAATAAATAAGAAAAGAAAAAGAAAAGTTAAAAAAAAACTGTAAACATAAGTCATGTGGACAGTATAACCGGAAAACCGAATGCTAACCGGTTAAAGAGTCAATTTGATGATTTTATAAAAATATGAGGACTTGATTGATTCATTTTATAGTATGTGGACTTAATTGACTTTTTAATAATAGTAGATGGACTTACTTGACAGTTTTCCCATTAATTTTCTTTCTATTGTCAGATCTTTCTCTATTTCTCAAGCAACAACGCTCTGCTCCCTCTCTCTCTTAATGCAACAAGCCAGCAACCTAACCTCTGCCTTCTCTCGATTTGATCTCCCTCTTCTCGCATCTGCTTTGATCCAGTTTTAATTTTTAGATCACACTTCTTCTCCAACTTCTCCACTTCCGGGCATCGGCGAGCGGCGAGCGGCGAGCGGCGAGCGGCGGCAAAGATCGCAGTGGTAAGTTTTTATTTTTCTTCTCCTCCTCTCCATTCTTCCTCCTCTTCTTCTTCTTCCCGTTCTTCTCTCTCTGTTTTTTTTAATTAGATCGGAAGTGCGGCAAACTATTGCTTTCATGTTGGATGATGAAGTTAATTACGTACTGTGAAGCAACTTTAATTTGATTTCTCTTTTTATTTGATTTTTCTTTAATTTTTTTCTTTCTTTCTAGATCTATTTCATTCCAGATTTATTTTATCGGATCTATTCCATTATCAAGTTGGTTTTCTTTTTTTCTTTTTTATTGCTTTTCCTGATTTCTCTTACAATTTTGTTTTGGCTTTCGTTCTTTTCATATTTAATTTATATTTTACAAATTACAATACAAATTATAATTTTTGGGATTTGACCTCCATCAATAATTATTTTCTAACATATTTTTTTATTTTTTTAGATTAAGATAAAAATATTATTCCTTTGCAAATTACTAATAATGCCATGTTTTTCCTAGTGGAATTATTATTTGCCACATAGTACCATTTTTATTTGACATTAATTCCATCAAGATGACTAATAATGCCAAGTGAAGTTATTAAATCACACTAATTTTGTATATTAAAAAATTGACACTAATTCCATCAAAATGGATAATAATAATGCCATTTTCTGCGTATACAAAAAATTATTTTCACACATAATGTCATTTGTATGGTAATAAATCTGTTATGATGACAATACTATCCCCTGCAAATATAACATTTATAATACCATGAACATCTGAAAATGATGATAAAATTCATGTCCTTTATTTTCTAACATATTTTTGTATTTTTTAGATTAAGATAAAAAAATATTATTCCTTTGCGAATTACTAATAATGTCATGTTTTTCCTAGTGGAATTATTATTTGCCACATAGTGCCATTTTTATTTGACATTAATTCCATCAAGACGACTAATAATGCCAAGTGAAGTTACTAAATGACACTAATTTCAAGTGAAGTTTATAATACCATGAACATCTGAAAATGATGATAAAATTCATGTCCTTTATTTTAATACTCCTTATAAGAAAGACCATTAAAATGACATTTTAAAACATTCATTCCAAATTTCAGATCGATGGAGGAGCCAAGATCGTGGTAGGGTTGGAAGAGCAAAGGCTGACTCCGGACTAGGCGGTGGTGGAATAGACAGCAACAACGGCGTTGATAATGGAGATGGCGGCATCGGCGACGGCGGCGGCATCATGCAGCGGCGACACCGGCGCCGACGGCGGTGGAGATGGCGGAATCACAGTCTGGCGGTTGTGGCGGCATGAACTGGTGGTTGCGGAGGCATGGACTGGCGGTTGTGGCGGCATGAACTGGTGGCTGAGGCGGTGACCGGTGAATGTGGCGGTGGGTGACGTTGTGTCTTACTTGTGGTGTTGGTTGTGTGGGAGCAGAGGAGTCGTGTGGGAGCAGGGCAGTTGCGTACATCTTGTATTATATTATTATTTTATTGTATTTTACAAATCAGCAATTAGGTTTTCATTAAGGGTAGATATGTCAGTACTTTTACTCCTATATAATTATACGGAAATTTAGAGTCCTAGTTTTGCACTTTTGTTATTGTTTACTCCTAGATAGGGAATTTACACTATTTTAATACATGAGGTTAAAATATTGTAACTCGAATTCAGTGTACACGATATACTGAGTTTTGTCTCAGTAAGTATTAAGCAAAAATATATGTACAATTATTTTAAATAATTGTATGTTAGAGTAATAGTCTAACATAATACTATGATAGGCGTCTGATTCTTATGATATACTATGTACATACACAAGATTACACACATATTTATCGAATTGTGCTATTGTCTATTCATGAGATACTATTAACAAGTACTAGACGAAGTACCCGTGCGATGCACGGGGTATATCTAGAATTGGATAATACGCAATTTTAATAAATTAATGTTCTAAAATGGTATATAATGTATAATTTTCTAAATAAGAATATAGTTTATCATTTAAATAATGTGAGTTTGATTATATACGTTGTAATAGTTGCGAGTAAATTTGAATCGTACGAAAATTGCAATAATAAAATAAAATAAACAATAATGTGTAACCAAGCTCTACGTGAAAAAATAATTAGCTATGTGTGACAAAGAATAAGTTCATACTACCATTCTTGGTTTGAATCGCGAGATTATATAAAATAAAACAATCATATATGTTGACACTTGACAATGAAAAAAAAGGTTTCACAAATTTCGGAAAACTTCTTTATAGACTACATTTTTTGTGGTGTTGATAGCACGACCTTCGTCATCCAATATGAGAATCTTCAACCCACTCCTTGAGGTAACCCTTAACATGGCAACGTACAATTGATCATGCGTAAACACAGGTCTTGGGAGATATATGCCTACTTGATGCAGAGATTGTCCTTGACTTTTGTTTATCGTAATGGCAAATGAAACGACAATTAGGAATTGCCTGCGTTGAAATTTGAAAGGAATTCTGCTATCTGACGGGACCAGTGATACTCGCGGAATCAAAACCTTTTGGCCAATACTTTTGCCAGATATAACCTTCGCCTCTAAAACAAATTTACCCAGCCGAGTAATGATCAGGCGTGTTCCATTACATAAGCCAGAGGACTGATCAATGTTTCTCAATAACATAATAGGCACACCAACCTTTAGTCCCAATTTATGGTTCGGGATCCCTGATCCATTGATGGTGTTCAAAAACTCTTGAGTATGCACTTCATCGAATTCGACGCCATTGGTTGAGCCTTCAGGTGAACATGGGCTGTCAAAACTCAAATATGTCTTTGTTTCTCCAGGCATCAATGAAATCATATAATTATTGATAAGCTCTACAACATCATTTGTTGGTGTTAAAATAGCTTTTTGCTGAAAATATGTTGGATCATCCATATTCTCCATAAATGAAGGATAAGTGCTAGCAACAATTGAAGTGATAGGATCACCTGAAGTGGTAATAAGCATATCATCAGGTATATCAATGAACATCTCTCCATCTCTGACGTCCCCAACGTTTCCATCTCCTACTTTGAGCATCAATTCTGAGAAACTTTTCAATTCGTCAATATTAGAATGCGAAGAACCACATTGTAGTCTCATGTTTTTTGTCAAAGTGAGAACGCGACAATGTCTCCAAATATATGAGGCATTAATAGTAGCACGAACAACCTCTTGTCTTGATGCCTTTGGTATGACGGGAAGTATTTGTCTGAAATCACCACCAAAAACGACAACTTTCCCTCCAAATGGAAGCTTCAAGCTATCACGATTGTGAAATCTGAGCAAATCCTTTAATGTCCTGTCAACAGCTTCAAAGTAATGTTTGTGTGTCATTGGAGCTTCATCCCATATGATAAGCTTCGCTTTGATTATTAGCTCAACCAAATCGCTTCCCTGTTTTATATTGCAAGTGGAGTCTTCATTGACATTAATAGGGATGGCAAATCGGGAATGAGCTGTTCGCCCACCAGGAATAAGCAATGATGCTATTGCACTGGATGCTACTGTCAACACAATTTCACCCTTGGATCTTATGCATGCAGATATCGCCCTCCATATGTAAGTTTTACCTGTTCCGCCATATCCATACAGGAAAAACACACCGCCACGATCTTCAATGACACATTGCATGATGGTCTCATATATATTCTTCTGTTCAGAAGTCATGTTTGACATAAGATGCAAGTGTTCAGCGGCCAAAGATGCTCTATCATAGTTCAACTCATCGTGGAGAAGTCTATTTTGTGATTAAGAAATCAATGTCCTGTCAGGACGTGGCATGGATGGGAACTCCATCAAACTTTTTCCACTCTTGCGCAACAACTTCTCTATCTCGACCAAAGTAAAACTCTTTAATTCTTCATCCGATAGAATCAGATCTGTCAAAAAAGACATAAACAGTTCTATCACATTTCCATAAACATTTTTATTATTACCATTAGCAAGTGCAACTAATAATATGAATATATAATAACAATAAAATAAATAGAATACTTATAACATTAATCATTGAAACTATATAAATTTAAAAAAAATATAAAGCATTAATAAAAAAATAGTAATATACTTACCATGAAACTGTAAAAGTAATCTCTGTCGGTGCTGAATATCATCGCTTAGATATTTCCATGTTTTTTCCCAAACCACGTGTGGCGTACACATCTGGTTAGACAACATTAATACAACAAAAAAAAACCTCAAATACTCCCCAGTTCCCCAAAAACCTCAAAAATGTCCTTAAAGCTAGCCCATTGAAAATGATGCATAGGCACACTACTAAGTCGTAGGTCTCCGCACCTGGTCACTCCCATAAAGTTGAGACGGTACTTGTGAGTAGTGTGTCTTTTTGACACAAAAGCATGATTTGAGTCTTTAACATTTGTTGACTGACTCTAAACTATTCAATTTCCAAGCTAAATTTTGAGCCACTTAAATCATCTTTTGATTTGGGGCAATCTTTTTTATTTCAGAAAAATAGAAAAAAATATTTATTCATTATAAAGCTGGAATTATTCTATTATGGAGATGCATGTACTAAATTAAATTCGAAATAATTAGTTATTTAATTATTAATATATTCTGAATTAAATTTGCAGCCTTTGTTTAATTTACACAAAGTGTATAATTACACAAAATATTCAATTGCGAAGATAAATTTTGAAACACACTGAAATAATCTTCTGATTTATAGATAAATATGAAATTATTTTATTATGGAGTTGTGTTTACTAAATGAATTTATGAAATGAACTTGAAAAATTTGTTAATTTGCACAAAGTATATACTTACACAAATTATTCAATTACGAAGCTAAATTTTTAAAATATTGAAATTATTATTTGATTTAGAGATATCCTTTTAAATAAATATAGAATAATTATTTAATTATTATGTTGAGATAAATCCGAAATCATTCAATTACAGAGATGTATTTAGTAAAGCAAATTTGAATAAAATAATTATTAAATTACGAAAATAAATTCTAAATTAAATTTGACAATTAATTTAATTAATTTACACAATATATAATTACACAAAATGTAATTGTGAAGACAAATTTTGAAATACAATTGAAATTACCTTCTGATCTAGTAAAATCATCTCGATCGCCGTCACGTTTTCCGGCTTTCCGTACTCCGTAACTTGCCACAACCGTATGACACGTACACGAACTCTCCATTCGATGCTTCCAGGTTGAATTTCATCGAGATCAACAGTTTTGAGCGGCATGGTTGAGAGAAAAATGACCGCTCCGGCAATAAAATTCTTGTAGTTGGTTTTTAGAATGAGTTGAACAAACAAATGTGTGGTTATTTATAGTCCGTATATACGAACATTTGTGTATTTCTCATGGTAAGTAATTAGGGTATTTTATGGCTCAGCAATATTATGAGCAATATTAGGGCACAAATTGTGATGCTACTTGTGTAGCCATACAGATCACGAATTAGTTCAGTTTTATTTTATTTATTTCCTTCCATCATTTGTATTCTTGACATATATGATGTAGTTGAAACGTTCTCCCAAATAATGCTAAATGTTCACACTTTAATTGCCATACAGAATTGATTTACTACAATTGAATCATTACAATTTATTTCCTTCCATAATTTCATTCATTTGTATTGTTGCCATATAGGGTCTACTTGGAAGTTGGAATGCTCTATCAAAGTAAACAACACGTGCAGCCATTGTAATTGACATACGAAATTAAATTATTCAATGTTATTTCCTTCCTTATTTGTACTGTTGCCATATATGGTCAACATGAAACGTCTCTCACACTTGATGCTTTAGATTAATGCTTTAGATTTAGATGGGCGGGAAGTAACGGGTGTGCAGGTTGTTTTTCCAATTTTGCCCCTTGTTTTGTAGCATTTTGGGCGGCAAAGACTGACTTCACTTTGTTACTTTATATATAATAAAGATTAGGAGTTGGAATACCTGACTTGTGTACTATTTACCCTTGTATTTTATGTAATATGGTTGAACAAATTGTCCTTAATTACACCCTTATATTGTTCAAATGGTATTAACACGATTTAACGAAGATTCGTCTATCTCATTTAGTCGATCAACTCATGATCACGGTTAATTGAATGCATATATTATCAACTTGTATCTGAAGTTATACAATGATCTAACAATTGTCGAACGAAGAATTCTATTGAATGAAGAAGATGATTGAAGATTTTGCAGAGCTCAGAAGCGTGTTTCTATTGTACTGAATGAGAAAACTTAACCTAATTTACAAGGATCAGAAGATATATATGCCTGTTTACAAAGTATAACTAAAGTCCAATGGAAATAATAAAGAAGCCCAAAAGACTTAATGAAAAATAAGCTGGCCCAGATAATTATTCTTGATACGCCCCCTCAAGAGGAGCATGGATGTCCATCATGTTCATCTTGGCTGCAAATTGGTTGAAGAGTGGATTCCCAAGTGGTTTAGTATAGATATCTGCAAGTTGAAAATTATTTTTAATATGGACCAGAGATATTAAACCAGAATTTATTTTTTCTCTAATCAAATGACAGTCTAATTCTATATGTTTTGTTCTTTGATGTTGAATGGGATTATGAGCTAAATGATAAGTAGATTTATTATCAGTATATATAATAATAGGTGAGGTAAAATGTATATGCAGATCATGAAGAATATAATATAACCATTGTGCTTCACAAACTGCATTAGCAGCAGCTCTATATTCAGCTTCAGTTGAAGACCTACTTACCACCTGCTGTTTTTTAGATTTCCATGATATTAAGGCATTACCAAGATAAAATGCATAACCAGAAACACTTCTTCTAGTATCTAAACAAGCAGCCCAGTCAGAGTCAGTATAACCTTGAATGCAAAAATCAGAAATAGATGGATAGAAAAGACCTTTACCTGGAGAATTCTTAAGATACCTTAGAATTCTATGAGCTGCACTCATATGAATGTCAGTAGGAGAAGAAAGAAATTGACTAAGGACCTGAACACTATAAGCAATGTCAGGCCTTGTAACAGTTAAATATAACAGTTTGCCAATTAAAGTTCTATATGCTTTAGGATTATCTAAAATAGTACCATCTTTTTTGGAAAATTTAAGTTTGGAGTCCATAGGTGTGGTGTAAGGTTTAGAGTTTAAGTAACCATATTCAGTAAGAATGTCAAGTGTATATTTTCTCTGACAAAGATTTAAACCTTTATCAGATCTGGCAATCTCAATACCCAAGATATATTTTAATTCTCCAATATCTTTAATGGTAAATTTGTTTTGTAAAAAAGTTTTTACTGCAGTGATTTCTTCTATGCTATTACCAGCAAGAATAATATCATCTACATAAATAAGAAGAACAGTGAAAGAAGTATTATGAGTTTTGGTAAATAATGAAAAATCTGCTTGAGATTGCTTGTAACCAATCAATTTTAAGGAGTCAGAGAGCTTACAGAACCATTGTCTAGAAGCCTGCTTTAGACCATACAGACTTTTGATAAGTTTACACACTCTGTTATCATTGGGAGCTAAATATCCTGGAGGAGGCTGCATAAAGATATCCTCATTTAAATCACCATGTAAAAAAGCATTGTTAATGTCTAACTGATGTAAAAACCAATTTTTAGCACTAGCAATTGCTAAAATAATTCTTATAGTAGTTATTTTGACAACAGGGGAAAAGGTGTCAAAATAATCAAAGCCCTCTTCTTGAGTATAGCCTTTAGCAACTAATCTTGCTTTATATCTATCTAAAGAACCATCAGATTTTAATTTGGTTTTGAAAACCCATTTACAGCCTATGATATTATGATTAGCAGGAGGGTCAACTAAAATCCAGGTATTATTTTTCTCAAGAGCCTGTATTTCAGTTGACATGGCATTCTGCCATTCAGGAAATTTGGAAGCTTGTTTATAGGTTTTAGGTTCAATGATTTTGGAAAGAGCAACAATAAAACAAGAGTGAGAAGTACTTAATCTATTGCAGTTTATATGATTTTGAATAGGATATTTAACAAAATTACAAGAAGATGAAGGAGAAATACCTGCAGTGATAGAGGTAGGTAATTCATAATTATAGTCTTGAAGATGAATGGGTAAAGATCTTACTCTTGTTGATTTCCTATGAGATTGATCTTCTGGAATAGAAGTAGTAGTCTGTAAAGTGCTAGAATCATTTGTATTAACAGAATCATGCATATTAATAATATTTATTTCATCATTAATTTGGTTTTGCAAGTGATTTGTAAAAATGTTTGAATGTATGTTGTAGTCATAGGGAAAATCATTATTAGTAGAAGAACTGAAAGGTGTAGAATCAGATTGAGTCGGGTTAGATAACTCAGAATCATTTTTGTAAGGAAAAATCATTTCATAGAATTTAACATTTCTAGAGATAAGAAATTTATGATTAGCAATATCATACAATTTATATCCTTTTGAACCTAAAGGATAACCAACAAACACACATTTGACAGCTCTTTTATCAAATTTAGATCTATCAGCAGTTAAGGTAGAAGCATAAACAAGAGATCCAAAAACTCTTAAATGAGAATAATCAGGGACTTTATTATATAAGAGCTCATAAGGAGATTTATTATTAAGAATAGCAGTAGGAAGTCTGTTTATGATATGTACAGCAGTGAGAACACAATCAGACCAAAAAATAAGGGGTAAACAGGATTGAAATAAAAGAGATCTAGCAATCTGAAGAATATGTTGATGTTTTCTTTCAACCCTAGCATTTTGTTGAGGAGTTTCAACACAAGAAAGTTGATGAATAATGCCATAAGTGTTATAAAAATTTGGAAATATGAATTCAGTACCATTATCAGTTCTAATAGTTTTTATTTTGGTATGAAATTGAGTATTAATGAGATTGTAAAAATTCATCATGTGAAATTTAACTTCAGTCTTTGTTTTCATCATAAAAACCCAAGTACATCTGGTGTGATCATCAACAATGGTTAAAAAATATTTAAAATTGGAATAAGATGGGACCCTAAAAGGACCCCAAACATCCATATGAACAAGATCAAAAGCATGTGAGGCATAAGAAGTGCTATCAGGAAAGGGTAAACGTTTTTGTTTAGCAAAATGACAGACATCACAGATTTTATTAGTATGATGAGAAACAGTACAGTCAACAATAGATTTCAGTTTGTGAAAAGGTAAATGACCTAGTCTATAGTGCCAAACATCAGATTTATTATCTAAAGACTGAGTACTAACAACATTAGCAACAGACAATTGATTTGTAGAAAGCAATGATTTAGAAGCATCATAGAGGTAAAGTCCACTTTGAAGATCAGCATAGCCAATCATTTGGTTGGTGAGCAGATCCTGCAAAGTAGCATGGTTAGAAGTAAAGTGAACAGAAATATTTTCATTTAAAACAAGGCTAGATATAGAAATAAGATTAAAACTAAATTGGGGAACATATAATACATTGTGAAGAGTGAAATTATTATTAATTGTAATATCACCTATATGAGTAGCAGTTATGAAAGAACCAGTAGGTAATTGAATATTAATAGAAACAGGTTTGGGTGAAGAAGTATATAATTTGAAATCATGAGTCATGTGGTCTGAGGCCCCAGTGTCAAGAATCCAAATAGAAGATTGAATATTAGACAAGAAAGCTGAATGGTTACCTAGGAAAAGAGAAGCATCAGAAGATTTGCCATGTGGTGATACAGCCATGACAACATTAGCAGAGGCAGATCTATCATTCTGAGTTTTCATGAACTCAAGAAATTTGTTGTATAGGGTAGGATCACAGAGGTCCAAGTCAGTAGAAGGAGATTCATTAGAAGTGGAGGCCAGATGAGCATGAGTGTTCTTTGCAGAGGTAGAAGGCAGTTTGAAGCCAGGAGCAGTTCTGAGCCCTTTTGGTCCTTTCCAGTTGGGAGGATAACCAATGACTTGAAAACACTTGTCAGCATAATGTCCTTGATAGCCACAATGAGTGCAGATGATGGAGGATTTCTTTTTGTAGTTAGAATTCTTGACTAAGAATGCAGCAGAATCAGCAGTAGAATGATTATAAGTGTTTGAGTTATCAGAAGGGAATGAAACAGAATTAGGAGGATGTTGAAGTGTTCTTTGAGACTCTTCTTGTAGAAAGAAAGAGTAGACAGCAGAGAGACTAGGAGGAGGAATTTGAAGGAGAATTTGACCCCTTAAGTGTGAATAAGAGTCATTCAGACCAACCAGAAACTTCTGAACAGATTCTCTTTGCAACAACAACTGATATTTTTCATAGATTTTACATGTGCAAAGACCACAAGAACAAGGAGGAAGAGTTTTAAAATCAGCATATTCATCCCACAGACCTTTGAACATATTATAGTAAGCAGTAACAGTTTGAGTACCTTGAGAAATGTTACCTAGGGTTTTTTCTAGATAAAAAACTCTAGGACCATCACTTTTACCATATCTAAGTTGAATTTCGTCCCAAAGGTCTTTAGCAGAGGTAAAGTAAAGGAATGTTGAACGAATATCAGGAGCAATTGAATAAATCAGCCAAGAAAGTATAAGAGCATTAATGCGATACCAGACTGAATAAGCAACAGAGTCATCAGGATTTGGTTGAGAAATGGAGCCATCGAGGAACGCCATCTTGTTCTTCACACTGAATGCCATCGTGACAGATTTCTTCCAAGCATTGAAATTCTCTCCAGTGAGTGTCTCAGAGATGATACGAAGACCAGCATGATCACTTGGATGCAGATAGTACGGAGATGTGGGATCTTCAGTAGGGTTTAAAGGGAATATGATATTTGGATTCATCGCAACAGATTTTTGCGAAAGAATTAGGGTTAAGTATCAATAGATTCAGGTAAAGAGAGAATCGATTATAGAAATCGATATCAAGTAGAAGAAATAGATTCGATAGAGGATCGAAAAACCTAATCTGATACCATAACAATTGTCGAACGAAGAATTCTATTGAATGAAGAAGATGATTGAAGATTTTGCAGAGCTCAGAAGCGTGTTTCTATTGTACTGAATGAGAAAACTTAACCTAATTTACAAGGATCAGAAGATATATATGCCTGTTTACAAAGTATAACTAAAGTCCAATGGAAATAATAAAGAAGCCCAAAAGACTTAATGAAAAATAAGCTGGCCCAGATAATTATTCTTGATATGATCTCTTAATTAAATTGTCCCAAAGCAAATCTATACCATAGTTAACACGTAATAAAAAATATTCTCACGATTATATAATTATGTGACTTAATTTTGACATAAATCCTATAATTGTGTCCTAATTTGTCCATTGTAAGTATCTAGATGTATTGTACAAGTATTACTGTGAAACATATTATGTTTCGAATTTACTTAAAATAAGTGTATGCCTTATGTCAATTTGGCTTAATGGTATTCGTGTATTTTGGACCAAAGTCATCGATTTAAAGTCACAGTTCACATACTTGTGAATACTACATACTTCGTATTAAATTACAAGTTTTCATCTCTAGGGTTCCCTAGTAAATACGATATCGGATGATCTCATTTCGAGTTGCAATGAGTTCCCTATGCAAAACTACACAATTCTCGTTCACGATTCAAGTCCAAATTATCAATAAAAAAAACATGATGATAAAGTGATACATATTCAACATTTTTGGAAATTGAAGCTATTCAGTCTAACATACAAGTACATCGACTCATAGTCACAAAATTACTAAATGATACTAAACACAAGTCTTAAATGAGATCATACCGTGAATTGGAAAATAACACGGTGTATGTTACAAATCCGGTGAGATTTTAACTGGAGACTTGTACGTTTTTTCATACAATCGGTTGATTATATGAAAATCAACCGATTGTATGATCACATAGGAATCTTATTTCAAGTAACATTGTCCGATGCCGTATTCAAAATTTAAGATTACTAAAACTACATACAAGTGAAGGTTTCTGTGTCTATAAATTACATTGCATACAATAATTCTCACATAGTAATGTGATGACCTATATGTCTTAATGATACCACAACTTGTGCTTTGTAAACTACACTAATAACCGCAAAATACTTGACTCAATTATGGGACAATGGAGTATAGTTTAACATTACACGATTACACTTAATGAGTCAATACACTCATTTCTGAGTCTATCCACCCAGTAGCTCCATTGTACCATCGGATTTACACTCGAGTCATTACAATATTACATACTGTAATATTGATAACCGTACCCAATGGTTTCATAAGACATAATTTTTACAATAATTTGTGCATGTTCAATACGACATCGGATGATCTCATCATGAAATAAGTCAATTGTATACACACAAATTGTGTATGGCAAATCAGTCAACATTGAGAGTCGGTATAATTTACTAAATCAACCAAGTCAACGGTGACGTACACCATACCTGTGCCAAGTCTTTTGTATACAAAACTTCTCATTATGGATATAGTTGGAGCGATGTTACAATCTATGTCTCAACACACATTATTTATGATGTCATTAATAATACATTTAGTTGAGGACCCTGAAAACAGACTTGATGCACATATTCACAAGTTTAGTCACGAATATATAGAAACGGATAATAATACTAATGAGTTAAGTCATTAGTATTATAATCGCTTAAACAAGAGTACGATCACCCGACTATATGTTCGAAATGATTATATTAATGTTGGTAACGAAGTCTTATAAAATATGATTAATTGTAACTCGGTATATCACTGAGTCAATATTCGACATATTTTGAACTAGTTAAAATACATTATCGAGGCTCACGATCTCTTTTTACGATTGCATAACCATTTTAGACAAACTTATGTTTAAGTCAGATCCCAATAGTTAATGATATTTAGAAATAAAGTGGTTATGAGAATACTATATACTCCGTAGTAACTTAGAGTTAATATTGTAATTTCAACATACAATCAAATCGATATTGGACATCTATATACACTGGTTGAAAATGGTATCTACTTCGTATGTTTTCTGATGTATTTTAATGTGAGTGATATGCAATGGGTTACATTCAAGTATGATCACCGTATCGTTAGACATCATATTATCCCATAGTACACAATCGGTTACCATTCAAAACATTATGAATATATACATTGATGACATAATAGTTTTGCATCAAAAAATTTCACCATCGGGTTCCTTCAATTATACATCCACTGATGATTGTCGTGAAAATCAATTGTAAGCCTTAAAATTGAGTCTTAAGTCCAACTGTGAGATACGACATAGGGAGTGTTTGCAATTGCTTCAACTTTAAAAAAGTGATTTTTTAAAGTGATTTTGGGAAAAGTGATTAATAGTAAAAGTTGATAGTGTTTGAGAAAAAACGTGATTCTGGAAAAGTAAAAGTTGGTAGTGTTTGGTAAAATAAGTACTTTTTGTGTAATAGAAAAAGTGAGAAGCAGTTTAAAGCACCCTTCTACCTGCTTCCAGCTTTTAGCTTTTAAAAGATTAATTTAAGCAGAAGCTGACATTTGAAAACACTCTTTTCAACTTTTTTTTAAGCCAAAAGCTGAAAAGCGCTTTTTTTAAGCAAACCCAAACACTGCTATAATCGCTTCCCATGGAAGCTTATCACCGGTTAAGTTGCAATTGTCAGAATATGTCGACAGAACATATTCCATTGTGTATGTATGGTTCAGATACACTCCTATTGCTATTCTGAGATGTATTACTGGTAACATAATATAATGATTAGCTAAATGAACTATATTCGTTCAACTCGATTAAAAAAACAATTCATTTTAATATCATGTTTAAGCAAAATATTGATAAGCTAAAACTAATTAAAAAGGAATTTGTATAAAGAAAGGGCCTCGAACAAGAATAGAGAAGGAGATGACAAGAGAGTGAATAAGAAAGAAAACTTGTGTGTATTTCGAATGTTTCAGCTGCCTTGATTACAATGAGGCTATTCTATTTATAGGAAAAGCAATTAAAGCTCTAATGATGGTTTTTTCCGTTATTGACGGATTGGCCATCCGTTACGTACCGACGGATTCAAATCCGTCATAAAAGTTGGTCAAACACATTTAATACTCTCCTTAATCACATTAAGGAGCCTAATAATGCACAAAAAACGTTACAATATTTAAAAATGATATTCTTGACGCTTCAATGACTCAATTTGTCTGTTTTGGCGGTTTGACGTAACGGTTCCGACCCGTCGTCGGTTTCGCAACTCGTCATCAATGCTGGCCAGCTCAAAATAAGTAACCTCCAGCCTTAATATCGTTGATAACTCCAGCAATAAACACAAATCCGTTACAACAGCCATCATTAAGCCTCTTTAACTTTTGTGATCAACTCTCTTTAATGCGAAATATATTGCCAAATAATTGCACCAACAATTGCCCCCTTTCGAGAAGTTGGCGCGTACAATGCATGGTCGGATCATTAAGCGGTAACTTGTCGAAATTTTGAAAGAGCAACACTTCACCTCTTGGTTCTCTGCTTCTATCGACGACTTGTGGTGACATGTTGACAGCTTCGGTTGATGAAATGTTTCCGTCTTTCTTCAGAATTACCGTCGATCGAACCCGTCTCCTCAACTAAAACAACGAAATCTGAAGCCTGACATGTTATCTTCTCTCCTCCAAAATTGTCTTGACGACTCGGTGACAGAAATTCTACAACATCTTTCACATTGATGTCGACACTTCATCTAGCGACAGGAACATCGTCCATCATCGAAGATGACGAGATGTGTTGTGTGAACTTGGTTCATATCCTGCAAAAACTTTAAATATGGCATTACGTTTGTCGTTTGTATTGTCTCCTTATGTTGGAGCATGTGCTTTCGTTGTGTAGTTCTGTATTTTTTTTTATGTACGTGTGTTGTCATATACGTTTCGGTTGCACGTGCGGTGTCACATATGTTTTGGTTGCACGTGCGTTGTCATATATGTGTGTAAGTTTTGGCCAAAAATATATATGTTGTAAGGGCCGGCTGGGACTGTTATCCATGATCTTCTCATGGGCAGCCCAGCCCTTTCCCATTTGATGTTAGTGTATAATATGTAACCGGTATGCGCATGGTTGACATCTTAGTTGCCTCGGTAACTGCTTGATCTTATGCTTTGAGATATTCCTGCATCCATTAAAAGCCGTCAAAGCTGGCCGTTGGCTTTGGGCCAACGGCCCTCCGATGGTTAAGTCAGTAAAAGCAATGAATCTATCTTGAAGCGTAAATGTATACTTTACACTGAATACGTCACCTCTTTTTCTAAACAAGACGACCACAACATGATTCCATAAAGGATCCAAAATTTATTGAACTAAAGCCATGACGCTTTGACAGATCCGTCGTACCCGATACGTCATGGACTTATTGCGCGACGTATCAAAGAGATTTACGTGACGCCTCATTCGGTTTCCTGCACTCAAAATGTCGTTAGGATTGGTCGTTGGCCTTAAGCCAACGGCCCTCCGATGATTAAGTTAGTAGGTTGCTTTTAAATAAATAAAATATAACAAAATTAGAAATGGAAAAGTTTAAGGTGTACCGCGTTCCAACTTCTAGGGACTTGTTTACCCTCAATTGACTCCAGACGATATGCCCCCTGTCCAATTATGTCAACAATCTTGTACGGACCCTCCCAATTGGGGCTGAATTTTCCACTTGCTTCATTTCCAAATGCTCTTCTCAAAACCCAATCTCCTTTCTTGAACACTTTTGCCCGAACGTTCTTATTGAAACTCTTAGCTACCATTTGTTGATAGGACTGTAGACGGATCTTGGCCCGCTCTCTAATTTCGTCAATAGTGTCAAGATCATGTATCAACTCGACGCTGTTCCGCTCTTCAGTCATAAGCCCGTATCTCGAGGATGGTACCTCAACTTCCGCTGGTATGACCGCCTCACAGCCATACACCAAGGAGAAAGGAGTTTGTCCGGTCGCATTCTTTGGAGTCATTCTGTCGGCCCATAATATCAGGGGTAACTCGTCAGCCCATCTGCTTTGCGCTTTTTCCAGTCTTTTCTTCAAATTGGACACAATGATTTTGTTGCTAGACTCGGCTTGTCCATTGGATTGCGGGTACCTAGGAGTTGACGTCTCCAACCTGATGTTGTATCTTCCGCAGAAGCGTCGGGTTTTTGCACTTATGAACTGGGATCCGTTATCACACACAATCTCTGACGGAATGCCAAACCTGCAAAGTATATTACGTCTGATAAAAGATATTACTTGTTCATCACGTACCTGACGGAATGGCTCAGCTTCCACCCATTTTGAGAAATAGTCTGTCATTGCCAACATGTAGACCTTCTGTCCAGGAGCTTCGGGTAGCTTTCCCACAATGTCCATTCCCCACTTCATAAAAGGCCAGGGTGAGAGAACCGGATGAAGCGATTCCGAGGGCTGGTGACGTATTGGCCCATGTTTCTGACAAGCCTGACAACTCTGGGTGAAAATGATTGCATCATGCCGCATTGTTGGCCAATAGTACCCAAATCGGAGAGCCTTGTTTGATAGACTTCTTCCCGCGGCATGGTTTCCACACTCCCCTTCGTGAAGGTCCCTTAACACTTTGGCGGCTTCTTGAGGTGCCAAACATCTTTGGTACGGACCTGCTTTAGATCTTTTAAACATAACATCATCAATTAATAAGAATTTAGTTACCTTGGAAAGGAACTCCTTAGCTTCCCTTTTGTCAACCGGCAGAGTGTTGTGTCTCAGATATGCTATGTATGGCTGCATCCAGTCATCTTGTGAGGACGGATTGATAGTGTTGACGGACTCCAATCTGTCAATTGCCGGACCTGTGAGGTGAACGAAAGGGATGTTGCTATTGACCTCTGCCCCCAGACATGATCCGATCGCAGCCAAAGCATCTGCTTGTGTGTTCTCTTCTCTTGGTACTTGTTCAAGTGTGATCTCGTCGAACCATGCTATCAACTCCGTGACGATTTGCAGGTAGGACGTCATCTTGGGACCCTTTGCTGCATAAACACCATTAGCTTGATTAACTATTAGCAAGGAATCACACTTTACCTGGAGTAGCTTGACACCCAAATCCCTTGCCAAAGTTAAGCCTACGATCAATGCCTCATACTCGGCTTCATTATTTGTGGCATTAAAATCACAATGAACGGCTTGGAGCATAGTGTCCCCCTGTGGCGACTTTAGCACTATGCCCAGGCCTGCTCCGTTTAAGTTCGACGCCCCGTCTGTGTGCAATGTCCACTTCTGTTGAGGCAGACCGTCTGTGATGATGCATGCTTCCTTTTCGGCTTCGGTTTGGAGCTTAGGGCTAAAGTCTGCCACAAAATCAGCAAGCGTCTGGGACTTCAAGGCAGTTCGTGGCTCGTACCTAATGTCATAGGCTCCCAGCTGGATTGACCACTTGGCCATGCGACCTGACAACTCTGGTTTCCTCATGATTGCTTTCATGGGATAGTTAGTCCGCACACAAATAGTATGTGATTCAAAATATGGACGTAATTTAACCGATGCAGTAATCAAAGCTAAAACCAGTTTTTCAAGTAAAGCATACCTGGTTTCGGGTCCATTCAATGACTTACTTACATAGTATACCGGTGTCTGCATTCCGTCATCTTCTTTGGTCAACACGGCGCTAACAGCATGTTCTGAGACGGCCAGATACAGTTGAAGCTCGTCGCCCTCCTTTGGTTTTGTCAACAACAGCGGGGTTGTCATATATTCCTTCAATTGCTGGAGTGCTTGCTCGTGTTGATCTGTCCACTCGAACTTCTTGTTCTTACGAAGTACGTCATAGAAAAGGCGACACCTGTCAGATGACTTGGAGATGAAGCGGTTCAGAGCAGCAACTCGACCTGTCAACCTCTGCACATCTTTGACTGACTTTGGTGATTCTATGTCAATGATAGCTCGGACCTGCTCTGGGCTTGCTTCTATTCCACGTTCACTGACAATATAGCCCAAGAATTCCCTTGAGGACACACCGAAAGCGCATTTCGCCGGATTGAGCTTTAGGTTGTATTCCGTCAACTTCTTAAATGATTCCGTCAGGTTGTCAATGTGGTCCTCAGCTTTCCTTGACTTGACGATCATATCGTCTATGTATACCTCCATGGTTTTTCCAATTTGATCTTTGAACATCATGGTGACGAGCCTTTGAAACGTTGCACCTGCATTTTTTAGACCAAATGGCATAACAACATAGCAATACGTACCTGTCTCAGTAATGAAGGCCGTCTTTTCTTGATCGTCAGAATGTAGCTGAATCTGGTGGTATCCGCTAAAGGCGTCCATTAACGAGAGCATCTCATGTCCGGCAGTCGCATCGGCCAATACGTCAATGTGTGGCATGGGGAATGAATCCTTTGGACATGCTTTGTTCAAGTCGGTGAAGTCCACGCACACTCGCCACTTTGCCTTTTTTCCTTTTGCTGCCTTCTTTCTGACGACAACGACGTTAGCTAGCCAATCTGGATACCTGACTTCTCTAGCTTTCCCGGTTTGGAGAAGAGCCTCGACCTCTTGGTTTATGATGTCATTCCGCTCCCTTGCAAAACGTCTTCTTCGTTGTCTGACGGGTTTACATGACGGATTGACATTTAACTTGTGCGTGATGATTTTTGGGTCAATTCCCGTCATGTCTTTATGACTCCAAGCGAATACGTCCTTATGTTGTCTAAGAAACTGGACCAACTCCGCTCTGAGGCTTGCTGGCAAATTTGTCCCGATGCGGATGACCCGTTCTGGATGTTCGTTGTCGATGACTACTTCTTCCGTTTTTTCGTCATCTTCCTCCAAAGCTGGGTCACCCTTTAATTGCTATGCTGAAGTTGGAGGATTTGATGTAGGCTTCATGGCCGTCTGATAGCAAGACTTGGCCACCACCTGGTCTCCTCGAATGGACTCTACTCCCCAAGGCGTCGGAAACTTGACGACCTGGTGATACGTCGACGGAATGGCTCCCATTTGATGTAACCATGGCGTCCCCAAAATCATGTTGTAAGCTGGGAGGTCTTGGACTACATCGAACCTGACCTGCACATTAAGACCGTTAGCGTAAACAGGGAGAGAGATATTACCTATGGTTCGGCTTGGCTCTCCATTGAAACCGACGAGGGTAGATCCTGATTTTGCTATGTCATCCTCTTTGATTCCCATCTGCTCCAGCATCCGCATGGTAGTTATGTTGGCCGTGCTTCCGTTGTCAACAAGGACTCGCTTCACTTCAAAGTTCGCTACTCTAAGGGATATGACCAGAGTGTCATGGTGGGGTTGCATAGGATCTGGCATATCTGACTCCTCAAAAGCAATGGCAGTGTTTCTCCAGTCGTCACGTCGTCTTTCAACTTGGCATACCTGCAATGACTTGTCTCGGGAATACTCCCGAGCGTGTCTCTTGGCAGCAGAATATGTTAGGCCACATAAATCCGACCCGCCATTAATAAAATTAATTACCTGACAGGGAGCCGAAGGCGATGGAGGTCGTGTTGCTTTAGTTGACGACTTGTCAGTTCGTCCTAAAAGGGCTTTAGTCCGTTCTGACATGATCTTCGGGTCTCGCTTTCCAGCTGGTTTGTCGGTTTTCCTTGGCCATCGGACTTTCTCTCCAAGCCTTTCCAGTGCGTTGATGAGCCCTGCCGTACTGACATTAAAGCAATAATCTGGGATAACTGGTGGTAGATCAGGGTCGTCAAACCAATGTGTCGTTGCCGCAACAGGTCGTTCTTCTTTGGCGTAAGGTTTGCCGGTTCGGTAATCATGCCGTCTGGACGTATTGGACTTGCGGTGCCCCCCTTCATATCCGTCAAAGTGTGGTTGTGCCCGCAAATCTTCTTCCAACCGGATAAAGGCTAAGGTTATAGCCTGGACATCTTCAAATGTCCGACAAGGAAACTTTGTTAACTCCCGGTACAACTCAGAATCGTTCTTCAATCCCCTTCGGAACGCTTCGATTGCCGTAGGCATGTCGCACCTTGAGATTGACACCTTCTCCCTGTTGAAACGATGAAGGTAGTCTCTCAAAGATTCATCTCTCTGTTGGACAATCCTATACAGGTCGCTTGTTTGTTTCTCCAGGGTGCGGCTGCTTGCAAATTGTTGAGTGAATGAGTCGACCAACTCTGCGAACGAATCGATCCCTTCGTTTGGCAAGTTGACGAACCATGTCAAGGCTGGTCCTGAGAGCGTCGTTCCAAACCCTCTGCACATGCATGCTTCTCTTTGGTCCGGATTGAGTGCTACGGCTAACATACGTTGTTTGAACTGAGCCACGTGCTCCAATGGGTCAGACGTTCCGTCAAACATCTTCATGGCAGGGGCGACGAACTTCCTGGGTATCTCGACATTGGTGATGCGTCTGCTGAATGGGGACTCTGCATAACATGTCCTTGACGCTCTGTCCAAAGGTGGGGGTACTCCTGGTAGCCTGTTGATTTTGTCCTGCATTTGACGCATTTGCTCCATCAACATAGACATCTGATCTGCCACTGCTGGATGATTTGGTACTGGAAATGAAAACGTCGGTCCTGCCATCTGGGTGACTTCAGGACGGGTTGGAGATGGGACGAAGATCACCTCGGGACGTCGCTCAAGAAGTGTCGACGTTGATGACCCGTCAGGTCTGTCAGAGCGTTGCGGTCGGGGCTCTAAGAATGATACACTAGGCCCACTTCGCCTAGCGTCCTGCATGAAACTTGACGGACCAGCTTCTCCATAAATTCTGCTACTGTAGTGAGGAGTAAACGGTTCCGTTGGGGTAAAAGTCACACCAGTTGACGGATTGGAACGGGATGGACCGGGGTCCCCACTGGTTCTGCTCCTGTAATGGGGAATCGACGGGTCTGTCGGGGCGGAGGTCAGAGTTGTCATAGGCATGCTTTGGGTCGCTGAATGTAGGCCCGATCCATTCGGTCTGACTCGAATAGATTCCGGAAAATAACAAGCCGGAATGCTGGCTGGTGGTGTAGTTGCTGGTATGAGAGGCGTGTAAGGAATAACCTGCGAGATGACCGTTGAGTATGGCTCCCCGGTTGGTGTTGGTGACAGACCCAGCGTAAGAGAGACTGGATCCGTCGATGTTGCAGGTGGATCCGTCGCTGCGGGGGAGAAACCGAGATCTAGCCTTGTTGCAGCAGTCATTGTGTCACTCCTCCGATTGAGTCTTGATTTTGAGGCTATTGACACCGCAGATTGTACCTGCGACCGAAGTACATCGTTCTCCCGTTGAAGATGGGCCATTTTCTCCGCCACCTCACGCCGGAATTCCTCTCGGATCGTCTCTAGCTGCTCATGGAATTCAATCAACAATTGATTTGTTCCTGCCATATCTAAACTCTTTCTTGCACGATGCCCCACGGTGGGCGCCAAATTGTTTAAGCAAAATATTGATAAGCTAAAACTAATTAAAAAGGAATTTGTATAAAGAAAGGGCCTCGAACAAGAATAGAGAAGGAGATGACAAGAGAGTGAATAAGAAAGAAAACTTGTGTGTATTTCGAATGTTTCAGCTGCCTTGATTACAATGAGGCTATTCTATTTATAGGAAAAGCAATTAAAGCTCTAATGATGGTTTTTTCCGTTATTGACGGATTGGCCATCCGTTACGTACCGACGGATTCAAATCCGTCATAAAAGTTGGTCAAACACATTTAATACTCTCCTTAATCACATTAAGGAGCCTAATAATGCACAAAAAACGTTACAATATTTAAAAATGATATTCTTGACGCTTCAATGACTCAATTTGTCTGTTTTGGCGGTTTGACGTAACGGTTCCGACCCGTCGTCGGTTTCGCAACTCGTCATCAATGCTGGCCAGCTCAAAATAAGTAACCTCCAGCCTTAATATCGTTGATAACTCCAGCAATAAACACAAATCCGTTACAACAGCCATCATTAAGCCTCTTTAACTTTTGTGATCAACTCTCTTTAATGCGAAATATATTGCCAAATAATTGCACCAACATATCACAACTATAATTGTGATACGATTGCAGTGTAAAGAACACTGCAATCGTATTGACTTTGTGCTGAACAAAGTTACTATAATATTAACTTGTGATTGTCCACAAATTAATATTACATGTTCAACCGAGTTACTAAGTCACGGTTTACTTGCATAATATTTACTCGATTAGTCACTCAATTACATGCGCGAAGTAATCTACAAGTCTATTAGAAACTCGGTTGAACCATTCCCTGATCCCATATATATTACAGGTTTTCATATATCGTCAATCTTTAACTACACTCAATGAAATTGTTGGCACGGTTACTAAACCCAAGTTACAAGACTAAACAGATGTTTTACTCGAAACGAGATGAATATATACATTCAATATCGATTATTGCAAGCAATTTTCAGAGTTCACATCATATGATGTGAAGTTTTGAACTCTAAATCAAATTTAGTCACCGAATTGTTGATCTCATATTAGTAAATTACACTGTTACACTATTGAAAATAATGCTCTTTAATCGATCCAACACTGATCAAAATTTGAATCCATCTTATGATCTCGGATGATCTCATTTCGTGACTATTAAATGTGACATTATGCATAGGGTTACAAGTTATAACCTAAATGAGATCGTATGAGTTATTATATACTCATAGTTGATTCTGTACACCCTTCAACCCATCATTTATTGGCCTAAACCCGAGTTTTCCTATCTCATAGGATGACTCCATTTTACTTGGATACGAAATAGGTATACACATAGGCAAAACAATTAGTTGACTCATGTAACATAAATCTTCGTGTATTCCATATTACGTATTTTGATATAGTAATTGGCTGAAAATCATGTATTTTTAAGCCTGTATTGAACTTACTAAATCGACCGAGATTATTTATGAAGATTGACTTAAACTCATCGGTAAATCAGTTTCAATTCTCGAAATCTTCGTGTCATCAAAACTAATAAAAAATACAAGTTCACTAAATCAACCGAGTATGTTGGTCTAATATAAGTATTTCTGATTAAAATTCAATAATGGGAGTATTGAATTTTACTTTGATTTATAGTATACTTAGTTATACAATGTTTATACTATTCCCTATTTATAACTCAATTATAAATAGGTCTAAGGGAGAATTTATACTCATAGTAATGATTATATACCATAGTCCATTGACTATGGTATACATTTAGGTATTATACAATTTTGTATAATAAGGTATATTATGATACAATTATCTTGATTTAATACCCAAATGAGCTCAATATAGTTGCATAATGGTTAGTATTACATAGTGTAGTGAGTACGTACGTGTTTTAATTCTCCAGGTACTAATTACAAGTTGATACCACTTAATCTAACATACTTAATTATAATACGGTAATTAAGACACTGTCGTTCATCCATATGTAATGGATAATATTGATAAACATATCAACATAAATTTTGCATCTCATAATTATTACTTGATCTTGATGACTGAATAAGACAAGGTATAACGGTAATACTATAACATTTACTTAAATTATCTTAGTCAGAAGTAAAATTGTACATGTTAGACGGTATAATTAATTGAGATCCGAAAACACTTGGGAGATGATTGATCATCGTATGTCTAAGTATGATACTGCAATTTAAGTCATAGGGATTCAAGTGTCAAATACTGGAATAAGTCAGCATGCTGTTGGTATGATGACTTTCAATTACGACTATGATCGAAATGACTCGTACATAATGACTTCATTACGTGCTAAGTTGAAAAATGTTACCCAATGTCGAATTAACATAGCACGTAATAGGTATAATACCAATGAGCCATGAAGCCAATGTAATTATATTCTCATTGTCTTAGATGAGAATTCAGTAAGACTTGTAAGTCCAATGAAAAATTTAAGCCTTCAAAACCATTAATAGAGGAAATGACGAAACAACGGGAGTTTCGAACAACCCATGCAAAAACACGGCAGTTCGTATTAGGGTACAAAAACACGGGATTCGGAACTATCATTTTCAAATGGAAAATGAAGCACTTTAATTTGGAACTGCCAATTTCGAATGGAGGGACTGATTTTATTTTTTTAAAAAGTAACTTTCATTAATTCGGAAATCTAAGAACCGAATGGCTAAAAAGCAACTTTATTAATGATAATAAGTTACTCCGTACAATAATTTGTTTAGAGTAATTAATGAACTTGAGTTAGAGTTGTTTAGAGTAGTTTACTTTTTTCTTCATTAGAGTAATATACTTAAGGAGTTAGAGTAATTTAGAGTAAATTATTTAGTGAGTTAGGATATTTTTACAAGGATCGTTTTTAATCACGATCATACCAGACCATGTTCAAACCAGACCATACCATACCATACCAGTACTTTTAATATTTACACTAAATAATTTTTATTGCACCTGCTAGGCCTGTCAATGGGTCGGGCCGGGTCTGGAGCGAAATGTAGTGTTTCAGACCCGGACTCTCTAAGTTAATAATGTATTTTTTGCTTTTACAATTTGTAAATCGCATAAAATTTTATCAGATAAAATATAATGAGATAAAAGTTATCTGATTTAATTAACCACCCAATTATCTCTTATAGAAAATAAAATTACGTGATCTTTTTTAAAAATATAAATATAAGTACATTATTTGAAAAATCCACTTCGGTGGTACATTAAAAAATAAAATAGATTATTGTATTAAAAACGTTGGTATAGTATTAAAAATATAATCTCATTTGGAAACGCACAATTCCATTAGTATCTTTAATAAATGAAAAACGCACTACGAGTCCGTTTGGTAGCACCAAAATCGGCTGTTTTGGCTGATTCTGCTGAAATTTATGAAGTTCTGGGTGAAGTGACTACATTGGCTGAAATTTATAAACAGTCCTACGCTGCCCATATTTCATCTCTTTCGTAGATATAGCTCTCGTAGTTGGATTTAACTTCATCACATATGTAGCTTGTTTAGAAAAAAGACATCTATTGTCCATATACAAGATGAATATACTCCATCACTTATCTAGGTACTCATACATAGTGATTAGTCATATTGTTGTCCAAAAAAATAAGTAGTCATATTTTTGTCTGGAGAAACTCTATTAGTAATATACATGTCATTTTTTCAAATGTAATCATTTTCCCATTTTTTAAAGAATACGTTTTTATATAAAAAAAATAAAATTCAATAGCATTTAATAAATTCATTTCAAAACCAATGGAATATGGTTGGGATAAAAAATTAAATAGAAAAACCCATTTGGAATGTGTGATTCCGATTTGAATTGCTTAAAATACGGGGCATTTGGAATTCGGTTTTCCAATTGGAATTGTTCGGAAATGAGACTTCCAAATCCCGCTATATTAGAAACCCTAGACTTTCTCCCATGTTTTTGCACTTCATGTTAGGAATTCCCGTAAACCCACAAAACACCCCATTAATAGGAAGGATGATCCTATGGGTGAATACAAAATTTTAACGACTCAAATAAATTTACAAGTCTCGTTCCGAATTGTGTTCAGGCTTCAAAATTTTGATGACATGTTAATTTCGACGGACTCATGACTTGCAATGGAGACTTGCATACGACATCAGATTTTGCATAGTAACCCTGAAAACACGAGAATTGTGTATTTTTGCATAGGAAACTCATTGCAACTCGACGATAACATGTAAGTATATTAGAAACCGTCAAAGAGTTTTATCTGTACAGCAAAAATATGAGCAAAAATGTAGGCTATCCAAGTATTGGATAACCCATCCCTGCCAAACTAAGGGGGCCATAGTAGTCCCCCTATGCTATCTCACGGCCTATCACAAGCAAAACAAAAAAAGGTGATGGGCGGAATAGTTATCAAAGTACTACCAAATCACAAGGATAAATGCTATACAAAATTTTGTAGACAACATATTTAATCCTAGCAAAAACTTCCTCCTCTTTAGCCAAAAAACCATCAAATCTAGCTGCATTCCTAGTCCTCCAAATCCAGTATATGGTGCATGAGAACGCAATCCTAGCAGCCTTGGCTTGCACATTAGCTCCGCTCCTTTCCTTCTTGATCCATTTGACCGAGCTAGCCAAGGTCCCCATCATCCGTGGAATGCCAATCCATGCTTTCATCATAGTCCAGACCTTACCTGAAAAAGGGCATTCAAAGTATAGGTGTGGAGCCGTTTCCGGTCCACCCTTGCACAACACACAAGTATTATCCACATCTAATCTATGAAGATTATCACACGTGGCTAGTCTATTACGGAATGCCAACCAAGTAATAAAGGAAAGCTTGGGAGGGATGTAATCTTTCCAAATAAATGGCATCCACACACGGGTGACAGCCTTAGTCCTAAGCAAATCATAAACCTTGGAGGATACAAGCTTGCCATTTAATTGAAGAGCATTTAAGCCAAGTATAGCCCTCGGAATATCCGGGAATTTGGAGAGTATTTCATCTCGGATTAGTGCAATCTTTTTAAATAATTGTGAATCTCTTTCGTGTGGGACAAACTCCCACACACTCCTGCCTTTTAGATAAACCCCATGTACCCACTTGACCCAAAGAGTGTCCTTTTTAGTGTGTATGTCTCAAAAAGTTTTTGAAAGTAGAGCCTTGTTCCAAACCTTCATATCATGTATACCAAGTCCGCCCTCTTCTTTCGGGAGGCAAATATCCGCCCAGGCGACCCTGGCGAATTTGCTTCCCCAAAGAAAAATGCGGCAAATGGATGTAATCCTGTCAAGAATAACATTAGGGATGGGAAACATTTGTAGCCAAAAAGAGTGTACCCCCTGTATAACCGACTTGACTAGCTCAACTCTACCTGCATAAGATAAAGATTTAAGATTCCAGGCATTAATAAAAGTGGTGATGGACTCTAAGAGGGGTGCATATTGGGCCACAGATAACTTTAAGGGCGCCAGAGGGACCCCAAGATATGTGACCGGGAATGCACCAATTTTAAAGTCCACCAGTTCAAGTATAGTATCAAGCTCATAATATGCATTACCGCCAAGGAAGATATTTGATTTATCATAATTGACCCTAAGGCCAGATATGTTACCAAATTCTTCCAAAGTGTCTGTGAGAATCTGTATGGATGTGGTATCACCTCTAGAAAAAAAGCATCAAGTCATCAGCATATGCCACATGTGAAATATTGAGTGATCCACACAAAGGGTGGTGATTGAACATAGGATTTTTGGTCCTATCATTCAATAGTCTGGATAAGTACTCCAAACATAGGACAAATAAGAGGGGGGACATAGGGTCCCCTTGCCGAAGCCCTCTTTTACCCTCAAAATGGCCATGAAGAACACCATTGATTGATATGGAGTATGAAGCTGTGGTGACACACTCCATAATCCAGTGTATAAATCTGCCCGGGAAACCCAAGTGGGTGAGCATACTAGTAAGGAAGTCCCAAGATATAGTGTCATAGCCTTTCCGGAGGTCAACCTTGATATTACATCTTGGAGACATACGTTTCCTAGCATATCCTTTAATAAGCTCTTGGGCAACAAACACATTATCAATCATGAGTCTCCCATCAACAAAAGCCCCCTGGGCTTGGTCAATAAGGTTCGGCAAGCACGGGATCATTCTTTTAGAGATGATTTTAGTGATGACCTTATATACCACATTCGTACAAGCAATTGGTCTAAAGTCAGCCGGCGTGGGAGAATGGTTTGTCTTAGGTATTAAAGCAATAACCGTGTGGTTAGTTTGTTTTAATAGCCTACCAGACCCAAAGAAGGCCTTAACAGCCTTGGTAAAATCATAACCAACCGTGTTCCAATTCTTTTTAAAAAATGCCGATGTGTATCCATCAGGACCAGGTGATTTGTTGTCACCAATGTCAAACAAGGCCTCTTTGATTTCCACATCTGTGACATGGCCAATAAGGCTGGCCGAGGCACTAGAAGGTAGACATCTACCCGAGGCAACAATATTGGGGTCCAATCCGGAATTGGGATAGTGGGTACCAAATAAATTGGTGTAAAACTTCACTAGTTCCGTAGCCACTTGGTCAATAGAAGTGGTAGTCATCCCATTATGGAGTTTTAAGGCCGTAATGGAATTTCTAGCCGTATTCTTTTTCACAATAGCATGGAAGTATTTGGTACATTTATCACTTTGGACAAGGTGGTTTGCCTTGGCCTTTTGCCTAAAAAAGTCTTCTTCGGCCACTTTAAGGTTAAGAAGTTTTTTCTTAATCAAGGAAAGTTCTTCTTTTATAGTTTCATCCAAAGGAGAGAGTATAGAGAGCCCGAGGAGCCTTTTATACTCTTTCTTAGAATCCTTAACTCTTTCAGAAATGTGGCCAAAGTGGAGTTTATTGAGCTCTCTAAATGGTCTTTTGAGGTCCTTCAATTTCTTGGCTAAAATGAATTGAGAACTTCCATATACCTCTCTATCCCAATGGGTAGTGAGGATGGCATTGAAATTTTCATGGTTTAGCCACATATTAAAAAATTTAAAAGGCTGCGAGGCAGCCCCACAAGTTTTCCCAATGGAAACCATGGAAGCTACATGATCAGATTCAAGTTCGAAATCATGAAAATGTGTTTTGCATTCAATATCCAGAGTTGACCAAAAAGAGTTGATGAGAACTCGGTCTAACTTAGCCCAAAGCGAACCTCTATTCCAAGTAAGGAATTGGCCCGTGGTTGGACAATCAACAAGATTAGTTTGCACTTGAAAATCATTTAAATGTTGCATGTCATAGGCCGAGGGAGGGATAGGGCCCACTCTCTCATTCGGGCTTCCAACACAATTAAAGTCTCCCATTACTACTAGCCAAGGGCTATTAATGGTGGGCTCCAAGTTTGCTAGATGATCCCAAAGGGCCTTTCTCTCAAGAACCGTGTAGAGAGCATACACAAAAGTAACAAGATACTCAATTTGAGTAACCTTACATGTGGCACTAAGATGTACATGTTGTTTGTCAATTTCAAGTACATTAATATGAACAAAATGTGGGTCCCAAATTATGCCAATACGGCCACCATCAATTTTGTCAAAATTAGTACAAGACAGCCAAGAAGGTAATCTAGTTGAACTAAAATTGACAAAATTAGTAGTAGTCATTTTGGTTTCAAGTAGGCAACACAAATGAATATTATTAGCACGTATATATTTAAGAATAGAGTTTTGTTTGGAGACCTTGTTGAGGCCTCTTATATTCCATGCGGACACAATCATCAAAACTTTTTGTTGGTATTCCTCCTCCCTCCTTTCTTCTTATAGGGTCTCGGCCTAGCCTCACTTTTTCCCACCAAAGGGCTCGGCTTTGCTCTTGCTTTGTACCTAGTAAGATATAAAAAAGTATAGGGATATTCAATAAACCAAGAGTTAAAGTCATACCCATACTCCGTAGCAAAGACTCCCGGGATAGCCTCCAAGCATTGGATTGTGAAAGTGAGTCCAACGGTGAGCTCATCTTGGGTAATCCTCAAGTAGTTGTCCAACCGTACCATTGGTTCCTTGATTTCACCGAAATGTAGTAGATGAATCAACGGTAGGTTGTCTATGCCAAGTTCAAGTTTCACAATGACATCATCCCGATATGCATCTCTAATGTCCTTGACCACCCGAACTTTGTTGTAGTCAACCATGCTTGTACGCTTCACAAGAGATGCTTTCCCCTTGGACACCCATCTTCATAATATCTACAAAGATAGTGTCTAAAAACACCCCTCATAAATGTAGGATCGAAAGTGTACCCATTGTTAGTACTTGTAATCCCGGGCAGCCCCTCCAAAGTATCCTTAGTAAATAGCATTCCGGGTTGGTCTTCATTCACAATTTTAAGATGATGATCCATCTTTAGTATTATAGCATCTTTATCTACATGCTTTTTATGTGTAACGTTGATAGTAGGCATGAGAACATCATCGGTTTGCATTTCAACTACCACCTCATCTTGGTAGATGTCATGAAATTTTTGTACTTTACGGATAAGTACATCCTCACCATCCTTGAAATCGGATGTGCCACCCTCCCCTCTTATAGGCTTTTTCTTTCCCAATTTAAAGAGACGGAACTTCTTGAAAAATGGATGATCTCTTTTAGTGACAAAGATATCACTTTCTACCTCAATAATTTGTTCATTACTCACTGTTTTGGCTTCTTCACTCACTGTTTTGGCAGCCTCCTTATCACCCTCGGCCAACCCATCTTCAACAACAATGCCCTTGCCTTTTCTTATGATGTCTTCCTTTTCTTTCTTCTCAATTTCGGCAATAATAGTACATGTAAATGCATGATGCCCAAACTCTTTGCAATGGAAGCAATAATTAGGAAAAGTCTCATACCTCACATATTGTGTGTGTAGTTTGCCATTATGTAGCTTAATCTTGAATTCAAGTGGATGTGGTTTAGAGGCATCAACTTCAATTAAGACCCTTGCAAAGTTTGATCTAGCTTTCTCAAGTGTAACTTTATCCGTGGTTAACGGTATGCCCACTTTAGATGCCACCTCACTAATAATGTCTTCCTCCCAAATTCTCATTGGAAGATGTGGAAATTGTACCCAAATAGGCACCTTAAGGAATTCATCGCCATTGATAGAGAAATCATCCGAGAGCAATTTCAAAGGAAATGTCTTGCCAAACAAGGTATATGGCCCTTCCATGAGCACTTTAGTTCTATCTTTTTCATTTTGGAACTTGAAAATGACCCATCCTTTATCGTGGCTCCTAAACCGTGTTGGGACAGCCCACTTTTGCACAATGGTTTGCAAATTCTTGTAACCGGGGTAGCCATTATCAAAGTACCCAACTAGACAATGACCCCAAATAGCAACCATGGATGGACACGGGTGGAGAGGTCAATAATGTCACCTTTAGGCTCAATATACCTTAATTTCATCCCCTTGTTTGGCTCCCTATTGTCTTTGAATAGTGAGACAAAAGACGGGTTGGAGCCCGGCTGCCCCCATCTGTTTTCCATTTGTACCGCGGCCTTAGTGACAGAGACGGGCTGGGATGTTGTGGCCAGAGTGGACTCCACGTTCTGAATAGGCAATGGCGCGGCCTGAATAGGCAATGCCGCGGCCTGAAAAGGCAGTGCCGTGGGCTTGGACATGGGTGATGCCGCGGCATGGCTGGCCGATGCCGTGGGCTGGGACAATGCCGCGGCGCGACTAGGTAATGCCGCGGTCTGGCTAGCAGTTTGTTCAACTCTGGCAACGACCTCTTGTTGGATAGTGGTAGGAGTTTTGTTAGCCATGGCTTCCTCGCTTTCTAAGATTTCTTTAACCATTGTGTCGAGTTCATACTCCACATCTTCAATGACCACATGTTCCATAGAATTTCCATCTAAAATGGGTACAATAGTGGTACCTTCAATCAGTTCAGTAGTTTTGCCCAAGCCATCATTCTGGGAGGTGGAAGTAGCCTCCATCCCTAAGTCATTTTCCATACGTACTCTCACTGCTTGTGTCCATTGAGTGGCCCTCTTCTTCTCGGGAGTCTTCAAGTATGGGTTCCAAAACTAAAGCCGAAGAGGAAGTAGCGACTTCAACATAATCAACTTTCCCATTTTGTGAAGTCTCCATCTTGTCATACGCAATAGCCTCAATAGCCTCATCAATTTCTTTATTTTGCTTAGCCTTAAGTCGAGAGGAGGACTTGGTGGGAGCGGGTGCCTCCTTCTTCTTTTTGGTAGCCATAGGTGTAGATGAAGGGGGAAGCTAAGGAGTAGCAAACCCCTGTTAGGTGCCCATATCCTTCGTTGCTATTTTTGGCTGCAGTTTCCGAAAATAGAAAGAGCCGTTGGATAGGTGAAGAAATCCGAACTTCTTGGATGGTTGAAATAGGTGTTAAATCTTGATCCCCACACCTAGGTGAACCCAAAAACACTTTCCAAATGAAGATTGAACAAAAGGAGACCGAGAAATGGCCGTTGACCTTCGACCATGAACAGTACTTCCGCAGGTGTTGCTGATTGAGCTAAGTCCAGAAATCCCGAAATTGGGCTCAAAAACTTGGAAGATATACACCCCAAAGAGGTAAGATGTATAGTAACCAATATCTAAGCTCAAGTACAAGATCGATGGAAGAAAACGAGATGGATTTGTGGTTGACGTAGAAGAGCCTCGACGAAGAGGGAGAGAATCAACTCTCAACTTCTACCCATTACCCATTGCAACTCGAAATACTCATTGCAACTCGAAATGAGATCATCCGATGTCTTATTCAAAATTTAAGTCAATCTTCGTGACTCGGTTGATTTAGTAAGCTTGAAAACACTGAAGACTTGTATGTTTTTTTCTATTCATATTTTGGACTTGAGTTGTGAACGAGAATTGTGTATTTTTGCATAGGGAACCCATTGCAACTCGAAATGAGATCATCCGATGCCGTATTCAAAATTTAAGTCAATCTTCGTGACTCGGTTAATTTAGGAAGCCTGAAAACACTAGAGACTTGTATGTTTTTTTCTATTCATATTTTGGACTTGAGTCGTGAATGAGAATTGTGTATTTTTGCATAGGGAACTCATTGCAACTCGAAATGAGATCATCCGATGTCGTATTCAAAATTGAGTTGTGAACGAGAATTGTGTATTTTTGCATAGGGAATCCATTGCAACTCGAAATGAGATCATCCGATATCGTATTCAAAATTAAGCCAATCTTCGTGACTCGGTTGATTTAGTTAGCCTGAAAACACCAGAGACTTCTATGTTTTTTTTTTCTATTCATAATTTGGACTTGAGTCGTGAACGAGAATTGTGTATTTTTGCATAGGGAACCCATTGCAACTCGAAATGAGATCATCTCATGTCGTATTCAAAATTTAAGGCAATCTTCGTGACTCGGTTGATTTAGTAAGCCTGAAAACACTGAAAACTTGTATGTTTTTTTCTATTCGTAATTTGGACTTGAGTCGTGAACGAGAATTGTGTATTTTTGCATAGGGAACCCATTGCAACTCGAAATGTGATAATCATCCGATGTGGTATTCAAGATTTAAGTCAATCTTCGTGACTCGGTTGATTTAGTAAGCCTGAAAACACTGGAGAGTTGTATTTTTTTTCTATTCATAATTTGGACTTGAGTCGTGAACGAGAATTGTGTATTTTTGCATAGGGAACCCATTGTACCTCGAAATGAGATCATCCGATGTCGTATTCAATATTTAAGGCAATCTTCGTGACTCGGTTGATTTAGTAAGTCTGAAAACACTGAAGACTTGTATGTTTTTTTCTATTTGTAATTTGGACTTGAGTCGTGAACGAGAATTGTGTATTTTTGCATAAGGAACCCATTGCAATAATTATCTTTCAAGACTCAAGTATTCAAAATACAATTTCGAAGAATAGGTTTCTAATCTTCAGTCTGAAGAATTGAGTACTCAAGCCGATGTCGGTGACTTAAAATGACAACCGGTTGATATTTTCCATACTGAATCATCCGACATAATACACTGAAGACAATAAGAATGAGATCAAATTTCGTATGATCTACAAGTCGATGTGTAAGTCGGTATTGTTTATTTTCATCACATAAGTAAGGAACCATGGTAACTCGAAATGTAAGTCGAGTAAACATAGGATGACCTCATTCAAAATTAACTAGTGTAAATTAACTCATTCGAAATGATACAATTCAAGAACGAGAAAAATACTGGAGACAAAAATTTTGAATAGTCTCGTTAAGCCATCATTTTTTACATACGGTCATGTTGAATTGTGAACGAGAATTGTCCCATATGTATACAATGGTAATTGTGTTTAAATCAACCGTGTATTTTAAACAACATATTAGTGTATAAAATAAGTCATAACTAATCAAGTATCATATTTTTATACCGGAGACTTGTTGCATTTCGAGTATGTTGATTTAGACTAAAAAAAAGCTGCGTATTTTTACACAATTCTTATGGAAATACAATCAGTATGATAAATCTTCGTGTATGAATATATACGACATTGGCTTAAATCATACAAGTCAATTTAAATCAACCGGTTGCTATCTTCGAATAGACAAATTGCAACACCATTTGAAATTGTAAAGTGACACAAAGATTCATCATACTGATTGTGTTTCCATAAGAATTGTGTAACATACTATACACCGATGAATACGATTCATAATGTCCCCTATGCAATATTTCTTTGCATACCGTGTGATAACGAAATGGACTTATTCAACCGCTATTTGAATTTACACTGAAGCCTACACTTCAGTGTAAATTTTACGGAAGATTTAAGTCCAACTTAAATTATCATTTAGCATAGGGAACTAGATCCGATGTATGCTTTTTCAGGCTTAACACTGAAGACTTGTGAATACTAAATGAACGGTATGAGTTGACATAGGCTTCACGACTCAAGTCCAAAATTATGAATAGAAAACAACACCGGTTGATCTCCGCGTAAGCTTACTTCGAATTTCAAACTTTTGTATGTTTAAAATAAACCGAGTCTTCAGTGTTTTTCGGATTGTGACACAATCTGAGGCATACAAAACAAGTGAGTATATTTAGGTCAATCTAAATATACTCGTGACGAAGATTGAATACTTCGTGACTCGAGTGTAGGGAACCCACTGGAGAAATGTAAAACACTAGTATATCATCCGGTCGAAATTTAAGTCTATCTTCGTGACTCGGTTGATTTAGTCTTCATTCCTGTACACTGAATCCATTAAGAATGAATAGTGTAGTCATGGTTGATACACTGGGTTGACTAAGAAAATTCACAAGTGGATTAAGACATTGTAATTTCTCATTACAAATTGGGATGATCATACGATTGCAAGTTTAACTATTCAGTTACAATTATGTACTAAAAATTATACTTCATCCGTTCTTAAATAAATGCAACGGTCAACATTTTACACTTGCCGAGACACAACTTTGACCATTAATATAAATGATTTTGTATTAGTAAAAAAATTAAAAAAAATTAGATTATGAAAATTTACAATGAGACAAGTTTTCCGTCTCATGACTTTGTCATTTCGTACAATGAGAAAATTTACAATGAGACAAATTTACATTTCGTATTAACGTTTTCCGTCATGACTTTGTCATACATGCATGTGAGTACCCTTGGAGATAATTGACTTTTAATTATGTATGAGATTAGTATCCAAATATCACTTAGTCCGATAATATTTGTGAGACTTTGCAATAAGTTATTATTGACGAGTATACATTAATCCCCATTGTATTTATGATTCCACATAATGGGTTCCGTATACGGATATTTACTCATGACATCAGTATATTAATACAACGTATGACACATTATATGCACAATTATATGGATTATCCATATGGGACTTGATTATACAATATAGTCACAATATAAGAATATATTATGGTGTAATTCCATATATCTTATAAGAAATTACTCAAATTAAGAGTTAAATGTAGAAAAAAAATTCTAAAATAGGATTAGAAGTGTTTTCTTTAATATTAAAAGAATGAAAGGCTAAAAAATTCACTAAATTATGTTATGTTTAAGACTGTTTAACTTATATTTAGGTAAATTTATTAAATTTTATTTGCAATTACATCTTTACACACCCGTAATATAAATTAATCTTCTTCTTTTTCATACTTGTACATAGATATTATAAACTAAATTTAATCAAACAATATTAATAATGTGATTTTTTATTTGTGAAATATGAGACTAAATTGTAGTCAAGTTTGCCCCCACTCACCAAAGTTTCTGGATACGCCACTGTTATAACCCATATGAATATAATACCCATGTCTCCACTCAATATTATTGAATATTACCGGGAGTCGAGATAGTATGAGAATACTATCTGGATCACCAGTACACAAGACTGTGTGTATTCACTGATATTGTATGAATATCAACTTAATTTAGACATTGTGTGTAAATTACAAGAAAACATAGTAATAAATTGTTACCCAGTTGGTCAAATCATAAGAGACTATCATTACTCGGTTGACAAGCCTGAGTTGCAATAAATCGTTATTTATACTAGATATTCATATCAGTATGATACATTTAAGTTTGTACAGATAAAGTGAGTATATCATTTGTATGACAATAACACCACATAAGTATTATGTAAATGTGACTCATATGATAAACCCTATCATATGAGTCACATTTACATATTTTCAACTCAGTCTCCAGTGTTTTCAGGCTTATTTTTGCATAAGATAATATCCCCATGTATACGGGGATATTATGTCCAAATGTAGCACGATCATTAATTCAAAAATATACATCAACCAAATATATTTGAGTGAAATTAATGGTAATACTCACAATTATAATGGGAAGTAAATTATTGGTAAATTAGGAAAAAATACACTATTATTAACTTACATTTAATAATTTTGACTTAAATGTAAAGTCATTTCTTGTATGATTGCAATTATCCATAGGGACTCATTGCAACCCCTATGAAAAATCCCAACACATTGTAATTTCAGACTTGTATGTTTTTTTCACTTGTGTATACACTCCAAAATTGATCTCAAAACATAGAATTCTAACTACTTATCAAATACTATGGGTAAAACATAATAGTGTTTACATACTTAGTTTAACCTATATCTTGTTAAACTGTATAAATTTGGACAGTATATAGTCTATATCACTTGTATATTGGCGAGTGTTTCTATACCTTGTAAATATAGAGAACAAATTAGGTGTATTGTATACATTATCTCGTATGGAGAGAATGTACGAAGTCAACACAACCCGAACATTACACTTAAGTATTTTGAGATCAATACTTAGATAATTCAAAATCTTGATTGTATCCGATTGGGATTTATTTGAGAGCATAAAGGTTTATCACCTCTATATAATTTTGTTTAACTCATATTGATGAAAACGGTTAGCAACACAAGAGGGGGGTGAATTGTGTGTGTGTGGAACCGTGGCAGTTTTTCGCCGAGTTCTAGTGTGGGATCAAGGGAATTGCGAAATAGTAAAGTGCACAAGAATTTAACGAGGAAAAATCCCTTTGCTCAAAGGGATTAAAAAACCTCGACCTCCCTCGGAGGAATTTTAAACAACTTCACTAAACAAGCCTTTGAAAGAGTTACAAGAGTGATTCTCCTAATCTACCCTTGAGCCTCCCCAACTCTATCCTCTCTAGGAAGAGTTATGCATCTCTACCTTGCGGGTAGAGAGCCTCTCAGCTTTATCACAAAGCTCTCACACACACTTAGCCCGAGGCAGCTACTCTAGCCAATTAAGCCTCAATATTCCAAGTACAATATGAAAGGGAAAAGAAAAACTCTATCTAGAACTCCGTGTAGGCAGTTTCAGGTGCTATGGACTTGATCTTTTCTCTTGAGTGACTTGATCTTTTCTCTTGAGTGATTATTCTTTTAATCTCTTTCTTCTCGAACTCCTTGAATGAACCACCATCTTGTGTGTATATATAGCTCTCCTTTTGATAAACGTTGGCTCCTTTCCTTGCTATAATGAATTTTGAATTTCTTTCCTTATTTATCACTTGTCATATTTGGAGCTAAAAACATTCGTTAGTCATAATCAAAAGACTTCAAGCATTTTTGAATTATCGAGCATGTTTATTATGGAGAGTAACTTATTCAGCAGCCTAAAGAGTGGTACCAATTTACTTGCCTATTGTGAGATCAATCGGGTCATATTTAGACACCACTATTCAAAATATCTAATCAAATGATTAATTACTAAAGGCTGATTATGGTAAGCAATTAGGCCTTGATCGGTCAACCCACATGCTTAGGCAATCAACCGAAAATATCCCATTTGATATGATTAGTAAGAAAACCCTTTTATATCTCCATATAACATGATCCGGTCAACTAATGTAAAGGTGGCAAGAATATTCGAGTATTTCATCAAAGGAAACTTTCCTTTAACTAAAGATCACCACTTCCCATAAAGACTTAGATAAAAAGTTAGTTTATAAAGGACAATATATTCATGCAAGCCTAAATCGTAAATCATGCAAGTGGAGATTCTCTCCTAAATCGTAAATCATTCAAATATTGTTACGTAAATCATGCATGCACGTTTTTCACTTTCATAAATGATTCGCTCAGAACGCATATGAGTTTCATCTATAGTTCTGTCAAGAACTCGTGTTAGTACACCTGCATGGTTAGTTCTATCCTTAGCTCCTTATGAAACTGGAGCGATTCTCCACCTATATGGTTAGTCATCAACAAAACCACATACTCAACATATATTTATAGACCATATTTGTTTATAAATTTCAATACCCGACTTAACTATCGGAGATCATATATTCGGTTATAAAATAGAATATATTATGTATACACATGTATATAACGTATACACAATTACTCAGACTATATACAAAGGAATACTAATTTATATTTGATGTAAATATACATGAATTACTGGAGATCTAATATATGCCCAATAATATTGAATATTGTTATCAATCATTATATAGTCATTGAGAATCGTGTTGTTTCTCATACACGAACAACCCATGTTCGTGTATGAGAAAAACATACACGAACATGGGTTACATTAATCACATCTTTTGAGATTTCTAAATGTATGAGATCATTTACACATTGGTTGACTAATAAACATATGTTAAACTCATAATTTAAGATCACAATTGAAGTTGGACTAATATATATCCATAATAGTATTTCAATAGAGATACTATTGAAAAATTTACTATGATCTACAAGTCTCCAGTGGCTTGTATTCAATAAGAGATCCACTGAATAAACTATTGAAAATTGTCATCGGATTATTAACCGATACAATCTCATTAGGACCGTTTACACAGTCCGACTGAAAAAACATACAATTCCCAAAAATGACCCATTTATGGGTTCATTTACCGGTTATTTCGAGACTTGAGTAAATACACTAATGCAAGTCGTGGTTTTATTACAATAAAACCGTATCATTGTAATCTTTGGTGTAACCATTCGGGTTACACCAAAGATTAACAACTATACATCGGAGATTTAGGACTTGCATGTTCTATACATAAAAATTCAATTTCATTATCCGTGTAAATTTATCATGTTTCGCACACTGTCGGTGTAACCAATTATTTCGGATGCGCATTCACTTATGTGAGTCGTGTACAAAATTTAAGTCAATCTTCATCCAACGTTCTAAACATACGAAGATTTAGGACTTGAGATCAAAACGTGTGTATGATCTTAGTGAATATAATACATCCACGAAGTCCTAATTTAAATTCAATACAAATTGTAAGCCTTTCAAAATTTGAGGCTTGTATTTAGGGAATCAACAACTTTTGACAAGATTTGTACAATCGACATTTTATATCGACTAAACGGAGTCAAGTATTAGACTCCGTTTAATACACTTGTAATATACAAGTCATGATTAATAATGTATATTAAGCCACTTGGCTCTATACTCATTATTTGGTATATGAGTATCAACGATTGAGAAACTGTTTTATAAGCACCAATACTGTGTATACTATATCACGATCATGTTGGGTTTCCGGTATGATAGATATTGTGTAACAAGTCTCATATTATCACCTTATATTGTGTAAAAATACACAATTCTCGTGACTCAGTTGATTGTATTACCTAGTATGATTGCTAGAAGAATCATACTAGGTAATACTATAATTGTTAACACGTAAAATGACCATTAAAGATATGAATGGAAAAGTATGTGTGTGTAATTTAACTTTATATATATATATATATACAAAATTGGAAAGAGTTTTAAAATTACTCTCTCTGTCCCAAAAAAATTTGTTCAATTTAACTTTTCTTGGTCAATGCTGGTTAAGGATGTTTTTACTTGGACTGTAATTTGTCCCAGACCAGACCAGTCCAGACCAGACCAGACCAGTTCAGACCAGACCAGACCAGACATGGATAGTTATAAAAATACAAAGAAACCAGACCTTACCAGACCTTACCAGACCAGTTCAGACCAGACCAGACCAGCAAATTACAGTCCAAGTAAAAACATCCTAAGTTTGACCAATGATATTTTTTAATACAACATTATTTAAAATATGAAAATTATACTTTCTCCATTCTTTTTTTGTTGCAACATTCACGTTTTCCAATGCACAAATTTGACCGTCATTATATTTATATTAATTCTGTATTAGTAAAAAATTATTAAAAATCAGATTATGAAACTTTTTTAATGACGAGGCGAATTCAACAATATTTTTCAAAAATAATAATTCACATACATTATAAATAAAATGTAGTCAAAGTAAAGTACATGAATAGTGTGCAATTTATAATGTTGCAATTAATGCGATATAGATGATAGTATAACCATATTGTTTACTAAAAAATATTTCAAAAAAGTATAAAATTTATAATTACAAATTGACCAAATTTTTTTGGTAGGGAGATGCTAACTTTTAGAATTGTAAGAGTATATATTTAACCATTCATTCAATTCAATCATTTCTAGGTTCTTGAGTGTGGGACAAAAATATAACCAACCTTGTGATCAGTGTTCCACCAATCGGTGACAAGCATAGTGAAGTTACCAGAAGGTTCCGGGTAGGGAAGTGGAATAACGTCTCTACGAATGATGTTTAGGGCGCCAAAACTGCCGGCTGCTTTGTGCAATTGGGTAGAGAGGAAATATGTGTAAGTCCCAATCTGGTCTTTCATTTGTATGTTATATGTCCAATTTGTGTTTGGGAGAATTGGGCAATTTGTCCCCAGAACTCCATCCGTCCATGAGCTTTTCCTCTGTTTAATTCCGTTCCTGATTTTTACGAGTAATTTTTTTCATTTCCCGATGGCCAGGATAAAAAAAGTTGTAAGACTAAAGACTAATAAGTTGAAACTTAACAAAGATAATGGCACATGAAAAAACCATTATCTAACTGATAACTTAACTTATAAACAAATTTATCATATATGAGTCACACTATTAGGGTTTTGTTAAGACTCATGATATCATTCTAAAAGGTCAACCTGATAGACAAAGTCTTATATAACGTTTTATTATTTTCTAACTTTTTGAAGTGAGACAAATACTTTAGCATGTCCTCTCACTCCGAAACGGACTGGACAATATCGGGATGTATAAATAGGCGGCCAAACATATCCTCATCAAACTACCCTTAATCACGAGTAGTCATGAGTGCTAACCTATCAAATCACAACCGGATTTCACTCAGATACCATATTAAGACCTGTATTTCTATCCTAAAAGGTCAACCTTGTAGGAAGAATATCTCAAAATCTTATATACTACGTAATGTTTTATTGTTTATAGCTTTTCAGTGTGAAACAAATATTTAACATCTTATGATCCATCGAATAATAAATTTATCATCATTCCAAGATATTGTTGGCTCTATCCTTTCAAAATCAACGTGTTGACCGTGCTGCTCCTAAGTTGACCTCGTTGACCATCTAGCTCCGCTAATTAACCTGCAAAATAATCACTAAAAAGAACTAAGCGTATATTAGTGACTCGAGACGCGTCAGACGCTGTCCTAAGGAATAATTTCCGGCGTACGGAAATTTCCCCCAAGATATAACGAGCCCTTCGGTTATAAAACCGGTACCAGAACTAACGAGAAGAAAATAGTATATAAACCCAGTAATAAAGATGTATTTGTTTGAAGAATATTATGATCACTTCTTGATTTTTCAGGTGATAGTCCTCTTCCCATATATATATATATATATATATATACATTTTCGTAATAACAAATATATGTGACGAAGCATATTTTGAAATCCTTCTCTCCCATGTTATGTTTACAATTCCAAAGCACCAAATATATACTCAAGGACAAAACATAACGTTTTACATGTTAAATAAATGACAATGGTTAATTTGCTCCTATGTTGATAACTCCAGAAAGTAAATGCTCAATTCAATGCCCACAATTAAATGTGAAGTATTTTAAACGTTTGAAAACTTCATCAAGTAATTGGACATGATAATAAATGTCTAACGTAATCATTTGAAAATATGTGAATTGTATAGTTGATTTAAAATAATATCAGATAAAGAAAGATCTTAAAGTTCTCCTCAAATAATATTTTATTCATTTGAAATATTCTCAACTTTCCAACAATCCCCCACATATTTCGAATGAATATTCTATTTATTAAAAATAAAAATTCCTTACTGGGTTTCATATATGGGGTGAGGTTTTTCAATCTGGTGTTCATAGACTTGAACCAGACCTAGACTCCTAAGTCTTTAAATACCGAGTTTATTGGTGAAACGTATAGTTTGTATGAACCAATAATCTACTTTGGTAAGTCAGTGTCTTAGGGGATCATTATTCACCCCCACCTTTCTCGTCGTTAACGCCGTTGTGCGCCTCTAGGTCGTGCGCGTGCTTGGTTTTCTTGAGTGCTCTAGAAGCATTGTCAATGCTTCATGGAAGCGGTCCCACCTCTCACTCCACTACAAGAAAATTGACTTTTTGCGACGACCCATTTGCGACGGACGTCAAATATGGTTGCAACATGTATATTAATAGCGACCACTTTGTTATGTAGTCGCAAATGTATAAAAAACAATTTTATATTTGAAACCGTATTAATATCCCTTCGCTAATCCATTTAAATCCGGTCGCTGAAAGTGTGTATTATTGGCGCTCGTCTAAAAATATCCATCGAAAATTCGAAATCCGTTTGGCGGTGCTCCAAAATAATATACGCGCTCAGAGGCTCAGGCCAGTGAGGCCACTACCCCATTACTCTTTCATTTTTCATTACTTGAAACCCTAGCCTCTCCGATAGCAACTCAGAAGAATGAAACCGTCTGCGAATTTGCGAAAGACATAGCAGCTCCGTATAAAACCATCTTCTCGCCGCCGCCTACTATATGAATTGCATCTCTCCTCCGATAGAAACGTAAATGGCAGCGCCGTACGCCTCCTAAGATACTTTCTTCTCTCCGATAGAAATGAGTTTCGTCTTCTGAGAATCCCTTCTGTGAAGGAAAGAAGTTGAGAATCCTTCGTCGTTCAAAGGAAGAATTGAAGGCTGCTTTCCAGAAATTTGTTTCTTCTACTAAGTAGGCAGCATAAATTCTTCTGGTCAGTTCTATTTCATTCATTTCTCAGCAATAATATGTTACAGATTCCTGTAATTTAGCTTATCTACAACTATTTCTTATAATCTTTAATTTCTTACAGTACAATATAAAATCTGCCAAAATTTATTCTGAACTGCTAATCGGGATTTAGAGATGCAGTTTGAAGTACAATCAGTGAGGAGTTCAATTCAAAATAAGGTTTGATATATTAAGACTCGCAAATTATAAGGTTTTTATATATTCTCAGGTCATAATGGATCTAAATAGACTTGGAATTGCAAAGTCTATGAAGTCAAATATTCGTTAAACTAGGCATGCTAGGCAGGGGACTTCAGGACTTGGGCAAGGAATGAGGTCAATGCTCTCTAATAGCACTGTGATGCCTTAAAAATTTGCTACGTTGCATGAAAGCTGCAGTTTGGAATCCGGTATAGTTGCTATTTTTAATTAAACTACTTTACTTGACATTTGTTTCTTTTAAATTACTTAAATTTTGTTGTGCTCAGAACATCATTGCTGCACTTATTCTGCTTTTAAGCCTGCTTTACTAATGCTTATTATTGTTGCTTTTTGGCCTAATTTTGTAATATTATTTTCTGCTTATGTGACTTCAGTTTGCACATATATTTGCTGAATTTATGCTTCTCTTTTGATCCTTTTAGTTGGAGGATTTGGAACGCCTTCTTGGGACTATACTACGGGTATAGATGCTTCATTTCATAGCTGAATGATGTATTTGCCATAAAAATGCACTACCCTGGACATCACCCTCCTGGACATCACCCTACTCTTCAATGGTTTCTTCCACAAAGGCATCCTTCTTGGTCTCTATTTCGGAGTTGTAAGTCTGCTCACTCTAAATGTCTGCTCACCCTAAATGGTACTCTCTTTATAATATAGGAATAGTTTTACTCCTAAGATATGACGGCAGAAACCCATTCTTCGGCGCAATGATATTGAATATCGTTTGTTTAGATATTTTATCTGCTTTTAGTTTCTGAGTGATGAATTTCTATTCATTCATATCTTGTTGGGTTGTGTGTGGACCCTAGACTCTATTTAAATCAAAATTGTTTCTTTTCTGATAATTTTGTTCAATACAATTTGTTCTTCAGCACCTGTTGCTTGTTTCCCCTCAGCAACACATTGATTTGTTTTGTTTTAGTCTACATGTTGTTTAATATTGCAATCTTTTGATCCAGTGGACTAACTGTGGTTTTCTTAATTTGTTTTGCAGCCACCTCAATCTATTATTGGTACTCACCCACACAGTGTATTTAGACAAAGGGAAAAGGCTCGTAGACTTCACACTAGGAGGGTAAATAGCAGCAATTTTGACTATGTAAATAGTAGGCTAATTTATCACATTAATTGTATTTTTATCTGTTATTGTGCCTATTTATTTGTATTCAGATATTTTGTTATTAAGACTTCAACATTCTGTTTTGTCTATATGGGCAGAATTTTTTTTGAAATGGTATTCAAGTTGCATGTAGCAGAAGAAGAAAACAGATGCATGAAAAGTCAAGATTAAAGAGATGCTACAAGAGTACAAGGTCAAGGAAACAAAGATTAAAATCAAGAGCTATTTGGTGCTGCATTGTTCAGCTACTGCATATTTTTTGTATATGCATTTTAGATACGTTTTTTTAGCTTAGACACTTGATAAGTTGAATATAAAATTGATGATTGAATATTTTAATGCTTATTTATTTGTTTTGAAGTGAGATGCTAATGATTAAATATAAAACCGTTAGCAATTTTCTATTATGTCTTTTTGGATCTCTGCAAAACATTAATTGGTACTTCGTATATTATATTATGTTAATATAATATTAAATACTCATTTCTATGGAGTAATAGGGAAGGGAAAATGGTCACAAATGGTCCAATGAGGTTGTCGCGGGTATTAATTAATGTATTTGGAACTTAATTTAGCGAAGGGAAAGTGGTCGCAATTACTCATAATAACTAGTCTCAAATAGTATCATTAGTGGCTGGATTTTAAGTGGTCTCAAAAAGTTTTAGCGACCGACTTGTTTTTCCAGTCGCAAAAGAGCTTTTGCGGCCAAGCCAATAGGGACGACTATGCGACCAGCTTTTTCAGTCGCAAATAGTTATTAGCGAGCGACCATTTAACTTGTTTTTGCGACCACTTTTCCCTTCGCAAATAAGCCTTTTTCTTGTAGTGCTCATATAGGTAACCTCATCAAGTGTGTCCAGCACTTAACACATCACCCGTAAGGGCTATGACCATCATTAAGAGTTTTAGCTCAACCTCACAAAGAAATGCAGTCTAACCTTCCACACCATAGAAATGAACATTTTACAAGGCCAGCAGAACAAATAGAAGACTTGTTATTACCCATTTGAACTTGCTTCTTGGGATCTCCAATCACACAAGTTGGGTTCCCATCCCTATTTGTTGTCAAAATGACATTAGTTCATTTCCCTCGATGTTTAAATTTATCATTTAACGTCCTAGGGATTCCATCAAAAGGAGTAGCTAATTCCTTTTAATTTCACAAAATTAATGGAATAATTCCATTCTCAAACATCATTGCACCACGTTTAAGGGTGAACGGATATCCACAATTTTATCTCATGTGAGTCGACTCAAAAGACGTCGTTGTATTCCGGCAATACAACAGATAACTCTCAACAAAATATAACATCGATGTGACACTTTTATACATTGGATAATTTCACTAATATGTTATATCCTAACGGATAATTCTCAATGAAATATATATCACTATTGTATCATTATAGTACAATGGACAATTCTCTTATATAACCTCGTTGTACCTTTCTAGTACAACGGATATTTCTCAATTAAACATATCATCGTTGTATCAATATATTACAACGGATAATCTGAACCATAATTAATAATACCTCTCCAATATCTCAATAACTTAAGGTATCCCAACCATCACATTTGGATTTCATACATTGGCTCAATCTTCAATTCCATCCTATTAAAATTATGAAATGTCACACACATTTAATTGTAACACACTCACACTTTTTATTTATTTATGTCAAAGTCATAAGGGATATTCACTTTTTAACATTGAAATGTCAAACTTCTTAAGAAGATTCTCAATATAATGATAGTGAAATACCGACATCCATCCTTGTGACTTTAATACTCAAAATTACTTTTATTATATTTATATATCAACTCAATATAGCTACTGAAATAAGCATATAAAAAATCCCAGCAACAAATAATCACCAATGCACCACTTAATGTATAAACAATTATTTTTTTTAAAAAAAAATTATCACTTTAATCATAAAGACATTATAGTTTAAAGTATTGCATACTAGCAGATTAATTCTTCAATTTAAGAAAATTGTATATATGCTCCACTATTTCATATTATGTAAAAGCATCCAAAAGTTACAAAACTTATTTTTTTTACTCACTGAGATAGGTAGTAAAAGTTTAGCACAGCACCCCCACAATTTTAATTATTCCAAACCAAGTGCATAGCTCTTCTAAAATTCAATGATATCTGTTTTATGAAGATAATTTCTAGCTCAAATTTTATTTGCACACCAAGATTTTACCAAAGCTCACCTTTAAATTTAAAAAACATATTAAAATTTAGTGTATATAAAAATCATCAATATAATGTATGTAACATCATCATACCATTATAGTACGAAGGATAATACTCAAATATAACATCGTCGTATCACTCCAGTACAACGGATAATTCTTGATAAAATGTGTCATCGTTATACTCATTTAGTACAACGGAAAACTTTATAAAATATATATAACATCATTGTATCGTAATGATACAATGGATAATTCTCAATAAATTATTCCATCATTGTATTTCTTTAATACAATGGTTTAGCTCACCAAATACATTTTTGTGTTTTCGATTTCATCTCAATCTTCCGACAATTTTGCCGGATCTCACACAGTGTGTTAAGTTTAATGGATTCACACTTTGAGCATCAAGATAAATTTCTATAAAATGAACAACATCATACTACAAAATTATTCCTAAATCCAATTCAACATATCTTCGCACTCAATTAATAATAAAAAGTGACACATAATATATGCATCCACAATTTTTTGAATTTCACCACAAATCAATTAATACCCAGTATAATATACAAGTACGACGCATCTAAAAGCACAAGCACACCGCACACATGCACAATAATTATTGTACCTCAAATACCCCACATTTTCAATATATAAAATTAGATGCAAAGACTTATCACATGATGAAAAATATATCACAAAAAAGTCCAGGATATACGAAGTATATGGTACAATATAAAGTCAATCATTTCCAAGCATATCCCAACGTAGGAGATCATGTATACACAATAAGCTCCATCTTTTTCACTTTTAAACTCAGTCAAAGTTAAAACAACCATAATAAGATACTAAATACCGGATCGCCGGACCGTTAAATCTAATCATGTGCAGTAGCATATAATTTTTTTTTTCCTTGTGTAAGAATCAAACCTACAATTGTTTAGAAACTATAGATCACAATAGACTTCTAACTTATACTCCGTATACACAAATGAAAAACTAGGAGAAAACCAATCTTCTGCCCCAAGAATTTGAGAAGGCAAAAAAAACTATTCTATGCCCAAATAGATGTAAATATATATACACACCACATATACACATACGATAGAGTTGGGTAAATAAAATTACCAAGAATACTTTTTGAGAAAGAATATTTATAACGGGAATAGTTATAAACACGTACCGCAAATTTCATCATTTAGTGAGAGCTAGAATTTTCATTGCTTGTCTCTATTCAAGGAGAGTTTCACACACGTTGATAATTCCATAGGTGTAATCTTTATCCGCCATAATTCCTTAGATTGTTGGCTCTATCCTTTCAAAATCAACTTGTTGACCGTGCTGCTCCTAAGTTGACCTCGTTGACCATCTAGCTCCGCTAATTAACCTGCAAAATAATCACTAAAAAGAACTAAGCGTATATTAGTGACTCGAGACGCGTCAGACGCTGTCCTAAGGAATAATTTCCGGCGTACGGAAATTTCCCCCAAGATATAACGAGCCCTTCGGTTATAAAACCGGTACCAGAACTAACGAGAAGAAAATAGTATATAAACCCAGTAATAAAGATGTATTTGTTTGAAGAGTATTATGATCACTTCTTGATTTTTCAGGTGATAGCCCTCTTCCCATATATATATATATATCTGTATATGTATATACATTTTCGTAAGAACAAATATATGTGACGAAGCATATTTTGAAATCCTTCTCTCCCATGTTATGTTTACAATTCCAAAGCACCAAATATATACTCAAGGACAAAACATAACGTTTTACATGTTAAATAAATGACAATGGTTAATTTGCTCCTATGTTGATAACTCTAGAAAGTAAATGCTCAATTCAATGCCCACAATTAAATGTGAAGTATTTTTAAACGTTTGAAAACTTCATCAAGTAATTGGACATGATAATAAATGTCTAACGTAATCATTTGAAAATATGTGAATTGTGTAGTTGATTTAAAATAATATCAGATAAAGAAATTAAAGATCTTAAAGTTCTCCTCAAATAATATTTTATTCATTTGAAATATTCTCACCTTTCCAACAGATATTGAAGGTTAGATGTTATGTAAATAACAAATGTACAAGACTTCTAAGTAAAACCAATATAGCACTCACCATGTGAGAAGTATAGGCTCGTCCAGCTTATTGAACACATTTACAATAACGTTGTCATTAGTAACAACGTTAATCTCAGGTCCAGGGAACTGGCCGTTAATCAAGATACCCTGTCCCCGACAACATGAAGAAACCAATTTACAATTTAGTAGTAATCATTGATCACGGACCATATCATTAATTATATTAATCATGTTAAAAAAAAATAAAAAAATCCCAAAAAATCACTCTATGAATTCACCTAATGAGGGACGGATCTAAAGGGAGACGCGGGGGCGACCGCCCCCTTGAACTTTCAAAATTTTCTACTACATATGTAATACTTTAATTAGATTCGCCCCCCTTAACTTTTAATTTTCGAAATTAATATAGTTATACATAACATCTAAAATAATTTATATAACTTAAATAAATAAATTATACTATAGAACAAGTCATTGTTTAATATTGAGGATACTTATTACATAAAAATTCTTAGTTTTGTAATGTTTAATTATCTTTATAAGATAACTAGTACTCGATTTTGTAAACTATCAAAAGATATTAAATACCAAAAACACCGGTTACACAATTTTTAGATCATGTGAAGTGAATCCAAAATACGAATGTTTATTGACAATAAATTACCAAGTCATTTACATCTTACATTCTAAAAATACTTTATTGCATATATAATAAACTTTAACTTATTTTAGCTTTATTACAAATATAATAAATATGCACTATATATATTCTATCAAAAAAAAAAATATGCACTATATATTTGAACTTGCAATATAATATTATTCTAAAAATAATAATCTCATACGTACTATTGTAGTATTAAGAAAACTTCTCGTGACTCATGAACCCCTCCTTTGTAAACAAAAAATGTAATTCAAAAATCAAATCTTTATTTCTATAAAACTCATATAGTTTAACAATGTAGAAGTTATTTCAAAAGTATTGGTGAATGTGTACATGTTAAACTCTTTATCTTCAAATAAAATATTATATATCTTTTTTATTTTAAAATTGTTTCCTTTGATTTGCAATTTCTGATGTTATAATGTATCAATACTTTTTCTTGAGCACTTCAATTATAAATTAAAGTTTTTTGCCATTGTCTAATCTTAGAATTGAATGTAATATATAGATTGAAATATCGTCAGGTATGTATTAATGAATTGTTTTGAATAAAAATAGCCGCAAAATCTTACACTAGTGAAAAATTTTCGCATCGCTACACTAGCAAAAAAAATGAAAAATGCCCCGTTACACTAGTGATTTTTTTACCCCTGCGATAACCAAAAAATTTTGCCCCCTTGACTCGAAATCCTGGATCTGTCCTTGCACCTAATGAATTTGAATGCATGCTTGAGGGGGATTATCATCATTTCTATAGGTTGCTATATATCATCCCAAATTCCCAACGGCATCATTTAACCTAACGTTTTAAAAAATTACGTCTTCTTCATTTATTCTTACTACCCAATTTCTGTTCTTAAAATAATGAAAGATCTAATTAGCCACATTTTTCTCTTCTTCTTTCTCCATCTTCAGTTTAAATCAATCTAGTTTTTCTACTTTATCCTATCGTCAATTCACAATTGAAGTTTTTTTAATCTAAAACAAAATTATTATACGTAGCATGTAATAAATATACTTGTACAAAGTACGGAGTAACTTTTACTGTACACTATTTAGTATTTACAGAAAAAGTTATTAGAAGTTAATCTTATACGTGGTATATACGTGAAGAATACTTATTATAACTCTATACATAATGCTATTATACTAATTTCATTAGTTAAAAAAGTATATACTCCGTATAATTTATAACGCTTATTAATAAGCCCATAAAAAAGTTTCGCCCCTGATTTTGAAAAACACAGGACAACGCAAGTACGTAGTCGTAGCATTAGCAATTTGTGTTGTAAAATGAAGTTTAGATGAAATATAGAGCCCGTTTGGTAGCACGAAAATCGGCTCTTTTGGTTGATTCTGCTGAAATTTATAAAGTTCTGGCTGAAGTGGCTGCATTGGCTGATTCTGCTGATATAAGAAAAAAATATTTTTAAAATATATTTTATTAATAAAATAAATAAAAAAACTATATGTAACAATAGCTAAAATGGTCATCTACAGTAACTTCAGTCAATACAGCTAGAAAAGTAACTACAACCTTACTTTTTCTAGCTTATTAAACAATTCAGCACGTGAAAGCAAAATTTACGTGTTTGGTAAAAAAGTTAGCTGATAATTAAGCTTGATAAGGCGAAAATGAGGATTGCCAAATGGCCTCATAATTTATGTTTGTACGACAGTACGAGTGTAAATGAAATTTATTTTTAGTACGTATACCCTACGTTTAGATCAAGTGTACATATAGTTGCGGTCCCCATGCCAAGTATCATAATTGGGACCAGCGCTGCCGCGCTGGTGGCCCCGGCACAGGTGGTGATCCCAAACCTGAACCAAAAAAAGATCTTATCCGTTTCGGTCCGATTGGTCTAGGATTGTGGACCGGGTTCACCCCTATTCATGATATATTACCGACATGAATTAATAAAAGTGAATTATATATTGTTTTATTTCAATAGGTTGAGTGGTGTATTTTTAAGATTTTGTGACTTTATTGAACGAGTTTCTCAACTAATAATAGAATTAATGATATGTATTACCGCTTGGTTGATGCGTAGAGGAGCAATAGTTCCATACTCAACAACCAAGTCGTAGAACCTATATGGGCTTTCTGAGTTGACGAGGGAAGAAATACAAACCAAACAAACCAATACAAGACGCAACAAACTCGTGGAATGTTGTCTCATTTTCAATTTCGTGTATTTATTTGAATAATTAAACACTATAATATATAGTAATACCAACAATAATAATATAATAATGATGATGATAACAATAATAGTAATAATAATCAGAATATAATATGTGAACTTATTAATTATAATGTGATGAAGGATGGGAGCAGTAGTGGTGTTTATATAAGGGATGATCGTTATGAAGACGGCACATGGATGCTGGGAAATATGAACACAAATTTGCAGATAAAACTAAAACTAAACTTCAGCTTTTACGCCACACTTTATGCTCATCATAAGCAACGCCCACTCCGCACGCCATATATCTCATATTTTAATAATTCTACCGATTTCTTGCAAGCATGTTGGCTGCCATGATAAATTATTGTAATTAGTATTTATATTGTCAAAATCGGAAGCTAAGGGATGGCGACACGAACAAGTGACCGGGTTAAATATCGATCAGACTCGGACTCTCGGAGGGTGAGCCCAACGGAGAAACTGGCCGGCCGGTAACAAGGGGGTTTTTGTGATTGGTTTATGAACTTAAATTATATTTAAACACAAAGATGAACGACTTATATTATGTGGTTTAATTAATGAGAAGAAGATTTGATTTTGCTTTTATCCACTTAATGAAATGTTCGTCGATCCCGGTTATATCTTTAACTATCTTCCTCTCGAATACTCAATCGAGGAGTATATCCAATTCATCGAGGGTAGTTATTAATAACGAGACGCGTTCATTAATAAAACTTACTACCGAGTTAATATAGAACAAGCGTCGTATATTCACTCGATAGTAGCAATAAAATTAAGATGAAAACGATTGAGATTGATAACCTCAACACAAGCGGTTTATTGGTTGAATCAATATAATTAATTCCTCTTGGCTTATTAACCATGAGAAGCATGCATTAACAATCCAAGTTTACTACCATTGAAAGAACCGAATTAATAACAAGCGTATTAACCGATTGATTCTAGTAATAATTAATATATGAAACAAAACTAGTTGATCCTTTAAGTAATGCTCAAGATATTAATATGGAATATGAATAGGAATTAATTAATACTCAAGAAAGAATATTAAAGAAGATGAATCCTACTATAGTTAATATCAAGATGTTAACTAATTGTCATCTTAGTAACACTCCCCAATATTAACATAGAGGAAGAAATAGCTATTACTATAACTAATGTCAAGATGTTAACTAATTGTCATCTTAGTAACACTCCCCAACATTGATATAGAAATAATATTTAAAAGAAGAATTAATATTCAAGGAAGAAGATTAAAGAGAATAACTCACAACTTACAAATTCATTAAGCTTCAAAGTAGCAAAACCAAGATGGAAGAGTTTAGCTCCTCATTTGGAGACTAAACATGCTATAAAAATATAAAAGAAATACTATTCTAAACTGAGCTTAAGAGTATGGAAGAAGGAATGATTTTTTGTGAAGGAAAAGTGTGCTATTTATAGGTGTTTTTCAACACCTTGGCCCGGGTACCCGACCGGGCCAAGTGCCCACCCGACCGGGTGCATGTCTAAATCAGATAATCTTCCACGTTCTTGTGTTTTAGCACGTTAAAATGTCCCGGGTCAAGTCAGACCCAACCGGGTCAAATAGTTGACCCGACCGGGTCCAGTTCTTTCCACTGAGCTTCGGTTTTTAAATCAGACCCGACCGGGTGAAGATTTCTACCCGGTCGGGTGGATCTCCTTGGGTTGCATTCCTGCTGACTTTTTCTCCTTTTCCTTGCCAAAAACTCTACCCCTATTCTACAACTATAAATGGAAGTAAAAATAAAACAGTTACAACTGAAAACAAATGCTTACAAACTGACTAAAAATGATAAACAATCCACACAAAATAATTATAAAAACATACATATATGCACTACAAACTATATAATTATATCAGTATACTATATAATGCACAAGTCTCATGTACACTATGTCACCGCGTGTACATGGAATATGTGTAGTTTAATTAAGATATATGGTACTAAATCCATATTCAAATCAGTATGTGTATTTTTCTCATAATGATTTGAATACGTACCTATTGACACATATTCATTTGTATACATAGGTATAAAACATATTGGTATTGAAATGAGTGCACGATTAGTGGACTATCTACTATCGTTAACATAGACTAAATTAATTAGCTATGTCCGGATTATAGACAGATTGTATCACATAGTACTTGGTTTTACTATGAAATAATGGTAACTAAGTGCCCATATAATGATACACTGGTTAAACAGTGTATCCTATCACGAGTAAAATAATAATTCCCTATGCAAAAATAAACAATTCAATAAGCCTTGAGATCTCTTAAATTTTGAATACGACATCAGATGAATTGTAAAACACGGGGAACCCATTGTTAAAAGGGTTACATTACGATAATTTAGCCGATGGGTTCCCTTCTTGCAAAAGTATTCGTACGACCATTTCCGATCCCATTAATCGGTGACTCGAAACAATTTTGAATAGTAGGGAACCCATTGCAACTCGAAATGAGATCATCCTATGTCGTATTCAAAATTTAAGTCAATCTTCGTGACTCGGTTGATTTAGTAAGCCTGAAAACACTAGAGACTTGTATACAAGTTTATCTAACTTGTCAATTATACTTTATCAGATATTAAGACTATGTTAACATATTAGGCTATATGAATACTATAAGGTCATAATACAATCACTGAGATACCGACTTAATAGTTATACTTTTTAAGATATTTAAACTCGTGGTGTTAATACATAGGAAGTTGTGTTCTCAGACTCTAAAATTTATGTTGACATTTTAATATGTTGAATATGAGTCCCATTAAGAAGTCATCGTACTCGGATATTTATGAGATCATACGATTAATTCATAATTCTCAAAAACACAATTTAGTAATACAATTTAAGATGAGTACATTAGAAACATGTATTTTTGAGTATATGAATTGTGTTCATAGTCAAGTATCTGTGTTTTATGATATTCAACACTACTCATATACATTAATGAATTACATGATATAAACTCAATGCAAAATTTCCCTAATCATGGATTCTCAACGTCTAACACATTAGTACTCCAATATTAATTTATAGTCATACTATACCCGAGTAACATGTGTATACACTAATATTGACTCGGTTATAAGAACGTGATAATACTCCCATATACTTAACCTATAAATTATGTATATTTTATATGGGGACGCATATACAAACCCAGTACAACATGTATACTCCATAGTTTGACATAACACAATTTACATTAGGTACCTCATTTAATTAGGATTGAATCCCATTAAATCGACTCGTCCAAATTATGAATAGAAAAAAACATACAAGTCTCCAGTGTTTTGAGGCTTACTAAATCAACCGAGTCACGAAGATTGGTTTAAATTTTGAATACGACATCGGATGATCTCATTTCGAGTTGCAATGGGTCCCCTATGCAAATATACACAATTCTCGTTCACGACTCAAGTCCAAAATATGAATAGAAAACAACATACAAGTGTCTCCAGTGTTTTTCAGGCTTACTAAATCAACCGAGTCACGAAGATTGACTTAAATTTTGAATACGACATCGGATGATCTCATTTCGAGTTGCAATTGGTCCCCTATGCAAGTCATATCTTGTGTTTTACTATATATCGAAATATGTTAAGACTAGTGACACACTGAAGATTTACACTAATGGAATGTAGAGCCTATAAAGCTCTAGATTCCATGTATCAATAGAGACTTAAGTGTACACATGGTACATTTAAGTCTCATTAAACATACTAGTATTCCACTCGTGCGTTGCACGGGATGAAATGTGCAAGATGATGGGCATGTTTGGCACTCGGCGATTAGCGGTATTAGCGGGTAGTAAATATCGGATTTGATCAGCGGATTTGACCAGCGGATTAGTTTGTTGGGTTGCAGAGAGATGTTTGGTGAATTAGTTGTTTTATTGTAGCAGTTAGTAGATAAAAGGACAAAAAGGACATTATAAAATTTAATACTACATACTACGTACTACTAATTTATACATACATAATAAATGTTAGTTAGTAAATTTAAAATCAACTAAATAAGAATATGATAATATAAATTACTTTACGAAAAGTGAGCCCCTGTTTCTCAAAACCAATATGCGTAGAAATCAAAATAGAGAAACTAAAAACAAATTGAATTAATTACTGTCCATCAAAAAAACAAATTGAATTAATAAGTGTCCATCATTATTTTTATGCGGAGAAACAATACGGTAGATATCCATCTCGCACAAGAGAAAAATTAGAGAAGCCATAGAACGAATGAAACAGAAAGCTTCAAGTGACTGCAGCGAATCAGATCGAATACGAAGATGAGGGCAACCTGTGGAATTCAATAATCGTTTCAATCTGCCAAAACCTAAACGCTCCAATTTACAGCGTTTTCGTTTTTGGCGGTTTCGTCCAAAACGCTGCTGCTAACCTCCGTGTGCCAAACGCAAGAAAAACAACGGTTTCAGTCATGCCAAAAGCTGAAGTGGTCAAACACGCTGAATTGGGGTTGAAACGCCGGTTTCCAAACGAAGCCGATATAAATGTTAACATATAAATGTAAGCATAGATCATATTATTATTTTTATCACGCGAATAAGAGTTCCCACAAACAAATAAAGTATAATACATATTAAAAGTTTAATAAATACACATTTTATAAATTATCGAAAACTTCATCGTAGACAGCATTATTTAAACTACGGACTATTTCGGAAGACTCCTAAGACTGTATTGCGATACCTTCGTACAATAAACACATAAGCTGCAATGACATGACACAAGTAGAACTTTGATGCCATAATTTCTACCACTAATCAATTCCTCATTCTCTGTGTATAGACTATCCATTACTCAAGGTTGTAATTTGTGTTTTCAACAACCTATTTGAAGAAAACCCCATATTTTATTTGTATGAAGAAAGTTGACAAGACTGTTTGTTGAATGTAAATAGACTTACCAAATATAGCTCAAGGTTAATTTTCTTTTTTCATTTATAGTTATGACATACTATATTGCTAATATTGGAACTTCATATTGTCCTTTTAAGTTTTAAATAGCAAAAGCGGTGTTAATTTCCTAAATGTTGTAGTACACATACACAGTTTTCATGTACACAAATGTAATGCCCAAACCCAATGATTTACTTATTTGTAAGGGTATTTTGATGATACCAAAAGATATGTGAAACTATAGCAATATCTACATAATTTGAATTGAAATATGCTCTCAACATTAAAATTCAAAGATTGACTTCGGTGGATCATTACATAATTACATTCAATATAAAAAAAAATCTCTATCAGCTTAGTCATTGCAAACTTGGTGGAAGCCATCTAACATTTGTAGATGTTTTATAGAATCAAAATAGTATTAGAAGCATATCATAAAATGACACATATGGTAAGCACATCAAAATAAAGGAACTCCCATTTACACACACAAATCTGGAAATACTTTTCGAGTAGATCTTCATTTTATCTACATTATCCCGTCGAGTAAGGATCCCAGTCAACGAATATTTCTAGAAAACAAAACATGAGAAAGGGTCTAGGTTTTCTCATAAAATGCAAAAGTACTGGCAGAAAAAGTGAAATAACTTATGTGGTTTACAATGATGTAGTAGTTTTGACAATTCATGTGTAAGAAATTGTAAGCTATGACGAATTATGGAATCATAGGTCAATAATCCTTCAAGATAAAAAAATTGGGTTGCCTGAACTATTGCATCCATTGAATCAATTCAATGAAATCTCCTGAAATGTGATGAAAAATATAGCATTATACATCTAGCGATTAAGATTTAGAAACATTTCTAGACCATAAAAGTGAAATTTAAGAATGGAACATGTAGAAGAATAGTACATGAAAAAATTTCAATTTTGGTCCCATGACTATTATGTCACTTCCACATTTCTCCCTTGACTTTCGATTTAACCACTTTTAGTCCGTGACATTTTCCCCTTTACCACCCTTCTTCTTTCGGACCACAACTCTGACACATTTTAACCGAAAATCCATTTACGGATAAATGTATGTTGTTAAATGGGCTATCTTTTGGCGCAGAATTACTTGACAAATTTCCAGAGGGAGATGCTTTCGGCTACGTCTATAGGGAATAATAGGCTAGCAACCACTGGTTTGGGTTGGGGGAGCACCTTTCATTTCTTCCCAAGAACTATGATTTCGGCTAGATGATTATTTCCGGGCAGATTGCTAGAGGTAGATTCTTTTCGTCTATATGATGATTTTCGGGTAGATGATTTCCCAACACTTTGAAGGAACTTCCTGTGAATTGCCAATAAGAAAGAATGGAAATTTATGGATGATATGAACAAAGGTGATCTGAGGAGCTTCAGGGGAGATGATAGATGATTTTCTAATATTTTCTAAGGATATTCTTGTGAAGAAGAGAGTATCGAAACTCCATGGATGACATGAATATAGGGGATTTGAGAAGTTTCTTGTTTCTGCCTTTCGTTCCCATGACGATTAGGAACAGGCAAATCAAAATTTTCACTTCAAATTTCGGACCTCAACATCCTGCTGCACATTGTGTTTAACGTGAGATTGGAAATGAACGGAGAAGTGGTGGAACGTGAGGAACCACATACTGGATCACCCCAGTGCGGCACGAAGCCGCTGATGCCGAGTCGGCTCCTATGCCGCTAGCTATGCCCTGCTTGGTCGCCTTCACGGTGATGGTTCCGTAATCCGTATATTGAAGGAGTGCTCAAGCAAATTAAAGGGAAATAAAGGTAGGTTAAATAAGCCGTAGATTGAGTAGTGAAATCAGACGGATGATAAGAAGACTTTCTGTGAGCAGGAACTTATTTTCTAAAATTGTAGTGCTATTAAGGAGAGGATTAAGGAGAGGATTTCTGTGAGCGGGAACTTATTTTCTAAAAGGTAGATTCTATGGTACCCCAAATGTACCGTACCTTTGTCCAAATGGAACAATAAGAATGATGCAGTTGAATTATTTAAATCTAAATTAAAAAACATATAATGATTTGGATCAATCAAATGCATGGTAGGTAGGATACCCCATTTTTTAAATGGGTACCGGAGTTGTCACCTTTCTAAAATTGTAGTGCTATTAAGGAAAGGATTAGTTGTAAAGTCATACTTAATAATATATTAGCAATCCTTTATCAAGGATAGTGTAAATTTAACCCATTACGGCATTAATAACTTGATAAGTTCTGTATTTCGACAATGTTAGATAATGTCATAAGATATTGTTTTCGGGTATGTTAAAAAAACCTTAATCACTTAGTCAATCGAGAATAGTGTTTATCGGTTGCAAACAATTGTAAATAGTCATCAACAATTCTTGTCATTAGTGGCTTACACTAATAGTGTTTCACTTAAGATTTATATGGGTAAGAATATAATATACTCGTCAATTATGGGTGATAGTACTTGTCTATACAGTTCCCATTCAAGTACAATGTGGAGCCAAAGACTTAATACGTTACTTATGGACTAGTCACTTCGAATTATAATGAGTTTACACGAGTTGTCATAAATTATCTGAAGTGTATCTATAAATAATAAACCTCCATTTGAGGGTAATATTCTTCGCTAAATTATTAGGGTTCCCTATGCAAAAATATAGACTAAATGGGCATATTAATTACAATATGATTAATTCACTTGCGTTAATATAATTGTTCCTACCACTTAAATATGAATTGTATATACTGAGTGACCTCAGTATGTATCTCATCTTCGTGATAATGTTCCATAACAAATGCAAGTGAACTGATAGCATACAACTATGTTTGTTTATGTGTGTAATTTTAACTAGTTTTATTTGTTGTTGTTTGGGAAATTACACACTTTTGGTGTAATACTTTATTTTTCTTATTTGTTTGTAATTTGTATAGATTAGGATTATTCTGAGCTTTAACTAGGTAAAGATCTTCAAAAGGATCCTTTGAAAGGAGAAGGAAAGTGCAAGGGAACAAGATCAAGTGAAAATTTGGGGAAAAAGTCATTTCCCCGATCGGGTAAAGCATATACCCGATCGGGTATTGACTTGATTCGAAGATCAAATCTGATTTGGAGGCAATTTAACGTGCATGGTGAAGATTTGGCAAAGATTTGTCTTTTACTCGATCGGGTAAATAAAAAACCCGATCGGGTAAGATGTGACAAATGAAGATTCCGGGCAATTTCTCAGGAAACCCGATCGGGTTTCTCAAAAACCCGGTCGGGTAAATGGCCCTGACAGCTCCAAACACCTATAAATACACCCCCTTTCCTTCCCATTTAATAACCAATTCCTATGTACTTCTAACCTCAGTTTAGACAAGTTATTTCTTTATATTTTCTTCATGTTTAGTCTCCAAATGAGGAGCTAAACTCTTCCATCTTGGTTTTGCTCCTTTGAAGCTTAATGAATTGGTAAGTTGTGAGTTATTATCTTTAATCTTCTTCCTTGAATATTAATTCTTCCTTTAAATACTATTTCTATATCAATGTTGGGGAGTGTTACTAAGATGACAATTAGTTAACATCTTGACATTAGTTATAGTAATAGTTATTTCTTTCTCTACGTTAATATCGGGGAGTGTTACTAAGATGACAATTAGTTAACATCTTGATATTAACTATAGTAGGATTCATCTTCTTTAATATTCTTTCTTGAGTATTAATTAATTCCTATTCATATTTCATATTAATATTTTGAACATTACTTAAAGGATCAACTAGTTTTGTTTCATATATTAATTAATACTAGAATCGGTCGATTAATACGCTTGATATTAATTCGGTCCTTTCACGGTAGTAAACTTGGATTATTATTGCATGCATCTCATGGTCAATAATCTAAGGGGAATTAATTACATTGATTAACCAACAAACCGCTTGTGTTGAGGTTATCAATCTCAATCGTTTTCATCTTAAGTTTATTGCTACTATCAAGTTAATATACGGCGCTTGTTTTAAATGGACTCGATAGTAAGTTTTATTAATGAACGCATCTCGTTATTAATAACTACTCTCGATGAACTGGATATACTCCTCGATTGAGTATTCGAGAGGAAGATAGTTAAAGATATAATCAGGATCGACTTACATTTTATTAAGTGGATAAAAGCAAAGTCAAGTCTCCTTCTCATTAATTAAACCACATAACTCGTTCATCTTCGTGCTTAAATATAATTTAAGTTCATCAACCAATCATAAAACCCCCCTTGTTACTTATTTCTAATTATATAAAAAGAGAAGTGTTCCTTTCCCTGTGGATACGAACCTTACTTCACTATATTACGTATTAGTGTCGTATGAATATTATTTTGAGTGCACACCACGACAAAGTGCACGTCATGAACCCACATACCAAAGGAGTATACTCAATACTCGATAATTATTATAACCCACATAGAGAATTGTGGTTTTATTTAACATTAAATAAGCGTAGATATATATATTGTCCCTAAACATCTGACTCAATCTATCATAAGTTGACTTACCATAGAGGTGTTAATTATCATTGATAAAAATATTAATCCCTGGGAATACCGTAATTATGTTCAAAATATGTGTCTAAATATAGCAACATTTAAATGGTATCTTTATAGTGTCTGGTTACCAATACATGTATTATGGATATCATATTAATGTCTTCTATAAACAGTGTTGTGGATATACATGTATAGTAAACCATATATTTGATATATGGTAAGTAATGTTTATTACTTTAAATTGTATCACGATGATACAATTTACTTATCATATTAAATGTAAGTGAATTGAACCATTGTCATAAATTGATATTCAAATACATAAGTCAATACTTGGGATCAAGTTATTTTTTCATTGTGTACATGTCTCGATTACCATATAAACTCGAATATATCAGTGTGTTGATCTCTATGTATTGATCTCTATGTATCATAATACATAGTTGTATGAGAAAGTGAACCCATTGCAACAAATCACTTATGATAAATAGGCGGTATTAGGTGTACACTGAAGTGTTTGTTGGGTGTGTTTCGGAAAATAAAGAAAATTAATTAAAATAAATTAATTAAATAAAATGACGAAAGAAAACAAGAAAAGAGATGGAGCAGAATTTGTCAAAGCTCGTGCTACGCACGATGTCCTTAAAACGTATTTGTTGCCTCCCACGGTGCTAGGAGCGTTGCAACAATAGTTTCCCAGGATACGATGACAACGAACTAATGTTTGAGCACACAAACAAGAGTTCCAACGAACGAGAACAAAGACTGAACACAAAGGGAATTTTTCAGAATGCTAGCAGTGTGTTTTTAGAGCTAAAACGTGTATGGATTCGTGTAAGAACATGTGTCGTTGCAAACCACCTGCTAGCCATTTTATTCGGTCCTTTCAAGTGACTGATCACAAATTGGGATATACAACTCACTTGTCTGAATAGAATCTGATCAACATAATGTGCAATGGTGATCACACTGTGATCACACTGTGATCACCATCGCACATTGGGATATGATCTCGACTAATACATTAGTATCACTGTAAATACATGTAATTTTTAGGGATACACGATCAGGTTAAATCATTTGTACTCATACAAATCGTATTCATTAGAGCATCACCAATGCACTTCTTTTGACATTATCAAAATTTTGCCAAATGTCAATTATATAAAATAATGTCTATCCACGTAAACTACACATTCAAAGAAATAAATAAAGGTTCTCCAATGCATAGAGTTATACGGAACATAAAAAGTATAAACATGGGCAGTTATTAATTCCCACTAGACATTTATCAACCTTTTTCATTAACCGTAGGCTATTATATCGGGATTTTATGCTATGTGATGCGTATTGATATCCATTTTGGCCAAGTCATGCTGTTAAACATGCTTTCGGAATTCTCACAGAAGGGTCGAAAGTGTTGCTTCCATATCAGCATGAAAGAACTCATAAAAGAATCTATTGGAGACAAATTACTATCACTCTTTTGAAAATTGATTACGTGTAAAATTTTTATCATGTCAAAAGAGGAGCATTGGAGATGCTCTTAGATGCAATGAATTAACACGAAGTCGATTCCCAGTTATATAGTGTAGAATTTCACAAGTCCATGTAATTCCTGTTAGTATTCATCCCATAGTTTTGATCAAGTCCTCGGAAAATGTGTAAATAAATGTCATCAGTATAGGGATATCTTGATAATGGACTTGAGTATATCCATGTTACTTGGAAATGAATATCATTACCAATTTTAGTTATCATCAATTATATTTGAGCAATATTTATTTTAATTATATTAATTCACGTACTTCTAAGACATGTGAACAATTATGACATATGGACTATATATACTATTTATAGTGTGAAATGTATTTTGTAATGTATTCGGGTTATATTCAATAAATGTATAATATTGTAACCCAATGGTTTCATAAGACATAATTTTTAGTAATCCGACAATATGATACACATGACTGTGCATAGGGTATGTTGTTATAAACGAATGATCCATACCTTGTCTTATGGACATACGTTGAGTCTACTTTATTAGACTACACGAAATGTGTAGCCGTCCTATTGAACTCGTATATACAATTGAGTTTACAATGGTCTAGTATGTAAAAATGGGAACCCAACATTGTATAAACGAAAGTATCTATGGACTAGTATAAAGTATTCGATGTACACAATAGGGTAAACTATTGGTCCAATGACTAAATGATCATTGGTTGTGATCATACTACACGTCAATTGGTAAAATACCATAAGTCCACATGATATAATAGACAATGATATATTCCCTATATCATGAATACGACTGGGAACCCATTGCAACTCGAAATGAGATCATCCGATGTCACATACAAGCTGTGTTTCAAATTGCGGTCCGCATCACTAATAGCGGCCGCAATATTGCGGTAACGGCGGGCGGCGCAACCGCATCACCCCGCTATAGCGCTGTGAAATGGAATCACCAAGAAAACCGCTACCAAACGGCGACGGAACCGCAACAGGCACCGCAACCGGCCGCATCCCGCCGCAATCAACCGCATCTGCCCGCATCTGCCCGCATCAGTGGCGCGGTTATTCTCTGGTGTTGGGCCGCGGGTATGCGGTGCCAGCAACAACCAGCCTGCCGGTGCAATCGAACCGCGTGGCGCTTCGCATGTGCTATAAAGGGGGAGGAGCATGCTACACTATCAGCGATTGCTTTTAGTGTAGCAGTAAGCGCAACGATCCACAAGTGGTATCAGAGCCAAGGTCACGGGTTCGACCCCCGACAACAGCATGGTGCGCAGTTGTAGGCTGGCAGGTGCTGGGGGGAGATTGTTGGGCCGCGGGTATGCGGTGCCAGCAACAGCTAGCCTGCCGGTGCAATCGAACCGCGTGGCGCTTCGCATGTGCTATAAAGGGGGAGGAGCGTGCTACACTATCAGCGATTGCTTTTAGTGTAGCGGTAAGCGCAACGATCCACATCTGGGCTTAGATATCTTAGATAATTTGACTAATTAGGCTTGGTAGTGAAGCTCCCTGAAGAAGAAATGGAAGATGCGTCGTTATGAGTAGATCCGTATGGTAGATGCCAGAATTTTTGCTATCCACGTAGTACTGTATACGAACCTTGCATCAGGACTTTAGGGCATTTTGGGTTATTGAGCCATTAAATTGTTTTAGTTGGGCCTGAGAGATTGTAATTGAGGATTTGAGGATGAAGTAGATGCTATAAACTTTAAATTTGTTATTTTTTAGGGTGGACCTAATTTTTTTCTATACGAAGTACTTCGTATATACTGGTATGTGTATACTAGCTTTAAAAAATTAAACTATTTTTATTATTTAAACAGTAATCATTATTCAATTTTTTTTTAAAAAAACTAATAATCCATTATTATAAATCTTCATATTCTTATTGGTTACTTTGTTGTTTACATATTAGTGTTTGCAGAATTATTCATACATAATTAATGTATGTTAAATACTCCCTCCGCCTCATAAAGAAGATTCCATCGTTGTTTATGATGACGATAAAGCAAATTGATTCATGTCAACACTCAGATTATTTTTAGGAAAGAATATTTACATATTCAGAAATTACAATAAAAATTCAAAAATGATTTGAATTGACTAAATAAGTAGTGAATGAGAACTTCATTATGGGACGGAGGTAGTACATACTATATGTTAATATAAGATTTGTTAAAGAAAACAAAAAAATCATTTTAATCCTATTATGTGCGAAATGAAAATATTTCACGCCGCAGCGGCCGCAATCCGCATCGCAACGGCCGCATTGGCCGCAACCGCAGTGACCGCAACCGCGATCGCAACCACGACCGCAACCGCAATTTAAAACCATGCATACAAGTCTTCAGTGTTTTTGAGGCTTACTAAATCAACTAATTTGTACTTACTAAATTCACAAGTCCACGAGAATTGTATAGTCTTCGAATACATCGGATTCTCGAATAGTTTTGATTTGGACTTGTAATAAGAATAGGGAACCCATTTTATTCATCGTATGATCTCATTTCGAGTTGCAATGGATTCCCTATGCAAAAATACACAATTCTCGTTCACAACTCAAGTCCAAATTATGAATAGAAAACAACATACAAGTCTTCAGTGTTTTGAGGCTTACTAAACAATACTTCTAGGCGTTTTAACTAAAAATAAACTATTCTAGGAATATGAATGATATGGGAATCAAGCAAAAACAGAATCGAGTATGGTGTATTTGATAAAGAAATGTGGATTAGTAAATAATTATATAATGATCTTAAATAGTTCGAGTAGTGAGCTTTAATACAGAAGAATGGGGTATTCTATAGTGCGTAGGATAGGATTAAATCTGTATAAATAATATGCCAACTATTGCTTTCTTCTAATACTATTAAATAATAGAGTATAAAGTTTGAGTGGAGTCTTCAGTAGCAAAGTAAGAACATATCTCCCCTTGGTAAAGCTAGTTGGCTTTATATGTCTATATCTCACACACCCATGATTTCCAAGTGCACGTTCACCAAAGTAGGCGTAGTAAGCTCCTTCTCCCTCGGATTCGGTAATTAGTTGTTAGACTTTATCTACTGCTGCGTTATTCCTCCACTAGCCGAAAGAATAGGGATTTCCTTCCCAACTCTCGAACTGAATTTTGTATTTGAATTTGATCTTATCCGGATCACCTACCAGACTAGCATGATTACTCAACGTGGCTACTGGACTCACTATTATTTGCTGATTACACTTCGGCCCAACTATTTGAATAAACCTTGGGTCTAACACTAGGTTTGTAAACATACAATGATATCCAGTCTGAATGTTCACTAGTGTATAGACTTAGTAATTTGACTTGATCATATCAAAATATATGTTAACAATTTATTGGGTATATTCGTAACGTATTGGCCTAATATACTTATATGATTACAGTTAATTTCGAGTCATCCATGACTTATAATTTTAAGTACCCCGTCATGAATTAGTACATTGCGATTAAAGTATACTACATATACCAAAGCTTGTGTAATCCGTGGATTTCAAAATTGACTATAGCAAGTATTTAGTTATACACTTAATAAGCGAGTGACTTACTCGTGAGATGTTTTGCAATCGTGATTTGGGACTTGTTTCAGGCTTGTATCAACATAATGATAAACTAAGTCGGATTTAAATCATAATGAGATCATTTCATTATAAATGTCGTGATAGGTATACGAGTATGGGTTAAAGACTTAATGATACACTGGAGTCTGGAGACTTAGGGCCTGTTTACTAACAGAGATATTTTTCTATTTTCATTTTCTGTTTTCAGGTCTCCAGTTTTCTGTTTTCGTTTTCCATTTTTTTGTTTTCCAAACCAGAAAACATGTTTACCAAAGCTTTTCAATTTTCCATTTCATTTTTTGTGTATAAAATGTTGACTTAATATTCATAAAATAATTGCACAATTACAAACATTGAAATGATACAAATTAAAAAATAACATAAATGTTCCCCAACACTGAAAAGTCAAATAAGTGACATTATTTTAATCAGAACAAAAGTCGTACATGGCCATATCATACATCATAAGCATCCCATATTGCATTTGCAATACTTTCTCGCATTTCATGCATTTATTGTTGTTGACATCAAATTCGAGTGATTCATTTTCACTTGTACTTGTCGTCAAGTTAAATATCATATCCTCTTGCTCGTACTCCATGAACTAATGGTCGTTCCTATGGCATCATCCTTTTCCTCTTGATTTAAACTCATCTACCACCAAAAAATATGGACAGGTAGAAAAAATATCATCTAAGGAGAGTAGAAATTGCCAAAGATAAAAACCATGCTGTCTGAAACACAGGTGGATGAGTTGATCGATATATTATTCCATAGTTAGCAGCAACCCAGAGTCCTAAGCTATTTAACTACTTTAGTTGTCAACTAAGCAAAAGTACAGTACTTAATTAATTATATTGACTACAATCCATTTATAACTTGGGTGTGAGTTTTTGGATCACATCAAAACACAAAAACCTGCAACACTTCTTTCATATCTTGTTGTAATATATTCATTAAAGCAATAATTTTCTTTAACATCTAAGTCCTGCAGTGTTATCAAAGTATGACACAAAAATTACATGGGAAATTTCCCAAAGTAGGAGTAAAACAATGTAAAACTAGAGCAAAAAGTGACAGAAATTAAAAAAGACTGCTTCGTGAAGTTGAACTAAAATCCATAATGTGTAGAGTTGGCAGACATATGCAATAGATGAGGAAATTATTCTGCAACTCCTGGATTTAATAAGAAGCCAAAGAAAGTCATTTTATTGCACTTTTGTATGGGATGTATATAATTATTAACTATTAAAATAATATACCATGTACAGAACATTCATTAGCATCAAAGTGATAGAGTGAAATAATCCTACTTGTAACAAGTTTCATACTCGGTACTAAGTTTAAAGGCTAATTCTGTCAGATAGAGTAATACTCTTCATACAAAAATTAAAAAATAAAGCTCAATTGCCTTTGAAGAAGACGCAGAAACAAAAAAAAAACTCAATTACTCTTCACATTTCAATCACGTTCGAATTTTAAACAACAAAAAGTGAAAATTCCATTTTATTAGAGAGCTTACCTTGATGTCGTTGACAGAACACGAGACAACCGAGGATTTGGGAGATTCCGTCATGTTGGGGAGCAGCTGCTAGCAACAATTCCCTGTTTGGTGAAGCTGGAGCATGGTTGACATGTGAAGAAGGAAGACGGTGTTTAGTAAACCTAGGACCTGTAGCGTGTTGGAGAAGCGGTGTGTTTGGAGAAGCTGTGTGTTTGGCGAAGCTTTCCAGCGACTTTAATAGCTACGGAAGTGGATAGATGTTCTTCAAATTGCATCAGGGTTGGCGGAGATGTAAAGAGGGTAGGCGGACCGTGGAAGAAGCTTAGCCGCAGTTGAGGCGAGAAATTAGAGGTTAGGCGGAGAAGCTTAGGCGCAATAGAGGCAATAAAGAGGTAGGCGGAAGAAGGAAGGGAAGCGAATAAATGAAGATACTGTAGCCGCGTGTTTTCTAAATCGTGAAAACGCATAAAAGTAGGTTTTCAATTTTAAAGGTAAAACGCGAGATACGTTTCAGTTTTCGTTTTCTGAAAAATAGATAGGTAAACACGTTTTCTAATTTTTCTATTTCCAGTTTTCCATTTTTTTGAAAAAACAGAAAATATCTCTGTTAGTAAACAGACCCTTAGCTTGTATTACGAGTATACGCTATCGAAATCATAAATGAGACTATGTCCGAAAACATTTATAATACTAATTGTTAATCTACGTGACTTTTCGATAAGACACGAGTCTGATGCATCCGAAGTCATAAACAATCAAGGAACCATGAATACCTCATATGACTTGTGAATACTCGAAATTATACTCAGGGAGACATAGACAACATGTTGGAAATCTAGAACACTAAATTTTTATTGAAATATTATTTATTTAATAATAAACTGAAAAACGAAAGTAGAACTACTCCGGCTTCAAGTCACGATCAAATCGCTTTCCTTTAGGCGAAATACGTCCCATATAAAGTAGTGCATATGGTCCAACGAATTGCCTTTAGGATACAATGAAGCCTCATTAGATTATTTGCACTTAATAATCTAATCCTAAATACTTTGTAACTAATAGCCTTGCTAATGTATCATACACATCTGCAGAATGCGTATACGAATTTTTTTTTTTTGAAGCAAAAGTCAAGAAGAAAAAATTCTAACACACAAATCACAAAACTCAAACTAGTATGTATAGGGAGTATATGTCTGTTTGTCCATTCGTGAATCAAGATGTCCTTTGGGATGACAGTTAATAAACTGTCATTATTTATCTTATAGATAACCACATGAGTTAGTAATAATAATAATAATTATTATTATTATTATTATTACTTCCGAGTCATGCATCTCACGTTTTGTATGTACTAGGCCTTACATATTTATATAATTATACATAATATATATATATAATATTATATATTTATATAATATATCTTACAATATATATTAAGTGCCTAAGATAGTTAGTTGGCCTATTTCCGTGTGTACAGTGATCGACGGAATCTTCAAATTAGCGCAGGTGAAATAACCGTGATGCTTGCTTCTGTTTACTTCTGTTTGCGTCTGTTCCAGCATGTGGATGGGTTTCCATATCTGTTTGCGACTCTGGACATACCCCTTCATTTCAAATTAGCTCTTCGGATTCAGGGTCTAGGGTTTGCAAAAATCCCGAAGCCGCCCAGCCTCCATCAGTATGCTGCTTCCTGGTAATCATCGCCTCTTGGCTAAGAATCGGGTAACAACGACATCCAGTAACCAGCGCCTCTCACCCGATGTTGTCTGCTAAGCTAAGGTTTCTCTTCCGCTTTTATTACATCAAATTTGACTCATATCTTTTGACAATAGTATATCTTACTGAGTTTGAAGCTTAAGGTCCATTTGGAACTTCAGAGCAAGTCAAAGGGAACGTGTATACATGTATTTATCTGTTTTTTCCAGGTTAGTTCATATTTCTTCCAATTGATGTTATTTTGAGTATTTTTAAATCCTACCCTATATGTCGTATAGTAGTCTTTATTTCTGACTGGGAATAACAATTTCTATTTGACTTACACATTTCTTTAATAAATATACAATCAGTGATACATATTTTCTCATTAATCTAATAGCTCTTAATGGAAATAGAGTATAACATGGATCAATGGTTCGTGTTGTTCATTTCCCAGCTGTTTTGAGAATTGAGAGTAAATATCAATCTATCTTTTTTTGTTCTACAAAAAGTTCAGCTAATGCTTTTCAATCACATTAGTAACGTTATAAGAAAAGAAGTGTCCTGGAGAAAATATATCAAGTCGTATGAACATTGAAAAAGAAAAAAGAACTCATTAACTATGTAGCATTTCAAATATAGCAAGTTATATATTCAGGGATCTTAATGCTCCAGTAAAGCTCCTGCGAAGTAAAAGAAAACAATAATTTTACCCTGCCTAGACAGTAGCTACTAAACTTTCAATTCCTGGACAAAGACCATGCTGTTAACTGTTACCACAAGAGGCACCAAATGAAAAAAATCAAAGAAGCTACTCCACCGCAAAACAAAACCTTTTTTTATGCTTTTCCCCCCATGATCAATGAATTCTAGGACTCTGTTCTAAAAAGAAAACGGAAAATCTGATGGCCTTGAGACGTTATCATCAGCGAAAAGAGACTATAGAACACTTCTTTCAAAGTTTCAAGTGATGTTGCTTTGGGATTTTGGGGTCTCTTTCAAAGGAAAATTGGTTTACAGATCAGAAAGCCCTCCAATCCAGTAGATTCATAGTTCAAGACAACAATATGATGTCCAATGCCTAATACTACGTACTTGTTTATTTCTCCATATGGTATTTTAGAAATAATGCTAAGAAAAGAGGAAACCTTTACAAAAGCGGGGTTAGCCTAGCGGTCTAGCCATATCGGGGTATACGAATCATGTATGGAACATGGAAGTATCTAGCCTCTACATTAAAGATGTTGCTTATCCATGTACAGTATCATTCAAAAACTTAAGACATGTTTGCTTCTCATGTTAGTAACCATGTTTTACTAAACCGTTGAATTGTTTACAAAAATACTAATATTCTTGTTGTGTATGTAAGACAGATCATGGACATCGAGGCATATTTTGGATTGCTTTAATCTCTTGCACGTTATTTAAGTAGTTACATTTGATATGGACTAGCTTCGTTTATTCAGAAAATAGTGACAACTGTGTACTATCAAAAAATGGTCGGTGATACGGACCTTCGTGGAACATGTTTCTATGTTCACAGTGCTGATTTGCCACTTGTGGAGTGAATTGGAGTGATGATGGTAAGCACAAATGTCATTGTGTGATCTTAATGTCAGTAGGCTGGTAATTAATAAAGAACCTATATATACTCAGTTCATGTTATTTTATGCTTTGGAATATCATTTTTTATTCAGAAAGAATGTACTAAGAATCTTGGGGTGTCAGCTGAAGAGGGTTAGACTTTGCTCCCTTGACTCCACTTTTAGTAGGGCCTCAATCTGTGATAAATTGCTTCTTTTGTTTTTCTTTTTCGAAAAGCAATTTGCTTTTGATTTCACATGCACCAATTTAGTGAGATTTAGGCCACTTACCTGGAGTTGCTTCTTGATTTGCAGGATTAAGATCGTGTTGCTTCATTATTCAAAAGCTTAACCCGGTGTAGCTGACTTCGTAAGTTGTTTCCTTTAATTTTACAAAATTATTTTATTATAGATATGAACAATTGACACAAAAGTGCTTCACAGATGGATATCATGGGTACTACAATGTCTTTGGAATATCCCAAAGACATTGTTATACTCAAATCAACTTTTCTTTGTCTATTGATATATCTGAACAATTGACTATATTTTTATATTCAAATTAAAATTAATCACAAAATGAAAGTGTATTACATTGTTTTGGTTTTCACATCCGATTCTTCAATTGATTTTGGAGGTTTTTGTATGGAGAAAAGCTTTACCAACTGAGCATATCTTCATGGATACAATAGAAGATGCACAACCAGGTAAGGGTTTCTAAAGAAGGTAAATCAATTTTGCTCTGCCTTTTGCTTCAATTTTTCGAGTTTTTTGCTTCAAATTTCCTCTAATATAATTCAGAAAAAATGAAGGAACATCAAACGATTCTTAGCAGGTGCTTCAATTTTGATTTACTTTATGTTTTGTAATAGGAACATCAATGTTTGAGGTATGTCAGTTTTTATTCATGTTTTTAATTTTATATCTGATTTATACATTAATTTGTGGATGTGGTTGACATTTTTGAGTGTTACTTCTCTATTCTTACTTGGCTTAGTGTAATGTTTCACTAGCTAAGTAAACTATTTTATACCTAGAGTTTGCATGATTTAATTAGTTATTTTTCATGTTTGTGAAGGTCAATATCCTTATTTTGTTGATAATAGAAGAACCAATAGGGCTGGCCGCCTGGCCCTGCAATACTTCGGAGGGTAGGTGAGTGACTCTCTTTCATGTGTTTTAGAAACTTCTCATCAATTGAGTTATAGTATCAATTTAAAACTTCATTTATTATATACATATGATTTTTTTGAAAAGTATTGTTATGTTGTTATGATTTTATAAAACTTCAATACGTAGTTGCCCCTAGAGGTAGTGTATTTGTAATCCCTGCACCTTGCTCTCCATGAAATATTCTTTTTATTCTCAAATCTGATGATGATGAATATGTAATTCTGGCAGTTGCCCCTGGGAGATACAATTTTTGGTACTGTCTTGGCTAAGGGCTCTCGAATTTCCGTTGAATGTAGAATGGCTACTTTTTATGCTGTTCTTCCTGCTACTATTATACTCTTGATTCATTTTTGTATATTTTGAGTACCTAAATATATGAACAAGTAAAGGTTTAGTGGAGAATTATTAACATCTACTTCTGGGATTTGGAAGTCGTAGCCTTGAACTAAACTCTCCCATTAAACTAAAAAAATATATTCTTATGTAGGAGGACCAGCTAGAGCAAGCTTGGTTTGGGTGTCTATGATAATGTTATTGGCAATTTGACACACTATGGGGATCCTACTACCAGTGAAGAGATTGCTGCAGCTCAACTGAAGGAGAAGAATATATATTCCACACCAAAACAAGTTTGTATCCTTATGTTTTTATTGTCATTCTTTGATTTATAATATCAGGATATGGGCAATAGGTTAGTGTTGTTAAGTTGTAGTTCATTGATTTATTATCATTAATCATATGGAAGTTCATGGTATACTGAGGAGCTTATATTATACTTCGTAACTTTTATGGCATTCTGTGCAACACCTAGAATGCCCGTTTTTTATTATTGTTGTTTGGAACTGTTACTCTTTTGCTTTAATGTTTGCACCTGATTCAAAACATTGAATGCCGGCCTGTAGGCCCTTTTTGCTACGGAATTCGAACTACCTGTGAGATGGCAGTTCGTGCTATTGTATATGCAGTGCCCATGAGCACTTCGATGTCATTGACACATTGACCTTATGTATTGTTATGCCGTACCAAACTGCTACAGTTTGGCCATAACATCCACCTGCACTGCCCTCACTTTTGCCAAATGAATTAGTATGTTACGTAAACATAAATGGTTCTATATGAATGATAAAAAAAATCACACAACCATTTTTCATTATCCATTCAAAAATATGTAACTTTTACCCACTTTTTCCCGTTTATTACCTGCCATTGGGCATCACCCGCCGCGCAAAGCGCGCCACCGGGCTAGTATATATGTATATATATATATAATCATACTAATATATCAGCCCACAACACGTATGATCCAATAACCCATAAACCATTCACCTTATTATCCACTTGGAATAATGATAGCATAGAATTATGTTTGTTTATGTGTGTAATTTTAACTAGTTTTATTTGTTGTTGTTTGGAAAATTACACACTTTTGGTGTAATACTTTATTTTTCTTATTTGTTTGTAATTTGTATAGATTAGGATTATTCTGAGCTTTAATTAGGTAAAGATCATCAAAAGGATCCTTTGAAAGGTGAAGGAAAGTGCAAGGGAACAAGATCAAGTGAAAATTTGGGAAAAAAGTCATTTACCCCGGTCGGGTAAAGCATATACCCGATCGGGTATTGACTTGATCCGAAGATCAAATCTGATTTGGAGGCAATTTAACGTGCAGGGCGAAGATTTGGCAAAGATTTGTCCTTTACCCGATCGGGTAAATCAAAAACTCGATCGGGTATAATGTGACTAATGAAGCTTCTGGGCAATTTCTCAGGAAACCCGATCGGGTTTCTCAAAATCCCGGTCGGGTAAATGGCCCTGGCAGCTCCAAACACCTATAAATGCACCCCTTTCCCTTCCCATTTGAACACCAATTCACATATACTTCTTAGCTCCGTTTAGACAAGTTCTTTCTTTATATTTTTTATCATGTTTAGTCTCCAAATGAGGAGCTAAACTCTTCTATCTTAGTTTTGCTACTTCGAAGCTTAATGAATTTGTAAGTTGTGAGTTATTCTCTTTAATCTTCTTCCTTGAATATTAATTCTTCTTTTAAATACTATTTCTATATCAATGTTAGGGAGTGTTACTAAGATGACAATTAGTTAACATCTTGACATTAGTTATAGTAGTAGCTATTTCTTCCTCTATGTTAATATTGGGGAGTGTTACTAAGATGACAATTAGTTAACATCTTGATATTAACTATAGTAGGATTCATCTTCTTTAATATTCTTTCTTGAGTATTAATTAATTCCTATTCATATTTCATATTGATATTTTGAACATTACTTAAAGGATCAACTAGTTTTGTTTCATATATTAATTATTACTAGAATCAATCGGTTAATACGCTTGTTATTAATTCGGTTCTTTCAATGGTAGTAAACTTGGATTGTTAATGCATGCTTCTCATGGTTAATAAGCCAAAGGGAATTAATTATATTGATTAAACCAATAAACCGCTTGTGTGGAGGTTATCAATCTCAATCGTTTTCATCTTAAGTTTATTGCTACTATCAAGTTAATATACAGCGCTTGTTCTATATTGACTCGATAGTAAGTTTTATTAATGAACGCATCTCGTTATTAATAACTACCCTCGATGAACGGGATATACTCCTCGATTGAGTATTCGAGAGGAAGATAGTTAAAGATATAACCGGGATCGACAAACATTTCATTAAGTGGATAAAAGCAAAACCAAGCCTCCATCTCTATTAAAGTAAACCACAGAAGTCATTCAACTGAGTGTTTAAATACATTTTAAGTTCAATCATTAAATCAAACCCCCCCCCCCCCTTTGTTACTATTTCTATAAAAGATAAATATTCCTTTCCCTGTGGATACGAACCTTACTTCACTATACTACGTATTAGTGTTGTATTGTATTTATTTTGAGTGCACCTCACGACAATTGCACGTCAAATTTGGCGCCGTTGCCGGGGACAGGCAATTATTTTTCTTTTTATTTTATTTCAAGAAAAAAAATATTTATATAAAATATAAAGAGTTCTTACTTTTCTATTTCTGAGCTTACATGAATATATGGTAAAAACCCGTTCTATAAACGAACTTACTTACCAAACAAATCCCGAAATAGAACAAGCCTTCGAGAGGTTTAGGAATTTATTTCCGAATACTTCTTCGGAGGAATCATCAAGCGCTAGTTCTTATTCTAGCGAGAACGAAGAGCCAATCACTATGGCTCAAGAGACGAGAACATTGAGGGAGCTCACCGCTCCAAATCTCAACCAACAATCATTGTGTATTACCTTCCCTACACTCAATAAAGGTAATACTTTTGAGCTCAAATCGGGGCTTATCCATTTACTTCCTTCCACGGGCTAAGAGGAGAAGACCCGAACAAACATCTCTCAGAATTCCATATTGTTTGCACGAGCATGTGCCCAAATGGAGTCACCGAGGAGCAAATCAAATTGAGGGCTTTTCCATTCTCCCTTAAAGACACCGCAAAGGATTGGTTATTCTATCTCCCTTCGGGGAGTATAGATACATGGGCGGCAATGAAGAAATGCTTCCTGGAAAGGTACTATCCCGCTTCTGTCTCATCATCTTTGAAAAAACAAATAAGCAACATTGATCAAAAAGATGATGAGTCCTTGTATGAATATTGGGAGCGGTTCAAAAAGTTGTGTGCTAGTTGCCCATATCATGGGTACACTGAGCAAGACCTCATCCTTTACTTTTATGATGGTCTTGCGGATCAAGATAGGCGCATGGTTAATGCGGCGAGTGGAGGGGGGATTGTTAACAAAACCCCTTCTCAAGCAAGAAATCTCATCTCGGAGTTGGTCAAGAATTGTAGATACTACAATGGGCGATCCTCAACCTGAAGGGTTGCCGCGGCGGAATCCAACACCTCGTTGGAAAGTCAAGTGGCCGGCTTGACTTCTTTGGTTAAAGATTTTCTCTTAAAACCCAAAACCCAAGAAGTCAAGGTTTGCGGCATATGTTCAACACAAGGGCATCCGGTCGATTCATGTCCATCAATACAAGAGGAGAATTTTGAGCAAGTCAACGCCTTGCGTTTCCAAGGACATCAACAAAGGAGGTACGACCCATTCTCAAACTCTTACAACCACGGATTGAGGGATCATCCAAACTTGAGGTATCGAAACCCCCAACAATCCAACTCATCTTCTCAACCACCTTTCAACAATCAAGACCCAAATTCTCAACCTAATATGTCAACTGATGACATGATAAGAGCTTTGACTTCAAACATGGTTACCATACAACAAAGCATGAGACAATTTCAACAAACCATGATACAATTCCAACAAGAAACAAAGTCAAGCATTAAAAATTTGGAAACTCAAGTTAGCCAAATTTCAAATGCCGTGAGCCGACTTGAAGCGAAGGACTCGGGTAAACTCTCGTCTCAAACGGAGCAAAACCCGAGACAACATGTGAACGCAATCATGTTGAGAAGTGATGCGACACTGAAGGAGGTGGATGATCAAAAGGTCAAGGAAGTTGATCGCGAAGAAGCTCACTCGGAGGAGGGAATCACAAAGGCAAAACTGCCTCCACATTCATCATATGAACTAGTGGCCCCATTTCCCGAGGCATTGAGGGAGACAAGGAAGCTTGACAAAGATGCTGACATCTATGAAATTTTCTCCAAGTGTGAGGTAAACATTCCACTCCTTAACTCAATTAAAAATGTTCCCCGTTTTGCCAAATTTTTAAAAGAATTATGCAAAACAAAAACAAAAAATAAAGTGAAGGGAAAACAAGATGTTAAGGTGAGTGAACATGTTTCGGCCCTTTTTCAAAAGAAACTCCCCGAAAAATGTAGCGACCCGGGCATGTTCACTATTCCTTGCAGAATAGGGGACACCATATTTTCTAAGGCGTTGTTGGATTTAGGAGCATCAATAAATGTCATTCCTTATTCCTTGTATAAATCCTTACAACTCGGCCCGCTACATCAAACTGGTGTAGTGATTCAACTAGCGGATCGATCTAATACTTACCCAAAGGGTGTAATAGAAGATGTGCTAGTAGAAGTAGAAAATTTGGTTTCCCTGTTGACTTCTATGTCCTTGAAATGGGAAATGATGACCAAACAACACTCATCCTTTTGGGTAGACCCTTCTTAAAGACCGCAAAAACAAAAATTGACGTGTCTAGTGGTTCACTAACTTTAGAGTTTGATGACCAAAAAGTAGAGTTCAATATCTTTGACTCTTCGAAAAAACAAATGAAAGATCAAACTCTTTCTTCTTTAAACGTTTTGGAACCACAAGAACGAAATATTTTTGAAAAAGAGAAAATCCCAATTTTTGAAAAAGAAAAGCATGTGGAATTATCATTGGTTAAAGGAGAGTTGTTAAATTATGAATTAAATCCACCTACAGTTGAGGTGGTGATGAGAACTAAAACTCGGCCTTACTGGAAAAGGCCGAAGAAGAAAAATAAAACTTGGCCTAACAAGGACTTTGAAAAGGCGAGGGATGTTCATGATCCCACTCAAAACAGAAAACAAAATTAAAATAACGTCGTGCCGCGAAATTAAATCAAGCGCTTCTTGGGAGGCAACCCAAGTTTTGTAATTTCTTTATTGTTATTTTGAGTGTGGTGAGATAGTATTTTCAAAAAAATAATAAAAAAACAGTTTTTTTATGAGGCCTGGGAAAAAACTCGACCGGGTATTTGTAAAACCTGGCCGGGTAAAACGCGAAACAGCCACTGCTTTAGACAAAACGAAAACCCGACCGGGTATTTGTAAAACCCAGCCGGGTAAAACGCGAAATCAACCACAGCTTAAGCGAAACGAAAAACCGTCCGGGTAATCTCCAAAACCCGCCGGGTTTACGGGTTTTTACCCATTTTAAACCCCAAAACCCCGGAATTCTTCCCCATCTTCTCCAAAAATCAGAACCTCTGATCCACCCCCAAATACTCCATAGCCATGCCCAAGCTCCTCCCAAATCATTCCAAACTCTCACCCAACTCCAAATTAAACCCCATAAAAAGCTTCCCCTCATCTTCCTCATCACTCTCATACCCTCAATCTCCATTCCCCCCCCCCCCCAAATCTCAAATCCGAATCCCTAGCCAAGAAAACCCCCAAAACCCAATTTCTCTCTTAAAAAAAACTCAAATCATAAGAACAGGGAATCCATGGCTATCAAGGCGAGGAAGGTGGCAGAGAGCACTAGGGACAGTGCTCGGACTAAGTAGGGCGGAGTGACTCATTTGATATGTACTCATTCATTTTCTACCTTGTAACTTGCATTATTTTCTTCAAAAAAAAAAACAAAAAAAAACACAAGAGAAAAAAAAATGCTAGTTAGGTTGAAAACTCAAAATTGGGCAATCTAAGCAAAAGTGGCTAAAATGAGTGAGTTGGGAGAAAAAAAAAGAAGATAAAATGAGAGGCTAGGATGAAAACCTTAAAGGGCTCCTAGGTAGAATGAGAGAATGAGAGGAAATTTTATCTATATTTAAACAGGAACTCAATTCTGTCACGCCCCGGACCTCCCTGGACACGTCAACAACCCGCCGTACAATACGAATAGTCAACCGCAGTCCAACACATTCATATTATACAAGGCGTCATGAATATCATTCACACATAAGTCATCCATAAACAACATAATAAGTAATTCATAAAGCAGCGGAAAACATTGTTTAAAACAAAGGGCCACACAGGGCTATTCATGAGCACGCAGGCTCTATAATAAAATATCCATGAGCAAATTTGTTAATGTTTCAAATAGAATGGAGGAAGCACGAACCAAGTCTTCTCTCCACGGATTCACCCGATCAACAAGCGCAGGGTGCAAGCTCAAGCCTCAACCTGAAATGGTGGTGGGACGCCCCCGAAGGGGTCAGTACTCTATACGGCTATAAAGTACTGGTGTGGCAGGCATCTAATAGATATACAACAAGTATTTCAAACACAAGACCCTCAAATAGGGTGATAGTACATTATGATTGTAACCCTAAGTTACCCCGTTTAAAAATATACTTACTTTATATAAAGGTCAAGTAGCCGGCCCGTGGGCCCATGTTCATTTGGAAAATCACCATTCCCAACCCCGTGACTATAAGCCACGACAACTCCTAGAGTCCAACCCTAGTACATGACATTGTATTCTAGAGCTCGGCTCTACCACATCACCATACAATTCATATACCTCGGGTCAATTTCCCTACCTTGCGTTCTAGAGCTCGGCTCTATCACATCACCACGCAAGTCCTAGAGCTCGGCTCTAGCTATACAATACATAGACTCCAAGTCTACACCTTACATGCATTCTAGAGCTCGGCTCTATCACATCACCATGCATTAAGGTCCAACTCTCAAGCAACCCTATGCCTAGAATTGACATATCATTAAACTACCATGGGTCATCCTTAAAGACTTCCCATAACTTAACCTTAGTTCCTTACTAAGTTATTAGATACGCTTGAACTACATTCAAGTATCTTTCATACAATCCAATCCCTAGGATCAATTTAATCAACAAGTCCCAATAATCACTAACTAGTATTTCAATACTATTAAGATTATTGTTATCATACCATTATCCTCATTATTTGTAATTCTCTACATAATTATAATTATGTAGCAGCAACTTAAGTATTCAATCTCAATACACAAATATTCATTTATGTAACCACATAATTCATACATGAGCAAAATGCCTATTTCACAAAAATAGTTCATTTATACTCATTTAATCTCATAATATTCATACATTCTCAAATCATTTCAAATTTCATTCTTTGGCAACTATATCAATATTTCATCAATATATAACCATCATAATTCATGAAAAATAATGATTTAAGCATTTAGGTAATCTCATGCTTAACCTACAAGTTGTAAGCAATTAGATGTCAATCCTCACCTCAAATGAGCTTTAAAACTTTCCTTCTCGATCCAATGACCCAAAGCCTCGGCCAAGGAAGATTGAGAACTGATTCCTTGCTTGGAATTGAGTGTTAAACAGCCCCCTCAAAGTGCTAGTTCAACTCCTAACCGAAAATGCAAAAACAGTCCCTAGAACGGGTGTTTCCCGAAGAATTCGTTCCCTAACCTTTCAAGGTTTTGTCTAGGTTAGTATCTAACCTTTCCAACAATTAAAGTCATATAATAATAACATTTTATACACTTCAATCAGTGTATAATAGTTCTTCAATCATTTATATGATTTAGACAATAGAGAGGAAGTTTCCATCATCTGCAATGGAGCCAAAGATTCATTATTTTTTGGCTTGAGAATATGATGGAATAAAGCAAAATGGCTCACTAAACTGTCTGCGCTTCTTGTTATGAAGCAACAGTCAGCCCATGCAATGTTGGACGCGATTTTCACTATGGGTCATCCGGAAACAGTCTCTCTGTGCTTTAGTACAGGGGTAAGACTGCGTACATCCGAACCCCCCTTACCCCACCGTAGGTGGGAGCCTGTGCGGCACTGGGGTAAATGAAAATGAGACAATAGAGAGGAAGGTTTTGGATTCAAACTTACTTTGAATACAAAAACGTATTCTGCGAGGTCGTGTTTTGCTCGGTCGATTTGGAGGCCTTACACTACTCCGATTTATGCAAACCAGACCTTCACGGATTCCTCGTCTTGAGAGCTTTCTGTTGGTATCTCGCACGCCTTATTTGGATGCGTAAATCTCAAGTTATGGCTCAAACAATCAGAGCTACGCACTGAAGAACGAACCTGCGAACTCCTCTCCTCCTTCCTTCTCTCTTGGATTGTGTGGATTCCCTTGCTCTCTTATCTCTTTTGGGGTTCGAATGGGGTATATGGGGAGTGTATTAGGAGCCCCTAAACATGCTAAAAGAGTATGTGGCTCACAAAAGAACATGGAAGATATTTGGTTTGCAATCAAATATGGGGTGGACCTCCCCCTTTTGTTTTCTCTTGGAGTTTTTTGTGCATGTGAGCCAAGAGTCCGCCCCATATGGCCTTCTCACCTCTTTTCACTTGTTTTGCAGGTACTAAGTCCATGTGAAATGGTTCCCAATTGATTCCAATCATTTTGGGATCCAATTTATCTACCAATACTTCCAAAAATGGGAAGATGGGTCCTATTGTTTTATCTTTTGTCAAAGATGTCTTTTTGTACTCATCCTAATTTATTTAGCACAAGTCAACTTCCTAAATCACATTATTGATCTCCAATATGTGTAGGTTCATCCCAATAATTTACTTGATTGATATTATAGAAGGAAAATCCTACTCCCATTATTTAGCTCAATAATGCCAAAGATGGGGTTATAGACATTTGTATTCTCCTTTAATCATTCTATCACTTATTTGACATTTGTCATACATATTATTGGACTACTAGCCGTGTGGGTCACTCCCGAGTGGATCCAGAACGCCATTCTCGAATACTTGCTATTTTTAGCAGGTTGGGCCCAAAATGAGTATTCGCAAGCCCGATACTAATATACGAGTTCGAACAGTATAATAATCGGTCATTAATTACGTAAAACATTAATCGTTTTACAAATGTTTGGGAATCAGAAATCCAATACATAGACTTTGAATTTTAAATCAAATTTTCAAGGACCTTCGGGAGCGGTGTCACAAATTCACTTGGGAGCTTTTGGATACAAGCAACGAAAAGAACATTTGTTCTTGAAAATCATGAAGACCCTCTTCCTTTCTAAATTGAGATGGATGAAAAACTGAACATTTAATTCATTTTGAATTTATCTGTTCTTTGGGATGTGGACTGTTACATTGATTTTCACTCGAGGACGAGTAATAGACTAAGTACGGGGGAGTTTGATAGCATAGAATTATGTTTGTTTATGTGTGTAATTTTAACTAGTTTTATTTGTTGTTGTTTGGGAAATTACACACTTTTGGTGTAATACTTTATTTTTCTTATTTGTTTGTAATTTGTATAGATTAGGATTATTCTGAGCTTTAATTAGGTAATGATCATCAAAAGGATCCTTTGAAAGGTGAAACAAAGTGCAAGGGAACAAGATCAACTGAAAATTTGGGAAAAAAGTAATTTACCCCGGTCGGGTAAAGCATATACCTGATCGGGTATTGACTTGATCCGAAGATCAAATCTGATTTGGAGGCAATTTAACGTGCAGGGCGAAGATTTGGCAAAGATTTGTCTTTTACCCGATCGGATAAATAAAAAACCCGATCGGGTAAGATGTGACAAATGAAGATTCCGGGCAATTTCTCAGGAAACCCGATCGGGTTTCTCAAAAACCCGGTCGGGTAAATGGCCCTGGCAGCTCCAAACACCTATAAATGCACCCCTTTTCCTTCCCATTTGAACACCAATTCACATATACTTCTTAGTTCAATTTAGACAAGTTCTTTCTTTATATTTTTTATCATGTTTAGTCTCCAAATGAGGAGCTAAACTCTTCCATCTTGGTTTTGCTACTTTGAAGCTTAATGAATTTGTAAGTTGTGAGTTATTCTCTTTAATCTTCTTCCTTGAATATTAATTCTTCCTCTAAATACTATTTCTATATCAATGTTGGGGAGTGTTACTAAGATGACAATTAGTTAAAATCTTGACATTAGTTATAGTAATAGCTATTTCTTCCTCTATGTTAATATTGGGGACTGTTACTAAGATGACAATTAGTTAACATTTTGATATTAACTATAGTAGGATTCATCTTCTTTAATATTCTTTCTTGAGTATTAATTAATTCCTATTCATATTTCATATTGATATTTTGAACATTACTTAAAGGATCAACTAGTTTTTTTTCATATATTAATTATTACTAGAATCAATCGGTTAATACGCTTGTTATTAATTCGGTTCTTTCAATGGTAGTAAACTTGGATTGTTAATGCATGCTTCTCATGGTTAATAAGCCAAAGGGAATTAATTATATTGATTAAACCAATAAACCGCTTGTGTTGAGGTTATCAATCTCAATCGTTTTCATCTTAAGCTTATTGCTACTATCAAGTTAATATACAACGCTTGTTCTATATTGACTCGATAATAAGTTTTATTAATGAACACATCTCGTTATTAATAACTACCCTCGATGAACTGGATATACTCCTCGATTGAGTATTCGAGAGGAAGATAGTTAAAGATATAACCGGGATCGACGAACATTTCATTAAGTGGATAAAAGCAAAACCAAGCCTCCATCTCTATTAAAGTAAACCACATAAGTCATTCAACTGAGTGTTTAAATACATTTTAAGTTCAATCATTAAATCAAAACCCCCCCTTTGTTACTATCTATCATTATATAAAAGCAAAATGTTTTTGGCACTATTCTTTGAAAAGTGTTCCCTCCTAAACTACTATGGTAAGAAAATAAGTGCTCAAGGGAATCTTTAAGATAGCATTTGAGATGAATAAATGATACTCCGTACATTGATAAAAATGGAAAAGTAAAAATTAAACATGATCTACAATAGAAAAGATGAATGGTATAATCAACTACAGTAGAAAGTGGAATAGTACAGAGCCAAACAGTAAAAAGAATAGTGAATGGTGATTGAACTTTAGCATCTTCAGCTTTAGCAAGACGTTATAGTAAATCCCGCCAGCTGTATCTTGGGTTGTGTGAGCACACTAACTAAAAACAATGGTGAGTTTAGCCAGTAATTCAGAATTTCAGAGTATGAAGACAAGTTCGGCGGATTAGGTAGTATTTAGCCATTTCAATAAAAGATATGTTTAAGATGATATAGGTGTCATTTTAGAAAGATAATCAATAAGTTAGTTAGTGTTAGGAAATTCAAAAAGCTTTTTAGAACATAAACCACGTAGAGTTTCCAATACTCGAGTATATACAGAGTAGTATAGAGAAGAAAAACTACGCAAATTGAATAGAGTTTAGCAAACACCAACAATTCATTGGTTTAATTTCAGGAGGTTAATTTATACTCCGTAAGATTTAAAGTTATACAACTTGGACAGATTTTAGTTATGCTCGGGAAATCATTGTTTTCATTTTGGGGACACCATGTTATAAGAGAAAAACATGCAGAATAGCAAGAGTTTAACTAACCCTAGAAAATTATTTATTTGAACTCATGAGTTTATATGTAATGATTATGTAGTAATGATTAAAAATGTGGAGGTTATTTGTTTGAATATTCATACTAGAGATTATAATTACTGATGTGCCAGTAATTAAGTTCAGGATGATTCGGCAGGTTAGGCAGATTAGGTATAGTAGAGTTTAGCTATTTCAAACAAATCATTGATTTTGAGTCAACACTATAGCTTTTAGACATCAAGGAGTATAATATAGTCAGATTAGGGTGCAGTAGTTTACCCAAATTGCAGCATTCCAACTTTTGTTCTCCAAGCATCTGTTAAAACAATGCATAAGAAACCATCAATGGAATGTGAAAAATAGTAAAATGATGAGAGTAAAATACCATCAATTGCATAAATTACAATGGATTTAGAGAACTTCCGAAATACCAAGAATAATTTTGAGAAGCATTTGTATGTCAGCAGAGCCTCGATAAGGCCGTTTCTTAAATTTCAGCGGAATCTCCGTCCACCTCTTCCAAAAAAATCAATGTTCAGTTTGAAATTCAAATCAATGAACTTAAAATTGTAGGAAACATACCTTTAAAAGATCTCTTATGCCCGGTCTTTGAGAACCTTCAATGTTTTAGGTATCGGCCACATATCCTCAGATCTAAAACATCCTGCTGCTACCGGTCGATCGACGTGGACTTAGGTTTTGCTTAAATGGTAGCTAAGTGCTGGAAGTGAATGAGAGGAGGATGTGGTTGTTTGTAGGATGTCGGATGAAGGTTGCCATCAAAGAAGTTTGTGTTTGAAGAGGAATCGGAAATTGTTTTCAGATGGTTGGTAAGGGAGATGTTCGAAGGGAGCGTGGAGGCTTCTGGAGTTGGGAGTCGAGAGTTGGCCTACTGTCTAACCCTAGGCTTCATGGTTATGAGGCCGAATAGATCAGCCGAGAAAGGGCCGATGAATCTAGCAGCCCACATATATTCTACTCCACTACTCCGTATGTAGTATGAAGTACTACCTATTTGTAATTTTAAAGAATTTAGGGAAAATGGAAACTAATAATCCAACTTTTTAACAGTTTTCTTACAATAGTCTCATCTTTTAGTTATTAAAGAATAATCCAACCTTTGCATCTCATCTTCATTCATTGGTAACTGACCGGTTAATGGCCTATTATTCCAAGTTATTTTCTTATCTTTGCAAAATACTAAAGTGAGATTTATGGCATAATGGTTTGCAAAGATAAGAAAATGACATAGAATAGCAGGTCATCAATCGGTCAGGTAGGGGTGAGATCGGTCCAGTCTGGGTCGCGTTTTTGCTAAACCCGGAAATTACCCGGAAGGTTTCGGGTTATGAAAATTAGGGACCAGAACAAAGCCCATCATATTCGGTCCTCGTCGGGTTTTTGGTTGCCCGGGTTCGGTCCGGGTTCGGGTTGGGCCGGTTAAAGCCCGAACGTGAACTATCTCATTGTTCTTTTATATTTTAACACCTATTTCAAAATAAAATAATGAAAAATACAAACCGCAAATAATAACACAAATATTAGTCTTCAAAATCACCAACAATTCAAATCCAAAGAAGATAATTATCTTAATATTTTATTTAAGATGCATATAAATAAATAATTTAGGTTCTTAAAAATATTACAAAATAAAATTTATAGATAAAAATGTAAATAGAGTTCCTATAAATATATTTTCATGGTCATTATGCTAAACAAATTGAACATATTTGTAGTCACTAAAAGTTACTAAATGGTTTTTTTATCCACCATGATTATAATCATATATTAGAAAATATGTATAAATTTATATTCATATTTTATACTCCGTATTAATTTTATATTAAAGCTAATTGTTTCGGGTTTTTTCGGTCCGGGCCGGGTTATAGATTTTAAGGCCCGTTAATGAGCCCGGAATTTCGGGTTCGGTCCGGGTATTTTTAATTTGGGCCGGTTAAAAAGAAAAAACTCGGATCGGGGTCATAATTCGCGTCGGTTTCCGGGTTTCGGTTTGGTTTTTCCCACCCCTACGGTCAGGGACCAGTAAATGAAGATGAGGTGCAAAGGTTGGATTATTCATGAATAACGAAAAGGTGAGACTATTGTAAGAAAACCGCTAACAGGTTGGATTATTAGTTTCCATTTTCCCAAGAATTTATTTTTTGAAAGGTGTAATTTTAATGAATTGATAATTTAGTTATGCTATAAATAAGAAATCATTTGATGATTCAGCTTAAAATTAGTTAAGACGGAGTATAATTTATGAAATTTTCTACAACTTAAGAAAATTTGATTGAAGTAAGTGAATCGCCTTAGTTAAGACGGAGTATAGCTTATGAAATTTTGTAATAAAAATTACTCCGTATAATTTAAGAAAATTTGATTGAAGTAAGTGAATTTGCTGAATATGTTGAAATATATAAAAATTATACAGAGTATTTGGAATATATTTATTAATAAAAACTAGAAAATATTACTTGAAAAACGGTTTATATAATAATCTACACCAACTTGGATGATTTAAAATATAGCCAAAGATATAGATGTCTTTATCCAATTAGGATGTTTTACTTGGAGTAAGATTTTCTGGGAGGTCTGATGTGGTCTGATAAGTGTCTGGTTTCTGTGTCTTTTATAGTTAATTCATGTCTACTCTGATCTGGGACTGAAATCAGTTCAAGTAAAAACATTCTTAGTAAGGATGTTTTTTATAACATTGGATAACTCAGTTGGTCGAGTGGTGAGAAATTTGGATCAATCGACCAAGGTTCGAATCCCCGCAGCGACCGAGTGGAGGTTATTATATAATCTGAAATAAGGCTGGACCTCTGTCGCGCACGGGTGTAGGCCTACCGCCACTTTGCTGACTGAATCACCGTGACTTACTCCTTCACCATCCTGTCAGGTCGGGGTGTGAGGGCCCCTGGGGTGGGAGATTCCACCTTTAGGATCAATTGATTGAAAAAAATTGATTGAAATGATTAGATTGACTTAATCGGGTCACTTAAAAAATATAGGCAGTATTTAATATTTATTTGCTTCACAATTTTTTGTGAAATTATCTACTCGGTAAATGATACGGAGTACTGTGTAATAACCTTTGACATGCACTCAAGATGTAAAAACAACCATATTTATTTTCAAACAATACTCACCCACCGTGCATCGCATGGGAGCTATACTAGTTTCTATAAAAGATAGATATTCCTTTCCCTGTGGATACGAACCTTACTTCACTATACTACGTATTAGTGTGGTATTGTATTTATTTTGAGTGCACCTCACGACAAGTGCACGTCAAATAAATAGAAAACTTTCATGTTGAAAATATTCCAACACAACAAATGTACATGTCTCCCTAAGTTATACATCGACATGAGTAAATCATACAGTCATATTGGGATTAATGCAAATAAAATGTCGTGTTCCAACTTAATGTGTATTACACCTTAAATTTATACAAGCGTATTTACTCCAATGTGAATTCACAATATTACAATGGGTTCCTGGACTTGTAAATAGTATGATTATGTTTAGATTGTCATACAAGACTATGCATATTGGACCGATTCAGTGTTTACAGTGAATCGATGAAATGTAGTAAACAATGGGTTCATTATAGAGAAATGGTGCTAAATAGGAGTTTAAGTTTGCATATGTAATTAAAAAAGACCTTCACTTTTTTAACTCCTAAATAGGACTTGTTTTCCCGTCTTTTCCAGATTTGCCCTTATCTTTTTTTTTAAGTTACGTGTCGGCAAGTTTTCTGCTACCTACCGCACAGAACGGTTTTGGAACCCAAAGGAATCACAACTAGAGATGGATGATGATCAGCAAAGGCGGCGGAGCACGGCCAGCGGAGGCGACGGCGGAAACCGGTGGCGCTGAAGAGAAGCAACGCCGACGGCCAACGACGGCGATGTTCCCATCTCGCACCTCTTCTTCTTCACAGATAGAACACTCGAAGCCTCTGCCCGCGTCACAGCCCACGCCGCCGCTGACCTACCACACCACCATCCCCTGTCACTGACCGCCATCCCTAGTACTGTCTTTTCTTCTTTTATTTTTCTATCTCCTTCTGTCGGCGATTGAAATCCAAATAAATGACTGGGGTTTCAAACCGGTTTCAATTGCTCTGCTTTCTCCGATTTAAGATATGCGGTGGTGTCCATGAAGGAGTAAGGATAGGTCTAGTGACGTCTGCGGCTTCAATTTTTTGCACATTCAGAATTTGGATGCGTGCTGGAGATCTGCAGTGCTGCTCCAATTTTGCGGATTCTATTTTTAGATTTGCGGTGTTTCTTCGATTTTTGTAGATTCAGAATTGCAGATCTGGATCTAATTTCCAGTGACATGGCCGGATATTTCTTTTTCTTTCTATTTTGGTTTCTAAGTTTGCGGCAATTTATTGGCCGGAGGCCCGGAGTACGGTGGTGTAACATACGAAGAAGATTAGGAATGCCACTAATGTGTTTTGTAGTATGAGGGAACATTGGTTTCTTTTACAATGATATGGTCAATTTATTATATCGTTAATAATGACATTGTTGATAAATAATCTTAATATTGTGGCATTTTTTATATTATTGACACTGTTTTCAATATATCAATACAATTTACAATGTGAATGCAGTTGGTTACAATTGTTTGATTTTAATTTCATTAGCAATGTCATGACATTATCAAGTTTGAACAATTGTTTGAAGAAAATAGATCATGTTAATAAATTACGTTAACTATTACTGAATACTTTAGTATCACTTGATACTAATACCACCCATGTTGGTAATAATCCTCATAAATGGATATACCATTTCGATGATATGAGATTTGGTGAATTGGTGTCCGAGTATTATGGATCTATGACTAGTCAATCTTCTTCATGTGGCTCATATAGTACTATTCGAATATTCATATGTAACCCATATCGTATCATAACTTCAAATCAATTGATACATCGTAATGGCTTAATTAGTCCGATTTTAGGCATTTAAATTTAACCCATGAGAAATAAGTTATGTTCAAATACAAGGCTTATATGAGTTTGAATTAACCCGACTTGAGACTTATATTTTCAATAAACTAGTTTTGGTTCACATGAGTCAATCTTCGTTTTCACAAGCCATATAATTGACTTGTCGGATAAATACCAAGTGTCAACGACTATTGTGATCTCAGTAACCGTATACTACACTGTACACGAAATACTCAGTGTGTTAACAACATAGTGAGTATCATTTAACATAATCGTGACTTGTATAATTTCATTGTCAAAACACTGAAAACCCATTTCGAAGACTTGTAATAACTACAATTGTCGACTCAATGTACAACAATTTTTGTGTATTTAAGTCAATCTTCGTGACTCGGTTGATTTAGTAAGACTGAAAAACGCTGGAGACTTGTATGTTGTTTTCTATTCATATTTTGGACTTGAGTCGTGAACGAGAATTGTGTATTTTTGCATAGGGAACCAGTGTCACGAGAATAAGCCAAAGTGTGCAAATACATTGTGTACAATTATATTCACAATGAAATATAATTGTACACATCGATATTTAATGTACCCCATTTTAATAGTACAATTCTGAGATTCGGTAGACCAATGACTGGGTAAATTATATCGTACACCCGGATGTACAGTGCTCACTGTACATCCGGGTATATTTTTGTAATATGTAAGAATTTCAAGGGAGATGGCGACGCTAGGGAGAGTCCCGATCGGCGACGACCTGTGGGAGCAAAATCGGAGAGACGCGTACAGAACATGAGCCATTCCTCTGGGACCTGGACAAGTAGGCGATACTTTCTTTACGCACATCATTGATTTCACCCTATTCTCATCATCCCATTTTCTACATCGACGACGATGCTATGCTTCGACCGACTACTGTGGTATTTGGATTTTCATTAAGTAGTTCAAGAGGATTAAATGATTTTACAAAAATAGAAGCTTCAAGTTTCGGCAACCATTTCACCCTATCAGCTAATCTTCTCTTCTATAGTGGCTTGGGCACTTGAAGTGCTAGACTAGAGTCGTCCAGAGACTGTGTACAAAGCAGAAGTCATTCCTTTGGGACTACAGTGCTTGAAGAGAACATCGGGCACCGATTGGGCAGCTTTCTACGCCAATTGGAACGTAACCTGAAAAGGATTAAAAGGAATGAACATAAAAAAATTAATATTGAGCACATTAGAGATTTGAAATTTTTTTATACTCATTTTGTAGTTATTTATGCTCAATTGATACTGGTGTTGTGCTCATTTTAAAATGTCACATTAATGCATGTCTCAAAAGTACCATATACAATGATTCTAATACTCAATAGAGGAAGTTTGATGCTCAATGACAAGGTGTTGATGCCCATCTAACAGAGTTTACGATTTTTATATGAATGCTCATTTTGTAAGTTTGGTATGTTGATGCTATATTCATTTTAAAATTTCATATCAATGCATATTTTATAAATACCGTATACATGATTCAAATACACAATAAACGAAGTTTGATACTCAAAGAAAATGTTTTGATAATCAACTAACAAAGCTTACGATTTTCATATCAATGCTCATTTTGTAAGTTAAGTATGTTCATTTGATATTGATGTTTGATCGTTTTAAAATGTCATATAAATGCATTATTTCAAAAGTATGATATTACAATAGATTCACATAATGAAATTCATAAGAGTTGATTATAGATATAATTTAATAATTTTATAAAAGAAAAAAATCAAAAATAACAAAAAGAAAATGAATTAGAAGTCATGAAGCAGATATCATGATTCCTAATATTAGACTCCTAATACTCAACATAATTATTCTGATGTTCATTAAAAGTTCATTAATGCTCATTCACCCGAAACCATGATTTTCATCTCAATAACGGAAATTTGATGCTCACTTAAAATATTGTGATGTTGAACAAACAAACCTTATGATTTTCATATCAATGAGCACTTTGTAAGTTGTGAATGCTCATTTGGTAATGATGTTATGCTCATTTTTTAAATGTCATATCATTGCATATTTCAAAAGTATCATATTACATTAGAATCGCATATTTAAATAATTAATAGGAGTAGTTAATTGATATAATTTAATACTCCTTCCGGTTTTTATTAAACTTCACACTTTGACTTCACACAAAATAAGGAAAGAAATTTGACTTTACTGTAGAGTACATTGTTGAGGCACTGTTTGACACTGTTTGGCACTATTGAGACACTGTTTGGCACTGTTGAGACACTGTTTGGCACTGTTTGACATTGTTTTGATGTAGATTTCTTTGCCAAAAAAGGAAATAAGGAAGTGTGAAGTTTATTTTAGACCGTCCCAGTCCCAAAAAGGAAAGTGTGAAGTTTAATAAAAACCGGAGGAAGTAAGTTTTTATAAAAGAAAATAATAGAAAAAGAAAAACATAGAAGATATGAAGTAGAAATCGTTATACTCATTGTTAGCCTTCTAATACTCAATAAAATAGGTCAGATGCTCACTAAAAGTACAATATTGCTCATTTAGCGTAAGCCGTATTTTTTCGCTTAAATTACAGAAATGCCACCGAAAAAAAATGGTCTGTACTGGTCATTGGGCTGTCTTCCTTAATAGGGCCGAATGTACGTACATCCGGGTGTACAATATAGGCACTCCGCTCTGGGTTAGTAATTGATATCGATGTGATAGACTGATAGTATAATTATTGTTAGTCTTAATGTGCATACAATCTCGAGTCAATATATGAAATAGATTAGACATTAGTTATACACTTGGATGAACACCACATTCCTATATACAGTGTACTATTCGGTTATATGTATACAACCTATATAGTGTATGGTCAATTTCATAACACGTAGAGAACTTACCGTGTTAAATCTACTAAATCACAATTTTATTATAGTTAGTACTCCTCCGTCCCAATTTGTTTTGTAAAGTCAACATTTTTTGGTCAACTAATAATAAAAGTCAATCCTCTTTACGGACAATTGACTCATTTTTAATAATTAAAATTTACATATTCATAAACTACATTAAAATCTCATCAAAGTTGTAAACACCAAATTAGAATATAATTAAAAATTGACATCCTAATTAAGCAAACAAAACAGAACTGTTTGATCAAGAAAAGTCAAATTTGCAAATCAATTTGGGACCGAGGTAGTACATCAGTTGTATAGGAACCTATCATACCGAGTGTTTAATCCCAATGACTTGATAGGATTGAACTCGCAATATTGAAACGAGAATATATTTAGACTTGTATCAAGTCTAAATATATACTACGTATAATACTATATCTAGCATTATATTTAATCTTATAATTACATAGTCGGTTGATATACCCCAATTCGTCCATAGGTGATCATACAATATGTAACAAGTATTATGAAGCAATGGAATTCATATTTGGATTTATATAACAATATCTCGTTTCACTGTAACGTCATATATAGTCTCGTTGAAATATTATCCTTGACATATAACCATATATATATCATATATGCAGGGGCCTGCATATATGTATAACATCCAACTTATAACTAGTCAATATGGATCCCGACTATCACCATTTAATAGTGTGTATATTCACGTTAATGCAATGGAGATTTACATTCCTATGGGATCGGATGGGTAAACACTCTCATTTGATAGGTAATGGACTTGTATTCAAGTTGTATGTTTTATAAGGATCCTAGTACATATTCACTCTGAAGACTTGCATGTACGTATTTTTCATAGTAATTCTATGAGACTTGCAAAAACCCAAGTAGTATAAGTCAGTATTCAAAATTTAAGCCAATGTTTTATTGATTGACTTAAAACATAATGTGTATTCTAGGAAGTCTCCAAATGCGTGAGATACATGTATTTAGGATACATGTTTCGGATGAATGATTGGCCTAATACCAATTTTTAGTATTAATCGGTTTGCAACTTGTTTGAGTACGAGACTGCAAAATTGTGTTTATGATATTTTGACCTTGAATACGTGAACATTAAATCATATGAGTATTGTAGTAATTCAATGTGACACTATAATACCCTAATCATATACGTAAATCTGACGTATATGTGTTACACACATGTAATAGTCCGTATCACGTAAATATTGGTCTCATTCGACATCGGGTAATCTTCGAGTCATGGGACTATACAATCATTGGTATAACCTACTGACTAGATAAATCGATTGGGACATTGGGTTTAGCCGTTTAGGATGAGTCCGTATGATACTGGAGTCGGTTTTCAGAAAGATTTCACCTTTAATAACCCGGTATTAAAGGTGGATACTCCCAGATATAGGGTTTCAGTACACAATATGATACAGCCATACAAATCGACGAATTTGTATGCAGGGGCGGTCCTATCTAGTTTTGGGCCTATGGGCGATATACTATTTTGGCTTTTTTTCCAAGATAAAGAGTAAATTGTACGTACTTACTTAAAGTAAAAATTATGGAGTAAAATAAAACTAGAAGAAATGACTCTAAATATGACTAAAAACTTTTGTATATTCCAAACTATATAAGATTATCATGTTTTTGTTCTCTAAATAGAAGTAATTAATGTCATATTTTGGCAGTATCATATTTTACACATGGTAGTATTTTCCCAACATGACAGCAAATACTCCTATTCAGAAAATAAACACATGACAGTCATATTTTGAAATTCTAAAAAAATACTACTCATATTTATGGAATTCTCCCTACAACTATCTAATAAAGGTTATAAAATAAAGATGAAATTCACCTTTATATTATTTGAATTGCATATTAGGACAAAAGTTACAACACACGTATCACAAAAGAACATTGTGAAGTAAAATCATAAATAATTGTTTTATAATCAATCTTTTTCAAGATCACATGTGCAATGTTTAAAATTGCTAATTCATTAGGTTTTTTGAGGAATAAATAGATAATTGGGATGATGCTTGAGAATTGGGAGACACCGGCAACCCAAAGACAATAATATAAATTGGTAATTTTGTAATTAAAAGAAAAAAAATCTTAAAAGCTAAAAAGATGTGAAGAGACGTGTTTTTATTGATTCATAACAAGTGTGTTGACTTACAACCAACTCTATTTAAAAATCAAAACTAAATTTATATTCTTTTTAAAAACTTGTCTAGCTTTGTTCAAGACTTTTTACTTATGTTTTAAAATTCTCAAATTGTAAACAAAAATTACACATTAGGTCAAAATAATTAATTGAAATTATAAATAAAAAAAGATGCCTACTCATATTACATATAAAGAAAAAAACTTGGGTCTAATTTTCTTTATACTTTTTTTCGAGCCTAGGGCGGTCGCCCCTGCTGCCCTCCCGCTAGGACCGGCCATGTTTGTATGGTCAATAATGGGTAGTCATTGTAATCATGAATAGTTTACAGTATGAGTATCAGAAGTGATTTAAAAAAAGTTGATAGTGTTTGAGAAAAAAGTGATTTTGAAAAGTAAAACTGGGTAGTGTTTGGTAAAATAAGTGTTTTTTGTGTAATAGAAAAAGTAAAAACACTTTTGACGCGGAAGCCGAGAAAAATAAAAGTTGTAATGTTTGGAAAAATAAGTGCTTTTTAAAGTCAAAAGCTGAGAAGTGATTTTTTAAAAGTAGTTGCAAACCAGCCCATAGTGAGTTTAAGTGATTACATTAGTCTATCGTACATATATCATTCAAGTCTAATTGATATTTCTACCGAGTTGACTCACGTAACAATCTGATAGTTTTAAACTTGTACATAATTTCGATTAACACATAAATATTAGTAAACACTGATGTTAATATACATAATATACAATTATAACATAATTGTCTATACTATAGTTGCATATCATCACATGAGTAATTAAGTTACCACTATGTACAATTAGTATACTAGTCAAACATAGGGTAACATGTATCCACGGATAAATCAAGTGTCCCAACATTGTGTACTATTCATGAGTACATTGTTGTAGATGTTTGAAATGGAAGTTCTATAATCGTATACCTATCACTATACATAATCCACTTAAAACCCATAAATCACATGGGTGATGTACTTCATATTACAAAATATGAAGTGCATATTTCTCCAGTGCACTATCACTACAAAAAAACACGGTCGTAGTCACGGAATTAGTCACGGACAGCAGTTCAATTTTTCCGTGACTAAATGATGTAGTCACGGTCGCTGACCGTGACTAAATCCGTGACTTAATGGGCGTGACTAAATTGAAGTCACGTCCAACGAACCGTGACTAAATTTAGTCACGGACTAGTCACGGTCAGGGGCCGTGACTATAATACCCGCCGGAACCCCACTCCGGCGTATTAGTCACGGTCATGGACCGTGACTAAGTTTTTTTAAAAATTAATTTTAGTAGTCACGGCTTTGGACCGTGACTAATATTTCAAATTTTCAAAATTTTTATAAGACCGCCCGCGGCGGTAATTTAAATTTTTGAAATTAGTCACGGGTATCGACCGTGACTAATTGGTTTTTTATTTAAAAAAATAATAATTTCGGATTAATAATAGTCACGGATAAGCCCGTGACTACTTTTTTTGTTTTTTTAAAAAAAAAATCCAGTTTTCGTTTTTTTTTTTTAAATTTTTTTAAAAATTACTTTTTTAAAAACGGAAGTTTACAAATTAAATTTCAAAATGTTTTTTGAAAAATGAGTTATTGAAAATATTATACTATTTTTTTTAAAACAAATACATTATAAGAGTAAAAACATACAACAAATTCAATAATTATTGTGACAAACTTTTAAAAGTTTTGAAATACAACAAATAATAAATGTATGATGATTACATGTCCCGTGGGACTCCATTATGATAAAAATTGGGATTTTCTTCTTCTTCTTCTTCTTCTTCATCATCAACAAGAAACTCATCCGGGTTCACGGGGGGGTCTTCAAGGTCAGGTCGGGTTCCTCCTCGGGGTGCTCCTCGGGGTCCTCCTCGGGGTGCTCCTCGGCCTCCGTGGCTCGGTGTGCCACTACCTCCTCCGGATGACCTCGCAAAATCAAAGGACATAGAACCGAAATTCGGGGAGATCATAGGCATGCCACCATATCCGGAGTTGGGGAAAAATCCCATACCGCCCATGTGCGGAACATGAGGAGTTTGCTCAGGGTGGAATACATACGGGGGAGGAAAAGGCTGTTGCGGAGGCTGGAATCCGGCACGCATGTACCGTTCCATCTCCTCCAGTCGGGCTTTTGTTTCTTCCTCTCTTTTCCGCTGCTCCTCCCATCGCCGTTCGTGCTCCTCTAGTTCACGCTGCATTGTGGCAATACGGGGATCTTCTCCCCGCCTTGACCGAGAAGAGGAAGCGCCGGTGCTTCGATCATACAAAATCCGTTGCCCCTCGGCCCCCAAGCACGGAACCCGGCCCTTGTAAACCCCGGCCGCCTCAATGGCCGCCTCATCATCCGCATCGGAATCGAGGTCGTCCTCCTGGGTCAAGCCTCGTGCCGCACGCTGCCTGTCGAGGGATTCGTTGTACTTCGTCTGCATTTTCAAAAAGATTTTTTAAATGCTACATAGTTAGATTTGAAATGTTACTAAATAACAAAATATGATGTTACATACTTCGAAGTCAGCGAGGCGGGGTGGCAAATCGGCTTCAGATTCCTCGCCGTGCTTCGTCCAGCAATGCTTGACGAGCCGGAGAACATCAACCTTCTTCTTCTCAGGACCAGCCTAAATGGTGCGAAAAAGACTTAATTAAATTTTTTATAATGAAGGAATGTGATGTTGTAAGGTTTTTTGAATAGCACTTACAAGAGTTTCTTTATGGGCATTCTGAGATTTACGACCTCCGTGCCACTGCATCTCCAAGGCCTTCTCGGACATCCGGTTTTTCTTACCGGATTCACTTCTGGCCAAGAATTTCGGATCAGAAGACCAGTGGCGACAAAGGCTGGACCACACTTCATCCGAAACCCATCTAGGCTTTTTCCCACTTTTTCGCGCACGTTTAAAAGTGGCGCGAAGCCAGGTCGAAATCCTAGCATTGTAGGCTTTAAGAATATCGGCACCGTGTGCATGAGTCCAACGATAGCGAGCCTTTATTCAAAAAAATTGGATTAATTAATCACCAGGTATATATTAGGCCAATACAATCAGGAAGGGAACATTCATTTATTTTTACCTTGAACAGGTTCCACCATAGTTCGCGAACCTTGGGGTCAACATCTGACAGTGTGGCCCAAGTGCCAAGAAAGTGTCCTCCGATGATGCTTTTGATGCCCGTGAACACTTGTTCGTCACTTAAAAAAATTAATAGTATTTATTTATATAAGATTTGGTTTGATTATTTAACATTATATAAAATTATTGAAAATAAGGTTTTTCATAACTACTTACAAAAGAACTTCTGCAGGCGTCACCCAAACAGCTCCATCATTGTTGCGCTCCGCTTCGGACATAGGCGCATAGTTAGGGCGGGGAGCCGAGGTCGATTGTTCGTTGCTCATCTAAAATATATTAATTTATTTTGTTTTTTGTTAGAACGCTTATAAAAGTTTGAGGTGTGCCTACTAAAGGTTCATTAAAGTTTGGGGTATATTTATTATTTTTTACTATAAAAATTTATACAAGTATTATTAATTGAAAATGTGTATAGCATATTAAACTATTTTTAGTTTAATATGAGGGGTCCATATTTTTTCATAATAAGTTCTTAAATAATTTGGTAATAAATTGCACTTGGAGGTAACATGTTAAACTTTTTGCAAAGTTTACATGAGAGGAGATCATTTTTTTATGTTTTAGTTATATCATTTTAAAATAAATTTAAAACAGTTTGTTAAATCAAGTTTTACAAAAAACTATTTTTAAAAATAATCTGTTTAATAAAAGAGTTTTTAAAACAATTGTTATTAAAACAGTTTTTATTAAAACAGTTTTTATAAAAACAGTTATTATAAATACAGTTTTTATAAAAACACGTTATATTAAAACAGTTTTTATAAATACTGTTTTTTAATAAAGACAGTTATTATAAATACAGTTTTTATTAAAAACAGTTTTATAAAAACAGTTATTAAAACAGTTTTTATTAAAAACAGTTTTTATAAAAACAGTTTTTATAAATACTGTTTTTTAATAAATACAGTTATTATAAATACAGTTTTTATTAAAAACAGTTTTATAAAAACAGTTATTAAAACAGTTTTTATTAAAAACAGTTTTTATTAAAACAGTTTTTATTAGATTAATTTTAAAAACAGTTTATATAAAAACAGTTTGTATAAAAACAGTTTTTATAAACACAGTTTTAATAAAAACAGTTTTCATAAAAACACTTTTTATTAAAACAGTTTTTATAAAAATTGTTTTTTACAAAAATCTGTTTAATAAAACATTTTATATAAAACAGTTTATATATATCAATTTTTGTAAAAACAGTTTTTTTCGATAAATTATAAAAACAGTTTATATTAAAACAGTTTTTATAAAAACAGTTTTTATTAGATTAATTATAAAAACAGTTTATGTAAAAACAGTTTGTATAAAAACAGTTTTTATAAACACAGTTTTTATAAAAACACTTTTTATTAAAACAGTTTTTATAAAAACTGTTTTTTACAAAAATCTGTTTAATAAAACATTTTATATAAAACAGTTTATATATATCAATTTTTGTAAAAACAGTTTTTTTCGATAAATTATAAAAACAGTTTATATTAAAACAGTTTTTATAAAAACAGTTTTTATAAAAACAGATTTTTTTAGATAAATTATAAAAACAATGTTTCGTCCAGTTTTTTTCGGGATTAAATTTATATGTTTAATATTTTGTTAATGGATATTACGGAAATTATATTTAAACGTGTTAAACTATTTTTGGAAATTTAACACGAGGGGCTATTTATTTAAACAGTTTTTTTTAAAATATTAACCTAAATTAAATATTTTCGGAAATAAATTTTAAAGTAGTGCATATGTATAGAGAGGCATGCAAATCAAACACTAAACATATATGTTTAACATGATACTAATTGTATAAGCACGCATTAGTTCGATAATATATTAATCATGCATATGAACATATATTAAACATAAAATAATCTACATTTGAACATATATTAATCATGCATACGAAACATATAAAACAATTAATCATGCAAAACTACAAATCATGCATATAATAAATCATACATACATCTTTTGAAGATTACAAAATGATATGAAACTAAAAATCATGCATCTTATCATTCATTTAAGTATACAATCATGCATTTTTGGAAGTTTAATCAAATATTACAAAATAAGATGAACAGAACACATAACCTTGACTGAAGAAGGGGCGACGGAAGAAGGTGGACGAAGGCGGCCGGAGGACGACGGCGGACGACTAGACGTTGACGGCGGACGGCTAGGCGGCGACGGCTAGGCGGCGACGGCGAGGCGGCGACGGCTAGGCGGCGGGACAATCTAAACTCTGGAAGAGAGGGAAGAGAGAAGGAAGAGGTTGTTTAGGGTTTGGGAGTTTGGGGTGCGTAGGATTTTTTAAAAAAACGCTAAGTGGTTATTTTATATAAGGGTTTAGTCACGGTCATAGTCACGGTCAGGACCGTGACTAAACCCTTCGTAATTGACGATGTCAGCGTTGACAGTCAGAGACGCCTTTAATCGGAATAGTCACGGTCAGAACCGTGACTATGACCGTGACTATTTTCAAAATTTGAAAATAGTCACGGTCATAGTCACGGTTCTGACCGTGACTATTATTGTCAGCGCCGCTCTGACCGGCGGACTGACTTCGGCATTTACGAAGGGTTTAGTCACGGTCCTGACCGTGACTAAGACCGTGACAACTTGAATTTTTTTAGTATAAATAATCTTTCTCCGCCCCAAGACTGAACTGTAAAAAAAAATGGCTAATAGAGGTCCAATTGACTGGGATTCGATGTGTAGAGATATGAAACGACTTAAGCTGATTACAGAGCTTATGGAGCCGAAAACCGTGGAAGCATACGAGAGAATCAAGGAGTTGATGTCTAGACCCCTTGAAAGTTTTGGCGATTATAAAGATGAAGAATCCGACTCGTTGGGCAAGTCAAAAGCAAGAAATTTGTGTCGGATGCTTCAACGTGCACAAGAAGTTTCAGAGTATATGGACCCGATCAACGAAGAAGCTCGAATGAAAATTCAGGAGTTGTGGGCTAGGCCTCTTGAAAGTTTCCGATTGAGGAATGAATAATGTTAGTTAGGCTAATGTAATAAATAAATCTATGTTAGTTGTTTAATAAATAATATGTGACAATTTCATTGTGTGTTTTGTATTTATCTTTGAAATTTGATAAATAAATATCTGTTAGTTGTTTATTAATATCTAAATTTATTATAATATTCAGATTAGTAAAAGTAGATTACTGTTTTTTTAATTTTCGAATTTTGTTAATTTTCGAATAGACTTAGAATTATTAAAATTAATTTTCGAATTTCGAATTATTAAAAATTATTAAAATAAATTTTCGAATTTAGAAAAATAAAAAATAATATTTGAATTTTCGAATTTGAAAATAAAAGAATATAATATAGAGTAATTTCATATTTTGTATTGGGTAAATTTTAATTTTCAAACTTCGAATTGTGAAAAATTTTATTTTGAATTTATAATATGGATATAAAAAACTTGTTGTGGTTGAATTAATATGGAGTAATTTTTTGTTCATAAATAATAATGATAAAGATAGAAAAAAATTCAAATATTGTTGGAGTAATATAATGATGAAGAAATCTGCACAAATATTAGAAGTCAATAAAATTGAAATTACAACAGCACAATTATTCGCTATCAGAATCGTCATTTTCTACATATACAGTATCTTCTTCTGTATCTGAACCGTCTATCCATTCACCTTCTTCCTGATATTGAGCATTTTGTTGTGCTACATACATTTCCTCAATTTCGCGCTCAGATGGAATGGTTGGGTCCGGAAGGTGCGTTTCTGGCATGACTTCAACACGTCCGCCATTTGGATCACTTAATTGGAGGTTATAGTTGACCGTCTCAACAATAGGCGGAGGTTGGAAAAATTGTTGCTGAAAAGCATCTAGATCAACGTCCTTGTGTTGAGTTTGTGATTTTATTTTGTTCGGACGGACAGGACATGCACACACCCAAGGATTCTGTGTCCGCCTTGTTGAAGGATATTCTGCATAATAAATCTGCGCTGCTTGTTGGGCGAGTATGAAAGGCTCATTTTTTGGGTACACACGAGAGAGGTTGACGTCAATCATATTATACTTCGGATTTTTGCGCACGCCACGTGTGGGGTCGACCCATGTGCAACGGAACAGAACGCATGTCAATTTTTTCGCACAAGAAGGCATCTCAAGTTCCAGAATCTCCTGCAGGACACCAAAAAAACTGGTTTCCGAGTTATCATAACCGATGGTCGGGACACATAACCCGCTGTTCGTTGTTGGTCGGCCCTCTCCGTAATCGGCTGTGTGATATGTGTAACCGTTTATCACATATTGCCGCCACACTTTGGCACTGGCACCTGGGCCCCACGCTAATGATACTAACAAAGGGTCGACAATCCCACGACTATTGATCTGTAAATATAAACATAATAATAACATTAGGTAAACATTAGGTAATATATATAATTAATGTGTGTGTATATATACCTGATACTTGTACCAATTTACAAAATCAGAGTCCACCAACGCATCTATTTCATTCTCAGGAAAGGCTGATAAAGAAGCTCGGAATTCACTGTGAAGTCAAAAATAAAAAAAAAAAACTATAAATTAACTACAAATTTAATTTATAAGTATTACAATTATAACTACAAATTTAACTTACTGATAAAACGGTGAGATTTCTGGACAATTCATGAGGATATAAGTATGCGCAATTTGCAATTCCCCACCCAGGATGTATCGTTGTGTCGCAGCACCTTTACCTCTGCCTGGGTAATTGAAGATGGAAACTACATTTTCATATAAATCCTCGCCAATATCATCGTTCCGGGCAGGTCTCTTCCTTCTGGTGATGACTTCACGCTCGAAGTAAAAAGACGAGAACGTTGAGATTTCTTGTTGAAGATACGCTTGACAAATTGAAGCCTCAACGTGTGCCTTGTTGGTCACTTTCTTTTTCAGCTCTCCTAGAAATCTGCAATAATGCAATAATACACATGTTAATAGTTATTGTGAAATAAATAATATTTTTTTAAATGAAATTGTGACTAACCTTTCAAATCTGTACATCCACCGATAGAAGACGGGCCCAGCAGTCAAAGCCTCATACGGAAGATGTATAATGAGATGTTCCATTGTATCGAAAAACGATGGTGGCATTATTTTTTCCAGATTACACATCAGAATGGGAACAGACTTGATGTTTGGAAAAATCATTTGTTCCATTTGTTCCAATGTAATGTTTGGAAAAATAAGTGCTTTTTAAAGTCAAAAGCTGAGAAGTGATTTTTTAAAAGTAGTTGCAAACCAGCCCATAGTGAGTTTAAGTGATTACATTAGTCTATCGTACATATATCATTCAAGTCTAATTGATATTTCTACCGAGTTGACTCACGTAACAATCTGATAGTTTTAAACTTGTACATAATTTCGATTAACACATAAATATTAGTAAACACTGATGTTAATATACATAATATACAATTATAACATAATTGTCTATACTATAGTTGCATATCATCACATGAGTAATTAAGTTACCACTATGTACAATTAGTATACTAGTCAAACATAGGGTAACATGTATCCACGGATAAATCAAGTGTCCCAACATTGTGTACTATTCATGAGTACATTGTTGTAGATGTTTGAAATGGAAGTTCTATAATCGTATACCTATCACTATACATAATCCACTTAAAACCCATAAATCACATGGGTGATGTACTTCATATTACAAAATATGAAGTGCATATTTCTCCAGTGCACTATATATGTGATATAATGTACTAGTGATAGGTTAATTACTCCATTATTAACCGAATATACAATGTCCTAATTGTTTCTCCATTTGACATATTAGTCCATTTAATCAAAGACATATTATTTGTACATTATATACACTAAATTAATGTAAGACTTGTTAAAAATAAAAGTCTCAATCAATTATCTATATTATGCATTGATAATTAAACTATAAGGACATAGTAATTGACCTGTGCGTCAAGTGTTTAATCACATTGAGTATATCACATTTTGTCACACATCTTGTGACCATTATGTCTCCCATTACTATCTCAAGAATATGACACAAGATGAAGTATCCATAATGTACACATTATGATGTACATTTATGGGATACCTGCTCGAAATATATATCCCTACGAGGACTAATCTGTTACTATAGTTTCCTACATGTACTCACTTAAATAGTATATTGGTCTGATTTTGGACTTGAGTCGTGAATGTCGTATTTTTGCATAGGGAACCCATTGAAATCACATTTACTACAATTATTCTCGTGTGTTCAATTGTGAAATAAACAACGACTAAGTTATTCTCATATTTAACAGTGGTATTCTAGAATTAGTACTACTCAGTGAAAGTGAAAGTAGTACTGTATATGTTGAGGTGTATGAACATATCTTCGTGACTCTGTTGGAATAAAGGAGTTTATGAGTATTGTATTTAGGTGATTGTGTGTGGAAGAGAGAATTTTAGAGAGAGATGATTTTGGAAGAACTTGAAACTTTTATTGATTTGGAGCTTTGGCTTGTTTTACAAATGAGTGAGGAGTGCTCTATTTATAGGTCTCATAGGATCCTTCTAGGCACTCCTATTTCCTTAAGATTCTACAATATTCTATAGAATTCTAGCTTAGGAATATTCTAGAATTATTTAATAAGTACATTAACTAAAGAGTACTCTAGATCTTTCTTTACTACTCTAACTTATGGGCTAACTAATTTATTATTTCTCATACAACTATTAGCCCAATAAGTTAACTTCTAATGGACCCAATTATTGGGCTAAGCCAAGTTTAATTTCTAACATCCCCTCTTAAACTTGACTTAGCACACCAAGTAGATCCCGCATCTTTGCAAAGACATCCTGCTTGAGTGGCTTTGTGAGAATATCAGCGACTTGGTCTTGAGTCTTCACATACTCTACTTGAACTTCCTTCTTCGCTATCTTTCCCCGTATGAAATGATATCGAGTGTCTATGTGCTTACTTCGATCATGAAACACTGGATTCTTTGCTAATGCGATAGCTGACTTGTTGTCCACGAATATTGTTGTTGCTTCTTCTTGAGACATGCCGAGAGCTTGCAATATTTACCTGAGCCAAATTGCATGACAAACACTTGATGTTGCTGCAACGTACTCGGCTTCACAAGTGGACAGAGTGACTATCGATTGCTTCTTTGAAACCCATGTGAAAGCGGTGTTTCCCAGGTAAAACACAAACCCAGTTGTGCTCTTGCGGTCATCGATATCTCCACCCCAATCACTATCGCAATATCCAACCAGCTTAAACTCATCAGATGAAGAGTAAAACAACCCATATTCGGCGGTGCCTTTGAGATATCGCAAAATCCTTTTTGCCGCCTTCAAATGAGTTGTTGTAGGGGCCTCCATGAATCGACTAACAAGTCCAACACCAAAGAGAATATCTGGTCTTGTACATGTTAAGTATCTTAGGCTCCCCACAAGACTCTTAAAGTAGGTTGGATCAATCAATTTTTCTTTATCATACCTTGATAACTTTAATCCACTTTCGACAGGTGTACTTACAGGTTTGGAGTCCTCCATGTTGAACTTCTTGAGTACTTCTCTCGCGTATCCTTCTTGAGTGATGAATATACCATCATCCATTTGCTTCACCTCGATGCCAAGATAGTAACTCATAAGCCCAATGTCAGTCATCTCGAACTCCCTTGTCATGACTTGTTTAAACTCATCGAACATCGTCATATTATTACCTGTAAAGATGAGATCGTCCACGTATATGCACACGAGCAATATGTCTCCTTGACGATTTTTCTTTACATATAGTGCATGTTCTTGTGGACACTTCACGAATCCATTAGCTTGGAAGTACTGGTCAATTCTACTATTTCAAGCTCTTGGTGCTTGTTTAAGCCCATAAAGAGCCTTTCTTAGCCTCAACACTTTATCTTCTTGCCCTTTGACTTTGTAACCTTCGGGTTGCTCAATGTAGACTTCTTCTTCTAGGAACCCATTTAAGAATGCGGACTTGACATCCATTTGATGTATCTTCCACTTGTTGTGAGCCGTGAGTGCAATTACCAATCTTATTGTTTCCAATCTAGCAACGGGCGCAAATACTTCTTCATAATCAATGCCATGTCTTTGGGCGTAGCCTTTGGCCACTAGTCTTGCTTTGTACTTCTCAACCTCCCCTTTTGCATTTTTCTTGATCTTAAATACCCACTTCACTCCAATTGCTTTATGATTTGATTGAAGTGTGGCTAGCTCCCATGTTTTGTTCTTCACAATGGACTTAATCTCATCATCCATTACATCTCTCCACTTCTTGTTTCTTGTGGCTTCTTCAAAACATAGTGGCTCGCAATCACCAAATAGACAAAAGAGTGTAAATTCATCATTTGAGTTTAGGTTTTGTGTTACCTCGTAAATCTCTTCAATGCTTCTCATGCGTGGTACTTCTCTTTCATCTGAACTTGGTGGCGAAGATTGAGCTTGAGTGGGAGATGGTGGAGGAGTTATATTTTCATTATTCTCTTCAACTTCTTCTTCACATTCCATGGATGGTAAGAGGCTATAATCTTCTTTGTCGCCAATGCTCCAATTCCATGAACCTTCTTCATCAAACTCCACATCACGACTTATTATAAGCTTCTTCGAATCCGGATTGTAGAGTTTGTACCCTTTTGAGTGTTTGTCATATCCAATGAATATGAACTTCTCGCTCTTGTCATCGAGTTTTGATCTAGTCTGATCAGGAACATGAGCATATGCAATGCATCCAAATACTTTCAAGTGCGAGACTCCGGGTTTACCTCCATGCCATGCTTCTTGTGGAGTTATTCCATCTAGACTCTTCGTGGGGCAGCGATTTTGAAGATAGACGGCACAGTCACCAGCTTCAGCCCAAAATTCTTTAGGCATATTCTTCGTCTTTAGCATGCTTCGGGCCATGTTGAGGATAGTCCTATTCTTTCTTTCGGCAACACCATTTTGTTGTGGTGTGCGTGGGACAGTCATGGGACGGCGGATGCCGTTATCTTCACAAAATTGATTGAACTCCTTTGATGTGAACTCTCCACCCCGATCTGATCTCATGGCTTTAATAACGTACCCACTTTCTTTCTCAATAAGAGCTTTAAATTTCTTGAATGTTTCAAAAGCCTCTGATTTTTGTTTAAGAAAATATACCCATATTTTCCTTGAGTAATCATCGATGAAAGTGAGAAAGTACTTACTTTTACCATGATAACATGGAGTAATAGGACCGCATAAGTCGGTATGGATTAACTCCAATGGCTCCTTAGCTCTTGAGGTAACTTCTTTAGGGAATGGTTTCCTTGATTGCTTCCTAAGTAGGCATCCTTCGCATAGCTGATCGGGATGATTGATGAAGGGCAAACCTTTCACCATGCCTTTGGACGATAGCATTTTCAAGCCACCAAAGTTTAAGTGCCCATATCTTAATTGCCAAATCCATGACTCGTCTTTCAAGCAACTTTTCAAGCATATGGCTTGATCTCTTTGAATATCAAGCAAGAACATCCGGTTTCTAGTCATCGGCACTTTAGCAACTAGTCTCCCATTATTGTCTCGTAGAGAAAGACTACGATTCTTTATGTGAATATCATAGTCCTTTTCTAGGAGTTGTCCCATACTTTGTTTTTAAGTTGGGCACATAGTAAACATCAGAAATGAATTGGTGACTTCCATCATTTAGGCGGATTAGAACGTTACCTTTACCATTCACCACGACTTTTGATTCATCTCCAAAGGTAACATGACCTTGAGTTTGTTCCACCTTTACGAACAAGCTCTTATCTCCCCGTCATGTGGTTGCTAGCTCCAGTGTCTAAATACCATGTGCTCTTCTTTGTTTGTTCTTCATGATTTGCCATCAACAAGGTAAGTTCTACCTCGTTATTCATCTCCATGAGATGTGCCTCTTCCTTAACATGATGAGAGTTCTTGCATTCATATTGTAACACCCCCATTTTCCCTCCCAAAATAATACTTCAAATAATAGATTTATTGAGCGTAAACTTGATTTACTCTTTCAAAACAGATAAAAAGTTTTGCAGCGGAAATAACATTAATTGGGGAATGGGTGTTACCGCCACATCCGGTCATCTCTTAACCGAATGCACAGGCAATCACCAAACTAAACAAAGTAAAACAAGTGTTTAACATAATTAAATAATAATTCTTGACTAGGTTTGACTAAGGCATATCTCAACCGCTCTCAAGACCATGCAAATCATCAATCCACATAAGCATCATTACCTGCACAAATAAAGTGCAGAAAACAAAACAGGGAAAAAGAAACAAAAATTAGCTTTAGAGCTAAGTAAGTACTACCCAACCCCGTAAAATAATCAGGTTTGGCGAAAAATAGTTTTTCATATAATACTATATAAAAATGACACACTCCACCAAAATTCTTTTCTCTTTGATATTTCTCAAAATCACTTCTTTAATAAAGTCCTCAACTTTTCTTTGGAAATACTATAGTAACTCTTCTCTTAGAATTTCTCAAAATTCACTTCTTCTCTATCTTCCTAGTAATTTAGAAGGGCGGTGCTCAACACTCTGGTTGAGTCCGGTGGTTACGTTGTTATGTACGGCCACCCCGGGACTTTTGCCGGTACCACAACTGCTAATGGAAACGAAACGACTACCTTAAGTGTGCACACCCCCTAAAAAGGATTCCAAGCCCTCCGAGTAGTAAGCCGTCACGAGTAATCGGGACTCAGTCTACCAACTACCCCACCTTTAAAATTCTTGAATGATTAGGGACTACTACTACTATAACTTCTTCTTAAAAGGGATCATAGATCCAAATGTCATTTCAAACTCAAACTGTACTTCTTAGTAGTAGCAGCCTTAATCACCCTCCACATTTATCCGGATGTGGAAAACCGACACCACGGATTTCTCCCGGGTGCTCACTTCTTATGAAAACGTAAATTTTATCTTGACTTTAGATATACTTCCAAAAATATTTCTCAATCTCTCTAAATAGTCTCAAAGGTATTTAAAAATATTTAATACCCAAAAGTACTTAGTTTGCACTTCTCAAATACCATATATCTAATATCTCCTCAAAATCACATACACATAATTCAAAATTCACACTTAATCACATAATGCATAATAAGCATATAATACGAGGAAACAATTTTGGATCGGCAGAGAAACTTACCTCGAATCACGATAACTTCTAACCGAAGCTTTTACCTCGATTTTCACCAAAATCACCTTCTAAGAATATTAAAATTCTTTAATTAATAACTGTCCCACTTTGCTAATTATTATCCAGTTTAAGATTCTAATCCTTTTATGATTGTTCATTTATTTCAATAATAATCTTTTTCTCCATGTAGTTATCCAGATTTAAAAGTGACAGGTTCTTTTAAAAGTGAATATCATCAATTTATATCTTAGCAGAATTCTCATAACCAACTATTATATTATTTGTGGCATTATCCGAATTATATTTAGTATTATCAATATTATTATGATTATCCCAATTACTGTTAATACTCGGTCCAGTCTAAACAGTCCATAATTATATCAGGAACAGTGCAATTATAATGATATTTCCAGCGGATTGTATTATTATTGTTATTAATTACTAATACCTAGTGGACCAGCCTATTAGCAGTATTAATATTAACATACGGAGTAATACGGAGTAGATACACTATACGTACGATTCGTTAGTCGTCTTCTCCGGCGACGGCGACGGCGAACTTCAACCGGACTTCTCCTTTCAGCGACGTTACTCCTCTGTACGCAGTGCCCGATGGCGCGGAACTTCCTGCACGCAATTCCTTCCCACCGGCGGTGTTGACGGAACGGCCAGTGAGTCACTCCGGAGGTGGCAAAAACAGTACGGCAACAACTCCGGCTTCTCCTCTGCAGTAGTGGCGGTCTTTTCTCTGGTGATAGCAGCAACGTTTCTTAGTTTCCATCCGTTCTATTTCCGGGGTGGAAATCAGTCCGGCGGCCTGGCTCCGGTCTTCCGGCGTTTGTTCTTTCTTTCCTCTCTCTTTTCCTCTCTTTCTATGGAGGCAGTAAATAATCGTGTTGTTCCGATTTCTTTTTGTTTTTGTTTTCCTTGTACGTCTAAGTATAGGGTGGATGTATTATGCATATATAGGAGTTCGGGAAGTTACGCTTTGATTTCAGCCGTATGGCTTTTTGATCAGTCAATTATTGTTTAAAGAAGATCGATACATTGCACCGGGGTTTTGATTAAAACTTATCTGATCATACCCATGTGAATTTGTATATGCCTAGCTAATCACAGTTTTGTACCTTTGGCCTCATCCGATCATGTGTCTATGTCCATGTACATTGATTTCCTTTGTATCCTTCTCCTATATTATTGCTATACATTATCACCTACTCATTTATTATATGCACCCAGGGCCGGTCCTGGGGCATGGGCAGGAGGGGCATGCGCCCAGGGCCCTTTACTCCAGTAGGGCCCATAAAATTTTCAAATATGTGTGTATGTATTTACGTAAATATTTTAAATATATATAAATTATATTTTATAAAAAATAAAAAATAAAATCAAACTTATATTTTTAGATACTTCTAATTTGTTATTTACCATGTACACGATACAAGTCCATAATTTTGAAACATCCACATTAGTATTCATTGGGAACATATTTCACCATTTCTTTTGAATCATTAAGGATTATTACATTAATTTTAATCTTTTAGTGTACATGTCTTATGTATATCCATTGATATATTTCACAAATTTCTTCCGATTCACTCATTTAGTGAAAGATTGAACTTTAGTGTCCATAATTTAGAAACTAAGAATTTGTTTTTGTCTAGTGAAAATGTGATTTAAAATATGAAAAAGTTACTCATACAAGATATAACTTTCACAAATTCCCTTGATTCGAAATTTTATTGCGCCTAATAATTGCACTACTTGTTTCATTCGGTTGTTAGGTACATTGTATCCTCGAATGTCACTTATCGATACGCTCTTTATATATTTTCTAACCATATGCTTTGTTAGTTTTTTTTTATGTATCATACTCGTATTTTGACGGTAAAATTGTATAATTTTAAATTATAGATTTTCGCGCGCTATCCCTAAGGCCCAGTCTATTTGTATTGTCCCGGGCCCATAAAATGTCAGGATCGGGCCTGTATGCACCAACACCACACATATATTTGTATACTTCGTATTTTATTACTTACTCCGTATATGTAAATGGATAGGCGTAATCCTTGTGATGGTTTATTTTGAGCTTATCTACCGAGTATTATTATCAACTTAGAAAAGTCAACATTATTATTTTGTGTGGTATTTAGTACGTAATATATTTTTGTACACATATTAATCAATACTTTTGAACTAAAATTGCTAACATGCTTGTATTATTTATGTTATACGGATAGTTATCACTTATTACTTATAAAATGTCACTTTTGTTATTTAAGTCAAACTCTTATCTGATCAATATAATTATTATTATAACATTTCTTTTTTTTATTGTTGAAACATTTTTATTTGATTAAAAATGCCACCTATGTTGAAATTTCATCTGATTCACTTAATTATCATAATATGAATTTTGTAACATTTTATCTGACTAATAAAAATTATTTATTGTATTTAAATTTTTCGGGGTGTCACACTCTACCCATCTGATTCACTTAATTATCATAATATGAATTTTGTAACATTTTATCTGACTAATAAAAATTATTTATTGTATTTAAATTTTTCGGGGTGTCACACTCTACCCTCCTTAAAAGATGCTTCGTCCCGAAGCATAAGCTAAGGAAATATCCACAATACAATTAGCACGTGTGACATGTTAGTTTTTTTTTTTTTGAAGGAAAACATGTCAGTTAAATCCTTTTTATTAAATTTAGGAGTGTCACATTATACCTCCCTTAAAAGAATGCTTCGTCCCCGAAGCATATATAATCCTGATGAAATTTTCTAATTAGGACCCTTTTACCGTATATTCCACAAAATGAAACACCAAGCTAATATGCCCATATCTCAAAGGTTTTATCTCACTGTTTCCAAGCCTTTTCTAGACAAGCAACATATTGGAATATACACACGACTATTCCGGCCTATTTTAAACCATTATCAAATTCCAACAAAACTCAATACAAAATCTCACAATCTCACCACGACCCTATACGTATGATGTCTTTATCCGATTCATTATTCCTAATAAGATTCTTTTTATTGAAAGTAATTAAAGATCCGGCATTAGCACCCCGGCCACACTGGACCCGAGGTAGTTACTCCAGACCTCTAGTACTGTCCCCACAAACCACCACGAGCCTTTACCGCGCACTTTGTCCTCACTCATGCGCGCCCTGAGAAACTTCCCAGGGGGTCACCCATCCCAAGACTACTCCCGAGCAAGCACGCTTAACTTTGGAGTTCTTAGGTAATGAGCTCCCTTAAAAGGAGATGCACCTCTGTTAGTATGAGTAGTACTATTAATCCGTTTATATTAAATCTCAAGTGTTACAATCACCCCCACTTAGGATCGCAACGTCCTCGTTGCGCCCTTAAACACCTCTCAATCAAATCCCGGAATCTTTTCCCCTGCTAGGTGTCTGCCCGATATCCAACGGATCAGCACACTGTCGCAACCTGGCTCTGATACCACCTGTAACACCCCGGCCACACTGGACCCGAGGTAGTTACTCCAGACCTCTAGTACTGTCCCCACAAACCACCACGAGCCTTTACCGCGCACTTTGTCCTCACTCATGCGCGCCCTGAGAAACTTCCCAGGGGGTCACCCATCCCAAGACTACTCCCGAGCAAGCACGCTTAACTTTGGAGTTCTTAGGTAATGAGCTCCCTTAAAAGGAGATGCACCTCTGTTAGTATGAGTAGTACTATTAATCCGTTTATATTAAATCTCAAGTGTTACAATCACCCCCACTTAGGATCGCAACGTCCTCGTTGCGCCCTTAAACACCTCTCAATCAAATCCCGGAATCTTTTCCCCTGCTAGGTGTCTGCCCGATATCCAACGGATCAGCACACTGTCGCAACCTGGCTCTGATACCACCTGTAACACCCCGGCCACACTGGACCCGAGGTAGTTACTCCAGACCTCTAGTACTGTCCCCACAAACCACCACGAGCCTTTACCGCGCACTTTGTCCTCACTCATGCGCGCCCTGAGAAACTTCCCAGGGGGTCACCCATCCCAAGACTACTCCCGAGCAAGCACGCTTAACTTTGGAGTTCTTAGGTAATGAGCTCCCTTAAAAGGAGATGCACCTCTGTTAGTATGAGTAGTACTATTAATCCGTTTATATTAAATCTCAAGTGTTACACATATGCATAGTGACCATATTTATTGCAATTATGACATCTTAGTTGATACTTGTCGTACCTTTGTGGTTTGCTTCCTCTCCCACGGCCTCTAGATGCTTGTGTATATTGAGTTCTTTCTTCATTGTTGAATTTTGTATAACCACGACCTCGGCCACCTCTTCCACGTGCACCACGTCCTCGATCATAACCACGACCTCGTTGGCCTCTTTCTTCACCTCTATTCTCCCCTCTTTCTTTAAAAGAGAGTTTGGAGTAAAGGGAATGCTCCAATGATTCATCAGATTTATTTCTCACAACTCTTTCTTCATGGACTTGTAGTGAGCCCATAAGTTGATCAATGGTCATGGTCTCTAAATCCTTGGACTCTTCTATGGCCACCACAATATAATCATAGTCTTTGGTCAGAGAGCGAAGGATTTTCTCAATCACCGTTATGTCCTTTAGCCCCTCCCCATTTCTCTTCATCTCATTTACAATTCCCAACACTCTAGAGAAATAATCAGATATTGATTCTGAATATTTCATTTTAAGTTGTTCGAACTCACCTCTAAGATTTTGAAGACGAATTCTCTTCACCTTGTCGACTCCCTTGAAAGAATTATGAAGTATTTCCCATGCTTCTTTAGAAGTGGTGGCATTTGCAACCTTCTCGAACATGGCCTCGTCTAAGCATTGATATATGAGAGTGAGAGCTTGTTGATCCTTCCTCCTACTCCTTTGGAGACTATCCCTTTGGGATTGATTTAAAGTAACATCATCTTGAGATTCCTCATAACCTTTCTCAACAATCTCCCATGCATCTTGAGATCCTAGCAAGGCTTTCATGCGAATGCACCAACTAGAGTAGTTATCTTTGGTGAGACGAGGAAATTGGAATGGAAGTAAGCCGTTGGCATTCATTTTTCTTGAAAGGGTTGATGGCTCTGATACCACTTTGTTGGAATAAAGGAGTTTATGAGTATTGTATTTAGGTGATTGTGTGTGGAAGAGAGAATTTTAGAGAGAGATGATTTTGGAAGAACTTGAAACTTTTATTGATTTGGAGCTTTGGCTTGTTTTACAAATGAGTGAGGAGTGCTCTATTTATAGGTCTCATAGGATCCTTCTAGGCACTCCTATTTCCTTAAGATTCTACAATATTCTATAGAATTCTAGCTTAGGAATATTCTAGAATTATTTAATAAGTACATTAACTAAAGAGTACTCTAGATCTTTCTTTACTACTCTAACTTATGGACTAACTAATTTATTATTTCTCATACAACTATTAGCCCAATAAGTTAACTTCTAATGAACCCAATTATTGGGCTAAGCCAAGTTTAATTTCTAACAGACTCGATGTTTTAAGTAGAATACAACCGAGGTAGACTACATAGAATAGTCCTCTATTACACAATTACAGTTAGATCTCAAGTACATGTAATCGGATTATGAGACTTGTATTTTAATCCCGTTGAGAATAAACATATGGGTATAAGACTTCAAAACTGAGATATGTATGGAAATAAAACAGTGTTATACATGATAGAAGGTACAAATATATCATGGTTACTAAATTGGGTCAAATCATAGCCATTGTCGTACTTCCCCCGATTTTTTCATACTTGTGACATATTTAACAATAACCATATGTAAGAAGTCTACCAAAAGATAACACTAATGTATTTCTTATGTCACACTTCAACATTTAGTAAGCCTATTCATGATACACAATTCTCGATCGTAATATAGTGTTTCTTTTATATTCCAGTTGAAGTTTTTATAACCCGGTGCATATCTATTATTTGACTCAACTAAAATGTAACTCCAGTGTTAGTGATTGGGTTTTAACAATTCTTACCCATTGTATACAGGTTTACCAGTACGTCATTCGTAGTTCCTATTTTAATATCTTGAACTCAACAGACTAGTGAGTCAAACTAGATTGTGTTAAAGTCTCAATTGTTTTCACTGGGTCATTTACTCTAGAAACCTGAATTATCTCATTTAACTGGAGTATACGATTGGCCAGAAAAATTTAAGCCGTGTTCGTTTGAATACACTGTTTTAGTCAACTTGTAACCCATCAATTGTTACGACTCGCCCATCGAAGTGTCATAGGGAACCCATTAGTCGAGAATACCACGTAAAGTCTCAACTCCAAATCATATATAGAAGTCTCGTTCTTACAAGTCTGCAACTCCCAGTTGAAGAATATTACTCGTTCATACAACCCATTCCTTAGTAAATCTATTCAGGGTTACTAATGAATCCCTTAAGTCGTGGATTCATTAAGGGGGCCCATTTAAATCAACAATTTATAAATGGACTTGACTGTAAGTCCAAAATTTAGAGTGGTAATTTTATTAAGATTCTCGTTCATTGGGTTACTAATTCTCATTTTTTCTAGGATGATCTCATTATTAATAAACAACAAACACTAATTCAAATTCACCATTTAACCGACATTGTCACGAAGACTTCACCCATTTTGGGCTGACATCCACTTGTAGTAAATGGATTCCCGATGCCGTGTCTGATTTACTTAGTGTTTTTTTCTATCATCCGATGCATATACGAGAATTGATTTACTTCCGATTGTATTCAAAACTAGTTTTTTATGTGAGAATAATGGAAAGGCTTACCAATGTGGTAGCCCTAGGTGTCATATATATAATAAAATATGTCCCGAATACATTAGGAAACTTAATAAATATGGAAACCTAATTAATGGTATTAATTACACTATTACACCCCCTCAAGCTGTGCAGGGGAAACAATGCGCAGATTGTCCTGTCCCTAAGAAAGATAAAACGCTGTGGTGACAGACATTTAGTAAAAATATCTGCTAGCTGAAACTGAGTAGGAACATAGCGAACCACCAGATCTCCGTGAGAAACTCTCTCTCGAACAAAGTGATAATCAATGCTGATGTGCTTGCTCCAGGCATGCTGAATGGGATTAGTGGACAAGTAGGAGGCAGAAACATTGTCACACAATAGCTGTACCGGATCCTGAATCGAGACGCCTAATTCGAACAGAATTGAGCGAATATGTAGTGTATCCTGAACGGTGTAAGCAATAGCTCTATATTCAGCCTCTGTAGAAGACCGGGAGACAGTGGGCTGCTTCTTGGACTTCCATGAGACCAAATTTGGACCCAAGAATACAGCAAAACCAGAGGTAGAACGGCTACTGTCAGGACATCCGGCCCAGTCAGCATCTGAATAAGCCTGCAAAGTAGGAGAAGTAGTGCTGGGCTGGAGAAGCAGGCCGTGAGCAGCTGACCCCTGTAGATACCTGAAAATACGCTTAACAGCCAATAAATGAGTAGTACGGGGTGCATGCATAAACTGAGAGACCAGGTGAACAGCAAATGTAATATCGGGTCGAGTCATAGTCAAATACTGTAGAGCACCTACCATACTTCTGTACTCAGTAGGTTCTGTAAGAAGATCCCCATCAGTGAGAGACAGCTTAGTTCGAGTAGGCAGCGGAGTACGAACCGGTTTAAGAGTGTGGAGATGAAACCGGTTTAATAGATCAGACACATATTTTTGTTGAGACAAAAACAAACCAGAGTGTGTTCGAACTGCCTGGACACCTAGGAAAAAATGTAAATCTCCCAAATCCTTCATGCCAAAACAGCGGCCAAGACATGAGATAAAAGTGGAAATAAAGGAAGGGGAATTACCAGTGATAATGATGTCATCCACATATAAAAGAAGATAAAGAATGTGAGACCCATGGCGGTAAATAAATAGAGAATTATCAGACTTACTACACACAAAACCATGGGTTAATAAGAAACTACTGAACCGGTAAAACCAAGCTCTAGGAGCTTGTTTAAGACCATAGATAGCCTTCCTGAGCCTGCAAACATGATTAGGAAACTGAGGATGAACAAAGCCAGGAGGCTGACGCATATAAACTTCTTCAGTTAGATTGCCATGAAGAAAAGCATTTTTGACATCTAACTGACGAATGGACCACTTATACGAGACAGCAAGAGATAAAACAATACGAACAGTAGTGGGTTTAACAACAGGACTAAAAGTCTCAGAAAAATCCACACCAGCTTGCTGAGTAAATCCCTGTGCAACCAGACGTGCCTTATAGCGCTCAACAGATCCATCAGCATTAAATTTTGTTTTATAAATCCATTTAGACCCAACCACATTTTTACTTATATTAAACGGAACTAAATCCCATGTATGATTATCAATAAGTGCATTAAACTCTTCAGCCATAGCAGCTCTCCATTTAGCATCTTTATTTGCCATTGAAAAACATGAAGGATCGCATCCCGAAATATCTGTTTTGAGAGTAAAAATAGTTTTTGGTTTAAAAATTCCTGCCTTAGCACGAGTTTGCATAGGATGACAATTTCGAGGAGAAGATGCAGGTGGGGAAGGGCTCGGGCTCGGGCTGGAAGAAACAGGGCTGAGGATGTGGTCTAATGGGGTCTGCCGCTGGGAGTCTATGGGTTCGGCAGTGGCAATTGGGGTCTGCTGGTGGTGGTCTGGTGTGCCGCCGCGGGCAGTAGGGCTGATGGCAGTTTGCTGGTGGGGTTCGGGTGTGTTGCCGCCGGCAGTAGTGAGCTGGTGCACCGGGGTGTTCGACTGGTGATCGGAAAGGAGCTGTGGCGGGAAAGTGGTTTGCATTTGCGATGGCAGAAAGGTATGAGAGTAGTGATAATCATGTAAACTCACCGTACTGCCGACGGGCATTGTGGAAGTGTTCCTTTGACGTTTAGAAATTAAATCAGAATAAGGAAAATAATTTTCAAAAAATCGCACATTCCGATTTATATAGATCTTGTCAGTAATAGGATTAAAGCAACGATAACCTTTATATTCAGGGGCATAACCAAGAAAAACACATAAGGTGGATCTAGGAGACAATTTATTGGCAGAAGTGGCATTAAAATTCGGAAAACAGGCACAACCAAACACACGCATAAAAGAGAAGTCAGGAGAGTGGTGGAATAATTTTTCAAAAGGAGAGATGCCATTTAAATTTGGAGTAGGAAGACGATTAATAATAAATGTGGCGGTAAACACAGCATCTACCCAAAAATGAGCAGGCAATTTTGCATCAAGAAGCATAGTGCGAGTTAATTCAAGTAAATGTTTGTGTTTGCGCTCAGCTACGCCATTTTGTTCAGGAGTGTCAGGACATGATTTGCGAAATAAAATACCATTTTTGGTAAAAATATCACGCATAGCATGATTGTCAAATTCACCCCCTCCATCACTTTGAAAAATTTTAATTCTAGCATCAAGTAAATTTTCCACCATGGATTTAAAGTTGTGAAAGTGTCTCACTACTTCACTTTTATGACGCATGGGATAAAGCCACGTAAACCGGGAAAAATCATCAATAAATAAAACATAATATTTAAAGCCACTTGAAGATAGAACAGGAGACTGCCAAACATCAGAATGAATTAAAAACAAAGGAGCAGTAGATTTATGCCATACTTCTTGAAAAGGTAATCGTTGTGATTTTCCTAACCGACAAGAAATACAATCATGAGAAAAATTAGAAGTACTAAGAACACTGCCAGATTTTTTTAATCTATCTAAGATACGACTTCCACAATGGCCCAAATGACGATGCCAAATTGGTCCGGGAGCAGCTTGTGAACTGAGAGCAACTGGGGAGGAATGAGTGATAGGGATAGGATAAACACCGCCATTACTAGAAGCTTGGAGGAGCACCTTCCCCGAAATTGTGTCCTTAACACAGATAGAATTTTTATCAAAAATCACAAAACAATTATTATCGGCACACAATCGTTGGATGGAGAGAAGATTATATTTAAGGTTAGGCACATGAAAAACCGATTTTAAATGGAGAGGCCTAGGCTTAGTAGCTAGATGCAAATTACCAGTAGTCATAACAGGAAGATTAGATCCATTAGCAACTGTAATTTTTAGTGGTCCAGAATAAATAGATTTATTATTCAAAATACCTTCATTTGGAGTCATGTGAGCGGAAGCACCGGAATCGGGATACCAAACGGCTGGTGTGGCTTCACCAGTAGATACCGCTAAGGCTGGAGCCTGAGTTTGAACAAAACGAGACGGACATGCTACAGCTGAATGACCTGGGGAGTGACAGATTTGACAAACAACAGGTGGAGGGACTGAACCAAAACTATTCTCAAAAGAGGAAGATCCTGCAGAGGCATAGTTAGTACAAAAAGTATAGAGAGCAGGAGTATTAAACGATGACTCAACTGTATTACAAAAAACTGTACCAGGTCCCCAATTTGGTGGTTGATTTGTCCCTCTAGAATGTGCTGCCGGCGGATAGTGTTGCTGTCCGGGACCGAAGTACGGCTGGGGCTGCCCGTACTGCTGCTGCGGCTGGTAGCGGCCACGGCCACGCCCTCTGCCGCGTCCTCGCCGGCCACCACGCCCGCCTCGGCCGGGCGGCTGTTGCGGATTGTCACTGGAGGATGCTGCACGACCTCGGCCAGACTGCTGGGATTGATGATCACCGGGTGGAAGTGCAGCGAACGCCGGGGCCGAGAGTGATGGTTCCAAGGACTGTTGGTAGCGTCAGCGTGCTTCTTGATGAACCAGCTTTGTGCCTAATTTGTCGAAAGTGAGACCTTCAGGAAACAAGGTAAGGGGACCCACTAGTGATTCATAACCCGACCCTAAGCCTAAAAGAGTATATTGAATAAGATCAGCATTGGAAACCGGGGAATTGATGGAGGCTAAATTGTCAGCAATAGTTTGAATGCCACGGACATATTCTTCCATGGACTGATTCTCCTTTTTCTTGGTGTTAGATAACATCTGTTTTAACTCCATGGATCGTGCCAGGCTGGCAGCCATAAACCGAGACTCCAAACGTTGCCAGATTGCAAAAGAATTTTTCAAAGTGTGAACCTCCATCAAAATTTCCCTAGATAGGGTAGCAAAAAGCCAAGCACGAACAGTTTGGTCCAATTTCAACCAATGATAATATTCAGGATTAATAGATTGAGCCTGATATAAATCATAGGTGTATAGAGGCGGAGCAGGAAGGGATCCATCAAGAATGCCCAAAACACCATTAGCCACCAAAAAAGATTCGAACTGAGTACGCCATGGCAAATAATCCTCTACTTTGAGCAATTTTGAGGTCACGATTTGTGTAATTGAGGCCCCAAACGTCATACCTTGAGCCAAAGTAGCAAACGAAACAGGTAATGTGTTGGCTAAGGGGCTGCGGCCGATTGTCCCTGAATTTGGCGGCAAGAGAAGCCCCGGGCTGCCGGAAAGAGTCGGACCAGCAAACCGGGCAGCGGCGGCCGCACTTGACTCTCCTTGTGAGTCAGCCGGAAGCAGCGTCGGCATGGTGTGGGACGGTGGAGTCGGAGTCCACGTGAAGATCGGCGGAATCCAGGCGGAGCTCAGCGACGTTGGCAGCACGTCATCGGAGATGAAGCTTGCAGACGGCGGCTCGGACGCTTCTGTGTGTTGTCCCGCGCTCATCGGCGGCTGCTCGCTCGTCGTTGATGAGTTGACGGCGGCAGCCGGCTCAGTGGCGGCGGCGGACACTACCGGGGAGGCCATTGGAACGAAAAAAAATTTAGACTGTCTAAAACCCTAGAGCTCTTGATACCATGTGAGAATAATGGAAAGGCTTACCAATGTGGTAGCCCTAGGTGTCATATATATAATAAAATATGTCCCGAATACATTAGGAAACCTAATAAATATGGAAACCTAATTAATGGTATTAATTACACTATTATTTTATACGCGCGTTGTGCAGTTTGGTGAATGCCCAATATTATGTATATGAAATATACTTTTATGGAATTCACACTATGGAATTCAAATTACACACAAAAAGGGCAAAAATAAAGACACATGTAATATGTTTACATGTAGCACGTGTGTCGCCCATGGCATAAGGGGCATGATGACTTGACGTGATCCTCAACAAAAGTCTCTCATATACTGAACACAAACACACACAATGAATGAGTTCTAATACAAAGAGATCTTACCATGAAAAGTGAGAAGTGATGTAAGTCGTGATCACTTTAAAATGGACAAAATAGATTAAAAATCATAGTAACAAAATGTTAAACATAAATGTGCAATGCTAAATACTACGTAGTAAAAGTGCACATGCGATATGTAAGGTTGCACATTCACCTAGTTAAAAAATATCACAAAATAATTTCTATAATTGTCATTTAATTTTGAAAAGTGATGCATTTTTGTGTTACTCAAATGCGCCTTTTCTCCATATAAATGCACATTTTCACTCATTTTGATTTGCTAATTAGTTCGGGAGAAAACATATGAACAATTGTGGCTCATGGAAAGTAAAAAAGATCTACTAAAAATCGTAAAGATGTGATGAAAATTTTGATAAATAAGGATGTTTTCACAGGGACTGATTGTCGTCCCGGACCATTCCAAAATAGACCAGACCAAATTTTAAAGATCAATACAAACTGAAACAGATTAGACCATACCGGATCGGACTTTGATAGTTATAAATTAAACACATATAGGCCAGACATCACCTGATCAGACCAGACAAAACCATACTCAAATAGACTGAATTGTACCAAATCAAACCCAATCAGGTCAAAAAATTACAATCCCATTAAAAACTGTGAATAGCTTAAAAAGGATCTAAGTTTATGGGAATAGTTTAAAATCCACTATCAGTCAAAAATATTACTATGTAGTATATACTAAGAGCATGTTTAGTATGCATAAGTCTCTACATTCTAGCTTATGTATTATCTAAAAACATTAAGTAGCATTTGAGAAAAGACTTTAGCTTTTAGCATTAATTAGTCAGAACAACTTTTATACCCAACATAACTAAATCAAGTAGTAAGTTTTTTATTAAATAGCTAACGACTTCTTCTTTTAAAAAATATTTTGAATCATTAAAGCTTAACAATTATTGAAAAAATTTAAAAAGTATCGTTTTAGCTAGTTGTGCCAAACATACTTACATACGTATAGAATCCACTCCCATCTGGGCTTTGTAAAATAATAATGGTGTTTGCAGCACCATATATGTTTGGGGATGAGACCTGGCGAAATTCCCAAATGATAATATATTCTTTTTATTGGAAATGCAAAAAGGTAAAAGACTGTTTATTAAAAATTAAAATAAATATTATAGTCCACATTAAACTGACTAAAGAGTTAAAAAGCTCAAGGGAACGGAAATGATCGAGGATTCCTTCTTGGCTTAACCGCAAGCAACGCTATGTAAACGGAACAAGAGGATTACAAAAGTCAATCATTAAAATCGTACAACTTATTTTTCATATTGAACAAATTGTTATTGCTTCTTTATTACACCAATATTTTTTTCATTCCTAATACAACCTTATCATCATCGGTGCTTATAGTTTTTTAAAATACATTCAACTCTATGTCGTATTAAATTTATCATACGACATCAGTGTTTTGCAAAAAAAATTTACTCATACATCATCGTATTCAAAATGTTTAAATGATTTGAATACGACATTGGATGATCTCATTTCGAATTGCATGCAATGGGTTCCCTATGCAAAATTACACAATTCTCGTTCAAGACTCAAGTCCAAAATATGAATAGAAAACAACATACAAGTCAATGTGACTCAATAGACATCCTATAGATGTCGTATGGATACATTCTCGGATATGGGCTATTGCCCATGTTATTCAATCCTGTGTAATACACAATTCTCATCCGATGTTCTTGTCGGACTATCTTAACGGAAGTGTGAATTAACGAGTAATGTGGCATATATAGATACGTTAATGTCGTATACTGTATAGGGAACCCATTGAAGTGTCCACAATTAAGTATACTCTATCATTGAACTGACTCAAGGATAATATTATGACTCTTCCGTAAGATGGCTTGTGTCGATTAGTATGTCAATTCTCGTGTTTTTGAATATCCAATCTCGGTTCAATTGCAATGTAACTAAACCGTGGATTTCAAAATCTTGGAAATCCATATTTGAAGACATTGAACCCTATTTTGAGTTAATACCGTTCAATGTCTCCATGGTTAATTCAACATTACTATTGAAGTACAAATACAAGCCTGAGTGCATTGAGTTTTTTACGATGACTTGAGTGATTAACACAAGAGTATTGTATACTCTTAAGCCCTGATTATTAGCATCGTAGTCACTTAAATACATACGTTTATGGTCATAATATACAAAACTTTGAAAATCGTGTTCAAATGGTTACATAGTTAAGTATTTTAACACAAACTGATCCATTAATCTTGTATTCCCTATATTCATATCGGGATATTACCCGAAATAGGACTAAAAAGGTTTCAAAATTCCAAAATAGGACTGCCATGTTTTTATTCCCAAAATAGGACTAATTACTCTCATGTTTTGGCAGTACCAGACTTCAAACATGGCAGTATATTCCAAACTTGGCAGTAATTGCTCCTATTTTGGGAATAAAAAACATGGCAGTCCTATTTTGGAATTTTCAAACTGTTTTAGTCCTATTTCGGGAACTTTCCCATTCATATCCAATTGGTTTTCAATCATTGTACTTAATCGTATGATATAGTATAATGGGCTCCAACTATGTAGACTATATATCCTGATCACTCATTCGTAATTGGGTTATAAATAATCTCGAAGTAATAGACCTAAATAGGACTAAAATAATAAGAAAGTTCCAAAGTAAGACTTCTTGTTAATTTATTACCCAAATAGGAGTTATTATTTGACTGGCCGTTTCTTATTCCAAATATACCCCTCCTGCTAGCTTTAACTTTAATTAATTTCCTCCTCCCGTAGATATTTCTTGAACGGCCCGCCTCTCACTCTTACCTCTCATTAATTTTCTCTCCATTATTAGACCTTCTCTCCCCAACTTTTCTCCTCCCAGCACACATCCATCAAATCTCATCTTCAATTCATGATTTCAACTTCAATTTCTCCGATCCATCTCCACTACTCTAACAAAGCAAGGTTTGGTTGGACTCATTTTTTCTCCTCAACTCAGACCATCGGCGGGCAACGACGACTATGGTAAGTAAAATTTGATATTCTCCTCCTCCCCCTTCTCTTTCCCTTCTCCCTTCTTTTGCTTTGCTCCGAGACAGAGCCTCGATCGATCTATTTCTTTTTTTTTTCAACTTCAACCTGCTAATTTGTAATGACTTTACCAATTTCTAATTAATTTGTGCTTTACTTCCTTTTCCTTTTCCAGATCCAAATTTTTTTGAAAAAGAGATACGAATTTAATTTATCAACAGATTTTCTTATTTCTTCTCTTGTTTATTCTTTCAATTTTTCTTTCACCCTTTGTTCTTTTTTATTTTATCTTTTATAATAAGATAATATTTTTATGGCATTAAAGTGAAAATATTTAAGTGAAAATGCGTTTTACTTTGCAATCAGCCCTAACTCTTCAAATTAATTTTATGGCAATAGATAATTTATTTATGGCAATAAACATTTTATTTATGGCAATAAATAACTTATTTATGGCAATAAATATTTTATTTCATTCGATCAAATTTTTGTAACTCTTCAAATTAATTTTATTATTTAAATGTAAATTGCCATAACCGTTAGTTTTTTATGGCATTAAAGTGAAAATATTACTTTGCAAAAATAATATAAATAATGCCATATTTTTCTGTTTTTCTACATGACAATATTACTTTTGACACTTAATGCCATTTTATGGCACTAAATACTTACACATTGCAAAAACAATGCTACTAATGCCATGTGTTTCTTATATAAAATGTCATTTTTGCACATAGTTCCATTTGTTTGGAACTAAGTTCGTAGAGATGCCAATATTACTACCTTGCAAACCCAACATTTATTTATGCCATAAAAATGTCTAAATGACACTAACATTCATATCCCCTGTTTTAATATAAATCCCATAAAAACATTATTCAAATTGTGAGATGATATTTTGAAGCACTTTTTCCAGAACTGGTGGTGACGCTAGAAGATATGTAGTGCTGGAACTCTGGAAGAGGAGGCAGCAGCACATGATTTGACGGCAATGATGGAGACGGCGTCATCAATGATCGGAAGCAACACAGGTGATTGGCGGAGGAGGCATCTGTGGCGGTAGGGTGGAAATTATGGCGGCGGCTGGAGACTAACGGCGGCGTCCGGAGACTAATGGCAGCGGCCGCCGACGTCCACCGGCGAATGGCGGTGACAAATAGTGAAGATCCCAAGTGATCGATGTCTGTTGCGACTTGTGGCTAATGTGGGCGCGAGGGATGTTATGTTGTGGTTTCAGCTTATGTTTGTACTCCCTCCGTCCCTTATAACTTTGCCAACTTTCCTTTTTTGGTTGTCCCAAAAACTTTGCCACTTTCCATTTTAATCAATCAATTTGTGGCTCATGTTATTTCTCTCTCCTCTGCACAAATCTCTACCACACAGTTTTTACTTTATTATTCTACGTGCCGGTCAAACATGGCAAACCTTTAAGGGACGGAGGTAGTATTATACTTCGTATTTATATTAAATTATTCAGATAAATTCATTAAGGGTACTTTAGTCAACTCATTCCTTTTTACTCCTATAGAACTATACGGACGGTTGAACTCCTAGATTTGCACTTTTGTATTATTTTACTCCTAATCAGGGAATTAACTCATAATCTCGTAGTATTCATAGCATATCCGAGTCACAATAAGCCTGAAAAACTTGTATGTTGTGTATTTTTAATTATGATCTTACTCGAGTTGCAATCCGAAAACACTTTTTTTCTAGTTCACTTGTATATATACTTATCCACGAAAAGTAACTCCAGAGAATTAGTGAGAATAGAAAATAAGTCGGATGAATTTGCATAGGAATATAACAATCTAATGCTTAATATTTGACTCACATCGGATGAATTATGGACTGTATGTTATGATATCAGTGTTCGTGACTCGAAATGTATTCAGAATTGTATACAAGACTTGTGTCGTATACTTGTAATGGGATGATATGCATTCTTCGTAGGGTTCCTATGCAAAAGTATATGAATAGACTTGAGTCGTGAATACATTTCGACCAGAAAAATTGTGTTAAGCCAATCTTAAAAAACATTGTCGGTTGCTACTTAGAATACATCGGATGATTGTGAAGATTTGAGTCATTGAGTTAAATTTAATCGAAATTTAAATTTGCAATCCAACTAAATCATACTATATTTAAAATATGTTATAAAGAATTGTGAAAATTTAGAGATTCGTGAGATATATTATATGCCGTGTACAGTCTTAACTGGTTGATCAGTTAAGACTCGGATAAGACTTGTATCATACCACTATTTAAAACAATGGGTTCAACTGAATCACCCGTATTACACTAGTATATTCATACATGTTTAGTTGACGATAATTTGAGCCATCGTGGATATTCCCATACTTACTATGTACTAGTATTATATGATCATCGTATAACAGGATGATCATAACTTGGAATTTGTTCAGTGTTATCAAAATATCCTAACATTCAATTTATCAACCCTCATACATTGCCGTATATATGACTCCATAATTTGACCGATTTTAATGTACGTGGGTTGACCCTTATATTCGGGTTGTCTATCGACCCGCTTTTGGTGTATTTGAGATATTGTCAGGCACATAGAAGTGTATACCGAGATCTTTATCTTAGAGACAATTAGTGGAGTTTTATACCATGAGTGTATTATTTACATCCTATTAAATAATACCATCTTAATTATCACAAAATGATAGACATTGAACTATAACAAGTATAATTATTTACGAAACATACATTGTCACCTCATACGATGTATGAGGTGGCAATGTCCGATATGTTAACATTTGAATTCACTATCCAAATGTTAAACTTCAGGGATGTTCACGAAGACTTGTGAACTAGATCATGCGACATCAACTGCGAGATATTATTTCCCTGAAGTAATAATCCATACTTCTTTTCGAAGTAGCATTGTATTCAACCCAATAGATCGTCAGTGCAATACTTGTCACATCATACGGGTGACGTAAGTCAATTACTAAATATTACTAATTCACTCAAGTGCATTAGGATGGGTTGATGTTAGCAATCTCCCGATTACTAAAACACTGTACTGGAGAGTGTTTTGAAACTAGCATAAATGAATATGTATACAATTCTAACCCTAATTAGATCTATACAAGTAAATTACAGTCTTGTTCACTTTAACATTGGCGAGTGTTTCTATACCATCACGATTAATCGTGACAATATATAAACACTAATGTCCTTGTCCCTACTCATATAATGGCTCAATCGTATACATATGTTAATCATGTCATATTCAGTATTACACGATGGATTATAACACTATAATCATACTTAAATTGTTATCATATACGGAGCACATAATTATATAATCCATACTATCAAGTTAAATGATATTTATACACACCATTTAATTACGTAAGTATGAGGATACATTTAGGAGTCACGATATAGTAATTATTACTATATCAATATTTAACATATTCAAAATTTAAGTCAATCTTCGTGACTCGATTGATTTAGTAAGCCTTAAAACACTGAAGACTTGTATGTTTTTTCTATTCATAATTTGGACTTGAGTCGTGAAAGAGAATTGTGTATTTTTGCATAAGGAACCCATTGCAACTCTAAATGAGATCATCCGATGTCGCATTCAAAATTTAAGTCAATCTTCGTGACTCGGTTGATTTAGTAAGCATGAGAAACACTGAAGACTTGTATGTTGTTTTCTATTCATATTTTGGACTTGAGTCGTGAACGAGAATTGTGTATTTTTGTATAAGGAACCCATTGCAACTCTAAATGAGATTATACGATGTTGTATTCAAAATTTAAGTCAATCTTCGTGACTCGATTGATTTAGTAAGCCTGAAAAACACTGGAGACTTGTATGTTTTTTTCTATTCATATTTTGGACTTGAGTCGTGAACGAGAATTGTGTATTTTTGGATAGGGAACCCATTGCAGCTCGAAATGAGATCATACGATATCGTATTCAAAATTTAAGTCAATCTTCGTGACTCGGTTGATTTAGTAAGCCTGAAAGCACTGAAGATTTGTATGTTTTTTTCTATTCTATTCATAATTTGGACTTGAGTCTTGAAAAAGAATTGTGTATTTTTGCATGGGAACCTCGGAAAATACTTTGTATATAGCATTGTATATAGGAATCAAAAAAAATTTGCAATCGACTCAGACTTCATAGACTTCCCTATGAAGTCTGCAACGTTAATCGCAATGGGAACGAACCCATTGCATACATCAAGTCACTGAAGACAAACTATGATTTTCTTCAGGCTCGAGACTTAAGACCGTCTTCTATGTAAGCCTGTCATATCTCGGTTCAAAATGAACAAGCTAAGGCTACTAATTCACTGAGGATTGTGTATTTTTGCATAGGGGACCCATTGCAATTCGAAATGAGATCATACGAAAATACTAAATCACGAAGATTGACTTAAATTTTGAATACGACATCGGATGATCTCATTTGATGCAAATATTTTGAAATGTGTCCCTATTGAACATGTCTATAGATTAAGTGATGGGTAAATCACAAATTGTCAATAAATACCGAATATTGTGAACTCACGTCATAATTGACTTACCATTATGACGTGAGTTCTTTTTTGTACCGGGTAACTGAAATTTAGTTATCCAGTATAAAAAAACACTGGATAACTAAATGTTTAATTTGTCTTAGCATGCAATCTGTTGATAACACAATACTTTCCGAAATGAGACTTCTATTCATTGTCATGATGTCTTCTTAAACTATTGTGAGTTTATGAGAATTGCTACGATCAATAAACACTGTGACCCAAGGTCACAGTGTTTAGGGGTGCTATAATATCCAAGTTGTAGAGAATATATACAGAGATGTAGTCATACAACATCCATTATTTACATGATAGTGAGATCTTCCATAGTATCTCTCATAATGCCAACATAAAAGAGTATTACATGATATAATACATATATTATTTCAAAATGGCTTGTAATTATTACTGGATAGATACAATAGGGGTTGCAATTGTAGATATCTCAAGTTAATACTCTCTATTTTGTGAGTTGTATACAGTATGGGCATTAATTGTTTATTAACAGTTATCCCGACTCAAGTCCACAATTCCACTCGGTTACATATACTATAAAAAGACATATTACGGTTAACGAATACCCATTGTAATTATTACAATAAGCATTGATATTGTAACATATATGAACAATATATGTAATCTCATATATCATATCTATTCGTGATATGCACTGAACAATTTAGCATATGTTCAATGACCATAGTACATCATATGTCTTCCCCTACATGTCTTACCATAATTTGTATGAAATTAACACTCCATTTTACGAGAATTTAGTTAAACTCATCCACAAATGTATCCCATTCGATCAATGGGATGATTTCGAATTCATCCCTTTAGTTCAGTGAGTATCATAAATTGTATCATGTATTAACAATAAATACACATGGTATTCATTACGAATACCCACAAGTCCCAAGTACAGTATCATGTTATTTCGTATGATCCTCAATAGTTATGACTCGTATATTGTGACACTCCAAATATTTGAAATAAAATAAATAAATTTATCAGTCAGATAAAATGTTACGAAAGTGACAGCCCAATAGTTAAGTGAAACAGATAAAATTTTAACATCGATGACATTTTTAATCAGATAAAAGTGCTTCAATAATAAAAGTGACATTATAACAATTGTAATTCAAAAGTATCGATTAAAGTGTACAAAAATATACTAAATACCACAAAAATTAACAATGTCAAATGTTGACTTTTATAAGTTGATAATGATATAAACTCAAACCCATACATACGGATTTCACCTAAGCATTCACATAACAGAATAGAATAATATGCAAATGTATGCACAATAATGAGTAAGTTGTTATAATATGGAAGGAAATAAGCAAAAGATCAGGGAGAGAAAGTATAGCCTGAATACTTAGTGAGAAAGATGTTATTAGAAGTGTGATAATGGTGTTTAAGAAGTGTATTAATTACAATGAGAATGACTCCTATTTATAGGAGAAAGTGTGAGCTCAATGAGATTAGGAGATCATTGTGAGCCACACATTTATCACCTTGAAATCATAATTATGATTTCCTAATTATTTATGTAATGGTGATAATAATTCCTAATCAGGAATAGTTAGAAGATGACTAATTCAATAATATTTCAACACGCCCCCTTGAATGGTCATCTTCTAATTATTCTGGGGTATTAGTTTCATAGGATTATAATGTACTGTCTCGTTAAAAACCTTGTCAGGAAAAAACCCAGTGAAAAAAAAATCCTGACGAAGGGAAAAAGAGTGCAGTGCATTATATTACTCCCCCTCAATTTAACATATATCTCGAAGACGATACATTCCAATTTTGTGGACAAGTTCTTCGAATTTCTTCGGTTCCAATGACTTTGTGAATAAATCAGCAGGATTGTCATAGGACTTGATTTGTTTGACATCAACCGTTCCTTGTTTCTCAAAATCATGTGTGGAGAAAAGTGTTGGTGTTGTACGCTTTGTTCTCTCCCCTTTGATGTAACGTTCTTTGACCTGCGCTATATCTGGCTAACAAATTTATAGGAAAAGCTAGAAATATCTAGTCAAGTATTTTATTAGCCAAATACATTAATGCTTCAAATATCTAGCATTCAAATATATTATTTTACGACCAATGTTTTATTCATCACATTCACAAGGTCGGAAAAAATCATCATTCATATTGAGAGATCGAAACATTATTGAAAAATTGAGCGGGTGTGGTTTATTCATGTAAAACCGCTTCAAAAGTTTCTTGGTATATTTTGATTGATGAATAAAAATACCATTTCTCAAATGTTTAATTTGAATGACGAGACAAAATTTTGTCCTCCGAATACCTTTCATTTCAAATTCTTTCATGAGATATTTTGCAGTATTTTCAATTTCAGTGGGAGTTTCAATAATGATTAATTAATCAACATATACTGCAATCATGGCGAATCCTGATTCGGATCGCTGAATGAAAACACATGGACTAATAGGATCATTTGTATATCCTTCTTTAATCAAATATTCACTGAGACGGTTATACGACATGCGTTTAGATTGTTTTAATCCATATAATGACTTTTGCAATTTTATGGAAAATAAATCTCGAGATTTCGAGCTATAAGCATCAGGTATTTTAAAGCCTCCAGGAATTCTCATATACATATGTCTGTGTCGAGTGAAGCGTATTAAATATGCGGTCACTACATCCATTAGGCGCATTTGCAGCCTTTCAAAAACAGACATGCCAATTAAAAATCTTAAAAGTTGTAGCATCAACTACTGGAGAATACGTCTCATCATAATCGATTCCTGGCATTTGAGAAAAACCTTGGGCAACAAGTCGGGCTTTGTATCTAACGATTTCATTTTTCTCGTTGCGTTTACGCACCAAAACCCATTTAAAACCGACAGGTTTTACGCCTTTTGGCGTATGGACAATTGGTCCAAAAACATTACGCTTTTCTAGCGATTTTAATTCTACCTGAATTGCTTCATTCCATTTTGGCCAATCATTTCTACGACGACATTCGTCAATAGATTTAGGCTCATTGTCATCGTGTTCATTCATTATATCTGTGGCGATGGCATATGAAAATATATCATTAACATCAATATCATTTCTATTCCATTGTATTCCATTAGAAACGTAATTAATTGAAATTTCAAAATTATCGACGTTTCTATCTTTATCTGGAATATTTACCTCTTCGAAGGTGATTGGATCCTCTTTTGAGGTATCATTATTGTTGATGTTATCTTCAAGGCCGATATTTTCAAAATGTTCATTTTCTTCTTGAGAAGGTTGAACTTCTTTGGCATCACAAACTACAATTTGCTGTTTAAATTTTCTTGGTTTCAAATCTCTTGAACCAAGTGGTCTACCACGTTTTTTACGTATCATAGATTCATTAGCAAGTGTTCTTTCGCTAATCTCCGCAGGAATTTCTATTCGAGAAGGAGCATTCATAGCTGGAACATGTGACTTTGTCACTTTCTTTGAGTCTGTGAAAGCATCAGGCAATTGGTTTGCAACATTTTGTAAATGAATAATCTTTTGAATTTCTTGTTCACAAGCATTTGTGCGAGAATCAAGAAAAGATAAATTTGTTGCATTCCAAGTAATATCTTTCGTACGTGGGTCCATTTCTTTAATATCTCCCCCTAAGGCTGGGAATACTGTCTCATCAAAATGACAGTCATCGAACCGCGCGGTGAATAAGTCACCGGTCATAGGTTCTAGATAATTAATAATTGAGGGTGATTTAAAACCAACATAAATTCTCAGCCTTCTTTGAGGACCCATTTTAGTACGACAAGGTGGAGCAATTGGTACATACACAGAACAACCAAATATTTTTAGGTGTGATATGTTTGGTTCTTTACCAGATATTAATTATAACGGGGAAAATTTATGATATGCCGTTGGCCTAAGCCGAATTAAATTTGCAGCATGCATTATAGCATATCCCCATGCAGATGATGGTAATCTGGATTTCATCAATAATGGTCTAGCAATTAATTGTAATCGCTTAATTAAGGATTCAGCAAGACCATTTTGTGTATGTACATGTGGAACTGGAAGTTCCACATCAATCCCAATTGACATGCAATAGTCATTAAAAGATTGGGAAGTGAATTCTCCTGCATTATCAAGTCGGATTTTCTTTATCGAATAATCCGAAAATTGTGATCTCAAACGAATAATTTGAGCAAGGAGATTTGCAAATGCAAAATTTCTAGTTGATAAAAGACTGACATGTGACCAACGTGTTGATGCATCAATGAGCACCATAAAATATCGAAACGGTCCACACGGAGGGGTAATTGACCCACAAATATCTCCTTGAATCTTTTCTAACAATGCAGGAGATTCAACTCCAATTTTGTATAAAGATGGCCTGATAATTAATTTGCCAAGAGAATAGGCAGTGCACGAAATCACTTGATTGTGGAATCTTGACATTAGTTAATGAATGCCCAAGTGAATTTTCAATAATTTTGTGCATCATAGTGCTGCCGGGATGACCTAAACGGTCATGCCACAAGATAAAAGAATTGTGGTCATAAATTTTAGATACCACATTTATCTCAATTGGACTGATATATGTATAATACAGTCCCGAGGAATATGCTGGCATTTTATCAGAAATATATTATTGCCAGATCTATTTGTCGTTAGACATAAATATTTCTTTTGATTTTCAGACATGGTTTCAATATGAAAACCATTTAGACGCATATCTTTAAAACTCAAAAGATTTCTCCGTGATATACTGGAGTATAAAGCGTCTTTAATTATTAATTTTGTCCCTTTTGGGAGAATCACACAGGCTATTCTAAAACCTTCGATGAGTTTAGCAACACATGAGATTGTATTGACATTAGCATCAACTAATGTCATATGAGAAAAATAATCTCTATGTCTCAAAATGGTGTGCGTTGTGGTGCTGTCTATTAGACATTGTTCTAAACCACTTGGAGAAATTTCAGTTACCATATGAGAAATTTCAGTTATCTTCTAATCCAATTATTTTGTAGGGTTGATAAAAAATACATGCAATTTCTTTTTCTTTCTCTTGCATTATTATTAACTTTAATTTATAACCAACCAATAATGTATGCACTTTGAGCAGGTGAGCGGCGTGAGCCCACGTCAGACAATGCCAAAAAAATGAAAGAAAAAGTCACATGCAATACATACAACTATGAGTTTTTTCTGGAAGAAGGGTATTTTATAATCTTATTTCCCAAAGTAGGGTAGTTTCAAACTTATTTCCCAAATAAGGGTATTTTGTCCTTGTCATCATGCCATGTCAGCACACATCATTCACCTGCCATATCATAATCCATGTCATTGCATACATATATACTCCGTAATATATAAAATGATAAAAAAGTTGAGGCTTGGGGATGGAACCCTCGTCTGCATTTAAAATTCAGAACCCTAGACCACTGCACCGCAGGGGTATCTTGTGACCATCATAATTTTAAAATAGATTTAATTGGTATTGTGAGCATCTTTAATTAAAACATACGTTTTTTTACAGATAATAAAAACATACGTTGATGCGGTGCTATAGTGATTTTGGGTGACTTTTATTATTAATTTAATGTGATACATTTTGTGAGAGTTGATTGTTATTATTATGTAGTACCTTTTCTTACATTTTTGTTTGTGAGTTTCTAATATTTTTATGTTGGGTAATCATATATATAACACTTATCTATATAAAATTATTTCCACTTTTGGTCCTACGAGTTTTATGTCATTTCAACATTTAGTTCACGTCTTTCAGTTTGTCCACTTTCGGTACATGACTAATGTTTCTCGACCATTTATTGTCCTTCTCCGGCGATTTTAACCACCAGAATTGTTGTCGGAAGTACCATGTATGAGTGAAAACACAATACGCATGTACCAAAAGTGGTCAAAGTCAAAGACGTGAATCAAATGTGGAAATGACATAAAACTCATACGACCAAAACTGGAATTAATTCTATCTATATATGAAGTGTTATACTCCGTATATTTACAGTATATAACGGTTAATATTAAGTTGTCATAAAAAATTATATTTAAGCTCAGAAAAGTTTAATACTTTTATGAAGTTGAGAAAATATTAGATAAGTAACTATTAATTCTAATTCTATCAGATGACTTTTATGAAGTAAATATTAGATGAGTAAATATTAGAAAAGTTTAATACTTTTATGAAGATTAGAAATTTTAAGATAACAGTTAATATTAATTATATCTATCATATTGGATAAATAACTATTATTTTATTATTATTATTATTATTAGGAGAAAATAATTTAAATAACCCAAACTTTGAGGAGATGTGAGATAAGTATCCAAAATTGCACATGTAATAAATATTTTCCAAACTTGATAAAATAATTATATTAGCACCATGATCACATATTTCTCACAAATATAATTTTAGTGTTAAGTACATAATTTAAAATACAACATTTATTATTATTTCACAAATGAAATTTTATAATGTTAACTACATTCTAATAAAACTAATTGTTTTAAATTTTGTAACTATTCCAATAAATTTGTATTTGTAAAAAATATATATAATCATGGTGTAAAAACAATTTTTTATATAAAATTCGGGTGTATATACAGAGTATTACATATGCAAGTTTGGGATACTTAACTTACAATTCGTTAAAGTTTAGAGTATTTAAATCATTTTCCCCTTGTTATCATTATTAGTGCATTATTAGTTACACGTCACTGGCACAATAGGAATACAATGCCACAATATGAATACAAATAGGATAAAAATACGAAATATATCAACTTGTAGCAGTAGTGTAATGGTGTGTTTTTGTAATTACAATGAATATAATGGGTGTAGGTTCGAATCCAAAAACTCTCAATTTTTATAATTTTATATGAAAGGTGTATGCGATGACATGGACCAATGATGGGTGTGTAAAGACATGGAAATGGGAATTTAAGGCCATGTGTTGACATGGCACGATGACATGGACAAAATACCCTTATTTGGGAAATAAGTTTGAAACTACCCTATTTTGGGAAATAAGATTAGAAAATACCCCTCCCCGGGAAAAAACTCATACAACTATAGTTCACATTTATAGATTATTACAGTTTTCTTTTTTTCTTTAATGCATTAAATGTAGTTATGGTACTCTCATGGATATGTCGGTATGAGAGGTATGAGTTTGTCAGAACATTATCATCTCATTTATTTCACCTGAATTTTATAGAGTAATCGTTTATTATCGATTACATATGAAGGGATCAGAGTCATAAGACTCGTGAATTGAATGTGGTCACGCTAGCTTATATACTCCGTAAGAAATATATCAGTTGCTTCTTCTATATATTTTCGTGCCTTGTTGGCAGTTCTCTTCTTATTACATCATTCTCATTTTCAGAGGCACAGTTGATCCATGTGTTCCTCTAGCTAGTCTTCTATCATGTATGACATGATTAGTGTATGGAAGCAGCTTAGATGTAGTACTATTCTACTACTCTTCTAAAGTTTGAATCGGAAGAGGTTTTATACGGAGTATATTCATACGTTTGAAGAAGAAAAACTACACTACTTGAAAAGTTATGTAGTAATCTCAATTCATCGTATTTTAATTTCTATTCTTTATTTCTGCTTTTAGTTCGATTTTTATACAATAGTGGAAGATTTACGGAGTATTTTAGAAGCTCCATCAAGAAAAAATTTCCGAGGTTCGTAAAGCACAACGGTTTATTCAAGAAGAGCAGGCCGGTTTCGTATTAGTGAGTTCTCTCCTTATATATACTTTCATAGTTTCATGTTTATGGTTTATCTATGGTTATACCTATAAACATCTTATTATCATATACGAAGTATATAGATCCATATTCATATTATATACTCCGTATATACATATATAAGTGAGAATTAGTGATGTAAATTCATATGGAAATAAAAGTTCAGATTTTAATAAAGGAGCAGTATAATTAAAGATATATAATACTACGTATAAAGATATGTTTATCCTTTTCCCTTCATCGTATTTTTTTTTTTTAGATAAAATATACTACATATCTATTAGTATAATTTTCTGATATGGAGGATCCCAATTCTTGGGCAACCATAGAGTATACTTTTTATAGTTTTGAATATATTCAATTATGTTCATACTTCTCAACCTCTGATTTTCTTTTCAGATGAATTATAAATTCCTGAAAATATATACCTGCTGGGAAGATGATGATTTCGAGGATGTGGAGCAAATTCGTGCTGATAACGTGTTATAATATGGAAGGAAATAAGCAAAAGATCAGGGAGAGAAAGTATAGCCTGAATACTTAGTGAGAAAGATGTTATTAGAAGTGTGATAATGGTGTTTAAGAAGTGTATTAATTACAATGAGGATGACTCCTATTTATAGGAGAAAGTGTGAGCTCAATGAGATTAGGAGATCATTGTGAGCCACACATTTATCACCTTGAAATCATAATTATGATTTCCTAATTATTTATGTAATGGTGATAATAATTCCTAATCAGGAATAGTTAGAAGATGACTAATTCAATAATATTTCAACATAAGTGATAATGTAGCAATAATATGGGAGAAGTATGCAAAGGAAATAAATGCACATGATCGGATGAGGCCAAAAGTACACAAGTGTAATTAGCTAAGCATACACATCTCCAGTTACAAATTCACATGGGTATGAACCGTATTATCGGATAAGTTTAATCAAAACTGTCGGTGCAATGTACTCGATTTTTTTTAAACAATAATTGATTTCTGAAAGGATAAAAAAACAATAATTGATTTCTAATCAAAACGTAGCTTCCGACTCCTATATATACATGCGTCATGCGTGACATGCGTCATATACTCTTAGACCTGCAAAGAAAACAAAAACAAAAACAAACCCGAGAACCACGATTTACTACCTCCGTCAAGAGAGAGAAGAGAGTGTGGGTGTGAGTCGGCAGTCGCAAGAAAGAGAGGAAGTTCGCCGGAGAAAGGACCTCGCCGCATCGCCGCTCCATTTTCGGAGAAGAAGACCCAATTGTATGCCGGGCTGATTCACGACGGATGAAGAGGAGAAGCCGGAGTGCCGCTGCAAAACTGACACCGGACAGCCCCTACGCCGGAGAACTGACTGTCGGACCAATCCGCTAAGCGAGACTCCATCACGCCGGCGACCGGAGGAAGGTTGACCTGGGAGGAACATCTCTGGCGAGCAAGTTTGTGCTAACCCTACTGTGTGGGTCGAACGAGGACAACGGCAAAGGAGTACGGCATACTGTACGAATACCCTGCTTCATCTTCGTTATTTTATACTCCGTAAATTTATAAGTTGACTAATTTGTTTTAACAATAATAAATAATGAAAAATTGGTAATTTAATTTGGAATGAGAATATTGAAAGTTGAAAATGGATTAATTAGATTCAAAATAATTACGTGGATAAATTTATCACTTTTTAACTGATACAATTACGTAATAATGGAAGGATTTGATTGTTTAATTAATCCAAATTGATAAACGATTTATTATAATAAAATATTGATTATTTCGAACTTAGTACCTTAACTAGATTGAATAAATTGGCTACGTATTACTTACTAATTACTGGATTAATTAAAGTAGATTAACATAACTAAGGAATTCGGATATATTAAGTATTAGAGCAAAAGCAGATTAAATATATGACTATTAGTAAATTCATTAGGACGTTCGGATATATTAAGGTGGATTAATAACTAAAGTGGTAAGATTAATAAATAACCTAGATTCGAACAATAAAATAAAAGGGAAAAATCGGGTAAATTTTTACAAACAGAATAAGTGACTGATTATGTCATCTTGATTAAAAAAGTGATTATTTAGAGACATGAATAGAGGAAGTGAACTAGGAGCATCATTTCCGAGGTAAGTTTCTCTGCCGATCCAAAATTGTTTTCTCGTATTATATGCTTATTATGCATTATGTGAATAAGTGTGAATTTTGAATTATGTGTACGTGATTTTGAGGAGATATTAGATCTATGGTATTTGAGAAGTGCAAACGAAGTATTTTTGAGTATTAAATATTTTTAAATACCTTTGAGACTATTTGGAGAGATTGAGAAATATTTTTGGAAGTATATCTAAAGTCAAGATAAAATTTACGTTTTCATAAGAAGTGAGCACCCGGGAGAAATCTGTGGTGTCGGTTTTCCACATCCGGATAAATGTGGAGGGTGATTAAGGCTGCTACTACTAAGAAGTACAGTTTGAGTTTGAAGTAACGTTTGGATCTATGATCCCTTTAAGAAAAAGTTATAGTAGTAGTAGTCCCTAATCATTCAAGAAATTTAAAGGTGGGGTAGTTGGTAGACTAAGTCCCGATTACTCGTGACGACTTACTACTCGGAGGGCTTGGAATCCCTTTTAGGGGTGTGCACACTTAAGGTAGTCGTTTCGTTTCCACAAGAGCAGTTGTGGTACCGGCATTGTTCGGGGTGGCCATCCGTAACCACGGTTCACCGGGCTCAGCCAAAAGGTTGAGCACCGCCCTTCTAAACTACTAGGAAGTTAGAAAGATTGGGATTTTGAAAATCCAAAGAGAAGAAGAGTTTACCATTTAAGAAGTGACTTTTGAGGTGGTACCCAGAAAAGAAGAATTTATCAATAAAGAAGTAATTTTTGAAGTGAATAAAAGAGAAAGGAGTTTCGGTGGAGTGAGTTATTTTTATATAATACTAGATTCTCACCCGTGCGATGCACGGAACAAAATTAAGTAAAATTAATAATATATCATTTGTTAATATACGCAGTATTAGTTAATGAGAGTACTGATGTAAACAGAAGTAATAAATGTATTCAAAGAGAATAAGAAGTCATATATATACAATAAGAGTATAATTAATACACTACGCCATTGAAAAAGTGCTAATGAGAAAGTTCCCTCATTAATGGGTGATAGACAATGACGGAATGGTTCCTCACTAGATCCCTCATAAAAAACTTCGTTATTTCTTTAGAAATGAGGGATTTGATCCCTTATAGGGTATAAGGAAATAATAAGGCAGTTTCTGTTATAAAACCATACTCCAACAACTCAAACACGCATAAGAGATTAATAAGGGCTTTTTCAGTGGGGTCAGGCCTAAAACTACCCACAAAATTGCATAAGGGATTAATAAGGAGCTTTTCCTTATAGTATAAAAATTTATACAGTAACATACGGCCTATCATTTCTACCGAGTTTTTAAATACAGAAATTGTTGATTATGTAATAAAACCCAATAACTAAATGCATCAACACAAACAAAATATATATTACCAAAAGATTAAAGTTTTACTTAAACATTGTCAAAATGCCCTTCAGCATTGCAAAAAAATTACAACATATGTAATTATCATTGTTTCATCATACTTAATCACTTAATGCCCTTCAGAGTTTCAGCATACTTGATTACTTTCTTGGTCATCATCACAATCAAAGCTTGACCAGTCCTCTTCAGTAGTGCGCATCGGAACAGTAGGTGGTGCCATTGTTGGTCTGGTGGGAATCGGAACAGTAGGTGGTGCCATTGTTTGTCTGGTGGGAGGATGATGTACATCTGTAGAGTGCACTTGTGATGAAGCAGGTTGTGTGAAACCATTGAGTCCAAATTGGGGGGGCTGATCCCATTGCAGTTGATGTTGAGCCTGGGCATAAGTAAGCCCAAAAAGCTGTCCAAATGGTCCTGGTTGCTGTTCGAACGGTGAAGGTTGTTGGGGTTGCAGTTGTCCCGAAAACGCCGGTTGGTGATGTTGCGTTGATGATCCACCAGCAACCAAGCTAGAAGGGATCATGTTTGTTCTAGCAACACCCATACTGATAAGAACGCCCCACACATTGCTCATTGCAGCATTGAAGCTTGCTCTTTGTTCCTCGTTTTCAACTCTCATTGCCTCATTTTGTGCCTTAAGTTCTGCCATACCACCTCTCATAGTCTCTATTTCACTCCTGAGCTCAACCGTTTGACTTTATAAAAGCATACACTTGTCCTAAAAGTTAAGAAAATATTGTCAAAGATCATGACAAATGTGATGTATATTGATGTCAAATGCATTGGCAGAAAAACCAAGTTATGTAAAAAATAAAACAATAAATACACAAGATGGAAAATGACCATTGCATGGGCATGAGCACTATACATGTACATATATTAGATTGTAAAAAAATCACGAGTATTCTGCCGTTGCCCATAGAGTAGGACTTGTGACAGTTGGGGAGACAAGTATGTTCCTTGTGACATCATCTAGTGCACAGAACACATGGGATGCTTGTAAGTTTCTGATTGATGATATCAAAGCCCTCTGGAAGAAGGAAGTGTATACTAATGGAAAGGTTTGCAAAGAAAACAGAGTTTCTAGACAGAAATGCGGAGAAATCGACACAAAATGGGAGCATTGGTGAAAAAGGGGGTGTTGCTCTGGGGCAAATGTGAGAATTGAGTGATGGTCATAGTTTCTGCCTTTCTCAGTAGTTTTTCTTTTCCAGGCAGAAAAGTAAAACAAACACTGTTTCATGAGTACACTTCAAACTCTAAATCATGGCATGCTCTTAATTTAAAATATATATATATATATATATATATATATATGTATGTATATATATGTATATATATGTATATTGGCCAATTGACTGAGGTGTTTTAATAGTGGATACACATGCTGAGATATTCATTTAGATTAGTCAGTTCATTGATAGTTTGATGATAAAGAAAACACATGGAACAAATGCAGAGGCAGGAAGTATAATAGTACAGAACAAAAATGTTGATGCTGAAATGATGCAGATGCTGAATAATCAGTTCAATGATACTAATCTGCAATCATACAGAAAGAGCATAACTGTGAATTAAGAAATACGTCAATTGGTTTAGATGGTTGAAACAACTGAGGATCTGATATTTGATCAGGAATACCAACCCAACGACGCCTTTTTGAATCACCTGTGATCTCCAACCAAATATCATGATCAATAATAGGATGCAGTGTCCGATCTGGCCCATGAACTTCTTCCATTCGTTGGCGGTATAGAACCTAAAATAAAATGATTTTGCAAAAACAGATTACAAAATAAGTTTCTCGAAAATTAAATTAATTTTAGTGATAAAAATCATTACACCATTACATTCAAGAATACAGTATAAAGTCATACCATATAACGAGCATGCCGTGTTGGGTATGGTTGACCTGTGGTGGGGTCAATTGCATCCCACTTTTCTCCAAACTCCAAAGCAGTTGGTTCTTTTCCTAATTCTTTCTCCTACAATTAAAAAACAAATAATCAACAATTATTCGCATTACAAGTAGAATCATAATAATTCAATTCAATTATAAATGAAGTTATTACAATTTCAGCATAAAGCTTCGCCTTGGACTTTCTTCCTTTAGTCTTTGCGGGAACTTCACCTTCACCGAGGTTCCCTACATAATTTATTTTATTTTAATAGTTATAACTATTTACTAAAAAAGTAGGTTTGAGAATTACATAAATATAAATTGAAATATAAAGATAGGAATTTTCAAGAAATCAAACATATGTTCTTATTTTAATCTTACTGACCAATGCGATTTATCCCTGCAATGGTTGACTTCTTCTTCCAATCGTCTGAGTTCCAGTAGAGTCATAGCTTAGTCCACACATGAGAAGTTACACGTTCTGCTCGAAAGGGAATAAGTCTCGTATAATCCTTATTTTCAGCGAAGTCAGGAATATTCTTTTTTGCAGCCTTTCTAATATTTGACAAACGTGCCGAATAAAGCCAACTAAACTCCGAGTGGAGCTTGGAGATCATTTTCCCATTGTCAGAAGGAGCCCAGGTGTAGTCCAGCTGAAAAAAAAAACAGTTTATCATAAAGTATAACTTAGAACTTGAAATGTAGTTCTTTATGTATTTACCGAGAATCGTGAAATGTATTTCTCTCGATCCTGTGGTTTCAGATTTCCATAAATGGCAGGCCATCCAGTGAACAAATCTGAGGCAATGACCTCGAGTGACTTCTTGACTTTATCATTTAGTTTCAAGCTGAAAATTAATTAACCATTCATGAACAAAACATAAGTCAAATGCAATTCTAGCAATGGCAAAAAACAGTCCAATTAGTTTCAAGCTGAAACTGATATTAAACAAATTACTTTGTATATATACAAAAGACTTACTCTCCAATAATAATGTAGTCACGTTGGCCCGATCCCAATTCACGTCCTGTTTCAGGTTGTGTTTGCCTGACCATTTCTGGTGTGAAGTTGGTCTGAATAGATGCCTCTGTTCTGGGATTTGAAGTAAATGAGGGTCTCACATCTGATGGTGGGGTGTTGGGTGACCCGTTTTCATTAGTTTGGACTATTTGATCTGCTGTAGAGAATCTCTCAGAGGCACTCCTGCCACCATTATTGCGACGTCCACGAATGGCATTGCCGCCACCGCGCGATGTAGATCCCCCTGAAGACATATCTACTTCCAACCATACAAAATAAAAAGCTATAACAACCAATATTTAAGTCGAACACACAAATACAATATACAATTTACACAGTTACACTGCATTGAAAGCATTCGAATCTAGTTCAACATCTCCAGTGGATACTGAGTTTGTTGAAACGCAGCAATCCAAAACAACATAAAAGATCTGAACTAATGGAACGCAGCAGAACTAAACAGTATAGAAGGAAAAGGTTTGTATTGATATATGTTTTTCGTGTGAAGCTCTGTACATGGGGGTCTCCTTTTATACATGCTCTAATCATTAAAGCTAGAAGACTCTTAACAATAATAAATATCTAATGGACCATCTAGAGTATTCCTACATAAACTACAAATCACTAGTTTCCATAATCTACGAGGTAAAATCAATACTATACAAAAATAGATATATGGTCCGCTAACAGAGTTAGTACTCCATTAACCCATTAAGTGTTGAATGCATACTATGGTGTTTCACCAGTGGAGTATTAGCTCAATGTTCATGCCAGAGTCTTGGTGAAACATGATGCAATTGGGTTAACAAACTACCCTTGAAAGCCTACTCAAAAAGCTTAAGTGAGCTCACATATACTTAGAGTATACCAACAAATAGAAATATCAAAATATTTCCATTTAAAAAAAATACCAAGCACATTAAAAATATAAAGGCCTGAACATCAACTAACAAATTCTCAAATTTTCATTGGTAGTTGGTACTTGGTAGCCTCTTATAAACCTGATTTTTGCACATTTGAGTACAAATTGGGCATTACCCTCTGTTTTACTTTCAGTATAAACTGGGGCATGAGGAAAAATGAAAGAGGCAGATTTATAAATGAAATAAGCTGTTGAAAAAAAAAAAAAACTTGCTGAAACATAACCTTGTTCCGTTTTAGACTAAAATCTCTCGTTAGTATGAAATAGCGACAAGGAATCAAACCATTAGACTAAGGCAAACTGAAGCTTAGATAAGCAATATAGATAACCTGTTAGAAGAAGGCAGACTCAGACAAAAGTATAACCCTCGTTGGAAGAAGAACGGCGAAGAACACCCTGAAAATAACCCTCTTATGTTAACCCTAAAACAATTGTGCTGGAAGGCTCTAAAAGAATTCCACAAGTATGTTAAAAAAACTCTTTTTCACTTTGCGGGGGAAAAATTGGGGGGAAAACTGGCGCTAAAAATTCATCAAATTATTTCACTTCGTCAATGGTTTCTGGTTTCAAGATTTTAGTGTGCATAATGACTACTCCAATTTAGTACTGCGTATATTAAAATAAATAAATACAACTAAGTGTCCCTTTTGTGATCTTATTTTTTGGTTTATCAGGCTTATTAGTCAATTTTTTCATCAAGTATGTAAATTTTGATTTAGCCGCTGGATTATGTAATAATAAGAAAAAATGTGATTGAAGTTGTTTTTCTGTATGTATTAGCTGAAATTACTATAGAGGATCATTTTTGCTATCTTTTCACGTATTTTTTTACTTGAATAATAAATTATTATTTTTTCATAAATCAGAAAAATCAGTCAATTCAGCCACTTCAGTCAGAACTTCATAAATTTTCAACAATATCAGACAGTGCATCTGGTCTGCCTGTTAGCCTGTTACTAAATGGGTTATAAATGATCAAATAGTAGAACTAAACATCCTCCCTATTGATAAAGTTAAACATCTTATTTTGCAAAGTCAACATTTTATGTCAACAAATGTTAAAGTTAAATCTTTCCTATTGATAATTATTTAATTTTAGTAATTAAAGCTTACTTATTGAAAACCTTATATTCAAATTTAGTATAAAAGTCACAGTCAAACATTTTGGGTCAAACTTGTTAAACTTTGACTGCTTATTACTCAAAATTAATAATATTTTATCCCAAAAACAATATATAATGTGCTTCATTGTAATATGTATTTTTCAAATGTCAATTTATTATAGATTTAATATGTATATATTAATAGGAAATTACGGTCAAACGTCCACCTAGGAGACCACAAAAGTCAAACCGTGACTTTTATTATGAAACGAAGGGTTAAAAATATTGCACATATTGCATATATATTCGAATAAATCATCATACCTAAAATGTTGGATTCATATGTAATTTGGAATGTCTTCCTCTGAATCTTCTGTATCGTCATCATCTTCGCCTGGAATCACAATTTCTGCTGTTGTTTCAAAATCCAAAAGAAGTCCACTAGCATCAAGTCCGGGATCATCAAGTACAAGTGCATCTTCTGCAACAATGTCTTCTTGGTCAGCATCTTCATCAAATGGGTTTATCGGCTCATGATTTGATAGTCCTTGGATTTTATGCCTTGGCTTTGTTTTGATTACTGTTAGCCAATCACTCAAGCGCTCAGTTGGGTATGTTAAATAATACACCTGTTGAGCTTGACTGGCCATAATGAATGGATCCTCTGGATGTAATCGTGATGTGTGACGGACGTCAATCACGCCTAATGCTTCATGAATTCGGACACCATTGGTTGGGTCAAACCACGTACCTTTGAATATTGTTACCTCATTGTTTTTGTAACGAAGCACGAAAATTTCGTCAACCATTCCGTAAAAATCATAATGTCCATCCCCAGAAGTTTCTCCGAGTACACAAACTCCCCAATTGGACGTGCGCTTACCTTCTCCATATTCTCTGGTGTGAAATTTGTATCCATTAGCGTACGACCCACCATATGCTTTGGCCTTCTTCTTTGGCCATTGAGATAATTCAACAAGTGATGAAGTAAAGTTTTGGGGGAATTCTTCCGCCTACGTGCAGTGTTAATAAAAATATAAGCTATTGACATTATATTGATATGAAGGAGTTCAATATTTAATTATGTGTTTAGTATGTAAAATGTCATACCATTTTTTCAAACCACTTAGCGAAGGTTGTCATTCTTTGTTCGGCAACATCAGATTCAGTGACCATCGGAAATGATTGTCGTATTTGACTCTCAAAATGACTGCAAGAGAAAACTATATTATATCAGAATTAATATAATTTATTTAATGATGTGAACCCAACAAATTTAAAACTTACTCGATGTACGGCTGAACCTCAGGACAATTGAAAAGGACATAACTATGAACATGGTGGAGCTCCTCATTTGTCAATGCACGGTACGACATCCGACTAAAATTCCGTACGGGGTGCTTGAAAATAGACAGCTTCTCCGAATCGTTAGATGATTCCCCTATGGTCAACATACTAGGCAAAACTTCATTCCTTATATGAGGATTTACGCGAGAACCCAAGTTGTTATCAAAGTAATGCTCACAAAATAAAGCGATCTCTTGAACCCAGAATTTCTCAACAATAGACCCCTCAAGGAATTGTTTGTTTTTTGCCTTCTCCTTTAACTTTTTCATCAACCTCTCAAATGGATACATCCAACGAAATTGAACTGGTCCACAAGTTTTTAGCTCCCATGGTAGATGTACTGTCAAATGCTCCATAGAATCAAAAAATCCTGGGGGAAATATTTTTTCGAGCTTACACAGTGTAACAGCAATAGCGTCCTGCAGTTTCTCAATGTCTGCAATACAAAGTTCCTTCGCACATAAAAGTCTAAAAAATTTACAGAATTCAGAAATTGCAGCCCATATCGGCAACCTAAGGTAACCACGCAATGCAATCGGAAGAAGGCGTTGCATGAACACGTGACAATCATGACTTTTCATGCTATAGAATGTGTTATTACTTGTGTTGACACAGTGCCCTATATTTGAGGCATAACCATCAGGAAGTTTCACCTCATTTTTCAACAAGTTACAAATGTCAACAACACAAGACTTGTCAAGAACATAACTTGCTTTGGGCTGGTATGTGGCTGTGTTATGAGTATATAAATGTAACTCTTTGCGAATGTTCATAACCTCCAAATCACGCCTAGCATTGGAATTGTCCTTAGTCCTCCCCTTGACATTCATAACCGTGTTGAAGACATTGTCAAAACAATTCTTCTCTATATGCATTACATCAAGATTATGTCGGACGAGCAAATGCTTCCAATATGGCAAGTCCCAAAAAATGGATTTTTTAATCCAATTGTGTGATCGACCAAACCCATCAGCACGTAAATTGTCATATTGTGACCCAAATGGTGGAAAATCAATGCTCTCAATCCACCTCAAAATTTCACCACCTGAAACTATTGGACAAGGGTTTCGATGTTCAACCCCAAAAACTCCCCATGTTTGTCTATCACGGCGAAATGCATGTTGTGTTCCTAAAAATCTCCTATGACAACCCCACCAACATGGCTTCTTCCCAAATTTAAGCTGTTGGCTCACTCCTTCACCCAAACAGTATGGACATGCTAATCTACCATGAGTGCTCCAACCTGATAACATCCCATACATTGTTCTAAAAATCGGCCTAGGCGGACCGATTAATCGGCCTAGGCGGCCTAGTCGGCCCTAACCGTAGAGGCCGAATCGGTTTAGTCGGCCAAAAAATCGGCCTAGTCGGCCAAAAAATCGGCCTAGTCGGCCGCCTAGGCGCTAGGCGCCCCTCAACCGCCCGACTAGCGCCTAGCGAGTTTTAGAACAATGATCCCATATGCTGGAAAGTCACTTATTGTCCAGAGAAGGCACGCTCGCAATCTGAAGTTTTGTTTTCGACAAGCATCCCATGTCTCAACCCCGACATTCCATAAAGTTTTCAACTCCTCAATAAGTGGCCTTAAGAAGACATCAATGTTCCTCCCTGGTGATCGAGGTCCTGGAATCAACATGGCCATAAAAATGTATGGCTCTTTCATGCAAAGTTCAGGAGGCAGATTGTATACAGCAATGAAAACAGGCCAATTGAGTATGGATTGCTAAAATCTGAATTTGGATTAAATCCATCCGTGCATAAACCTAACCGTACATTTCGAGGCTCCAATGCGAAGTCAGGAAATGTCTTATCGACGTGTTTCCATGCGTCTGACTGGCATGGATGTGAAATAGTAGTGCAAGTAGATGAAGCACCTCGTGTATGCCAAGTCATAAGTCGAGATGTTTTTGATGACATGTACATCCGTTTTAAACGCTCTGTTATCGGCAAATAGCGCAAAACTTTTTTGGGCACAGGTTTCTTTTTCCCTCCGCGGTCCATCGTATCTGGATTGTATCTGCAGGCGCCACACACACTACAATATGCCAAATCCTTGTCATTCCCATCAAATAGCATGCAATTGTTCTCACATGCATCTATTTTATAATAAGGTAACCCCAATCCGCTAACCATCTTCTTTGACTGATATAGGGTCTTTGGTAATTTATTATCACCGGGAACTATTTGTTCCACAATCGAAGCAACTCTGTCAAAACATGCATCAGACATGTTATACTGACTCTTAACACTTAAGAGTTCTGCAACTACAGACAATCTACTATGATCTGTGCAACCATCATACAAAGGAGCAGATGCATTTTCTAACAGCTTATAAAATTCGCGTGCTTTTTCATTTGGTTCTTCAACGACCACCTCATCATCTTCTCCATATTCATTAAACCCAGACATATTAAAATCATTCTCTTCATATTCTGGTCTAACAAAGAATGGATGCATTGCTTCCCGAACCATCTGCGTGCATCCCATCAGGTTATTCTGTTCAATACTATTACCACATAGTGATGTATCACAAGAACTGTCCACATCATAAGGTGTATACCCTCGATATATACTCGGATTTATTGGTAGTTCTTCACCATGACAATCCCATCTATAATAATTTTCTTTAAATCCATGGGCACATAAATGCTTTTCAATAGTATCTCTATCATAATACTTTTTTAATTGGCATTTCTTACAAGGACATTTCACCATACTTTCTTCTTCATTTGCAGCTATGGTAAATGCGTGATTTAAGAAAAATCTAACACCATCTATGAATTCTGGATTTAGATTACCGGAAGTCCGACTTCTACGCTTATACATCCATTCACGGGCTTCTTCCATTTTATCAATTACCTGTTCAACATTTGTTGACAATATAACTATAATATTCTAAATAAATTAATACAAAGCATAATGTTGCAAAAATTTAGAAAAATCAATGGATGCCATAAAACTCTATTAGTAAAAATTCTATAAAATGTAGTGTAAATTTTTTTCACTTCAAATTGGAGAATAAAGTACAAATACGTTGAAATATCAAATGATTTAAAGTATAATTACAAATTTAATTACAATTTCGTAACTGTCATTTATAAAATAAAATAAAATTGAGTGAAGGTAATAATCGATTAAAGAAATGTAAGTTTGACTTAGATAAACCTTACCCGGATAACTTACGGACTCCAAAAGCAAGAAGAATGGTGTTGGAATGATCTGAATCCAAAAGCTGGAACAATGCATATCTGAACCGTCTACTTCATTTTGCAAGAGAGAAGATCGGCCCATACATGAGAGTTGAGAAAAATTGATACGGAGTATATTACGGAGTACTATATTTGTCATTCATAAGGGAATGGCCCGTCATTAATCCCTCATACGCATTAAATAAACTTTGGGGTTGGTGGGTGCGGTTGGTGAGTGGAATTGCTTGTCATTAATCTCTTATTTATTCCTTATACTTTTACTAGAGCATCAACTTCAGATTTGTTTCAAATAATAAGAACAAATTCAGTTATTAAGTCCTTATATACTTTACCTAGGAAATGGTTTGACTATTTTTGAATGAGGAATTTATGAGGACTTATCTTATGACCATCATTCCCTTATTAGTGTCGTTATTATTTTTGTATCATTCACGTAGTGATAGACTTTGAAAGCTAGTGGAGATAATCTTGGAAGAAGATGATTAGATGAACTAAATATTACCATGAGCTTGTAAGAGCCTGCAAGTTTTAAAATACTTTTTTTTGTAAATAACATTAATAGTGTGGTCCATTGATTTGTCATCTTCACTACAAATATTTTTTTTCAAACCTTTACAACCTGAGTCGCGAGACATAACTGATAACATGAATTGTAATATAATCGTTGAACTGATTAAGTTTTGTATAATAAGTCATAAGTACACCTTCACCTCATGCATCTTTTGAAGGCTTGAAGCAATACATTCTTTTTTTCTTGATAAATAATTATATGTTGATCGATGATTATAATGAGCATGACAGATATATTGTTCACATTTAGTGTCCATGTTATTGGAGAGGAACTAAATGACGAAAAACAAAACGCATTGGAGTAATAGGATATCATTTATCTAACAAACATTCAAGTAAATGTTGTAAAATAACTCTCCATTGAGTAATGCTACATAACTCTCCAAAGCGTATGCTTTTTATATACATGTTGGTTAATTATTTTTAAACTTTTTTATTAACTTCCCATTTGAAGTAATCAATTATGGACTGCTATTCTTTTTTACTATTTATATATCCTAGATAGAAATTCACATTCATTAGTATTATTATTTTTATTCATACTATTTACAAAAAATTAAAATAATTATGTACTCGGAGTCTGGATAGTGTACACATTTTAATGTGTGTGTTTTCAGACGCAACAAAACTTGTGAAAACAAAGCAAATTGACTAAACATACCATATCACAAAAACTAATCTGTCATGGTCAAAAAATGAAACAAAATGTACTGATGTTATTCAATTGAGCTCTGAATTTTAAAATTTTCAAAAATAAACCACCAACACTTTAAAAAGTCTAACAAAAACTCAAAATAGCAACATTGAAATGGCAGATGTAACAATGTAATGATCCAAAAAAGAGACAGGAGTATTCCAAATAGCTGTACGTTCCACCAGGTATCTCCAAGTTCTTTCAATAAGCATAGTATACCTTCATCACACGTAAGCTCCCAGTTTAGGTACTTAATTAATTAGATGCTTGAAAAAGTCCCGGGGGAGGGACATAGTCTGTTTAATCAAATCAATCAACAATAATCTAAAAGTGACAAATACAATTATTAGTCACAATGGCAAATCAAACAAAATAACTACTTTACTACTACCATCAAATAAAGTAAAATTTACTTCAATGTTTCAAATTTTCTATTAACTGCACAAGCACAATATACATCATGTATTTATCATCCATGCAATGCCAATAAAGCAATATTAACGCAATAGTTTACAAATTATAACCATTAATCACAAGTGTAACTTTAGACCTTCAATCACATTCAAATAATAAATATAGAAATTTATTTCAAATCCTGAAAAAGTAAAAATCCTTAGTCCAGGCCATAGAGAACAAAAACTTCCAGTTGTTACTTGATGAAGTTACGGGTTGTACCTTTACATCAGAATCCCCCGCCCAAACCCGAAAAAAACTTATCTGTCATCTTTCTTCTTCCTAAAGTATGCATGTCGGTGAGGCTGCCAGTCTGCCACTTGCCTCACCGGCCTCCTAGTCCTCTTTGGATTGGAACTATCTCTGAAAAAGAAAGCCCCAGGTCAGCCATTCCCGTCCTCCAGACCAGAAAAGTGGTTGCTGAGGCACTTGATTGCAAGCAGTCTCAATCTGATGTGGTCTCCACCGTCTATGGCCCTCAGCCCCTCAGTTGATGTCGCTGCAGTGGATGCGTCACTGCTAGCCGTCGATCGCCCCATGCTTTGCCTCCTCTATGCCAAATCCAAATGAAATTGGCGATATCCGGGTGGCTATGAAATTGGCGATATCCAGGTGGCTAGGAAATCGGCGATATACGGCGGGCTATATGGGTTATATATGGAATACCCTCTATTAACCTCCGGACTTTCCAGTGCCATTCATGGGCCGGCTTTCGAGTTTTGACCAACGATTGAGACATTTTTGAGCGGGAGTTTGGCCATGGTTTCCACGGTGGTTTGTATATAGATAGATTATATAAAAATCTATTTTAGTCAAACATGATTATTTTACGGGGTTGGGTAGTACTTACTTAGCTCTAAAGCTAATTTTTGTTTCCTCTTCTTTGTTTTGTTTTCTACAATTTATTTGTGCAGGTGATGATGATTATGTTGATTGTTGATTGCATGCGCCTGAGAGCGGATTAGAGATTCCTTAGAAAAATATAGTCAAGAATAAACATTATTTACAAGTACATTAGTTTTTATTGTTTTATTTTGGTTTTCCTGTGCATCCGGTTAACTGGTTAAGAGATGATCGGGTGTGGCGGTAACACCCATTTCCCATTTAATGTTATTTCCGCTGCAAAACTCTACTTATTTTGAATGAATAAATCAAATTTATTATCAGTAAATCTATTATTTCAAGTATTATTTTGGGAGGGAAAATTGGGGGTGTTACAAATTGGTATCAAAGCGGTTTTTCCAACAAGGGTTTTCAAAATCTATTAAGCGATACCAACAAATGGGTATCAAAGCGGTTTTTCCAACAAGGGTTTTCAAATATTTTTGAGAATTTCTAAAACTCTTTAAAAAGATATACCAACAAGTTGGTATTAAAGCCTATGATTTTCAAATTCGGAAATTTTCAAATAAAACTTTCCTTTATGTGAGTATGATCTTCATAACGACTTTCTTTTTAAAACCGATTGAAATTTTTCCCAAGATGTTTTCTAAAATGTTTTCTATAAAAAAAATTATATCGGTTTTCTAAATGCTCTTTGACAACAACAAAAAAAAAATTAGGAATAATAAATCTTATTAAGGAAGAATAAGTCTAGGATACGGGTGAGGTTATGAGATTTTGAATTGTTTTATTACATGTAATTTTGTGAATTTTTATAAATTCCTGAAATAGGCTTATGTGCATGTTGCACGTATGTCTTTGACTTTGAAGAATACAGTATAGGAATGTCCTAATATATTTTAGAATAATGCTTGGGGACGACTGTGACGAGATCAAGTCATTATATACAATGACTCATCTTTTGTAAACAAAATTCCATTTGTTTACACGTTAAATTAAGACATTTGGAACCGATCATTTTGGATATGACATTGCAATAGAGTAACCCATTACTAGAGTATATAGGGATACTATTAACAATATCCCATTTAGTAGTAGACTAGAGACTCAAAAGTTATCCTGGGTGAATACCTGGATGACTGTAGACAGTGATTTGTAAGGGTAAATGGCGGACAATACAACCAAATTGACTTTTTGTAACATTTGCTTTGTAACACTTTTATTTTTGTTACATATGGTATCAACGGTTGACATTATGCAACAATTGTATAAAAATGTTGCAAAATGTCTTAATGATGATTCATATCATGCAACACTTATTAAAAATTGTTACAACTATCAAGTATTATGTAACATTTATTTTCAAAGTGTTGCTAAAAACCATAAATGTAAATATGTAATTGTAAATAGTACTCCGTACGTATGTAACACGATTAAAATGTTACATCTAATTAGATGAACTCATTTTTTTAAAAAAGAAGTAAAAATTGTTTTGTTCAACTCAACGGAAATAATTAGGGAAAAGGGGCAAATAAGGCCACGTACTAACAAAAAAAGGTCAAATAAGACTTTATTTATGAGACTCTGGCCGGCCTTTGCCATTTGGAGTGGTTCTCGATGGAATTTTTTGATGAATTTTTTTTAACCATTTTATTCATTAAGTCTAGTTTACTCATATCAAGTTTCAGTTAACAATTCAATCGGGAAGATATTCAAATGAATTCTTGAAGATAACTGCGCAGTTATCTTCAACAATTCATTTGAATGCCTTCCCGATTGACGTTTTAGCTGAAATTTGGTATGACTAAACTAGACTTACTGAATAAGATGCTAAAAAAATTTCATCAAAAATTCCACCAGGAACCACCCCAAATGACGATGGCCGGACAGAGCCTCTGGAGACTTTATGGACTTTAGGGAACCCATACTGGAGACTTGTAAATTTGCCTGAAGACATACACCGAAGACTTATATGTTGTTTTCTATTCATATTTTGGACTTGAGTCGTGAACGAGAACTGTGTATTTTTGCATAGGGAACCCATTGCAACTCGAAATGAGATCATCCGATGTCGTATTCAAAATTTAAGTGTTTTTGTTCTCACGACTCAAGTCCAAATTATGGACTTGACTTAAATTTCATTTGTGTTGATTCAAATTGAAATAATCAATTTGAGAATTGGCTACCCACTTTTAATGTGGGTATTGTAATCATATATATACCCGTCACAGTGTTAAACTATTCATACTCGGATGTCGTATTCAAAATTTAAGTCAATCTTATGAATATAAATGAGATCAAAACATAGAGTCGAAATGAGAATTGTATGAGATGTTGTTCATTTCGAGGAATTCTCATTAAAACATTGTGTATACAAAATTTACAATAATGTTCGTATTTGAAAACATACGAAATACAATATGAGATCACAATGGCATTCGCAATTATCGTTGGCTAAGCTACTATGTAATTTTCAATTCCAGTGTTTACCAGTATGTTCTGTTAAAACTACAAGAGAACAACACATGTCTTGCAGGCGAATACATAGTGTTACTCGGTTAAATCAGAATAGTGTTGTATCGACCCATTTTCAAGTCGTAATGTAACCGAGTGAATAGTATGTAACACAATGCGGATTCGTGAAGACAATATTCTCATAAGGTAGACACAGTATAAACTTGAGATACATAATTGATGGATCTCATATATTCCCTAAAATACGAAGAGTACTCATTGTTCCCCACATACGGACAATTCTTTATGACAAGTCTTCAGTGTTTTTAGGCTTACTAAATCAAACGAGTCACGAAGATTGACTTGTATGTTTTTTTCTATTCATATTTTGGACTTGAGTCGTGAACGAGAATTGTGTATTTTTGCATAGGAGACCCATTGCAACTCGAAATGAGATCATCCGATGCCGTATTCAAAATTCAAGCCAATCTCCGTGACTCGGTTGATTTAGTAAGCCTGAAAACACTGGAGACTTGTATGTTTTTTCTATCCATATTTTGGACTTGAGTCATGAACGAGAATTGTGTATTTTTGCACAGAGAACCCATTGCAACTCGAAATGAGATCATCCGATATCGTATTCAAAATTTAAGTATTAATAGAAATCAATTAATGTCAAATGATCTCACGAGTGTCCATTGACTAAATGTAAACGATGGGTTAATACGAAAAAACAATTTCGTATACTTTGTGATCCACCTGCAATGGATCAGTGTATACACAATAGGTAAATCTTCAAGACTATTTCTTAAATAGTCTTACAAGATATTTGCCAAATATCTTGTCCAAGACTTAAGATATTCGTAATAAAAATTATATCACCGTTTTGGGGTGATTTACCGAAACACGGGAAAAGGGGGGAAGGGTTGCCAAAACACGGGGATTTTCCTAGGGTTTACCAAAACAAGGGAGTCGGAACTCCCAATTCCGACCAGGGATTAAGACTTCGAAAAACACCCCAAACCTCTAGTCGGATTTGGCAATTCCGACTAGAGTTTTTTTTATTTTTTTTTCGAATTTATAAAGTTTTGGTTTTGAGTTGTAAAAAATAAATGTTTTAGGGCTAAATTCTACCCTTTCCAAATTTAAAAGTTTTTTTAGATTTGTGCATTATTTTTTAAAATGAAAACTTAGCATTTTAATTTTTTAGTAACAAAACAATTGTACACTCTTTAAATTTAGTTTTAAAGCTATTTCTAAATGTAGCTCATTTTATTAGTTTCAAGTACTTTGTCCCTAAATCTTACTCTAAAAGTCCAATTTTACAATCTAAATTATAAATTCACAAATAACAAAATTAACTACTTGTACACTCATAAAATTGAATTTTAAGGCTATTTCTAAATGTAGCGCATTTTCTAAGTTTCATCAAGTACTTTATAGCTAAATCTTACTCTAAAAGTCAAATTTCACAATCTATATTAAAAATTCACAAATTACATAATTAACTACTTGTACACTCTTTAAATTGAATTTTAAGGCTATTTCAAAATGTAGCACATTTTATTAGTTTCAAGTACTTTATCGCTAAATCTAACTGTAAAAGTCCAATTTCATAATCTAAATTAAAAATTCACAAATTACAAAATTAATTACTTCAATACTCATATAATTTAGGATTAAGATTAAAAGAAATGTGTTTCTTTATTGGGATGAGTTCGGTATTGAATATTTTAGGTTGCCCACAATTTTATCTGATACAATTTTTTCAGATTATATTTATCTGATCAAATTTGATATTATTTTTGAAATCGAGTTCTCCGTGGCCTTCCGACTCCAGCCGATCTCCTGTTTGTGGGCGGGAGAAGTGTATGCAGTGTTTCTGCCATGACATTGACGTAATTATTAATAGGCATAATATCAGAAGCGTATGTTCGGATGTACGCATTTAAGGAATACACATCTGGGATGAGGCCGTCAACGGTTATTTTTAGAAACCGACAAACCGCATACGTGTGAACACATGGCAGCCCATTCTGCTTCCAATACCCGCACCCACATTCCTGCCTTGACAGATCGATTGTGACTGGATCATGTTCACTAATAGCTACATAGTAAATTCCCGTTGTTCGATTGTGCGGGACAATAGTTGTGTGATACCTACGCTGTGACCGCTCAAGAACAACCTTCCATATGTTCTGTGGATACAAGAATCCAGCTTGGTGCCACATTAGTCCCGCATGTCGTCGATTGGCAAATAGCTGGACGACTTTATCGAACGTGGCCTTTACCAGTGCTGTGATAGGCAATGTGCGACATCCCTTTAAGACATTGTTAAAACTTTCAGAAAGGTTTGTCGTCAAAATGCCATATCTTTTGCCATCGTCGTAGCTCAAGGCCCACATCTCAACATGTTTGGATGTGTCAAACCCACTACATGATTAGCAATTCATGTCGCTCTTTCAGGGGTGACCGTCTCAAAGTCTCATCATAGGGTTACAGTCGTAGTTGTTGGAGTTTCAGTTGGTGTCAGTTTTATTTTCCATTTGCTTGATGTAATGATCCAAAACCTTTTGATATAAATAGAAGTGTGTTTGATGATAAAAAAAAAGTAAACTATTCAATACAGAAAATCAATTCATTTTAAATTGTACTACGTATTTAACTTAATCAATACATAGGAGATTTAGAATTGTCAAATTCTTGGTTTAAGATGGAACATATATATAAATAGTATAGGTATAAATAGTATAGGTGGGACCAATTCCTATACGGTAGCGAATATGGTATGTATTCAAAAACTTACCACAATACCCCAATCGTGTGCTGTCGGGGTGTAGCCTTAAAATTGAATTTTAAGGCTATTTCTAAATGTAGCACATTTTCTAAGTTTCTAGCACTTTATAGCTAAATCATACTCTAAAAGTCCAATTTCACAATTTAAATTAAAAATTCACAACTTACAAAATTAAGTACTTGTACATTCCTTAAATTGAAATTTAAGGCTATTTCTAAATGTAGCACATTTTATAAGTTTAAAGTACTTTATAGCTAAATCTTACTCTAAAAGTCCAATTTCACAATTTAAATTAAAAATTCACAAATTACAAAATTAAGTAATTGTACACTCCCTAAATTGAATTTTAAGGCTATTTCTAAATGTAGCACATTTTCTAAGTTTCTAGCACTTTATAGCTAAATCATACTCTACAAGTCCAAATTCACAATCTAAATTACAAATTCACAAATTACAAAATGAACTACATCTATACTCATATAATTGAAAATTAACTAACCTGAAAATAGGCTGATCTCAAAATTTGGAGAGGAATACCTTCTTCAAATACCTTGATAGATTTCACAATGATATAGTAATGATTATGTATTGAGATGTAAAAATATAAGTTTGAAACAAATCTATTTATAAGGAGGCCGAATATTTAAAAAAAAAAAAAAGCAAATCTCCTGTCGGAATAAGAAGTTCCGACTACAAAAAAAAATTTTTAAAAAAAAAAATTACCCTAGTCGGAATTGGGTAATCCGACTAGGTAGTTAGTTTTTTTTTTTTTTTTAATTAGCCTCCATTTATTAAAACAACGAATTCTATTTTTAAAAAAAAATATTTACCCTAGGTAGTGAGTTTTTTTTTTTTTAAATTACTCTAGTCGGATTCCCCAATTCCGACTAGCTAGTTGTGTGTTTTTCGCGGACCCTAATCTCCAGTCGGAATTGTGGAATCCGACTCCCGTGTTTGTGTAACTTAATTGGCACTCCCGCTTTTTGGAATGTCAGACGGGGAACTCCCGTTTTTTGGTAATTACTTCACCGTTTTGTATATATGTATGCACCCATTAGTAAAATGGTAGCCAATGAATTACATCGACTTGTATTGGACTTGAGTTATTATGCGAACACATCATTTTGCATATGATTTGATGTGTTGTAAACACAATCACTGGATACACATTGATTCAACCCACATATTAAATTTTAAGTCGAAGGACTGAGATTCAATTTAGACATCTTATGTTTTTTTCAAAATATAAATACATTTCTTGTGTCGAAACACATTCATGGGATGATCTCATTTCGAATGAGTATCAACTCCGATGTGTACACAGAAATCCAAATGCAGACTAAATTTTGAATACGACAAATTTTGTGATGGGTTGACTGAGTATATAAACTATGTAAATACATTGCATGACTCAGTATGCTTCAATTGTATGTCGGACAATATACAACTTCCTGACTCGGATGATCTCTCATTCGTTGCAAGTCAACCTAAGCCTCAAAATACATTCATTCCCTATCCATCTTCGAAAAACACGAAGATTGGCTGAAAAAATTTGAGTCAATTCACTGAAAACACTGAAGTCTGAAGACTGTGTTTAAAGAAGTCATTTACGGAATGTGTTTTGGACAGGCCCAAAATCGAGACTTGATTATCAACTCGACTTGTTAATTCGACTCAAGTACAGAAAAACACTGGAATTATTTTCTTTAATCTTTTTCCTTAAATATTATTTCTTCTTTTAATGTATTGCAAGTCGTTCAGTATGCCAAAATGAGATCATAATGTGATGACGAATTGAAGGTTCCCATGACTCATTCAGTGTTGCAATATTAGTCTCGAAATGTACTCAATTTTGAGTTTCAGTCACGAAGATTGACTTAAATTTTGAATACATTGGATAATGTTGCAATGGGACTTGTATATTTTTACATCGTATGTTTAAATTTGGACTTAGTCACGACTCAAGTCCAAAATATGAATAGAAAAAAACATACACTGAAGACTTGTATGTTGTTTTCTATTCATATTTTGGACTTGAGTCGTGAACGAGAATTGTGTATTTTCCAGTATTTTCAGGCTTACGAAATCAATTAAGTCAATCACGACTCAAGTCCCAAACCCCTTCTCGTTATGACAAGTCAAAATACTTGCACTGGCTTAAAAAGAGCTTGAAGATTTACTTAGTATACTTTCATGATAATTACGACAACTTGATAAAAACAGATGTATAATTTGAGTCAAAATTATACATCTAAGGAGAATTGTGTATACGAGTGATAATAACACTCAGGGTACTGAGTGTTATTCTTATGAATACGAACCCAAAGTATTTGATTTAAGTCATACGATGAGAGGGACTATGTAAACATTATAAGCCATTAAGGAGATCACTTAATTCAATCCGATCGTAAACAATTCTCCATCACTAAATTGCAATGGGAACCCAGTAAACAACCCAGGTTTCTTCACGATCGAATTGACTCGGATGTCTTATGTTACTTGTATTTTACATATGTATGTTATTTAAGATATCTTCAATTGTTGTCCATACATGAATTGAATATGGTCATTTAGTACATTGAATATTTAGTCGTTAATATGGGTAACGTGTGTATTAAAATACGTATTCAATCCGAGATTGTATGTTTTCAATCAAGTGCAGGTTGTATTCAAAATTTACACCATGGAGATCTCGAAATGGGTATTCAATTCCCTTATCATCCAATAAGAGAACCCTTCTCAATTCACGATAATCCTATACATTAAATGTCCGGAATTGCGATGTATACTGGTAGTCCCTAGGGACCCTATGACTCTATGAGACTTGTATAATTCATTTATGATTTTTAAACAGATGAAACGTGACTTGAATTTACATTGGGTTCCTAATACATCATCGGGACCAAAATGAACTAAAATATGACATCGGGACTATCTCATATTTTAAACTCATTTAGAACCGTATTTTATAATAACTATATGTAAACCCAGATGGAGTTGGGATGTTTTCTTTTGGACTGAAATTTGCTGGTCTGGTCTGTTTAAGTCTGGTCTGGTCTGGTCTGTTTAAGTCTGGTCTGGTCTGGTCTGAACTGGTCTTGTCTGGTTTGCTAAACGTCTGGTCTCTGTGTATTTTATAACTACGGAAATCTGGTCTGGTCTGGTCTGGTCTGTTTAAGTCTGGTCTGGTCTAGTCTGTTTAAGTCTGGTCTGGTCTGGTCTGTTTAAGTCTGGTCTTGTCTGTTCTGGGACTGAAAACAGTCCAAAAGAAAACATCCTTAAATTATTTCACGAGGATCTCAATACTCCACCAGGAGTATTTCACATTTGCCGGAGACTTTATGTTGGTAATTCAACTCGTATTACCAAGTAATTGGGGGTGTTTGGCAAACGAATGTTAGCTGTTGGCTGTTGGCCGATTATGTTGGCTGATTGACGATAGCGGATTCTGTTGGCTGTTTTATTTAGCTGATGGTATTAGCGTTTTGTAAAATAGTGTTTGGTTAAATGGTTTTTTACAATTAGCCGATAACTTGTCAATTGATTTTTTTGTTAGTGTTAGGAACCAGTCTTCGTAAGCTATATAAAAAAATCTCTAATTTTGAATACTTATAGTTGTAAACCCATTTCGTATAAAATTTTATCAGAAGTGAGATCATTCCGGAACTCCCAGGTGTGGGAACGCTGGCAGGGAACGTCGTTCCTATCAGCGTGCCTGCAAGAACGACGTCCCTGCTCCATTCCTCACGGCGTCGAACTCTCTGCCAGACGATTAATTTATTTTGTAAAGAAAGGAACGCCCATGAGAACGACGTTCCTCCCGACGTTCCCCCGACTGCGGAAACATATAAAAACGCGAATTTTACCCTTTTTACGAATCTTTTTGGCCAAATTTCGACGGGGGAGAGCTCAAGAACCCTAGTTAAGCTTGTAATCTCTTACTTTACTACTCTCTTTCACTCTTAATCGTTGTTTTACATTTTAATAACATGAATTTACTCTTTAATCAATACAAATCTTAGTTCTTCTCATTTCTCTTGCAATTCCCTTTACTTATTTAATCATGCATATGTTCTTATTCTTTGCAAATCTTTTGATTTCATCTTCAATTATGTGTGAGTAGATTGTTTAGGGGTTGGGGGTGATCAAGGATCACCCCATCATGTGATCTTCGGGGTTTAGTTTCGTTAGGGAAATCAATCAATAAGATATGCATGTCAAGTGTTTGTGAAAATTCCTCAATGACTTTTTCTCTTAATTGATGGCCACAATTTATGTAGAAACTTGTTAGAACCCACGAGGAGACTCGTAGGGTTTCTCTAGACACCTTCACACACACACTATCTCCTCACCACGAGAGTGGGAAGAGATAGGGGTCACGTTAAATGGTTATGCTAAATTGTTTAGCCTAGGAAATCAATGGACCACGAGAGTGGCCATTGAGTTCCCTTCGCAATCTCTCAGCCACGAGAGTGGTGAGAGAACTTTCACCAGACCCTCAAATGCATGTTTGTTGATTGATCTCCCCGATAATCATTTTTCCTAGTTGATTACATGATGGGTCCTTGAGACCCCTCACTCCCCTTTTATTTGAGATTTTTAATTTCTTCCGTTGCTTGCTATTTTTTCTAAAACCAAAACACTACTCGATCGATTAACTTACGTCTTAGACACTTAAGTCAAAATTCACACTTACTTTCCTTATACACTGTCCCGAGAGACGACATCCGGGACTTCCATATCCCGACACACACACACACACCCCTTGATACTCGTTTGCATAAAATGAGCCATCAAATTTTGGCGCCGTTGCCGGGGACGGTGTGAAAGTTTAGTGTGATTTTGATTTCTGGGTCTAGTGAGACTAATCATTTGTTTCTTTTATTTTCTTTTTTTCTTTGCACTTTATATTTGTTTGTTCGGAGTCACGTGGGTGTTGTTGTCTTTGAGTGCGTGCAGGTCAGATTTGTATGCAAACTCGCTCTCAGGGTGATAAAGATCTGCTATTTATCCTTGAGATTGAGCAACTAGCAAGAGAGAACCGACGCGCTGCACGTTTGCCACAAACCGTATCAATGGCAGACGGCACAACATCAGCAACCCCCGACAGAACCACATCACCACATGCCACCCAACAACCCAACAACCAAATTCCACCCAACAATACTCATCCACCAGGGTTTGAACATGTGCTCAACGGGTTTCCGTTCATTGAAAACCAAGGTGGGCCCCTCAATCAAGGAATAGTCGGCCCCAATCTTCAGGGTGGTGCTGAGAATTACTATGGAGGTGGGATGAACCAAATGGGCATGAATCAAGGGGGTGGTGGGTTCTACAACTACGAATTCAATCAAGGAGTCAATCAGGGATTCAATCGCCCTGTAAATCAGCAATTCTACCAAGGAGGCAACCAAGGGCTCAACCAGCATCCCTACAATCAACAGTTTTTTCATCAGCAATTCAATCCAGGATTTCAAGGCCAAAACAACCAAGGGAGACCTCAAGGACCCTCCATAGCTGAATATTTGGAGCCGCAGATCCAGTCTCATGAAAGCATCATGTACCCGAGGGTGGAGGCTAATAATTTCGAGCTCAAGGCTTCTACTATCGGATTGGTGTCTCAAAACCAATTCGGTGGTAGTGCTAGTGAAGACGCCCAAGGGCATATCACCAGGTTTCTTAGAGCGTGCAACACCATCAAGATGAATGGTGTATCCGAAGATGCCATCAAGCTCAGGTTATTCCCTTTTTCAGTGAGAGATGAAGCGCAGAGGTGGTTAGACTCCTTCTCACAGGACCACTTCCAGACTTGGGACCAGCTTCATCGGGAGTTCATCCAGGAGTACTTCCCTCCATCTAAAGCTTTGAAGATCAATAAGCAAGTCCAAGATTTCAGACAAGGACCGCTAGAGAATCTCCCAGAAGCATGGAAGAGGTTCAAAGGGTTGAAGAGGATGTGTCCACCGAATCTGATGACACACTGGGAGATTATCTCCTCATTCTATGGAGGCCTGACCGATGAGGCAAAAATGATGATGGATAGTTCGGCTAGCGGAGCACTGATTCACTTGCAGCCGGAAGACGCAGAAGCACTGATTGAGAAGGTGATATCCAACAACGCGTACTGGTATAACTCCAGGGGTTCCCAAAAGATAGCCCCGGGGTTATTTGAGGTGAACAGCCAGACGGCAAACTCAGCACGTTTGGACAGCTTGGATGCCACACTTCAGAAGTTGATGAGCAAGGTGGAAAAGCTAAGTGTGGGGAATAGCAACTCGGGCCCATCTACTCAGGGCCACGCACACATGGTTGGTCAAGGCTCCACATCATACTCTCAACCTTCTCAGATGCAACCATTCTGTGAAAACTGTGGGGGAGGACATATAGTAGCAGAGTGTCAGTTCTTGGTGGCACCAATGATGGGGCCAAGTACAGAGCATGTGGATGCCATCAACGCACCAAGGCCCCAAGGACAGAACGAGAAGTATCAAGGAGGCTTTGGGCAAGACATAGACCTTACCAGCCCCAGCCATTTAATCAGGGCCGCCCACAGTTTAGCTATCAACCACAATATCAGCAGCAGCAGTACCAAGGAAGACCCAATCAAGGCTTCAACAACTTTTCAGGGCCTAGCCAAGGATACAATGCAGGCCCCTCTCAGAACTACCAAGGCGGTTACCCTCAGAACTTCCAGGGCAACTATAATCAGCAAAATCAAGGCTACCAACAGCGCTCCAACCTGGAAGAAATGAGGGGAAAGATGATGAAGAGTCATGAAGCTAGATTTGCTGAGTACGACAACATTATGAAGAATCTGACCACTCAGATTGGTCAGCTTGCTAAAGACTCAGGGGAACGCCATAAGGGGATGCTACCAAGCAACACTGAAAACAATCCCCGTGAACACTGCCAGGTGATCATCCTGAGGACTGGGAAGCAGCTGGAGGCATCTAAGCCTCTAGAGGAGGAAACCCCAAAGACGGATGATGCACCGTTGACTGTTCCGGTGGAAATTCATATCGACAGAAACAAAGAAGATGGAGATAAGGAGGTGAGCAATCCGGGAAAGAAGATTGATAGCACTGAGAGGGAGAGGGCAGCCCCAAAAGCTGTCAGTTCCCATGTTCCATTTCCAGCCCGACTGACGAAGAAGAATGATCAAGATCAGTTCGGGAAGTTTCTAGCTCTCCTCAAGCAGCTGCACATCAACATCCCATTCGTAGATGCACTGTCAGAGATGCCCAAGTACGCAAAATTCCTCAAAGACCTGCTGTCCAACAAGAAGAAGCTAGAGGAAGCATCAACAGTGGTGCTGAATGAAGAATGCTCGTCGATGGTGACCAAGGAGATGCCTGCCAAGCTCAAAGATCCAGGGAGCTTCACTATCCCCTGCTTGATAGGTAATTTAAATTTTGATAGAGCTTTAGCGGATTTAGGGGCGAGTATTAATTTGATGCCATTTACTTTGTATGAGAAACTTGAGCTAGGAAATCTAAAACCAACACGAATGTGCATTCAGTTAGCTGACAGATCTACTAAGTACCCGCGCGGTATTGTAGAGGATGTGTTGGTTAAGGTTTCCAAGTTCATTTTTCCTGTTGACTTTGTGATCTTGGACATGGACCAAGATCTAGAGGTGCCCATCATTCTCGGTAGGCCCTTCTTGGCCACCGCTAGGGCCCTCATAGATGTTGGCGATGGTAAGTTAGTTTTGAGAGTTGGTGATGAACAAGCCACTTTTGACATGACCAAGATCATGAAACGCCCCTTGTCCCCTGCTGATGAATGCTTTTCTATTGATGTCATTGATTCTTTGGTTGAGGAGTGCATTCCTGATATGCTCTCCGAGGATACCCAGCTGTTTCTGTGTTCTCAAGATGATTTGGCAAAGGATCTTAACTCATCCTCATGCTTTAGTTGTGACTCAATTGTGAATAACAAGGAGAATGAGTTAAGTGATGTTGTGATTGAGGAAGGTGTTGGGGATGATATATATAAAGAGGTGGAGGAACCAGTTCAAACTGATTCCTCAATTGTGAGTCCTTCACCTCTTAATCTTAAACCACTCCCCAGTCACCTAGAGTATGCTTTTATTGATGATGATGTGATGTTACCAGTCATTCTTGCTGCCAAGTTAGAGGCTTCTCGCCGAAATTCTTGTCTCAATAAAACTATTCACAATTCATAATTGAAGAATCAATAGAATTGGAATCAAAAGAATTAATTGCCATTAATTAAAAAGGTGGAACTTACAAAGAATCCCAAAAGATTGATGAACAAGGCTGAAAAGCCCTCTAAAATTCGTGTTAGGCACTCTCTCTAAGCCCCCCCTTGAAAACGGGGGTTTACAGGCTGTTTAAATAGAAAAATCGGGTGAAATTTGAGCTGAATTAGGATTTTCGGAGCCAGACACGATGCCAGGCACGATCGTGCCTTCGATCGTGCCTCCGTAGCAAAAACGCGCATTTTGGGCAGGCACGATCGTGCCTCCCTCCAGGCACGATCGTGCCTGGCTGGCAGTAACTCCGCGGTACTTTTCTCTTCAGGCACGATCGTGTCTGACTTTGAGGACACGATCGTGCCTACTTAATTTCCGAATTTGACAAAACTTCCTTCATGAAAGTTGTAGAAAATGAAGTCCTATATCCACACCAATTTGCCGAATGTGATTTGAATCATCCAATCAAGAGATATGATCCAAACGGTGGAAGGTGTCTTTCTGAAATCGCAGCAGAGATCATCTGACTTCATCGTCTGTTTTCACCTTCTTCCTCTCAGATTCTCGCAAAGGTGTCTTCATATGATTTGTAGCCCTTGAAGTTGGATTTCCTATGGAACTTGAAACGTGTACATTGGATGTTTCTACAAAGAGATATGCTTGAACAATTGACAGAAGGTCATCCTGATCGTCGTTTTCAAGCTTCATTCATCTTCTTTTGATCCCGAAGCCAGTCCTAGAGCTCTTTTTCCTTCAAATCTTCATTGTTAATCTCCCGGTGACGTCCAAAGCTATCAAGTAATTCTCAAATGCTTCTCAAATCATCCCGATTGTTCCTCAAGTGCCGGTGTCGGGCTCAAATTCCCTGATTTTGACTACAAAAAAACACAAAACTCGAACCAACGCCCGGTAAACATAACTTGAGCTAAAATTGAGACTTGTAAAACCTTAAAAGTAGGAAAATCATCAAAAGCTGATCTCAACACGCATCAAATACGTGTCAAAATACGGACTTATCAGTCAACTTGTTCACAATGTGTCAATTGGCCTGAATTGGCCTGATAAACTTGAGACTATAGTGTATTTTACTCCGACATATTTACTCACGAGTCTTTCAATGAAGACGTGTCTCATAGGGACTATATAGGAAATCATTTGTATTCATAGCCAATGAGACTTAAATTGGCTTAAATTTTGAATACGACATATGAATTTAAGTCAATCTTCTTGACACGATTTCGAGTTGCATAGGGAAAAACATACAAGTCGAAATGAGAATTGTGTATTTTTGCATAGGGAACCCATTGCAACTCTAAATGAGATCATCCGATGTCGTATTCAAAATTTAAGTCAATCTTCGTGACTCGGTTGATTTACTAAGCCTCAAAACACTGAATACTTGTATGGTGTTTTCTATTCATATTTTGGACTTGAGTCGTGAACCTATTGCAACTCAAAATGAGATCATAGTCATGTTTCTAGTGTTGATTACTACGAAGACATCGTATAAATTTCCCTATGCTAAAACAAGTCTTCGAATGATGTCGTAATACATAATTTTTAAGCCATGTGTTGACTCGTCTTGAACATCATAGTATGAGTGGAGAACTAGTATTTTGGTTCTCGTTCACATAAATGAATACGTGTATGTTTATTAACACAATTCATATTGGAGAGTCGTTACCATTCATCGTGGTTATAGATGAATGCTGTAATTTGTTCTATATGATGTTTCTTAGATTGCATCGGTCATCCGATGCCAAGTGTATCAACCCTTGGTTTAACAACACTTAAATTCTCAAAAATATGTTTAATTTTTGTTAATTGCATACTCCAATTTGCAACAATATTTTTGAAGATCAGTGTTGGGACCCTAGTCAATCAACTTAAGCCATCTTAATCGATTGGCACTGTAGATTTAGACAGGTCACAATTTTAAGTCATAGGAACACTTGTCGTATCTCAAGCATAGGGAACGCATTGAGACTTAATTAAAGATAACGTTGGGAATCCCATCTTCTAAAGACTCAATTCATGAATAGACTTGTGTTTTCCTGTTCACAATACAATTTTGGCCATATAAGTCCATAACACCCCTAGATTGTGTTGTCTTCGAGTTGATTACTATTTAATCAAGTCCAACATCACGATTTAGTAAATCGTGATTGACTTACTAAATTTTCTTGAATGAGACCACCCGACGTAAATTTTGAATATGACATCGTATGATCTCATTTGTGAGTTGACACAACTGATGAATACGAAGATTGGCTTAAATTTTTTTGACTTCGTGAACCGAGTCACTCGGTTAGTACACATGTGTTTGCATAATTGAGTTTAGGGACTTAAATCATCGAGACACTAATTGATAGTATCATCGTATTTTCTCGTTCCCTACCAATACTAGTCGGATGATACATAAGTCTTCGGGACTTATGACCCATGTTAAACAATTAATCTTAGGGAAAATGGAAACTAATAATCCAACCTTTTAGCGGTTTTCTTACAATAATCCAACCTTTTGTTTATTCATGAATAATCCAACCTTTACACCTCATCTTCATTCACTGGTCCCTGATCGGTTGATGACCTGCTCTTCCAAGCTATTTTCTTATCTTTGTAAAATATTATCTTTGTGAAAGATAAAATTTATGGTATAATGATTTGCAAAGATAAGAAAATAGCTTGGAATAGCAGGTCATCAACCGGTCAAGGACCAGTGAATGAAGATGTGGTGCAAAGGTTGGATTATTCATGAATAATCAAAAGATGAGATTATTAAAAGAAGACCGCTAAAAGGTTGGATTATTAGTTTCCATTTTCCCTTAATCTTATGGGGTCACGGACTTAAGGGTACGAGTTAAAATGATACTTGTAATCGACTCAAGATACTGTTAATTTGATTAACAGTATTGTTAGAGTTAAAATAATACTGGGTCACAATTCTCGGTTTCCATTAACAATATGGAGTATGTATTCGTCCATATGACATTATGACAATACAAAAGATGGTCGGTTATCCATAATTTGAATCCATGATCCGAAATATGTAGTTTAATAGGGATGAATTCCATAACATTGAACCATAATTTAAGTCAGTGTATGTTAAATGGACAAATATGATCATATGCCGGTCAATGTGTATTAGTAACATATTATCTTGTATGATAATATCAACTTGAGTATAAGTCTAAAATCCATTACTAATGATCATGTAACGATATTCCAGTGTACACAAAGTTAATACTGTCGCAATAACCCTTAAATATCATTGTATATTGTGGATTTCGATATACAAGTATATCATAAAATCACTACGTACTCGTTATTCATAACGTGAACACAATTCTCGTTCGACAAATTGACTTAATAGACTTAATCGTTAGCTATTTAGTATATCAAAGCCTATTATATGTGTATTATCCGAGTCACGAAGATTGGCTTAAATTTTGAGGCTTACTAAATCAATCGAGTCACGAATATTGACTTAAAATTTGAATACGACATCGGATGATCTCATTTCGAGTTGTAATGAGTTCAAAATTTAAATCAAACTTAATTCAGACGTGAATCTCATTTCGAGTCTTCTTTCGATGAATACGAAATTTATACATTAGGTAACATTTGGATTTAAAAAGTCTTCTGTTTGAATTTGGGTTAACGAGAAAACTCAATTCTCGACACATACACTCCCTATATTTAGGTTATTGGGTCCATTTGGATTTTCAGGCTTGTATAACCAACGAATTTCGTGTATGTATTCTGTATTCGTAAATGGGTCTTCACGACTCAAGTCCAAATTATGAATAAAAAACTTGCACTCGAGTCCAAAATATGGATAAGTCCCTATTGAGTTTTCTAAATAGGGACTTAAGATCTCGATAGTAAATCAACTATCGAGATCTCATTTCGAGTTGCAATACGATCATAGGTTGATATAGTCTATTCGTATATAATAGACTTAAATTTCAAGATCAAGAAGATTTTTACATATTCCACTTGAGTGGAGAAATATCTCCACTGTTTTCAGGCTTAATAAATCAACCGGGTTATAAAAACTGGATTACACAATTAGAGTTAATATAGGTGAACATCTTCTGATATAGGGAAAATTACCAGTTGATCCACGGTATTACAAAAATTTACACTGATTTCAGGCTCTATGGATCAATAGAGTTAATTTCCCTTTTGAGTTGCATATTTATCCATTGAATAAATGACTCAAATAAGTCATCCGAAATTGTTATCTCATTTCGGAGAATTGTGTATTACAATTCTGCAATTCAAATGGTTGACGAGATGAGTCACGACTAACAGTCTATAGTGGGTTGTATGTGTTAGAAATTAAACTTGGCTTAACCCAATAATTGGGTCCATTACAAGTTAATTTATTGGACTAATAGTTGTATGAGAAATAATAAATTAGTTAGCCCATAAATTAGAGTTAGTAAAGAAAGATTTAAAGTACTCTTTAGTTAATGTACTTATTAAATAATTCTAGAATATTCCTAAGCTAGTTACCTATAGAACATTGTAGAATGCTTAAGACATAGGAGTGCCTATAAGGATCCTATGAGACCTATAAAGAGAGCACTCCTCACCCATTTGTAACATAAATCAAAAGTTCCAAAATCAATAAAAGTTTCAAGTTCTCCCAAAATCATCTCTCATAAACTACTTTCTTCCAACACTATGACCGAGTCACTGTTTATGGAACTTATTGACTACATCCGAGTATTCATTGGTTCCACAAATGAATGAATTCTATTATCCGAGAACCAAATCAGGTATCCCCATACAGTTCTATTTGCAATCTGATAAGTCTATTACTAGGGGCTTTTGTGATTAAATATCAAGTCTTAAGTGCGATATGGCTACCTCATAAATGATACCGAGTATTGGCTTACTAAATCATATTTGACAATCATACTAGTGTATATTGACACGTTAAGATAGTAAGTCTCATCTATATGGAATCAACATTATGACCTCATATTAGTACACTGTTGTGACCCGAAATGGGTCATGACTAAGTACTTAATATTCTTGTGTAATACAAGACTTAGTAATGGGAAGCATTACTAAGTCTCGTATTGATATTATAAAGGAATAGATCCCATAGAGTAATATTTGGGAGCTGTATAATATGCATAAGTAATCAAGTCTAAAAGGGTAACCTGATATCTTAAACGCGTATATCATAAATACAGTGTCTATATAATACCAGATTGTGAAATTTTCAGTCGTGAGTGTATTGTACTCCCTCCGTCCCGAAAACAACTTCCCGGTTGGACTTTCACACACTTTTAGGAAATAAATTTGACTTTACTGTAGAATGCACTGTTTTGCACTGTTTAAACACTGTTTGGCACTGTTTAAACACTGTTTGACACTGTTTATCACTTTTTTGATGTAGATAATTTGCCAAATAAAGAAAGTATTGAAGTGTGAAGTTAATTTTGGGACATCCATTTAAGGAAAGTGGGAAGTTGTTTTCGGGACGGAGGGAGTATATGATATACCCAAATGATCTTGTAATGGATTATAATTTGTGTGTCCTCCGTATTCAGTATGGTGCCTATTTTAACCATACTCGTTTATAAGGTACACTCTGTATAAAAATTATAACCCATGGATAGATTAGTATTGGGAGAATTCCCTAAATAGGAGCAAAAACGTTTTAAAATTCCAAAATAGGAGTATCATGTTTTTTATTCCCTGAATAGGAGTAAATTTCTGCCAAGTTTGGCATTACAAAGCTTTAAAACTTGGCATTTTTTTTCAAACTTGGCAGATTACTCCTGGTTAGAGAATAAAAAACATGATACTCCTATTTTGGAATTTGAAAACGTTTTTACTCCTACTTAAGGCAATTTCTGATTAGTATTCTCGGAAAAGATACATAGTGATATATCACTAGTATATTTAAGGAAAAATTGAAAATAATAATCCTAACTATTGCTGGTCCGCTGAAAATAATCCCAACTATTGATTATTTTTGTATAATCCCAACTATATAGACTATCCGCCAATAATGGTCCATGACCATTTATTACCTCTATAAAAAGTGAATTTAAAATAGAAATTAAGCGTAAAAATTAAAAGTTAAGATTATTTATAGGGATTACTTGTTATATCTCATCCCATCCACTTTAGAAACTACAAGAATTTATTCATAGGGACCATTATTGGCGGAAGGTCCCTAAAGTTGGGATTATTCTGTAATAATCAATAGTTGGGATTATTATGAGCGGACCGCCAATAGTTTGGATTATTACTATCAATTTTTCCTATATTTAATCATTATGTAATGTCATAATATAAACATTCCTAGCTTGTAATATATTGTATGACTTAATCAATAGATTATGTATTATTGGGTACTTCGGTATATTTATACGAGTGTTATATTGAGCCCTACAATTACCCAACGAATCCATATATAAGTTACAATATGTTTCAAGAATGGGTGACACATTCTTAATAAGTCGAGGGAGTTAATTTTATATGGATTCATTTGAGCTAGCCATTATGTGTGTGTGTCATCTAGAATTGTAAGGCTTACAAATTGATCAAACTGTGACCTACATATGTGATCGTATATCATTAAAGTCAATTACATAACAATGATATGTAAGTCAACGTATCTATGTGATTAACATAGATATGATACTATCATTTTACAGTGTGTTAATGATATCTATGAATTAATTTTAGGGGTTTTTTACGAGAATATTACTAAAATAAAACTTATTTACATAAATATGACTATTCATTACTACAACGTAGTGCTGTGGTAACTAAAGTTCAAAACTTGAACATGAATTACTATGATTTCATTACTACTCTAGTAATGAATCATATTTTTGTAAATCATCTTTATTTTGGTCATATTTATGTAATTATTTCTTAATTTTATCTGACAATTGTATAGGTAAAATATCACAATAGTATATAGCCTAATATTTAATTTATCAAACATCATATACTAATTATTAATCTTTGAAGTTGTGAAATGTATATTGATACACAAGACATATTGTGTATCATATACTATGTATAGAGTCAATTAAATTATTATATTGTCTATTATATTATATATAATATTACGTATACATTGATCCCTATGTTTGTCAAATCGATCGTAAATAAGCTAATTTAATTGTTACAGTAAATGATCTCAAAATAGTCTTGTGTATATCATACAAGTGTATAACCACTTATAGTATACACGTAAAATAATAGGAACATACAATTAACTAAATCTCTTTTAGTATCCTAGTAATATATATCCTAGTGTCGATGAGATTAATTAGGATAATATATCCACTAATGAGGAACACGGAGTATTGATCAGTGTATACGTATATGGTCCATATGTGTAACAACTTTAATACCCTTTAGAGCATCTCCAATGGTAAAACGTTAACGGTACATATGTGGCATGGAAAATAACCAATTAAAAAACAATAAATACAATATCTCTCTCCTTATTTGAACGATCTTACACCATTTTGGTAAGTTTTTCTCTGCAATGTCAAGCACAATGTCTAGATGTAGACATTGTGATTGACATTGCAGACAAAAACTTACCATAAACACATAAGACCGTGGAAAGAAGAAGAGAGATATTGTATTTATTGTTTTTTAATTGGTTATTTCTCATGCCACGTATGCACCGTTAACGTTATAGGTATTTTATAGAATACATTAAAATAGATTATTGGTATACTTGATTATACTAATAATCAAGTGGTAAATCAAGGTATCTTATACGCACTTATATACATCATCTGATAACTCAATAACATTGTATGATCAAGCCTCATTTCGTAAGTAAATGGTATATTTCTGAGTAAAATTGCTCCAATAATTCGTCGATGGACCGAGTCCACTTACAAACATTTATAGAAGTGTGTAACTGCATATTCGGACTGATATTTCAATTGTATAATTTAACACTCTAGTCCGATTGTGGACTAACATATACACTAGAAGATTATTATGGCCAATAGATCGGTACGTTAATATTTAGTAAAATATAGTCTACATTCACTCCCATTTATCAAGTGAATCTTAAATTCATATGTAATCATAACAATATCCTTATTGGTCTGATGTCCTAATTGACAATTTCTACTCTTATGGGAACCGAGTTCCCATAAGAGTATGATAAGTGGGTTGTTAATCGAGTTGATTTAAGTCAACTATATGAGTTTGATAATCTTAATTGACTATACAATGTATACACTATTTAATTAACACCATATGAGAATATCATTAACAATGTATATGAGTCTTACGTAAATATGCCCATTGCAAAGTCTATATAATACATACAATATGCTACACAATTGTACAAAATATTTACGAATACATAGTGGATAATTAGTGACTGAATGTCCCAATCCCATAACTTATCAATTGAACTCCGTTCAATTGATATAACGTATAATTTCACTGTATTTGAAATTAACATATTGACTTCAAATGTTCGACTTATATTATGCAACACATTGAGTGTTGCATAATATAAGTCTCAGGGTTTGTTTGCAACAGTTTTTGCTTTTAAAAAGGTGCTTTTTAATGAAATGATGAGAAGTGATTAAATAAAAGTTGATAGTGTTTGAGAAAAAAGTGATTTTGAAAAGTAAAAGTGGGTAGTGTTTAGTAAAATAAGTACTTTTGGGTAATAGAAAAAGTAAACGCACTTTTGACGCGGAAGCCGAGAAAAATAAAAGTTGTAGTGTTTGTGCTTTTTTAAAGCCAAAGTGCTTTTTTAAAAGTTGCAAACCAACCCTCAATGATTTTGGGATCATTTTCCAACGACTTAGTGTTCAAATTGATGACAACCGGATTCGAAGACTAGGACAATATAATCATATATCCGTATATACATATGAAATTTTTAATTACTTAAAATATTCCCAAGTTAGAATGGGACTAATTTTGTTTTTTAGTATGACAAGTGTTTCACAGGGTCATATACATTGTGTATCTAACCGTTACTGTATGTTGAAAGTATTCAACATGATATAGTGAAAAATTCAATAGTTAGACATTATAATTTTCATGTGACATTGGTGGACAAGTACATTAATCCTCTTAAGAATTATGACAGTACTTACGGCTTAAGTGTCTATACTAATAGACTCTAATCTTACAGTATTGTCATAATATCCATGATTAGTTGGGATATATATGCGTAACTTAAATGTGTAAATCATAATTATTCAAACACTATATACATGGTATATATTGATGGGATAACAAATACGGAGTATACTAAACCCACTGGACATAAATATACATTCAGGTTATAACTTCATTGTGACAATCGTGAGATTGTCACATGTATACCGAAAAGGGATATTGTGTATAAGATGGCAGTCTACTGTGATATTGGGCAACAAGATTAAATAACATAGCAATGTTATGATACAGGAATTGTATGACAATACATGGGAATCTATCAAGAATATGCATACAAGTATGAATACACACTAAATTGTCTTGATTTGATAGGTTGCTTACTGAATTCTTGTTTTATAGGTTTTCGATAATAATTGTATATACTGTTGAATTAGACTCGACTATGGAATTAAGATCTTATATACTCATTATAAGATCTTAACGGTTATATAAGACTTCATATGTATAGATTGTTTAATCAACAATCTATTATACTCAATATAATGTAATACTTGAGTATAATACCAATGTATATAATAGTACATTTATGAATTATAGATAATTGCATGTAATACTATATTCAACGTTATCCATATTGTACGTGATAACTTGTAATTCGTGTTGTATTGGACTCTAGTTTGGATGTAATCATAAATCTTGTGTAAGCCATTTAAACATTTCGTCCTGTATTGTCAATATCCAAATTTATGTTACTCGTATTGAAAGACAGTTGTATATGAGATGATTGTTTGTATTAGGCATAACGATTTTCATAGATCACAAAACAGTTGTATATTAAAGACATCCTTTGCATATGAAAAAATCATTAATTAACACTAACGTTAATTACACTATTAATATACTATAATTGAGACATTAATATTATGGCAAGTTTATACATTTATGGTTGTTTGTTTATTAACAAACACGAGTATCCTGTAGTATTTTGATATTAAATTTATGTACATTATGTACTAATGGCTATCATCCATATCAAAACTTCACATGTTTATATTAGGTACATATGATATCCGACTACATATGTGACATAGTCCGATTATTCTCATACTCGGACATAACAAGTGTCTATTGAGTAACGATTGTCTATGTTACTCAGACATGAAAATTATACGACATAATTTTATATTCCTTACAATTTGGATATCATATTGTTTGACCCATTAATACTATGTACTTACAATTACTCAATATCAACTTATATTATAGTTTAAAAACTACGCATATTAAGGGAACGACCATAGACGCAATTACTTTAGATATACACTTAAAATTAGTCTATGATCGTTCCCAATAATGGATATAAGTCATTGTCTAATAGTGAATGTATCTTGAACATAATATTGTACCTCAATAATGAGACCCAGGCCATGTGGGTATTCATCCCTATAAAATGAGATGTATGGTTAGTTGGTTACCTATGTCCGATACATTTTTAACGATACACTCACTATTAGACAATGACTTACCACACATATTATAATTTATAAATACTCGAGTGTTTACACTGTATTCAATAATATCTCATTATTAATATCCCATAGTGTTTTTTTTTTTTTAATAAGCAGTCAAAATACACTGGAAAGGGGGACCGAACCAAAACCCTCCCAAGGAAAGCATGTTTCCCAGAAATACATCAGAGAAATAAAACAGCCAAGCAAAAGAAAAATTATTGGGGGGACCATACCTAACCCAATAATATTACAAGAATTAAATGATTCTAAAATAACACAAACCTAATTTATCTCCAATAATAGTGCGCCTAATAAGACCAGGTAATTGCCTAATACTGGAGTAAATGATCGGACCATCTGATTCAATTTGAGACAAGTAATGAGCAGTCCAATTACTTTCCCGATGGATATGTCTGAACGAGATATGCTCATCAACCATCCATTTTCTAAGAGCAGCCACCATCCTCTTCCATCTACCTTCCAGAGCCCCCTCCAAAATAGCCTTAACTGCCAGCTTAGAATCCGTCTCCACCTCAAAGTTGTGATATCCATTCTCAATCGCCCAGCCTACAGATCGATAAACCGCATGAAGCTCAGCCTCCATCGCCGAGTTCGCAGCAAGGGGAAAATGAATAGCTCCCTCAAACTCACCTGATCGTGACCTAAGCACTGCAGCACCTGCTGCCCGACCTGTCTTGAAGGACGCATCCACATTAAGTTTGAAATCAAGTGCAGGTAACATCCATTTGACAATCTTAATTTTCAATTTCATATCTCGAAATGATAATGGCAAGAACCTTTCTTCCAAAAGTATTGAACCAGGCTTTCCTAATTTCGCTTTGCTGAGCTTTGCATCTGACCAGATCTGAGTGTATGTTTTGATGCTATGAATAACATTCTGGAAATTAGGAACTTCATTGACCTCACCCCACCGAATCTGGCAATAGATATCCCATAGTGTTTATTGATTAGTCAAAATCAATACATACCTGATGTTACAACTCGGTCTAAATCTTATAATATAGACGAGAATTTATCAATAGGGTTTGTCTATTTTAATACTCGGAATTTATGCACTATTATACATGTAAATAAATTCCATGTGTTAATACACTGATAAAATTATGTTTACAGTATTCATCCTATGCACTTGTGTAAATGTTTAATTAGTCCCATCGTTTAGTATTTGACCCATAATGAAGGCTTATTGATTTGTGTACATTCAATAGTTAAATCCAATGTCAAATATGAGGCTCATCCTAAATCTATATATACATTTAGGATGACAATGTGAACGAGTCTTCTTAAGTTAAATATGTAGGATGTTTTCTTTTGGACTGTTTTCAGTTCCAGACCTGACCAGATCAGACCAAACCAGAGTTAAACAGACCAGACCAGACCAGACCAGACCAGACCAGACTTGGATAGTTATAAAATACACAGAGACCAGACGTTTACCAGACCAGACCAGACCAGTTCAGACCAAACCAGACAAGACCATACATAAACAGACCAGACCAGGCCAAATCAGATCAGACCAGATCAGCAAATTTCAGTCAAAAAGAAACATCCATATAGAATTCGAAGCAAGTGTCATCCGGACTTGCCATTTCGTGACTTGTACAATTTAAGTCGGATGTTTTATAGTCAATTCTCGGTGAAGATACCGTATTAAAATTTTTAATAAATTTTTCCAAATCTCCGTTCTATTTATTTGGAAAGTCTCATATAAGATGATCTCTATGGGTCTTACCAAATTCATAAAATTTGCAACCGACTTGTATACATGATCAAAATACGACATCGGATGACGCCGTTAAATTTTAAGATGAGATCAGACTTGATTGGTTGATAAAAAACCATTCATATCCAATATTAAATATGTGCCTCGTGAATGAGAATTGCAATGGGAACACTAATCCGATGAATCTCACAATGGGTTATACTAATAGGGGTGTATTGTATTAGGATTTAGTGGCAAAATTTTAAAAGTCCATGGATTTTAAAAGTTTAGGTGTATTCAATGTGGACTTTTAAAAGTCCACAAAAGTCTAGGTGTATTCAATGCGGACTTTTAAAAGTCTATAAAAGTCTAGGCGTATTCAAATTTCCGTTCATTCTTATTGACTTCTAAAATCATGGATTCTCGTGGTCTTTTAACTCATTTTTAGTGCGAAAATTCTCTGCAATTGTCTCTTCTCCTCACCAAAGATTTCCGTGGACTTTTCTTATATCAGTTCTTCATCCCGTCCCACCCCATTCCTCCCCTCCCTCCTAGGGATGGACCGGGCCAGACCCCGTTTCTGTTCCGAGTCAGGCCCGGCCGGGCTAGGAATTTTTTGGGTAAGGCCCGGGACCAGCCTGGGAGTCTACTGGTATTGGGCCGGGCCGGGCCAGTTCCAGGTTGGGTCGGGCTGGTTCATTTTTTTCGGTTTTCTTATATATTCCAACCCTCACCCCCCAAACCCCTCCAAAACACCCAGCCTACTTACCATAAGGCCACCCCCCCCCCCCCCCCCCAAAAAAAAAAAAAAAAGAAAACAAATAAGGCCCGAACCGGGCCCGAACCGGCCGGGCTGGTCCTCAAATATGCAGTTCCAGAACCGCCCCAATTAATCCCCCGGGTCGGGCCTAAGCCCGGTACCGGTACCGATCAAACGGGCCGGGTTGGACCCGCACAGTGGCGGGCCGAGCCGGGTCTCGGGCCAGTCAGACCGGCCTCGGGCCAAGCCTACTCCCCCCCCTCCCCCAACTCTTCTTTAGCCAAGCCACACCTTCCTCTTCAATCTTTCTTCTTTTTCTTCTTTAACCCAGCTCGCCCACCCCTCTCCTTCCATTCTTCTTCTTCTTCTTTAGCTTGCCGTCCCCAGTCCCCCCCTCGATTCAGTAATCCTATATTGATTCGATTCTAGAAGTTTATAGAAGAACCGATATAAGAATCGATAGTATTACATCAATGCAATTCTGATGCTTCATTTATTTTTGTAGAACTTTGTGTTGCTATATGAATTACATTTTTTCATTGATTTATTGATTTATTGATTTATTGATTTATTTATTTATTTATTTATTTATTTATTTATTTATTTATTTATTTATTTATTTATTTATTTATTTATTTATTTATTTATTTATTTATTTATTTATTTATTTATTTATTTATTTATTTGTTTGTTTGTTTGTTTGTTTGTTTGTTTGTTTGTTTGTTTGTTTGTTTGTTTGTTTGTTTGTTTGTTTGTTTGTTTGTTTGTTTGTTTGTTTGTTTGTTTGTTTGTTTGTTTGTTTGTTTGTTTGTTTGTTTGTTTGTTTGTTTGTTTGTTTGTTTGTTTGTTTGTTTGTTTGTTTGTTTGTTTGTTTGTTTGTTTGTTTGTTTGTTTGTTTGTTTGTTTGTTTGTTTGTTCATTCATTCATTCATTCATTCATTCATTCATTCATTCATTCATTCATTCATTCATTCATTCATTCATTCATTCATTCATTCATTCATTCATTCATTCATTCATTCATTCATTCATTCATTCATTCATTCATTCATTCATTCATTCATTCATTCATTCATTCATTCATTCATTCATTCATTCATTCATTCATTCATTCATTCATTCATTCATTCATTCATTCATTCATTCATTCATTCATTCATTCATTCATTCATTCATTCATTCATTCATTCATTCATTCATTCATTCATTCATTCATTCATTCATTCATTCATTCATTCATTCATTCATTTATTTATTTATTTATTTATTTATTTATTTATTTATTTATTTATTTATTTATTTATTTATTTATTTATTTATTTATCTATTTACTTACTTACTTACTTATTTATTTCTTATCGTACTCCGTAATATATAGAAGAAATCACTCACGGTAGGACTAAAACATAGCATTATTCTTAAAGTATGATAAATGTTTGGTTTTTCTTACATGGGAATAAATATTACATATTCATCCCTAATTTAATTAATTAATTAATATAATTAATTGTCCCTAGTTCCCTTTCACAACCAAAGCCATTTTGTTGGTGACGCGTCAGTCCGATGACGACAGCGGGGAACTCCGGTGATGGATGCGGACAGGTCACAGGCATATCGGTAGCGACAATCTAGGTGAAAATTTTGACGACCAGCAGTGGCGGTCCGCATTTAAAAGTCTATGGACTTTTTGAAAGTCAATAACTAATCCATGGATTTAAAAGTCCATAGAATTCATTCATAAAAAAGTCTATGGATTTAAAAGTCCATTGACTTTTTTAAAAGTCCATGGATTAAAAAAAGTCCACAACAATCCATATTGAATACACCCCCCTAAATCAATCTTCGGTCTGACAACGATATTTTTTTGACTCAACTCCAAAAACTTACGAGTAATTTTCAGTCCCTATGTTGTTTTCTATTTTTAGTAAGCCCGAAAAATAGTAGAGACTTGTATGCTTTTTTTTTATTCATTTTTTGGATTTGAGTTGTGAACGAGAATTGTGTGTTTTTCGTGAACATCGGATGTATTTCAGAGTACCAAATAAGTGTAACCCAATAGATTCGATGAATATTGTAAATTAAGTAATTTTGTGTACATTTAGTTAAGTAATCCGATGAACTCATGATACGTGATGAAAATACCAATGACTTAACGATGAGTAAAAAATGGACCACATGCACAATTGAATTATCGGATTATCAAGTCCGATTAATTTGACTGTATAAATATGTGTATAACACAGTAGTAAAATTATGGAACACTGACTCGGGACTGTGTACATTGATAAGTCATGGTATAGATTATGATTGACTAATATAGACATTTATGATGTCTAACGCGAAAAATACATACTAGTATAACATAGACCATGATATCATGGACAAAAAGGTTGATTTAACATTTTTATAGTATCCCAATTCCCAATGATATGCGAAAAGTCATCGTGTATAATGATGACTTTTTACAATGTATTATGGAATGATTAAACACATTTGAAATTCTTAATCCATATTTTAAAATATTTTGGACACTTCTATACGATCAATCCATAATATTTAGTTATTATCGTTGTTTATCCATGGTAAAAGTATTCAATACTGGATCATATTATGTATGATCGAGTATAATATTAAGACTAATCGACTTATAGTGTTTAATCAACAAATATATTCATGATCCAAACTATTGAATATTAATTAGGATATATACACTTTGTCATTATTCCACTTGTAATGTTTTGCACATCACCGCCATAGTTACGTGGGTTTCATGCTTTTGCATTGCCCATGTATTGTCCTCTTTTCTTTCCAATCATTTGTGTGTTGTAATATATATATGCCTTATGGGTTATTGAATAAAGCATGTAGTTCGTATCTCAGTTAGTCTTTCATACGAGATTTCTCATTTTCAATACTTTCATTTTGTATAGTACTAGATTCTCACCCGTGCGATGCACGGTAAGAAAATTAGTAAAATTTATATTATCTTATTTATTAATAATATTAGTCAATAAAAGTTTTTATTTTAAATCGAATGAGTAAATGTATTAAAAGAGAATAAGAATTGATATATAATAAAAAGCTATAATTAGTAGAATTTCAAAGTTGTTGGAGACAATCTTGGAAGATCATATATGAAGTAAATATTATACTCTTCACCACACAAATCACATTATCTTAATATGTGTGCCCAGTCAAAATCAGAGTTTTATTGGGACGGGGAAGTAATGAGTTTCTAAGGGCCTACAAATTTTGAAAGATAGAAGAATTATATCAATTCAGGACTCGAAAGATAGGAGAATTATTAATTCAGGTCCCGAAAGATAAAATGTATCAATATAGGACCCGAATGATGGAAAACTATCAATCTAGGACCTAACATTTCATAGGTTTTAATTTATTTAGATTTTTATTAATTTCATTGCTAATTTTTGATAAACTTTTCTTCACAAAAGTTTATTAGTTTAATAAAATTAAATAATATTTATTTTATTTCAAAATTAAAAATAATAAAATTCATGACAACTTAGGTCCTAGATTGATAATTTTCAATCATCCAGGTCCTAAATTTATAATTTTCCATCATCCGGTCCTATAACGCTACATTTCATCTTTCAGGTCTCATATTGATAATTCGTCTATTTTTCGAGTCCTGAATTAATAAAATTCCAATTTTGAAATACTTCTCCCTACATATATAACATTAATATTGGGTTACATTTATTCGTCATCTTCAATACAATTCAATTTTTTCAATCATACGACTATTAAGTCTCAACACACAATTTATACATGAATTTTAATATAATTGTTTGAATTGATTTATTTTTTTATAATAGGCTATAATCGCACCTTCACCTCATGCATTTATTAAGGTAATACATTTCATTTTCTTCTTCTATTGACAAATCATTATATGTAGAGAGACTGTTATAAACTTTTGATGTAGAAACACTAATTCAGATATATTGGCCATATTTGATGTCTTCATTATTCGAGAGCAGTTAAATGAGGAAGAGAAACAAACTGTATTTTGAACTTTCAACAACCATTTATGTTTAGAATTTCTTGATCTTTTGAGATTTTTAATAAGTTTATGACAATATTAGTAAACTACACAAAATATTGGAATGGTTTTCTCAAAATGAAAACAAAATATCCATTAGAAAGGTCAAACATTTATAGTCATTTTCATATGGAAGTGCACATTAATTTCGGCTTATCACCAAAGAGCTCTTAAAAAGGTGATCATTTATGCTCAAAAAGTAGGGTCACCAAATTTTTTAATAAAAATAAAAAATTTCCATTTGAAATTTTATCAATTGTCTAAGAGCCCGTCTAATAACCGTATTTTTCAAATTTATCAGCCAATTTTTTAATTAAACACGTAATTTTTTATTTTGCGTGTTGAATTTATAACAATAAGAAAATATAAGGTTTTAGTTACTTACTTTAAACCCCAAACCAATAAAAACCCCGAAAAATTAAATTTAATATAAAATCCATATAATATACAAATAATTTATAAATAATTCCTAATACATAGTACTACACGCACATACTCCGTATCATCTCACACCCCATTCTTTAGGGTAGGAATAATGGATTGCCATCAAATCAGAATTTAATATTTTTAGACCACATAACAAAGCACCGAGATTGCTTTGGAAACTTTGGGACAACATAGAATTTTCATTTTTCAGATATAAAAAAGGAACCGAGCAAAGAAAAGAAAATACTACGTAGATCCTAATGCATTTCCTCTTTATTTAGGAAACTCAAAATTAACCCCTGACTACAGCTGGGTGCAATTTTGTCAACGCAACACACAACACATCGCCACCAGCTCACCACACACCTCGTCTCACGGCCTGAGCCTTGAGGCCGGGTGGCGAAGCAAGCCCGGCGGAGGCCCCAGGCGTCACGGCGGACTCCCACCACCGTTTTCTATCAACCCACACCCCTCCGACTTCAGGGCCATGGTCCAACAGTTCACCGGCGGGCGGCGGCGGCTGTGTAGGTCTGCTTCCGCCTCCACCGACGTCCCCGTTTTCATTTGGCAGTTGGACCGCTGCGGCAGGATGGGGTGCAGGTTCAGGCCGCCTCTTGAAAGAGAACTATTTCTTGTCACACACACCATTTTTCTTGATTCTGACTTCTATGATGCCAGCAGCCTCTTGAAAGTTGCATGGATTAAATCTCCTCATCTCCCTGTACAAAAGCATATGTTATTGCTGTTATTATTATTTTTATTATTATTATCAATATTATTATTATTTATTACTGCTATATGAAAATGTATGGTAGTGAAATTTTACAGGAGTATAAGATTTTTAATTGGTAAACCAACTGTATAAAACAAACAGAAATGTTCAGGCCTTGTCCACCCAAAACATATACATACGTGTTAATTTTTCAAGGAAGAGAAAATGGCCAAAATAAACATTCTATAATTCTATATATACCTCATCATCATGGAGATAGAACTGTCTCCAGAGTGCTTCCACCTCTGATCAGGGAACGAATTTCATTTGCCTTGGAGCACTCAGCCATTGTTGATTTGTGAACTTAGTAGCACTAGTAGAAAAAAGGCTTATAGTGACACTAATTTAGTGTCACTGAAAGTTTCTGTGACACTAAAAAAGCGTCGGGAAAAGTGGCGGCCAGTGACACTAAATTTAGTGTCACTAATCGTAAAACATTATAGTGTCAGTAAGTTGTGACACATAAATGTGATACAAGATTATGACACATTGGTATCATTAGACTTTGTGACACGTTGGTTTCATAAAAATATGTGACACATTGATGTCATAGAAATATGATAAAAATATTATAATAATCATTATTTTATTTCTTACTAATTCTATTATACATTATAGAAATATTAATAAATAATCAAAATAAAAGATCAACATTTGTATTTATTACTCAAATTATTTTACAATGTCAATATCAATAAAGTATATTACAATATGTCATAAATCTACGCTTTAACCATACAACATTTTTATTTGTAAACATATACATCATTATTCCTCACGTCACCATCCGCATCTAGCATCCAAAGAAGAAGTCTTTATCAATATCTGGTTCTAGTGGAACATAGCCTGCATAATTTTTAACTTTGCAATTCTAATAATCAACAAGTACGTCAACATCAAAGAATATAAGAATAAAATTCACCCAAGTCAAAATTTTCAATGTTAGAGTTTATTATAATGATCACTATGTGAAAACAGTGTGTAAAATATGAGAATAGAAAACACTAAGATAAAAAAAATAGGATATCTATATTGACTACATATAGTGAGGAACATAAAAATCTTACCATGCTAAAACTATAGCGTCCACATTAATGACAAATGTGGAGTACACACTAAATAGCAACTGTAGATTTCACTTTTCAGAAACAACTATGAACTGAACAAATCCTAATTGAATTCCATTGTAAGTTTGAAACAAATCAAAATACGAAATTTATTTTATTTTATTATTGACTGGATTAACTCTCTGCTAACGATATTCAGATGAGTATTAATCATCAGTACAATTGATGCATGTCATTCTTATACAAGTGCATAATTTCCACTCTCTGGAAGCAAATGTGATGTGAAAAACCTGATAGAAGCAAGAGAATAACAATCCCTGCCTTATTTCTGGAGTATCTTCCTACAAGTATATGTGAAAATTCGGTCACTTCTCATTTCTAGATAAGAATGATTGTAGAAAAAATAATTCACCTTGACATGGATTCATTGCAATATTCTTCCATGGTCCAGTAAAAATTAAGAATGAAGTGGGCTATAGTTATTAAAAAAACATGTTTTGGGCATTATCAAAAGTCAAATAAATAAACTGCCTCATGATCAGAATCCTTACCATGTCATAGATATTTCTAGACCCAACTAACCTGATAGCTTTTCCCTGAGATCACCAAATAGAGAAGAAAAAACATATAACCATTAGAACTTGGGTGACTTAAAATAAGGTATAAGTGGACCATATATCACCCTATTTTATCTTGCAAACTGCACATGATTTCTGCTCCAACAAGAGTAGAAAATTAACTAATCAACTGAGCAAAGTAGTATATAATGACATTCCTTATCCAATCAGTCATTTGAATTTCAAGATACAACTCAGACTCATCTCAAATGCACCTAAATAATAGGAAAATGGCAACCGGTTAGAAATAGTTAATCAAAGAACTTTAAAACTACTCGGTTTTCACCGCCATAATATAGATAAATAATTTAGAAAAGTATACGCTTCTCTAGACACCGAAGTAGGCGGCATCTAACTCCCAGGGAAGGTTAGTGACTGCCAAAACAAAAACCGATTAATCACTTTGTGACAAGTTATCCATCTGCAATCTAATCACACCATTAATTCAATCTATATACTTGTTTTCATTTAAAATGTCAAATATAATAAAACATACAATCTACCATCTTTCCTCATCAATAGAAAAGAGTGTTCCCATTTCAGAGGTTGACCCAAGTTAAATATAGATTAATTATCCACCTCTTACTTTGAATTTCTTTTTCAGTTTATTTTGATTTTAATATCCACAAGAGAAATCATCCCATTTTTTATCTACAAGCCTACAACTATTAGGTCAAACGTAACTCCTTCTTTGTCCCTAGCTTTTACTTTTAATCATACCAATATACACATAACTACAAATTTATCATCTAAGAAAGAGAAGCAACATAATTCACACAGGCCTCAAGCAAAAAATCTTAATAGCAATTGAATAATGAGATGGGTAAAAAAATCACAACTTAAAAAAACTGTGGGAGTGGTGTCAATTATGTTTGGGAGGACATGGCTGTGCAAGTTGATTGTTGTTCTTGAATATATAATGTTGTTCTAAGAGTATGCTCCACAAATCACATGTATTACCACCCTTTCCCTTTTAAATCTTATTTTTTAAAAAGGGCAGATATCTAAAGGTATGCAATCACAAATAATTTAGTCTGAGATCTAGCAATTCACAAAGCACTAAAAACAACTATAACTCACTGTTTTTCAAGGTTCACTGAACAAACTTCCAAAGAGTCATAAACCAAAAGAAGACCAGCAATGGTTCATTTTGTTTCATCTGCCCTTAGACTTAAGCAGTTGTGAGAAAACTCTGCTCATGGAAATGCCCGAAATATCATCCTAGTTTGCAGCAGTGTCGAGCTGAGTATGGTTGAAGTCGTTCACTTGTGGGGACAGAGAGAGGTTGCCAATGAAGTTTGTGATATTCTCATCTAGATCGTTTGGGGCGACTGCTTCTTGCAGTTGAAGTGCATACTCCAAGTTCCCAAGCACGTCTCCCATGGATGGTCGGTCCACCCCTAATTAATTTGGTTCTTTCCATAAACAACTAACAAAACATAAGTTATCTATGTTAGCTCGAATTCTTGCTATTAAGTATTAACACAAACAAATCAAGCAAAGAACAAATCTGATGCGCCTTCATCAATACAAGATTTCAACAGCTAGCCATAGTCAAATACATACCTTCTTAAGGTTCTGTTTACATATTTTTTCACCAAAACCACCCTGGTTTCATCTTTCTCCCTTTGTTGCATAGAGAAATCTTACTTAGCTTCTTTCGAGTACAACTCAGAATCTGAGCGCTTCGGAATGCAGAGGACTCTTAAATTGAGCTGCCATGTTTTTCTGAAATTGAAGTTCACTGTCAGGAGAAATCAAGGCTGCTGAATTTTTTTTAAGAAGATGCATTAGTGTAGAGCATAGGAAGAAATAATCATCTAAGGAAATGAATTTAAGGAGCAACGACAAAATTCTACTCCACATAATAAGCTTGCAGCTTGTAAGAAAAGTGTCCTGCCTACAAACCTGCATGATGCTACGCGGAAAAATCAATTAAACAGTTATACACACACATATATACACACTTATTCGTTCATATGTACCATACAATATGAATTCCAAGGCCAAGTCTCATTTTCATTTACTTTAATTTCCTCACTACGACCATTACAAGACGGGCAAAGAAATCATACTACTTTTCCCTTCTCTAATTAAAAATACAACATCTTCTACTCCTGCTTTAGTAGATAGGTTTAAATCAAGGGTACAAAGAACCAGACTCGATTTCAAAATGTCCTGAGTTTTAGGTTCAAAACCCTAGCATTAAAATTAAAGGAGATAAAGATAAAGGTTACTAGGTGAGATCGAAAAACCACCGGTTGTCGTCTTCGTTTGTCGCTGGGAATCCCGAGAAGGAGATGGCTAACCTACTTAGTCTGTGGGTAGCCAGGGGAAGTCGTGAGGAATCGAAGTCCAAGGAGCATCAGCCGAGTGGCCATGGCTGTGAGCCTTTCCAAATGGGCGAGTGGTGCGTCCGGCGAGTCCCGCTGGAGTCCAGAGTTCCGATTGAAGCAGCCCAGATGATAGTCGCGACTCGTGAGCTCACAGCTAGCGGAGGCAAGAAGGTAGGTGTACTGAATTGAACGAGAGAAGGGAGATGCTCATTTAATACGGAGTAGTATAAATGAATTTCAAAAACCTAAAATTAAATAATGAAGTATTTTGAAGTGTCGCAGTTATACTGCCGATGTAATAGTATGGAATGTTGTTGACGTCTAAATGTCATAAATGCTTTTACGTCGTTATAGTGTCACTGAACAAGTGTCACTGTAAGCCCCTTTTTTAGTAGTGTAGCAGTGTGTGTGAAGTGTGTTGCGGTGTGAGTGCCATATTTATATAGTAGCAGATGGGTGTAGTACAGCTTGCACTGAGTTGGTAGACTAATTTTTTAAGCAGTCCAAATATCCTTTGTATAAAGCATTACACAGTGCCCTGCAAAATCTCAATTAATAGGTTTCCTATTTGCAAAAAAAAAAAAAAACCCAACTACCCAAGCCATAATTTGAATGGTATACTCTATTGGGAAGATCAGTCAAACGTGAATTAATTGATTGTTGAACTGGTTGGGTAAAGATGCTCTTTCAATGGTTTGCATTAAATGTATCATTGCTCTTCATACTTCGTATAATAGGTCATACTGCAATCCCCAAGGCAATTTTGCTTTTGAGATTCGAATATACTATGGGCAGTGCATTTAATGACTCCAGCCAACTGCCATGATCCAACCCGTTTATGTATCTTGACCCGACCCATTTTTGCCTTGGATTTTAGGCGGGAAAACCAATTGGTTTTCCACCTCTTTTTATATAGAGATAGATATCTCATTTTTATCATGGTATCAGAGTCGAAATCCTGGAAGCAGAGTTCTCATAACTTACCTTTCTCTGTTTAATTTATTTTCTTCCTTTTGGTTAAAGCTATGGAAGATCTATCGTTGCATTTCCGCTCTTGGATAATTGATTCCGGAGCTACAGAACATATCACTTGTACTGATATTGATCTCTTCAACACCTTGAATCATATCTCCGTATCGTCGGTCAGGATTCCTAATGGTGAAACTGTACCGGTTCATGCTGTTGGTAGCATGTACTTACCCAATGGATATATTATATCTTCAATGTGTTTTATATATGCCAAAATTCCAGTGTAATTTACTCTCAGCTAGTCGCCTTGCGAGGGATTTGAACTGCACACTCACATTTTTTTCAGACTTCTGTATTTTGCAGGATTTACCCTCTAGGAAACTAATTGGTGTTGGTCGGTTCCGTGATGGTCTTTACTTCCTTGATTCTCCTGGAAATAAAGGGGTGGCAATGTCAGTCTCTACTACACTTGATCTATGGCATCAACGTTTGGGACATGCATCTGATGGAACGTTACACCACATAAGTTCTCTGAAGGGTTTCCAACGAAGTGACAAATTTTGTGATCCTTGCATTCGAGCTAAGCAAACCCGATTATCCTTTCCCACAAGTACCATTAAGACAACTCGTTGCTTTGAACTGATACATTGTGACATTTGGGGAGGTTATAGATGTGATTCAACTTCAGGTGCACGATACTTCCTGTCTATTGTTGACGATTTTACTAGAGGTGTGTGAGTTTATTTAATGAAAAATAAATCTGAAGTTTCTCAACTCTTAATTCATTTTTGCAACATGATTGACACTCAATTTGAAAAAAAGGTCAAACGAATACGGGCTGATAATGGTGTGGAATTTCAAACCAACATTTTATTTGATTATTATGGACGCACTGGAATATTACTTAAGACGTCATGCACATACCCTCCACAACAAAATGGAGTTGTGGAACGTAAGCATAAACATATATTGGAAGTTGCAAGGGCGTTACGTTTTCAGTCTAAGTTGCCTATTGATTTTTGGGGAGAATGCATTTTGACAGCTGTTTACATTATTAATAGGCTTCCCTCACCTGTTATTTTTAACAAAAGTCCTTATGAAATGTTGTTTGGAAAAGTGCCCTCTTATGATCGTATGCGGGTATTTGGGTGCTTGGTTTATGCACATGACAATAAACGGAAAGATAAATTTGGCAAAAGGGGGAGTCCTTGCATAATTATTGGGTTTCCAAATGGTCAAAAGGGTTATCGGGTCTTTGATTTAAAAACACGTAGTATTTATAGCTCTCGAGATGTTACATTTTATGAAGAAAAATTTCCTTTCAAAATAACTCATGACAAGGATCTTGATTTTTCGGCCATCATAGACAAAGTTTATTCTCACATTTTGAGCTATAATGATCCTACTGGAAGTCACCCAAGTCCTATTACCATGCCTGCTATTCCTCCAATTATTAGGAATGGCCAGCCTCCATTTGTTCCGAATAATTGCAGTTATACCCCACCGACCGAAGAAATTGAAATTGGCACCGACTCGGCTCCATCTGCTGCCTCCCATCCAACAAATGATGTGTTAGAAAGAACCCCACCTCCACAAGATGGCAGCTGCCCCATGCCGCACCAACCAATTTCATATACTCGTACAAAGAGATAAGGGCCGTTCCAATCACCAAATTGACTCCTAGACAGCTGGATTTCAATTTAGACACTCAAATCAGCCTAATGACTCCACATGATACGAACAACGGTACCAGCCCCACTATTGCAAGGATGGGTAAGATGACATCTGAAGTTGCCACCCAACCTACTTCTACACAAAGGACATTTCAAATGACCCCTCCTGTTCCATCAACTTTGGCTCCTAACAATACTCCGTGTTTTCAACAAAGGAGTGATGGAAATCGTAAAAATCCAAAGCATCTTGATGATTATGAGACTGACTTGCCACCTTCACTTGATCATTCACGGACCACCGCCAATTCAGTGGACTCGAAGGTATATCCTATTTCAAAATTCATTAGTTATGAAAAATTTTCGTGTACTCACAAAGCATATTTAGCGGCCATCACTTCGCGTGATGAGCCTAAATACTTTTTACAGGCTGTACGAGATCCTTTATGGAGAGCTGCCATACAAAAGGAGATTAGTGCATTGGAAGAAAATAACACCTGGGTTCTAGTCCCACCACCACCCGGGAAAAGAATCGTTGATTCTAAATGGGTCTATAAAATTAAATATAAACCAAATGGTGACGTTGAACGTTATAAAGCTAGATTGGTTGCTAAGGGATTTACACAGGTTGAGGGTATTGATTTTCACGAGACATTTGCACCGGTTGCTAAACTTGTCACAGTGCGATGCATATTAGCCGTTGCGGCTACACGTAGTTGGGATGTACATCAATTAGATGTGAATAATGCTTTTCTTCATGGTGACCTTTCCGAAGAGGTTTATATGCGCATTCCCCAGGGATTTGAAAGAAAAGGTGATACTCGTGTTTGCAAGTTACAAAAATCTCTCTATGGACTACGTCAGGCTTCTCGTAATTGGTATCACAAATTTACTCAAGCCCTCAACGAAATAGGTTTTCGCCAGTCCCGAGCAGATCATTCCCTATTCATTTTTCGAGAGGGTACCGTCATAACCTTTGCCCTTATCTACGTTGATGACGTTCTCCTGGTCGGAAATGACATCTCTCATATTTCCGCCGTCAAAGATTACTTAAACAATAAGTTTAGCATAAAAGACTTGGGCAAATTAAAATACTTTCTTGGCATTGAAGTTGCTCGTTCACCGGAGGGTTTTGTCTTAAGCCAACGAAAGTATACTCTTGATATCTTGGAGGAAAGTGGGCTCCTAGCGGGCCGCCCCAGTTCATTTCCCATGGAACAAAACTTAAAACTTTGCCCAGATGATGATAGCCAACCAGTAGACGCATCTTCCTATCCTAGACTAATTGGGCGTCTGTTGTATCTTACAGTAACTCGTCCGGATATTGTTTACTCTGTCAGTCAGCTCAGCCAATTTCTTAGTCATCCGCGACAAAGTCATCTAGACGCAGCTGTTCGTGTATTGCGTTATTTAAAACAAACGCCTGGTCAAGGAATATTTTTATCATCTCATTAAAGAAGTATAATGAAAGATGTTGAATTGATGTATTTGGCTGATGATACGTACATGAAATATATAGGCTTTACAAAAGTTGTGATATGAGCTGATAACTAACTACCATGAACTAAGGGATATAGCTTTAGCTATACGTATGAGATAACTACAAGTACAACAACCGTATGAGATAATTACACATAATAAATATATGATAATATTATATAAATATTCTGCTTCAATACGCCCCTGCAAGATGGAGGATCCGTTGGATACTCCCAGCTTGGATCGGAAGTAAAGGAAAGGTGTCTTGCCAAGTGGTTTGGTGAGAATGTCAGCAATCTGATGTTTTGTGGAGATATGTTTGACCACCAATTGACCATGCTCAACCAGTTCTCGGACAAAGAAGAAGTCCAGGGCAAGGTGTTTCATCCGAGAATGAAATACAGGATTAATGCATACATAAGTAGTTCCTTGGTTATCACAAAAAAGCTGTGGTGTGGAGACAAGTGATATTCCCAACTTAGTCAGCAAGTTACGGACCCACAACATTTTTGCACTAGCATTTGCAACAGCCTTGTATTCATCTTCCGTAGATGACCGGGAAACTGTTTTCTGCTTTGCGGAATTCCAAGATATAATATTACCGCCTAGGTAGAGAACATAAGCTGTAGTTGATCGTCCCCCATCGGTCACCCCTCCCCAATCGGAATCGGAGAAAACAGATAGAGTCAAGGGTGAGGACTGATTGAGGAACAGTCCATAATCAAGGGTCCCTTTGAGATACCGTAAAATTCTTTTCACACCTTGCCAATGGGTTTCGGTTGGAGCATGCATGAACTGTGACAACCGGTTGACGGCAAATGAAATGTCAGGCCGAGTGAAAGACAAATATTGGAGGAGGCCTAAAGTCCGGCGATATTGTGTTGCATCCGTAAGAGGGGTGCCATCGGTGAGCACCAGTGAAGGTTTGGTACACATAGGAGTGGTTGCCTCCTTTGCACCGCTCATTTTGCATGCTTCCAAAATGTGCAATATGTATTGACGTTGAGTCAAAAACAGGCCTTTTGAAGTGGGAACCTCTTCAATTCCAAGAAAATGATGGAGCATGCCTAAATCTTTGACCGAGAACCGTTGTGTGAGTTGACGGACAAAGCTTTCAATGGCATTAGAATTATTCCCTGTAAGAACAATATCATCAACATACACAAGGAAATAAATGAGTATACCATTAGATGAGTAGATAAATAGGGATGCATCTGCCCGCGACTTATGGAAGCCCACAGAAAGGAGGAACCGACACAGTTCCATGTACCATGCACGTGGGGCCTATTTGAGCCCGTATAGGGCCTTATGGAGTTTGCAAACATGTGTAGGGAACTGGGGATCCCGAAAGCCAGGTGGTTGAACCATATACACCTCCTCCGTGAGAGTTCCATGTAGAAATGCATTATTCACGTCCAATTGCCGAAGAGACCAGTTCCGGGCTAGTGCAATAGACAGTATAATACGTGTCGTGGCTGGCTTGGTTACAAGACTGAATGTTTCAGAATAATCACGTCCGGGTTGTTGTAAAAAACCACGAGCCACGAGTCTGGCTTTAAAGCGTGATATACTGCCATCTGCATTCCGCTTAATTCGGTATAACCATTTGCACGTTATGGTAGACTGGCCATTGGAAGGAACCAAGCTCCATGTGTTATTGCGCCTAAGAGCTTGCATTTCGTCCTGCATGGCAGAGGCCCACCGTGGATCAGATAACGCCTGCTTTACATTAGTTGGTTCAAGGGTGGGTGGGATGGGATGTTGGGTGGTCAAGTTAATAAAGGGGCCTCCAAGATATTTGGGGTTAGGAACTCGTATACGAGTGGGTCGGTTATGAGTGTTTGATGATGACGGGTGGGTATGGTGTGATGTTTGGTGCGTAGTATTAGTGGATGTATTATGAGGGTTGTTAGTTGATAAGGATGTGTTGGTATTGGGATTAGTGGAGGGGCACGTGGTGGATATTTGGGAGTGTGGGGGAATAGGTGGGTTTGTGGTGGTGGGAGTTGATAAGGTTGGGGCAGGGATATGGGGACTTATAAGCGGATAAGTATGGGTTGTAGATTGGCTGGGAGAATTTTGTGATGATAAGGATGCAGGAGGCGCAGTAAATACATGCATGCATGTGAGGAGAACGTACTCAACCTAGAAGCAGACTGACGGAACGGAAAAATATTGGGAATAGACCGAACATGACGACTCGTATATATATATGTTCTGTATTGGGATCAAGACAGAAATAAGCTGATTGGGATAAGGAGTAACCAATAAAAATACATGGTATGGATCGAGCATGAATTTTGGAGGAAGAATATGGACGAAGCCATGGATAACACAAGCACCCAAAAGGTTGTAACTTTTTGTAATTGGGGTGACGATTGTATAATAAAAAATAGGGTGTAGAAAAATTAATGGCCGAGTTAGGAAGTCGGTTGATAAGGTAAACTGCTGTCTGGAAGGCGTAGGACCAGTAGGATTGGGGCAGACCGGAATAATGAAGTAGTGTAATTCCGGTTTCAACAATATGCCTATGCCTACGCTCTGCAATTCCATTGTGTTCTGGCGTGTGAGGGGGTGTGGTAAAATGAGAGATGCCATGGTGATTTAGGTAGGGCCGTAATTTAATGTACTCACCCCCGTTATCGGAAAAGAGTGATTTAATTTGATGGTTAAAATATCTTTCAACCAATCGGTGAAACTGAGGAAACACACTGGACACATCACTTTTATGTTTTAATGGGTATAACCAAGTGTACCTAGTGTAAAAATCAACAAAGCACACATAGTATCTAAAACCATCAAACGAGAGAGTAGACGTGCTCCAAACATCACTGTATATTAACTCAAGAGGAGAATTGGCTTGCATAGTATTAATGGAAAAAGGCAGTTTAGTGCTTTTATTAATATGACAGGACGAACAATGAGACTCACTAAGCTTGATGTTACACGGAATAACATTTTTATTTTGATGAATTAACATATCAAAAATACGACGAGACGGATGACCAAATGTGTGATGCCAGTGGGATGGACTGAAGACCCGAGACAGATTGACTTGTGGAGAGTGTGGTGACTGAACATAATAGACATCATGGATGTTCTCCCCGCGCATGAGTACCGCTCCCGTTACTTGATCCTTAACAACAAAATGAGTGGAAAAAAATTCAACAGAAACAGAGTTAGTTTTGCAAAGTTTAGCGACTGATATTAAATTTTTATTAAGGGTTGGGACACAAAGGACATTAGTGAGGGATAAAGATCGGGAATTTGTGGGTAGGCTAGTTGAACCAGTGTGTGTAATAGGCAGGGAGTTACCGTCACCAAGATGAACCTCATCCGGGCCTCCATACTCGACATAATTCGGAAGATTTGAATTATCTGAGGTTACATGATGGGAGGCCCCACTGTCAAGGAACGGAAACCCGTTGAGCACATGTTCAAACCCTGGTGGATGAACTGACGGAGAGCCAGAACCCGATGAAGTGATGATCCGATGATCACGCAAAAACCGCTGTAATTTTCGGCACTGTTTGACCTCATGCCCTGAGAAATTACAGAAGTGACACACAAATCCATGAGATGGCGGGTTCCGGTACTGTCCAGAGGTGTGTCCACCGCGACCACAACGGGTATGTTGACCACGGCGATCATTGATCTGCATGGGACGGCGGTCTACCTGCATGGATGTGTCACCCGTGCGACCTGTAGCTTGGGTAAAGTGTGCAGTGGGTACTAGCTGCTGCACCGCCATACCTGCTTCATGTAGCTTTTGCTCATGCTCCAGGAGGATGTCCTGAAGCTCTGCCAACGGGAGTGATGTATTACGCACGCGAATTGCAGATCTTAATTCACCATAATCAGGACTTAGGCCGTTGAGAGTATTAATCACCAAATCTTCCTCAGGAATAGGGCTTTGAGCGAGGTCCAGTGCCTCGGAAAGAGCATACATCTCAGCAATGTATTCGGTGATTGATCTGCCGCCTTTTGTAGTCCGGGAGAGGGCAGTTTTAAGGGAGATTATTCTGCCTCGTGATGTGCTCGCATACGTGAGTGAGAGCTTATCCCAGGCTTGTTTTGCCATCGTAACAGACGAGATCAAGGGTTGGATGGCATCGGCACAACTCCCAAGTAATGCACTAATGATAGTGCGATATTGACGATACCAAATAGCATAGCATGGATTCGGCTGAGTCTTGGCAGCATCCATGTATCTGTCCGGCGCTGCAATTGAACCGCCCACATATCCGTCGAGGCCGAGACCAACGAGAGCGGAGTGAACCTGACACTTCCAGACGGGGTAGTTTGATGTGGTGAGTTTGATGGGAAAGTGGTTTGATGCCGTAAGGGAGATGACCGGCGTGGTGGGAGTGATAGCCGACATGATTGGATCGGAAAAAAAAATTGAATCTCGTTAGAGAAAGGCTCTGATACCATAAAGAAGTATAATGAAAGATGTTGAATTGATGTATTTGGCTGATGATACGTACATGAAATATATAGGCTTTACAAGAGTTGTGATATGAGCTAATAACTAACTACCATGAACTAAGGGATATAGCTTTAGCTATACGTATGCGATAACTACAAGTACAACAACCGTATGAGATAATTACACATAATAAATATATGATAATATTATATAAATATTATGCTTCAATACTCATAACGATTTCAGTTTGAAGGGATATTGTGATGCAAACTGGGCTGGATGTCCTTTCTCTCGTCGCTCCAGTACCGGATATTTTATCTCACTTGGAGATTCACCTATATCTTGGAGGACAAAGAAGCAAACTGTTGTCTCCCGCTCTTCCGCTGAAGCGGAATATCGTGCCATGGCAGTAACAGTTAGTGAAATATTATGGTTGCGTTGGTTACTCCAGGATCTTACGGTTGATCAAGCAGGTCCCACACCTCTATATTGTGACAACCAAGCGGCATGTCACATAGCACTTAATCCCGTTTTCCACGAACGTACAAAGCATGTTGAAATAGATTGCTACTACCCTCCGTTCTTTTTTAGTTGCAACACTTGCCTTTTTTGGCAGTTTCATATTAGTTGCAACATTTCCCTTTAAGGTGATAAATGAGTCATTTATGGACATGAATACCCTTTCAATCCTTCTTTCATTTAATACGGTGCCACTCTTTTGAATTACTTCGTGTCCACACACGCAAAACATTTATCTCTCTTACACGTCTTCAATTCCTTTTCTTCATCTTTTTTTTTTCTGTTCATTTCTATCACATATACCGTGGATTTGTTACCAGTTTCTCACAATCGATTCTACTTATGCTTTTCTCTCACTGGAACATGACGTCTACTTTCTTTTCTCTTCACCTTGTTGCTTCGCCGGCCGAAGTTCGGGCAGTTTGAAAATTTAGAAAGAAGATTCCTAGAGCGAAGAGGTGTATAAATCGGCTTCCTCCTGTGACTGTCTTTCAGGATTGGACTGGAAGGTATAAGTAAATCTGAAATCTGAAATTGCTCTTCACGTAATTCCAACAATAGAGGCTAGCTGGAGCATTGGAAGGTGATTATCAATGAGGAGAAATAATGGAAGTTAAAATGGGAAAAATCATTTGTTCGAAAATTGAAAAAATTATGAATCTGTGTTTCCGTATGGTTGTTGTAGCTTTCGCCGCAGATGGAAAAGAGAAAAACAGAGGTGTGGTACTTGGTGTCGTACAGGGGTAGAAGCGGATAATGTTTTCTTTCGCTTTATTCCTTAAAGTGTGTGCCCGACCTGTATGTTGCAACTAATTTCGAACGGAGGGAGTATTTTGTAAGGGAAAGGGTTGTTAGTAAAGAGATTCAACCGGTTTTCATCTCCACCGCCAATCAAGTGGCTGATATCTTTACCAAAGCACTTGGCACAGATCGTTTCCAGTTTCTCCGCAGCAAGTTGGGTGTTCGTAATCTTCACACTCCACCTTGAGGGGGAGTATTGAATATTAATTAGGATATACTTCCTTCGTTCGGTTATAAGTGCAACATGCACTTTGACACGGAAATTAAGACACCCGGTAAAGCTATTGAACTTCACTCTTTTACCCCTCTGAGTTCGAAAAGAGGAGCCATACGAAAAGAAGTGCAACAGTACCCAAAAAGGGATAAAAAATTTACAGCCAAGGAAAAAAACAGTAAGCCTGATGTACTGTTTACTTTTGCAGTACTGCCGTCTACACTGGTGTACTTCCGCCTTAATCTGTCTAGCCAGCTGCTCATCGAAAGAAACCCCTCTTTGAATCTCCTCCTCACCCCGGCGTGAAGCAGCCAACCACCACCTCCCACATGGACAATGATCTGCTTCCGCCAATCTTCATCACACATGGTCGCAGCCGGACGCCGCCTAGAGACCACCATTACCGTCGTCTCTCTCTCTACTCGTGGGTGAGTCTGAGGAGTAAACTGAGCAAAATAGGTTTCATGTCCGTCGTCCATGTCTTCCATTTCGGTCATAATTGAAATACAAATCAGAAAAAAGAAAACAAAAAATAAATGATTGAGATTGGGGAAAGAAATGGAGAAAGGGCTTAATCGAGAGTGGAGTCTTGGAGATGAAATCGGTGAGTGGGTGGTAAAAAGGAATGGAATGGGTGGGTGGGTGGTGGGTAAAGAAATTAATTGAAGAAATTTTCAAAACACGGTAGCAAGGGGCCGTAAATGATGAAGGATATACATGTCATTTTGCTTAGTACTACGTATTTCCTTCCCAAAATAGAAAGGTTGCATTTATTTTGAAACTGCCGAAAAAGGAAAGTGTTGCACTTATTTAAGAACGGAGGAAGTATACACTTTCATTATTCCACTTGTAATGTTCATGCTTTTGCATGGCCCATGCATTGTCCTCTTTTCTTTCCAATCATTTGTGTGTTGTAATATATATGTGCCTTATGGAGTTCTGGGTTATTGAATAAAGCATGTAGTTCGTATCTCAGTTAGTCTTTCATACGAGATTTCTCATTTTCAATACTTTCATTTTGTATAGTATATCTCATTTTTATCACAAACCTACGAGTATGTTAAGGTAGTACGAGTCCAATTAGATATTGTCAAGTCTATGGCCGAATATACCATATTTGTATTTGAATAAATCGTATTTATTAACCCAAACGAATTATGTAAACTATAACAACATATGTGTATGTTAATATGACTCAATAGTTTCTAACGATTATTGACATATCTCGAAGCCAAAATATGTGTTCAATAGTCTCGGTGTAATAAATAACTGAGACTATCTGAGTATTGGCAAAGATAGTGTATGAGACTTGATTTAACGAATACATATCATTTGTCGCATTCAAAATTTAAGTCAATCTTCGTGACTCGGTTGATTTAGTAAGCCTCGGATGATCTCATTTCGATTTGTATAGTAAGACTCAAAACACCTGAATTGTGGGTAATAGGACGACTGAAAGTCATCCTATGACAACTAATTTGACTCAAGTCAAATTACGACATCGGATGGGAACCCCTATCAATGATAAACATGACATCGTATCAATTGAGTCATTCTCAATCCCGTTACATGTGTTATCCCAGTGTATAATATAAACTCAGTGTCCTTATACAGTAAGGACACTGAGTTTCCAGTCTATCCGTACTCAAGTCCAAACCTGAAACTATTGAGTTGATCTTGATACGACATTATGAAATTGGGCAATCAAGAAGTTGTACGCGTCTTACCACATACAACTCGTGAGTTAACCACTTAGTCCAAATCTCACACGACATTTGGACTAAACTTGAGGATATTAAGAAATCGTATCTATGACAATTCATAAATACGTTCACGATTCTTATATTCGGTTGACTTAATCATCTATTAGGCTTAGATTGCCCAATTTCATAATGTCGTATCAAGATCAACTCAATAGTTTCAGGCTATAATTGTGTTCATATGTCGTATTCAAAATTTAAGTCAATCTTCGTGACTCGGTTGATTTAGTAAGCTGAAAAACACTAGAGACTTGTATGTTTTTTTTGTATTCGTATTTTGGACTTGAGTCGTGAACGAGAATTGTGTATTTTTGCAATGGGTTCCCTATGAATAGGGCCAAAATACGCTATGCAAATATCGTATTGTGTTTTCAATGGGTTGATGCAAAATTTTTGAATCACCAAGTTTGAATGTTTTGGCATTCTTCAATGGGTTCCCTATACACTGAAGACATACAAGTCACTGAATCATCCTTAATTTGGACATGTAAATTGCAACCAGTATGTTTTTATCAACCGAAATTAAGTTTATCCTAGGGTTCCCTTCATATGTTTTTCTAGTAATGGGTATGAATACGACATTATAATACATCATTTGGTGTATGCAAAAATATGAGTATGTTGAGTACAATGTATCATAAATACTCGAAATTGTCGCACCCGGCCAATCAAGTCTCCACAATTTTGACCGAGTCTTCGTATGTAATTTAAGTTCGACCAATAAAAAATGCAAGTCCGGAAATACTGGATTGCAATGGGTCACGAAGTACTCATACTATAATACGGTGTATCTCGGAAAATGATACAACCTAGTCGAAATAGTGGAGTTATCTGTCATTTTCTAGCCCCTCGGCCATAGGGACTCATTTGAGTACTAAATCATACGACAAGTCGACAACTAAAACAACTATTTTCAAGTCTCCGAAATGTATACACACTCGTATACATTATGAGTTATTTTAGTAAACGGCACTACAAGAAAAGTGAACATAGGCCACACTTAGACCAATTTTTTTTTTGCGATGGCCGCATAACTGTCGTTAAAAACCCCATTAACCACACTTTTTTTGTTTACCACACACAAAACTGTGGTAAAAGGTCAGAGGCGACAGTTTTTAACCGTGGCCAATGTATTTACCACGGCTGTTGTGGCGACGCATGCAAAACTGACGCAAAACTGTCGTAAATGACCCTCCTTATGTTTTTACGACAGTTTTGCGACAGTTTTACGTACGTTGGCACAACAGCTGTGGTAAAAACATTGGCCACGGTTAAAAACTGTCGGCTCTAAGCTTTTACCACAGTTTTGTGCGTGGTAAATAAAAAAATGTGTGGTTAATGGTGTTTTTAACGACAGTTATGCTGCCATCGCAAAAAAAATTGTGGTCCATGTGCAGTCTATGTGCACTTTTCTTGTAGTGCGGTCTATTCATGTTATCTACATAGTGACCCAATTATATGAAGACTTGTATCATTGTATGGAGACTCATTGTCAATATAAATCCGACTTGTCACACATGCAATGGGTTTCACTGAAAATCCCGAGATTGGCTTAGTCATATTAGGGAACCCATTCCAGTCAACCGAGTCACGATGATCATACACAATGAGTCCTGCTTTTGTTTTACTGAAATGGCTTGTGTATTTTGAAAATAACTCAATTTCAGGCTTACAAATGGGATCATTCAATTTAAAAATTTGCAGTACGACAATAGGATAAACTCATACTGGAACCTATTTCTTTGGACTATATTGAATAACAAGTACAAAATGCACAATTCTCGTTCACGACTCAAGTCCAAAATACACAATTCTCGTTCACGACTCAAGTCCAAAATATGAATAGAAAACATACAAGTCTCATATGTTGTTTTCTATTCATATTTTTGGTCTTGAGTCGTGAACGAGAATTGTGTATTTTCTATGAACGATTGAATAAAATTATTCCAAAACACTGGAGACTTGATTTGAGGCAACTCGAAATTGAGATCATTGCAAATTACACTGAAGACTTGTATTCAAAATTTAGTAAGGTTGTATTCAAAATTTAAGTCACGAAGACTAGTTTAGGACACGAAATGAGATCATTTCGAGTTGCAAATATTGTTTTCTATTCATATTTTGGACTTGATACAAGACTTACGTATGTTTTATACAAGAATTGACTGCCGTATGTCGGTGGCGGTTTTTGATCTCATTACAATCTCCGAAGTGTTTTTGTAAGCACTCTTATTTTGAATATGACATCGGATGATGTCATTTCGAGTTGCAATGAGTTCCCTATGCAAAAATACACAATTCTCCTTCACGACTCAAGTCCAAATTATGAATAGAAAAAAACATACAAGTCTGCAGTGTTTTCAGGCTTACTAAATCAACCGAGTCACGAAGATTGACTTAACAATGGGTTGATTTAGTAATTAACCCATGGTTAGTCTTCATGTTTGATACATACCTATGATCGTGTATTGTCTGAATAGTAGTCAGTCTCAGAACGTGATTTGCATTGTTAATACTGAAGATTCACATTAAAATTCGGCTTGTATAATGAATACCGATTTCTATTTGTAAATTTTGAAGATCATAACATATCAAGACTTAAATTTTGATTTTTTCAGTGTTTTCAGCCTCCCATGCAAAAACACTTTTGACATTATGGCTTCACGAAGACATGCAAATTATTGATCTCATTTTTCGAGTCGTGATACACAATGGAGACTCAAAAATGAGTTGATCTCGTTCACATCGTATTCAAACTCGTGTTCATATAATCAACATCTCAATTTTAAATCAATTTTTACATACAATGGGTTTTACTTCGTGACGAAGATTTCCTTAGTATGTAATAAGAATACGACATCGGTCTTCTTGTTTACTAGGGTTTACTATGAATTGTAAACCCTGCGACTACAAGTCTATTAATCATTAATACCGATCAATGATTAATGTATCCTAGGATTGAATTTGAATACGACATCGAATAATCTCATTTCAATATGGGGATCATCCTATGTTAGACCTGAATACAAAAGGTCTATCGTATTCATTTTTTAGGCCTGAATACAGTGATTTGTATGAGATTTGTAAAACATAATTTACGACTAACATTTAGTGTATGTTACTAAATTTAGTAACATACATTTTGATGAATCGAGTCCAAAATATTAAGACTGGGCAACTGGAGACTTATACACAATATTAAGTCCTAATAATCCCAAAATAGAGATCATACGAAATGTATACGGGGCAAAAATATAATTTGTATGTTTTTTAAATGTAAATGGGTATTCAGACCGGAGACTTGAGTCGTGTAATATACAAGGTTGACGAAATGAGATCATATTTTGGGTTACTCCAGGCACCGAATGATTTAGATCATAAATTTAATATGGACTTAATATGAAATGCTCAAGTAGGCTTGTAAGTCTCATACAAGACTTTTGAACAATGAAGACAACTCGAACGAGATTTGGTCGACTTACAAAATAATGTCGTATTTATGTTACTAATTTTGAAATACGAAGAGTACTCATTGTTCCCGAAATACAGTCCTTTAGTGTATTGGATACTCAGTGAGATTGAAATGGCTTGTGTTATACAAGAAATGAGTCGGAATTCCTATGTCATCTGTAATTTTTCCCTATGCAAATCGATGACCTACAAGTGACATTTATACGACTCGGTTTAATACATTGACTCCAAACATACACTGAAGACTACAATTCCCATAAAAGTCCAATGTAAGATTAAAAACTATGTTTATTATGTCACTAGCAGTGGAGGACCTAGGCCGGGGCCTACCGGGGCAAGTGCCCCGGCTTCTGGCCAAGAATTTCACTACTAGTACTTAGAGTAAAATAGGTGCCCCTGCTTCCGGCCAAAAATTTCACTACTACTACTTCGGGTAAAATTAGTGCCCCAACCCGTACAAAAAGTTACTAGTATTAGATAATCAAGATACTAAAATGTTACGGTTATATACTAAATTGTATTTGCTGATTTGGGGATTGTTTGTTTACTTGAAATTTGATACTTTGGAGATTGTGAATGCGCTCTACTTAAGGATTAGGGTTCTAATTTGTAAGGTTTTTAGTTTAATTTTTAGACTTGATTGTATTTGTCTTTTTTATTAGAAACATGAGTTTGGATGACTTTGTAATTCGGTCTATCTCAAGCGATGCAAATGTTGTTGCTCCGAATGTAAGCATTGTCCGAGATGAGTCTAATGACACCAGGGGAGACAAAAGAGCCTGCACAGATAGTACGTGTGAGTGGGATATCATTAGTGATCCCGCATTACAAAAGCCAATTATTGAATATGAGCCTCGAGTAAGAGATGACGTGATGAGAGCTTATGTCGGACCCCTAGTTGGAATATAGTATTTCTTAAGATGCTACATTTTGCTTTTCGTGTTACCTTTTCCATGGGTGTAGAAGGGAAGAGATTTGGAGATGATGTATTTGTGAGGACCGAGTTTCGTAATTGGAAAAAAAGTCTTGAAACATTTAGAGACCATGTAAAACATAGAATTACTCACTTGTTTAGCATGTCTTGATCCTAGAGATAAGTTCTCCAATTTCTGTGAGTCAATGCTACTGAACCTTGCGGGATTATATTCATGCGATTTTTCATCTGTTGATCGAATGGAGCTGAAAGAGCAACTCCAGGTGTGTGGATATATGAAATAAGAACAAATGAATTATTTTCTGCCGTACAGACTATTAGTGAAGTTTGCAAAAAGATGGTTGAGCTTAAAGTTCACAATTCTTTTCATTTGGTATATCGGCTGATTGAGTTTGCTTTAGTAATACCAGTTGTAAAAACCATCGTTGAAAGAGCCTTCTCTGCAATGAATATTATCAAGACAGATTTTCGTAATAAGATGAAAGATGATTATCTTACAGATTGCTTGGTGTGCTACATCCATCGAGAGAGATGTTTTTAGGAGTATTGATAATGAAACTAATTAATATAAAACATTTTCAGAATATGAAAACTCGTAGGTTTGATTTACCAAAGTTACAGAAATGAACTATTTAATACTCCATATGTATTTAACTACTTCGTATAATTTAAGCTATTGTCTTACTTTTTACCATCTTATTACATATGAAAATTTTATTATAGAGTAAGTTTAGTGTCTAGTGTGCCCCTGCTCTAACAAATCTCTGGGTCCGTCACTGGTCACTAGTATAATTTTTCTTATTTGCTGCTATCTAATTGCTGTGGTTCTTAGTTAAAGCGCAGCAAATAGGCAAAATTAATAGGTATTTGCTGCGATTCCTTTATGACCGCAGCAAAAAGTTGAAAAAAATGATACTTTTTGCTGCGGTCATAGAGGAACTGAGCAAATAGTCAATAATATTTTGATTTTTGATTTTTCTTTTGCCTTTTTCTACTATGTGCGGCGGTCGGAATCGAACAGCAGCAGATAAGTCATCTAAAAATTTTAGACCTTATCCTTTCCTTAAATAGATTAGAGCAAACCCCCAAATCACAGCGCCCCTCCCAGACCTTGGGCCGAACATCGCAGACGGCCACCTAGTCGCGGAAGTCCAGCTCGTCGACAAACTCCAGCTCATCGCCGACGCTGCTCCAAACGCCAACGACCTTCTCCTCGCCGCTGCAGATTCTCTCAGACGGCCAGCAGCTCCTCGATTATCTCCTCGCCGACGCCGACGGCCAGCAGAACCTCGCCCCTTTACTGGCTCCAACTTCATCTTCTCTACACTTCATTGTTGCCTCTTTTCAAGGTTAGTTGTTATTAACTTACTTTTTTTATGTTTTTTTCTCCATATTGTGTATTGAATGGAAAATTTGAGTTTATTGTTTTTTTTTATATTTATTGTTTGAAATAAATTGAACTAACCTCATGAACTTATGGATTTATTGGTTTTTTTACATTCATTTTGATATTCTTTTTTATATTTATTGAGTTTATTGTTTTATTTAGTTTACTATGTGATTTATCATGGTTAATTTAAGTGTATATTAGTTCGGGTTATGCTTAGACCTTAGTTTTCCCTTGTCTAAATAATATATCTTCTATCAATTAAGTTAATGTATTGCTAAAGTATTAAGTCAAACACTAGCAATACCTTAATCCTTTCATGTACAATAATCTAGAATCAAATACTCTGTACCTTTTGACCTTTTCAAGGTGCTTAAATTATTTAGCAACTGATGTACTAGGAGTGCTTTTACGAAATGGGAATTGCTGTAAATTGGTGCCTTTTATCTTTAAGTTTGTTGTGTGAAGTCTAGAAGTTCTTTGCTCTCGTCGTTGATGACTTGCCTCTGACTGAACCTGGTGCCCCAGTGCTTAAGCGCACAAGGCGCGGCGAGCTACACCCAGAAGAGCTATTCCATCACAATATCTCAATGTTATGACTCGAATTTGTGGTAATTTTGAAATATCCTTCTGTTTGTGCCTGCATTTTGCACATGTGTGAAAAAGTTACAGCATGGTCTAAACATCAACTCATTTTCTTCATCTCACGGTTTAGAAGGGTCTCCTTGTAGTCCGGAAATCGAGAGTATTGTTAAAGCACCCTGCCATGTGATTCATACAACCTTTCTTACTCTGAATATCATCCATATGCAGAAAAGCTTCTCCTAAACAGTACCAATGTTTAATTTAGAGTGCCTCACACCCTAATGGAGATTATTTCAGGTTTTTAAACGTAATAGCTCTATGTCTCGATTTAAAGTTTCCAGACACTATTCTTGATTTCTTGAGGTAAAATTAGTTTTTGTTGTTGCTAATTTTATATAATACTTTGAGACTTTGGCAGTATATGATTTCTAGTGTTAGACACTATGAAATGAGTAGCATAGTTTATTTTAGAGTATTGCACCTCATATGCCTCATATTGTTCTGTAGACATTCTTGTTATGGGCTGAGAATCTTCGAAGACTTGGAGGATTAAATTATTCTTCAAATGATGTTGGAGTTTGATAAGTCCATATTTAGACACGCATTTGATGCGTGTTGGAGTTGGATTTTGATGGTTTTCCCAGCTTTAAGGTGTTGCAAGTCTCAATTTTAGCTCAATTTATGTTTACCGGGCGTTGGTTCTAGTTTTGTGTTGCTTGTAGTCAAAATGAGGGAATTTGAATCCGGCACCGGCACTTGAGGAACAATCGGGATGATTTGAGAAGCATTTGAGAATGATTTGATAGCTTTGGAGGTCACCGGAAGATTCACAATGAAGATTTGAAGGAAAAAGAGCTCTAGGACTGGCTTCGGGATAAAAAAGAAGACGAATAGAGCTTGAAAACGACGATCAGGATGACCTTCTGTCAATCGTTCAATCATATCTCTTTGTAGAAACAATAAATGGACACGATTCAAGTTTCATAGGAAAGCCAACTTCAAGGGCTACAAATCATATGAAGACACCATTGCGAGAATCGGAGAGGAAGAAGGTGAAAACAGACGATGAAGTCAGATGATCTCTGCTGCGATTTCAGAAAGACACCTTCCACCGTTTTGATCATATCTCTTGATTGGATGATTCAAATCACATTCGGCAAATTGGGGTGGATAGAGGACTTCATTATCTACAACTTGCATGAAGGAAGTTTTGTCAAATTCGGAAGTTAAGTAGGCACGATAGTGCCCTCAAAGTCAGACACGATCGTGCCTGAAGAGAAAAGCACCGCGGAGCTACTGCCAGCCAGGCACGATCGTGCCTGGAGGGAGGCACGATCGTGCCTGGAGGGAGGCACGATCGTGCCTGCCCAAAATGCGCGTTTTTGCTCCGGAGGCACGATCGAAGGCACGATCGTGCCTGGCATCGTGTCTGGCTCCGAAAATCCTAATTCAGCTCAAATTTCACCCGATTTTTCTATTTAAACAGCCTGTAAACCCCCGTTTTCAAGGGGGAGCTTAGAGAGAGTGCCTAGCACGAATTTTAGAGGGCTTTTCAGCCTTGTTCATCAATCTTTTTGGATTCTTTGTAAGTTCCACCTTTTTAATTAATGACAATTAATTCTTTTTATTCCAATTCTATTGATTCTTCAATTATGAATTGTGAGTAGTTTTAATTAGGGATTTGGGATTGATGAAGGGGTTAGTCATGATGTATGGCTAGATTCTCGTCGGTTTAATTGCATGAATGCCGTTTAATTTGTGTTTGAATAATTTAATTGATATCTTTTGTAACCTAGAATCGCGACTAGAATTACAATTGCATGTAGAATAAATTAAGAGAGATCTAATTTGTTCTAGGACACATTCACACACACTTAATCGTTCGCTAAGAGATTAGTAGCGATTAAGGGGCCGTAAGCTCGCTCGTCTTGGCAATAATTTAGGATCCTGTCGCATGAGAGATCAGCCTGGTCCCCTAAATTATTGTACTCTACGCCGCGAGAGCGGTAAGAACTTAGTAATGATTAGCTAGGCTCAATTAAATTAATTTCATGTAATTAGGCCTGATCTGCCAGAAATCTGGTTACCCCGGAATCGATCCCTGTTCCCTTCGTCATTAATTAGAAAGAACCCCCTAGTTTAATTGTTCGCATTAGTTTTATTTTCCAAACCAACCAATCTCGCATGACGCTTTTATTTTATTTTCTTTTTAATCGCTGAATTTAATTAATTCTTGATTCCCTTTTGTCCGTCCCTGTGGAGACGATACTCGTACTTACACCACTATATTACGATCTATTTTAAGTGCGAGAAAACACACATCAGAGTTGTTCTCTCATTCTCTTGTACGTGCATAGCCTACTTTTTTACTTATAATCTTTAATGTTTATCATACTCCCACTTTTCATCCTTCAGGAAGTTCATTTTTGAGTATATACTCATTATATACCAAGTCAAATTGATAATTTTATTTATACATCAGAAAGGATATGAAGTGGATAAAGAAGTGGATAATGCTTCTTATGCATTTTACAGGTTTCAGTCTTCTGTTCACTCAACTATTTCTGAGTTTTTTTCTAAATTAGTGTTAAAAGAAAAATTAATTACCAAAATAAGGTTGAGTGAAAATTATTTACCAATGTACGTAGTGCTTGTTTAAACTATGGTTACTAGAAACGCCAAACCGAATGGCGACTTTCTCTTGGCAACACGGAAAGCCCAAGCAGACTGGGAAGAGAAAGCCGTCATTGTGCAGAGAGAAAATTGGGGTGGGAGACAAAAGATTAAAAAAAAATCCCATTTTTCCTTGAGCTGAAATATCTTTTACATTTTTATTCCAAATTTTTTAAAATATATACCAAATTTCATAACTTTTTACGATCTTTCATATGACACCAATATTAGTATATAATGTTTAAAAAAATATGAAGACCATTTTTATCACTAAACATAATTGTAAATCATATTTTACAAAAATGGGAAGATCTAATTTGTTGATTTAAGTTCAAATTTTTTAATACATAGATCCAAGTGTTAAAATTAAATTTTAATCATTATTTTTTAATTTGTTCATATATATTTTCATCTAAAGTAAAATAAAAAATATATTTGGCTGATTAGATTAGCTGATTGATGACAACAAATTTGGTTGGCTGTTTTGATTAGCTGATAGTATTAGCAGTTTGTAAAATGATATTTGGTTAAATAACTCTTTACTACCAGCTGATATATTAAATGTTTTTAAAGACAACAATTATTTTTTGCGGAAAATAATTAAAATACCCCAACCTTTGAAGGGGTGTGAGGTAAGTACCCCAAACTTGCATATGTAATTTAAATACCCCAAACTTTATGTAAAAAATTATTTTAGCACCATGATCATGCATTGTTTTTTTTTTTCAAAAATGTCATTTTTAATGTTAATTTCATAATTTAAAATATTTTTGCATTTATGAAGATACAATTAACATTCTAAACTTCCATTGTAAAATAAACAGTATTACACCCCACTCTATACCATTGCAACGTTTTCAATTTGCTATTTTAAATTATGCGATTAACATCATAAATTTACATTTTAGAAACAAATCATACATGACCATGGTATTAAAATAATTTTTTATATAAAATTTGAGGTATTTAAATTACATATGAAAATTTGGGGTGTTTGTCTCATGCTCCATCAAAGTTTGGGGTATTGTAATTATTTTTCCCTTAATTTTTTGGCTGATAATTTTTTGGTTGTTTAGGACAAAAAACTAAGTGAAAAGCCAATCAACCAAACACCTCAATTAGCTACTTCTTTGGTCAAAAGACCAAATAGTGGTAAAATCAGCCAAAAAGGTTGACAGACTATTAACCAAACACTCCCAGTAAGTAAGCAACTTCAGCCAACATAGCCAGAAAATAACCCCAGTCTTACCTTTTCTTATTATTACACAATTCAGCACGCGAAATCAAAAGTTACGTGTTCGGTGAAAAAATTGGACGAGAAGCCTGATAAGATGAAAAATATGGTCACCAAACGAGCTCATAAATTTTTCCATTTGTATTTGTTTATGAAAACTTTGAACCAAAATTATCAATTGGATTTTTCAGATTTTTGTAAAATTACTAAGTATTAGTTTAGAATTATGTTTATTGACAGATCATGGTTGTAACATGTCTTTTCATCCCATATGGTCTTGTGTTTTTTTTATATTAGATATTAGTCTTAAATGAAAGATCACAAAAAATTATGAAATTTGGTATATTTTTTAAAGTATTTCCTACAAATATGTACAAGATAGAGCACTTTAAAGAAAAAAGTGGAATTTTTAAAAGTATATATCCCACGTGGCCACCTTATTCCAAATACGCACGCTGGCTTTTCGTATTTGGAAGGATTTTCCTAACCCTAGTTTACTTAGCAGTATTCTCGTAAATAATTTTAACCTCACATTAGTTTGGTAAATAACTTATTTTTTAGCATTAATTTAGAAAAAAACTCACTATTTCTGTATCCAATTGTTGAAAGAAAGATTGGCCCTACAATGACATCCAGAATTGGAGTAAGTAACATGATGTTCTGTATTTCTAAATTATGTTTTTTTTCTCTAGACAGTGCAACAAAGGAGTTCTTGGTGGACTACTTTTTGCTCATCTTTTTGCAACTGATAAGAAGTAGCTCCTTGATCTGGCAGAGGATATGGAAAGACGTTTACAACTTCTTTTTGATACACCAATAGGACTGACGTTGACTATGGGCATATGTGTGTAATAGTTTATTGTAAACTTTTAGGCTTTTAGCGACAAGTAAACTTATATAATGATGGTAATATTTATTGTATTTATTTTGAATTTTGGAGATGTATAATTAAATTTTTAGAATTTTGATTTTGGTTTGCGTTAAGATATTTGAGATTGTAGAAACAATTTTTTTTCTTATTTTGTAAACGTGTAGTGCTATGATAAAAAGTAAACTTTTTAAATCAAAGTAGCATCACAAAACATAGTAATAAATCAACGTTCAATTGTTCAAAAGAGCATTTGCTTAACATTACTTAATTGCTGCGGTCAATTTACTTATTTGCTGCGGTTCAATAAGTTATTTTTTAAATTAAAAGTATAGCTATTTGCTGCGGTTCAGAACCGCAGCAAATACTTTTTTCTACTATTTGCTGCCCTGCCAATTACTGCGGTTCATAACCGCAGTAAATAAGTAAAAATGACCGCAACAAATAGCTTTTATTCTAGTAGTGTGTGTTTCAATGTATTTTCATTATACATATTTGTACCCACTCGTATCATTTCGAGTTGCAATGGGTTCCCTATGCAAAAATACACAATTCTCGGATGAGAATTGTGTATAGGGAATTTAACGAAGATCCAATGGACCCATAGGCAACCATCCTCAGTGACCGAATTTTTTAAATGAGATAGTTACTTGAAACATTGGAGAATTGTATTATGCCCTATGACCATATTTTCCCAGTGTTTTTGCAAACATACGACTCGGTATGTAATTAAACGGCATATGCAATTTTGAATAGAGAATACACTGTATAGACACTTGTCGTCGTATACACGCCTGAAAAGATAGTTCCTTACATGCGATTCACTTCCACGAGTATTCTTGACTGAATAGTATTTAAAATAGGACTAACATCTGATACTTGGTGTAATTAACCCAGTGTAATCCGACTCAAGTCAGTGATGGGTTGAGTGTTCAATCGTCATGCTACATAGAGTATGTTTGTTTCTATTTGCCCGATGACTTAAAATTTAAGTCAAAACTCAGTGTGCGGAATGAACTATTTACTAATCGATTCATATGGTTTAAGTCTCGGATAATTTAATTGATTACATCGGAAGTTATAACATCCTGTTTTCTAATTTACTCGGAATCCAACGTCCGGACTCCGGAATAGGTTTCCCGTTCCCGTTTTTTAGAAAACCTACAAATAGTCCCGTTTTTTTTGCACTAACCGCTAGCTTCTCCCGTCTTTTAAGAAAATACTCACATAAATCATATGTGAATCCCAAATATTCATCTCAAAATACTTCCAAATACTCGTAATCCATATTCAACATAATCATATCAAATCAAATCCAAAAGTATTACTTTGGAAATCTACAAATAATTTAATAATCTCAACCACATCAAATTCAATTCGATCCAAACAAATATAACTCACTCAAATAATCCAATATAATGTAATTCCATTCGCCTCAATCAAGTCCAACCAAATAATCCAAATCACCTCAATACCAATGGAATCCAAGTCCAATTAAATCCAAATATAATCCAATCATCCAAACTCAATCAAATCCAATGGAAGCCGAACTCCTACCTTAAGTGTGTGCACCCCCTGAAAGAGATTCCAAGCTCTCCGGGTAGTAAAAAGTCCGAGTAGTCGGGATTTTTCTATCGACTACTACAATTAAGTTGGGATGCTCCGCTTTTGGGAGATCCCTGGTGGAATTAGACTTATAGTCATTACCAGCCACCAAATCCACATTTCTCCGCGTACTCACAAAATCATAATTCAATCTCAAAGTTCAAGTATCATAACCTCAATCAAAATGGATATGAAATTCGAATTCCACAAAATTATTCACAATGAAATTATTAACTTCAACTCATCATACTCAAATATACCATAAATAGTTCAAAATATAGGATATTTCATAAATAGCACAAATATCAATCCAATAACAATTCATTTGTAAATCCAAATGCTCAAACTATCACCCAATATAAAATACTCAAATCTCAAACATGTATAATTCACAATCACAATTGATACGTAAAATCTCAATAACTGTCATATACTCAAATGATCTCAAATAACTAGTCACAAATAAATTTATATGGGAAAAGCATGAAACTTGGTTGACATAGTACTTACCTCGGTTTGTGAAAATTCCTAACCAAAGCTTTAACCCCGATCTTCACCAAAATCCACCTTTTTAATTGAGACAATATAATTAGTCATTTATTCTATTCTTAATTATTTATCCGATTCCCCCCTCCTCTAATTGTTAATATATTAACTATCACTTTATTTCTTAATTTAAACTTTTACTTTATCTATTAATTTTTTTCATTAATTAGCTATTTCATTTGTAAATCTGATGTCCGAATATGTGATTACTTTAATTTACTGATCTCCACCAACTGAATTTAGTCTAAAATAGTCGAGTCACAATTTAGTTTAACCGGTCCAGTTTATTCAAATTTTACAAACGTAATTTATAACTCATTAGTACAAAAGTCCAGTTTAATCGGTATAAAACATTACTACAAAATTTCCTAATTAAAGTGATAACTCATTACAAGTGAATAAGATCAATTATCATTATCATCCTTATTATTATAATTATTTATACTCCGTATTTTTATTGTCCGTAGTTTCCTTCCAGCCCAGAATTGTTATTATGGAGCATTACTAAAACAACCCTGTTTAAATTTCTATCAACCAGTCCAACTCATTTGTAGTTTATTAAGACAAAACAAAATAACTAACGAGTACCGATCGTGCTTTCTTCTTCCTCACGCGGTCGTCACTGGTGTGACGCGGCAAGTCAGACGTGCAACGAAGGAACCCAGCGTCAAGGAGTGTTCGGTCGTAAGTCCGGTCTTCTGCAGTCCTTCTTCCGGCGTTCTGTAGTATCTCCTCCGGCGGCGACCCTTACCGGCGGGAAGACCCAATCCGCCGAGCTCTTTTAATGTAGCGACGTTCGTTCTGCGGGAACGAGGAAGATGGCCCTTCTCTTTCTCTCCCTCTCCCTCTTTTCCTACACTTTCTTTTCTCTTTTCTTTTCTCCCTCTCGTGATGGTGAGTTGATCGGCAAGGGCTCGGACTTCTTTTCTCTTTGTTTATTTTCTTTGACGGAGACGTGTATATATATCTACGCACAAGACTCCAGGTCTACGGTTACGTTTCTTTTGGCGACGTGATCTTATCGGGTTAGCTTTGAATTGCATATAAAACCCATGATATGGCTGGCATGGGTCATTCTTATCGGATCAATCGCAGTTTCCTTCTTAGTCTGTACTCTATAGGGTAATACGCATGTGTATTTGTCTAATATTAGGTGCATGTATCGTATATTATTATTATTAGAATCGTACGGCATTTTGGTCCCTTGAGGAGTCCATTCTTGTTTGATACATAACATATCCATGTGGTAACTTAATGCCTTAGCCGTAATATGCATGTACACTTTTATTTTTATGTTGTATATTTGTATATATATATGTGTCTTTAGCTATTATTGTTGAGTTTTTTTCCCTAAGAGGGGTATTTTGTAATCTTATTTCCCATAATAGGGTACTTTTAAACTTAATTCCCAAATAGGGGTGTTTTTTGCCACGTCACTCACTCTCTCCCCCCATGGAAGCGTAGCAGTCCATTGGCTTCCATGGGGGAGAGAGTTGCCTTGCATCTATGAGGTTGTGGGTTCAATCCCTTGTAGTATCTAATTTTTTTTATGTTAAGGAGTGTTTTGAGAAACCCTTAAATGTGATGACATTGTGTGTGACGTGGCAAGTAAGTGACATGTTTCCCTCAGTCTATTTTGTATGTTGGACTTGTTTTGACGCTCTATAACACCACTTGTAATTTGGTCACTAAACTTTGATGTCCCATTATTTACTGGATAACTCACATGTTTTAATTTCTAAGTCATGGTCCAAATTACGTCAGTTTATTTGGACTCACACAATTATATACTACTTCCATTCTTTAATAAGTGCAACGTGTTGAATTTTACACTATTCACATGTTGTACTTTGACTACATTTAATTAAATAATGTATTAATATATTTTCTTGAAAAAAATATTGTTAAATTTGTCTCATTCTAAATGTTCAAAATCTATTTTTTTAATTTTTTTTACTAATAAAGAATGATATATATTAATGGTCAAAGTTGTGTCTCGATAAGTGTGAAATGTTGACTGTTGCACTTATTTAAGAACGGAGGAAGTATATCAAGTTGAGATTTGAGAAATCATCCATGATAATCATGAGATCATACATTCTATTGTCGTAATACATGTTGTACGATTCATTTGATACCCATATCCTCTGTACTCGGTCACTTAAATATGATAAATCTTATAACATGTATATTGACTACGTAGTAAACACAGTTAATCATACCATTAAGTTATTGGTATACATGTCGATCATACCATAGTTACTATTGTTAACATCGTAGGATATTACCAATCTCAGCATAAGGACACTGTAAATACTCAATATAGTGTCGTATTTTATCTGGTAAAATACCGTTCAATTTATGTTAAACGGTGATTATATCTAGTAATTATAAATGTAGTAATCAGCAAGATATACTCTAAATATAGTATACAAGTCTTGTATATTTTGCATGTCTATGAATCCTCTTATGATTTGTATCATTACAAAATAATAAAGATGAATGAAGGTAAGCCCGTTTTAGGTATTAAAAATTTGTTGGTGGTATTTTATAGCTAAGTTGACATGTACTTAATGATAAATTCCTTGTACCTCATCCCAACTGAATACACCTACAGTAACAAATGCCGTTTGCCTGTTAGTATAACTTTTTTTTTAATCGGGTGTCCGGGTATAACCTCCTCCGTCTTTCACATCTCTTGGGATCAACAACTCTGGAGCCAATTCGGCCGCAGGCATCGCCTCCTTCGCATGTAAGCCACTATTTCCGTTTTCATGGATTATTACATTTGAGAAGGAAATTTAATTTGATACAGAACATGAAAGGTGCTCTGTCCTTCAATCGTTCGCCCTCTTCCCCTTATAAATGCATATTGTTATACTTGCAAAAGTTCTTTCCTCTTACTGCTCAATCTTGTTCTCTTTCAGGTTAGGCTTGTAACCATTCTCGCATCTCTTATGCTTTTACATATACATTTGTTTGCTCTAATGCACTTACACGCATTCATAAAGTGATGAGGTTATAGTAGCAGAGTTTATATTAAAGAGTATATTTAGCTGAAATGAGTCTAGGGAGGACTGTATTTTAATTTGTTTGTCACTTTGAATAAAAACTAAACCAGCTAACTGTTTGTTTATATACGTATATATGCCTAGCAGAGTACTTCCACAGTTGTACACTTCAATTCACAAATTACCCTAAACTATATCCACGTAAGTTTACCTGATTCACATTTGAAGGAGATATTTTTTTGTCATAACCTAGGATTCTGGAAGAGCAAATGTCCTATTTAAGTGTTTAATCATATTAGGTGGTTGTTACTAGAATGTGACCTGTTGTTTTCGAATGGGGCGGGACTGGTAGTATAATTAGTAGAGGCAAAATTTGCAAGATGCTTCAAGTATTTGGTTATCTATTGAGTATAAATTGTGGTGTGCTCATTTTAAAGCAACAGTGTGGACACGTTTGTAAAGACTTAAAAGAAACGTCAATCTCCAAAAAAGCATACAAATTAAGTGTGGACACGTTTTCTTTGGCCAATCACCATAAAATGCAGGCATGTAGCCCTTATCAAATGACATCAGTTTTAAACTTTTTAGCCTATTCTGGTCACCAGACGGCAAACTCTTATGATTCATGTGGCATATTTTGCTACATTGTTAGTATCAAGTTATCAACCAATCTATTATTAGAAAGCTTCACTTAAGTTATCTCACAATCATTAGAGCGCTCTTCACTTATCCATACTTAGTTTGAAATATTTGAAAACTACAGTTTTGGGTCCATGACAAAGACCCCAATGAGAACTTCTATTTGAATGAACTAAATGACCCACGCATCGCCAAGAGCCTATATGTGACCTGTGAAGTGTCAAAATTATTAATTTTACATTTCAAGAATAGTACGCCACCAACGCAACAAATAACAGAGTAAAGGTAACTATTAAACTAAGCACATGAAAATATATTTTTTAAGCTGAATAAATATGAAGATAAAAACAAATAACCTCCACAATCTGCTTCTCATTCGCTCCTCTCCATCTACTTGATCAAAACCTTCTTTGTCCCATGTTCTGCATTAATACACGTATTTCCACTTCATCTAAAACATTAGAAAGCTTATCAAAGTTTTTATTAACGGCACATACTTCTGTCTCTAAGTAAAGTTTAATTGGGTGACAAAAATTTAGAAGCTATGGGAGTAACACTTTTTTAGTTTAAAGAGTTGCTTTATTTCTTTCGTGTTATGTTATGAATAGATTTAGACTATTCCAAAACACTTCGATTCATTTATTTTCTATTATATTATGCTTAATATTTGCTATTATATTATGCTTAATTCTTTATCTGTGAGGTGAAACATTGGAATATTCAACTTTAAATTATTCGATTTTTCTTATTGTGAAAGAAACACTTAATAGTTTCTACACAATTTGAAAAAATTGAGACGGGCCTTAGTTTTATAAAGAATATTATTTTTTCAGTTCATTAGAGATCATAAATTAAGTAATAATTTTTATGCAACAATAATAGATGCATTAATTAATTATACAACTGCTTTTAAAAACCTTTAATATGGAATACTCCCAACCTGGTATTATGTTATGGAGCGTTATGATCGACATGATGTCATGTGATGCAAATTCTAGCGGTCGCATCCCAATTATTTTTGATGATTTTTTTTTTGTCACCAAACCTCTTTACTGCAGTTTTATGCATTATTAATAGTCAAGCTTCTACAGTTTTTGTCTTCTGATCAATATTTAGTGTTATATCATAAATATCTCTGTGTTTATTTCTTTTTATGTCTACTTAAATAGGTGGAAGTTCACGGTAGAGATGGTCAAAACACTTGGATCGGGAAAACTGATGATCTTTGGTATTGTATTTGAATTTATTTTCTTATGTTTCAAATTGTTATGTGTAAATTTTATTAGGCATTTGTGTTAAATAAGAATACATCTTTTTGCCTGAACAACAAAGAAGATATTGGGCATTAATCTTTTCGCGCAACGCGCGTTATGAAAACTAGTACGTTATATACAAGTCAAATTGACTTGTATATAACGTTCAGTCAATATTATGAGTGTTAGACTCAACGTACATTACCTATCACATAGTATTATCCACAACACGTAATATTGATTCATCGTATTAACCACAAGGTTTAATTCATAAGTTGTATCACAATTTTAATAATTTGTGATTATTTTGTATATCATTACAATTCATATTAAAATAGTATACCGGATAACCGAGTATAACTGGTAATTTTTTTGTGTTACTCATTTAGTATTATATGATAACGTTTATCATAAATCCATAGATCAATTTACGGTTTACTATGATATATTAGAACATGTAAGTCATAAATTAACGTATGATATATCTGTGTAATCAATTATACACTATCGTAATTATCCAATCGGTAATAATATAACCTAGTTGACTTCAATATGTTCTCGGTGTATTACTGAAGTAATACACCGAGAACATCATCGTGTAAATACACTGATCATTTTATGAAGAGATTTTAAATACATATGTTCTACGTATTACATGGTTCTCGTGTAATATACTGTTGAGTCAAGTATATGTTCTCGGATGAATTGTCAACAAAATATCCTCAACTTACGAGTCCCTAAAATACAATAGTGACTTTGTGTATGACTTGATTGACAAGCCTATTATAAATCGGTTCACATTTCGAAATTTATATTCGACTTGATACTGAACTACCTGAATACAAGTCTGATAGTTTCAATTAAGTCACTCGGTTGATATACTTGTATGAACTCGGATATGTTTTCTCGTGTTTTGAATACACATTGTCTCAAGTCGAGTGTTGTGATCATAGTCACTTAATTGTCATACGACATACGAAGACTCGGTAACTCAATTTTGTAAGCCTCAGATATGTGCATGTCGTATAATACGAAACTCAACGAGGTCTTATTTTCACTAAATATTATGATTAATAGTCCTCAAAACACTGAAAACTTGTATTTTGAATCTAGTGTTGTCGGATTTCAGGTCTGTGAATTTATGAAAATACACAATTCTCGTTCACGACTCAAGTCCAAAATATGAATAGAAAACAACATGTGATTCGGTTTCCTAAGTACAATGATTCTAGGTATGATCACATTGGGTAATCTTATTATGAACATATTATTTAAGACTCTGAGTATGTTGTTATGAACTAAACTCGTAATCACTTGATCACGAGTTGCAATTCTCATCCGCTGACTATTCGGATGAATTCATTCAGGGATTGACAAACGACCAATGAGTCCAAATTTGATTCACTCGAACAATTAGTTTCACTATAATCGAGTGTATGTTCTTATGTCAGATATAGAAGTCGTCCAATGAGTCTTCTAAAAGGAGTAGGATCAGTTAGTAAAATTCCTTCTTCTGCATGCAATTTTATTGAAGGATCAGCTGGTGTTGGTACTGGTTTAGAACCTAATAGTCCTGATTCATTAATAAGTTCAAGACAATATTTGCGTTGATTAAGTATAATCCCCTTCTTAGACCTGGCAACTTCAAGACCAAGAAAAAATTTCAAAGGACCAATGTCTTTGATTTTAAACTTGTGATGAAGATGTTGTTTGACAAACTGGATTTCTGAGAGATTATTGCCACTTAGGACAATGTCATCAACATATATAAGCAGAATAGTGATGAGATTTTGTTCCTTCTTGACAAATAATGAGTGATCAGCATGACTTTGATGATATCCAAGCTGTAGTAATTCATTGTTCAGTGTCTGGTTCCAGTTCCTGCTAGCTTGTTTTAATCCATAAATTGATTTTTACAGTTTGCAAACAAGCTTAGGATGTGGCAGATTCAGTCCCGGTGGAGGTTTCATGTACACTTCTTCACTTAAATCTCCATGTAAAAAGGCATTATCAACATCCAGTTGATGAAGATGCCAATTTTTAGTAGAAGCAAGTGCAAGAAGAAATCTAACAGTAGTCAGTTTTGCAACTGGTGAGAAAGTTTCAAAATAATCAAGTCCTTCAGTTTGTGTGAAACCTTTTGCTACCAACCTGGCCTTATGTCTATCAAGTGAACCATCTGCTTTGTACTTGGTTCTATAGACCCATTTGCAACCAACCAGTTTCTTTCCAGGAGGAAGAGAAACCAAAGTCCAAGTTTTATTTCTGATCAAAGCATCAAGTTCATGCAACATGGCTTGTTTCCAACAATCTTTGGTAATGGCTTCTTTGTAGTTTGAGGGTTCAATATGGGAAGAGATTGAATGACAGAAAGTAGAATGTGAAGGAGAACATTTGTTATATGATAAGTAGTGCTGTATGGGATAACAAACCTGATGAGGCTTATATGTGAGAGCTGCAGAACAATCTATATTGTGACAGTAATAGTCTTTCAAGTACCCTGGTGTGGCTTTGTTTCTTGAAGATGTTCTAAAAGGAATAGAGACAATTTGAGTATGTTGTGAATTTTGTGTTGAATGTTCTGTAGAGTGTGAATGATGTGAAGATGGAGAAGAAGAATGGGATGAAGAATTGGAATTGAAAGAGTATTCTGAAGGATTGGAATTGTGTGAAGGTTGAAAGAAAGAGTGAGGTGGAGAGGTATGATGAAAGTCAGGGATAGAGGAGTTTGTATTGTTTGATGATTGAGGATGAGTTGGAGAAGTCGTTGGATAAATGTCATAATAGTCAAAGGTGTAAGAATCATTTGTGGTTATGACATCGGAGTTTGATGATTGTTGGTGGAAGTTGATATATGGAAAGACAGTTTCATGGAAGATTACATTTCTGGAAATGGATATAGATCTGGAATTTAGATTGTACAGAATATATCCTTTTGTTCCAGTTTTCTGACCAAGATAGATACATTGTATAGCTCTTGGAGCTAACTTTGACCTATTTGCAGATAGAGTGGAAGCATAAGACAGGCATCCAAAAGTTTTTAAGTCAAGAAGATTTGGTTTAGTGCGGTAAACCATTTCAAAGGGAGATTTGTTCTGTAGGAACCTGGAAGGTAAGCGATTTATGAGATGAACTGCATGTTTGACTGCATATGACCAGAAGATATTTGGAATTTGTGATTGAAAGAGCAAAGCTCGACAAACATTGAGGAGATGTTGATGTTTTCTCTCTACAATGCCATTTTGTTGTGGAGTGGCAATGCAAGTAGTTTCATGTAGGATGCCTTTTGTATTGAAAAAATCAGTTAGGAAAAATTCTTTTCCATTATCTGATCTGAGTCTTTTTAATTTGCAATTGTGCTGATTTTCATTGAGAATGATGAAGTTTTGCAGAATGGATTTGACTTCTTGTTTAGATTTCATTAAATGAATCCAAGTGAAACGGCTAAAATCATCAACAATTGTTAAGAAATACTTGTATATCCTTCAATGGAAGTGATAGCAAGCGGTCCCCAAATGTCAACATGAATAAGTTCAAAGAAATTTGAAGTTTTGGTAGTGCTATCTAGAAATGGCAGTTTCTTTTGTTTGGCAAAGGAACAAGCATCACACATTTGAACTGGAGGGAATTTTATTAATGGATACTGGGAAGACAAAATATGAAGAACATTATTGGAAGGATGACCTAATTTTTGATGCCAAATAGCAGAAGTAGGATTACAAGCATTCTGACTGATATTACAAGCATTACTAATGACGGAAGAAACTGAAATGTCACTATTTTCAACTAAATGAAACAAGCCAGATTGTTCTTTAGCTGCTCCAATCTTCCTGAAGGTATGTCTCTGCACAATGACACAATCATGTTCAGAAAAAATGACAACACAATTGAGGGTTTTGGTGAGTTTGGGAATTGATATCAAAGATACTGTGAATTCTGGAACATAGAGTGTGTCATATAAAATAATATTCCCAAGTTGAACTGTGCCAGATTGTCTTACAGTAACAGAGTTATTGTTAGGTAGTCTTATTGAAATGGGAGGAATGAGATTTAGAGAAAGAAAGTGTGATTTATGTGGACATATGTGGTCAGTAGCACCACTATCAAGAAGCCAGGTTAAAACAGATTTAATACCTGCATTGTTTATGAAGGCATGATTAGTGGTGTCAAGGTTATGAACACTGTTAATAGCATAGGAAGGATTTGGATTTGGAGACTGTTGCAGCAAAGCCAAGAGTGCATGATATTGATCCTTTGAGAAACTAAACTTGTCCTGAGATTGATCTTCTTCCTGAATTGAGTTTAATGTAGCATCACTATAGCTAGTTTCAAGAACATCTGCTGAAGAGTGTTTTGTTCCAGAAGTGTTTCTGTTTCCTTCATTTACATTATTCCTATAGCCCGGTGGATATCCATGAATCAAAAAGCATGTCTCCACAGTGTGGTTGGTTCTGTTGCATTTGGTACAAAATTTATTGTTTCTATTTCCATTTCCTCTCCCTGAACGTCCACCACGACCACTTGAGAATCCACCTCGATTGTTGTATTGTCCTCCACGGTTGCTTGAGAATTTTGTATGTGAATCATTGTTTCCTTGGTATAAAACATTAGCTGAAACTTCCTGAGGAATAATAGAAACATTTCCCCCAAATTCACGTTCCTGTTGCTGAATCAAAGAAAATGCTTTAGACAGAGTTGGCATAGGATCAATTAGCATTATTTGCGATCGAACTTGAGGAAAGACATCATTAAGACCTCTTAAGAACTTAATGACACAGTCATCATCTCTTTCCTTCTGTATTTTCTCAAGAATTCCAAAATTGCACTTCGATTTACAAGAGCAAGCAAGAACAACACGATATCTGAATAATTCTTTCCAGAGAATCTGTAATTGAGTAAAGTATTGCGATACTGTGAGATCACCTTGTTTGCAATTTTGAATCTGTTCTTGAAGATCAGCAATTCGGAATTTATCACCCTGTGAGAATCGATCACATAAGTCTTTCCATATTTCCGATGCTGTGTCGATCCACATCACTGATTGACGAACATTAGATGTCATCGAACGAGTAAGCCATGACATAACAATCTTGTTGCAGCGACGCCATGCTTCATACAGTGGATCTCCAGGTTTCGGACATGGAAGAGTGCCAAGAACGAATTGCTCCTTGTTCTTAGTTTCAAGTGCGATTAACATATCATGTTTCCACTGCTGAAAATTGTTTTCAGCGAGTAAGGGTGAAACCAGGATGAGAGCTGGATTTTCTCCAGGATGAAGGAACAATGGATTCGCCGGATTAACGAGATGATCAGCCAATTGATTTCCGTCCGCCATTTTTGCGGAAGAGAAGAGAAATTAGGGAAAGTTATCGAAGTGATGATGTTGATTCTCTGATACCATCTTAGCAAATGAAAAGCGAGTGAAATGGAAATGAATTCATTATCTTGATTTACATCCAGCCCAAGTATTTATATTACAAAAGTAACTAACTAGCTGTAACAAATTATATATGGTCAACTAGTCAACTGAAAAACTAAAAGTGGTTACTTTTATATCTAATATATGTACAAGACGAAATTGTGTCAACATTATCAAGACTTGGGAGTGATAAATTGACAATATCTGGGTGTCATTAAATATCAAATTCATAACTCGTTACGAATTAGTATAATATTTTTAAACAACCCGAGATTTAATACGGGTTTACATGAAATAAACACATATTCATGAATAGGTTGAGCATATCGTATTAATATTAGTACGTAATGTTTTCATTATGTTGTCTCACTATAGCCTACTAATATGTCTTGACTTAGTCATCACAATGTGTCAGATGATTCCATGTTAATATGAGATAGTGGATACAAACTATATATTACAATGGAAGTGCTTACTTTGTACATCAAATCATTTCATCCGAGTTACTCGGAACTAATTGACATCAAATTCGTATGGTACATATGTCGTACCTAAATTATATACGGTACTTATATACAAAATTTTGTCTGTAGACTTATCTTTAGTTACATGATAAATAACTAAGTATAATATACTTACAGTTTATCCAAAAAATGATAAATAACTAAGTGTATTCATAGTTTAATAGTGTGAAATGTTTAATAAAAAAAAATAGTGTGAAATGTATTTTGTATACTATTTATATTTGACAATGAAGAGTATACCCTTGGAATCGTCAGTTTAAAGAGTAATCAATGTTTTCGAGTTGTGAAAATATCGTAATGGTAGATAAAATGGAGGTTAAATCGTGGATACTGTAAATATAATTTTGTGAACCATGGACTTGGTATTATATAAGTATAATGTAACCCACTTGAATATCCCGTATGTATTAATTAATTCAAGTAGACATATCTTATTAATTCCAGTGTTTACAAATCATAGTGGCATATATTATTCCGAGTCATTTGTATCATACATTGTTATTCGAGTGATATGAATTCTGATATCGTGTTTTACCAACTATACTGTACTCCTATTACTTAGATGACTCATTGATCAATTAACCCGATGATAATACATTATTAAGTCACACTACTCGTGCAATTGGTATTCAATATTACCAAGTCCATTGAATCTAATGGTGATTATCTATTGAAAGCTTATACACCAATTCAACCCTTTAAGTAAGCCATTGTGTAAGCCTAATGAGTTTACTCGAGTCTCTTTCACTCATTTGATCCCATTGCTTCATACATGACTTGTGAATATGTGTTCAATTAATGTCTTATTAGTGGGTCAAGTATATACTCAAGAGAACTATGCACAACATCTCGGGTCATTATCTAGGTTAATATGTCACATGTAAGAATTAATAATGTAATCTAAAGTTACAATTGGTGATCAGTATGACACCGTATGATCTCATTTCGAGTTGTATACACAACTGGTATGAAATTCCAATAATATTTCAACCTTTATATAAGGTTGAAATGTCGTTCATAGATAATTATGTCCATAATTAAGAATCGACATTATCAGCATTTTGTAAACATATCATGTAATTATGCAATTATCAGTTGAATACTATTAGCAAAACCGAGAATTGTTTTCATAATTGACTAAAACATACAAGTTTCAGAATTTTGTTTTCTATTCATATTTTGGACTTGAGTCGTGAACGAGAATTGTGTATTTTTGCATAGGGAACACATAAGTCGATTGAGGGTAAATACATTGTTTCTATGAACATGGATAGATCATTCAAATGGACTAATTGGTTAACATAAGGATGAAGACCCAATAGAAGATTGACAACGAGTATAAACTGTAAATATGATTAAAAAGTTATTAACATACGTTGATTACATTTGATATACGATTTTTGAGTTAAATCCTGATTATACACCATTTTGAAACACTCGTTTGATAGGTTTATACTAATTGTCTTTACAGTTAATCATATGATTTACAATTGCAATCCGATCAATTCAAGCAACGAATTGTACTCTAATGATCACTCATTGAGTCTACATATTTAAGTATATATCATATACTTAAGTATGATATATAGTAACTATAATAGAAATTTAATAACATTTCTCAAATTGATAACACTAAAAGTTCTTGATAACAATTGAGTACGTTAACCATATATTGTAACGAAATTATTGATACTAAATAACACTAATATCAGTATTAGTGTCTACAATGTTATTAACAGTGGGTTCATTTGAATAGATTACTCGACAAATTATTAAGTGTGATACCCTAATATAAGTGTTATATAATTATGTATATTTACTAAACTCGTGTCGATCCCTATGTTAATCATAGGATGAGTCCTATGGGTCAAAAAACGTAGTTGAATTTAGGCATTTATGAATTGTGGAGTTGACTTGGGCCTAAATACAAGTCAACACCCAAGTCTCAATATAGTTGTAATAACCGAGTTACTTTCGGGGATATCTTACTATGATTACAGTTATTATAACCACGGTTGGGCTATTTCATGAGTCACCCATATGAGACATGTAATCACTGATTACTAATGATGTCATTGACATCATTATACGTGAATTGAATACATGTCAATCATTAGTGTTGCATTATTATTTATGAATTGATACATCTGTTTATTATGGGTTCAGTGAAAGACTCTTACGTATTATACATATATACGTAATATGCAGGGGTATTCGGCCGAAGGCTACAAATTAGTCTAACCGTAAGTCCATATGACTATACGGGTCCATATATGATCTAATACTTGGTGTCAAATATCTTAATGTAACAAGAATTTGTACATATACAAATTCTGATTATAGTAAACACATGAATTCCATCCGAGTGTATTATAGTAATCATACTTGGGTTCCCGAATTATGTACCATAGAACAACTTATCATTGTGTATCCTTTACTCATATTCGACTTGTATGATTTTCTAGCCATATTCGAGTGACAGTCCAATTTGATAGGTTTGATTGGACCCAATCAAACCTAATTATTTTGGTATTTCCCTTTGATTATACTTGGCAAGTATAAATTTGGAAAGTATGATCATTAAGTCAATCTTCGTGACTCGGATGAACTACTCAAAATGGGTTGATAGTGTAATCGGTTGCAATCCGAAATTCATGTACCATCACATTAGTCTATATTCAGTATTGTCCAACTTGAATACGACATATCGTATATGAGTTAAATCCAAGATTAATTTATACATAATTAAAACTGACTCAATTGAGTATGCAATATTGGGTCATCCGAAATATTGAAACGAGAATTTTAAATCAGTCCAAGTTATACGATTTTGAATCCGATATCATTAGTAATTTACTCTTAATTTAAACGTTTTCAGTATTTAACACTTGTTTACCTTCGTTGGGGAGGCATAAGGGTTCCATGTGTACACAAGTATATGTATAGATATCTATACATACAAGGTGTAATTATATTAGTATAATAATGGGGGGATAACATATTTTAAACAAATATTTGAGTCTAAGTATATTCTCATGAGTATAGGAATTTCATATATTTAATCCAATTCAATTATATGAGTTTCTGGAATTGTATTATGTGATCACCCCTAAGTTTTGTGACTGAATATTAATGAGTGTTCACTAATATTGTATATGTTCCTATAATAATATGTTCTAAATTAACACTATCGTTGGAATATCAGTATTTATTAACTGTCATTGAGTATAAACAATGAGTGTCATATACCAATTACTCGGTGTAGATTAAGTTTGGACTCAACATCTTCAGAGTTTTAAATATTGTATTATACGAATAATACAATATTTATTTAGTTCGTAGAATTTGGGTAGATCTTCCATACTAATTTTCATATCTATGTATAACCATGGGTAGTCCTTGTATAAAGTCACCAATATAGTGATAATAGTATTCACTAACCGAGGGTATTAATCATAGGGAACCCATTTTGTAAATACAATTTCCCTTAAACTCTCATAGTATCATTCTCAATATTTCCTATTAACAAAACAGTATAAATCACATAATCAAGTACTTCCTCCTCCGTTCTATAATTCTTGCAACATTGTGTTTTTTGCACTATTCATAGACCTTACTTTCACCACGATTCTCAACTAATATACATAATCAAATTATTATGTATAAAATGTTATTAAATTCATATCAATGTAAATTTCCAAAATATCAAATTTTTATAATGTTTACTAATACATAATTGAATATAATTACAGTCAAAGTTGTACATCGACAAACGTGAAAGTCAAACTGTTGCAAGAATTATAGAACGGAGGATAATATATGTTCATTGATCTCACAATGAACGTATTATTGGTAATCTTATCCTTAATAAATAAGTAGTCAACGTGATGACAAATCCAGTGTCTCATTGGACTTAACAAGTGTAGGATAAAACATCGTTGAATAGTAATTCGAGAAGATTGGCTTCCAACTTGTTGATCTTGTTGATTACAATTGTGTCTTCGAAAAATAAGACACGATGACTCTTGTCGGGTCTCGTGTTAAAAATGAGTTCAACCATGTGATTTCTAAATGTATTTAATGACTCATAGGGTCATAAACATCGTATGACCGAGTCGACTCGTTGCTTCAGATTGTACGCATGAATGTCCCATTAATCAACAGGTGTTGTTACATTGTCGGTTGAGGTTACTATTTGAAACTAGACTTGAGTATTTTCCCATTGTGAAGTGAATATATTAAGTGAAAAACCCTTTGTAATATATTTCTCAAATCATTAAATTATAGACATAATCCCTTTAATCACTATATGGGTATTATGCATAATACCCATTGCAACTCGAAATGAGACTATGAAACCGACTCAAGAATTGTTCCATTGAGACAATTTTTACAGACATATTATTCCGATCATATAAGTTGAAATGAATTCCGAGTATGGCTTGTTATACAATTCTATACAAAATGTATATCATAGTATGTATCAATGCATTTAGTGTATATAACATCGGAATTGAGTTTATGCAACTCGATTGCTATCATATAAATGTTTATCATTTATATGATAAACATTTACAGGCCCGATTCTGGTGTTGGTGCAAGCTATATTGATAATATATTGGATATGAATGCTTCAACTCTCATATATTAGACTGAAACGAAATAAGCCTTTATAGGCATTACAAAAGCAAACAACGTGCTGCACATAAACCTCAACTTACTCCTAAGTTTAAGGCATGTTCACACGTTCAAACTAAAGGAATTACAATGACTCCAACAACTCCTAAGAATCAGCTAACTATAATTGACTTATTCAATTAACTAAATTAACAAATAATTGAATAACTAAATGACTAAATTCCACGTATGCATGGCTTTATGCAATCTTGATCACATTAGTCAACACCTCCCCTTGATCCAAGTTTGCATATTCCGATTCTTTTCATGAAATGATAATGCTTAGCATGATTCAGTGCCTTGGTAAACAAATCTGCGTTTTGCCAGTCAGTTCCACAAAACTGCAGTGATATTTTCTTTTCAGCTACAAGCTCCCTTATGAAGTGGTGTTGAACATCAATGTGTTTGGTCCTCGAGTGAAATGCAGGGTTCTTTGTCATGGCTATGGCTGACATATTGTCACACCAAATCTCAGGTTCTTCTTCTTGATTGCAGCATAAGTCTTTCAACAACTTCTTTAGCCATAAAGCCTGCTTTGCTGCAGCTCCTGCAGCCACATATTCAGCTTCTGAGGTTGATAGAGCCACAGTTTCTTGCTTCTTTGAGCTCCACGTGATAGCACCTGTACCAAGGTCAAATACTGATCCAGATGTACTTTTCCTATCATCCATACATCCAGCCCAATCACTATCAGTGTATCCCCTCAGCTTGAAGTCTTTTACACTTGAATACATGATGCCATACTCAAGTGTGCCAGAGATATACTTCAGAATCCTTTTTGCTGCTCCCAGGTGTTGCTTGGTAGGAGAGTGCATATACCTGGATACTATGCTCACGCTAAGAGCAATATCAGGTCTAGAATGGGTAAGATAGTTTAGTCCTCCTACCATACTCCTGTAAAATCTTTCATCAGCCTTTTCAGTTCCATCATTCTTCTGTAGTTTCTCATTGGTGTTCATTGAGGTCTTGGCAGCCTCACACTTCTCCATATGAAACCTCTTGAGTAGATCAGTAGCATACTTCTTCTGACTCAAGAAAATGCCATGTCTATCTTGCTTAATCTCAAGCCCAAGAAAGTAATGCAGCATACCCAAGTCAGTCATTTCAAACTCTTGGGTCATTGCTTTCTTAAACTCATCTAACATACTTTGTGAAGAGCTAAGGTATACAATGTCATCCACATATAAACACACTATAATGAATTCAGTTATACCTTGTTTCTTCACATACAGAGTAGGCTCATTTTCACTTCTTACAAACCCTTTTTTGATGAAACATGAGTCTATTTTGCTGTACCAAGCCCTTGGTGCTTGCTTGAGCCCATACAATGCCTTGTGCAGTTTGTAAACCTTGTCTTCAGCTCCTTCCCTCACAAACCCTTGTGGTTGTTCAACAAATACCTCTTCAGTCAGTTCACCATTGAGAAAAGCCGATTTGACATCTAGTTGATACACAGGTAGTCTCCATTGAGCTGCTAATGCCAGAACTACCCTAACTGTTTCAAATCTTGCCACAGGAGAAAAAGTTTCTTCATAATCAATGCCCTCCTTTTGTGCATACCCTTTTGCCACCAACCGGGCCTTATGCTTGGATATGCTTCCATCTGGGTTATACTTAGTTTTGTATACCCATTTTAGGCCTATTACACTCCTTTCACTAGGCAGTGTAACAAGTTCCCAAGTACCATTCTTTTCTATGGCTTTAATCTCTTCTTGCATAGCAACCTTCCATTCAGACTGAGTTACAGCCTCTTCAAAAGCTGCAGGTTCTGCAACTAGTAGGGCAAAGTCACATGATTCATAAATGTCAATTAAGGATCTTACCTTGGGAGGAGGTGAGTCACTCTCAGATTCTGATACTGGCTGACTACTAGAGGAACTAGATGAAGTAGAAGGAGTAGATGGAGGTGTTGGAGGTGGTTGCTCATCCCTAGTCTCAGCATGATCTTCAATGGATACTATAGTCTTTACATTGTTATCTTGCTTAGCCTGATCAGTCCATGACCAGGTACCATCCTCATCAAATATCACATTCCTACTAATGATTATTTTACCAGTGAGAGGGTTAAATAATCTGTAGGCTTTAGACTGAACTGAGTAGCCTACAAAGATACACTTGTCAGCTTTGTCCTCCAATTTGGTCCTCTGATTCACAAGGGTATAAGCAATACACCCAAAGATTCTCAAGTGTCCAACTGAAGGTTTTTTCATCCTCCATACTTCAAAGGGAGTTGAATTCAGTACTGCCCTTGTAGGTGATATGTTGAGCAGGTATACTGCTGTGGCTACAGCTTCTCCCCAGAAGGAGTTAGGCAAACCTTTAGCCTTTAACATGCACCTAGCCATTTCTACCACAGTTCTGTTCTTCCTCTCAGCTACCCCATTTTGCTCAGGAGTGTATGGTGCTGTAAGTTCTCTTCTGATCCCTTGATCATCACAGTATTGAGTGAACTCTTTGGAAACAAACTCCCCTCCCCTGTCAGTTCTAAGAGCTTTGACTTGCAACCCACTTTGCTTCTCCACCAATGCTTTAAATTTCTTAAAGTTCTCAAAAGATTCTGACTTAGTCTTTTGAAAGTATACCCATGACATCCTACTGAAATCATCAGTGAGTAGAAAGAAATACTTACTTCCTCCTAATGATTCAGTTTGCATAGGACCACACAGATCTGCATGAATCAGTTCCAAACACTCACTTGCTCTCCAGGTTCCTCCACTTGGGAATGAGCCTCTAGCTTGTTTCCCATAGACACAACCTTCACAGAACTCCAAGCTACCTATGTTTGGTAGCCCATGTACAAACTCCTTTGTACTTAGCATCTGCAGGCTATGGTTATTGAGATGTCCATACCTGAGATGCCACAACTTTGCATTCTCATCTCCTCTTACCACAAGTGCCTGCCCTGCACTTTTGGTTAGATCCAAGGGAAAAACCTTGTTCTTTCCCATTGGTATTCTCATGACTACTGCATTCTGCAATTTCTCCTTGATGACACACATGTCATCCTCAAACAAGACTTTATAACCTCCACATACTAATTGCCCCACACTCAGCAGATTCTGAGCCAGATTCGGCACATATTGGACATTATGCAGTAGTTTAATTTTACCTTGGTCAGTAGGGAGTGCAATAGTGCCCTGACCCTCTACTATCAGCTGCTTGCCATCACCAAGCCTAACCACACTCTTCTTGGAAGCATCCAACCTCTGAAACATGTCCTTTGAACTAGTCATATGATTTGAACACCCACTATCAACATACCAGACAGTGCTTGCACCATAGTCACAGTTATGTTGAGCAATGAAGAGATTATCTTGCTCAGCATAATTGGACTTGCCTTCTTGCTTTCCTTCTCCCTTATCCTCCTCTTTCTTCCAACAAGAGACTTCCTTGTGGCCTGGTTTATTGCAATAATAACACTTGGTTGGACTTTTGTAGTTATTCCCAGAAGATTCTTCCCTTTTGTCAGGAGTATAACTCCTACCACCTCTGCCACGACCTCTGCCTCTACCACCTCCTCTACCACGACCTCTTCCTCTCCCTCTTGAGGACTGCTGAGATCTGTTATGATGAGGAGGGTCTCCTCTAGCTTGAAAGGCAGTTTCTTCCTTGTCTTCTTCTTTAATCTCTCTTTCTTCATAGGCCTGCAGTGATCCTTTGAGTTCATCAAAGGTATACACATCCATATCTTTGGATTCCTCTATGGCAGAAACAAGGGGAGTATACTTCCTTGAGAGACTTCTGAGGACTTTACTAACCACTTGTTTGGTCTTAACCTCCTCTCCATAGGACCTCATTTGCTGCACAACATTTGTGATCCTGGAGAGGTAATCTTGGACAGATTCTTTATCTTTCATTTTGGAATTCTCAAATTCCCTCCTCAAGCCTTGCAGCCTGACCTCAATAACCTTTTTATCACCCATATACTCCTGTTTCAGGACATTCCAAGCCTCCTTGGATGTTGATGCTGCTGCAATCCTGGGGAAAACTTCATCATCCAAGGCTTGTTGGATGAAATAGAGAGCTTTAGCATCCTTCTTCCTCTTATCTCTTAAGGCTTGATCCGGGTCTTCAGGATGACTATCCTCAAAGCCATCCTCCACAATGCTCCATAGCTCTTGAGACTTGAAGAGTGTTTTCATCTTCAAACTCCAAAAATGGTAATTCGAACCTTTAAACATAGGCAATTGAGAAATAGAATTCCCATTGCTATTACCATTTGCAGTCTGCATTGTTCCACTCATTTTGTTGTGTTTCCTCACTCTTAGGCCCTCGGATAACCCTCAGCTCTGATACCAAATGTTGGTGCAAGCTATATTGATAATATATTGGATATGAATGCTTCAACTCTCATATATTAGACTGAAACGAAATAAGCCTTTATAGGCATTACAAAAGCAAACAACGTGCTGCACATAAACCTCAACTTACTCCTAAGTTTAAGGCATGTTCACACGTTCAAACTAAAGGAATTACAATGACTCCAACAACTCCTAAGAATCAGCTAACTATAATTGACTTATTCAATTAACTAAATTAACAAATAATTGAATAACTAAATGACTAAATTCCACGTATGCATGGCTTTATGCAATCTTGATCACATTAGTCAACATCTGGCGGGAGGGCAAAGGCCGGGGCACATGCCCAGGGCCATCTCCTCTATGGGGCCCATATATTTATATGTTACTTACGGAGTATATATTATTCCGTATATATATTTATAATACGTAGTACTCCGTATAAGCAAAAAACTGCACTATGCACTATGCACCCGGAGTATAATTTATCGATATCTATCTCGGCATTCTCCCATAGTCCCATCTCCGTCGTCCAACATTGAGAAGGCCAAGCGTTGAACATCTCTTTTTAATTTTCCTTATTTTTGAGTTTCGACCGTTCGTCTTGCTAATTGATAATCTGAACTCCAAAACACCTACGGCCATCGCTCAGACTTCTTTTATATAATTCTGATTTAGATTTTTTTTTTCAAGCTTTACTCCGGAATCTATTGCTCTTCTGACTTTCTTTCAACTTCTCTTCTATTCTCGCCTCAGGACAGTTAGACTAGTTGATTATTTCTTCTAATTTTCCATCTTGATATTTTCATACGAAATCTGTGAAAGGAATTATGAATTTCAGATTTGCAGACTCGTGATTGTGGAGCTGTGGAGGTGATTTACTTAGTTACTTTTAACTCTAGTGTTGATTTATTTTAGATTTGAAGGGATGAATTAAATTGGTGATTTGTTGATTATTAATTTCATAATCGAATGTGAAATTTTATTGTTCTATTGGAATTGCCGTAAAATTGATCTTGGGTTCTACTTTTGAATTTTTGATTAATTGTGAATTATGTGATTGTTAATTTATTAATTTTAGTTAAGGTTAACAACGAGTAAGCACTAGATTTTTTTGTTTTTTAATGAACTTTGATTACAAATATGTCAAAATGAAACATACTGGTCTAATTAATGTTTCTAAATAATTAGGAGCAATTTTTTCTATTGCAGGTTGTGTTGAAACGAATTCCTTGTTGCGTTTGCTTCTACATAATATTCAATACTACATGAAGTAGTATTGAATTTGACACTGTCATAGTATCATGGGTGATTTTGCATTTATGATTACTCGGAGAAATTGTTTTTTAGTAATTTTTATCTAAGAAGTGCTTGCTTTATGTATTGAATACGGAGTATTGTTTTTATAATAAAATTTATTTTCAGCTTTATAGTCCAGTTTCGAGGGCCCCTTTTTGTAATGCGTCCGGGGTCTCCAAAATGTCAGGACCGAGCCTGAACATTTAATAGGTATACATTGTATTACTAATGCATATGTAGGTACGCATATGCATTAAAGTGCAATCACACTGTTTTAGGTGGTTGTATTTGGTATAAACATAGGGATTGTCATAAATACGACAAGAAATTTGAAAATGTCGAACCATCATATTCTATCTCAAGTAATATAATGCCTGTGATAGATACAAGTCATATACCCGTGATTTAGACAAGTAATACTCGGAACTAGTGATTATGAATGATATTTTATGTATTGGGATGTCCAATTGTATAATACATATTTTAACTTGTAAGTGATAAGACATCAAGATAATGTGTATGAATACAGTATATTTTATGAGTATAGCCTGAATAACATATGGATTGTAAACAAGCTAAGAGTATCTATTTGTAAGGTATATCCAACTTGTTATAGTGTATGGGTTATTAACATATTCAATAAGTTAGTATCCCAATGATGGGTCCCAAATATATATGGTATAGGATAAGAATTGGTCTATTCAATACATGATTATATGGATATTTGTATATGAATCTATTTAATGAATTCATGGTATATAATACACTAGTAATTGAGACATAATCATCATCGTATATTTATAATTTTGATATACATTTGAATTGTATAATCAGAGACGGATCTATGTGTTATATATGACCTACAAATCACATATATGTAATAATTGATATCTGGACGTAAGTCATAAACAATAAATCTATTCTTCCTATCATAATCAATTATTACATATATGTGATTTGTAGTTTATCCTACAATTGTTAATTAGAATTTTACTAACAATTGGTCACTTATACGTATAATTCACATATGAGTTGACTTGTGATGACTTTATCCGTTGATAAACCATTTTATCCACGGATAATCATGATTGTCAAATGAAATCAAGTGTTCGTAAGTCAAGTAAATGGATTGTCATGCAATTCCTATAAGTCATTCGTCCCATATCAATGCATGGATGACAACTCCATTGTAATTCATTTTTGAACAATTCAAAAAACAATATTTGTGTCGATTGGAGTATGTTCATAATGTACGTAATTTATGTACGAATAGTGTATTTATACAAATATGTTTCAATTAAAGTCAGTGTTTAACGAATGGCTTACTACAATAATTCACGACAGATCATATTAACTATATTAATCATGTGAGTTACACAATGATTACGTAAATGCCCATCTTCTGGACATCCGGTGTTAGTATACAAAACCGACTTGTTACATGAACATGGGAATTGTGTACGAAATCACCGTGAATTATCCGATGTAGTATTTTTCGGATTTAAAGTGATTAAATGTTGGGGATCAATGGACACAGTCAATTTCAAAATATGAAAGATGTTTACCCAATGGGTTACAAGTCGTTTTTCATACTTATATTTAATGATTTATCCTGAGAATACGACATAGGGATATCTCCAGTGTATACTCCAAATGAACATTAATCATACGGAGTTCACAAGTCGAAATACAGTATCTAGTACGTATCTGTATGCGTAATTGGACATATCAGAATAATTAATCTCAAAATTCTGGATTAATTTTGGACTTATCAACCACTTGGTTTTTGATACACTGAATATCAATTCTATATTTCAATAAAGATACATTGTGTTGACTGGGTCACTTAAAATCATTGAATTTTCACATCTCACGAAATTATACTCAGGGAACCCAGTTCTTTAAAATTTCATCTAAATATTATTGTACAACCAAATTGACTACTCGATGTATTACACTGATACCAAATCATACGAGTACAATGGAAATCATAATAAGCCTTAAATTGATTATGAGTATCCAAATGATTCTCGTTCATTACGAGTTGCAATGGGTTCCCGATGCAAAAATACACAATATAATTCTCGTTCACGACTCAAGTCCAAAATATGAATAGAAAAAACATACGAGTCTCCAGAGTTTTGAGGCTTACTAAATCAACCGACTCACGAATATTGACTTAAATTTTGAATTCCTTATATGTTTTTGGAATTCATATAGGTCCATTGTTTTTTACACTCTGAGAATTATGTTTAAGTTCCCTATTTAAAAACATAAGTCTCATTTTGTGACACCGCACCCGAATGTCCTTGGAAATTTGATTTGAATATTCATAGCTTATGTATTGGATTTCCGATTCCCAAACATTTTGTAAAACGATCAATGTTCTACGTAGTGCATGGTTGAATATCGTACTGTTCAAACTCGTACATTAGTGTCGGGTTTCGCAAATACTTACTCGGGACTTATTAATAAATAAAAAAGCCCAACATTACCTAAATAGTGAAAGAATGATTAAAGGAGAATACAAATGTCTATAACCCCATCTTTGGCATTATTGAGCTAAATAATGGGAGTAGGATTTTCCTTCTAAAATATCCATCAAGTAAATTATTGGGATGAGCCTACACATATTGGAGATCAATAATGTGATTTAGGAAGTTGACTTGTTCTAAATAAATTAGGATGAGTACAAAAAGACATCTTTGACAAAGATAAAACAATAGGACCCATCTTCCCATTTTTGGAAGTATTGGTAGATATTTTGGACCCCAAATTTAATGGGATCAATTGGGAACCACTCCACATGATATTAGTACCTGCAAAACAAATAAAAATGGGTTAGAAGACCTACCTTGGCCGGCCATAATGGAGGGGAGCTGCACATGACTTGATAGGAATCAAAGCTTGGGCCACCATCCTTATTTTCGCACAAATTGGTGTGCTGTTTGTCTCCTCTCATTACAGAAGCTATACTCGACCAAACAACGTGAATAATATGTCCTTGGATAGCCTTTGAAGTCTATTATCTCAATTGAGTGGTCTTTGTTCGAGGAGAGAAGGCTTATCTTACCAAAATCGATCTGGAACGAGCAGAGGTCTGTGAACTCGAGCTGTGAGAGTGCTGATACTGTTTGGTCGATATCTCGAGTTTTACAAATCCAATTAAGGCGTGTGAGATACCCACAGAAAGCTCTCAAGACGAGGAATCCGTGAAGGTCTGGTTTGCAGGAATCGGAGTTGTGGAAGGCTTCCAAATCGTCCGAGCAAAACACAACCTCGCAGGAGAGGATTTAATCTTCTAAAGGTGAGTTTTAACCCCAAAACTTTACTTTTCATTTTCCAAATGATATGAACGATTGGTGGGACTATCATACACTAATCCAAGTGTATAATATGTCCTTATAAAGTTATTTTATTGATATAAAGGTTAGATACTAACCTAGAACAAATCTTGGAAAAACTAGGAAACGAGTTGACCGGGAAACACCCGTTCTAGGGGCTGTTTTCGTATCAACGATTAAGGGTTGAACTAGCACTTTGAGGAGGCTGTTTAACACTCATATTTGAGCAAGGAATCAGTTCCAAATCCACCTTGACCAAAGCTTTGACCATTGGACCAAGAAGGGAAAGTTTAAAGCTCAATTGAGGTGAGGATTGACATCTAGTTGCTTACAACTTGTAGGTTAAGCATGAGATTACCTAAATGCTTAAATCATTATTTTTCATGGATTATGATGATCACATATTGATGAAATATTGATATAGTTGCCAAAGAATGAAATTTGAAATGATTTGAGAATGTATGAATAATATGAGATTTAATGAGTATAAATGAACTACTTTTGCGGAATAGTTATTTTGCTCATGTATGAAGTATTTGGACACATAAATGAATATTTGTGTATTGAGATTGAATACTTAAGTTGCTGCTACATAATTATAATTATGTAGAGAATTACAAATAAAGAGGATAGTGGTACGATAACAATAATCTTAATAGTATTGAAATACTAGTTAGTGATTATTGGAACTTGTTGATTAAATTGATCCTAGGGATTGGATTGTATGAAAGGTACTTGAATATAGTTCAAGTGTATATAATAACTTAGTATGGAACTAAGGTTAAGTTATGGGAAGTCTTTAAGGATGACCCATGGTGGTTTAATGATATGTCAATTCTAGGCATAGGGTTGCTTGAGAATTGGACCTTAATGCATGGTGATGTGATAGAGCCGAGCTCTAGAATGCATGTAAGGTGTAGACTTGGAGTCTATGTATTGTATAGCTAGAGCCGAGCTCTAGGACTTGCGTGGTGATGTGATAGAGCCGAGCTCTAGAACGCAAGGTAGGGAAATTGACCCGAGGTATATGAATTGTATGGTGATGTGGTAGAGCCGAGCTCTAGAATACAATGTCATGTACTAGGGTTGGACTCTAGGAGTTGTCGTGGCTTATAGCCACGGGGTTGGGAATGGTGATTTCCAAATGAAAACGGGCCCACGGGCCGACTACTTGACTTTTATATAAAGTAAGTATATTTTTAAACGGGGTAACTTAGGGTTACAATCATAATGTACTATCACCCTACTTGGGGGTCTTGTGTTTGAAATACTTGTTGTATATCTATTAGATGCCTGCCACACCAGTACTTTATAGCCGTATAGAGTACTGACCCCTTCGGGGGCGTCCCACCACCATTTCAGGTTGAGGCTAGAGCTTGCTTCCTGTGCTCGTTGCCCGAGTGATTTCCCCGGAGAGAAGACTTGGTTCGTGCTTCCTCCATTCTGTTTTAGAACATTAATAAACATGCTCATGGATATTTTACTTTAGAGCCTGCGTGCTCATGTTTGCCCTGTGTGGCCCTTTTGTTTTAAACAATGTTTTCCGCTGCGTATTCAATTGTTTATTATGTATGTTTATGGATGACTTATGTGTGAATGATATTCATGACGCCTTGTATAATATGAATGTGTTGGACTGCGGTTGACTATTCGTATTGTACGGCGGGTTGTTGACGTGTCCGGGGAGGTCCGGGGCGTGACAATTAAGTTGGTATCAGAGCCTTAGTCCATAAACTTCATAATGAAGTCTCAAAATCCTCTTTTTGAAAAGATTTTGAAAACCATGAGCATAGAAGTTTTGTACTTGGAGAGCTTTTGGTACTTGGGTTGCAAGGTCTCTAATTGTTAAGATGGTACCCTTAGCAATTGGTATGGCGGTGACTCGAGCCAAAATGTGTCTTAAGTACCTATCCGTCAATTGACATTTGATACGAGTCTAACGACTCTTTCCAAATTTCTTTCAGAAATGGACCGTGGTGGCAAGGTAACTAGGAGGAACCCTTTGGGCCATGCACCCGAGGAGACTAGGCAAGGCAGTCGTAGGACCTCTAGGGCATCTAGAGGAGCGGGCCGTGGAGGCCAATCACGGACCGTGAGTGACGGTCATGTGAGCACCGAAAGTGACAGCTACTGGTCCTATGAGGACTCGACCTATCGACCGGAAACAGAACCGGTTGAAACCCCTTATGAAGGGGATGATGATGATGTAAGTGATGAGGAGGAAAATGGCTCCTTGGCACGGATTGAGGCGCTACTCCAACAGTATCACCGTGAGCGTGAAGAGAGGAGGGAACGCCGAAGGCGCCGGGCTGGGCAACCTTCGGGCATGGCTTCAAGAGGAGGAAGTCATGGTGCATCTAGAGTCCATGTGGAACCACATGGAGGCCAAAATGATGGAGGTCCAATCATAAGGATCTCCAAATACATCAAAGAGGCACGAGACTTGGGGTGCAAACCGTTTGATGGGACGGGTGACATCTCCGTTTCGGCACAATGGATTAAGCGGCTGAATGAGGCAGCCCTGGACATGCAACTCACCCCCGAATATAAACTAAGGGTTGCGGTGAGATTGCTTGAAGGTATGGCATCCAAGTGGTGGGATGGGACCAAAGGCAAATATGGCGAGACCGTCACTTGGGAGAATTTCTGACAGGAATTCTTTGCCCAATATTACTCGGATTTTGAGGTAAACAAGAAAGTGAGGGAATACACCCTTCTAACCCAAGGGGGTAACATGACGGTGAGGGAACTTGAGTACAAGTTCAGGGATCTTGCCGATTACATACCTGAGTACGCTTGTGACGAGAACCGGATGGTGAACCACTTCTGGGATGCCCTAGACTTGGAGATACGTGACAGGGCAACACAATTGCCTAACATGACGTTTGCCCAAGTGGTTGACCAAGGGTTGAAAGGAGAGAAGCAATGGGAAGAAAGGAAGAAGAGAGACGCCGAGGAGGCGAAAAAGAGAAAGTGGGAGAGTCATGGCTCCCTAGGTTCCAACAAAAAGGGTAACCACGGAGGAGGATCTTTCCGGGCACCACCGCCACCATATAGGGGGAACCAAGGCCCGAGTGGGCAAGGCGCGAGGTCACAAACCTCAGTGGTAGCTCGTTGCAACAATTGCAAGAAGAACCACTCCGGTAAATGTCGCGACCCCCCCTAGATGTTTTCAATGCGGGGATGCCGGGCATTTGAAGGCACATTGCCCACAATTGAGTGGGGCAAGGACATCGGGACCGAGTAGCGGTCCGACGGGTACACGGAACCAAACCGGGGCTTCTCAAGCAAGCCGGGGACACGGGGGGGCAAGTACAAGTAACGCACCATCCGTGAATCAAGGAAGAACTCAAGCTAGAGTCTATGCGATGACGGAGGCGGATGCCCAAGCGAACCCGGATTCCGTTGCAGGTATTTATCTCATTAAAATGTGGTAAATTTGCCGTACTTATGTGTACACACCTTTGGGATTAAGCCCCGAACGCTTTAAGATCAAAATGGGCATGTTTGAGATTAAAATGTGCAAAAAAGGGGGGCAACCGGCGCCGGACTTCGCATAACCGGCGCCGGAGAGAGCGATGAGGCGGGCCTGTTTGGAACCGGCTCTCTCCAACCGGCGCATAACCGGGGCAGATTTCCAGCCAACCGGCGCCGGCCACTGGCCAACCGGCGCCGGACATGCCCTGGGATGAGCCTGTGTCCGACCGGCTCCCCATAACCGGCGCTCACAGCCTGCGACACCACCCAACCGGCGCCGGACCTTCCCTGGAGCGAGCCTGTGTGGAACCGGCCCACTATGACTGGTGCAGCTGGGACGTTTAACCCGGGCAACCGGCGCCGGTCAGGCCCGAACCGGCGCCGGTCCGAAGCTGTTTTCGTCCAAAAATTTTCCGTATCAAAACGGGGCCCACCCTGTTTGAATGGTAAATGCACCCTAACCCTAAATAAAGTTTAGAAATGTTAGGAATGGTGTCTTACATGGCTTATAAATGTAGGAACATTAAAGATTAATGGGAAGGATGCACGAATTCTTATCGATACCGGAGCGCAACGTTCATTCGTGAGTGAGGCGTTCGCCGAGGATTTAGGGATACAATCAATCCCAATGACACAAACTCTAGTGGTATCAACACCACTAGGGGATGACATTGAAAGAGCTACTTACTATCCATCTTGTGAGGTGGAAATCGATGGCCAAACCTTGACGTGTGATTTCGTACCGCTGAGTATGATGGAGTTCGATGCAATCCTAGGGATGGATTGGCTAGAAAAGCATCATGCTAGGGTAGATTGCTACACGAAGGTTTTGGAACTCGAAGGCAATGATGGGGACACCCTACGCTTCGAGGGGGATCGAGGCAAATCAAACAGTTGTATCATATCCGCTGTGAGAGCGAGAAGTATGATAAGAAAGGGGTGTCACGCATATCTAGCATACGTGGTTGACAAAACCAAGGAGGAAACAAACATCGACGACGTGAGGGTGGTTTGTAAGTATCCGGATGTCTTTCCTAAAGACCTACCGGGGCTTCCACCTGATAGGGAGATTGAATTTGCGATCGAGGTCGAGCCTGGTACCAAACCAATCTCCATACCGCCATACCGTATGGCACCCGCTGAACTTAACGAGTTGAAAACCCAATTGCAAGAGCTTTTAGATAATGGTTTCATTAGACCAAGCCACTCCCCGTGGGGAGCACCAGTTCTTTTTGTGAAAAAGAAAGATGGGACACTCCGAATGTGCATTGACTATCGTCAACTGAACAAGGTCACAATCAAGAATAGGTATCCTTTGCCTAGGATTGATGACTTATTTGATCAACTACGAGGGGCAACCGTGTTTTCAAAGATTGACTTGAGGTCGGGGTACCACCAATTGAAGATTAAGGAGGATGACATACCAAAGAGTGCTTTCCGCACAAGGTATGGGCATTTTGAATTCCTTGTTATGTCGTTTGGGTTAACAAACGCCCCGGCGGCATTCATGGACTTGATGAACCGAGTATTTCATAAATACTTGGACCGATTCGTGATTGTGTTCATAGATGACATCTTGATTTACTCAAGGAGTGAAGAAGAGCATGAAGAGCATTTGATACTTGTTCTTGAGACACTACGGGAGAAGCAACTCTATGCCAAATTTTCTAAATGTGAATTTTGGCTAAAGGAGATTGGCTTCCTCGGGCACGTGGTTTCGGGATCGGGAATTGCTGTTGATAACAAGAAGATAGAAGCCATTACCGAATGGGAGAGGCCAAAGAACGTCAAGGAAATTCGTAGTTTCCTGGGATTGGCAGGCTACTACAGGAAGTTCGTGGAGAAGTTCTCTGTTTTGGCATCACCATTGACGAAGCTCACTCGTAAAGGAGCTAAGTTTGTATGGGATGACAAATGTGAGAAGGGGTTCATGGAACTAAAGAAACGATTGACCGAGGCACCGGTACTTGCATTACCCAAACAGGGTGTGGGGTACGATGTCTATAGCGATGCGAGCATCCAAGGGCTTGGGTGTGTACTGATGCAGAATGGGAGGGTAATCGCCTATGCTTCACGACAGTTGAAGAAGCATGAGGTGAATTATCCTACTCATGATTTGGAGCTGGGGGCAGTGGTGTTTGCACTGAAGATATGGAGACATTATCTCTACGGGGAGACATGTCACATATACACTGATCACAAAAGCTTGAAATACGTGTTTACTCAGAAAGAGCTAAACATGAGACAGAGACGGCGGATGGAGTTGATAAAAGACTACCATCTAGTGATAGAGTATCACCCCGGCAAGGCAAACGTGGTAGCAGATGCTTTGAGCCGGAAGAGCTCGTCTGGGGCATTGCTAGCTAATTTGAGGGCATTAAGAGCCCAATTGGAGGTATCCAGCGATGGTGCCTTATTGGCACGATTTGAGGTGAGACCTACCTTACTTGATGAGATCAAGAAGGGTCAGGAAACTGGCGAAGAAATTATGAAGATCCGGGAACGCATGCAAGCGGGACCGGTGGAGGACTTCAGAGAAAGAGATGACGGTCTCTTATTATTTCGTGACCGAGTGTGTGTACCGGCGGATGATGAGCTCCGAAAGTCCATCTTAGAGGAGGCTCATTCATCGGCTTATGCCATGCACCCGGGGGGCACGAAAATGTACCGTGATTTGAAAGAAAGTTACCGGTGGTCTGGAATGAAGAGGGAAATAGCCGAGTACATCAGTCGATGCCTTACTTGCCAACAAGTTAAGGCAGAACATCAGCATCCAGCAGGCTTGTTACAACCACTTTCCATTCCTGAGTGGAAGTGGGAACATGTGACTATGGATTTCGTGGTAGGTTTACCACGGACGATTCGGAACTATGATGCAGTTTGGGTTGTTGTGGATAGGCTCACGAAGAGTGCACACTTTTTGCCTATCAATACTACCTACCCACTTGAGAGGTTAGCCAAATTATATACGGATGAGATTGTGAGGCTGCATGGGGTCCCAGTGACCATTGTATCCGATAGAGACCCACGATTCACATCACGTTTTTGGCCGAAATTTCAGGAGTCTATGGGAACAAGGTTGAAGTTCAGTACTGCTTTCCACCCACAGACGGATGGACAGTCTGAAAGAGTCATACAGATCTTGGAAGACATGTTGAGGGCTTGTGCATTGGAGTTCCAAGGAAGTTGGGACAACCACTTAGCACTTGTGGAGTTTGCTTATAACAACAGTTATCAGGCAAGCATCGGCATGCCTCCATACGAGGCATTGTATGGGAGGAGGTGTCGTACACCGTTATGCTGGGACGAGGTTGGCATGGCCAAACTCGAGGGTACTGAGTTGGTTGAGGTCACCAAATCAAAGGTGAAATTGATTCGAGAGAGACTCAAAGCGGCTCAGGATAGGCAAAAGAGTTATGCAGATAAGCGTCGAAGAACCTTAGAGTTTAAGGTTGATGACGAGGTATTCTTGAAAGTTTCTCCTTGGAAAGGAATCATTCGATTTCAAACCCGAGGGAAGCTTAACCCACGGTACATAGGTCCATTCAGAATTATAGAGAGGATTGGGGCTGTTGCATATCGTCTACAGTTGACTCCTGAGTTAGAGAAGATACATAATGTGTTTCACGTATCCATGCTTAAGAAGTATGTGCATGATCCCTCTCACGTATTGGAGAAGCCACCTGTAGAGGTACGTGAGGATTTGAACTACTCCGTTCAACCTATCAAGGTCACCGATAGAAAGGTGAAGAAACTGAGGAGCAAGGAAGTCCCAATGGTTAAAGTCCTGTGGAAGAGCGATCGGGTCGAAGAAGAGACATGGGAAACAGAGGCTTTGATGAGGAAGCAGTATGCTTTCCTATTCGAGTAGAGCTGTGAATTTCGGGGACGAAATTCCTGTTAAGGGGGGGTGAACTTGTGACACCGCACCCGAATGTCCTTGGAAATTTGATTTGAATATTCATAGCTTATGTATTGGATTTCCGATTCCCAAACATTTTGTAAAACGATCAATGTTCTACGTAGTGCATGGTTGAATATCGTACTGTTCAAACTCGTACATTAGTGTCGGGTTTCGCAAATACTTACTCGGGACTTATTAATAAATAAAAAAGCCCAACATTACCTAAATAGTGAAAGAATGATTAAAGGAGAATACAAATGTCTATAACCCCATCTTTGGCATTATTGAGCTAAATAATGGGAGTAGGATTTTCCTTCTAAAATATCCATCAAGTAAATTATTGGGATGAGCCTACACATATTGGAGATCAATAATGTGATTTAGGAAGTTGACTTGTTCTAAATAAATTAGGATGAGTACAAAAAGACATCTTTGACAAAGATAAAACAATAGGACCCATCTTCCCATTTTTGGAAGTATTGGTAGATATTTTGGACCCCAAATTTAATGGGATCAATTGGGAACCACTCCACATGATATTAGTACCTGCAAAACAAATAAAAATGGGTTAGAAGACCTACCTTGGCCGGCCATAATGGAGGGGAGCTGCACATGACTTGATAGGAATCAAAGCTTGGGCCACCATCCTTATTTTCGCACAAATTGGTGTGCTGTTTGTCTCCTCTCATTACAGAAGCTATACTCGACCAAACAACGTGAATAATATGTCCTTGGATAGCCTTTGAAGTCTATTATCTCAATTGAGTGGTCTTTGTTCGAGGAGAGAAGGCTTATCTTACCAAAATCGATCTGGAACGAGCAGAGGTCTGTGAACTCGAGCTGTGAGAGTGCGGATACTGTTTGGTCGATATCTCGAGTTTTACAAATCCAATTAAGGCGTGTGAGATACCCACAGAAAGCTCTCAAGACGAGGAATCCGTGAAGGTCTGGTTTGCAGGAATCGGAGTTGTGGAAGGCTTCCAAATCGTCCGAGCAAAACACAACCTCGCAGGAGAGGATTTAATCTTCTAAAGGTGAGTTTTAACCCCAAAACTTTACTTTTCATTTTCCAAATGATATGAACGATTGGTGGGACTATCATACACTAATCCAAGTGTATAATATGTCCTTATAAAGTTATTTTATTGATATAAAGGTTAGATACTAACCTAGAACAAATCTTGGAAAAACTAGGAAACGAGTTGACCGGGAAACACCCGTTCTAGGGGCTGTTTTCGTATCAACGATTAAGGGTTGAACTAGCACTTTGAGGAGGCTGTTTAACACTCATATTTGAGCAAGGAATCAGTTCCAAATCCACCTTGACCAAAGCTTTGACCATTGGACCAAGAAGGGAAAGTTTAAAGCTCAATTGAGGTGAGGATTGACATCTAGTTGCTTACAACTTGTAGGTTAAGCATGAGATTACCTAAATGCTTAAATCATTATTTTTCATGGATTATGATGATCACATATTGATGAAATATTGATATAGTTGCCAAAGAATGAAATTTGAAATGATTTGAGAATGTATGAATAATATGAGATTTAATGAGTATAAATGAACTACTTTTGCGGAATAGTTATTTTGCTCATGTATGAAGTATTTGGACACATAAATGAATATTTGTGTATTGAGATTGAATACTTAAGTTGCTGCTACATAATTATAATTATGTAGAGAATTACAAATAAAGAGGATAGTGGTACGATAACAATAATCTTAATAGTATTGAAATACTAGTTAGTGATTATTGGAACTTGTTGATTAAATTGATCCTAGGGATTGGATTGTATGAAAGGTACTTGAATATAGTTCAAGTGTATATAATAACTTAGTATGGAACTAAGGTTAAGTTATGGGAAGTCTTTAAGGATGACCCATGGTAGTTTAATGATATGTCAATTCTAGGCATAGGGTTGCTTGAGAATTGGACCTTAATGCATGGTGATGTGATAGAGCCGAGCTCTAGAATGCATGTAAGGTGTAGACTTGGAGTCTATGTATTGTATAGCTAGAGCCGAGCTCTAGGACTTGCGTGGTGATGTGATAGAGCCGAGCTCTAGAACGCAAGGTAGGGAAATTGACCCGAGGTATATGAATTGTATGGTGATGTGGTAGAGCCGAGCTCTAGAATACAATGTCATGTACTAGGGTTGGACTCTAGGAGTTGTCGTGGCTTATAGCCACGGGGTTGGGAATGGTGATTTCCAAATGAAAACGGGCCCACGGGCCGACTACTTGACTTTTATATAAAGTAAGTATATTTTTAAACGGGGTAACTTAGGGTTACAATCATAATGTACTATCACCCTACTTGGGGGTCTTGTGTTTGAAATACTTGTTGTATATCTATTAGATGCCTGCCACACCAGTACTTTATAGCCGTATAGAGTACTGACCCCTTCGGGGGCGTCCCACCACCATTTCAGGTTGAGGCTAGAGCTTGCTTCCTGTGCTCGTTGCCCGAGTGATTTCCCCGGAGAGAAGACTTGGTTCGTGCTTCCTCCATTCTGTTTTAGAACATTAATAAACATGCTCATGGATATTTTACTTTAGAGCCTGCGTGCTCATGTTTGCCCTGTGTGGCCCTTTTGTTTTAAACAATGTTTTCCGCTGCGTATTCAATTGTTTATTATGTATGTTTATGGATGACTTATGTGTGAATGATATTCATGACGCCTTGTATAATATGAATGTGTTGGACTGCGGTTGACTATTCGTATTGTACGGCGGGTTGTTGACGTGTCCGGGGAGGTCCGGGGCGTGACACATTTGAGGCTGTGGTCCCCTGTGCCAATTATGAATAGAAAAACACTTTCATTTTTTAGGCATAATACACTTAATGTTGATCGTATTCTAATTATGTGTTTTCCCGACTTGTCTTTTATGAGTACAATGGGTTAAATTACGAGTCACGAAGACTCGATGATTTACTCCAAATTTAATTGTATCTTATAAACGAGTCAATTGAAAACTTCCAAAAATGGGTTCAACTAAAGTTTTATCCTATGAATGAATAGAAGACTTGATTCTCATTCGTAATTTTGCAAGTCTATGTGTTGAAATTTAAGTCTCATAGTAAGTCTCCAGTATTTAAGTCAATCTTGTTGAAGTACATATTCACTCAAAAAGAGCTTAACATGAGGCAAAGAAGATGACTCGAATATGGCAAAGACATATGTGAACGAGAATTGTGTATTTTTGCATAGGGAACCCATTGCAACTCGAAATGAGATCATACTATGTTTTGGACTTGATCATCCACTCATATAGGGTTACAATTGTGTATTTTCAAATTTTGATTTGTATGGACTTGGGAATTGAGTCCGTTTTTAATGGCACAATTTTGAAAACGTAATTTTGATCATATTAAGTTTTGTGTGAATGTCATAAGTATGAATACTAAATTCTCAGAACCGAGATGTCTTCATTGAAAATTGTCTCATCCGATGTCGTATTCAAAATTTAAGTCAATCTTCGTGATAGTGATTGGAAAAATTAGTCATTCATCGTTAAGATGAATGGCTATACATAGGATTTAGTAATATATTGAATACATAGTATTCACGAAGTATGTTTTGATTAACATAATGATTGAAGCCTATTATACTCGTAAGCATAATAGGCTTGTATATTTCTATAATACCCATTGAGTATACAAGTGTATACTCAAGTATACAATTGTATGTATTCAATTTGTTGACATATTATATTCTACACATCGGATGTCATACTTAACATTGATTTAGTAAGCCTTGAGTAATATACTTTTCATATATGCCTATCTAAAACTCGTTTCCAGCTCAGGGATAACAAATTAACAATCTATGCTCATATTAACTCGGATATAGTTATATATCCGAGTTCAATATGATATTATTAATGTGTATATTAATATAAGACTTGTATTATATACTCATTATATCATACATTCGTATGATTATTTTGAATATAAATTACGTGTTAAGTTACAGTATACAACCAATGGTTATAATCAAAATGGAATGGGTTAACCATGATCATACTTCAAATTGATATGAACTCTTATCATTACACAGATCACAATTGTCAGTATTAATGTACCAGTTAATTAATATGTATCAATAAATATGTATTGATAGTTGGTTAATTTTACATGTGTTTTGTACTTGATTTATTATAGACTATATATTGTTGACTTAAACTATATATATGTTAAAATACGATATTGTCACTCGTGATCGGTTCACGTATGACATAGGTTATCATACAGTATTATAGTGTAATAGAATTTACAATTGTATAGCACATACCCATGTTTTCGTATTAGATGTCGTTGGTACATGTGAGATTGACACTATGTAAATGTACACATATAACTCATAGTATTTTCATGTATGGTCGTTACGAATTAGTATTATTTTAAATATTCATGTTTATTGTCTCAATCAACATATAGTATGAACATATGGTATTATATGGTGTATATTCTCATAAGAAATTATCTTAGATAGGAGTAAAACACTAAAAAAGTTCCAATGTAGGAGTTATCATTGATATATTCCCCAAGTAGGAGCTTTTAATGGACCATCGATTCGCGAATTTTATTTATTCCAGCTTTACCCTCCCCTGTCTTTCCTTCAACAGCTGTCACACTGCACGTTTAATGCTCACTACTGTCCGAATCGATCAAGTCATATTTGCTCACTACTGTCCGAATAGATATATGATAAGGGCTACCCTAGCTAGTATCCTATCAGTATTTCCTATTACATAGACTAAATCCACTTAACAGAGAATTTCCTATTACCCTAGCTAGATACTCCGTTAATAGCTAAATCCAGTAGTATATGATAAGGGCTACTCATCCTCAGTTTATAGCTACATTTGACTGTGAATTGGGTGTTTTATAAAATCAATATTGTTTGAACATTATTATTTAAAAAGAAGAGAAACAATATCAATCACAAAAGCATTCCCTTGTATAGATAGTGGAGATGATTATGAACATATGAAAAAAGAGAAGACGGAGAGAGTAAATATGACTTGCATACCTTCATTTATTAATGACGCGATTCTTGTTCACACAGCAAACGCCTTTAGACAATATCATAATAGATAAAGCCTTCAAAAATAATCTGGTTATTCTAAAATCTTAATAAGCCTGCAAGCTCAAATGCCATAAGAAGGCAACAATGATAACCTCCAGTGCATTAGGTAAACACATAATAATACATTTATAATACTAAGTTAGCCAAATAGGATTTGCTTAACCCCTAGAACTAAACTTGAAACCATTGGCCGTTGAATTTCGGTTACCTACATTTCTTTCGTATGTAGTTTGTTGGAAGTTGTTGTAAAGGCCCTGCTACATTTCCTAAGGGGAACATAACTTCGTTTGGATTTGGATAGATGACTATTTCAAAAGTCCCTATAATAACAATTGGTGTAGTCTGCAAATTCATCTAAAAGATTTACACTCCATTTATTATGGATTTAATTATGAAATAGAAAAAATTAAACTTTGATAGACATTACGATTCCCCGATTCCTCATTACAGATGGCTTCAGCCAGACTTGTCTATGTGAATATATTATGATAAAGCAGCAATCGTCTATGTCGTTATTCCCCCATGTACAACAAACCTCTTGACTTAATAAAAGAAGGGAAATTTTTCATTTTTTTCTTAAATTAGGAAAGTTATGTTTTCTCTAAATATAATTCAATTGATCGATTCAGTCAATAAAACGTTACCAAACGAGCTCTAAACACATCAAACATAAGCGATTGAAGCAGGGATTGCGTGTTTCAAATGAAAAACAACATACGAGTCACAGAGCATAAGCCCACAGAGCATGTGAAGAAAAAAAATCCAAAATAGAAACCAGCATACTCGAGTTTCTAAAACAAATTACCTCGAAGATCAAACTCCCGAGTTAGGATAGCTATGGTGATGTCGGCAACGATCTGCTGGGAGTCGGGGAGACGCAGACTGAAGTGCCGTCTTCGATTACATATTCAACGGATATAAACATAACTGGCAACAATACAATCTGATGAGTAGAGGTTTGTTTCCATTTGAGACTTATCAATCATCGTTTGAGGGATCTGATGCAGACCCAGCAGTGTGATTGTGCGTCCCTTGTTCGTCGGTCTGTCCTGCTCGAAGTGGTTAGGGACGTAGGGTGAACTGGGTGATAATAAAACTAAGCGGGCTAAACAACTTATGGGCCCAAAAAATTTAAGGATACCGGAACTGATTTATTAAAAAAATTACTACCCGTATTTAACCACAGTTGTTAAGTGTGGGCAAACAACTAAAAATAAAAACCGTTGCTAACTTGACTTTTAGAACGGTCTTTGAGTGATGCCTATAAGAATATGTTATTCTTTTCAACTTCAGCTACACTATAAAAAAATGTAGTCTATATAAATATAAGGCAACACTTTTACGGCAATAAAAAAAATTGGTGTTGCCTTACCTCCAAAATGTTGTAGTGGTGTCTCGATCATCTCCATCTCATTATTCTTCCTTCTCTCTGTTTTCTTCTTTCTTTTCCAATCCCTCATTTAATATCTATCTCCTTTTGCAATTGATCTCATATCCACTTGAGAGATTTTAAAAATTCGCACACTCCAAATGAATTTGAGAGGCCAGCGATATGAAACCTATGTCCGGCGGATTTGAGTAGTGGAATCAGATGTAAAAATTAATGGTATGTCCTCTTTAATTTCTTCATCATCTTCTTCCCTTTTTTCTTCTTCCTCTTCTCCTTTTTCTTCCAATTTTTTTTTCTTTTCATTTCGATTTTTTCTTATTTTCCATAAATTATTTTATTTACGAATTGCTATTTTGATCTGGATTTTATAATTTTAAAACATGAAAGTCCTTTATTTGAAAATTTTAATTTATTTAGTTTTATCTTAAACAAAATGGAGTATTTATTAATATTGATTACTTTTTTTTACATTTTCACATGAATGAATTTGTATCTAAAAGATTTTGACAAATATTTATGTTTAATTTTGAGATTCAATATAACTTGTAGATCTGTAATCTTTGGATTGAAATATGTGAGGCTCCAACATCACTTACATAAACAGATCTTATTTTGTAGTCATTTCGATTTATCTCTTTTTTTAAAATGGCACAGTTTGTTTTTCTTATAATTCCATTTTAAGATGGCAATAAAATGTTGTGTTTTTGGTAATTAATGCCATCACGAAGGTATAATTTCAATTTTTTTGACAATTAGTGTCATTTGTATGCCATTTATATGGCACTAATTAACTCCATGTTAGATGGCAATATATGACACTCCCCAATACAATACAATATTATAATGTCTTAACAATGTCAAAATGACTATAAATGCTCCTCTGTTCTTATACTTTCCATTTTGTTTCATTGATTTCGAGATTGTTATATGGATTTGCCGTCATTTTGTTTTCAGCTTTTTATTTTTATAACCTTTTAATTTATCTTTTTACATTAAGTTAATACTCCGTAATTTTTTACTTTCATGTAGATCAATTTTTTTTAACTCTTCAAATTAATTTTATGATTTGAATTCCAATACCCTATAATTGCTTTTTAACTTTATCACATTAAAATGAAGATTTTACTGCCAAATAATGCCACCTTTTTCATATATAAAAATGTAATTTTGCACATATTGCCATTTATATGGTAGTAACTATGTAGTGATGACAATAGTATTTTCCCTGTAAATTCAACATTTATAATGCCATTAAAGAGTCAAAATGACATTAACATTCATATCCTCTTTTTTTTATGGTATAATTTTTATCAAAAATGATTTTGAAATGTTGAAATAATATTTTAAATTAGCTTTTTCAGATTTGAGTTGTCATCGTGAAGCGAGAGATGGTGGTGGTGCCACAAGAGGTATGAGGAAGAGTGATTGACCAACGGTGGCCGGCGACTAGTGGCGGAGGTACTTGATAGCTGTGACGCCGGCGGAAGCGAAGATAGCGGTGGAGATTGTGGCGGCGGCCGACAGCATCTGGTGGTGTCCGGTGGCGGCAAGGGGTGGCTGCCGGGGGTGACTGGTGCAGGTCTAGTCCCCTGGATTGTGCCGGCGGCAACATGGCTGGAGTGGGCATGGGAAAAATATGTCGTTGTTGCGAACTCATTAAATTGGAATTCATTTAGTATATTACTCTATTTTATATGTTACCTAAATAAATTGGAATTCATTAAGGGCATTCTTGTCCCTTCCTATTAACTTTCGTGTGACAAACTACAGATAGAATAGGAGTCCTACTTTGACATAATGAATATGTTTTACGTACTCCTAAACTCGGAATTCTCTCTATTCTCATATACCTCACCAATTAACGGTAATATTCCACAATAATAGTAGACTTGACAATCATATAATGTATGTCATTATATTCTATATTTGGGAATATAGTTTAAATGTATGATCGTAATATCACAACCTGGTTGATTGTAATATGTAGGAATATTAAGATACAATCGTATTATAATTTTACTTATATGGGAATAACTCATATGAGATAGGTCGCCTACATTGGGATAATTAAGTCAATTGAACAGTACGATGCCATATAGTAAATCAACTGGGTCATCATAGTAATATAACGAATTGGACTTGTATACACCATTTACTCACACTGTTAATATACGGGTATACATCTTGATCACAACGTGCAAAACAGATCACAAATTCTCGAATAACATAGGACTCAAACATTGTATGGGTTTTGTGTCTAATAGAATCAGAATGGTTACCCATTTATAGTATCTCGAGTTTTAAGTTCAATTTAACACGAAGGCTATCTTAGACTTAATCGAGTGGATATACACACTTACTCATGATCCGATTTGAATATGTGAACAAGTCATTTACCTAGTGTATAATACATGCTTCACATAATACCCATGTTGATATTCAATATCGTATAATTAGTTGTGTTTACCCGAAAATACACTGATAGTATTATGAGAATCTCAAATCATAGTATGAATAAACTGATGAAAAATACAATCTATATATTTGCATGTTTATTTCAAATACTATGTAATCTTAGTGTTTTCATTTGTTCCCTATGTACTATAAATATTCAAGTCATTATCAGTACATGTATTATACAGTTTATAATCGGGGTTCATTGTGAATCGGTTTTTAAAACATATGGGTTAATCAACGGGTTTAATATTTAATAACCATAGAAAAAATACACGGATCAAATTCCGTGTAGATTATAGGAGATTGACTTAATAAAAATTGTTTATTAGCGGATAATATTGCAACTCAGACATAGTGGTATAGTGTCTTAAATTGATTAATACTTTGTGTACGATCGAGAACTTGGAAGTCATATCCCATAGGTCATAATGGGTCGGTATATTTTAACACGTCATTAAGACAAGTAAGCCTCAAAACAATCTTAAATGTTTGTACATTGAGTAATTAAATATCACTATATGCATGAGAATCTAGTCTAAATACATTGTATCAGTCGACTAAGTTGCATTACTTGAAACATTTGGAGACCGTTGAACATAGTTAAATCTTTTCAAATGTCGAAAGACTTTGAATAGGAGAATTGTGTAAAACTAACAATTGTGAATATAACGTCGATTCTGACTAATGTAAGAATCGACGACTCTGAACATGTCAATTAGTACACTATGCAAGAGATCATTTATTATACAGTGGTATAATAAAATGTATATGGAGATTGTTGGCTATGCAAAATTTTAGTCAATCTTCGTGACTCGGTTGATTTAGTAAGCCTCAAAACACTGGAGACTTGTATGTTTTTTTTTTTCTTTCATAATTTGGACTTGAGTCGTGAAGGAGAATTGTGTATTTTTGCATAGGGAACCCATTGCAACTCGAAATGAGATCATCCGATGTCGTATTCAAAATTTAAGTCAATCCGTGGCCTGAAAACACTGGAGACTTGTATGTTTTTTTCTATTCATAATTTGGACTTGAGTCGTGAATGAGAATTGTGTATGTTTGCATAGGGGACCCATTGCAACTCGAAATGAGATCATCCGATGCCGTATTCAAAATTTAAGCCAATCTTCGTGACTCGATTCATTTAGTAAGCCTCAAAACACTGAACACTTGTATGTTTTTTCTATTCATAATTTGGATTATGCAATGGGTTCCCTATGCATAAACACTGAAGACTTATATTTTTACACTAGGATGAAAATAACATGTGTATTCAAAATATTTTTAAGTTTTTAATGAAAAACTTACAAATTGTGTATTAGTCCATGAAGATCATCCGATCTTCATGGACATATTAGGTTCACGAGATAAGAAACCTATCTCGTGAACTTGATTTTCTATTCAAACACTCGAGTATTGATTTAAACGAGAATCAATCATTCTCGTTCATAGTATTTTGTATACTATGAACGAGAGTCATAGAAGAATATAAGGTCACGAGAATTGTGTTTAAGTCCAAAATATGAATAGAAAATATGAAAAATTTCATGAGATTGTTTAAATTATGAACATTGCAACTCGATTTATTTGAAATAGGTTTAATACGAATTAATTGTTTTCACAAGAAAACTACATTGTTATTTAAAAACACTGGAAAATATATTTTGTTAAAGTTTCATATGCAGGTTCCCTATACTCTGATAATAATATGAGATCATACAATCATATGTAATTTAGGGTTTTTAAAACTTGTGTAGTTTAAATAGGGAAATTTCGTCTTATTGTGGCCCATTTTGCAACGGATTTTCGAATGGTATAGAAATCTTGATTTTGGTTTATTGTAAAAGGGAACACCCAATGGGTTACCTAGTATGATAAAAAATTTGTTAAATTTTGATGAGATCACATAGTAAGCCTGAATAGTTTCAAATTCGTGACTCGGTTAAGATTGGATAGAAAAAAACCGAGTGTTTGTTCAAAATTTAGTAAGTATTCAAGTCTCCACTGGAGACTTGTGGAGACTTGTTTTCATACGGTGTATGAAATTTTCACCAAACAACCGAGTCACGAATTCAGTCGTGACCCTAAAACTCTAAACCCTAAACCCCAAACCCTGAACGAGAATTGTGTGTTTTGAAATATTCATAATGGGTTGTTAAACTGGCAATTCTTAGTTGATCATATTGAGACTTGTATGATCAGTCCATAAGTATTTAATATTCAAGAGTAATAGTCTAATGTTTTTATACCAAGTCAAGACTTAGTATGTATGTTGTTTTCTATTCATATGGACTAAGTCTACGGATGTCCTGAATCAAGATTTCTGGAGTCTTTCATGAACTCCAATGTGTTATATAGTCTTAATGAGAATCAACACTCGATTGATTTAAAAAACAATGCATGTGTTATATTTAACAATTCGATAAAGATCAAGTTTTCCTTAAAGAAATAAACATGGGGACTTATACTCACTATCAATACGATAGTATTGATAATTCTCGACGGATGTATTTACCAAGTTATTACTATAAACCGGTATACCCGGTTTATAGTATTTTTTAATGTTATTATCCTAAATAGGATTAAAACATGCTAAAAACTCCACAATAGGACTTAACGTTTTATATTTCCTAAATAGGACTCCCTATTACCATTCTACCCTTTTATATTAAATCTTTAAATTCGTCGTCTCCTCTTCCGCTCTTCTCTTCCGCATCGACAAATCTTCTTCCGCTCTTCTCTTCTGCATCAATTGCCCCAGAGCTCTCTAGAAAAGACTGGACACTTGCTACAAAGGAAGGGGATCGAATTGCATAGCAGTGGAAGCTTTATTGTAAGGTGCCATTGAATCTACTCAGGAGGGCCATGTCCGCAGCATCTTTTCCGGTCGACATGTGTGTCCAGATAAATTAAGTGTTTCTCCTTTCTTTCTTCCTCTTTTTCTCCTCCTCTAGTCCTCTCTCTTTTCTTCTCCTTCCTTGAGTTCCTTCTACTTCACCTCTCCTCTTGTATTTTAGATTATTTTCTTGTTATTTCTTTGTTAATTTTTTAGATTCAAAATGAAAATATTATTGTTTTTACTTGAAAATTTAAATTCAGAACTTTTGGATAAGAAAATTCGAGGCTCCAGCAACTGTTGTTTGAAATGATTTCGATCTGAATTCTTGTGATGACGTATCTTTATGAACTTGTAAAAAAATGTCACATTATGGCAATTTTTTGGTAGATGAAAGTGTTACGTGTTTGAAAATGCCAAGATTTTGAAAATTTTGGCAGATTATGAAATTTTGTGGCATTGAATTTATTAGCATATTATTTCTTTCTTTTTCTTTTTCTTCTCATTTTTTATTCTAAAATGTCATTTTGTTATGTGATTATGTCATTAGTCAATATGAAAATGTCATAATTTTTAACGTGAAAATGCCATATTTTAATCTGAAAATGACATGTTTTTGTTTTAAAAATGTCAAGAGGATGACATTACGACTCTTTGGAATTGTCATTTTCTTCTTTAAAACTGACACCTTAATTAGAAAATGTAATGTCATAAAAGTGACATTATTACAAATAGTGTTTGATTAAACATCAACTATGGCATTTTCAGAAAAATAATATACTTTTAAAAAAAATCAGAATTAATAAAAATTTGGAAATTCAAAAGAAGAAGGAATTGAAATAGAAGATTTGTAGAGGAAGAAATCACGGAAGATTGAGAAGAAGTTGACAGAAAAGTAAAAGATGAAGAAGAAGAATTTACCTGGGCATAAGCCATCCGTCATCGCTAGCGATATTGTCGCACCGCACCCATCGAACTTTCATCTCTCAGCCCATCCATTTGTCCGTTACAGGAATTAAGGATATTTTTGTCCAAATACAACTAATTAGTCCTACTTAGGAAATTTTAAACAACATGTCCTATTTTTGAAATTCTATCAACTTTTAGTCCTGTTTAGGAAATTCTCTCTATTTTTTAACAACATGAACGTAACTCGAATATTTAAGCCATTAGGTCAAAATACTAGTCACATATTTTAGTCCTTACGGTGATTATTTTGCAAGTATATTGGACGTACTTAATAGGAGATACTGATTGTTCATAACGGGTTTAAACCGGGTATTTGCAAATGAATTTAAACTAGTCTATAGATTTACTAATTGTGCAGAATAACTTAATGTATGTATAGGGTTATATGATTGTAGTATACGACAGGGACGGATCCAGGATTTTGGGTCAAGGGGGGCGAAATTTTTCGTTAGTGTAGGGGGTGAAAATTTTTTTCGTTAGTGTAGTGAGACGAAATTTTTCCCCCTAGTGTAGCGGGGCAAAATTTTTCACTACTGTAGGATTATACGGCTATTTTTATAAAAAAAAAATGACATTAATACATATATATCCCCCAACGACATATAAATCTATTACATTCTAAATTTAGACAATGACAAAGACATCAACCAATAAATTTTTAATAACTTCTATATTGTTTAATCTTATGAATCGGTTATTGAATTGTAATTTTTGTCCATCAAGGAGAGTGTTCGTGAGTCATGACTCATGAGAAGTTTTCTTAATATTACAATAGTAGTATGTATGAGATTATTATTTTTAGAATAATATGCACCACATACACACACTATATGGTGCATATTATATTTTAATATTTGTATTAATGCTATAATAATTTAAATTTTATTATCTATGCAATAAATTATTTTTAGAAAGCAAGAAGCAAATGAATTATGTAATTTAATGTCAATAAATATTTATATTTTGGATTCATTTCACGTGATCTAAAAACTGTGTAATTAGTGTGTCTGGTATTTAATATTGTTTGATATATATTTTACAAAATTGAGTACTTGTTATCTAATAAAGATAATTACACATTACAAAACTAGGAATTCTTATATAATAAGTATCCTAAATCTTAAACAACGAGTTATGTAAATTATATTAGATGTTCTTTCTTTTAAATATCCAATTAAGTATTACATTATGTAAGACTATATATTAATTTTGAAAATTAAAAGCTAAGGTGGGCGAATCTAATTAAATTATGAAAGTTTTATGAAAATATTATATATATGGTAGAAATTTTTCAAAGTCCAAGGGGGGCGGTCGCCCCCGCGCCCGCCCCTAAATCCATCCCTGGTATACGAGACAACTAAGATGATCATATCCACATTGGTATTTTCTATTACATCAATCGAACGTTCACTCGTCAAGTATAAATGAGTGAAATACATCAACGTTAACAAACATCATTTGTTATAGATGTGTTGTATAAATAGATTTAATAACCATTGTGACTTAGATTACATATCTTTTACTCCATATTGATACATGACTCAAGGCCGTGTTATTAATACAAGATATAATTACCATGTGTGTATAATGTGTACATTATTCATTTAGGATGTTTTTACTTGGACTGTAATTTGCTGGTCTGGTCTGGTCTGGTCTGGTCTGATCTGGTCTGGTCTGAACTGGTCTGGTCTGGTAATAAGGTCTGGTTTCTTTGTATTTTTAAAACTATCCAAGTCTGATCTGGTCTGGTCTGGTCTGGTCTAGGGCAAATTACAGTCCAAGTAAAAACATCCTTACATGTATACAATTACGTTTAAATAAAAAATGTTGATTTAAACGTATTGTGTCAATAGTTACATTGTTTAAATCACGGCAAATACGAAGTATGTGATTATACTAACACTCATGATAGCAAACTCTCATTTCGAATATCATTCGAAATGAGAGTGTAATTTATAATCTTGGTACTCATAACCATTTTAAGACCTAATTCGAAATAAGTCCACTATTCAATCTAAACTTGTGAAGACCTATTATGTAGCTATTCATCATAGTTTAACAATGTTCAGTACTTGTAGTTATCTCATGGTTAACTAGTAATGAGATATAATAGTTAGTCTTAGATTCATTGGTAATTATTCATTGTATTCCAACATTGTGCAACCCATACACTTGTAATAATTCATACTTATAATTGGTATTATGTTTAGAATTCCCAATGTATCATGGTTACTAAATTGTAACCATGGATTGATCAGTGTTATAACCTCACTACATTGGGATTTTGAGAGACATCTATTACTATAAGTCCCTCAATTTATAAGTCCATCGAAATGTAAATTTAGAGTTCATGAGCTGCATTGCAACTCGAAATGCAACTCAAAATGAGTACATCCGATGCCGTATTCAAAATTTAAATCTAAGACTAGTATGTTTTTAAGTCGGTTGCCTATCGGATCATCTTTACAAGATATTCTTTCACAACAAAATATTTATGACATACGATGTTGTGACAAGTCGTAAAAACTTGTTTTTTATCAAAGGTCACGACACTGCAATGTTTTTGGGCTATTATAGGGATACATCTCGTAACTCGGGAAGACGGATGTGATCGATCTTTTATAGGGATACATCACGAAGATTGAAGTCTTGAGCTTGAATACGATGTATTTTGATGTGTTTACTCAAGTTGTTTTCTGCATGCAACTTTGTAATCCTGGGAAAGACATACTTGTATGTAGTCAATTTGATGCTATCGTATTGCCTATACCGATGAAAAACAATCTTCAGATTTATTCAGTCATCTTCGTATTAGTACTTCGTAAGCCTCTCGAAGTACTAATACTCGAAATGAGATCATCCGATGTCATATTCAAAATTTAAGCCAATCTTCGTGACTCGGTTGATTTAGTAAGCCTCAAAACACTGAAGACTTGTATGTTTTTTTCTATTCATAATTTTGACTTGATTCGTGAACGAGAATTGTGTATTTTTGCATATGGAACCCATTGCAACTCGAAATTTTCTATTCATAATTTGGACTTGAGTCGTGAATGAGAATTGTGTATTTTTGCATAGGGAACCCATTGCAACTCGAAATTTTCTATTCATAATTTGGACTTGAGTCGTGAATGAGAATTGTGTATTTTTGCATAGGGAATCCATTGCAAAATCATGTTTTGCAACTCAATTCTCATACTCTCGCATGTCATGAACGACATACGATCAGAGTATGTCCAAAACACTGAAGAACATATAGGACTTGAAATACGATTGTTTATGAGTTATAGCGTTTTGGAGACTAGAATTAACGAGTATGCAATGATTTAATAATGGCTTAAATCCATATTTTTCGACTTGCAATGGGTTCCCAATGCAAAAATACACAATTCTCGTTCACGACTCAAGTCCAAAATATGAATAGAAAACAACATACAAGTATCCAGTGTTTTCAGGCTTACTAAATCAACCGAGTCACGGAGATTGACTTAAATTTTGAATACGACATCGTATGATCTCATTTAGAGTTCCAATGGGTTCCCTATGCAAAAATACACAATTCTCGTTCATGACTCAAGTCCAAAATATGAATAGAAAACAACATACAAGTCTCCGGTGTTTTTCAGGCTTACTAAATCAACCGAGTCACGAAGATTGGCTTAAATTTTGAATACGACATCAGATGATCTCATTTCGTGTTGCAATGAGTTCCTTATGCAAAAATACATAATTCTCGTTCACGACTCAAGTCCAAAATATGAACAGAATAAAACATACAAGTCTCCAGTGTTTTCAGGCTTACTAAATCAACCGAGTCACGAAGATTGACTTACTATTCGTGATCAAAATTTTTCAGGATTACTAACACTGAAAAACACAATCATGGGTTCCGAAATACAATTCGAAACATACAACTCTGTGATTTTGAATACGATGGGTGAGTAGGGCTTACAAAATATCCAAGTGTATGAAATACTTGGATACACACGAATCGGTTTTTATGGTCTCAACTAGATCGTAAGCCTACAAAATCTCATATGAGTTGAGATTTAGTCAAAAAACACATGGAGTCATGACTAAACGATTGGAAGATGATCCAAATAAGAAGACTAGGTTGTGAATATTTTGTCAATGGACAATAGGGAACAAAGCCCATCTCGGAAAATAATCACTGGAAATTTTGTTACAAAATATATCTCATATATATATGCAGAAATTCATTCAACACTGTATTCCCTACTTCAGGTAGGTTGCAAATCTATGTTGTCCATAGATATGATTTAAGTCAATCTTCGTGACTCGGTTGATTTAGTAAGTCTGAAAAAACTGAAGACTTGTATGTTGTCTATTTTTGCATAGGGAACCCATTGGAACTCGAAATGAGATCATCCGATGTCGTATTCAAAATTTAAACCAATCTTCGTGACTCAGTTGATTTACTAAGCTTGAAAAACACTAGACTTGTATTTTTTTTCTATTCATATTTGGACTTGAGTCGTGAACGAGAATTGTGTATTTTTGCATAGGGAACCCATTGCAACTCGAAATGAGATCATCTTATATCGTATTCAAATTTTAAGCCAATATTCGTGACTCGATTAATTTAGTAAGCCTCAAAATACACTTTTCTATTCATATTTTGGTTGATTCAAAATTAGTAACCCAGTGGTGCTCAATGTGTCCCAACATTGAGTCGATTTAGACATAGGATGACTCGGTTGATCTCATTACTAAATTCAAGAGAATTGGGACGAAGATGTTGCATAGTATATTTGATCATCGAGTTGCAATGGGTTCCCTATTCAAAAATACACAATTCTCGTTCTTGACTCGAGTCCAAATTATGAATCGAAAAAAACATCCAAGTTTTCAGTGTTTTCAGGCTTACTAAATCAAGCGAGTCACGAAGATTGACTTAAATTTGGACTTTATTGATTTAGTAAGCCTCAAAACACTGGAGACTTGTATGTTTTGTTCTATTCATAATTTGGACTTGAGTCGTGAACGAGAATTGTGTATTTTTGCATAGGAACTCATTGCAATCGGATGATCTCATTTCGAGTTGCAATGGGTTCCCTATGCAAAAATACACAATTCTCATTCACGACTGAAGTCCAAATTATGAATAGAAAAAAACATACAAGTCTCCAGTGTTTTGAGTCTTACTAAATCAACCGAGTCACGAAGATTGACTTAAATTTTGAATACCACATTAGATGATGATCTCATTTGAGTCAACAAGTCAATCTTAAATTTTGAAAACATCGTCCAAAACCCTGAAGAGTTGAGCCATTGGAAACACTTAATCTTCATTGATTTAGTAACAAACACTGAAAAGACATAGAAAATGGGTTACTAAATCATTTTATTTAGTAACCATACAAAAGAAAACATCCGAGTTAGTAAAAATGAGTCTATTGGGACTCATTTCAGGCTGAGATGCAAATTTATCATCCTAAAATATGAATAGAAAAGTGTAACCAAGATTATGCAAAGTCACGAAGATGTATGTCGTGACTTGTTTTTATCTCATTTTACTTGAAATGGGTTCCCGTATGTTTTTCTATCAACATACGGGAACCCATTGCAACTCGAAATACTAAAGTCCAAATGCAAAAACAACATACAAGTCTTTTATTTGAGTGAAAAATATTATATTTGGTAAATATAATAGTCCAGTCCAAAATTACTAATAATATGGAATATACCCACGCAACAGTTATATCTTCGATGAAGTATTATGCATATGGAACTAATCGAATACTTAGAACATCAATTTGGACTCGTACATATTGGAACCACGAATATGTACGAGTATGCAAAGAGTCCTTAAAATCAACTTGATATGGGAACCATTGTTTTCTCATATGTCTTGTAATTTCACCAAATTATATGTGTACAATTCGTGTATGCTTGTATCAACCGACACAATGACCCAATATATTTCCAAAAATGATGACTTGGTTGGTTATATAAATAACCAATGTTAATCGGACTCGATACATACAATATGCATTATTATGCAACTCAGACCAAATCGGATCACAATGCACTTTTCGAAATAAGATCAACTATATTATCTTCGTTTCTCGATGGAGATCTTATTCAAAAGCAAATGAAAACACTATTTAATAAACATATGAGATCATCATATGTTTATACACTCAAAACACAGTTTTTCTATTACATACCCAGTGAATTTACACAATGCAGGACTCAACATAAGAAACAATGAGATTTAAGTCACTCATAGGCCGACATTTATAGGACCCGTTAAACATACATGATGTATTAACAATCCGATTCACAAGTCTACAGTGTTCTCCTATGCATACAAAATCAGGCTTCCAATGTAAAAGAACCCATTGGAACACAATTCTCCTTCAAAATTAACATGAGATCCACTCATTGTAACTCGGTTCCCAAATGTTTAGTCCAAATTCTGGTTTATACATGAAATGATCTCATTTCGAGTTCCCATATAATTATGGTCATGAAGTAAGTGATAGGAACCTACTAATTTTCGAAATATGGGTTCAGATGTAATTGGGTCAACCGACTCATATTATCATGGGCAATTCTATGTTTCAAATTGCTATAATGTTATCAGAACACAATCTCCTACATATACGCGAGATACATGTATTTAGAATACGGAGACTTTTATCCTATATGAGGCTTTGGTGAATTGTTTTGTGACTCGAAATGAGTCTTAATTGAGGAAATTACCAAAATGCAGGAGTTTTGAGTCTGACACGCCAAAATATAGGAGTCGCTATTAGTTAGGTTAGGGTAACATTTTGTGGAATGCCTCCTGTCGGAATTGCCAAATCCGACAGGGTAGAGATTTTTTTTTGTTTTTCAACTAATACATCAGGCCAAGTTCAATCAATTAAAATCCAAAAAACCCATTTTGACTCCATTTTATCTGCCTCAAACCAAGAATTTGAGAATTCTGAATCTCGTATGTATTGATCATGTTAAATACGTAGTAGAATTTAAAATGAATTGATTTTATGTATTGAATAGTTTACTTTTTTATCATCAAAACAGACTTCTATTCATATCAAAAGATTCAGGATCATTACATCCAGTAAAGGGAAAACAAAATCGACACCAACTGAATCTCCAACAACTATGACTCTAACCCTATGGTGAGACTTTGAGACGATCACCCATGAAAGAGCAACATGAATCACTAATCATGTAGTGGGTTTGACACATCCAATCTGTTCTCATAGATCCAACCATACCCAATGACATAAAGAGAGTCTAAAAACTCAAACAAATGGTCAAAATCAAAAACAAAGATGAACACAAGAAAACAAATGACAAACAGATAAAAATTACTAGAAAAACTTTCACGGACTCCAGCACCTCGTACAACCCATGGTGGTGGTTCAGGCGGAGGTCGGACCGTCACTCGATTGATACCCTCTTTCAGTGGAATACCCGTCGTATAAACCAAATTCATGTCATTGAATGGAGTGTTCAGCCTCTCCACGCTAACGATGTCCCGATCTCGCTAGGGAAACACTGACCGAACTTCAATGAAGAAAGATCGAAATCGGAAATTACCTAGCGGCGGCTCTGCCCTAGGAGCTCTCTACGATTTCGCTGATTTATTGTTAATAATTTACTAAATAGTCAAATGTTAAATACTGATCGAAGAATAGTTAAATATAATGTTATCAATGACATTAAAATATATACAATCGGATATTTAGTATCAGATAAATATATGATACTGACCAGGACTCAGCTCAATAATTGTGAACAAGAGTAAATCGAGGAACAGTATAACCATTCATGAATGAGATTAAGAGAGAAGGGGAAAGATAGAACTTTCATTAGAATGATCAGAATGTCCAGATATTGCGTAGCCTTTCAGCTAATATAGTTCTGTACATAACCGACTAACTGACTTATGAGTTATCTATTAACAGAATTAACTACTATTGTAAATCCAATCCTACATCATATCTTCCCCCATTTGAAAAGACTTGTCCTCAAGTCTTCATGCTACGCTAACCACTTTAGCTATAAACTCAGGGAACTCTTTCAACAAATGATCATAGAATTCCCATGTGGCATCTGTAATTGGACATCCTTCCCATTGGACAAGATACTGCACTGCTGCTACATTTTGTCTCTTCACAATTCTTTTATCCAATACTGCTTCTGGCTTCACCTCTTTTTCAGTGCTATTTCCTTGCATCCAAGATGGTATGTGTAATGTAGTAGGTAGTTCGCCCCTGAAACTTTTCAATTGAGACACATGAAAAACATTATGAATCCTTGCACTATCTGGCAACTTCAGTTTATAAGCAACCTTTCCAATAAGATCTTCAACTTGAAATGGTCCATAGTATTTAGGAGCCAGCTTCTGATTATTTCTCTGATGTACTGATTGTTGTCTATAGGCTTGTAACTTCAACCAAACCCATTCTCCAATATTAAAAGTTCTTTCAGATCTTCTTTTGTCTGCCTGCATTTTCATTCTGTGCTGAGCTTTCAGTAAATGTTGCTTAACCATTTGTACCATTTTTTCCCTTCTTTGCAAGCTTCTATCCACACTTTCAACTGATGTTTCTCCAGGTATATACGGTAGGTGAACCGGGGGAGGTTGATTGTAAACTACCTCATATGGTGTCATCTGTATTGCAGTGTGGTATGTGGTGTTATACCACCATTCTGCCAAAGATAACCAAATAGACCATTCTTTAGGTTTATCACTGCACATGCATCTAAGATAGGATTCAATGCATCTATTCACCACTTCTGTTTGACCATCTGTCTGAGGATGATAAGCAGAAGATAATCTGATCTCAGTGCCTTGGATCAAGAACAGTGCTTGCCAAAATTGGCTCAGGAAGACACTGTCCCTATCACTTACTATACTATTTGGCCAACCATGCAATCTGAACACCTGATCCAAATAGATTTGTGCTACCTCTACTGCAGTAAAAGGGTGAGCCAAAGCCATAAAATGAGCATATTTGCTCAATCTGTCTACTACTACAAATATGACTTCTTTCCCTTGAGATTTGGGTAGTCCTGTTATAAAATCCATGGAAATATCTTTCCATACCTCCTCGGGAATAGGTAGAGGTTGCAGCAACCCTGGATAAGATGAAGGATCATATTTATTAGCCTGACATGTTGTACAGTGTCTAATAAAATGATTAATATCTCTGTGCAGTCCTTTCCAAGTAAACAATCTCTTGATTCTTTTTGTTGTGGCATCTCTCCCAGAATGGCCCCCTTCTGGTGAACTATGCATCCACTTCAAGATGAGCTTCTTGACCTCTTCATCTGGTCCCACTAGTATCTTCCCTTTCTTAGTAATGAGTCCCTTCTGCCACTGATAATAAGGTATGTTCAGATTCCCTTGCAAAAGCTTTTGTTCTAGTTCTGCTAAAAAGACATCCTTGGCATAGCTATCTTTAATTAGTTGAACCAATTCAGATTTTATTTCAGTTAGGGCCATACACAATATTTGACTTCCTTCTTGTCTGGATAAGGCATCAGCCACAATATTTTCTTTTCCTGTCTTGTATTCGATCTCATATGTAAATCCCATCAACTTGGACAACCAAAAATGCTGGAATGGAGTAGATACTTTCTGCTGCAACAACCATTTCAGACTTTTCTGATCAGTTTTGATAAGAAAAGATTGCCCCATGAGATATTGCTCCCATTTTTGGACTGCAAACACTATAGCTAGAAGTTCTTTTTCATAGGTTGACAACTTCTGCCATTTAGGGCTCAAGGTTCTGCTTATATATGCTAAGGGATGCCCTTCTTGCATCAATACTGCCCCTATCCCCATATTGGAAGCATCTGTCTCAATAACAAATCTCTTCTGGAAATTAGGTAAAGCCAACACAGGAGCTGAACATAATGCATTTTTTAGCTCCTCAAATGCAACAGTAGTTGATTGATTCCAATTAAATCCTCCTTTCTTCAATAACTGAGTGAGAGGTTGACTGATATTTGCATAGTTTCTTACAAATTTTCTATAATATCCAGCCATGCCTAAAAAACTTCTCAATTCCTTCATATTTTTAGGCATAGGCCAATTCTTTACTGCCTGGATCTTCCTATCATCAGTTTGCACCCCTTCTCCTGAAATGAAATGGCCCAAATACTCAATCTTACCAATAGCAAATGCACATTTACTTCTTTTTGCAAATAACTTGTTCTCCTTCATAAGCTCAAAAACCCCTTTTAGGTGCTTCAAATGCTCTTCCATATTAGGACTATATATAAGAATGTCATCAAAGAAGACTAAAACACATTTCCTCAATAGAGGTTTGAAAATGTGATTCATCCATCCTTGAAAGGAAGCTGGAGCATTGGTGAGACCGAAGGGCATAACTAGGAATTCATAATGTCCTTCGTGTGTTTTAAAAGCAGTTTTAAACACATCTTCTTCATTCATTCTCAGTTGATGGTATCCTGCCCTTAAGTCTAATTTAGAGAAGACTTTAGATCCTGCCAATTCATCAATCAATTCATCTACCACAGGAATAGGGAATTTATTCTTGACAGTCCTCTTATTAAGTTCTCTATAATCAATACAAAGCCTCCATGATCCATCCTTTTTGCCAACTAATACTGCAGGTGATGCAAAGGGACTAGTACTGTTCTGGATGATTCCTTGGTTTAGCATTTCTTGTATGACCTTTTCAATGATATCTCTCTGTTTGAGGGAATATCTATAAGGTCTAACATTAACTGGCTGAGTTCCAGTTAATAAAGGAATTTTATGATCATATATTCCTCTTTTAGGTGGCAGCCCTTTTGGTTCATAAAAAACTTCTTCAAATTGGTCCAATAAAAGGTTCACAGGATCACACTTTGTTTCTACATTCGGTTTAGTTTCTATAGAATAAAAACCCTTCTGATCTGTAGTTGTTCCCTTTAAGGAGATTTGCAGTAAAAACAATTTAGATGTATTCTCAAGCATATGGATAGTGTCACGCCCCGGTCTGGCCGGACGCGCTAACAACCGCCGCATAATCCGATTAAGGCAACCGCAGTTCACCCTACTCGAACCATGCTAGGCGTACATGAATATCATTCACACAAGTACATCCATAAACAATCATAAATAAAGCATTTCAAATATACGCAGCGGAATACAAATACTTTTAAAAGGTAAAAGGCCACACAGGGCGAACATGAGCACGCAGGCTCCCAAATCATTTATAATTTAAAAATAGTCCATGAGCATTATTTTATTTATATCCAAATAGAACTGGAAGAAGCACGAACCACGTCTTCTCTCCATGGATCACCCGAAGCAACGGGAACAGGAAGCAAGCTCTAGCTTCTACCTGAAACTGTGAGGTGGCCTCCCCCGTGAAGGGGAGGTCAGTACTTGGAAGCATTTGACAAGTACAATGACAACTATACTGAATATAATTCATGTTTCAAACACAAGATCCTCAACATAGGGTGATACTATATTATGGGCATAACCTACAGCTACCCCATTTCAAATCACTTGTATAGAATATATATACCAAGTCAAATAGCCGACCCGTAGGTCCATTTGTATTTCAAAACAATTCCCCTTGTACAGCCCTTGGCCTATTCTTGCGTATAGCAATATCGAGAGGTTATCCCACCCCTAGTCTAAACCCAACTCCATCGAGGGGGTTACACAATTTATCATTTGTACTCGTCCACGTTGGACTTACCCACCCTATGGGTGTATTCATTCATTTTGGGCTTACACCCCCAGCATTATATCTTTGATTCATTTAGGGCTTACACACCCCGTATATTCTTAGTTTGTGTAGGGCTTACACACCCCGTATAATACTTTACTCATTTAGGGCTTACACACCCCGCGTAATACTTTACTCATTTAGGGCTTACACACCCCGCGTAATACTTTATCATGTAGGGCTTACACACCCCGTATAATACTTCATTCATTAGGGCTTACACACCCCGCGTAATACTTTATTCATTAGGGCTTACACACCCCGCGTAATACTTCATTCATTAGGGCTTACACACCCCGCGTAATACTTTATTCATTAGGGCTTACACACCCCGCGTAATGCTTTATTCGTGTAGGGCTTACACACCCCGTATATATATATCCCCGTGTACTCATTGTACACGAGCAATCATAATCTATCAACCTCGGGCTAGTCTTCATCAAGACTCCCCGGGCTGCCTTCATATGGTCTAGGTAGACTCCACCATTTCCTTTGAGTGTGACCATAGTCCATCACTCATTCTAAGTTCATGCCTATCTAATTCAATACTATAGATAGCACATACAATTAATCACTACGGATTTATATCACTTTGATCATGTCAATAACTCAAGTATTCCTTACTTCACATTTAATCATTTTGCCTATCCACATAGGTATCCATATATCCCTTTTAAGATCTTATGGAATCACACATTTATCAACATTTGTCTATATCATGCTAATCCTCTATATCAATTCAATAATTAATATATTTCGAGGATTTCTCCCCTCATGCATAATGCCTTTGCTTATCCACCTTAGTAATATCATGTATCAATTTGTATGACCACATAGCAACACATTTATTCACATTGGAGTATATCATTTAATTCCATCAAAATCATAATTTGATTACTTAGGTAATCTCATGCTCAACTCACGAGTTATAGACAATATAGTCAGCCATCCTCACCTTAAATATGTCCAGCAAGGTTGCCTATTGAAGCCCCGTCGTTAAACCTTCGATCGGAAATGATCTGAATCCACCTTGGCTGGCAGAGGACAAAAGCCGCCCGGCTTTTGCAAAAGCTGCCCGGCTTTCGGGTTCTGCTACACGAAAACAGCACCTAGAAGTGGAGGTTTCCGGCGATTTCGATTCCTATCGATTCAACAACTCTTCTAAGTTAATTACCAACACTTTATATCATATTTCTACACTTTTAAACGTGTAGAACATCCTCATTAATCCCACATATGATTTCTTAAAAATCATATTCACAAAACAAAGTAAATAACTAGTTTGAACGGGATTAGCATTCGGTTACCTAGAATCGAGCTTTCTTCTTCCCGGAATCCCCCTCTTTCTTCCTCCTTGCTCAAAGAACGTGTGAAGCTTCTTGTGAGCTCTCTCCCCTCTCTATGAGGCGTAGGATGCTTCTCCAAATGAGAGGAGGATAGCCTACCCCTTATCCTTTCTATAATTAGAAGGTTTGGGCTAAAATGGGTTGTGTTGTGTAATGGACTGCCTCCCTTTTATTTAATCCGTCCCGAAGCTATTTACAAATTAATCCTCCCGTTTATTATGAGTTACATTTTATGTGGGATACCCCGAATTAAAGTGTAGGGAACCCTTCACCCTTATAATTGTTACTTTCGGTAATTCGGGCTAGGACGCCAGTTTGGTTACTTGATATATCTCGGTTCGGCCCAAATGACTTTTATTCATTTATTTCTATTATTAGCAAGTGGGATCGAATGATCTCTCATATTATTTATTTATCTTTTATTCGGTCCGAACAATTATATATTACATACTTCCTTACCCTTGGGCTTTTATTTAACTTATCTTGGTCCAAGAATATATATTAGTTAGTCCCTCCCCATGTTTGAGGTCCGACCATCAATTTAATTAATCGGTATTAATTTAGTCAATTAATCATTTCTAGTATGATTAATATACTGGTAACTAGTTTTCAAAGTGAATATATAATCATGACTTTAACTAATTTTCCTCATTGAAATTAGTATTTGTACTTTCACTCAGATTTTAATATCAATGGATTAATAAATCCAAGTTTAAATTGGGAGCGGTGTTACAGATAGAAGGTTTATTGTGAATAACCTTCATAGTAGGTTTCAAGCCCCTCAAAACATGTTTCTTTCCTTGAAATAAGAATTCCATTTGCAGCTCCTTGAAATTCCATTTAACTGTTCCCAATGTACTCAACCATTGGATACCTAGCACCATATCACAATTACCCAGGGGAATGATTAAGGCATCAGTCTTAAATTCTGTATTCTGCAATCTCCAAGAAAATCCTTTGCAAGCCATCTGACAAGGTAGATGATTACCATCTGCAATAGCTACTGCTTGAGGTGAAATTGTCTCTAATTTGCATCCCAATTTAATGGCAACATTTTGATCAAGGAAGTTGTGAGTACTTCCTGAATCAATCAAAATATGGATAGGTTTTCTTCTGAAGAATCCCGTAACTTTCATAGTTTGAAATCCTTGATTTCCCATAAGAGCATTTACTGAAATATATGGTTCTTCCAATATCAGTTCCTCATCACTATTCTCTGTAGTTTCTATATTCTCCTCTTCATTCTCTCCCAGTATCTCAACAGTGAAGATTTGTGTTTGTTTCATTTTGCAATTGTGGTTTCTGTCATAAGCTTCGTCACAAAAATAGCATAAGCCTTTTTTCTGTTTTTCAGCCCTTTCCGCAGCACTGATGTACCTGTTACTATTTTGAGCGATATGGTTAACAGATTTAGGAGCAAATGATTGGAAAGAGTTCACACTCTTAGATGTGTTCTTTGATGTTGTTACCATTTCTGCAGTCACCATTTCTTCCTTTAGTCTAGCATATTCAATCGCAGTAGCCAGATTGTGTGGTTTGAAAGCCTTAACAAAAGGTTTGATTATAGGCTTCAACCCTCCAATGAAACTATCGAGGTAATAGTTGTCTGGCAGTATATGATTTTTCTGTATCATCATGCTTTTCAAGTTCTCAAATTCATCAATATACACATCCAATGTTCCTGATTGATGTAATTTGTTGAATTCTTCAACCGCATTCATGCCTACTTCATCCTTGAATCTGGCACATATATCAACTACAAAGTCTTCCCAAATTACATGATTCTTTCCCATCAATTAACTATTGAACCACAGTTCTGCTTTACCGCTTAGAAACATACTAGCAATATCTACTCTCTGTTCATACGAAATATTGCACAATTTAAAGTACTTCAAGCATTTCTTCAGCCAGATTCTAGGGTTGTTGCCATCAAAATTAGGAAAATCCAACTTAGGAGAAAAACTGAAGGTACGATTAGAAGATTTGTGAGTAAACCTGGAGTGTTCCTCTGTATGAACGTTTTCCTTCTCCTCTTCGGATAATTCGTGATCTCCTTCTTCAGCTAGATATTTGTTGTGCTTTTTCTGATTCTTCATCATCTGTAGAATTTCTCCCAAGACCAACGACTGTTCTTCGAATTTTCTCTCTAAAGAATTCACTCGGTCTTCCATGATATTCTTCAATTGTTGTAGTGTTACTTGTTTCTTTGCAGGTGCCAGGATTCTGATTCGTAAAAGAACTGATCGCAGTTTCCTTTACTTTGCCAGCTCTGATACCAATGATACTGACCAGGACTCAGCTCAATAATTGTGAAGAAGAGTAAATCGAGGAACAGTATAACCATTCATGAATGAGATTAAGAGAGAAGGAGAAAGATAGAACTTTCATTAGAATGATCAGAATGTCCAGATATTGCGTAGCCTTTCAGCTAATATAGTTCTGTACATAACCGACTAACTGACTTATCAGTTATCTATTAACAGAATTAACTACTATTGTAAATCCAATCCCACATCAATATAATCAGATAAAATTTAGTTAGATATATTTAATCGGATAAATTTCATGAGATGATATTTAATCACATAAATATAATCAGATAAAATTTAATTAAGAGATATATTTAATTAGATATATTTAAGATAGATAAAGCCTACCTACGAAAATTAAGAGATATTAGAGTGCGAAGTGCAAACTAGAAGAAACACTAACAACTTAATTCATACCAACTAGAAAAAACAAACAACTAAAATAATACGAAGTAGTACATCACATGTTTTTTTAAAAAAAATAAGGAATCATTCAATTAAATAAGAACTCATTCAATACTAGTGACCTATGTTGTAAAAACCCAACCTAGAAGCGACCCGGACGTGGCGGGTCGACCCAGTCAGTGCTGGAAAACCCGGTGAACATAGAAATTAAATTATTACTCTAAAATATACTACGTACAAATTATAACAAAATATAAAATGTATGTTAAGTTAAATTGACAATAAGAACAAATATGATGCTTATTTAAGATGAATTATAACGATTTTATTAGATTCATTGATTTGTATACCTTAATAGTAATTCTTAAGAATTTGAGTATGATATTGATGTAATTCTTTCTCTTCCATTTTGCAAAAATTAAACGGTCACGTAGAATCAACTTCATATATAATCGATTGTCATCAAATAGGTTCAGTTGTACATTACATGATTTACTACATGCATGTGAGGTCTTACAACATCATAAACATCTAATTATTTTGTTTATTTTCTAATCTTGATGAAGACACAACATGGTTTTAGTACGCTGCCAGCGGGGACATGCCAGGGTCGAGCGCGCATCGTTAGATGTAGTATTCAATTTATTATTGTATGTAGGTACTATCTATTTATTAATAAATTACATTGAAAACTACATTTGTTTTGTTCACATCCATTAAAGTTACAAAAATTGCAGTTAAAACAAAATCAAATTTGTATTTATTTTATTAATTTAATTCACATATGCATGGGCTAAAAAATAAAAATGCATAATTTTCATTTTAAAAAATATGACACGATTTTTTTTTAAAAGTCTTTTACATTCGAAATTAACAATTCCGACAGGAATTTAAAACTTTATTTGAAAAAACTTTATTTTAAAAAAACTTTATTAAGAAGTAATAATTGCACCAGGAATTTAAAAATAAAATAATTAAAGAAACCCCTTGTCGGAAGTGCCGACAAGAGAGGGAAAGACCCAATTCCCACTCCCGCTTTTCAAAAAAACCCTAACTTTTTCCCGTAATTTGGCAAGACATGCGGATAATTCCTGTATTTTGGTAAAACACCCGTCTTAATTCAGAGTCTCTGAAATTACCCTATGCAAAAATACACAATTCTCGTTCACGACTCAAGTCCAAATACGGCATCGGGGAACCCATTGCAACTCAAGTCGAGTTGCAAAACACTGGAGACTTGTATTGAAACTCTCGTGAGATACATAAGGGACCCATTGCAACTCGAAATGGGTATCATCGGAAGAAAAATTCTTCGGATGTTGTCAATAAATCGTATTAAACTGAGTCACGACTCGGTTGATGATCTCTAGTCCGATGTCATATTTCAGGCTTAAATCGGGGACTACAAAAATTTTTTGTGACTCGTTTTTACAAATATGTGAAGATCATAAAATTTTGAACACGACATCGTATGATCTCATTTCGAGTTGTAATGGGTTCCCTATGCAAAAATACACAATTCTCGTTCAACGGAGTTACTAAGTCACAGTCTTAGTATCAAAATTTAAACACCAACTATTTTTGCAAAAATACAAGCACTCGTTGACATTTTGTGAACAAAATCTCATTATTTTTGTTTAAGACTAAATATAACTCTGTTGATAAAGTCTTCGTGATAAATTCTTTGACATTTTATTGTTTTTCATTGTTTGGCTTAGTGTATTCTATGGTATGAATCGCATAAGCTAAGGGTAATATCTTCGTGTTAAGATGATATATCTTCGTTGAGTACGATGCTGGGTTAGATAATACGTGTCTATGGTATGAATCGTATAAGGGTAATAGAGGAAACACGGTTCAAAATCGGATGTGTGTACAAACATTGGGTATTTATAATCATCAAATGTATACATAAATCACGAGTATTGTTGTTGGGCCCAAAAAGTAGGCTTACAAGTGGGCCAGTGAGTTAGATTATTCGGATGGAATAATTATCCCAAGTAAAAATAAGAGTATTAGTCCACCAAAACGATAGGGGAAGCTAGCAGGGGAAGGAGCGAGTCTTCCGAAGGAGTCTGGCAGCATGTCAATGCAGTTAGTTATGGAGGAAAATAGGTGGGCAGCTGCGAAACTTGAGGGAGGAGTAGGATTAATTCAATAAATACATCAGATTACTACCTATGTAAACACACGGTCACATAGATAAGAAAACACTATACTCTGTATTCGAATATACTCAAACTATTCAACACTCTGTATTAAAGAGCTTTCTAGCTATTCGAAGCTCTGAATAGTTTATTAATACTATTATTACTCAAGTTGTATCATGTATTAGTTCGTCCATTATTGATTCAAGTATTGCTTGATTCCCAATTCATTCCTATATTCCTAGATTAGATAATTTCTAGTCAAAACAATTGGCGCCGTCCGTGGGAAATTCTTGCAAAAAGAGAATCAATTATGGCCGAAAGTTCTAACTCCCTGTTTAATGAGATTCAAGCACAACTAGAAGCCGTCCGAGAAGAGCTCCGCGCATCCAAAAGTTCTGACGCAGCACAATTAGAAGCTGTCCGGGAAGAAATGCGTCAACGAATCGCCTTCCTCCAAGGTGAAAATGACGCTTTGAGATTTCAGGTGGGGCCGAGGTAGAGGAAGGGTAGGGTGGGGGTTAGATGGTAGTAGGATGGCGGAAGGGTGGGGGTAGGATGGCGGTGGGGTGGGGCCGAGGTAGGGGCATGTGGTAAGGGCTAAGGGGTGATATACGAGTGACGGTAGGGTAGGGTGGGTCGAGGTGGGATAGGGTGGCGGTAGGGTAGGGTGGATCGAGGTGGGGCCGAGGTAGGGGGTGGGGTAGGGTCATTATAGGGAAAAATGGGTATGCGGGGTGGGGTTGGATTTAGTAAGCCACTAATTTATGGATATCAACCAAATAGTTTAAGATCATTTCCTCAATGTAATGATCTCATCGAGTAAATTGAGATTTATGTAAGCCTGAATCACAATTAACCGACTATACGATTCATAAGACTCGTATTCAGTCTTGTTATGATTTAACATACGGGTTTTTGACTATGTCCAAGTCTACTTAAGTAATTGCAGGTGTATCACAATCTATCTAGCACCGATACAGGTACGCGGAAACGCGGAAACGCGGAAACGGGTACGGGGATACGTCAAAACCAAACAAAGTAGGATACGGATACGGGGCCATATTTATAAATATTAAAAGTTATGGGGGTGTATTTACAAATATTAAAAGTTATAGGGGTCTATTTATAAATATTAAAAATAGATTCTTTTTTGAATATATATATATATATATATATATATATATATATATATATATATATATATACATACATATATCCTATGATGTCTACTCATTCATTGCATTGAAGCATTTTCCTTTTTCAAGATACTTCGTAATAAATTCATAATATTTCTCATATACACTAGTGCATCTCGAAATATAAATGTAGTCAATAAGTCAAACAACTACAATCTTAAAATTAAAAGTGCAAGTATCCAATTCGGAGTATGAGTTAATGACTTAATTCGGATATAGTCATATAGGCCCATTATTTGATTACCAAGTAAAATGTAGTTTTAGATTTTCATTTTTTTAGAATTTTATTAAGTAAATTTTGGGATTTTTTTTTTTTAAAAAGTTGATACGGGTATCCGTCAGGATACGAGTATCGGAAACTTTCAAAAAATTACAAAAAAAAATGGAAACTTTTAAAAATTGCAGATACGGCCCGGGAACGTACGGTACGGGTATCCTAGAGTATCGGATACGGGAACGTATTGGATACGCCGATACGCTACCCTAGCGAAGTATCCGTGCTTCATAGATCACAATCATATGAGTCAATTACAACCATAAGTAAATTTACGTGATCGTGTAGCCTGAATACGAGCCTCATATTCAATTGTGTTTTACTACAAGTTAAACTTGAGACTATTTTAAGTCCCAATGTTTTGAAATTATTGGACAACCGAAAGATTGTCCCTATGCAAAAATATATCTTGAGTATTGTGTATTTTTCCCTATATTCAGTTGTCTTACAAATTGATAATTGTGTATCTTCGTAACTTATGTTTTGGTTCTCAATATTATCTGAGTTATAGCGTTTTGGAGACTTTAGTTCAATTCCAACTCGGTTCATATGATCTGGAGACTTGTATGTTTTTTTCTATTCATCTTTTGGACTTAAAAAAATTAGTCACGAATCTAAACAATTATAAACACTAATGAAGGTAAGGGGCTTTTGGGAATGAAAATTGTGTTGGTGTAACACTAAGCTATATGAAATTGTACTTTATACTACGGGAGTTGTTCCTTTAGTCATTAGGCTTCCATTACCGTGTAAACGCCGTTGCTGGTATCACCGCACGACTCTACCTAGTCTTCTCATTTTAACCATTCCCGTCTGACCGTCTGCATCTGTTTGGTCGCGCCCTTCTCCATTCCCAAATTTCATACCGTCACCGCCGTTGCTCAAGTCATATTTTCGGTGGTATTTTGTCTATGATCCGAGTAAGTGTGGTTTGTTTCTTGCTATGGGTTTAGAGAAATTCAACGGTGTCTTTAAATTCTTCATATAATGCCCACCCTTGTTCGTTTGCAGGTTCAATTGGTAGCTAATTACGGATCCACAACAATGGTGAATAAGACCAAGGACTTCGTGGGTTTTGGGTATAATTTATATTTGTAATATATAGTGTAATTACGTAGTATTAAATATATGTTGCCAGAACTCTTCTTCTCAGATGAATATTCCGTATTCTTCTCCCCTTTCTCTCTATAAGTCAATGAGTCATTGGTTAGAAATGCTATAATTTCTTTGAAACGTACTAGACTACTAGGTGTTTGTTATTATGTCTAAATGATATTTTTAGATAAATGGCATTTTATGTTTATATATGGAGTACTTAATTTTAAAAAGCTCATTCGGCATTTTATATGAATTTATGTGTTAGTAGTTCTGGTATTGCCATGTATTTGGTATTCAAAAACTAATCAAAATTTTCTTCACCTATATATTTGTGGGTGTTCCATCTTTCGTAGGAAGATCAAAAGATTTAGGCTATGTTTGATACACAAAAGTCTCTAGCTTCTAACTTCTCTATTCTTTAAAAAGACGTTAAAAGACTCTAGTTGCATGTTTGACATGACATTTTTTAAGAGTTTTTCAAAAATTAAAAGATCTTTTTTGAGATGCTACTGGGTGTAGCATCTGAGAGAAGCTCGTGACTTTTAGTATTAATTAGTCCTAACAGCTTGTATATCAAACCAAACTAAATCAAACAGTCGGGTTTTTACGAAACAGCTATCACCTTTTCTTTTTAACATCTTTCCAGTCACTAAAAGCTACCACTTATTAGAAAGCTCACAAAAGTATCTTTTCAGCTAGTTATGCCAAACATACCCTTATTCATCTCATAAGAGCTTTTCACTATTAATCTCAGTTTTTCTCGGCCTTCCTTCTGTTAACGGAAAAACAAAGGCTATGTTAATAGTCAATTTATGATTTTAATGTTGTTAATCTAACACACGTTAGCTCCAACATCAGAAACCTTTCAAAGGGTACATAATCACCGTATACTAAATCAAACAATCCCTTTGAAAAGGGGACATGGAACAAGACAACTATTTTGTAATGTGTTTTACCAAGCCTTTGAACACCAGAAAGCTTTGAAAGCTTTTTAATAAGAAAGTATTTGACTGAAAATGTATTGTCAGGTAGTTTTAAAAATGTTCTAATCTCAAATGCAGTTTTGTTTTATTCACCCTAAATCAATTTTCGCTATTAATCTTGCCCATACATATATTGCGATTGATTACTGAAGTATTTTGTGAAGGATTAGAATTTGAATACTTTAGAAAAAGTTACTTTCTTTCCCCACCCACCTCTATTTTTTCTTGATAGTATTCGTTGTATTTTCTTCTTTTCTTTATCCAGATAGTAAAAGATTTAATAAAAACTCATTAGAATTAGGAAAACACTCTGTCAATGGGATCCGGAACCTCTGCCATACTTCAAAGTAAGGCACGGTGCCTGGCCCTCGGGAACCATCTGATCAAAAGATGGACGGTCGGAGATGTTGAAGCGCAGATCCCGAGGCCGCTCTTTCCCCATCCGACGGTCCTCTGCGCACAAGGCACTCTGCCATGCGGCAGAGGATCTGTCAATAAAATTGTTTTGTCTCAACTTTTACTGTAACTGCAAATTTGTCTTCAACTACACCATTTGTTAAATCATTTCCTCTTTCAGTGCTATGTTTCTTCCACATTGTCGGTAGAGCCACAAAAAAATGTATTTGACTTTAAAAGGGCCAATCTTTTCTGGAATGGTTGTTTAGATTATTTTTGGAAGACCAGTTCACAAACATGATAATACATTTCAAAAACATGTTTGATGCTATTGATGTGACACATGTAGTCCTACACAATATTATTATTATACTACATAGAAGGGATGTGAAATGCACAGATGCTTCATTGATAATATATGTATCATCTCGATTTATGGTTTCTGCGTGGATTGGGAATTCTTTATATTAATAGTTCTTCATTAAAATCGATCACTTTAAGTTAAATGATAATTAACTTTATTAGCATGTTAGAATCACAAGGCGGAATCTCTACATTTTTATGTGAAGGGGGCATGCTTGACACATGTATGTAAGTAGATAAATGTCAACGCTGAGTATGAAATTTATGTGTATTTTTTCCATTTACTTTGCTATTTTGGGAAAAAGAGTTGAATGTTGTTGTTGTTGTCCTACTTTGCTAATTAGTTGGTCCCTATAATTATTAGTTTGATTCATTTACGAATTTAGTTGATCATACTACCGGTGTGATCGTTTAACCTACACCATGTAACTTTGTTCTGTATGCTGCTAAAGAAGGAAATATAGCCGACATGCTTTATACGGTGATGCTGTTATACAAGTTGAGTATGGCGACTCTGCTTTGGATCATGCTGCATCAAATGGTACTACCGTCATGTTAAAAGTAAATAGCTAGATTACAGTACGAGTAGATAGATACAAGTAGAACAAAAGTGTAAAACTTGCGTCACTAATTCCCTTATAAATATTTAGTCTTATCTCCTAGAATCTTCACATCAGTGTTGCAGTTTTACCCCGAATGATGAAGATAGATAGAAAAAGTGCAAAGTATTAATATTCACTATTTTTTTATGCACTAAAAGTTTTGTTGATTATTTTTTCTGAAAATCAATGTCTTTCCTATAGTCAAATAACCCCAATGATATACTCCGAATAAGTTAACTCCATATTTTTTAACTTATTCACATTTATAGTACTTTTTATTTGAAACAAATTTTATACCGAGTATAAATTCAATTGTTTTTTTTCAATTGTTTTTTTTTTTGCTTGCGGGTAATATATAAGGTGCAAAAATATAGCTAGGTTTTTATGTTATAGAAAATATGTTGGGCATTATCTCTATCGCGCAACGAGCGTTGAAAAAACTAGTCTTAAAAATAAGGTTGATCATAGTTTGTATTGAGCGTCTCTCATATGTAGTGCTTTAGGTCAATAAGTCAATACTTTGAGATCATACACTGAAAACTTATTGAATACAAGCCAAAATATTTCTTGCAACTCGAAACTCTTGTTTTCAATGTAATATCCAAAATTTAAGCCAATTTTCGGGACTCGGTTGATTTAATAAGCCTGAAAAACACTGAAGACTTGTATGTTTTTTTCTATTCATAATTTGGACTTGAGTCGTGAACGAGAATTGTGTATTTTGTAAAACAAAACGGACTTGTATTCATAATAGTCCAACACTTCGAGACTTAATATAATCTCGGTTGATTTCGTAAGCCTCAATCTTGGTGACATCGGATGATTTTCAAATACACATTCCTCATGTATTTCTGAGTTCATTTGAATACATTGTATTCAAATGAGAATTGTGTAAGCCTGAAAACGATGATATATAGCATCAGAATGGCCCCATACGAAGCTCTATATGGTCAAAAGTGTAGGAGTCTCTTATGTTGGGGTGACATGGTCGATCAGGTGGTTCTAGGACCACAATACTTGCAAGATACTATTAAGAAAATCAATAGTATCTCGGTTTTGAATGTTTTTGAGGCACTAAAATATGCAATGTTGCTTTAAAATTATTTGCATAAGAGATCACTATACTTGGACATAGTGTTCAAGACATAGTCTAAATACACTAACTAAATCAACGTTGTATCGGATGATCTCATCCGACTATACATGGCTAACTAAATCAAGATTTTGATGTTCCAAATTTCGAAATGGGATTAACGACTTAGTCAATGGTTCCCTAAGGAAGATTGTTTAGGAAAAACCTCCGATCAACCGACTCAACTCGTAGGTTTAGTCCTATACATGTAGATCAACATACATCAACCGAGTCCCATTGTCTTCAGTTTATGTCATTTCTATACAATTGATCTCATACAACTCTTAAATTTATACATAATATCCAGTGTACAAGTCAGATAGGGACATTTTTTTTACAATGGGTGTTTTTTGTATTCAAAGTTTAAGCCAATCGGGTTGATTTAGGGTCTGTTTGCAACAGCTTCTGCTTTTAAAAAAGTGTTTTTTTAATGAAATGGGGAGAAGTGATTAAATAAAAGTTGATAGTGTTTGAGAAAAAAGTGATTTTGAAAAGTAAAAGTGGGTAATGTTTGGTAAAATAAGTGTTTTTTTTGTAATAGAAAAAGTAAAAACACTTTTGACGCGGAAGTCGAGAAAAAAAAGGTTGTAGTGTTTGGGAAAATAAGTGTGTTTTTAAATTCAAAAGCTGAGAAGTGCTTTTTTAATAGCAGTTGCAAACCAACCCTTAGTAAGCCTCAAAACATGAAGACTTTGTATGTTTTTTGAGGCTTGAGTGACTCCGATTAACGAAATTACATGTCAAATGGGACGAAGACTTGTATTCAACACTGGAACCCATTGTAAGCCTTCATTCTCCAATGACTCGGTTTACTCATATTATTCCTACTTGCCCTGTTTAGTAGGAAATGAGATCACATTGTCGACCATGAATTAAGATGATTATAAGTAAACACTCGGTAATTTGGCAATGGAGATCCTAAATTTCCGAGTCACGAATGTTTTAAAGGTTTGGCTAACAACGAGAATAAATAATATATTCAGGGTATATTTATAATCCGAGACTTGTATGTCAATAATTCAGGAATTTGAATCCGATGAGTTGGCACGAGAATTTAAGCCAATGAGACTTGTATATTTATATGGAGATTGGACTTGGGGATGAATCGGTTTATGTGATATAAAATTAACACAATTTTTCAACACATTTAGAGTTGCAATGGATTCTACTTATACTATGCAACTGGAGTCCAATTTATAATCACTGAAGATGGGGTTCACTGATTTTTAATTCTTGAGGTTTGAATTAAATGCACTGGAGACTCAAATACCAGATGCAATGAGTCTTCAGTGACACTACAACTCGAAAAAATGGGTGCATTTTACTACGCATATTTTAAAAATATTGGGAATAAATATACTCCAGGTCAACCAATTATTGTGTGGATAGTATGTGATTATGTGGTTCATTCTCAATCAATATTTTAGAAATACATTAAAAAAATTGATGTAAATATCATCCAAATACATATATGTGCACAAACCAATTTTATGAGCAATAAATATTTCACATTCCTGAGAAGGTTGTAATCATATGTGTTTGAAGTAATAAAAATGGGAAAAGTACAGGTAATGTACCCGTGGTTTGGGCCGTTTTCAAATAGAGGCACGTGTTTCATTTTTTAACAAAGTAGAACATATGTTTCAACTCCGTTATCATAGCTAGGAATGGCGTCTAACACTGTTAAAAAAATTAACTCTGATTTTAAAAAAACTCCCAAAAAATAAAAGAAAAATTATGGGAGGTGTGCCTAGTTAAGGAGACCAATAAACTATCGTGCTCATTGAATTTTTTGGCTTTATTTGGATTATTATTTAAAAATTAATTCGCTAATATCACTTTTCTAGTGGACTTTGTGACGACAGTCTGGCTGGAAACAAAAATAGAAAGATGGTTGGGAAACCTTCTTGACGAAGCGCACCTCCTAGTATTTTTGTTTAAATTTTCCGAAGACTTTTGAAAAGTTGGGTTAATTTTTCTAACGGTGTTAGACGTCATGCCCCAGCAGTGACAACGGAATTAAAATACATGTCTCACTTTGTTAAAAATGAAGCATGTGCTCCTATATGAAAACGGCTTAAACCACGGGTATCTTTTCTGTACTTTTTCCATAAAAGATTACATTTAAGTCACGTATTTAGCTATGTAGCACCGACCTTTGATGAAAAATTTGTGTACGTTAGTTCACAGGTGAAATATTTCTTATATTGAACATATAATCCATAATTATAACAATATATTTTTTCCGTAAAATTTCTATTAATGCATATATAAAATTAAATGAAATTTGAGTATGTTAAGAAAAAACAACGGGTGCGAAATCGTATACGTATAACTATAAAGTGAACGAGCTGAGAAGTACTCCGTACATCATACTGATACTCCATATTATACAATAAAGTAACAAGTTCACACTTCACATCCAAAAAGGGAAAATAATAATAGAAGAAATAACATAAAATAAAAAATAAAACAAAATAAGTATAGTTTTGCTATCCATGATCACGTTGGTATTTAACGGAAGTAATAAACACTTACTATACCGTAAGGTCAAAACAGCCAAAGGAAAAAATATGGTTTCACTTTCTATTAACAATGTACAACATCTTATGACTAAATGTGTTGACACAATTCAGGGGTACCAACCTTCATTCATAATTATATTATTGTTAGATGTTAGATGTATCTGTTTGTACAGACCGTTATCAAATAGTGATAACTCATAATGACAGTGATAGATTACAATTATTAATCGAATTCAATTTTAGGATTGCAAGTACAATCATAGGCTAATGTTATGAGGAGAAAACAACATGAACGTAACTAATAGCAATAGTAATGAATTATATACAACTTAATTTCATTGTATTTTTCAAGCCTTTAGTCCATATTTGGGTTCAAATATGTATCGGATGTACAACACATCCGATACTATCTGTTAATAGTCACATGTGTATATTAATTCACAGTTGCATCATACTATTAAGTGATCTAAATGAGATTTGGACTGTGTCCTAGGTATGATTTACTTAATTATTACAGTGACTATAATTGACAATTCTATTGTAACTACCATATCCTATGACCAGGGCCGTTTTTTAGGGGGTTTAATAGGTTATCCAGAACAGGGCCCCCAGATTTAAGGGGCCCCATATCATAAAAAATTATTAGTAATTATATTAGTATTAATATAGATACATCATTTTTTCGTTGGTCATTTTACTCTTTTAGTTCTCTTTTAATGAGTATTCCATTGATTTGAGTATAAATATTTCGATTGATATTTTTTAATAATTGTTTTATATTAATTTAGGGCCCCGCTTTTACATTTTGAACCGGGGCCTCCAAATTCATTAGACGGCCCTGCCTATGACACTCATAGGATGGGATTGTGTATTCGACAAGTCATAACCGGTCCTATACATTCATATTTGAGTCACATTTGTGACAAGTATAACACTAATAGTCAAACAGACTTGTAAACGATGTATTTATATAAATTATAAAATCGGGTACATTTCGTAATCTGTAATAATTGTGTGTTACCAATCAGAATAAATGTGCTAATCCTACAAGTCTGAGATTATACGTAATCAAATAAACCATGATAATTAGTATTTATGATTAATGGGTCCCCTATGTCAAGTGTGTAAGCCTCATCAATTACGTATGGTAAATACAACTTCCACAGTGGACATTCAAATAAACTATTTCGAGTATAGGTGTTATTTTCCAGTTCAAGTGTTGATCATTGGGGTAGTTCATGACCTTTCAAAGAGTATTTTTGCATGATAACTATACAAAATCCATACGTATTAGGATGTTTTTTTTTTGGACTGGAATTTGCTGGTCATATCTGGTCTGGTCTGGTCTGGTCTGTGTATTTTATAACTACGGAAATCTGGTCTGGTCTGGAACTGAAAACAGTCCAAAAGAAAACATCCTTAATATCTAATATCATTGGTATATATTTAGTCATCAACAATGTATATGACTTGAATTGTTCCCACATTTAGTTTAATATTCCGATGTTGCAATTGTATATACGAAGTACTTCGTTTATACTTGAAATACACTGTCATCAGTTATGCAATTAATATACTCCGTAAATCAAGATGTATCATAGTGTACGCTAAATTCATTTAATCCCTAAATAATTTTGCAAGGTATCATCGAGAAACTTCTAGTCTCATAGGAATTGTTGACTCGGTTGATCACATTCAAAAAATTTGATTCAGTCTTCTGTATTTGAAACTCAAGATTTTGGCTTAATCGTTTCAAGTCCAAATTTAAGTAATCCTATTAGCAGACTTAATAACATAATTGTTTTCTATTCATAATTTGGACTTGAGTCATTATGAACTTACATTTTTAGTACATATGTAAATTGTCTTATCTCAGGTCTTGGGTAATATTACGACTAACCCATACTATAATTACTAGGTATGGGTTCAAGTCTCAACTATGTCCTTCTTGTACGACTATATATGGTGAGAATAGATGTACAATGGGTTAGGTACATTTAAAGAATAATCTAAGACATGGTATTCACTTATGATACATACACTCCCATACTCCTACAAGTATGGGACTTGTAATTTAAGGTATCCCCATTATATACTCGAAGTCCATATGGGAATCGTACATATATTCCCACAGTGGAATATATCTCTGTACATTCGTAAATCAACAAGAGTGTAGGTATAATACATTCAGTTAATTTGATTAGTATAGGATCATGTCACCACAAAACATAGTTATTAAATTTATGACCCTAACTTATTAGGTATATACATCCTTGTATATACATATGTTGTAGACTATACAGGTCTTGAAGTATTGATGTATACACATGTTGTAGACTATACATCAATACTTAGTTATTGAATATGTATCCTATTACATATATACACATCCGTTCTAATTATTATAGATAATTGTCATATCTCATGACTGTGGGTTCATAACCAGATAAATAATGTCAAAGTATGTATATAATACTCGAACATATTAAGTATCCTAATATGGTTACATAAGAGCGTATACACATCCATGTATACACTCTTATGACAATAAGTCATATTTAATACAATAAGACAATGATAAAACACTGTTACAATGATTGCACCCATTTATGTACATATATACCACTTAGGTTATATGTGGTAGTATCACATAATTGGTTAACCATAAAGGGTATATACATTTAATATGTATTCCAGGTTACATCGAAACATCACATGAATTGTATAGAAACATGTTAAATTTTTATATGTGGATTGTGAAACATATTAGTCATTTCATTGATTTAAGACTATCAAAATATCAGACTCAATCTCCGTATAAATAGTAAACTCACTGGTTTGGATAAGCCAAAATATAAGACAACATAACTCAATATATTAACATGTTTAATTAATATTCTTAACAAATGGGAGGTTTGGATATTGATGTTATATAACTCATTAGTCGGTGAATAGTTAACAATGTATTAACGACTCATACATATCAGTGTATGATCTCATATGTATACCATATAATATTGTATGAATTTATGATTGGTTTCACATTAAACAAGTCAATATGTATTAATACGGTCAATTCTAATAACTTATTTATAACTCTTTGTGTACTATATTGAACTTAATCTTATTTTGGACTGATTATTAATATAGGTATGGCAATAGAATGTTTCTTTTACTTCAATTGTTGTAACTATTAAGTGTATACAGATGTGTAACCCTATATTCGATCATACACTAAGCCATACCTATATTAATAATCAGTCCAAAATAAGATTAAGTTCAATATAGTTCACAAAGAGTTAATTTGGACTAAGAAGCTGTTCTCTTCACCTGATCTGAATGTTTCTGATCTGAATTTTTTAAGTTCTGATCTGATCTGAATCCTTCTGATCTGATCTGAATCTTTCTGATCTGATCTGAATGTTCCTGATCTGATCTGAATCCTTCTGACCTGATCTGAATCTTTCTGATCTGATCTGAGTTGAATATTTCTAAAATTATAATTATAATTATAATTACTATAATTATAAATGTAATTACACATATATAATTTATATATAATTATAATTATATCGTTAAAAAAATATAATTATAATTATAATTATAATCATAATTATAAAAATTATAATTATAATTACAAACATAATTATAATAGGTATCATTATTATCATACGTATTACACTAGTTACAAATATAGCTATAATTATAGTTGTAATTATATTTATAGTTATATTTATTTATATAATTATAATTTTAATTATAATTATAATATTTATTTCTATAATTCTAATTGTAATTACTCCGTATAATATGATAATAACGAAAACAAAACTAATAACAATAACAACAACAACCATAATAGTAGTAAGAATAATAATAATCATGATAATAATAAATATCATAATTATAATAAGGGGTTTTTACAAGAATATTACTAAAATAAAACTTATTTACATAAATATCACTATTCATTACTACAACGTAGTGCTGTGGTAACTAAAGTTCAAAACATGAACATGAATTATTATGATTTCATTACTATTCTAGTAATGAATCATATTTTTGTAAACCATCTTTATCTTAGTCATATTTATGTAACTATTTCTTATAATAATCATAGTAATCAAAGTAATCATATCAATATTATTATAATTATTATTATAATAAAAGGGATAAATCATGTTTGAACTTTTCTGATCTGATCTGAATGTTCCTGATCTGATCTGAATGGTCCTGATCTGATCTGAATGGTCCTGATCTGATCTGAATGTTTCTGATCTGATCTGAATCTTTCTGATCTGATCTGAATGATTCTGATCTGATCTGAATCTTTCTGATCTGATCTGATCTCATCTGAATTTTTCTGATCTGATCTGATCTGAATAAAATAAGAATAAGCAATAACTAATAAGATTAAGACGAACAGAACAGCTTCTAAGCCCTGTGTACACTTCATTAGTCGGGAATATTGCCATTAACGGGAATTGTATTCCCATTCATATTGTTATCATGTAATATAGCCCAGGATCCTCACGACATAGTGTTCTTAGTTCACTATCACGCATTAAGCGTGGCAACATGAAAACCTAATTCCCGATTAAATATCTCAGACTTAAAATAATGGATTCTTAAGTCATCCGAGATTTTATGTGATAGTGTAACTATATAAATGTATACTTATATACGAAGTTGATTTAGGATGTTTTCTTTTGGACTGAAATTTGCTGGTCTGGTCTGGTCTAGTTTGTTTAAGTCTGGTCTGGTCTGGTCTGAACTGGTCTGGTCTGATCTGGTAAACGTCTGGTCTCTGTGTATTTTATAACTACAGAAGTCTGGTCTGGTCTGGTCTGTTTAAGTCTGGTCTGGTCTAGTCTGTTTAAGTTTGGTCTGGTCTGGTCTGGGACTGAAAATAGTCCAAAAGAAAACATGTGTTTTCAATTGTACATTTAATTGGTTGATGAGTCAACAATGGGACTAGAGTATTTTGAGTTGCATAGAATAAAAACACTGAAGACTTGAAAATGGCAATATTACACGTATCGTGTAATATTTCCAAATTTACACTTATCATTGGAAGAGAACGTATTACACTTAATGGCAATTTTGGACACTAAATCAAACGGTATTTACGAATATTTACCTTCGTAGTTCGTACACAGGGAACCTGATTGTTATGCATTTCAGTTCCCATTAGTATATATGCAAGCAACTCATGTATGTAGTCACTAGTTTCTATACGCGCGTTGCGCGATAAGATAAATATCCAATGTAATATTTTCTGCACTACTTGCACAAAGTTTTTATTTGTAATGGATATACATTAGTCTAACAAAATAGTTATAAAAGATGGGGAGAAGGAGAATGGAATTGAAGTGAGTATTATTTGAAAAATGAATACATTCAAACTGCAGTAACATATCAATGTCATTTTCTTTTTTTGCTAACAGAAAATAAAAAATGATAAAGTCTTGATCACCATGTCATTTGAAACTAGAGAACTTCATCTGGAGTAACATATGAGAGTTAAATTACCTCCAAATGATGGTATACTTCACACCGCATTTTCGTGGCTTCTTTGGAATTGGAGGCTTGAACAAGGAGATTCACATAACTCCTAGAAAACTTTTGTAAAGATAAAAGTAATTATTATTGTCACTGAATTAGAAAACATATTAAGATAAGTACTTTCGACTAATTGTATATATGCTTTGAGATATTACTCAAGGCAGACACTGCTTATGTGTGTTGTAATTATGTTAGTCAACATGAGTAAAAAAATACAAACTTTTTATGATCTAAGAAACTCTGGAAGGTGATACATGATTCTCTCAATCTCTCTCATTGACATCCAATCAATATATGGGCAAAAATGATCTAATGCAGTTCTATCATGCTTTCTTCTACATATAGTTAAACATATAGCTAAAACAAGGTAAATAATTTGACTATAAGAAGTAAGTGACCAAAATATGCAATCAAAGAAGTCGGGAAATCCTTTAATAAATTATGACTACCTTTCATAATGAAGACGTACTAGTTTGCTTGACATAACACTGTAACAGCCGCACCAACACGTACCCTGCTTTGTACTATTGCAAGCTAAGGCACAACAGATGAATGAAGATGGAGAAATGAAAACTGATCGAAATGTAATGACTAAATTGAGAAGAAGGAAACTATTATATGCTCTATGAAAAACAAGAGGAAGAGAAGACGGTACATCTCCTGGCCGTTTCTGAAAATGAGATGAATAGAAGAAGATAGCCATTATGCATGTAGCACTTGAGATCATTAATTGAGAATAAAGTAATTGGGGAAAAAAAATGGACGGGGGCAGTAGACGGCAACGCAGACAAACTTGGAAGCAGATGAAGTGGAAATAAAATGTACACTAACGGAAGGTGGACGGAAAGATTATAGAGTCCAACTTAAATAGCTTAATGTACTACTTGATATTGCTTTTAGTTACATCAACACATTTTACATGCTCAAAGAATCCTTACCATCATTCATGTTTATAAGAGGTTAGAGATTAGAGATCTATGTTGATCTCGTGTCAAGTCAAGACATGACTAGTGTATGGAATCTACAATTAATAAGAGTTTACCGGTAATCTAACAAATACTTGGGTAAACATTTTAAAAAGTACGAATAGATATAATGAGTGTTACTCAATAATGTATTTATTCGACCCGGGCTTGACCGATATACCATATTATTGATATGTTATACAATAATATCAATACTAGTGTAGATCCCGGGGCATGCCCCGGTAGTTTTAGGGATTGTTTGCAATTGTTTCAACTTTAAAAAGTGATTTTTTAAATTAATTTTGGGAAAAGTGATTAATAATAAAAATAGTAGTGTTTGAAAAAAAGTGATTCTGAAAAAGTAAAAGTTGGTAGTGTTTGGTGAAATAAGTATTTTTTATGTAATAGAAAAAGTGGAAAGCAGTTTAAAGCACCATTTTACCTGCTTCCAGCTTTTAGCTTTTAAGTGATTAATTTAAGCAGAAGTTGTCATTTAAAAACACTCTTTTCAGCTTTTTTAAGCCAAAAGCTGAAAAACGCTATTTTTAAGCAACCGCAAACACTCCTTTTGAATATAATAAATCTATATTATGAACTAATCACATATATTTATAAATTCATATTTGTTAAATGATTATTGTCGGTCATCATATACTACATTAGTACTCCGTATATATTTAAACATTAGTCAATAGGGAGTATTATTTTTCAGATTTTATTACTTCCGTAAGAGACACTTTACATTTTGGTTGCCAATAGAATATGAATGTTCTTTTAAATTACCAATGACTTCTTATTTCTCACTTTATTCTTTATCTGTCATTTCGCCTTATACTTTTTGTGGATCTATATTGAACTTTTTTACCTTCTTACATGTTAAACTTGTAAAACGGGTGCAGTATACTCCATACTTGCTTTTAAACATGTATGAAATCCAATCATATCTTACAATAAGAGGGAAGGGGTATGTGTTTATGGAAAGTTGACACTTATTTTAATCATTCTTTGTAATATCACAAGTGTTTCTTATTGTGACAATTTAGTCAACATTTTAATTTTTCACCACAAAATTAATTTTCCTAGCTCCCTTGTATCTAGTAAGATATGTTTTGCTTTATGGTTGCCAAAAAATATGAATGATGTCCTCACTCCTCAATTAAATTTAACTAACATTTTAATTTTTCATTTTACCGTTTCATCTATTATTTCACCTATTAATTTTTGTAGACTTATATTACTTTGTGAATGTTAAAATTGTAGAACAATAAGTTCATTATTTATCTGCTCCTTGAGGGAGTATAAGCAGATATTGTACCATTTGGGTGAAAGTGCATAAGTACTTCTCAGTGTTCCAAATTGCTCCCGGAAGCAGTTTTTTAGAAGTTGGCGAAGACCAACTTCTAATTCTGATTCTACTTTTAAAAAGGAAGTCGAAACATAATCAATTACAAACATCCCATGAATCCCATTCAATGTAATACTAAGTATGTATGTGTTGTACAATTATTGACCAAGAATTCCCATGTATTAGAGTCCCATTATGTGTAACATTGATGTTGTACTTTACGATTAATCTCATTCACTTTTATTAGTCCCATTATTTAAATAATTTTGTGTTGTACAATTCCTGAGATTTATAAGGAGACTCTTGCGTAATTATGTGGTCTTCTAAATCTTAGAGTCCGTTTGGTAGCACGAAAATCGGTTGATTTGGCTGATTCTACTGAAATTTATGAAGTTCTGGCTGAAGTGACAGCATTGACTGATTCTGCTGATTTAAGAAAAAATATCTTTAAAATATATTTTATTAATAAAATATTGAAAAAATTATATGTAAAAATAGCTAAAATGGTCATGTACAGTAACTTTAGCCAATACAGCCAGAAATGTAACTTCAACCTTACTTTTTCTGTTTATTACACAATTCAGGCGCAAAAACTAAAATTAGTGTTTGGTGAAAAAGTTGGCTGATAAGGCTGATAAGCCGAAAAACAATGTTGTCAAACGGCCTCTTAATATAACTTTAGTTTTTCGGAGTGTGCTGTTTCTCAAAATTATTTCTCATATTAAGCGTATAGTATAAATTAATTAAATGTCTTAATAGCAGTGCTAATAGAATTTGTGCTAACTAATGAGAGAGTGACAAATCATTGATTTATAACTCAATTCTACTACATAAAAAATAGATAATTGTGTGACTTACTTATTAATGTTCTTAGGGTTACTCCTTCCGTCCTTAAAATTCTTCTCATTTACCTTTTTGGAACGTATCAAAAAAAGTATGCTTTTCTTTTTGGAAAGTTTTGTGTGACTATCTCGAAGATAAAAATTTTGCGGGGTGGAAGAAGTACCTTTTTTGATATTATCATTGCGTTAAAAGTGTAATAATTGAGGTTAAGTGGCTAACTAATAATTGTACGATAGTATATTGTATCGATTTAAATTGACAGACAATATTTATCCTTGGCTTTATTCGATCATTAGCAAAATTCATGTATATATGCATTGTGTTGATTCAAATATAAAAAATCATGTAATATATAAAAATGTTGACATCTTAAGACCCAGAAAGGCCAGAATCCCAGATCCGAAAAATCTGCTCCGCCTAAGTGTAAATTAATTAAATGTCTTCTTAATTCTAATTATTATAATTTTGTTAACCAATAAGAAAGTGACACATCATTAATTTATAACTCAGCTTTACTATATAAAACAATAGATACGATATTATTCGTATTTAGCAATATATCCTGTATTAAGTCATCATACTAATATACAGGGGCGGCCCTAGGGGGGTGCAAGTGGGGCAGTCGCCCTAGGCCCAAAAAATATGGGTAAAAAATAGGCCCAAGTTTAGTTCTTTGTAACAGATGTGAGTAGGCTGATTTTTCGGCCCTAGAGTAACAATTTTTCGAGTGGAATTTGTTGAAGTTCTTCTGAATGGATTTTTTAGCGAAACTTATGATCATGTTTTCTGTGAAATTTAGAGTATGTGAGAAAAAATCAATTTAAAGTTTAATTTAGAAGTCACCTACATAAATTATTGAAAACACTGCTTTTTATACATATTTTGGCGCATTGTGTTTCAATAATTTATTTAACTGACTTCACGATTGCATTTTAAACTGAAATTTTATGGACATAATCTACATGTGATGAAAAACATTCTCTTGAAATTTCATAAAGAAATTCACCTCCAAAGCATATTAGTAGATATGATTATTTGATTAGTTTATTAATTGATTCCATTCATGGTTGTTTAATTTCTTAATTGTTGATTGTTTTCTATTGAGTGTTGGTGTTATAACTTGTTGATTTTGTTAGACAAACATTTTCAATTATGATAAAATATATATACTTAATTAATTTCAAAGTGTAATAAAAAGGATTGAATCTGAATACCATAAATACAAAATAATAGAATATTAGAGAAAGAGGCGATAAGAAAAAAAACTCAATGGAAAAGTTTGTTTATGTAAAGAAGTCAAATTCTGAATGTCCTTCTCAAAATGAGAACACAATCAAATTCTAAATGTCTCAAAATTATAATTATTATGCATGTCATTTAAGATAGAAAAGAGTTATACAATTTTTTTGTAACATTAGGTCCATTTTAGTTTTTCGCCCCTAGGCCTTCGAACATACATGGCCGCCCCTGCTAATATATAAACATATATATAAGACTTATACACTTATAATAGTTCAACGACAATTCATGTGACTTGTATCCGGATTTATTTAGACTTGAATTTTATACGACATGAGTCAATCTTTTATCGAAAAATTGATATGAATTTTGGACAGTCAAATTAATACACTTCACGACTCAATTGTCGAAACGAATTTTTGATTTATCACCGTGTTATCAAAAATTTCGACTCAATCATAAAATTATGTTTTTTCAGATTAAGTAAATTGAAAGTCACTAAATCTCATATTCAAATTACTCAAAATGAAAAAATATTTGCACACTAATTCGAAATGAGATCATACAAGAAATAGGATGTAAAATTACCCCGAGTCGACTTGTAAATATGGTTATTTCAAACACTAATCATGTGTTTACTAATAGGATTGTAAACATTCTCAAATTGGCCTATACATCATTGTTTGTTTAATACTACCTCCGTCCCAATTTAGTTAGCCAATCTTCAATTCACTTTTCCGGTCAAAGGTGGTAAACTTTGACCAATTATTTTAACTAATATATTTATGAAAAAATTAATAATTTTATACTTTTATAATAGTATTTTCAATAAAGAACATTTTCATATAATTTTTATATTATTAATATTTTCTCTATATAGATATCTAATCAGTCAAAGTTAGGTACCATTGACTTGAAAAATCAAGTTTGGTTAAGTAAATTGGGAGGAAGGGAGTATTAGTAAGTTTACTAACATTATTCGGACAATTCATCATACTCGAAATGGTCAACCCTAAATACCGGATGGGTTCCCGACTCAAATTTAAGCGAAAATTTTAAAATGCACGTAACGTGCTCGATAACGAGCACGTAATCAAATCTGGCACTGGATGCGTTTATAATTAAGTGAGCTTTGAGGCCCAACTTTTTTATCTTCTACGATCGTTATCATTTTAATATAGTGTACGGAGTATTTGTTATTTAGTCACTTGTAAAATATACTACGTAGTACATACTAGAAGTGTCGACAAAAGAATGTTTTTGTAAGATTATACTTCGTATTTAATCAAGTTAATCTTTAATTTTAGACACAAATAGTTGAATAAAATATTTCCGAATTATATTTCCTCTATACCATAGATCTATACCATAGATTGTTTAAGAGAAAATTGCCTAGCTAAAATAAGAATAAAAATGGCCTTCTTTCAAAAATAGGATTATATGTTTGATTTTCTCTAAATTAAATAGGATTAATCATTTTATTTCTACCCTGATTTAGTTAACTAATCAATTTACTTAATTAATCCCCTGTTCCCTTGCATAATCAAGACAATCCGTTGGTGAAGGATCAATCTGTGATGGTGGAAGCCGACGGTGGCAACGAATTTCTGGAAGCTCAGAACGTTCTTACTTGGACTATATTTTTTTGGTGTGGTATGGCCTGATTTGTTCTGGTTTGTCTGGATTGGTCTTGTAATGTTTTGTCTCTGTATATTTTATAAATATCCAAGTCTGGTCTGGTCTGGTCTGGTCTGGTCTGATGTGGTCTGGAACTGAAAATAGTCCAAGTAAAAACATCCACATGCAAGAATTTTTTCCGACAACAAGTGGCCTATGAGGGTATTTTGGTCTAACCACAAATAAAAAGTTGTATTTAAGGTACTTTAAACTAGTAGGTCATATTTTTCGAAAGAGAACTATATTTTAGTCCTATTGTGGACTTCTCGCATTGTATAATTAAAAAAAGTACATAATTAAATGACAATGTCACGCCCCGGACCGCGTCCGTGCCACGTAGACAACCGCCGTACAACCCAATAAGAACAACATAGTTCATCCTTATCAAATCATACAAGGCGTTCGTTAAGTTCTATTGCCAAGCCGATTAGTAAACCCATACAATCAACATCAATATATATTAGTCAAACAAATGCGGAAAATAAGATATGTTTGATACTTAGCCACACGTGGCAAATACGGGCACGCAGGCCCCCAAATGTTTTAATGGAAAACATTGTTAAAAATATCCATGAGCAGTTGCATTGTTTCAAATGAGAATGGAAGCACGAACCACGTCTTCCTCCTTGATCAATCACCCTAGGCAAAGGTGCAGGTAGTAGGACTCTAGCCTCAACCTGAAAAATGTGAGGGCCCCCGAAGGGGTCAGTACTCCATAGAAGTACTAGTGACAAGCAGGCTATATGAGGAATAACTAATGTCTCAGACACGAGACCCAAAAATAGGATGATACATATATTTATAGGTGTAACCATTGTCACCCCCATTCCCAAGATAATACATAGTGTATATACTTGTAAAATACTTGACCCGTAGGTCATTTTCTCACAAAAGAGTCTTTTAGAGACAAGGTACTTACCCAACCTTTCCCCTTTCATTCCTGAATGCCTAGCTTAAGAGCTACATTCTACCTTCATAATATCCTACCGAGTTTCAGGAGTGTTAACCCTCCCGGGGATACTCAACCCCATCCGAGTTTTGGGATCATTTACCGTCCCGAGGATGCTCAACCTCAACCGAGTTTTAGGATCATTTACCGTCCCGAGGATGCTCAACCTCAACCGAGTTTTAGGATCATTTACCGTCCCGAGGATGCTCAACCTCAACCGAGTTTTAGGATCATTTACCGTCCCGAGGATGCTCAACCTCAACCGAGTTTTAGGATCATTTACCGTCCCGAGGATACTCAACCTCAACCTTATTTCTAACCAAACCCTAACCTGGATATGGCTAACCTTGCATTCACTTAACTATGGACAATACCTAGTCCTATAGTCATATAATAATCCTTAGTAACCAACGTGGACGGGTCCCACCTGATCGATTCACGTTAACCCACTCAAAAACTACCCGTTTTGAGTATAACCCAATACTCGATCGAGTACCCATCAATACTCGGTCGAGTACAGGAGACAGGAGCCCATAAGGCTAATTTTCAAGGCATACTCGATCGAGTATCTATCCATACTCGATCGGGTATAGGAGACAGCGGCCCTTGGGGCCAATTTTTCAGCAGACACCCGGTCGGGTATTGTAGTTGACTTGGCGGTCAACGCCTGTTTGACCGCCCAAACGGAGTCCGATTAACGTGAAATTTTACATGCATAATCTACTTGAAGTCCTTGATCCAAAAATACCATTTTTGACCCCTGGATCATTGTACATAATGAGTTATCACATTTTTAATCACCAAACATACAAAACATGCTTTTCAACTTTGTTTTATATATAATCATGGCATAAGCCAATACTTGATTAACTTTAATCATTCCGTAAAACATATACTTGATTACTTTAGGTAATCTCATGCCTCAATCAAAAGTTATAAAGCATATAGCCGTCTTCTCACCTTATTGAAGCCTATGAAGTTCTAGCCTTTCCGATTTAGCCCCGGTGAAACTCCGGTGAACTTCAACGAACTCCGGCGACAACTCCGGCGCCCCTTTCAACTCCGTGAAAGTTCTTGAAATACCTTATACAAGTTAATAACAAGGTTTTATCATCATAAAACCCATATCACCACAAATAACCTCTAAAAGGTTATTTCCCGACGAACCCGTCGACTTTGCTCTCAAAGTTCGTTTTGGGTATAAACCAACTCCCCAACTCCCATTCTACACTTTTACATGTGTAGAACTATCCTAGGAGCATGAAACATGATTAAAGAGAAGAAATGGGATTAATGAAGTGATTACCTTGTAAATCACAAGTTTTCCCACCTTAACTCCTCTTTTCTCTTCTCCTCTTTCCTCCTTTCTTCCTCCCCTTGCTTGGTGCGTGAATGGTGGATGAAAATGGAGTTTTTTGCAGAGATTCCTACTCTTTAGATGGAGGATGGGTCGAGCATATGGGTGTAGGGATGATGGAGATAGTCACTTTGACTTATTCATCAATTAACATGGGTGAGGGTCCCCTTGCCTTTCACTCTTTGTCTCCAAGTCCTCTCAACACCCCTCAGCAGTCCAAGGGTGCGGCTCCCCTTGCTATTTGCAAGACAAAGTCGTGGGGTGGCCCCCACTTAAATGGGTGGTCATCCCTTTGTGTCCCCAAGTGTACACTTGGTCCCGAAAGTTGTATTTTCCGGACTGTTTTAACTATATTTCATTTTATCGGGTAAAATGAAATATCTATCATTCTTCCAATCATTATTGGCTATAAGAATGAATTTAAATTCCCCAACTTTTAATTTGGTGGTCTCCATAATTTATTATGGCTTTTTATCCGATATTACTTTGGTACTGATAAATGGGCTTCATATGTCCAAATGGTTACTCATATAATTTCTATAGCCCAACAAGGATATCAACCATTACACACATATTATCTTGACCCAAATGAATATAATATGCGGTCCCGAAAATATCAGGTAGCCCCCCACTCCCGGTGTGGGCTCCACGTGAATTCTAATACTCACGTAGAAGAAATGATAAAAATTTTACAATCGCGTAAAGATGTGTTTATTCATTTCTCAGGGTTCAATACATAATTTGATAAAGTACAATTACTTGGGGGCGGTGTTACAAGTTCTACCCCCCTTATTTGGGATTTCGTCCCCGAAATCCACGTGTTTAGTCAAACAAAAATGGATACTGTTCCCTCATCAGGGTCTCCACTTCCCAAGTTTGCTCCTCAACACGATCACTCTTCCAAAGCACTTTTACCATCGGTACTTCTTTACTTCTTAGCTTCTTTACCTGCCGGTCCATGATCTTTACTGGTTGCACTGCATAGTGTAGGTCTTCTCGGATTTCTACCGGTGGTCTCTCAAGAATATGTGATGGGTCCCGTACATACTTCTTGAGCATGGAAACATGAAATACATTATGAATCTTTTCCAATTCTGGAGTTAACTGAAGCCGGTATGCTACGACCCCGATTCTTTCAATGATTTTGAATGGGCCTATGTAACGTGGGTTGAGCTTACCCCGACTGAGGAACCTGATGATCCCTTTCCAAGGTGACACCCTCAGAAATACCTCATCGCCAACCTCAAACTCTAATGTCCTTCGTCGTTTATCTGCATAGCTCTTCTGTCGATCTTGGGCAGCCCTGAGTCTATCTTGAATAACTCTCACCTTCTCCTTGGTGATTTCAACTAGCTCCGTACCCTCGAGCTTGGCCTCGCCAACCTCATCCCAACACAAAGGTGTCCGACATTTCCTCCCATACAATGCCTCGTATGGGGGCATGCCTATACTTGCCTGATAACTGTTGTTATAGGCGAATTCCACTAAAGCCAACTGGTTGTCCCAACTTCCTTGGAACTCTAAGGCACATGCCCTCAACATGTCCTCCAAAATCTGAATCACCCGTTCAGATTGCCCATCAGTTTGAGGATGGAATGCCGTGCTAAACCTCAACTTCGTTCCCATGGATTCCTGGAACTTGGGCCAAAACCGTGATGTGAACCGTGGGTCTCTATCCGACACTATGGTGACCGGAACTCCATGCAGCCTCACGATCTCATCAGTGCACAACTTGGTCAGTCGCTCAAGGGTATAAGTAGTGTTAATAGGTAGGAAATGAGCACTCTTGGTCAACCTATCAACCACCACCCATACCGCATCATAGTTCCTAACCGTCCGTGGCAAACCTACCACGAAGTCCATAGTAACATGCTCCCACATCCATTCTGGAATGGTAAGTGGCTGTAATAACCCCGCTGGGTGCTGGTGTTCTGCCTTAACCTGCTGACAGGTAAGGCATCGGCTCACATACTCTGCAATCTCTCTCTTCATCCCTGACCACCAGTAGCTTTCTTTCAAGTCCCTGTACATCTTTGTTCCACCTGGGTGCATGGCATATGCAGATGAGTGAGCCTCCTCAAGAATAGAGTTTCGGAGCTCCTCATCTGACGGCACACACACTCGCTCCTTGAATAGTAGGAGTCCATCTTCTCTCTCACGGAAACCCTCGACGGGTCCCACCAGCATCCGTTCCCGGATTTTCTGAATTTCCTCGTCATTGCCTTGACGCGTCCTGATTTCGTCTAATAAGGTGGGTCTCACCTCAAATCTGGCCAATAGAGCCCCATTCGTGGATACCTCCACGCGTGCCCTCAATGCTTGCAAGCATGAGAGTAAAACCCCCGATGAACTCTTCCTACTCAGAGCATCGGCTACCACGTTAGCCTTTCCTGGATGATACTCGATAATCAAGTTGTAATCCTTGATCAACTCCATCCATCTTCTCTGCCTCATGTTCAACTCTTTCTGAGTGAACACGTACTTCAAACTTTTGTGATCAGTATAAATGTGACACACCTCACCGTAGAGGTAATGCCTCCAAATCTTCAAGGCAAACACTACAGCTCCTAGCTCAAGGTCATGTGTGGGGTAATTCACTTCATGCTTCCTCAGTTGCCGAGAAGCATAAGCAATTACCTTGCCCGATTGCATCAGTACGCACCCAAGCCCCTGGATGCTAGCATCGCTATAAATGTCATACCCCAACCCCTGCACGGGTAGGGCAAGTACTGGGGCCTCAGTCAACCGTTTCTTTAGCTCAAGAAACCCCTTCTCACACTTTTCATCCCACACAAACTTAGCCCCCTTTTTAGTGAGCTTCGTGAGTGGAGATGCTATCACCGAGAACTTCTCCACGAATTTGCGGTAATACCCCGCTAAACCAAGGAAACTCCGTATTTCCTTCACATTCTTGGGCCTCTCCCAATTAGTGACTGCTTCAATCTTCGAGTTATCAACTGAAATGCCCGAGCCTGATACCACATGCCCGAGAAAACCGATCTCCCCGAGCCAAAATTCACATTTAGAGAATTTGGCAAAGAGTTGCGTCTCCCGCAGTGTTCCAAGCACGAGTCTTAGATGTTTCTCGTGTTCCTCTTCGTTCTTGGAGTATATCAAAATATCATCAATGAACACTATGACAAATTGGTCCAAGTATTGATGAAATACTCGGTTCATGAGGTCCATGAATGCCGCGGGGGCATTTGTAAGCCCAAACGACATTACTAGGAACTCATAGTGACCATACCTTGTACGGAATGCACTTTTGGGTATGTCACTCTCCTTGATCTTTAGTTGATGGTAGCCCGACCTCAAGTCGATCTTGGAGAACACGGTTGCCCCCCGTAATTGATCAAACAAGTCGTCAATCCTTGGCAAAGGATATTTGTTCTTTATTGTGACCTTGTTCAATTGACGGTAGTCGATACACATTCTCATTGTACCATCCTTCTTCTTTACAAAGAGTACGGGTGCTCCCCATGGTGAATGACTCGGTCTAATGAATCCATTATCTAGTAGCTCTTCCAATTGAACTTTCAACTCTTGAAGTTCAGCCGGTGCCATTCGATACGGAGGAATTGATATGGGTTTGGTGCCTGGTTCAACCTCAATCTCAAACTCGATCTCCCGATCTGGTGGGAGTCCCGGGAGTTCTTCAGGGAAAACTTCTGGATACTCTCTCACCACCCTCACCTCCGTGAGGCTCTTTCCTTTGCCCTCCTTGCCTATGACATAGGCTAAGTATGCTTGATAACCTTTCTTCATCAACCGCCTCGCCCTTAAGGCCGATATGATACAGGGATTGAATTTTCCTCTATCTCCCTCGAAGCATAGAGTATTTCCCTCTTCGTCTTCTAATTCTAACACCTTGGTGTAGCAATCTACCTTTGCATGGTGTTTCTCAAGCCAGTCCATGCCGAGTATGGCATCGAACTCAAGCATGTCTAACGGTACAAGGTCGCCCATTAGACGGTGCTCCTGTCACGCCCCGGACCTACCGGACACGTCAACAACCCGCCGTACAGTACGAATAGTCAACCGCAGTCCAACTCATCCATACTATACTAGGCGTCTTGAATACCATTCACACATAGTACATCCATAAACAAACATAATGTAAAATATTCATATAAAGCAGCGGAAACATTAATACACGTATTCAAGCCACACGTGGCAAACATGGGCATACAAGCCCCCAAATAGTATTCAAAATAATTTCCATGAGCATTATTGTAATTTTTTTAAAACAGAAACGGAAGAAGCACGAACCACGTCCTCCTCCTTTGATCTTCCCGAAGCAACGGGCGTGGTAGCAACCTTCAAGTCCTACCTGAAACTGTGAGGTGGCCTCCCCCGTGAAGGGGAGGTCAGTACTTGGAAGCATTTGACAAGTACAATGACAACTATACTAAGTATAATCAACGTTTCAATTTCCAAGACCCTCAAATAGGGTGATATTACAATATAGGTCATAACTCGTGGTTACCCTCTTTACAAATATACTTACTTTATATATAAAGTCAAGTAATCGGCCGAAGGCTCATGTTTACTTTGAAAACATTTAACCCTTCCCCCGTGACTTCAAGCCACACCCATCTATATCAGTTTACCATGCTAGAGGCTTCCTCTAGTCATGTTTTGTCGTGCTAGAGGCTGACTCTAGTCACTACATTCGGTGTTAGAGGCTTCCTCTAATCACCTTACATACTTTGTGCTGGAGGCTTCCTCCAGTCACATTACATTATGCTAGAGGCTTCCTCTAGTCATCTTACACTACGCTAGAGGCTTCCTCTAGTCGTCCTACACGAATGCTGGAGGCTTCCTCCAGTCATTCCTCATCGTGCTAGAGGCTTCCTCTAGTCACGATACTACTCACTAAGCAAATTCTATGCCTAGGTTTTCTCTATCTTGAGTAGCCTATGAGGCCTACTCCTAATGTAATTTAGCGGTTACCCATTCCTACCTTAAGACATCTCATAAGACTACTTAAGGTGCATCCTTCACAATCCAAGCCCTTAGGATTTGTTCTATCACTTTTTACACTAACATTCCCGACTAGAGAATTCAATACTAATCCATTAGTCTTTAAACAACCAAGATCTTTAATTCATTGTTATAAGGCTCATTCCTACGGATCTTCCACTCCGTGTAGGATTTAATCTCAATATAAAAATATCACTTTTATCCATTCATGATTTCTACACATGAAGTAAAAGTATATTTTATCACATAAATTCATGGTTTGCACAATCATTATACCATCATATTTGTAATGCATCATCATACACAATTTTCTCATAAACTTGTATGTTATGCATCTTCTATTCACAAACAATAATATTTCCATTTAGGCATTACTAATCATTAATAACCTATGAAAATCACATTTAATTACTTTAGGTAATCTTATGAAATTAACCCAAAGATTATAAACAATATAGTCGGTCATCCTCACCTCAAATGAGCTTTAAAACCTTCCTTCTCGATCCAATGACCAAAGCCTCGGCCAAGGAAGATTGAGAACTGGTTCCTTGCTTGAAAATGGGTGTTAAACAGCTTCCTCAAGTTGCTATTTCAACCCCTAATCGTTGATACGAAAACAGCCCCTAGAACGGGTGTTTTCCGGCTAACTCGATTCCTAGTTTTCCAATATTTGCTTTAGGTTAGTATCTAACCTTTACATCAACAAAATAACTTTTCAAGGACATATTATACACTTGGATTAGTGTACAATAGTCCCACCAATCGTTCATATCATTTGGAAAATGAATGGAAAGGATTTGGGGTTAACAACTCACTTTAGAAGAGTAAATCCGTTTCTGCGAGGTTGTGTTTTGCTCGGACGATTTGGAAGCCTTCCTCTACTCCGATTGATGCAAACCAGACCTTCACGGATTCCTCGTCTTGAGAGCTTTCTTTTGGTATCTCACACGCCTTAATTGGATTGGTAAACCTCGAGATATCAACCAAACAGTCTCAGCACTCTCACAGCTCGAATTCACAGACCACTGCTCGCTTCAGATCGATTTTTGGATGATTACTCACTCCTCTCGAACAGAGACCACTCCATTATGAAAATAGACTTCAAAGGCTATCCAAGGACACCTTATACACCTCATTTGGACGAGTACAACTCTCAAAATGAAGGGAGACAAAACAGCACACCTGTTTCAGCACACCTGTTTGTGCGAAAACAGTGGTGGTGGCCCCAAAATTTGATTCCAATTGTGTCATGGGCAGTGCTTCTCCATGTGGTGCGGCCAAGGTGAGTCTTCTCACATATTTTCCTTGTCTTGCAGGTACTAATATCATGTGGAGTGGTTCCCAATTGATCCCATTAAATTTGGGGTCCAAAATATCTACCAATACTTCCAAAAATGGGAAGATGGGTCCTATTGTTTTATCTTTGTCAAAAATGTCTTTTTGTACTCATCCTAATTTACTTAGAACAAGTCAACTTCCTAAATCACATTATTGATCTCCAATATGTGTAGGCTCGTCCCAATAATTTACTTGATGAATATTATAGAAGGAAAATCCTACTCCCATTATTTAGCTCAATAAGGCCCAAGGTGGGGTTATAGGCATTTGTATTCTTCCTTAATCATTCAATCACTTATTTGACATTTGTCATACGTATTATTGGGCTCTTTTATTTATTAATAAGTCCCGAATAAGTATTTGCGAAACCCGACACTAGTGTACGAGTTTGAACAGTACGATATTCAACCATGCACTACGTAGAACATTAATCGTTTTACAAATTGTTCGGGAATAAAAAATCCAATACATAAACTTTGAATATCTAAATCAAATCTCCAAGGACATTCGGGTGCGGTGTCACAGCTCCCCTATCTCCACATTACATGAAGGATAGTAGTGCTTCCTCTCTACATCATCTCCCAACGGTGTAGAGACCCACAAAGGTTGCGCCATTGCTACTAACGGCATGCCCAATCCCTTGGCAAACGCTTCGCTCATAAATGAACGTTGCGCCCCGGTGTCGATGAGAATTCTCACGTGTTTACCATTGATCTTCAGTGTCCCTACATATACAAGCCATGTAAGACACTCGATGACGTGCACTTTGTCGTGAGGTGCACTCAAAGTAATAATACAATACAACACAAATACGTAGTATAGTGAAGTAAGGTTCGTATCCACAGGGAAAGGAATTCTTTTCTTCTTACAAGAATAAATAAGTAACAATAAGGGGGGTTTATATTTGGTTGAAGAACTTTAAATTATATTTAAACACGAAGATGAACGAGTTATGTGATTTAATTAATGAGAAGAAGACTTGGCTTTGCTTTTATCCACTTAATGAAATGTTCGTCGATCCCGGTTATATCTTTAACTATCTTCCTCTCGAATACTCAATCGAGGAGTATATCCAATTCATCGAGGGTAGTTATTAATAACGAGACGCGTTCATTAATAAAATTTACTACCGAGTTAATATAGAACACGCGCCGTATATTTACTCGATAGTAGCAATAAAATCAAGATGAAAACGATTAAAATTGATAACCTCAACACAAGCGGTTTATTGGTTTAATCAATATAATTAATTCCCCTTGGCTTATTAACCATGAGACGCATGCATTAACAACCCAAGTTTACTACCATGAAAGGACCGAGTTAATAACAAGCGTATTAATCGACCGATTCTAGTATTAATTAATATATGAAACAAAACTAGTTGATCCTTTAAGTATTGCTCAAAATATTAATATGTAATAGAAATAGGAATTAATTAATATTCAAGGAAGAAGATTAAAGAAAATAACTCACAACTTACAATTCATTAAGCTTCAAAGTAGCAAAACCAAGATGGAAGAGTTTAGCTCCTCATTTGGAGACTAAACATGATGAAAAATATAAAGAAAGAACTTGTCTAAATTGAGCTAAGAAGTATATGTGAATTGGTGATCTTCTTGTGGAGGAAATGGGGTGTATTTATACGCTTTTTAGGCCTGCAGGGTCGTGTACCCGATCGAGTTTTTAGCTCAACCGATCGGGTAAGGGTTAGTTTCCTCGAAACTGAAAATCTGGGGTCATACCCGATCGGGTATGTCGGTTACCCGATCGGGTATGGATACGCGATCGAGTTAAAAATCTTCCTGCATGTTGCCTTGTTCCCGGGTTGATTTGATTTGACTTTTTAGCAACTTACCCGATCGAGTATAGGGTATACTCGACCGGGTACAACACCAAAAATCAGGATCTCCATTTTGTTTTGGAATTTTTGCACCTTCCTTCCACTTGTGATGTTTACCAATGGTCCCTGGAGTGGTCTTGGACCTGTTTGAGCTCAGAACAAATCTAATCTAAACAATTTACAAACATTTTACAAACTAAACTATTACACCAAAAGTGTGTAATTTCTAGAGTAATAACCACTCAAAACTAATCAAAAGCACAAATATAAACATGGAAATAACATGAATGTCAACTCCCCCACACTTAGTTTCTTTACTCGACCTCGAGTAAAACCAAATGTTACACAATGTTCAATCAAAGATCATGAGTTTGAAGAATAGCAAGAAAGAGCACAAGACCACCAAGGTTGTAAATTAGTTCATAAAATAACAATTCTCTTGGGTTTGTTAGTCCTCTATGCCCTTTATTTCTTCTTCTTTTCCTCTTTTCTTCTCTTCCTCTTCTCTTTCTCTTCTCCTCCTCTTCTCCGAGCGGTGGTGTCCTGCAAAACACAAATTTCTCTCTTATCTCTCATTTTGCCTAGGAGCCTTTTTCAGGTTTTCATCCTAGCATCTCTTTTTCTTTTCCTTCTCTTTTCACTCACTCATTTTTTTTGTAAGCCCTTGTTGCTTAGATTGCCCTTTTGGGTTTTCAACCTAACTAGCATTTTATTTTATTTTTTTTTTTTTTTTTTGTGTGTGCAACTAATACAAGAAAATTAATGCTTAGTACAAGGTAAAAACAAAGGAGTGTACATACCAAAAGATGATCTTCTCCCCCACACTTGAAGTATGGCACTATCCCTAGTGCCCGCCTTCTCCTCCGTAGTAGCCTCCTCCAAAGCCGCTCCCGTGCATGTCATCACCGCCCCCTTCTCCCATATTGATGTCTCCTCCATCATAGCCGCCGCCGCCGGAACTAGAGCCACCGAAATTCCCCCAATCGGAGGGGTTATACCATGAGGGTGCCGGTGGAGGTGAGGCCATCGATGCAAACCCACCAAGTTGGGACATGTACGAATATGTCGGTCCATACATCCTCCGGTAGTCTTCTTCATACCTTTGCATGTCGGCCGCCCTTTGTTCCTCCATCCTTTGAAAAGCCAACCGTTGCTCCTCCCGGTAAGCATCAAATTGCCGTTCTCTTGCTTGTTGCTCGTTCCGGTAATGGCCTATTTCTCCTTAAAGTTGGGTGAATTGCTCTCCCATTTTGGTGTAATCAAGGCTCATTGTTTGGAACCCGGCTAGGAGGGATTGTTGACCCTCCAGGAGTTGTTGGAAAAAGTCTTGTGGTGGCGGATTTTGGGGAGGGTCGGGGATGTCATGTTGGAAATAGTCATGTCCCTCTTGATGCTCGGGTTGCTCCGGTTGGGGATTGGGTTGTTCGGCTTGGTCGGCTTGGGCTTGGAGATGGGGTGGAATGTTGTTGGGGAGGAGGTAATGTGGGATGTGGGCGGGCTCCATCTTATACCTAAGTCTAGGTAACTCATCGCAAGGGAGGGGGAAGTATTTGACCGGTTCGGGGTACTTCATATGCCATCTATATTTTTGGTTTCCGTTGTGGTCTTTGTTACCCAAAGAGATCAATTGTGCATTGGACAACCATCCAAGATGCATCAATGAATCTCTAGAGATTGTGGCATTATCCACATAGCCAAACTTGGAAGCCAAATGCATGATAACACCCCCTACAACAATGTTCCCCCCTTTGGTGATAGCCTTTTGTAGATGATCCCAAATCAAGTTGCAAATGTTGAACTCAACGGGATTGCGGAAAAGAGCAAGAGTGAGAATGGCTACATCCCCTATCCGAGTGTGATGGTTGTTGGGGCGGGCCGAGCAAAGAGTTGCACAAAAATTTGAGGAAAATCCGGAGAAGGGGATGTTGCACGTGACTTATGTAAAGTTGGGACGTGCTAAAATTCCGTTCTCCGGTCATTTTGCCCCAAAGATTATATGCATCCATAGTGTTATCCGGAATTTCCCTTTCATGTGGGAATCGGAGCCCAAAGTGTTCGGCAAAATCACGTCTCGTTATAGTGTATTCGGTGTTCATCAACCGAAACGAGAGTGTATCATCATAGAAATGGTCATCATCTAACACAAACTTGGCCGAACTCAAAAATTCATAGATGACCCTTTCATTACAATTATATTGCACATTAAAAAGCAAGCCCATATGCAATTCATCAAACAATTCTCTCATGCCATCCAACAAACCTAGTGAATTAAGGGCTTCATGGCATAAAAAGCGAGAAGGAATGACTTGCCTTTTTAGAATGGCCACAAATCGCTTCCGATGATCCCCCGGGCCAAATTGCACATCCTCATAGCCTCGGATAGGTCCTCTTGAGCTAGAGCTCTCCGGTTGGTTCCTCTTTGGTGCCATTTTTGAGAAAATAGGGAGCTTGAGTTCGGACTTGGGGTATAGGGGGTAGGGTTTTCGGATTTTGGAAATGGAGAGGGAGAGAGGGATTAATGGGTATGAGGTTGTAGAGGAGAGTGTAGGGATCGTTTTGGTGGTGGTTTGGATGGATTTGGTTGAGATATGAGAGAGTAATCGAAGCTTGAAGGCGTGAAAATGGAAGATTTGGGAGAAGGGGTTCGAATTTTGGGATTTTGGGGAAGAAGAATGGTTGGATTTGGCCTTTGATTCGTGTTTAAAACTCGTATACCCGATCGGGTACCCCGATTACTCGATCGGGTATACCTCGGTTTGTTCTTGTTTCGGGATCGGGCTCGATCGAGTATACCCCGTACTCGATCGAGTTTTGTCCGCCGTAGGATTTTCTTGAAATATACTCGATCGAGTATATTAATATACTCGATCGGGTATACCCCTTTTTTAAAAAATTTGGTTCCAGGTTTGTGTATTCGGTCGAGTATGGGGTATACTCGATCGAATTTTGGCCGCCGTAGGATTTTCTTGAAATATACTCGATCGAGTATATTAATTTACTCGATCGGGTATTTGGCGGATTTTTTAAATTGGCTCCAGGGGTCGATTACCCGATCGAGTATGAGGTATACCCGATCGGGTATTCGTGCATTTTTGTGCTTTTGACCGATCGAGTATGGGGTACTCGATCCCCTTTTTTTTTCTTTTTTTACCCTATACTCGACCGCGTATGACTGTTACTCGATCGGGTATAGTAGCCTGAAATTTTGTTTGGCCCATTTTAATCCTCTTTTCGGCATGGATCCGACCGGGTAACTGATGATGACCGATCGGGGGTTTCCCCAGGCCTTAAAAATATTATTTTCCCCTTATTTTCTTTTTGAGAATTTCCTCCCATTCTCCCAAAAGTTGACATTCGAAAACAAACACAAAAATGCGTACCTTTGCTTGGGTTGCCTCCCAAGAAGCGCCTTAGTTAACGTCGTGGCACGACGCCATAGCTTTATTCATCCTTCATGGATCGAAGAGATCCATGCATTCAACGCTTTCTTTTTGGAAGCCCTCAAGGAATGGTTTGAGTTGATGTCCGTTAACCTTGAAGATTTTATCGGTGTCAAGGCTTTTGATCTCAACCGCTCCGTGTGAGTAGACTTTGACCACCTCAAATGGTCCTTCCCATCGTGATCTCAGTTTACCGGGGAAAAGACGAAGGCGTGATCGGAATAGAAGGACTTTATCTCCAATTTGGAAGTCTTTTCTTATAATCATTTTATCATGCCATACCTTCGTCTTTTCCTTGTAGATAGCGGCATTCTCATATGATTCAAGTCGAAGTTCCTCTAGCTCTTGGAGTTGTAGTTTTCTTTTGAAAAACCGCGGAGACACGTTCACTAACTTGAACTTTCTGTTTCCCATTGAGTCTATGCTTCCTTTTTATTGTGCATAACTCCTTGAAAAATTTTGCAAATCTAGGAACACCTTTTATTAAGTTGAGAAGAGGAATATTTACCTCACATTTGGAGAATGTCTCATAGATGTCCTTGTCTTTCTCCACCCTTTTCGTTTCCCTTAGAGCTTCGGGAAATGGTGCTTCCACTTCATGGATAACCGGGGGTGGAGTTGAAATGTGAGCTTCCTCCTCCTCCGGTTGAGCTTTCTCCACAAGCTCTTCTTCCTCTTCCTCGCCAATGTGGCTTTTGGCTTTCTCTTTGGCAATCACCAATTCTTTGCCACTCCTTAATGTCACCGCATGGGCTTGTTGCCTCGGATTGGGCTCCGTTTGAGATGGAAGCTTTGTTGAATCCTTGGCTTCAAGCCTACTCACCGCACTTGAGATTTGGCTCATTTGATTCTCAAGGTTTTGGATGCTTGATTTTGTCTCATGTTGGAATTGAACCATGTTTTGTTGCATGGTTGAGACATTTGAGGTGAGTGCTCGGATCATGTCTTCGGTGGACATAATTGAGCCTTGCCCTTGGGGTTTAGAGTATGGTTGCTTTTGAGGAAATTGGTTTTGTGGAGGGTTATTTTGTGGTGGGTTTCCTTGCGGATTCCCATATCTCAAATTGGGGTGATCTCTAAACCCGGGATGATAAGTGTTGCCGTAAGAATCATACCTCTTTTGGTTTGGGAACCCCAAAGCGTTGACTTGCTCGGGGTTTTCTTCTTGAAGGCTCGGGCATGCATCGGTGGGATGGCCTTGTTGTGTGCAGATGCCGCAGACCTTGACTTCTTGGGTTTTGGAATTTAAAAGAAAATCCTTTACCAAAGAAGTCAAGCCGGAAACTTGACTTTCTAGAGATGATGTTGATTCGGCCGCCATGACTCTTTTTGTTGATGACCGCCCGTTGTGATATCTACAATTCTCGGCCAACTCCGAGATAAGATTCATAGCTTGAGAAGGAGTCTTGTTAACGATTCCTCCTCCACATGCGGCATTAATCATTCGTCTATCATCATTGCAAAGACCATCATAAAAGTATAGGATGAGGTCTTGCTCCGAATAGCCATGATACGGACAGCTTGCACAAAGTTTCTTGAATCGTTCCCAATATTCATAGAACGATTCATCGTCATTTTGCTCCACATTGCTGATTTGCTTTTTTAGAGATGAGGAGACAGAGGCGGGATAGTACCTTTCAAGGAAAGCCTTTTTCATTGCCGCCCATGTGTCTATACTTCCCGAAGGAAGATAGAACAGCCAATCCTTTGCGGTGTCCTTGAGTGAGAATGGGAAAGCCCGCAATTTGATTTGCTCCTCGGTGACTCCATTAGGGCACATGCTTGTGCACACAACATGGAATTCCGAGAGGTGTTTATTCGGATCCTCTCCTCTTAAGCCATGGAAGGATGGCAAAAGATGAATGAGCCCAGATTTTAGCTCAAACGTATTACCCTCGTTGAGTGTAGGGAAGGTAATACATAACGGTTGTTGATTCAAGTTCGGAGCTGTGAGCTCCCTCAAGGTTCTTGTTTCTTGAGCCATAGTGATTGGCTCTTCAGATTCGCTAGAACTGGAGCTAGCGTTTGAGGTTTCCTCCGAGGGTATGTGCGGAATTAAATTTCTCAACCTCTCGAAGGCTTGTTCTATTTCGGGGTTTGCTTGATAAGTGATTTCGTTTATAGAACGATATCGGACCATAAACTTCACAAAGCTCAGAAATAGAAAAGTAAGAACTCTTTATATTTTTGGTTAATTATTTTTTTTTTTGAATTTTTTTTTTTGAATAAAATAAAAAGAAAAATAGTTGCCTTTCCCCGGCAACGGCGCCAAATTTGACGTGCACTTTGTCGTGAGGTGCACTCAAAGTAATAATACAATACAACACAAATACGTAGTATAGTGAAGTAAGGTTCGTATCCACAGGGAAAGGAATTCTTTTCTTTACCCTTCATTGACCAAATGCTTGAGAGACTTGCGGGACATAAGTTCTATTGCTTCCTTGATGGCTACTCCGGGTATTTTCAAGTACCCATAGCCCCTGAAGATCAAGAGAAGACAACATTCACTTGTCCATTTGGCACTTTTGCCTATCGACGTATGCCATTCGGACTTTGCAACGCACCCGCCACTTTCCAAAGATGCATGATGAGCATATTCTCCGAGTATGTTGAGCTATTTATGGAAGTTTTTATGGATGACTTCACAATCCATGGAGACTCATTTGATTCATGCTTATTTCATCTCTCTCTTGTACTCAAAAGTTGTTTAGAATCAAACCTTGTTTTGAATTCTGAAAAATGCCACTTCATGGTGGAAGAAGGAATTGTTCTAGGCCATGTGATCTCATCCAAAGGGATAGAGGTTGACAAGGCCAAAGTTGAAGTCATCCAATCACTCCCTTATCCTACCACCGTTAGGGAGATACGGTCATTCCTTGGACATGCAGGGTTCTACCGAAGATTCATCAAAGATTTCTCAAAGATTGCATCTCCTTTATGCACTCTTTTGCAAAAGGAGGTGGAATTCATTTTCTCCGAGGAATGCAAGAAGGCCTTTAATACGTTAAAGGAAAAGCTAGTAACCGCACCCATCATCCAAGCCCCCGATTGGTCTCTTCCATTTGAGATCATGTGTGATGCTAGCGACTATGCGGTCGGAGCCGTTTTGGGACAAAGGTGGGAAGGGCATCTCATGTGATCTACTATGCATCCACCACTCTCAATGATGCTCAACGCAACTACGCCACCACCGAAAAAGAAATGTTGGCCGTCGTCTACGCACTTGAAAAATTCAGGTCATACTTACTTGGAACCAAAGTGATCATTTACACCGATCATGCGGCTCTTAGATTCTTGATGACAAAGAAGGAGGCCAAACCAAGGTTGATTCGGTGGATACTACTCTTAAGCGAGTTTGATGTTGAGATCAAGGACAAAAAAGGCATGGAAAACTTGGTGGCCGACCACTTGAGCCGTTTAGTCCTTGATGAAGGAAATGATCATATCAAAGAGGATATCCGAGGGGAATTTCCCGATGAGACTCTTTTTTCTCTTAAGGAAATTCGCCCTTGGTACGCTCACATTGTTAATTTCCTTGTTCTAAACAGGTTTCCACCAAGCTTCTCAAAAGCTCAAAGAGAGAAGCTCCAACACGATGCAAAACAGTACGTATGGGATGAACCATACTTGTGGAAACATTGCAAAGATCAAGTCATTAGAAGATGCATCCCCGAGACAGAGATAGCATCCATTCTTGCCTTTTGTCACTCACACGCATGTGGTGGCCACTTTGGAGGAAAGCGAACGGCCATGAAGGTACTTGAATGCGGTTTCTGGTGGCCAAGTTTATTCCGAGATGCCCATGTCTTTTGTCAATCTTGTGACAATTGCCAACGCATGGGAAACATCTCTCGAAAACATGAGATGCCACAAGTTCCTATGCTCTATGTGGAGATATTTGATGTTTGGGGAATAGATTTCATGGGACCCTTTCCTAATTCCCACGGAAATCTATACATTCTCTTGGCGGTGGACTACGTTTCAAAATGGGTGGAAGCAAAAGCCACGAAGACCGATGATGCCAAAGTAGTTGCGGACTTTCTCAAAACCCGCATCTTCTCAAGGTTTGGAGTCCCACGCATTTTGATAAGCGATAGGGGCACGCACTTCTACAACAAAACTGTGAGCGCCTTGTTAAAGAAATATGGCGTCACTCACAAGCTCTCCACCGCCTATCATCCACAAACAAACGGACAAGCCGAGGTCTCAAACAGGGAGTTGAAGTCTATACTCCAAAAGACGGTGAATCCTAACCGAAAAGATTGGAGTCTTCGCATGGATGATGCCTTGTGGGCATATAGAACCGCTTTCAAAACACCAATTGGAATGTCCCCCTATAGACTTGTGTTCGGGAAGGCTTGTCACCTCCCCGGCAACGGCGCCAAATTTGACGTGCACTTTGTCGTGAGGTGCACTCAAAGTAATAATACAATACAACACAAATACGTAGTATAGTGAAGTAAGGTTCGTATCCACAGGGAAAGGAATTCTTTTCTTCTTACAAGAATAAATAAGTAACAATAAGGGGAGTTTATATTTGGTTGAAGAACTTTAAATTATATTTAAACACGAAGATGAACGAGTTATGTGATTTAATTAATGAGAAGAAGACTTGGCTTTGCTTTTATCCACTTAATGAAATGTTCGTCGATCCCGGTTATATCTTTAACTATCTTCCTCTCGAATACTCAATCGAGGAGTATATCCAATTCATCGAGGGTAGTTATTAATAACGAGACGCGTTCATTAATAAAATTTACTACCGAGTTAATATAGAACACGCGCCGTATATTTACTCGATAGTAGCAATAAAATCAAGATGAAAACGATTAAGATTGATAACCTCAACACAAGCGGTTTATTGGTTTAATCAATATAATTAATTCCCCTTGGCTTATTAACCATGAGACGCATGCATTAACAACCCAAGTTTACTACCATGAAAGGACCGAGTTAATAACAAGCGTATTAATCGACCGATTCTAGTATTAATTAATATATGAAACAAAACTAGTTGATCCTTTAAGTATTGCTCAAAATATTAATATGTAATAGGAATAGGAATTAATTAATATTCAAGGAAGAAGATTAAAGAAAATAACTCACAACTTACAATTCATTAAGCTTCAAAGTAGCAAAACCAAGATGGAAGAGTTTAGCTCCTCATTTGGAGACTAAACATGATGAAAAATATAAAGAAAGAACTTGTCTAAATTGAGCTAAGAAGTATATGTGAATTGGTGATCTTCTTGTGGAGGAAATGGGGTGTATTTATACGCTTTTTAGGCCTGCAGGGTCGTGTACCCGATCGAGTTTTTAGCTCAACCGATCGGGTAAGGGTTAGTTTCCTCGAAACTGAAAATCTGGGGTCATACCCGATCGGGTATGTCGGTTACCCGATCGGGTATGGATACGCGATCGAGTTAAAAATCTTCCTGCATGTTGCCTTGTTCCCGGGTTGATTTGATTTGACTTTTTAGCAACTTACCCGATCGAGTATAGGGTATACTCGACCGGGTACAACACCAAAAATCAGGATCTCCATTTTGTTTTGGAATTTTTGCACCTTCCTTCCACTTGTGATGTTTACCAATGGTCCCTGGAGTGGTCTTGGACCTGTTTGAGCTCAGAACAAATCTAATCTAAACAATTTACAAACATTTTACAAACTAAACTATTACACCAAAAGTGTGTAATTTCTAGAGTAATAACCACTCAAAACTAATCAAAAGCACAAATATAAACATGGAAATAACATGAATGTCACTCGACATAACGTCCCGACTGAAAAGGACTTAGCGAAACAATTCCCGGCTTAGGACTATACTATACTCGGTCGGGTAGGACCCTATACCCGGTCGGGTATAGCTTGAGTCCTTAAGGAAAAACTCCCTGTTATCCTTGCCCGGTCGAGTACACACCCTGAACCCGAACAAACTATCTATACCCGGTCGGGTATATGCCCATACCCGGTCGGGTATCACTCAAAGTGTTAAATAAAAACTTTCTGCCTACGCCGTTCGATCGAGTACACGCCTCAAAAACAAAAATTTACTAATACTCGATCGATTATATAACCATACCCGGTCGAGTATGGCTGGATTTGCCAAAATCGGAGGGTTCTGCTAAACTTGCTCGAACGAGTACCCACCTCAAAACCGAGCAATTTGCTCATACCCGGTCGGGTATATATGGATACCCGATCGGGTATCACATGTTTCCTGCAGATTTTAACTTTAAAACAGATGAAAAACTGCATGTGGAATCAAGGGGTTACCTGCAATGGAGTCCGGGTTGGCCCGAGCATCGGCCTCGGTCATTGCATATACCCGTGCTTGGGTCTTCCCTTGGTTAACGGACGCGGTGTTACTAGCCGTGGGTCCGCCCCTTCCCGTGCCGCCCTAAGATGGTCCCGCACGACCCCTACCAGACGTAGGTGCCTCGACAGCTCCCGATGGCCCACCTCCACTCAACATTGGGCAAGAGAATTTGAGGTGGCTTGTGCTACCACACTTGTAGCACCGGGGTGGTTCATTGCACTTCCCGGAGTGATTCCTGTTACAGTTTGGACACCTTGGTGGCCTCGCGCTCCCCGAGCTATGCCCTTGCCCTCCTGGGCCCTTGCTCTTCTTTGCCGGTGGCTCCGGCTCCCTGAATGATCTTCCATTCCCGGCGTGATGTTTCCGAGAATGGTCTTGGGGTCCAGAATTTCCCCATCTTCTCTTCTTCGCATCTTCGGCTTCTCTCTTCTTCCTTTCATTCCACTTGGCTTCCCCAAGTAGCCCCTGATCCACAATCTCACTAAAGGTCATGTGATGATTGTAGGTGGCCCGATCACGGATATCCAACTGTAGGGTATCCCAGAAGTGATTAGCCATGCGGTTCTCATCCATGGCGTACTCAGGTATGTATCGTGCCAAGTCCCGGAACCTCTGTTCCAATTGCCTTACCGAGCACCCATCCTCCTGTGTCAAAGTCATGTACTCCTTTCTCTTCTGGTTCTTCTCAAACTCCGAATAATATTGATTATAAAATTCTACTTCGAATTTCTCCCAAGTAGTCTCACCGTGGAACTTCCCTTCCACGCCTTCCCACCACACAGCAGCTACTCCCTCCAGTAGCCTGGTAGCAACCGTCAGCTTTACGTCAAGCCCGATCTGCATATCCCTAGCAGCCTCATTCAATTTCTTGATCCAGTCGGCAGCCACCGATATATCACCCTTGCCATCAAATGACTTACACCCCAAGGCCCTAGCCTCCTTGAGGTATTTGGAGATTCTTACACAAAAACCTCCTCCATGCATTCCCTGTGACGCCACAGGTGTAGCCACTGATGCTCCCCGGCTTCCGTGACCTGAAGCCCCCTGAGAGGCACGCCTAGCTTGGCGCCTAAGATCTCTCCTCAACTTCTCCTTTTGATACCACTCAAACAGTTCACCCATCTGGGCGAATTTGGCATCACTCTCATCGTTGTCATCATCAGTATACGTATCACCCCCATCATATGGGGTCTCCTCATGTTCCGTCTCGGGAACATAGGTAGAGTCATAATCCTCGGTGTGAGTTCCATGCACCGAGCTAACATGGCCATCGCTCACGGTTTGAGCCCGACGGCCTCCCCGGCCTCCACGGCCTCTCCTACCGCCTCTCGCGCCCCGAGATGCAACCTGGCTAGCCCCTTCGGACGTCACCGGAGTTTGCCCTCTCGGGTTGTTCCTCGTAGCCATGCCTCTACCCTCCATTTCTGAAAGAAATTTGGAATGAGCCGTTAGACTCGTATCAATGTCAATTGACGGAATAGTACAAAAGACACCACTTGGTCCAACATTATGGCCAACAAACTGTTAAGGGTACCGTCTTAACAATAAGAGGTCAATAACTTGGTTTCCAACGGTTTCTTAAGTACAAAAACTTTTGCTCATGGTTTTGCTCAAAACATTTTTGATGATACTATATTGAGAGGTTAATTATATAGTTTAGAAATCGATGGCTCTGATACCACTTAATTGTCACGCCCCGGACCGCGTCCGTGCCACGTAGACAACCGCCGTACAACCCAATAAGAACAACATAGTTCATCCTTATCAAATCATACAAGGCGTTCGTTAAGTTCTATTGCCAAGCCGATTAGTAAACCCATACAATCAACATCAATATATATTAGTCAAACAAATGCGGAAAATAAGATATGTTTGATACTTAGCCACACGTGGCAAATACGGGCACGCAGGCCCCCAAATGTTTTAATGGAAAACATTGTTAAAAATATCCATGAGCAGTTGCATTGTTTCAAATGAGAATGGAAGCACGAACCACGTCTTCCTCCTTGATCAATCACCCTAGGCAAAGGTGCAGGTAGTAGGACTCTAGCCTCAACCTGAAAAATGTGAGGGCCCCCGAAGGGGTCAGTACTCCATAGAAGTACTAGTGACAAGCAGGCTATATGAGGAATAACTAATGTCTCAGACACGAGACCCAAAAATAGGATGATACATATATTTATAGGTGTAACCATTGTCACCCCATTCCCAAGATAATACATAGTGTATATACTTGTAAAATACTTGACCCGTAGGTCATTTTCTCACAAAAGAGTCTTTTAGAGACAAGGTACTTACCCAACCTTTCCCCTTTCATTCCTGAATGCCTAGCTTAAGAGCTACATTCTACCTTCATAATATCCTACCGAGTTTCAGGAGTGTTAACCCTCCCGGGGATACTCAACCCCATCCGAGTTTTGGGATCATTTACCGTCCCGAGGATGCTCAACCTCAACCGAGTTTTAGGATCATTTACCGTCCCGAGGATGCTCAACCTCAACCGAGTTTTAGGATCATTTACCGTCCCGAGGATGCTCAACCTCAACCGAGTTTTAGGATCATTTATCGTCCCGAGGATACTCAACCTCAACCTTATTTCTAACCAAACCCTAACCTGGATATGGCTAACCTTGCATTCACTTAACTATGGACAATACCTAGTCCTATAGTCATATAATAATCCTTAGTAACCAACGTGGACGGGTCCCACCTGATCGATTCACGTTAACCCACTCAAAAACTACCCGTTTTGAGTATAACCCAATACTCGATCGAGTACCCATCAATACTCGGTCGAGTACAGGAGACAGGAGCCCATAAGGCTATTTTTCAAGGCATACTCGATCGAGTATCTATCCATACTCGATCGGGTATAGGAGACAGCGGCCCTTGGGGCCAATTTTTCAGCAGACACCCGGTCGGGTATTGTAGTTGACTTGGCGGTCAACGCCTGTTTGACCGCCCAAACGGAGTCCGATTAACGTCAAATTTTACATGCATAATCTACTTGAAGTCCTTGATCCAAAAATACCATTTTTGACCCCTGGATCATTGTACATAATGAGTTATCACATTTTTAATCACCAAACATACAAAACATGCTTTTCAACTTTGTTTTATATATAATCATGGCATAAGCCAATACTTGATTAACTTTAATCATTCCGTAAAACATATACTTGATTACTTTAGGTAATCTCATGCCTCAATCAAAAGTTATAAAGCATATAGCCGTCTTCTCACCTTATTGAAGCCTATGAAGTTCTAGCCTTTCCGATTTAGCCCCGGTGAAACTCCGGTGAACTTCAACGAACTCCGGCGACAACTCCGGCGCCCCTTTCAACTCCGTGAAAGTTCTTGAAATACCTTATACAAGTTAATAACAAGGTTTTATCATCATAAAACCCATATCACCACAAATAACCTCTAAAAGGTTATTTCCCGACGAACCCGTCGACTTTGCTCTCAAAGTTCGTTTTGGGTATAAACCAACTATCCTAGGAGCATGAAACATGATTAAAGAGAAGAAATGGGATTAATGAAGTGATTACCTTGTAAATCACAAGTTTTCCCACCTTAACTCCTCTTTTCTCTTCTCCTCTTTCCTCCTTTCTTCCTCCCCTTGCTTGGTGCGTGAATGGTGGATGAAAATGGAGTTTTTTGCAGAGATTCCTACTCTTTAGATGGAGGATGGGTCGAGCATATGGGTGTAGGGATGATGGAGATAGTCACTTTGGCTTATTCATCAATTAACATGGGTGAGGGTCCCCTTGCCTTTCACTCTTTGTCTCCAAGTCCTCTCAACACCCCTCAGCAGTCCAAGGGTGCGGCTCCCCTTGCTATTTGCAAGACAAATTCATGGGGTGGCCCCCACTTAAATGGGTGGTCATCCCTTTGTGTCCCCAAGTGTACACTTGGTCCCGAAAGTTGTATTTTCCGGACTGTTTTAACTATATTTCATTTTATCGGGTAAAATGAAATATCTATCATTCTTCCAATCATTATTGGCTATAAGAATGAATTTAAATTCCCCAACTTTTAATTTGGTGGTCTCCATAATTTATTATGGCTTTTTATCCGATATTACTTTGGTACTGATAAATGGGCTTCATATGTCCAAATGGTTACTCATATAATTTCTATAGCCCAACAAGGATATCAACCATTACACACATATTATCTTGACCCAAATGAATATAATATGCGGTCCCGAAAATATCGGGTAGCCCCCCACTCCCGGTGTGGGCTCCACGTGAATTCTAATACTCACGTAGAAGAAATGATAAAAATTTTACAATCGCGTAAAGATGTGTTTATTCATTTCTCAGGGTTCAATACATAATTTGATAAAGTACAATTACTTGGGGGCGGTGTTACAGACAAAGTGTCCAAACTAAGATTAAAATGTAGTTTTTTTTACAAAAAAAAAAAATAAGACCATTTGATTTTAGCTAAATATAGGACTAATCAATCCATTTCTACCCCTAATTAATGACCCCTATTTTTGTAGTATACCCAAATCAGTCTGTTGGTGGTAAGCAACAAACTCTGGTAGTGATGGTGACAAGTTCTGTCGGCGGCATAGGCCTCCGACGATGACGACAACAACAGCGGTGGAGAACGAATTTCTAGCAGATCATGGATCACCATGTAATTTTTGAAAAAAAATCCGATAAGGGTATGTTGGTCCAATTACAAATGAAAAATCATTTTTAAAGTATTTAATTTAAACTAGTTGGTTTGATCTGGTCTGAGACAGATTACGGTCCAAGTAAAAACATCCTAAATATTCCATATAAGAACTTACACGAGAAGAACAACGTTTTACCATGAATATAATGTGAGTGCTCTTTAAAAAAATGTGAGTGCTCTTATTATTATAAACTAATAATAATAATAATATAATAATAATAATAATAAAACCTCATAATGTTTAGTCTTGAGGCAACCGTATGGGCTTTTATACAAGGGTTCTAAAGCGGACTCACGTGCTCTCTAAGGGGCACATAACGTGCTCTATAAAATTTCTGCTATTGATAGGGAACCATTGCAAAAATACACAATTCTCGTTCACGACAAGTCCAAAATACGAATACAAAAAAAACATACAATTTGCAAGTCTCTAGTGTTTTTCATCTTACTAAATCAACCGAGTCACGAAGATTGACTTAAATTTTGAATACGACATATGAACACAATTATAGCCTGAAACTATTGAGTTGATCTTGATACGACATTATGAAATTGGGCAATCTAAGCCTAATAGATGATTAAGTCAACCGAATATAAGAATCGTGAACGAATTTATGAATTGTCATAGATACGATTTCACAATATCCTCAAGTTTAGTCCAAATCTCACACGAGATTTGGACTAAGTGGTTAACTCACGAGTTGTATGCGGTAAGACGCGTAGAACTCGTGATTGCCCAATTTCATAATGTCGTATCAAGATCAACTCAATAATTTCAGGTTTGGACTTGAGTACGGATAGACTGTAAACTCAGTGTCCTTACTGTATAAGGACACTGAGTTTATATTATACACTGGGATAACACATGTAACGGAATTGAGAATGACTCAATTGATACGATGTCATGTTTATCATTGATAGGGGTTCCCATCCAATGTCGTAATTTGACTTGAGGTTAATTAGTTGTCATAGGATGACTTTCAGTCGTCCTATACCCACAATTCAGGTGTTTTGAGGCTTACTATACAACTCGAAATGAGATCATCCGAGGCTTACTAAATCAACCGAGTCACGAAGATTGACTTAAATTTTGAATGCGACAAATGATATGTATTCGTTAAATCAAGTCTCATACACTATCTTTGCCAATACTTAGATAGTCTCAGTTATTTATTACACTGAGACTATTGAACACATATTTTGGCTTCGAGATATGTCAATAATCGTTAGAAACTATTGAGTCATATTAACATACACATATGTTGTTATAGTTTACATAATTCGTTTGGGTTAATAAATACGATTTATTCAAATACAAATATGGTATATTCGGCCATAGACTTGACAATATCTAATTGGACTCGTACTACCTTAACATAGTCGTAGGTTTGTGATAAAAATGAGATATACTATACAAAATGAAAGTATAGAAAATGAGAAATCTCGTATGAAAGACTAACTGAGATACAAACTACATGCTTTATTCAATAACCCATAAGTAATGTTCTAAAAGGCATAAGGCGTGCCGAGGCGGCACGGTCAAGCCTTAAGCCTTTGGAGCCTAGGCGGGTGTAGGCGGGGTTTAGGCGTGAAAAGGCGTTTTGATTTTTTATCATTCATTTTAGTTTTCCTAGAGGTATTATAAATATTTAAATTTAATATTAAATAATGATATGCAAAAACATCATACTTTTCTCATTTTCAACAAAAAAAAAAGATGTTTCGAGTCCTAAACCTTAGAAATACAGATCAAGTAGAAGTTTACCAACTACACAAAAACTACAACTGAAAAAGTAATTTATTGATAAAATATTAATATTAACAAAAATAAATAACACCTAATACATGATCAAAATAAGGATAATAGAAAAAAAAATGTGACCTTAGATCAACATTTTTAAGTATGTCAATTTAATATTAAATAATATCATATAAGAATTGGATTTTATCGAATTCCTAACAAAAGTAGTTGCAGTTCAAAATATATAAATGACAATACAATAATTATAGTAATAATGATAATAATAGTTATAATAATTGTAATTGTACTTATTCAAATAGTGATACTAATATCAATACTAGTACTAATAATAATGATACTCCAATTTATAGTAACACTAATGCCAATACTAACACTAATTATAATAATAAAAATATAATTCTTAGAGATTTTTTCATAAACATTACTGAAATAAAATGTTTGAATAAAAATATGATTAAAGTTACTATTAGTATGATATGCAACTATGATGATAATTTGAGGACAAAAGTTAAACATAAGTTACTTTAAGTAAAGTTACCACTATAGTCACTTCACTTCAAAAATCACATTTTTTAAACAATCATTATTTTAGTTATAAATATAAAATTATTTATTATTATTGTTATTATGATATTATCATTATTATTTAGGATAATACGGAGTAGTATATTATAAACAAAGTTCAATTTAATAACAAATGGACTTGTTGGTTTGCTAACTTGCTGGATGTACGAACTACGAAGTACTCCGTATATGTTTCTTTAGCATACAATTCTCCCACACCGAAGGGCAACTGAACTAATTTATACTCCGTAATATTTTTCTATAAATAAGGCATTCTTCCGCATGGATGGTATGAACCTATACGAGTTGAGGTTCAACATATGTAAATGGGTACTATCACTCATTTAGACATTTGATATTTACACTGGGTGACTTGTTAACAATTCTGATATCCTCATAGTATGATCAGAATAATAGTATGTATAAGCCGATGTACATAGGATACAACTTGTAATACACATACAAATAACATGGTTATTTGACCAACTATTGAAACATATAATATTTCATAATAGTATACATCGTTTAGTCATACTATTACTGGTATAATTACGTGTATTAATTCGTATCATGATGAATTCAGTGTACTAGTTATGCAACTAGTACTTTTACATCGCAACTCGAAATACAATGATTTTGAGGTTTGTATATATTATGCAATATAGACAAAATTGGATCACTACATGATATTGTAGTGATCCAATTTTAGTCATGTATTAACAGTATGTTAATTGGTTTGATCATGAAATGTCTATTATTATGTCTTACCACATACTATCATGACGATACAGTACCTAATACCTGGTATTAGGTACTGTAATCGTAATACGGTAAATGCACATAGTACGAGTATTCTACTCGTACCATGTATTATACCACTATTTGTGTAATGGTCACCAAGCCATTATTTCATAACGATGGTATGAATTACTATCAAGTTTATATTGTATAAGAGTATTAATGTGTAGAGATGATAGTAAAATCATAAATATTGTGTATAATGATAGTATGCTTAAACAAGTTCATTATTTAGCATGTTTAACTCATCATTTACTATAAAATATTTTATAAGAGTGTCTAGATAACACAAGTTATACTAGTATTATATATGACATATATTACTATATTTCAATTCATATAGTATTAATCTCGTCTAATATATGGGTTAATAACAAATTCATAAACATAATTTATGGATTTGTTATTATGTATTATAAACAAGTATACAAAATAGAAACAATCATATTACATGAAATCATACCACTTGATTAACACTTGTGCAATTTAATAATCATACATATTACATGTAATATGTATGAGAGTTGGTCCAGGAATGAGAGTTGAAAGGATAAGAGATGATTTTTTCAGGCACATCCATGGTGGTAGATTGTATGGTACCAAAACAACGGGCCAACAACTATATGTAGAGCTTAACGACCCAAAGGGATTAAAACCATCACTAGCAAGTCCAAGCCTTACATTACGACTCTCTGCACAAAACTCAGGATACCTAAGATCAAAACTTTTCCAAGCTTCAGAATCTGCCGGGTGCCTTAGTATGTCATCTTTTAGACGTTCATCGGCATGCCATCTCATTAATGATGCAGTTTTCTTAGACATAAACAGTCTCTTAAGTCTAGGTTTTAATGGAAAATAATGTAAAACTTTTATAGGAATTCCTTTTTTTTCTTCCATCCTACTGAAGTTGTCGTCTCTTTCGTGTCTTTCCACCTTGAAGCACCACAAACTGAGCATGTATCATCATTAGCCTTTTCTTTCCAAAACAGTTGGCAATGATTTGGACATGAATGAATTTTAACATAGCCAAGGCCTAGTTTATCCATAACTTTTTTGGCTTGTGCAAATGTCTTTGGTAAATTTGCACTTAACTCAGGATATTTAAAAAAACACAAAGTCACAACTCATAACTCACAAAATAATACATTAAAAAAGAATAGAGTCAATATAACTGGAGAGTGGAGGGAGGCAGAGCCGCAGTCCGCAGAGCTTAGTTGCGCAGAGCTGCTGAACAGTTGTGTCGAGTTCGAAGCTCGTTATACAACTAGTCCATTTAATGACTAATAATAAGCACTTAACAGTTGTGTCGAGTTCGAAGCTCGTTAAGCTCGGGTCATTTAACTAGAGGCGAAATCAAGCTCGAACTCAAGTATATAATTCGAAAAAAGCTCGATTCGGTAACAACCCTGAACTAAACCTAGTATACATAGTAGAATTTTTTTTAATACTTAGCCCACCCCACATTTTAATCCTGGATCCGCCCCTGCTGCCGTATGTCGGTGCCGGTTTTTTATCTCATTACAATCTCCGAAGTGTTTTTGTAAGCACTCTTATTTTGAATACGACATCGGATGATCTCATTTCGAGTTGCAATGGGTTCCCTATGCAAAAATACACAATTCTCCTTCACGACTCAAGTCCAAATTTTGAATAGAAAAAAACATACAAGTCTCCAGTGTTTTCAGGCCACGAAGATTGACTTAAATTTTGAATACGACATCGGATGATCTCATTTCGAGTTGCAATGGGTTCCCTATGCAAAAATACACAATTCTCATTCACGACTCAAGTCCAAAATATGAATAGAAAAAACATTTTGATGAATCGAGTCCAAAATATTAAGACTGGGCAACTGGAGACTTATACACAATATTAAGTCCTAATAATCCCAAAATAGAGATCATACGAAATGTATACGGGGCAAAAATATAATTTGTATGTTTTTTAAATGTAAATGGGTATTCAGACCGGAGACTTGAGTCGTGTAATATACAAGGTTGACGAAATGAGATCATATTTTGGGTTACTCCAGGCACCGAATGATTTAGATCATAAATTTAATATGGACTTAATATGAAATACTCAAGTGGGCTTGTAAGTCTCATACAAGACTTTTGAACAATGAAGACAACTCGGACGAGATTTGGTCGACTTACAAAATAATGTCGTATTTATGTTACTAATTTGAGGTAATTCTCCGTATAGGACTAAAACTTATGTCATGCGCACAAATAGGACTGGATAACACGGTGTTGTTTAATAGGACTAAAGATAAGATGTTTTCCAATTTTAACCTCCAACAAAAAAGAAGCGCGCGCGTCTGTAGCAAAAGGAAACTATAGAAAACGGAAGTTTTTCATTATTCTTTTATTTTGTATTTATTACTCCTTCCTTTTGTATTTAAAAACAATAGAAAAAGGTTGAGCCCCAATAACTTGGCCCTGGTTTTCTCTTTCGGTCACTTTGAAAGCCAATGAAACCAATAGCTTTTAAAATTCATTTTTGTGCTTTTCGATTTCCGTGTACAGCAAGAGTCCATTCCAATATGGTTTCATGGCATACCATAATTTTATTTTTAGATAAGTATTATTTCACGGCCACCACAACCATCATTGCCGCCGCCATCTCCATTGCCGGCACAACTCTGCCACCGTCACCGCCGCCTCATTCGGCTTTGCTGCCGGATCCTGTGCCACTATCACCTCATCTCCCGCCATCCGCCACTTTGGCTTTTCCGGCACCACAATCATTGATACGAAACCTTCAAAGAGTGCCCTAAAATATAAATCGTATTGTCTTCTTCACAATTTTATGGCATTACAAACATTGCAGGGGATATTACCATCACGGTGAATTTTAATTCCCTTTAGATGACATTATTGTATAAAATTAACACTTTATATGGACACGCCATGAAATTATGAGTATTGAAGTGATGAACTTTAGTGCCATATAAATGTCACTATTGTGTCAAATTAACACTTATATGAACATACCATGAAATTATAAGTATTGCCGTAATGAACTTTAGTGCCAAATAGATGTCATTATTGTGTCAAATTAACACTTTATATAGACACAACATGAAATTATGAGTATTGCAATGATGAGCTTTAGTGCCATATAAATGTCACTATTGTGTCAAATAAACACTTATATGGTCATACCATGAAATTATAAGTATTGCCGTGATGAACTTTATTGCCAAATAGATGTCATTATTGTGTCAAATCAACACTTTAGATTTCATGGACATACCATGAAATTATATGGACCACCATGGAATTATCGGTATTGACGTGATAAACTTTAGTACCAAATAGATGCCATTATTGTGTCAAATTAACATTTTATATGGACAGACCGTGAAATTATCAGTATTGCCATGATGATCTTTTATGCCATATAGATGTCATTATGGTGTCAAATTAACACTTTATATAGACACAACATAAATTATCATTACGTAATCATGATGGATTCCATGCCATAAAAGTGGTACTATATCCTCAAATAACAAATTCATATGTAATTAGTGAAATTTTAATACTGTATTTTGTAATAAGTAGCATCTCTTTCTTAATACAAAAAATATACGTAGTATCCTATTTTTGAATCAATAATTGAATTAAAAATAGTGAAATTGGCAATCCAAATTGAATTAAAAATCTAATCTGAAATTTATAAAACATATTGATTGAAATCAATTGGTGGAAAAGAGAACGAATGGTGGAGAATAGAACGAATCCGTGGGGAAGATCCCACCGCCACAATAGTACTTTTCTTTGCCGCCTACTTCTTTGTCATCATTGGTGATCTCCAGTGTAGCCATCACAACGGTGGCACATCTGTTACTTATCTATAATAATGTCATGAAATGCCATATGTTTTGTCTTGAAATGCCATGTTTTGGATCTTGGTGGTATAACATGTCAATAACATTATTGACATGTTATACCACCAAGATCCAAAACATGGCATTTCAAGACAAAACATATGGCATTTCATGACATTATTATATACAAAAACATGGCATTAAAACTAATATTATTAAAGTTATGCCGACATTATTTGCCCAACGAGTAAACAAAATGGGACTATATAAAGTCATAAATGCCATTAAGTTCAAAATAATAATGTTTGACTAAAAATGAAATTATGTCACTTTTATGATTTTGAATAATTAAAAAAACTAGTTTTATGTTTAAAAATGAATAAATCAGAATTAATAGAACAAACCACAAAAATTCCAAACACCATAGCTCAGACTTCTCATTTTATATTTTCATATCCGATTTCCATATTTAAAATATATGTAATTCTATAATTTATAATCTGGAAATTTAAAATATACTCGTTTGTAATTCAATAATTTAGAATCTGAAAAGTTAAACAAATTAATCAAATGATGAAGAGTAATTAAAAACAAAAACAAAAAAACAGAGCACAAGGAAAGGTCAGAGGAGAAGAAACGGAGGATGAAGAAAAAGATGAAGAGGGGAAGATAAAGAAGTAAAAGATGAATCTATTACCTCATATCATTCCGGCGATTGGAAATCGGCAAAGAAGGCGGCGGCGCTACAGGCTAGTAGCAGAGGCGAATGAGTTGGCAGAAGAGATAGAAGAAATGAACGATGGAGATGGAGGAAGGACAAACCGACGGAGGTAGAGGAAGGCCGGACAGGGCGATGGAGGCGGAGCAAGGACCGGGCGGCGGAGGAGATCTGGAGGGTTGGCTTAGGAAGAAACGACCAAGTCTTACTAAAAGCTCCAGCTTGATTTAATTTAGGGCAGCAGGTTTCAATTTACGGAGTACTCCGTGTATACAATAAGAAGGGTATTTTAGTCCATAGAGTTCTATTTAGGGAATAAAAATTATACACTCCTATTTAAGAACTTTAAGTATATTTTAGTCCTATTTGAGACAATTTCTCTTACTAATTTTGAAATACGAGTACTCATTGTTCCCGAAATACAGTCCTTTAGTGTATTGGATACTCAGTGAGATTGAAATGGCTTGTGTTATACAAGAAATGAGTCGGAATTCCTATGTCATCTGTAATTTTTCCCTATGCAAATCGATGACCTACAAGTCACATAAAAGTCCAATGTAAGATTAAAAACTATGTTTATTATGTGTTTCAATGTATTTTCATTATACATATTTGTACCCACTCGTATCATTTCGAGTTGTAATGGGTTCCCTATGCAAAAATACACAATTCTCGGATGTTTTTAAATGAGATAGTTACTTGAAACATTGGAGAATTGTATTATGCCGTATGACCATATTTTCCCAGTGTTTTTGCAAACATACGACTCGGTATGTAATTAAACGGCATATTGAATTTTGAATAGATAGAGAATACATTGTATAGACACTTGTCGTCGTATACACGCCTGAAAAGATAGTTCCTTACATGCGATTCACTTCCACGAGTATTCTTGACTGAATAGTATTTAAAATAGGACTAACATCTGATACTTGGTGTAATTAACCCAGTGTAATCCGACTCAAGTCAGTGATGGGTTGAGTGTTCAATCGTCATACTACATAGAGTATGTTTGTTTCTATTTGTCCGATGACTTAAAATTTAAGTCAAAACTCAGTGTGCGGAAATGAACTATTTACTAATCGATTCATATGGTTTAAGTCTCGGATAATTTAATTGATTACATCGGAAGATTGTAATCATTTAGTCTCAGTGGCTTGTATTCTAAATGTTGTATGTCACGACTAAATTATATGTCTTCTTCAGTATTCAAGTGACTAAATATTCGATAGACTTGTAAATGTGCAAGGCTTCAACTATATCACATGGACTTGAGTGTTTAACCATATGGTCGAATAGTGTCACTTCTAGAAAAACGGGTTTTTGAGGCGCTTAGATAGAAGCGCTTTTTTAAAAAGTGCTGACTTTGTATTTTATATATATATAAAATACATATATATAAGAGATGTGAGGAACATGGTTGAAAGCCAAAGGGCACCCTCTGATATTCATGTAATTTCCAATTGTATATTTGTATTTTTAACTAGTTTTTATTAGTTCTAGTTGTGAAAATTACACACTTTTGGTGTAATACTTTATTTTCATTTTTATTTGTAATTTAGTTAGATTAGGATTTTTCTGAGCTAAACAGGTCAAAGATCATCTAAGGGATCAAGATTGGACCTTAAAAGATCAAGGAAAGTGCAAGGAGACAAGAAAGATTTCGATTTGGAAAAAATACTCATGTACCCGATCAGGTATTGCCTATACCCGATCGGGTAATTGCTTGATTCGACTGTCCAAATCAAATCTGAAGACAAATGATCGTGGGAGCAAATTTTCATAAAGATTTGTCACATACCCGATCGGGTATATACCCTTACCCGATCGGGTATGCCCAGAAAAATCACTTTCTGGGCAATTTCCTGAGATACCCGGTCGGGTATTGATAAGTTCGTATTTCAACACGCATTTGATGCGTGTTGGGGTCGGATTTTGATAATTTTCCTAACTTTTGGGTGTCGTAAGTCTCAATTTTAGCTCAAGTCATGTGTATCGGGCGTAGGGTATGAGTTTTGGTATTTTCAGAGTTGAAATCAAGTTTTTGGGACCCGGCATCGGCATTTGAGAAAGAGATCGGGACGAGTTAAGAAGCATTCGAGAGTGAATTCGCAGTTTTGGAGGCCACCGGGAGATTCACGATGATGTTTTGATGAAGAAAGAGCTATTGGATCGATCGAGTGGTCAAACGGAGGCTTAAAACGAAAGAAATCGAAGAAAATGAAGAAGAAAGGCCACGCACGGCCGTGCGTACAGGGACGCACGGCGTGCGTGCGTGGCAGTAGCGGCCAAGAAAAGTAATGACCAACGCACGGCCGTGCGTCCGGGTACGCACGCCGTGCGTCCAAGGCGATAAATTGAAAGAAGCTACTGGCGGCAACGCACGGCCGTGCGTCCGGGTACGCACGCCGTGCGTTCAAGGAGTTGAAATCAGGAAGGCTACTGGCAGCAACGCACGGACGTGCGTAGGGGAACGCACGCCGTGCGTTGCCTATTTTCACGCGCAGGTCCGTCGGACGCACGGACGCAACGCACGCCGTGCGTAGGCTCCGTGCGTACCGCGGATCTGTCCTTTTTCGACCCAAACTCATTGTTTTCTATAAATAAAGCCTCCCTAACCCCGTTTTGAGGTTCGGAAACCTAGAGAGAAGATTAGGGACGTGTTTTACAGTGTTTTTCCGCTATTTTGTTCAAGACCCTGAGATTCTTTGTAAGTTTCATCTTTTTAATTAATGACAATTATTTCTATTCATCTCAATTCTGTTGATTCTTCAATTATGAATTGTGAGTAGTTTAATTAGGGATTTGGGGTTGATGAAGGGGTTAATCATGATGTATGGCTAGATTCTTGTCGGTTTAATTGCATGAATGCCGTTTAATTTGTGTTTGAATAATTTAATTGATATCTCTTGTAACCTAGACTGCAGCTAGAATTACAATTGCATGTAGAATGAATTAAGAGAGATCTAATTTGTTCTAGGACACATTCACACACACTTAATCGTTCGCTAAGAGATTAGTAGCGATAAAGGGGCCGTAAGCTCGCTCGTCTTGGCAATAATTTAGGATCCTGTCGCATGAGAGATCAGCCTGGTCCCCTAAATTATTGTACTCTACGCCGCGAGAGCGGTAAGAACTTAGTAATGATTAGCTAGGCTCAATTAAATTAAATTCATGTAATTAGGCCTGATCTGTCAGAAATCTGGTTACCCCGGAATTAATCCCTGTTCCCTTCGTCGTTAATTGAGAAGAAACCAATCTTTTATTTTTATCGCTCATTAGCATTAGTTTCAATTTTAATTCAACCAATCAATCTCGCACACTTGCATTTATTTATTTTTATTTCTTTTTAATCGCTAAAGTTTAGTTAATCTTTATTTCCCTTTTGTCCGTCCCTGTGGAGACGATACTCGTACTTTACACCACTTTTCTACAACTATTTTAAGTGCGAGAAAAATCACATCAGTTTTTGGCGCCGTTGCCGGGGACGGTGTCGGATTTAAGGGTTAATTAATTTTAGCGACCTGTTTTTAGTTTTTCGTAGGATTTTTGTCTACTAACCTTGCAGGTCAGATCTGTTTATGCATACACGCTCTAAGAAGGGAGAATCACTAGTCCCTCTTAATCCTGAGATCGAGAAGCTAGCTAAGCAGAACCGCAAGGCCTTAAGAGAACAGAAAGCAGCCATGGATCAACCATCCGCATCTGGAATAGCTGGGACGTCTGAGGTCCAAACCACTTCTGGTAATCTGGATTTTTATATTAATACCTCTCCCCAGTCTTCACAAGAAAATTCACCAAGAGCTTATCCGGGGTATCAAAATCTCCGTACCCCATTCTTCCACCAAAATCAGTCCACTCCACGACTAAATCTTCCACCACTCTATCAGCTCTTTCAAAATACTTCTATTGCTCCCGAACCCACCTTTCAAAACCAAACCTTTGGGATGCAAGGTCTAGGGCAAAATAATCCGGTCTTTCAGCCCAGACAGAACCAACCGCCAGTCACACAAAATCCACCCCTTACTCAGCCACAAAATCAGCCTTTCCAACCCCAATATCAACAATTCCATCAAACCCAACCTCAGCCAAATATCATCCGTCCACAACCCATAAGACCCCAACCAGTTCATCAGCCGAGATATCAAGCTCCTCCTTACCACAACTATGTTCCACATGACAATCCACTCTATCAAGGAGAGAGCATTGCAGACTTCCTAGCCCCCGAGATCACAGAGTATGACAGCATTCAGGTACCGGGAATTACTGCACCCCGTTACGAGATCAAGCCGGCGGTGATCAATATGGTCCTAAATAATCAGTTTGGAGGGAGCCCTACGGAAGATCCAGTGGCACACATTACCAAATTTCTGAGGATGTGCCAGACTTTCAAAATTCCTGGGCTAGATGATGATCAGGTACGGATGCTACTATTCCCTTTCTCTTTGAGGGATGACGCGCAGAGGTGGTTGGATAGCAATCCACATCACCACATTCAGACTTGGGATCAGCTGCACAAGGCCTTCATAAAAGAATACTTCCCAACATCAAAGGCCATAAAGTTGAAGAAGCAGCTACAGGAATTCAAGCAAGGTTCTTTGGAGACACTAGCTAAGGCGTGGAAGAGATTCAAGGTGCTGAGAAGAGCTTGCCCTCAAGGCAAGATGACTGATTGTGAGGTTCTATCTTGTTTCTACAGTGGACTCAACAATGAAGGAAAGATGATGCTTGACGCTTCGGGAGGTGGAGCTTTTCACTCAGTTGCCATCTGAGGTTGCGGAAGAATTAGTGGAGAAGATTGTGTCGAATAATGCTTCATGGTACAGTTCTCGGGACACACCTCACCAGAAGGCCCCGGGATTGTACGAGATCAGTGAGAATTCTGCCCTTTCTGCAAGGGTAGATGCTTTGACCAGTATGATTCAGAAGCTTGCTACTACAGTGGAAGACAATCAAAAGAAGACGGAGCTTGCTCTCTCGGTGCCTAGTGTGAATATGGTAGCCCCCGTTCCTATTAGTCCCTCTTGTTCTATGTGTGGGGGACTCCATTCGCCACATGAATGCACAATGATGGCACACTCGGCAGCCCCTGGAGTAGAGCAAGTGGATGCGATGTATTATCAGCGACAGGGTTACTATAATCAGCCCTACGGACAGCAGCAGCAAGGGCAATACGGGCAGGGAAATCAGCAGCAGTCTAGAAACTTTAATCAGCCCCAGGTATCTCAAGGCCAACAACAAGCACCTCAGCCGCAGCAAGGGAGTTTTAGAAAAGAGACTGAGCAAAGATTCTCTAGTTTGGAAGACACATTCAAGAAATACATGCAAGTGACTGATGCAAGGATGCATAACATGGAAACTCAATTGGGGCAAATCTTTAAGGCTGTATCTGAGAGGCCTCAGGGATCCCTCCCTAGTAATACTGAACCAAACCCCAGAGAACATGTTCAGGCAGTCACCTTGAGGAGTGGAAAAGAGCTGGAACCTGCTGCCATAACAAGGAAGCCCGATGAAGTTCAAGTTGAACCGGCTGTCCGGGAGGAGGAGAAGGGGAAAGATGAGGGAAGAGAGGTGGCGGCTGCACCAAAACAGTCCGTTCCGGTCAAGAATTACACCCCACCTCTTCCTTATCCGGCGCGATTGACTAGGAAGAACGATAGTGACCAGTTTGGTAAGTTTCTGCATCTCATGAAACAAGTGCAGATTAACTTACCATTCGTGGATGCACTAGCTCAGATGCCGAAGTACGCGAAATTTATGAAGGATTTGCTCACAAATAAGAGGAGGCTGGAAGAAGCGTCTACTGTGACGCTTAATGAGGAGTGCTCAGCGGTGATACGGACAGATCTGCCAAAGAAGCTTAAGGATCCAGGTTCTTTTACTATTCCCTGCTTTATAGGAGATCTTACTTTTGATAGGGCCCTGGCTGATTTGGGTGCAAGCATTAATCTGATGCCTCTTGCTTTATATGAAAAGCTTGCACTCGGTCCACTTAAACCTACACGTATGTGCATTCAGTTGGCTGATCGTTCAGTCAAATATCCCCAAGGGATTATTGAAGACGTGTTGGTTAAAGTGGACAAATTTATTTTTCCGGTAGACTTTGTTATTTTGGACATGGATCAGGATCGGGAGGTACCATTGATTTTGGGCAGACCATTCTTGGCAACTGCCCGTGCACTTATTGATGTTGGAGACGGTAAGCTTGTCCTCCGCGTTGGGGATGAGTCTGCCACCTTTGACATGTCCAAAATAATGAAGAGGCCCTGTCAAGATAGTGGTGAGTGTTTTTACATGGATGTGGTTGATTCTTTGGTGGAGGATTGCATTCCTAACATGCTTTCTGATGAAGCCTTCTTTGATCTTCTTTTGGATGATAGTTTGTCAGCAGAGGATCTTGAGCTCCTCCCCAGTTTTGATTGTCTTATGCTTGATGGGGAGGAGGACTCAAGTGATGCTAGTGATGTGAAGGGGAAGGAAGATGACTTAGATAAGGTGGAGAAGGAAGATTGTCAGACTGATTCTTCTATTGTTACTCCTTCTCCATTAAATCTAAAGCCTCTTCCCTCCCACCTTGAGTATGCGTTCCTAGATGATAGTTCTGACCTCCCTGTTATTCTTGCATCCGGGCTTGAGCCATCCCAAAAATCTGCATGTCTTGATTTACTTTGTGAACAAAGGGAAGCTCTAGCCCGGAAACTTTCTGACATGAAAGGAATCAGTCCCGTTTTCTGCACTCACAAAATTTTGATGGAAGATAATGCTAAACCGGTAGTGCAGCCACAAAGGAGACTGAATCCTAATATGCAGAAGGTAGTCAGGGAGGAAGTCATCCGTCTGTTAGATGTAGGGATTATTTATCCAATTTCAGACAGCCCTTGGGTCAGCCCGACCCAGGTGGTTCCCAAGAAAGGGGGAATGACTGTGGTTAGGAATGAGAAAGATGAGTTGATTGCTACACGTACGGTCACCGGATGGCGGGTTTGCATTGATTACCGAAGGTTGAATGCCGCCACCCGGAAGGACCACTTCCCCCTCCCCTTCATTGATCAGATTTTAGAGAGGCTAGCAGGGCATAAGTTTTACTGTTTCCTTGACGGGATGTCGGGATACTTCCAGATCCCCATAGCCCCCGAGGACCAGGATAAGACCACTTTTACATGTCCATTCGGTACCTTTGCTTATCGGAGGATGGCGTTTGGATTATGTAATGCCCCTGCTACCTTTATGAGATGCATGCTTGCTATTTTTGGGGATTTCATTGGGAAGTTTATGGAGGTTTTTATGGATGACTTTTCTGTATATGGTGATACCTTTGATGAGTGCTTAGAGAATTTGAAGAAAGTCCTGGTTAGGTGTCGAGAGGTGAATTTGGTACTTAACTGGGAGAAGTGCCACTTCATGGTTAGTGAGGGAGTGGTCCTAGGGCATAAGATTTCAAGTAGGGGGATAGAGGTTGATCCGGCTAAAGTTGATGTGATTTCTAAACTACCTCCCCCTACTTCGGTCCGTGCCATTAGGAGTTTTCTAGGCCACGCAGGTTTTTACCGTAGGTTCATCCAGGACTTTTCTAAGATAGCCAGACCCATGACTAAGCTCCTTGAGAAGGATGCACCGTTTGACTTCTCAAAGGAGTGTTTAGAGGCTTTTGAGTGTTTGAAGGAGAAACTGGTCAAGGCACCGGTGGTAGTAGCTCCTGACTGGTCTTTGCCTTTTGAGATTATGTGTGATGCTAGTGATTTTGCAGTAGGAGCCGTTCTTGGGCAGCGTCGAGAGAAACATTTTCAGCCTATTTCATATGCTTCAAAGACTCTCGATAGTGCCCAAGAAAACTACACTACCACCGAGAAAGAATTGCTTGCTGTTGTGTTTGCTCTTGACAAGTTTCGTCCTTATTTGATTTTGTCTAAGGTAGTGATATTCACCGATCATTCTGCTCTTAAATATTTGATGCAAAAAGTGGATGCTAAGCCTAGATTGATTCGGTGGATATTACTACTCCAGGAGTTTGATATTGAGATTAGGGATAAGAAAGGGGCTGAGAATTTAGCGGCTGATCACTTGAGTAGGTTAGAAAACCCTTTTCTTGATTCCCTGAGTGAGAGAGATATTGAGGGTACTTTTCCTGATGAGAGACTGTTGAGGATCGTTGATGAGGTGCCTTGGTTTTCTGACATCGCCAACTATCTTGTTGGGGGTGTTGTTCCTTCTGATTATACACCTCATCAACGACGGAAATTTTTTGCTGATTTGAAATATTATTTCTGGGAGGAACCATATTTGTTTCGTATTTGTGCTGATCAGGTCGTTAGAAGATGTGTTCCCCTGAGTGAAGGAGTTGAGATTCTCAAACATTGTCACTCTGGACCGACTGGGGGACACTATTCTTTTAACCGGACAGCTCGTAAGGTGTTGGAATGTGGTTTCTTCTGGCCCACTTTATTTAAAGATGCTCTAACGTTTGTACAGGAATGTGACAGGTGTCAACGCACCGGGCCGGTTACCAAGAGGGATGAGATGCCCCAGAATTTTATATTGGCTTGTGAGGTATTTGATGTTTGGGGCATTGACTTCATGGGACCGTTCCCGGGTTCTAAAGGTAATAAATTCATTCTGGTTGCTGTGGATTATGTTTCCAAGTGGGTTGAGGCTGAAGCTCTGCCCACTAATGATGCTAGAGTTGTGATTCGTTTTCTGAAGAAATTGTTTTCTAGGTTTGGAGTGCCACGAGTTTTGATAAGTGACAGGGGAACCCACTTTAGGAATGATCCCATGACTCGCCTTCTGGCAAAGTACGGGGTCACTCATAAAGGGGGCGTCCCCTATCACCCTCAAACTAGTGGCCAAGTTGAGAATTCGAATAGGGACATTAAGACAATCCTTGAAAAGACTGTTGAGACCCATAGGAAGGATTGGTCTGATAAGCTAGATGATGCGCTGTGGGCACTGCGTACAGCGTATAAGACACCCATTGGCACTACTCCGTTTCACTTGGTTTATGGGAAGGCGTGCCACCTTCCGGTAGAGATAGAGCATAAGGCCTACTGGGCCTTGAAAACATTGAATAGGGATTTGTCTTTGGCGGGTCGTGAACGGCTTTGGAAGCTCAACGAGTTGGATGAGTGGAGGCTTATGGCCTATGAGAACTCTAAAATTAGTAAGGAGCGTGCCAAAGCCTTTCATGATCGGCACATTAAACAGGGAAAAGAATTTTGCAAAGGGGATCAAGTTCTGCTATTCAATCCCCAAATGAAAATTTTTAAAGGAAAGTTGAAGTCTAGGTGGTCCGGTCCTTTTGTAGTGAGCGAAGTTTTTCCATATGGAACTGTTGAGATTGATCATCCTGAGAAAGGCCGTTTTAAAGTTAACGGTCATCATTTGAAGAAATATTACGGAGGACCGCTAGAACGCGAGCGTGAGGTGACCTTTGTCACGAATTTAGAAAGCTGAGTGCGTAGTTGCGTCGGGCAAACGACGTTAAAAATAGCGCTTCTCGGGAGGCAACCCGAGCTTGCTTTTTGCTTCTGTAGTTTAGTTTTACTGCTTTTCATAAAAAACCCACAAAAAACCACAAAAAAAAAAAAAAAAATCTTTTGCAAGTGCGTTGGCCATAAAGCAAGATGGATCGTCTACTGCCAGGCACGCACGGCCGTGCGTCCGGGTACGCACTCCGTGCGTTGCCAAGGCAAAATACGGACCCAGCTACTGCCAGGCACGCACGGCCGTGCGTCCGGGTACGCACTCCGTGCGTTGCCAAGGCAAAATACGGACCCAGCTACTGGCAGGCACGCACGGCCGTGCGTCCGGGTACGCACGCCGTGCGTTACCCATCTAAAACACCCACCTTGCCCGATAAACAAAAACAAACCCACGCACGCACCCCTCCTTTACCCACGACGCACGCACGAACCCCCTCCCTTCCCTCTTTCGACCGCGACCCACACCGCCACCACCGCACCACGCCGCCGCCCTCCGCACCACCAACCGCCGCCGCCCCTCTCTCTCTCCTCTACTTCCTCAAAGGTATTCCTCTTCTTCCCCAAGCTCCCTTCTCCATTAATGGTGTTTCAAGCTTTGTAAAATCCGATTTTTGCATAAGCTCAAAAGTTAGGGATTTGATTTCCTTTGTCAAATTGAAGCTTGTAATGATGATTTTGATGTTCTAAGTGTATGAATTTGCCCATTTTGCTTGGAATCCCTAATTCTTGATTTGACTTGGCCAATTTAGGGTTGATTTTGAGCAAAATTTGGGGATTTTGTGTTTGTTGCTAGAATGAAGGTAGTGAATTATTGCTTACGATGATACATGATTGTTGTTTAGTCTACTTGAGAATGAATCCACAATTTTTGGGCTAAACATTGTCCAAATTGGAACTTTTGAGTTCTTCCCCAAAAATTTTGACATTTTAGCTAAATAATTTGGGAAGAATTCTAATCTGAAAACATGAATGATGCTTGCTTATGACACTGTTTACACCATGTGTCGTTGAAAATTTGATTTTTACTCAAAGTTCTTTGATAAAAGTTCAATTTTCAACTATTCTGGTTAAACAATGGGTTTGTATTGGCTTATAATTGTGCTTAAGTGTTAGTGTTGCTAACGGGGCTATGATTTCGAAACTCTTGGCTTATCTCTAACCTGTGGCAACCCCGTTGGAACCGTCGTGGATTATTTTTCTTTTGCAGATGACCCGCACCAAGCATTCCGCTAAGAGGCACCGGGACAACACCGGTGCTAGCTCCAGTCGGGCCAACCCAAACAGAAATCAGCAGCCGATTGTACCATACCAACCCCAGTTTCGGGATAACGCCCAAAAAGAGAAATTTGAGGAATTAATGCAAAGGCGAGCGGGAAAAATATTGTTCCCCCATTTGCCTACACTGGAGAAAGCCGGAATCCAAGACGAGGTGATGCAGCTGTTGTCCCGTGATTGGTGGCAACATCTCTTTTTCGGCATCAATGAGCCGACTTATAAAGAGATCACTTGCGAGGTTCTTTCTTCTTTCAAGGCCCCGAGGGAAATCACCAACAGCTTTTACCCGGTAATCAAGTTTAGAGCTTTCGGGGAGGACCATATACTTTCAGCCAATGACATCTCTTCACACTTAGGTTTTGAGCGATTGGACGATGTTGCCCGATGGGATGGGAGCCTTTTAGACTTTCCGAAGGAGGTGAATCAACAACAGTTTTGGGAGTCTATTACTATTAATGGGGGCAGGTACAACTCACAGACATCGCCTAGTACAGTCCTACACCCACTCAAGTACCGCGTCATCCATGCCTTGTTGAGTTCCACAGTTTCTGGCCGCGCAGAGAAAGGCGGCAAGGTCTCCTCCACTGACTTTTTCTGTCTCTATTGCATGATTCATGGGAGGAGACCGATCTTTGGCGCTCTCTTCGCGGGACTTTTTGCCAGGCAGGCTAGTTATCGGGTCAAGGAGCTTTTTGCGGGACCATACATTACACGGATGATGAAGGCCATGGGGTATGGAGACCGCCTAGAAGGGATGACAGTCGTAGAGCATATTTATCCGATGGAGACGCTGCCCAAGGAGATTCCAGCTGGACGCCGAGCAGCTAGGCACGCAGATGATGATGACGGTGGTGCTGAGGGCCACCAGCAGGCTGAGCAGGATGACGCGCATGAGATGTTGCATGGGGCCCCCGTTCTGCCCCCTCCCCAGGGACATGTGTTTCCCAACTCTTGGGAAGGGATGCATCAGCATATAGAGGATATGTATGGCCGACTTTATGAGCACCAGCAGCAGTTTTTCACGCAGATGAGCAACGATGTTACTGCAGGCTTCTCCAGTCTTGATTTGAGGATGACGTCATTGGAGCAGAGATGGGACAGACAGTTCCCCGATGATCAGCAGCCACCCCCTCCCCCATTTTAGATTATGATACACTGTACCCATTTTGATCACATTCTGCACTGAGCACCTGACACTTCTTTTACTCTCTGTTTTCGTGGATGTTTTCTTTCTGCTTTGTTGTGATTGCAGCTTTTATTGATAATTGATCGTTGCTTAGATGTTTGGAATGAAGGATCGATTGAGTTCAAGGCCGACCAAAGACCTAGGGGAGTTTCTACGTTCCTTACTCGTACTTTTTCGCCTGCCTTTTGTTGACTTGAGTTGATGTTGAGCACGCGCGACCCTTTCCCTTTATCCCCTTGTGCATTATGCAGTTTTGGTCATCGAGGGCGATGCCAAAGTTTAAGTGTGGGGGAGTGAATTGGGCATTCGGGCATTAGTTGTTATTTGTAATTATTGGAGTTAGCATGCGCAGGTGTTAGTTGTATATTCATAGGAAATTCATGCAAAATTTTTGCAAATTTTTCTTTAAACTGTGTCTTTGTGAGCTGGCTAACATTTTGACTATGCTTTTATGACATTCTTTGAAGTGTTTAGGCTTAATTTGCTTGCACTATAATCTAGTTGTTGAAAGGATGAAGGCATTAGTCACCCATTGAATTAATCCATTAATCATCCACCCCACATGAATAAGACCCTTTAGGAGAAGCCATTTTGAGCCTGCCCGTTTATTGTTACCCGATTAATTGAGCTCCATAGCCAAATGGCCTGTTTCCTTACCCGTGAATATTTCTGACTTAGTCTTGGTGTTTAGGGAACTAGGGGATTAATTTGCTAAGTTTAGGGAATTTGTGTAGGAGCCATTTTTGGCACTGTTCCTATGCCCCAAATAGGGTAAGAGCAGTCACTTTTTAGGAATTTGATACTTTCGAAGATTGCATTGTAGGCATGGATTCACTTTTAAATTAATGAACTTTAATTGCTATTTTTCCTTGGTGAGGCCGAGATTAGAATGAGGTAATGTCTAGTGAGAATCCGAAAGGTGAAAAATTAATATAGCTAGACCTCTTACTTTACGAAAAAGAGAATGGGAGCCCCGGTCAAAAAGCGTAAGATGAGACTTGGGTATCTTTCGAAAGAAACGGCGTTCTCGTGCCAACATGACAAGGAAAACTAAATTTAAATTAATGAACTTGGAGGCTATCTCAAAATTTAGCTTTAGTCCTCCGCGTACTTCAAGTATACGTCAAAGCACAAATGGGCCGAGACGGTTTAGCTTAGTTGTACACCATGTCTACTCTTTGCATAGGTTTAAATGATTGTTCCTAAATTGTGGCCTACTAAGTTCTTTGATCCTAAGAATAGCCCTGAAGTTCCTGAATGCATTGAGTCTTTGTTAGAATATTCCAATCTCTCAAAAGAAAGGGACTATTATTGCTATCCATGATCCATTCACCACCACCTTCACAAGTCCTTCTGATCAATAACTAGTTTATTTGTGTGTGCTGTCACTGCTTTGAGGATGTTGTGAATAATTTTGTCAAATATGTTCGCTAGAGTACAAAGATGTAGTTTAGGGAAGAATTTTCTTGGTTTAGTCTGCCTGTTCTGTGAATATCCCTGTAACTACGTGTGCATGCTAACTGTTTTAATTTCGGGTGGTGATTATGTAAGTCCCGTTGTTCAGTTTGCTTGAGGACAAGCAAAAGCTTAAGTGTGGGGGAATTTGATAAGTTCGTATTTCAACACGCATTTGATGCGTGTTGGGGTCGGATTTTGATAATTTTCCTAACTTTTGGGTGTCGTAAGTCTCAATTTTAGCTCAAGTCATGTGTATCGGGCGTAGGGTATGAGTTTTGGTATTTTCAGAGTTGAAATCAAGTTTTTGGGACCCGGCATCGGCATTTGAGAAAGAGATCGGGACGAGTTAAGAAGCATTCGAGAGTGAATTCGCAGTTTTGGAGGCCACCGGGAGATTCACGATGATGTTTTGATGAAGAAAGAGCTATTGGATCGATCGAGTGGTCAAACGGAGGCTTAAAACGAAAGAAATCGAAGAAAATGAAGAAGAAAGGCCACGCACGGCCGTGCGTACAGGGACGCACGGCGTGCGTGCGTGGCAGTAGCGGCCAAGAAAAGTAATGACCAACGCACGGCCGTGCGTCCGGGTACGCACGCCGTGCGTCCAAGGCGATAAATTGAAAGAAGCTACTGGCGGCAACGCACGGCCGTGCGTCCGGGTACGCACGCCGTGCGTTTAAGGAGTTGAAATCAGGAAGGCTACTGGCAGCAACGCACGGACGTGCGTAGGGGAACGCACGCCGTGCGTTGCCTATTTTCACGCGCAGGTCCGTCGGACGCACGGACGCAACGCACGCCGTGCGTAGGCTCCGTGCGTACCGCGGATCTGTCCTTTTTCGACCCAAACTCATTGTTTTCTATAAATAAAGCCTCCCTAACCCCGTTTTGAGGTTCGGAAACCTAGAGAGAAGATTAGGGACGTGTTTTACAGTGTTTTTCCGCTATTTTGTTCAAGACCCTGAGATTCTTTGTAAGTTTCATCTTTTTAATTAATGACAATTATTTCTATTCATCCCAATTCTGTTGATTCTTCAATTATGAATTGTGAGTAGTTTAATTAGGGATTTGGGGTTGATGAAGGGGTTAATCATGATGTATGGCTAGATTCTTGTCGGTTTAATTGCATGAATGCCGTTTAATTTGTGTTTGAATAATTTAATTGATATCTCTTGTAACCTAGACTGCAGCTAGAATTACAATTGCATGTAGAATGAATTAAGAGAGATCTAATTTGTTCTAGGACACATTCACACACACTTAATCGTTCGCTAAGAGATTAGTAGCGATAAAGGGGCCGTAAGCTCGCTCGTCTTGGCAATAATTTAGGATCCTGTCGCATGAGAGATCAGCCTGGTCCCCTAAATTATTGTACTCTACGCCGCGAGAGCGGTAAGAACTTAGTAATGATTAGCTAGGCTCAATTAAATTAAATTCATGTAATTAGGCCTGATCTGTCAGAAATCTGGTTACCCCGGAATTAATCCCTGTTCCCTTCGTCGTTAATTGAGAAGAAACCAATCTTTTATTTTTATCGCTCATTAGCATTAGTTTCAATTTTAATTCAACCAATCAATCTCGCACACTTGCATTTATTTATTTTTATTTCTTTTTAATCGCTAAAGTTTAGTTAATCTTTATTTCCCTTTTGTCCGTCCCTGTGGAGACGATACTCGTACTTTACACCACTTTTCTACAACTATTTTAAGTGCGAGAAAAATCACATCAGGTATCCTATATACCCGGTCGGGTATCAGACCCTGCAGCTCCCAAAAGCCTATAAATACACCCCTTTCCTTCACAATAAAATCACCAATTCACATATACTCTTTAGCTCAGTTTAGATTAGTGTTTTCTTTATATTTTCTATCATGTTTAGTCTCCAAATGAGGAGCTAAACTCTTCCATCTTGGTTTTGCTACTTTGAAGCTTAATGAATTTGTAAGTTGTGAGTTATTCTCTTTAATCTTCTTCCTTGAATATTAATTCTTCCTTTAAATACTATTTCTATATCAATGTTGGGGAGTGTTACTAAGATGACAATTAGTTAACATCTTGACATTAGTTATAGTAATAGCTACTTCTTCCTCTATGTTAATATTGGGGAGTGTTACTAAGATGACAATTAGTTAACATCTTGATATTAACTATAGTAGGATTCATCTTCTTTATATTCTTCCTTGAGTATTAATTAATTCCTATTCATATTTCATATTAATATTTTGAACATTACTTAAAGGATCAACTAGTTTTGTTTCATATATTAATTATTACTAGAATCGGTCGATTAATACGCTTGTTATTAATTCGGTCCTTTCGCGGTAGTAAACTTGGGTTATTAATGCATGCGTTTCATGGTTAATAAACCAAGGGGAATTAATTATATTGATTAAACCAATAAACCGCTTGTGTTGAGGTTATCAATCTCAATCGTTTTCATCTTGATTTTATTGCTACTATCGAGTGAATATACGGCGCGTGTTCTATATTGACTCGGTAGTAAGTTTTATTAATGAACGCGTCTCGTTATTAATAACTACCCTCGATGAATTGAATATACTCCTCGATTGAGTATTCGAGAGGAAGATAGTTAAAGATATAACCGGGATCGACGAACATTTCATTAAGTGGATAAAAGCAAAGCCAAGTCTCCTTCTCATTAATTAAACCACATAACTCGTTCATCTTCGTATTTAATTAAATTAAATCACTCAAACCTAAACCCCCCCTTTTGTTACTAGTTAATTAAAAAGAGAAATATTCCTTTCCCTGTGGATACGAACCTTACTTCATTATACTATGTATAATTGTTGTATTGTATTATTATTTTGAGTACACACCGCGACAAAGTGCACGTCACCCTCCCATTCACTCATTGGTTAAGTGAGACAAAACTATTTCTCCACTCTCTCTCACCCATCATTCTCGACCAGCACACCCCAAGGAAGGAGGGAAGTGCCTTGAACACCATCTTCCATAGCTTCACCTTGAGCTCAAACAAGGACAAGTCCACAAAGGAAGTTTAAGGAGGGAAAAAGTGAGGAAAGGCTTGGATAATTAAGGTAATGACTCCATAGTAACTCTTTCCTCCTCTCTTTGAACTTCATATGACTTACATAGCATATGAAGTACCCCAAGTATGGTTCCACATGTGTATAAGTGTGGAACAAGGGGTTGGAAGTAGTTCTAAGTCCAAGAACGGACTTAGAAGCCAAAACGACCGGTTCACCGGAAAATAACCTTTTAGAGGTTATTTGTATTAATATGAGTTTTATGATTATAAAACCTTGTTAGGCACTTGTAAAGGGTATTTCAAGTGATTTCACAAAGTTGGAAAAGTCGACGGAGTTATCGCCGGAGTTGACCAAAAGTCGCCGGAGTTTCACCGGAGTTCAACCAAGAAGGGTAGAACTTCATAACGCTAGTTCAAGGTGAGTGGACGGCTTAATGTCTTATAAATCTTGGGTTAATTATGAGATTACCTAAGTAAATGTTATATGTGTTCATAATGATGTTTAAAAGATGCTTAAACATGTGATTATCCAAAGTGATTAGGCTTATATGTATTACCCATTGATATCATAAATGAAGTATGATATAAAAATGTTAATAAAAACATATATATATGATATTTTAAAGGATAAAAGGGGCATAAAAGGCTTGGTTATAACTTAATACACGTTGGGATTAAGTTTGATGCAAATCGGGTTTGAAATGGCGAGTCAACGAAAATGTTGACTTGGTTACCCAGGGGGTAACCGGCGCCGGTTATAGGCAAAACCGGCGCCGGTTATGGATCGGCATAGCCGGTTTAATTAATTTAATTAATAATCGGCGCCGGTTATGTAAAAACCGGCACTGGTTTGGCACTGTTTTGCCTATATGTTGATTTTTAATGCATGAATTGCATGGATGATTATGCTTAGGCTTTAAGACTTGGTTTAGTCTTGATTATTGATTATGATATAGACCTTATCTAGGATGATATGTGGTAGATCATAAGTCGGGTGGAGTACCCAAGGATCGGGCATGTATCCTCAAAACTCGGTTATAGGGTGGAGTACCCAGGGATCGGGCGGTTATCCTCAAAACTCGGTTAGAGGGTGGAGTACCCAGGGATCGGGCGGTTATCCTCAAAACTCGGTTATAGGGTGGAGTACCCAGGGATCAGGCGGTTATCCTCAAAACTCGGTTTGAGGGTGGAGTACCCATGGATCGGGCGGTTATCCTCAAAACTCGATTATAGGGTAGAGTACCCAGGGATCGGGCGGTTATCCTCCAAACTCGGTTATAGGGTGGAGTACCCTGGGATCGGGCGATTATCCTCAAAACTCGGTTATAGGGTGGAGTACCCAGGGATCGGGCGGTTATCCTCAAAACTCGGTTATAGGGTGGAGTACTCAAGGATCGGGCGTGTATCCTCAAAACTCGGTTATATAGGGTGGAGTACCCAAGGATCGGGCGTGTATCCTCAAAACTCATAGATGATTATTTTGTAATTTAGGACCGGGCGGTGTCCTCATGTTAAGATGATCTGAACCAGGAGGAGTTCTATACACTCATAGGTATATGGGTGGGTTAGGGTTTAAGCCAAGGTTATCGGCTATATTATTTCTCAAATAAACAATGACCTACGGGTCGGGTATTTCCAAGTATATATATAATGATATATATTTCATAACTTGGGGGAAAGAACTATATGTATATGTATCACTCTATGTTTGGGTCTTATACTTGAAACGTTAGTTATTCAACATTTAGCCTGCTACTCGCTCGGTACTTGTACTGACCCCTTCGGGGGGCCCCACCATTTCAGGTTGAAGCTCAAGCTTGCTATTCTCACCTTCCTCGGTGAAGTGATCTAAAGGGAGACGTGGTTCGTGCTTCCTTTACTATTTTAAACTATAAACTATGCTCATGGATATTTGTAATAGGTACATTTATTTTGGTCCTGCGAGTCCACGTTTTGGCCTTGTGTGGCCCATGATTGAATATTGAATATTTCCGCGATTCATTCAATCCAAATATGTGATGTTGTTATGTATGTTTACTTACTGAGTATGGTATGAACTATGTTCATGGACGCCTTGTATGATTAAGTCACGTTGACTTGCGAGTGACGTCATTTAGTCATACGGCGGTTGTACACGCGCTTGGATGTGGTTCGGGGCGTGACAAAACAACCCGACATTTAAGTAAGACATTGTAAGCAACGAGGTCTTATTTTCACTGAAGTCTTTATAACCTAAGTCACGAAGATTGTAATGGGTTTTTGCAAAATCAGGCGGGATATGCCATACTTGCACTGAAGATAATCATCGAGTGATACAAGTCTTATTGAATGTGTTAGGAATACGGCACAAAGGAAAAAACACTTAATCAATACTCATATGTAACATGATCGGATGATCTCAATTCTCAACGAAATTGCACCTATGCAAAAATACACAATCTTCCGAGTAAGTCTTACATAAGTCCGCTTAAATTTGGATCGACAGAATCATTTGTTGACAGAGAGTTGTTCTCGAAGTCACTAAATCAACCGAGTACGAACAAATTACATGTTTCGTATGATTGGTAGATCATACGAGAATTGACCTGAAACCTGGAGACTTGAAAGAGAATTGTAATGGGTTCGGAAGATTGACTGAAAATTTAGTAAGCTTCAATTTGGACTTGATTCTCCAAATTAAGCCAATCTTCGTGACTCGGTTGATTTAGTAAGCCTGAAAAACACTGAAGACTTGTATGTTGTTTTCTATTCATATTTTGGACTTGAGTTTTGCATAGGGAACCCATTGCAACTCGAAATGAGATCATCCGATGTCGTATTCAAAATTTAAGTCAATCTTCGTGACTCGGTTGATTTAGTAAGCATGAAAAACACTGGAGACTTGTATGTTTTTTTCTATTCATATTTTGGATTCCGAGAAAATGTGATGACTCATAAGTCGTGAATTCTAAATATTGACTCGTCCGATGGAGAACCATACAAATTAGGTCAACAATGGCTTAAATCGATGTGACTTGGGTTCCAGTGAACGAGAACGTAATGTCCAACCCACTTGTGGATTAAACCTTGAAATAGAAAACTTGTACGAGTATGTTTTAATGGTTTAAGATGATCTCATTTCGAGTTGCAATGGGTTGCCTATGCAAAAATACACAATTCTCATTCATGACTCAAGTCCAAATTATGAATAGAAAAAAGCATACAAGTCTTCAGTGTTTTTCAGGCTTACTAAATCAACCGACATCGGATTTTGAATGAGAATAGAAAAAACCCATTGCAACATTATGAATAGAAAAAAACATACAAGTCCAATCTTGTATTTTGGGTTAGTGTAAATACAAGTCCCATTTGTAGAAAAACAAATGACCTGGATACGTATGTTGCCCATTGCATAACTCATGGATTTTAGGGAATAACAATAAAATTGGATCAGTGTTTTCTATGTGAACAAAGTAAGCCAATACATGAGTTCCTGTTGAAAATGCATCCAGTGTTTTAATACAATGGCTTCCAATGTCGTAACAATGTAATACTCAATGATCTTATAGGCAACACTGATCATATAAGTGTTATACATTTCCTAATAAAAACTATGGTTTTTATTCCTATTCATACACTGTAATATGATTTATGTTTCAATATTATCACAGTAATGTGTTACTCATATTAACATGACCAGTATAAATAGGTAACACTGAGACTAGTTGATTGTCGAATGTCCACTCTAAAGTGTTCCGGGAGTGATAACGGTTGATTAAGGCTTATTTCATCCTCACAAATACATTGGACTAATATACGAATCATTTATGAAATACATTATTTGCAAATGGGCATCGGATGGATTTGAGATACATAATTTCGAGTATAAATATTATACTCTGGGTTGAATGATTACTTATTAGGTAGACTGTATGTACTCGTAAATTTTATATGAGGTCAATTCAAACTATAATAAGTGAAAATATTCGGATGTTAAATAAGATTGTCACATGTCTCGTTCAATTGGGATACTTGAGTTTGGATTGAACATGATTGTAAATGAGTGACATTACATCGTATCAATTTGCCAATGAAATGGTACATGTGTGACACCCTGAAAAATTAAATAGAATAAATAAATTTATTAGTCAGATAAAATGTTACGAAAGTCACATTTTTATAATTAAGTGAATCAGATAAAATTTTAATATCAGTGACAACTTTAATCAGATAAAAATGTTTCAATAATAAAAGTGACATTTTTATAGTAATTATGTTGACCAAAAAAGACATTGACTTAAGTAACAAAGGTTATAGTTTTGTAACAAGTGATAAATTATACATATGATATAAATCATATAAATGACATTTTAACAATTTTAATTGAATGATATCGGTTAATAATATTTGTACACAAATAACAAAGTTGACTTTTTTAAACCTAACAATAATAATACTCTGTATGTACATTTTTACGAGTACATTATAATCACACGTACAAGATTACTTATGTACGACCTTCTCATTCACTCCACGTGAATGTCAGATGCCACATACATCATACATGTGCATACATCAATGTCCTTGTCCTCCACATACAAGTGTTTCCCTCGATCCTCACCATACATGCACCCAATAATAATATGGAGTACTCCCTCCGTTCCAATTAGTTTTGCAAAGTCAACATTTTTTGGTCAACCAATAATAAAAGTCAACCTTCCCTATGAATAATTAATTCAATTTTCAATAATTAAAATTTACATATTCAAAAACAACATTAAAATATCTTCAAAGTTGTAAACTTCAAATTAGAAAATATCTAAAAATTGACACCCTAATTAAGTGAACAAAATGAGTCTGTTTGACTAAAAAAAGTCACTTTTGCAACTCTTTTTGGGACGGAGGTAGTATATTTCGTAATACGAACACGTACAACGAGTTGAATACTGTTGCGATGCTTGACCAGATACATATATACTCTTATCTTACATCTGCGATAATAACCTGCGTGTAAATAACCTGCATATATATATACTTTTGCGACCGAGAATAAAGCAATGATAGAGAACAACGAAGCAGAATAAACGAGAAGCCGGTCACTACCGCCCAACACCACACCTTGTCGGAAACAACTTTAAAGGATGCCGGCAGAGTGCCGTTTCAAGACTACTATCTTCTAGGCAAACAGAATTTTTGGACTCTGTCAATTCCGTCCGGAGATGAACGCCGGAAAAAGGAAGCTGGGCAACCACATGCACTCTAGCACCGGATGTCATCACCCACCAGGCCTCTCGCCGCCGATCAACAAAATGCCTCACCGGAGAAGGAGTTTTGACCGCACCACCATTGTCAATGGCAGATCTGCTGCACCAGAAAAGTAATAGCCGGACCAAACTACTAACTGAGCTTCCATCCGAATAGCACGCCGGAGTTGGTGGCGTTGGAACTGACCGCCGCTAACCACTGAGTCATGCCGTAGCCTGGACTGACGGCCGAACACTTCTGGACGCCGGGGTTCTTCATTGGGTGACAAATTAGAGTATAATTCCATATTTAGGGATAGATAATTTTAAAGTATATCCAATACTTTAAACGTGATGATATTAACAATACATCGAAATTAGTAATTAACATGTATGGAACCATACATGTTAATTATATGACGTATCGGTTTAATAACTTCATAAATTACATTGGAGAATAGTATCGGACGTTACCAGGTAATATTACTATTACCTGGTAATAGTCGGTGTTCGATGACCAACTCCGATTTAGACTCTCAATGAGATGTTTCGGATCAAAATATAATAGTATTCTGGAATTGTAGAGCCTATATTAATACTATCCCCATTGTATTAACTCGTTTTTTACAATGCACTAGGAAATACTCTCTTCGTCCCACTTTAAGATTATATTCTCACACGATTTACGATGTTTGACTGACCATAAAGTTAACTGATCTCTGTCATTAATAGAATTATTTTTAGTAAATAAAATTTACATATTAAGAAACTACATTAAAACCGCTACAAAACCTTCAAAAAAATAATTTAAATTTTATAAACTTTCAATATATAAACTAAAAGATTAAAAACAATGCACGTTGACCGGAGAATAGTGTACGTGAACCTTTAAATGGGACGGAGGGAGTAATATTTTTCCTAGTGCATAATATGAAACTTCATCAGATAGTTGTTGTTACAGTCACTGTATATTTCATGGGAATATACAGTGTATATTCATAGTAACATACTCACTGAATGTGACTCGTCGATGGGAATTAATGCATCATGTTATGTCCAAATAAGTCCATAACAGTCCTATTAACACTTGTTCGTGGGTAGTAATTATTCGGACAATGATCTTATTTCGAGTTGCAATGGGTTTAAGCCAAAATATTCATAGTAAGTCACAATAAGTAGTGTTTTTACCATACGAAAAGGTAATCATCACAATAGTTCACAATAACTTGTATGTTCGGGAACCCATTGCAAAACACTTCAGTGTTTTCAACTCGAAATGAGAACGAGAATTGTGTGTTTTTGCATAGGGAACCCATTGCAACTCGAAATGAGATCACCAAATTATGACATACACAAGATTGACTTAAATTAGTAACCCGACTCAAGTCCAATTTACCCATTGCCGATGAGTTGCAATGGGTTCCTTATGCAAAAATCACTAGTCATTTGATGTCTCATTTCGAAAATTAGTCAATCTAATTTTGCAAAAAAACACTGGAGTCGTGAAGATTGCATCAAGTCTTCAATATGAATACTTAAATGAGTATTCAAAATGCAAGTCGAATGAATAGAAAAACACAATTCTCGTTCAATGATTTTGAGCGAATCACGACAATCCAAGGCTTACAATATTTAATCTTCCTGTATGTTTTGCAACATGAATACAAAATTATGGACACAGGACACCTATACAAGACTAATTTCGAATTTGTTATATGACAAGACATTGTATGAAAAAAACATACTGCTTAGGGTTCGTGAACCAATAGTGACTAGATTGTATGTTGCATTGTATATATACCCATTATATACGACACATGGAGTAGGTTTTCCTACAACCCTAAGTTGTGTAGCACACTTTGGTCATCCGGTACTATATGTATTAACTTAATATAGACTGTTACAGTTATAAGAACCTGTAGCTTACTGAATACACCAATGCCTTAATATATACACCGGTTGTGTATTTACAGTCATTGGGTTATAAATTATTGTCTAATATTGGTTCCCATAGTAACATATCTCATGTTACTAATACTTATATACATGTATAGACTATTGAACTCCGAGTGATTGGTTAATATACCGGTATACATCATTCACATGTATATTAGTAAAACCTAATTCAACATGTAGTATTATAGATCATACTCATTAAGAATATCCATTTATACTCCATTCAATGTGTAAGTAAATGATTACTTACATATAGCACGAGTATCACAATATACACAGTACTATAAACATACGACCCATTTAAGCGTTTATAACATATATTATACAAGTCTAATTATGACATAGGACTTGGCAAGTTAGAATTACACAATATGATTTAACAATCATATTGTGTAAATATGACAATTTTACATAGGGAGTTTGATTTCAAATCCCTATGTAGTCCAAATTCAATGGATTGTCGAGTTGCAATGGATACTAAATCAACTCAATACTATAAGATACAAGTCGGTGTAAAGTATGATATGCAACATGATAAGACATGTGCACTCATTCACGATAGCGCAATGGGTATGATAGTTTACAACCGACTCGGTAGCTACGGTGAAAACGCATTACGTAGTATATTGTAGGGACTTTAATACATAGTTAATGTATTTACTCTGAGATACAATTTTGTTGATAACATTTTAAGCTACTGTGAAAACGCATTATATAATGTGTTTATAATAAATTAATGATCTCATTGACCTACTCGAGTTATGGATGTTAATAACATACGGATAAATAACATGTATGAGATTGTTTTTCAGGCTCGGTAAGTCAACCGCACTACTAGAAAAATGGCTTACAGTGACACTTTTATAGTGACACTTTCTGATAAAATGACATCAATGATATAAAAGTGTCACTATTTTCTAACAAAAATACATAAGCATTATACAGTGACACTTTCTTTTTTTAGTAAAATTCCCATATGATTCGTATTTGAACCGAGTATCCATTTACTCACGATATGAGTCTAATGTACCCATTTTGCCCCCAGAAATAGTCCAGTTGGTTCGTTAACATACGAAGATGTGTCCAAGATTTTAGTAAGTCATGAAATATACGCATTACAGGTGTATAAATTTTAAGTGGTAACTCACAATTGTCAGTATAGGATTGGTTACTCATGACTTGTATGGAACCATAAATACTCGGTGTCACGATGTGAATATTAAGTACACTGTGGTGTTTTACAATTATGTGTAGTACTAATTGTCCAACTACATATAATCACGTCAAGCCAAACTTGTGTCACGGTATGCAATTGGGTCCCCTATGTAAATCTATCTCACAATAGACTTGTCAACTAAATATGTATTCAACGAGTCACAAACACAAAGTAATCATCCATTTAAAAATACAACTCGAAATGACCATTGTATTCAAGGATACCAAAATTACTAAACTTACGAAAATTTTAGCAAGCCTCAAAGTTGATACTTAACAAGTTGAGATCACATATGTTTATAGGCTTGGGTGAAAAATTTTGTGTTTACATTATGGGTACACTGGAGACATCTCGGATGAACATGACTTGTATATATGTGAATCGGTGTTAAATATACTAAGCAATACATTTGAAGTTAAACAATACCCAAAATTGTGATAACTCTTAAAATCGTCCTATTACTCATTGTGGATATTATACGCAATCTGATATTTTGCTGTTACGACTTCATTTATGTTAGTATGTCGAAAGCCATACTAACGAAATTTTGAATACGACATCGGATGATCTCATTTCGAGTTGCAATGAGTTCCCTATGCAATGACAAGTATCAACCGAGTCTTACACAAAACACTGGAACTTGAGTTTCATCCGATTGTTAAGAAATATTTAACACAATTGATCAATACTCAAGTGTAGCTTTGGACATGATTGTAAGGCTCATCTTGAGCATATATAGTAGTAACGAAGATATAACCGGTTGGACTCGGTAAATTTACGCATTAGTGTAAAATGGTGAAGTATTGATCAACTGTCTAAATCATATTGAAATTGACTACATACGAAGATTGGCTTAACTGACAGTGTATGTTGAATAATCCGAGTAATGTCACGATTGTGTACTAATATGAATCTAAATTATGTTTGGCATATTAGAATTCTCGAAACTGTATTGGTTGCAAAGTATACTATTTCGAAGTTGTATTGGGTTTAAATATGTTGAATAACTACTGGAGTCCCAACATTATTCGATGTATGAACAGACAATCTGTGTAAACCCATTGTAACATACTCAATTGTATTCCATTCTAATTTACACTGATCCTATTACAATTCCATGACAACCTATTCGAAATGGTTGCAAAAATATTGAGACTAGTTGACTCGGATATTTTGCCAGTAATAAGTCCTTACTATTGGATCTCATTGCAATAGTAAATCTCCGTTCACTATTGCAATGAGTAATCCTCATTTTGTACTAAATATTGCAATTTGACAATTCGGTTGTGTTCTCATACTAACTCTATTTTTGCATATATATTCATATATGCAAGTCATGATCTCATAACGAATCCGAAAATTATCGGCGTATAGTCAAATGATCATACTATATTAATATACTAACATTGAAGTATAATTAAGGATTGGTACATTTCGTTGCAAGCCTATTTCAATAGTTAAAACTTGTGTATATGAGTCTATGTACATTATGTTAGACAACAGTATATGTTATCTAACATAATGTATTTATGTTACAATGATGAATTATTGGATAATATCTATGAATTCTAGATAGGTATTTTATAATGATAGCTATCTTATGATTAAATTTATACACTATATGATAATCATCCTTGAATAACTCAAATTGTCACGCCCCAGACCGCAATCCAAGCGCGTGTACAACCGCCGTATAAAGTGACGTCACCCGCGAGTCAACCTCACTTGATTACACAAGGCGTTCGAGAAAAATAATCCATCCATACTCAGTAGTAAACATACATAACAACATCACATTTAAACCAATGAATAGCGGAAGTATTCAACGGTAAGTCATAAGCCACAACCGGCCAATAACATGGGCATGCAAGCCCCAAAAGAATAGTTTATGACAAATAAAAATATCCATGAGCAATGTTTGGTAATTTGAAATGAAATGAGGAAGCACGAACCACGTCTTCCTTGATTTGATGTCACCCGTAGAAAGGTGCAGGTAGCAAGCCCTAGCTTCAACCTGAAAATGGTGGGGCCCCCCGAAGGGGTCAGTACAAGTACCGAGCGAGTAGCAGGCTAAATATAGAATAACTAGCGTTTCAAGTATAAGACCCAAACATAGGATGATACATATACGTATAGTCCTTCCCCCAAGTTTGAAATACATATTGGTATACATACACTTGGAAATACCCGACCCGTAGGTCATTGTTTATTTGGGAAAATAATAGTAGCCAATATCCTTGACTTAAATCCCAACCCACCCATATACCTATGAGTGTATAGAACTCCTCCTTGTTCAAATAAATTATCATAAGGACACCGCCCGGTCCTAGATCATTAAATGTAATCTATGAGTTTTGAGGATACACGTCCGATCCTTGGGTACTCCACCCTATAATTGAGTTTTGAGGATAACCGCCCGATCCTTGGGTACTCCACCCTATATAACCGAGTTTTGAGGATAACCGCCCGATCCTTGGGTACTCCACCCTATATAACCGAGTTTTGAGGATAACCGCCCGATCCTTGGGTACTCCACCCGACCTATGACATACCACATATCACGCTAGATAGGGTCTATATCATATTTAGTCATTCATAACTAATTCACTACATAAAGCTTATGTATCACGGTCCATGCAAATCCATGCAACCATATAAATGTATAATTAACTAATATCAACCGATATTAATTAATCCATTAACCATCGGTCAACGTTGTTGTTGACCGCCATCTCAAGTCTTACACTTATTAACTAATTCATCATATAATTAAGTTAATAATATCCATTGTGCTTCTTTTACTCTTAAAGCAAATATGCATTATATATAATTTCTCATATCATATTTCATGCATAAACAATTATTCTTTTCATACGCACTTAACTATGTTAGCTAATCACATGTTAAATATCTTTTGAACATCATTATGAACACATATAACATTTATTTAGGTAATCTCATAATTGACCCAAAAGTTATAAGATATTAAGCCGTCCACTCACCTTGAACTAGCGTTAAGAAGTTCTACCCTTCTTGGTTGAACTCCGGTGAAACTCCGGCGACTTTTGGTCAACTCCGGCGACAATTCCGGCGACTTTTCCAACTTTGTGAAATCACTTGAAATACCCTTTACAAGTGCCTAACAAGGTTTTATAATCATAAAACTCATATTAATACAAATAACCTCTAAAAGGTTATTTTCCGGTGAACCGGTCATTTTGGCTTCTAAGTCCGTTTTTGGACGTAGAACCACCTTCCAACCCATGAATCCATACTTATAACATATGGAACCATACTAAAGGTTCTTCATATGATATATACTTCATATGGTGGAAGAAAAATAAAGGAGAAGTTATAATAAGGTCATTACCTTAATTATTCACACTTTTCCTAACTTTTGCCTTCTTAAATCCTCCTCCTTGGACCACTAGAGCTTGAGCTCGAATTTGCAGCAATGGAGGTGAGTTTGGAAGCTCTTCTTCTCTCCCTTGGGTGGCCTGGTCGAGCTAATGGGGTGAGGGGGTGATAGGATGGCCTTTTTGGCTCATCTCACCAATTATGTGGGGAAAGGGTCCCATCCTACCTCATGGTTGACCCTCCTCCCACCTTCCCTTGTCTTTGTAGCCCCCAAGGGTGACATTTGAGCTGAATAAAACGTGGGATGGCCCCCACTCATGTGGGAGGTCATCCCTTTGTGTCCCGATGTGTACAATCGGTCCTGAAAGTTGTATTTTTCGGACTGTTTTAAATATATTTTATTTTATCGGGTCGAATAAAATATATTATGTGCTCTTACTCATTATTACATGTATAATGAATATACATCCCCCAACTTTAATTTATAAGCCTCCGAAATTCAGTTCGGGCTGTTATCTGATAAATTACCAGTACCGGTAATTTGGGCTTCTTTTGACCAATCGGTCAACTCCGGGCCTTTCCATGGCCCAAATAAAATATCCACCACCATATAAATATTATCTTGACCGAGATGAATAAAATATGTGGTCTCGGGATAGTCGGGTGGGCCCCCGCTCCCGGTGTCGGTCCCACGTGCAATTTACTATTCACGCGAACGAAATAATAAAAATTTACAACTTCGTAAATTCATTAATCCTTTAATAAGGTTCAATACATTATTTACATAAAAGTAAATATATTTGGGGACGGTGTTACACAAATACCTTACCATTTAATTGCAATAGGAAAATAGACTAATGTATATAGTCTATGTATAAAACAAGTATGAATTATACACGATTACAATTTGTTACTCCCTCTGTCCCTAAATTTACTTCCAACTTTCCCTTTTTGTCCGTCCCAAAAAGAATTTCACTTTCCCTTTTTGGCAAAGAATTTGTGGTTCACAGCATTTCTCTCTCCTCTGCACAACTCTCCACCACACAATTCTCACTTTCTTAATCACCGTGCCACTTTAATTTGGAAGAACAATCAGGGACGGAGGGAGTACTAAGTAGAACTGTATACTATGGGTGAACATATATCATCGAAACCGTACTTGAGGTTAGAATAGACACCATTTTTACTAAATTCCAGTAGTATGGCACATTAATATATTATACCCTTAATTGTCATACGAACAAGTCGTGTCAATCTTAATACTTAAATGTTTAAGTATTAAGAAAACAACATGTGTTAACGATATTAGGTCTAGTAATAAGTGTCGGGTTATGGACCATCGTATAACTATAGCCTGCACAGTAGTATACACAATTGAATAGACTACTCAGTGAGATAAGTAATTGACTCGGGTTGATCGGTATAGGCAGTTAACTGCCATCTGCAGTTAGGATGTTTTGTAACTTAGTAATAGACCCGGTTCACTCATAAGTTGCTTGGATAGTTGGATTTATACTATAACCGAGTGTTGATCACCGGATATCATATATGCATTAATATATCCACGTATAATCGTCAAGTACTTGTCACATGAGTATGCAAAGTATATTGACATTCCTCTAAGAACCTATTTAGAGTCCAATATGATAATATTCAGATTAAATGAGTTACTCCCAATTTACTAGTATCAATTACACAATTCCCCAAATTGTGTCTCCGGTCTATAAGTGAATTGCAATGAAGTATAATTGACTGGAGACTTGAATTTAGGTCTAATGTAAATTAGACCTAAATTTCCGGTTACTACGACACAATAGTAAGTTACACACTATAATGTGTAACTTACTCCATTCTAATTGGAAATGAGTCAAAAATGTATATATTTACATTCAATCTTGGTGATCCCAATTGAAAAAATTATATATTTTTCAGGGTGACTTGGTTCCCTATTCTATATTATAGTATTTAGAGCATCTCCAATGCAAGGGTGTGGCCTCTTACACACCCTTACACATGGGTCCCATTTTTTATTTCACAAATTTTATGTGTAGGACCCACATATTTCCCAATTTATTTTTATTTTCATTTTTTTATATCACTTTTAACCCACTTTTCATCAATTTTTCCTCCTCGAATCCCGTGTAAGGTCCATATATGGACCTTGTCATAGACCTTGATCCATTTTTACCTCTATCTCTCTCCTCTTTTTCATTTTTTCCTACACACCACTTCATCCCAATATTTATTCTATCTCTATCTCTCTCCTATGCCACATAAGATGCAATGCACCCTCCCATTGGAGATGCTCTTAGTGTTTTACATTAACATTATAGTCGTATTAAATTAAGGTACTATTGATCTTACTAAGATCAATTTCATAGTCGGTAGTTTCAAAATACTCGTAATAATTGAAGATCCAAATCACAATTGTTTACTCCTGACTTGTAGGTCAAATGAATACATATGTATAAATGAAGTATAATTGATACACTAATATGTCATTATGACATTGTAATACTCTAATATGAACGAGAATCGTGACCGAGTACGAAGATCAAATAATAACTTTGATACACAATAGATACTCGGTTTTTTGTACCATAGTGGTAAATATACTGTGCATATTTTGAGCATATGGGCTACAAGTTTCTCGTATAATTACGTCAACCTTATAGCTAGCTAGTGATAAGGTTGACCACTGATATTTAGTATATGTCATTGGTATACACTCACGTACACCAAGATGGGGTACTCACCCGATATGCTCCCATACTACATCTCAGTAATAACGGTTACACAATAGACAACAATTTTTCAATAGTCATACACTAATTCGATAGTCAATAATACCATAAGAGTTATTTTTTTCAAATATTGCTACAAAGCACCGTACTACTAATTTGAAATGCCAATCTTTTAAAAAGTGTTTATGAAATAGTTTGCAATGAGGAAAAAGTAGAATTTCACTTCAAAAATAATCATTCACAAGTCACATTTCAACAATACTAAACGTCTATGCCTAGTAATCAATATTCATATCCATTGTATTTGAATCACATCATGGCATCATTGTGTACATCTTCATCTTCACTTTATTCATCAATGCCATCATCCATCTACATAAAAATACTATAAAAGCTTAATACTTCGTATACTCTAGATGGATAATTATCATTATGGAAAAGTGTTTTACCATTCTGTCATCCAACAATACAAGATCAATCACCAATCAGAAAAATTGAATAAAACCACAATATAATATTGCTTTATAAGACACACGATCTAATACAAGACTTAACACAATCTGAATAAATAAAACTTGGACAATCTTCTAATATGTAGCAGATTTTTAATGTTGATATAAAAAGAAGTAGAAGTATAAAAGTACACAATTCTCGTTGATTTTTGCATAGTCTTAATGGAACCCGAAATGATTTGGGTAAATCCATCTAAATCCTTAAATGACTCACACGTGTATAATCCGATTGAGTTGTATAGAGATGCAGTCATGATGGCTCATTATTGAAGGCTTACTATTTTTGATAGTGTCTTAATTTGAACATTAGTGTTGCCAAAGCATACACTACATACAATACTCTCAGTTTGAGACTTTGTTTACCAAGTCTTAGTAAATTTGGACTTAAACACTGAGATTGACTGAAGACACATTGATAATGAGATTTGCAATGACGTATTCAAAATTTAATGTTTTTGAGTCGTAAAAATACACTGATAGGCAAATTATGCCAATCATGTTCTCCAGTGCATATTTTTTTTTTTTTTTGGGTATGTTCTCCAGTGCATATTATTCACTGATCAGTGTAAATAATGGCTTGATCATTAGTCTAGATCCGATGAAATGCAAATTGTCATTTTGAGTTACGAGCTTATTAAACCAAGGAGTCCATTTTCGAAATAAAATGAGTTTAAGACTTGGTTTACTCAAAATGATATCATCGAGTGTTCCTGAGTCTATTCATATACTTTGATTATTTCGAGTCTGCAAGTCTTTGACACTGATGTCCAAATATACAATTACGGGTTCCCTATTTTGGGAAGATATCCGGTATTTTTGCATAAGGAACTCATTGCAACTCGAAATGAGATCATCCGATGCCGTATTCAAAATTTTACTCAATCTTCATTTACGACTCAAGTCCAAATTTATGTCTAAATTTTGAGGCACACGAAGATTGGACTTGAAAAACACTGAAGACTTGTATGTCGTATACCCGTCCAAAATGAGATCTAGTTGCTTGAAATTTTGAACTCGACTTGTATTGGACTGAAGACAACTCATTTCGAGTGTTTTTTTCTATTCAGTCTATATGTTCTTGGAGATCATCACGGTTGAGGCAATCGGAAAAATTTTAAGTCTTCAAGTCTTCAGTGTATATAATTTACATTGTCGACTCAAGTCCCAGTTACATCCAAATTTAAACACAATTCTTGTTGTTGACTATTCATTATTAGTTTAATTTACGAGTCACGGAATTTTGAATACAGCATCAGATGATCTCATTTCGGGTATAATAAACACTGAAGGCTTACTAAATCAACTAATTTGATAGTCGAACCCAATTACGCTAATTGTGTCTATTGCAAACTAATTGTATTTCGAGGGAAATGGTATAATTCAAGAGTAATAAGTATACTATGAAAACCCATAGGAAACATACTAATAAGTATCATGAATTAGTGTTTTGATGGGTTCCTCAAACACAATTCGGTCCCTTGCACAGGGAAATACATTATCTACAGTACAATTCAGAGTATTAATTGTGTGGACTCTAAGGCTTAACTCTTGTTTTCTAAGGGTTCCAATATGTGTATATTCCCGGGATACAAGAGCCCATACACTAGAAATGGTAAGCCATATAGCTAGATAGTATCACGATATGTAGTCATATATATCGTGAAAATATTGAGTACACAAGTCAATATTTTCTACACATGGTATTTAACTTCACAAGTCCAGATGAGTAAACGATTTTGAGGCTAAATACGATTCACAAGTTGAATCAGTCAACTCGTATATGAAAAAAACATACAAGTCTTCAGTGTTTTTCATGCTTACTAAATCAACCGAGTCACGAAGATTAACTTAAAACATCGGATGATCTCATTTAGAGTTGCAATGGCTTCCCTATGCAAAAATACACAATTCTCGTTCACGACATCACTCATCAAAGAATGTATTAAGTCACTTATGCATACACTGATTGTGTACAATATGTTTTTAAACAGTGAACAATTTAAAGGATAATGTCGTTGAAACATACTAATAGGTTCCGGCTTATGTGAACGAATCAAAAGCAACATATTACTAGTAGAAAATACTAGATTGGAGTAAATACTGGAGACTGATGAGTATTTAATCCCTATGGTAATTTCTTGAAGACTCAAAATGTATCTGCAATTGTGTATTCTCCATTGAACACAAATAATTTTAAATGGTTCATGCAAGTATTATTCATCGGATACACTCAAGTCATTACCCTAGATTTTGTATTCAATGGGTTCCTTAAATCAAGTCTAAGTGTTAAATACATCGTATGATCTCATTTCGAGTTGCAATGGGTTGGTTATGATTTTACCAAGGCTATTAAAGCCTTTTTTGGGTCTGGTAGGTTATTAAAGCAAACCAACCACACAGTTATTGCTTTAATTCCTAAGACAAACCATTCTCCTACGCCGGCTGACTTTAGACCAATTGCTTGTACAAATGTGGTATACAAAGTCATCACTACGATCATTTCTAAAAGAATGATCCCGTGCCTTCCGGACTTTATTGACCAAGCCCAGGGGGCCTTTTTTGATGGGAAACTCATGATTGATAATGTGTTTGTTGCCCAAGAGCTGATTAAAGGATATGCTAGGAAACGGATGTCTCCAAGATGTATGATCAAGGTTGACCTCCGGAAAGCCTATGATACTATATCTTGGGACTTCCTTACTAGCATGTTGACCCACTTGGGATTCCCGGGCAGATTCATACACTGGATTATGGAGTGTGTCACCACCGCTTCATACTCCATATCAATCAATGGTGTTCTCCATGGCCATTTTGAGGGTAAAAGAGGGCTTCGGCAAGGGGACCCTATGTCCCCCCTCTTATTTGTCCTTTGCTTGGAGTACCTTTCCAGACTATTGAATGATAGGACCAAAAATCCTATGTTCAATCATCATCCTTTGTGTGGATCGCTTAATATTTCACATGTGGCATATGCTGATGATTTGATGCTTTTTTCTAGAGGTGATACCACATCTATACAGATTCTCACATGAGCATTGGAAGAATTTGGTAACATATCTGGCCTTATAGGTAACTATGATAAATCAAATATCTTCCTTGGTGGTAATGCATATTATGAGCTTGACACTATACTTGAATTGATGGACTTTAAAATTGGTACATTCCCGGTCACATATCTTGGGGTCCCCTTGGCGCCCTTAAAGCTTTCTGTGGCCCAGTATGCACCCCTTTTGGAGTCCATCACCACTTTTATTAATGCTTGGAATCTTAAGTCTTTATCTTATGCAGGCAGAGTTGAGCTAGTCAAGTCAGTTATACAGGGTGTACATTCTTTTTGGTTACAAATGTTTCCCATCCCTAATGTTATACTTGACAGGATTACATCCATTTGCCACATTTTTCTTTGGGGAAACAAATTCGCTAGGGTCGCCTGAGCGGACATTTGCCTCCCGAAAGAAGAAGGCGGACGTACTTGGTATACATGACACGAAGGTTTGGAACAAGGCTTTACATTCAAAAACTTTTTGGGATATACACACTAAAAAGGACACACTTTGGGTCAAGTTGGTACATGGGGTTTATCTTAAGGGTAGGAGTGTGTGGGAGTTTGTTCCACATGAGAGAGATTCACAACTATTTAAGAAGATTGCATTAATTCGAGATGAAATACTCTCCAAATTCCCGGACATTCCGAGCACTATACTTGGCCTAAATGCTCTTCAATTTAATGGCAAGCTTGTATCCTCAAAGGTTTATAATTTGCTTAGGACTAGGGCGGCCACCCGTGTGTGGATGCCATTTATTTGGAAAGATTACATCCCTCCCAAGTTTTCCTTTATTACTTGGTTGGCATTCCGGAATAGGTTAGCCACGTGTGATAATCTTCATAGATTAGATGTGGATAATACTTGTGTATTGTGCAAGGGTGGACCGGAAACGGCTCCACACCTTTACTTCGAATGCCCTTTTTCAGGTAAGGTCTGGACTATGATGAAAGCATGGATTGGCATCCCACGGATGATGGGGACCTTGGCTAGCTCGGTCAAATGGATCAAGAAGGAAAGGAGCGGAGCTAATGTGCAAGCCAAGGCTACTAGGATTGCTTTCTCATGCACCATATACTGGATCTGGAGGACCAGGAATGCAGCTAGATTTGATGGTTTTTTGCCTAAAGAGGAGGAAGTTTTTGCTAGGATTAAATATGTTGTCTACAAAATTTTGTATAGCATTTATCCTTGTGATTTGGTAGTACTTTGATAACTTTTCCGCCCATCACCCTTTTTGCTTGTGATAGGCCGTGAGGTGGTATAGGGGGGCTGCTATAGCACCCTTATTTTGGCAGGTGATGGGTTATCCAATCTTTGGATAGCCTACATTTTTGCTCATATTTTTGTTGTACGGATAACTCTTTGACGGTTTCTAATATACTTACATGTTATCGTCGAGTTGCAATGGGTTCCATATGCAAAAAAACATACAATTCTTCATGTTTTGAGACTTACTAAATCAACCGAGTCTTCAGTGTTCAAAGTTTAAGCCAATCTTTCAGGCTTACTAAATTTTTGCTTACTAAAAACATTGTATGATCCAGATACAATGTTTTTGAAACTCGAAATGAGATCATACACAAATTTCGACTTGTATGTTGTCTCACTGATTCAGCCAAAACTTCATAAATTTCAGTAGAATTAGCCAAATCGAAATTAGCAATTTTGTATAGTTTCGAATTTGGACTTGAGTCCAAATTCAATAGTCCTAATTCGATTTAAGTAATTAAGTCATTCTCGGTTGATTTTAGTAAGCATTTTCGATAACTTAAGTATGTTCAACCAAGTGATCCAAGTCTCATACAAGACTCAAGGCTTGATGTTAAATAGGCCGAATCATCCCTATTCAGTATTTTTGTAAATCAGAATACACATCTTAATTATCTCATTTAAGTCAATACAAGCCTGAATCGGATGATCTCATTTCGAGTTACAATGGACTTCAGTGATTTTGTTTTCAGGCTTACCCTATGCGCGCATACAAGTCTCCACGAAGATTAAACACTGCAAATTTTGAGGCTTAATTCAAAGGGACTTGATTTTGAATCGGATGATTCAGTGACTCGGTTTCATTTCGAGTTGCAACCGAGTCACGACTCAAGTCCAAATTAACTGCAATGGGTTCAAGTATTTTCAGGCTTACTAAATCAACCGAGTCATGAAGATTGACTTGTATGTTGTTTTCTATGCATATTTTGGACTTGAGTCGTGAACGAGAATTGTGTATTTTTGCATAGGGAACCCATTGCAAATTCTCGTTCAAGACTCAAGTCCAAATTATGAATAGAAAAAAACATACAAGTCTCCTGTATTTTTCAGGCTTACTACTAAATCAACCGAGTCACGAAGATTGGCTTAAATTTTGAATACGACATCGGATGATCTCAATTCGAGTTGCAATGGGTCTCCTATGCAAAATTACACAATTCTCTTTCGAGACTCAAGTCCAAAATATGAATAGAAAAAAACATACAAGTCTTCAGTGTTTTGAGGCTTACAAAATCAACCGAGTCACGAAGATTGACTTAAATTTTGAATACAACATCGGATGATCTCATTTCGAGTTGCAATGGGTTCCCTATGAAAAAATACACAATTCTCGTTCACGACTCAAGTCCAAATTATGAATAGAAAAAAACATACAAGTCTCCTGTGTTTTCAGGCTTACTAAATCAACCGAGTCACGAAGATTGGCTTAAATTTTGAATATGGCATCGGATGATCTCATTTGGAGTTGCAATGGGTTCCCTATGCAAAAATACACAATTCTCCTTCACGACTCAAGTCCAAAATATGAATAGAAAACAACATACAAGTCTTCAGTGTTTTGAGCCTTACTAAATCAACCGAGTCAGGAAGATTGGCTTAAATTTTGAATACGACATTGGATGATCTCATTTCGAGTTAAAATGGATTCCCTATGCAAAAATACACAATTCTCGTTCACGACTAAAGTCCAAAATATGAATAGATAAAAACATACAAGTCTTCAGTGTTTTGAGGCTTACTAAATCAACCGAGTCACGAAGATTGACTTAAATTTTGAATACGACATCGGATGATCTCATTTCGAGTTGCAATGGGTTCCCTATGCAAAAATACACAGTTCTCGTTCACGACTCAAGTCCAAAATATGAATAGAAAAAAACATACAAGTGTTCATTGTTTTGGGGCTGACTAAATCAACCGAGTCACGAAGATTGGCTTAAATTTTGAATACGACATCGGATGATCTCATTTTGAGTTGCATTTCACACATGTATAAAATAAGATTATATTGTATAAAACCCATTGAGATACTTAATACGTGACTTTAAGTATCCTAATTTCGTGTATGTTTTCCACTATTGCAGACGATGTATTTTGTCCACTTACACTGATCAGTGTAAGTTGTTAAAATACCAAATAACCGAATAACTTTCGGTATTTTAATTAACATTTAAGAAACATAATATAACTATGGACTATTATGCACAATGTCAATGGCTATGTCATTTAGCCTCGATTGAATGGATTATCCGGGATACAAGAGCCCGTACTTGAATGTATGGGCTCTCATAAGAATATTGAATTTGTATGAATTGAGTGTGATATTTATAAGACTCGGTTAAACTCGTGACTTAGAATTGTCAATTAACAGTGTATTTGCATGGTTCATTTTAACAAATTTATACTAATCATATGATGTCAATACAACAATACATTTTTGTCACTCAAATTCATTATTCTTATGTGTACTCTCACATTAGTATAATTTGATAAATTATACTTCAGTAACAGTATATAATAAATTCAATATTTATTATATTGAATTTAGTGTACTAACGAGAGTGTACAGTTAGTCATGAATATGTCCCGTTTATCAATGAACATTTATGTAAATTTTAATACACCAGTACTCGGTTACTAGTGTATTAACCTTGTTATTTTATATGGCATATCCTATAACCATGAGTACACTCGTTTATTGCAATGATATGGTTTATTATGTATTACTGTTTTCAATTTACAAACCGTGTAGCCGGTGTAGGTAAAATGATATTCTCATTTATTTGCAACCGGTGTTGGACTCATAGGTACACAATCATTGGATGTCTATTAAATATGTACAAAAACATTGGTCTCTTATAATTAACTGGATTGGTTGTATACCCAAACTTTTTACTAATGAAGTATTGCATACAAGTATTGAGTGTTTTGATACAAAATTTAAGTATTGTGGTGAACAATACTTAAATTACATATATACTTGGAATATTAATGGATATCATAAGTATGGACATTAGGTATTACAATAAGTATAATCTATGACTTAATACAATTTGGCATATCAATGTAAATAGGTATCACAATATATAATGATTACCCATATTACTATATACTATTGTGTATATTGTGATCAAGACATATTCAAGATACACAAAATGTTTGTATATTCCACGTGAACCTATTTTACGAACTCATAGATTATAAGTATATACAAGTCAATGTATATAATGATAATTGACTTATCTTGACCCTATACATAACGTTTAGACTAATTGGTTCCGATGAGTGTATTTTCCATGCACTAACGGTAACAAGTCTGGTTATCCGATGTGTTCATATATTACCAATTAATAAGGTAATATTTTGTCTACAATCAGTATAGTAAAATATACAATACCGATTACTACGTGGCAGTTGGAGTATAAGTATATAAACTGGATTACATATATCGTTCACGTTATTAAATGTATCCTACGATTTAGAATACATAAATGCATATTATCTAAACTAGTTATGTTGGTATTGGCCCTCTATTCCTATAAGCCCAAAGTCCAAATTAGAGGAGGTTCCCGACCCATGATTTATTATACCCATTTGAGCTTTTCTTTCCTTCCACTCGATGAATCTTTCTACTGCGGCTTCTGGTTCACGAAATATCTCCTTTCCTTGTGTGCATCTGCAATCTCTTTGATATGGTAAGTTTTACCATCCTTGTTTCGATGCTTGACCTATTTAAAGCCCCCCTCTCTGTCGATTGAAGGCTGGCTGGCCGAACCATTATTCTCCTTCTACGTACCTTCTCTCCTCTGTGGGGTTCGCCGGATTGTTGGGCGGAATAGTTAGTAGGTTGTTGCCCATAACCTCCATCTTTAGACTTAAGTAGTATTTATCATCCTTTGTGGATGAATTTGGAGACCTGAGCTGGAAGAGTAGCCTCATAACAGTGGTATCAGAGCCTTGCCGCCTCCTGCCGCCGTCTGCCGCCGCGTCGCCGCCGTACGCCGCCATCCAGAGGTCGCCGGAGGTCCGTCCAGAGTTGCTGCCGCCTCCCAGAAGCTTCCAGCCGTCCAGACCAGTCTGCCAAGTGACCGGTTCTGTCAGGGAAGTCTGCCAAGGAGCTGCCGCCAGTCCAGTCTGCTGCCGTGCCGCTGCCGCCATTCCAGTCCGCTGCCACCGAGTCTACAGCAGCCCACGCTGCCTACGGTAAGTCGGGTAACCCAACCTCGGGCCCCGCTCAGGTAAATTGGCGTTTAACATCCTTGGTGTACCGGAGTGCCACCGGATTTATTTTTTTCCCCCGCTCCCCGCTGCCCGCTGCTGACCTACGTGGTCTTGGATGCCGGCTGTGCCCGGCCCCAGGTACGTTTACTAATCCTTTGTGTGATTATTATTCGTAGTTCATTCATTTTAATTTCAAGTTGAATTGCAATTACTTTGTTGTTTGAATTGTGACTACTTGTTTGTTGGTCCGTGGATTAATTTTTCGGTGAAGAATATTTTGTTTGGATACTCGTTGTCCAAAGTTGTGAATATTTCTTGCGGTTTAAATTTAATCCGTTTGGATTTTGTTTTTCCTTGTTGGTTTGTGATTAATTCTCGGTGAAGAATATTTTGTTTGGATACTCGTTGTCCAAAGTTGTGAATATTTCTTCCGGTTTAAATTTAATCACGTGTTGGATTTTTTTTATTTTATTTTGATTTTTTTCTGTTGATTGATTCGTGGATAAACTCTCCGGTTAAGAATATTTGTTTGGATACTTGTTGTCCAGAGTTGGGAATATTTCTGTCCGGATTAGTTTTAAATCCCGTTTCTTTGCTTGTTGATTTAATTCTAGCCTATTTGTGCTTGTACGAAAGAACAAGGAGATTGTACCCCGAGCTTTGTGTTCATTGGTCTTCTCGGCTTGTTCGTGCTAGTTGCTTCGTACAATTGATAGCCCTATAGGTTATAATTAATCATTTATCTGTCTGTTGAGTAAATAAAAATTTTATCTTGCTTGTACGAAAGAACAAGGAGATTGTACCCGAGCCTCGTGTTCATTGGTCGTCTCGGCTTGTTCGTGCTAGTTGCTTCGTACTGTTCTTTGCTTGATAATTTTTTATTTACTCTCTCGCGTGTTGTGCTTGCTTTCTGGTTAATATGGCTGTCAATCAATATGGCATGCTTCCATTTAACGGAAAGACATATTTTGATATCTGGAAACAGAAAATCAAATGCGTGTTGATCCAACAGAAAGTCTATAGACCAGTGACTGGTCTCTATTTAGACTCTGAGGATGCTGCTAAGCGCGATGAAATGAATGAAACTGCTTGTTCCTCTATATACCTGAACCTTTCTGATTCAGTACTCAGGAAGGTGGGTATTATAGATTCTGCAAAGGCTTTGTGGGACAAGTTAGATAAGACGTATACCGATACTTCTTTGCCTGGTAAATTGTTTTTGCTTGAGAAGTTCTTTAGATTTAGGCTTGACCTGTCTAAGGATATAGATGAGAACCTAGATGTGTTTAACAAGCTTATTCAGAATATTAAGCAAGCCGGTGATAAACACATAGATGACTACACACCCATAGTGTTACTTAATGCCATCCCTGACTCATACAATGACGTCAAATCTGCCATAAAGTATGGTAGGGATGATATCTCGTTGGATGTAGTCATTAATGGATTAAGGAGTAAGGAGTTAGACCTTAGACACTCGAGGGTTAGTAACAGTCAGTCTAGGGACTCAGGTGAAGCGTTGTTTGTGAGGGGTAGGTCTAAGAGTAGATCTAGAAACCATAAGAAGGGAAACAACGATAAGAACAAAAACAATGACCCGGGGAAGAAGAGAGGTAAGTCTAAGAAGAGAGTGTGCTATAATTGTGGTAATTCTAGTCACTTCATTAAGGATTGTCCCCATCCGAAGAAGTCTGAACATGCTAATGTGGTAGATGATAATAATTTGCATGAAGAAGTTTTTATGATTTGTGATTCTGCCAATTCTGTGTTGAGTAGCATGACTGAAAATGAGTGGTTGATTGACTCTGGTTGTACTTATCATATGACACCGTTTAGATCCTTGTTTGCTTCTTATGATTCTTGCAATGATGGTTTTGTGTCTCTTGCTGATAATAAGAAATGCAAAATACATGGGGTGGGTGATGTATGTTTGAAGTTTGATAATGGGACTGTGTTTACTATGAAAAATGTGAGGCATGTTCCTGATTTGCGTCATAACTTATTTTCTGTCGCTGCTTTTGAGGGTAGTGGATTAGAGGGTAAATGGGGTAATGGGTGCATGAAAGTTTTGAAAAATTCCCTTGTTTTGTTTAAGGCAAAAAAGGTGAATAACTTGTATGTGTGCCATGCTCAGCCTTTCTGTGATTCTGCTCATGTTGTTAGTTCTGATAAATCTGCTTTGTGGCATAATAGATTAGGACACATGAGTAATAGGGGTTTATAGATTTTGCATAAATCTGGTTGTTTTGGTAAGGATTCTGTGTCCCCCATCCCCTTCTGTGAATCTTGTGTGTTAGGCAAGCAGCATAAGGTTACATTCCCCTCCTCCCCATATCCTAATCCTACTAAGTGCACCTCTGTGTTAGAGTATGTTCATGCTGATGTGTGGGGTCCTGCTAGTGTCTCTACCCACGGGGGTAAGAGATATTTTCTGTCCATCATTGATGATTTTTCTAGGAAGGTGTGGGTCCGTCTCCTTGAGCATAAGTCTGATGTCTTTGTGAAGTTTAGGGAGTGGAAAAACCTTGTAGAAAATCAAACTGGTAAGAAGGTCAAAACCCTTAGGACAGATAATGGCCTAGAGTTTTGCAATAAGGATATGGACCAACTGTGTGTTGATTGTGGGATTAGAAGGCACAAAATTGTGCCCTATACTCCCCAACAAAATGGGATAGCCGAGAGGATGAATAGGACTGTTCTAGATAAGGTTAGGAGTATGCTTGCCACCGCCGGTTTGTCTAAAAAGTTTTGGGGTGAAGCAGTTAACACTGCTGTCTACTTGATTAACCGGTCTCCTTCTGTTCCCTTGGGTGGGAAGTGCCCTGAATCTGTTTTTTCAAACAAACCCCTTGATTTGTCTAATCTTAGAGTGTTTGGGTGTGCAGCGTATGTGCACCAACAAGGTGACAAGTTGGATCCTAGGTCTAAGAAAGGAGTCTTCCTAGGTTATCCCGAGGGTGTGAAGGGGTATAGGGTTTGGGATAGGAACCAAGTAGGTTTCAAAGTTGTGGTGAGTAGAAACGTTGTTTTCAATGAATCCGAGTTTCCTTGTCTGGTTAAGTCAGTTCCTGATTCTGAGTCTGATCCTAGTAGTACACCCGTTGAGGTGGAGTCCATACCACGTGCTGCTAGCCCTTTGTTTGCTAATCATGATAATGTTGTTTTGCATGATTCTAATTCTTCTGAATTGCATGATTCTGATTCTTCTGAGCATGATACTACCACCACTTCAAGTGAGGTGGAGCATTCTCATGTGCATTCAAATGACAATGAATCGCATGATGAGAGTGCGGATGCTAGTGAGAATGATTTGCATGATTATCAACTTGCTAGAGATAGAAGTAGGAGAGTAATTAGGAGAACTGCTGATAGTATGCCTGATTATGCTTTCCATATGTGTGATACTTCTATGTTTGCTTTCTCTGTGTTTGAGACCCTTGAGCTTAACGAACCTAGAACCTATAGAGAGGCCCTTAAGTCTAATGAGTCCGCTAAATGGCTTTGCGCCATGGAAAGTGAGATGGAGTCACTTAGAGCGAATAAGACTTGGACGTTAGTTCCTAGACCGCCCAATAGTTCCGTTGTTGCCTGTAAGTGGTTATTTAAGGTTAAGGAAGAGCCTAACGACATTAGATATAAGGCTAGGTTAGTAGCTAAGGGATTTACTCAAAAGGAAGGTGTTGATTATGCTGAAATCTTTGCTCCTGTAGTTAAATTTACTACGATTCGTATGATGCTTGCTCTTGTTGCTCATAATGATTGGGAAATGAAGCAAATGGACGTCACCACTGCATTCTTGCATGGTGATTTAGATAAGAAAATCTATATGTCGCAACCTGAGGGCTTTGTGGATCCCATGAAGAGTGATCATGTGTGTTTGCTTAGGAAGGCCTTGTACGGCCTGAAGCAGTCCCCGAGGCAGTGGAATATCAAATTTGACCAGTGCATGTCATCTTTGAAATTTCACAAGTCTGAATGCGACCATTGCCTATACTTTAAAAATACTTCTTCTGTGCCTGTATTTTTATTGCTATATGTGGATGATATGCTTATTGTGAGTCCTTCGGGTGACGCCATTAAATGTGTGCAAAAGCGTCTCAGTGAGAACTTTGCTATGAAAGACCTAGGTGATGCCAAAAGGATCCTAGGCATTAACATTGTTAGGGATAGGAGTAAGCGTGTGTTAGTTCTCAATCAGATTTCATACATTGAAAAGATTTTGAGTAAATATAACATGCATTCTGCTACTCCCGTTTCTATCCCGATGGCGTCTCACTTTGTGTTAAGTAAGGATCAGTCTCCTAAGACTGCTCCTGAAATTGCTAAAATGAAATCTGTGCCTTATTCCAATGCTATTGGGTCCGTGATGTATCTCATGGTGAGTACTAGACCCGACATTGCCTATGCTGTTAGTTGTTTGAGTAGGTATATGTCTAATCCTGGTTTAGATCATTGGAATGCTCTTAAGTGGTTGCTTAGGTATTTGAAATCTTCTGTTAATCATGGGTTGGTTTTCACTAGGTGTTCTGAGGGGGTTAAGTTGAGTGGGTATGTGGATTCTAATTTTGCTAATGATAGAGACAATAGGAAATCCACTACCTCTTATGTGTTTACTCTTTGTGGGTCGTGCATTAGTTGGAAATCTCAACTTCAACCCATAGTTGCCCTATCCACCACTGAGTCGGAGTATGTGGCCGCTACCGAAGCGTTTAAGGAAGCCATTTGGCTTAAATGTCTCCTAACGGAGATTGGTAGTCTTAAGCAGGATATTTGTGTGTTTTCTGATAGTCAATCTGCTATTCAATTGTGTAAAAACCCTGTTTTTCATGATAGAACTAAGCACATTGATGTTAGATTTCATTTTATACGTGATATTGTGAGTGCAGGTCATATCAAGTTGATTAAAATTCCTTCGGAATTTAATCCTGCTGACATGGGGACTAAATGTCTCTCAGTCGAAAAGTTGTTGTCGTGCAAATGCACGTTAAACATTGATTGCGGATAAGTTGCCTGGTGATCTTACCCCGTTTGCCTGAATATGTCTTTGTGATTATTCGGGCAATCCAGCGATGATGAGTCTCTTGTATGTTTTAGAGTTTTGACTCTACACTACTAAGGTCCAATAAGGTGGAGATTATGTTGGTATTGGCCCTCTATTCCTATAAGCCCAAAGTCCAAATTAGAGGAGGTTCCCAGCCCATGATTTATTATACCCATTTGAGCTTTTCTTTCCTTCCACTCGATGAATCTTTCTACTGCGGCTTCTGGTTCACGAAATATCTCCTTTCCTTGTGTGCATCTGCAATCTCTTTGATATGGTAAGTTTTACCATCCTTGTTTCGATGCTTAACCTATTTAAAGCCCTCCTCTCTGTCGATTGAAGGCTGGCTGGCCGAACCATTATTCTCCTTCTACGTACCTTCTCTCCTCTGTGGGGTTCGCCGGATTGTTGGCCGGAATAGTTAGTAGGTTGTTGCCCATAACCTCCATCTTTAGACTTTAGTAGTATTTATCATCCTTTGTGGATGAATTTGGAGACCTGAGCTGGAAGAGTAGCCTCATAACAAGTTAATTAGTACGAGTATATAAGATGATGGTAGTATCGTATACTATTTTGACAATCTAAATACCATATACATTGGTCCCTCAATTGTAACCCACTTTAAATAAATGAAGGTAGGACCTATATCAAGTGGTCTTATATCAATGTGTTTTCGACGATTAATCACAATGGGTATCATCCAAAAGGGTATTAATTTTTGCAATGGGTTCCCATAGTAATTCAATTGAACACATCAATTGTCGAAAACAGGAGTATATTAATAATGTGTGTCCATATTACAGGCAATATGTCAACCAAATGGACAATAATACCATTGTCCGCATATTAAGTCTGCGGGTCATTTGGATACACCATTAATTATAATCATTGTTTGAAAACTACTGAGTCTAGTTTATGGCCATTTCAATGTTACCCCGGTTTACCTATCATATTAATTGGCTCAGACTTAAATGGAAATCCAATTAATAACACAATTCTCGTTTTCGCGAAAAAAAAAACACAATTCTCGTTCCAGGTGCCTATACAGTTCGTATACCATGCAACCGTCCCACGGTGCGCATGGTATACCTGGGAGAGCGAAGAAGCAGTTCGTATATTTTGGCTTTGTTATTTTTTATTTCTCCTTTTTTTAAAAATGTTAATAATTTTTTTATTTGTGATCCGATTTTTATAAAATTTATATCAAATTTTTTTATTTTTCATGATCTTTCAAATGAGATCAATATTGCCTATGTAATTTTAACATATTAACATTTGCGTGTAAAAATATGTAACTTTACGTGTTAAAATATGTAACTCACGTTCAGTCAGGCCAAATGCAACTCGTGTGTATAAATATGTAACTCTACGTGTAAAAATATGTAACTTAACGTAAAAAATATGTAACTCGCGTTGAGACAGGTCAAATGCAACTCGTGTGTATAAATATGTAACTCGCGTGTATAAATATGTAATTTTACGTGTAAAAATATGTAACTTTACGTGTAAATATATGTAACTCGCGTTCAGGCAGGTCAAATGCAACTCGTGTGTATATATATGTAACTTGCGTGTAGAAATATATAACTTTACGTGTAAAAATATGTAACTCACATGTATAAATACATAATACAATAAATTTTTTATATACACAATTTTAAGATAAATTATGGATTACACAATTATTTTTCTGTATTAAATTTAGTTCGATTTTCCTTATAATCCAATACTCATTAATATAATAGTTCGATAATTTCTTAAAATTACATAAGCAATATTGGTCTCATTTGAAAGATCATGAAAAATAAAAAATGTTGATATAAATTTTATAAAAATCGGATAAAAAATACAAAAGTTATTACCAATTTTTTAACAACAAAAGCAATAAAAAATAAAGAAACCAGGCACAATACTCCGTCGTTTTGCAACCGGGCGCACCATCCTCATGGTGCGCCGGTTGCACGATATAATTTGCGGTGCCCATATTAACCCGTAATTTCGTATTTGATATGTACTAAAATGAGTTATCATTGTATACATTAAATTGAGTACATGTTTTATTGTGACTTGAAATGGAGTAGTCATCATAACATAGGTATCGAACATGTTGTATAACCAATAGCCGATTATGTTCATAATAATTTATGTCACAAATGGACATAAATATGAGTACATAGATAAGCCTATTGATACGTTTGTAATTTTCGTGTGTTTATTTACGTTTTTAATTAGTTTTGGTTGTTTAATATTTCGGAAATTACACACTTTCGGTGTAATAGTTTAGGTTGTTAAATTCTTGTAAATTGTTTAGATTAGGTCTATTCTGAGCTCAAACAAGTCTACCATCACTCAAAGGACAGTTGGTGAACCCCAAAAGTGGAAGGAAGGTGCAAAATTACAAGACAAAAAAGGAAGATCCTGATTTTGGTCTATACTCGGTCGAGTATTACCTATACTCGATTGAGTATCTTGTTGAAATTTCAAATCGGATCGGATCCAAAAACAAAGGAACATGCAGGGAAGATTTTACCACGATCGAGTGTCTATACCCGATCGGGTACACCGACATACTCGATCGGGTATAGCTATGAATTCTACCCGAATATCGATCGAGTATGGATCGAATTCGAAGTTCTACACATACTCGATCGAGTATATGTATATACTCGATCGAGTACCCGACCTGCACCTCAAAAAAGGCTATAAATACACCTCCTTTCTTCACAATAAAAACCAATTCCTTTATACTCTTAAGCTCAGTTTAGAATAGAATTTCTCTATATTTCTTTTAGCATGTTTAGTCTCCAAATGAGGAGCTAAACTTCCATTTCTTGGTATTGCTCATTGAAGCTTGTTGATTATTAAAGTTTGTTATTTTCTTAACTTCTTTCCTTGAATATTAATTCTTCATTTAAATACTATTTCTATATCAATGTTGGGGAGTGTTGCTAAGATGACAATTAGTTAACATCTTGACATTGGTCTTAGTAATAACTATTCCTTCCTCTATGTTAATATTGGGGAGTGTTACTAAGATGACAATTAGTTAACATCTTGATATTAACTATAGTAGGATTCATTTTCTTTAATATTCTTGCTTGAATATTAGTTAATTCCTATTCATATTTCATATTAATATTTTGAACATTACTTAAAGGATCAACTAGTTTTGTTTCATATATTAATTATTACTAGAAACGATCAACGAGCCGATGGTTAATCGTTGATAGATTCACAAGTGACTTCGGTTTATTAATGCACGGTCGTGGTTAATAAACTTAAGAGGGATTAATTTTGTTGGTTAAACCGAAACCGTTGTGTTGAGGTTATCAATCTCAATTGATTTCATCAAGGAGTTAAAAGATCAAATGCTACTATCAAGTCAGTTTATGGCGTTGTTCTATACTTGACTAATAGTAAGGGTTATTAATGAACGGTCGTTGTTAATAACTATCCTCGATGAATTGGATATACTCCTCGATTGAGTATTCGAGAGGAGATAAGTTATAGATATAACAATGATCGACTAAAATATATCAACAAGTGGAAAGTAGCAATGTCAAGTCCCTTTTATTCTTGATTTTAATCCCACATAACTCGTTCATCTTCGTGCTTAATTTAATTAAATCACTCAACAATCAAAAACCCCCTTTATTTACTACTTATATAAAAAGAAAATTATTCCTTTCCCTGTGGATACGAATTCTACTTCACCTATACTACATATAAGTGTTAGTATTGATTTATTTTGAGTGCACGCACAACAAGTGCAGGTCACCGATGTTGAATTGTGCACAGGATTGTTACCGTTGACTCAATTTGTATGTAGTCAACTGGTTATGGAGATTACTAATCAGTTGTGAAGTGTATGACAATGTAAATGTGATTTCCATTATGAGTCTTACTAGTATAAATTAATTTTGTATGAATATTTTGATGAGTAAACAAATAGTCTTAATTAAGTGTTGTCATATTACTCGTATAAAATGATTACATCGCCGATGTCTCAAAATTAATCAGACTTGTTATAACATATGAATTTATACTAATGTTGTATAAGACAATAGTACAATGATTGTTAGTGTATCATTGTATTATGGACATTTTGAGTTAATTATGATCTATATTTGTCTATTACACTTAATTTTTGAATCGAAAAGCTATCTTACGTCATTGAAGTAAATGTTTCATTTATCCCTAAATACCCTTGATGTCATACTATATTGATTACATGATGCAATACTTGGTAATAGTATCTCATTAATTTTTACAAGCATTGTTAGTACATCAATGAGTGTGTAATAAAATATATGCATGTTATTTTTCATATAACTATATGTTTCTATATCGTTGATTACAACCTATCACAGAAGTGTTTGTCAATTACACTACTAAACATAATTAATGTACTATATATAGTCGTGTCTATTAGTATATACAATATTATAATATATAGAAGTACACTATGATGACATATCGAAAACTGTAGTATATCCTATAAAATCGGTACAATACAAATATCGAGTCAACATGTACTATGATTCACGATATACATTTCATGTATATATGCTGTGATTTATACTCATATCTCAACTCGGATTAGGACCGATATGTATTTAGTGAGTTTTACCTCAGGTTCGTGTAGTATAATTTCGTACCTTTAACAAGTAATAAATACGTGTAAATAATTATTATAGCTTTGTCCCTATATATCTCGCGAGTTAGGATATTTAATCAAATTATGCAGCGAAAAGTTTATAACCGTGTTAGCAATCACGGTTGTATACCGACATTGTTACATATTCTAACATGTTGGAAATTGAACGAGTTAAATTTTCTATTCATAATTTGGACTTGAGTCTAAATTTAGTAATTCGGGATGATCATCAAGTGTCCCGAAATTGTGCAATGGTTGGGGAAATTACTAGTATTCAACTAATGCAAAAATACACAATTTACATATTGTGAAAAATGGATACGAGATCATTCAAGTATATATTATTGTAATTGAAAATTCCTGATACAATGGAATTGACATACACATTAGTTATGTATCATATACATAAACCAATATGATCAATATGAGTTTTTATATACATAGGGTATGCATAGGCTCGGGCATAACAGTATGCCATAATATGGATACATACCATACATACACTCAAATGGGATGTATCCATATTATCGAGGATAATATGGATACATCCCATTTGATTGTATGTTTTGATCCACCGTTGCGCGTGATAGTAACATTATTTATAAAAAGTCTATCATAAAAGTCTATCATTAGTCTTGTGACTATTGGAACGATACAGAGAAGATTAGCATGGCCCCTGCGCAAGGATGACACGCACAAATCGAAATAAAAAGTCTATCATTAGTCTTGTGACTATTAAAACAACTGTATATGAGTGGGTTATACTGACAATAGTGAGTATACATTTTTTTTTTTTTATATAATTTTTTTTTTTTTAAAAGGAGATTTTATTGAAATAAAATAAGAGTACAATGCGAGAAAGGAAAGACATAAAACAAAATTACATGAAAGAAAAAAACAAGTGCTAATCCCATGGGAAATCTCTGGATTGGGACCTAGTTCTCATGTTGTGCCGCCTTTTGTTTTTTTGAGATTTTCTGTAGATTTTTAGCTGCGTGTTCAAGTTCTCAGTTGGCAGACAGTTTTCCGAGGTTATGAAATTAGCTTTATGGCAGATCGCGGTATTGAATTTTGATTTCCTTATTTCTTCGGGGTATGAAATAGGAGGACGGCGATCACTTTCAGTTGCGTGTCCCAAGAAGTCATCTGTAAAGAATGAGTCATCTAAATGATCAAAATCGTCAGATGCATCTGAGTAAGCCTGGACCAATGGCAGCGAGGGTTGTTTCCGAGTAGAGAAGACGTGGTCATTTGCAGCATTTGCCGCTTGAATCTGATAATTAAAAATCAATTTAGATAGGGATGTGGGGTGCTCTGTAACAAATTCACTCCCGTGTTGAAGAAATATTGAGTCGTCTTGCACTGACTTTGAGATCCCTACAAAATTAGAAAACATATTGAGGAATTTAAATAGGCTAGAGTTATTGGGTCCCATGGGTATCCGGATGAAACTCCCCTTGTATTTCTCCATTTTTACAAAGCAGCCCGCTCTGATAATTTCCTCAGAAATTGTGATATCCCCAAATCTCTTTTTGCTCTCAGAATTTTCCTGGGCAGTATTTGTAAGCTGGGAGATGAATCGGAGGATTTGTGGTACAAGACCAACTCTCGATTTTTCACCGCAAATTTAAAAGATGAAGTTTCAATTTTGACCGAGTCAAATCCATATTCTCCAAAGAAAGAATATTTTTTGCTCACAGTGAGTAGAGGATCTGGAGCTTCTTCATTTTCGTCCGTCGTGGCTCTCTCAATGCCTAAGTTTTTTAATCCCGATGTACCTGCTCGGTCATAAGGTTGGAAGAATCCAGCCTGGCCTGAGCGAGGACTTAATCCAATACAAGAAGCCAAAGCTCCATTATTTGATACAATTTGAGGGCCATCCCTCTTGTCCGCATCTCCCTTTAGTAGATCAGCCCATGTGAGTTTGGCTTTCCCAGTAGATTGTGTGTCCTCTGCGTACAGGTTGTCGGATGGTGGCTTGATAGTTTGTGGTCCTGGTGATGAGACTAATGGAGGCAACGACGCACTTTTTCCCGGCCTGTGCCTGCGGCCACCGTGGTCTGCCACAGATGGATTTCGGCCGTCATACTTGATTATTCGTCGTTCATTGTTGAGATTGACCGTAGGATCAGATTCGACCTTTGATTCTGAGGACTGGGCGGATGGGTTTTCTTCATCGAAGCTTAGACTCCCATAACGATTAGCGCTACCAGTTCCCCTTTTGTTCTCTGTAATGGATTTTAGGGATGCATGAAGTCTTTGAGATGGGCGGCGACCCCTGTATTTGACCGAACGCCAACCCTCTTCTAATTTCTTTGTTTGGATGGGACGGTGTTGGTGGGGTGGCCGGGCCGGTTGACGCTGATTAGCGTAACTTCGGTCATATACGTAACACTGGTTGGGATAGATTTCTGCAACATGATCTTGATCTGGGAGATATTGTTGGTGTGTCGACTGGTGTTGCTTGAGGTGAAGGCGGTGGCGCCGTCCCCGGTTGACTGCACGCCATCCCACCTCTGTTTCTCCTGTTGCTAGTCCGAGCGGTGAGTGATGAAGGTGAGGCTGATGAACATCCAGATGCTTTTTCCCTGATTTGAATTCGTATTTGGATTTGAACGCAGTCTGATTACTAAAGGCATTGTGATTTTGTCCTGCTTTTGGAAAACGGATTGAAGGACTGAAATAGATATTAGCGTAAGCCATTGGGTAATTACATGCAATTCTAATAATTTGACTTAATTATTACTCCCTCCGTCCCAGGGAGAAGTTCCCGGGTTGACTTTCACACATATTTAGGAAATAAAGTTACTGAGGGGTAAATTTTACTATTTGGCACTGTTTCGACACTGCTTGGCACTGTTTCGACACTGTTTGGCACTGTTTTGCACTGTTTGACACTGTTTTGATGTAGGATAACTTTCCATTTAGGGAAATCGGAACTTTTTGTTGGGACTACCAAAAAAGGAAAGTGGGAACTTCTCCCTAGGACGGGGGAGTATGTTTAACAAATGTGATCGACATAAATGTATTAATATTGTATCACCGGATAATATGGACAATCCATCTTATCTGAGTGATACATTATACTTGAATGATTTATAACTAATGAGTTATAACATATGGCATACATTATTCAGTGAATTGTAATGTTCCCGATGTAGAAACTATTCAAATATAGTATCATGCAACATACAAAATTGACTAAAGTGATTACCCATAGATACATATGTAGATGACTATATATGTCTTAGTATGTTCAGTGTATGACCCATTTACTGTAACCAATGTAATAGACATTGTGAACTTACAATATTTATTACTCTCTCCGTCTCGAATTATAAGATACTTTTCGGTTTATGATGTTTGACCGACGATAAAGCAAATTGATCCCTGTCTGCACTCAAATTATTTTTAGAAAAAGAAAATTACATATTCAGAAACTACACTAAAACCGCTACAAAACCTACAAAAAATAATTCAAATTTCATAAAATTTTGATGTATAAAGTAAGAGATTAAGAGTGATTTGTGTTGACCGGGTGAATAGTAAAGATATCTTATAAAATGGGACAGAGGGAGTATTATATACAGTCAACCCAGTTTAAATATTTACACTGTCGTATATACTCTATATACGACACTATATCTCCTTCACGACTCAAGTCCAAATTATGAATAGAAAAAAACATATTCATATCCAGTGTTTTCAGTGTTGAGTCACCCCTATACAATAGAAAAACAACTTTAAGAAAACACGGCTTACGATGTTGTTTAAAATGCATTAAGAGTCCCTTGTAAACCGACAAAAGACTTGGGTATATTACTAAATCATATTAACTAAGATACATGAGATTGATTTTGACTTGAGTTCTCATCTTGACTCAAGTCAAAATTTCGTTGATAGTCAAGATAACATATCCGATGCGATTGATAAAAAATTGTCAACTTGTATGAACACAAAAATAGTCATATTCAAGTAACCATAATGTTTCGTGAAACTTTTGTAATACTATAGAGACATTAATTGAATGAGTAATTCAATTAGAGTCTCATTTGGATGTCCAAATTCCGTATTGAACCCGTTGTTAAATTCACCGAAGTCAACTATATTAGACATTATGTATCCGCGAGATTAAATGACTCGAAACCCATTGCAAAAATTTCTTAATTGTGGCTTAATTGATTGTATTTTTCACGGATAATATAATGTATATTGTTGAGATTTTATAACCCAATATTTGTATTTTTTTTTGCTGAAACAGTTGCTAATGTTCTTACTTATCTTCCTTTTTTTTAAGAAGATTTAATTGATATAAAATAAGAGTACAGTGCGAGAAGGGAAGAAATAAAATAAAAGTACATGAAAAAAAGAAAAAAGAAAAATGAAAGTACTAAATCAAGGGAAAAGCACTACAAAAAGAAAGAAAAGAAAAAAAGCTAATCTCATGAGAAATCTCTGGATTGGGACCTAGTTGTCATGCTGTGACGCCGCTTGTTCTTTTGAGATTTCCTGTAGATCTTTATCTGCGTGTTTAAGTTGTCGGTCGGCAGCCAATTTTCTGTGGTTATGAAATTAGCTTTGCGACAAATCGCGGTATTGAACTTGGATTTTCTAATTTCTTCCGGGTAGGAAATAGGTGGACGGCGATCACTCTCGGTTGCATGTCCCAAGAAGTCATCTGTAAAGAGTGAGTCATCTGAATGATCAAAATCGTCAGAGGCATCAGAGTAAGCCTGGATCAATGGCAACTGGAGTTTTTTCCCGGAAGAGAAGACATGGTTATTTTCAGTATCTTAAAAAGAATATGTGTATAATCACAATATGTGTATAACCGTAACTTAAAAAGAATGTCAATGACAATTTATTTTGTAATACTATTTAATCACAACCCATTTGGTTCTATAGGGATTAGATTATGACTTTGAGATCAGTAAAAATACTGATTAATATGTATATAGTAGTCTCATTTCGATGTTACTACATCGAAATGAGAAAACACTAAATTTCAAATGTGAGTTATGCATCTAGGCCTATTGTGATCTCATTGTATATTTTTTTCTATTCATATTTTGAACTTGAGTCATGAATATTATTTCAATTCAGTATATACAATGTTTACTAAAAATGAATTGTCGACTGAAATCAATCAGTTTCTATGTAATGGGTCGTATGTTCACAACCAGTATTCAACTCGGTCTCCATTGCATAGGCCTATTTGAGTCTATGTTTTTTTAAACGAAAAACATTGACAATTCGTATTACACCCCTATGCACCGAGTCTTAGTAATACATAAATTGTCATATCTTAGACACGATTTAATATACAAATGTACCAGACTACCAGTCTCCTTGTATCCACATAATTTGTATAATAGTCATCCCAGTCAATATTGTCCGTTTTGATTTGTATGTTTTTTTCCACAATTCTCATAAGTACGTCTTCAATGTACGATTTCGAGTAAAACGAAGATTGTGTATTTTTGCATAGGGAACTCATTGCAACTCGAAATGAGATCATCCGATGTCGTATTCAAAATTTAAGTCAATCTTCGTGACTCGATCGGTTGATTTACTAAGTCTCAAAACACTAGGGACGACAAAAACACTAACTATACATCTGAAGAACACAATGGGTATCTTTCGAAGATTTAGACTCGATTCAAAATTTAAGCCATTGAGACCCGAAATGTAAACAAAATAAATGAACAGTTGGGACTCATTCATCATCCGGTGAATGAGTACTCCCATTGTCATCCGAATTTAATCTCATTTCGATTAAATGATTTGAGACTTGGTTCCCTATAATGTCATAGAATCTTTAATATTAATTCTCGTTCAAATTCAAGCCAATCTTTCCCCATAATTTCAGCCTAAAACTGAAATTATGAGCTTTCTTGTGAATTGTTGAAACCTTTTCATGTTGGGAACCCATTGCAACTCGAAATTTTGAATACGACATCGGATTCAAAATTTAGTAATACAAGTCATCTTCAGTTCGAGTTGCAATGGGTTCCCTATGCAAAAATACACAATTCTCGTTCTAAAATTGTCAATAATAATGTTGTCAATGTCAATATCAATGTTATAAAAATGTCATTGTAATAATCCCATCGCAATATCTATAATAATGTCATGATAATGTCAATGTTATAAAAATGACATTGTTAAAAACAATGTCAATGTCATAAAATTGTAGGTATTGTCAAAAAAACATAACAATGTCAAATAATGACGATTTCAATGCTATAAATTAAATGTCATTGTAATAATCACAATGTCATGATAATGTCAATGATATAATTTTGACATTACAAAAATGACAATGACAATATTAATGTCAAAGACTTTCAAAGCAATGTCATTTCTATAATTTAGAAAATGACATAACGTCAAAAAAAAATGTCACAATATCAAATATTAAAAATAACAATGTTTTAAATGACGTCATTGGTAGAATGTAGAAAAATTTTACAATGTAAAAAAATCACAATATCAATTAATAACAATGACATTGAAAATAGTGTGAAAAATGTTGACAAAATGTTACCCTATCGAAAAACGTCAAAATATCAAACAATGTCAATGGAAATGTCATAAAAATGTTGTAAATAATGAAATTATAATAATGATAATGTTAATGCCGGTGTTATTGACCGTCTTGACAATGTTATTTCCGAAATGTAGAAAAATGGTACAAGGTTGAAAAATATTTGTTCTCACTTTGTCAGAAATATTGATTCCACCTATCACATTGTCCCAATAAAGGCAATGGCACAATACTAAAAACAATGTCACAATTTTAAAATGAATCCACCTGATACTAAGAATTTAAATTTTAATAAACTACTCTGTATGCTTTTAATAAGGAAATTGAGTATGTGTAAATTCTAATTTATACGGAATGTTGTGAAAGAAAACGAAAAAAACAAAAAAAATCAAAAGACACCTAAAAAATACAATCTGGATAGAAAAGGGATAACCAAGCAAGAAGATGGATAGAAAATAAGATCTGAATATAACAAGAATAAAGTTGAAACCAAAGTCACCTAAAAAATTGACAGCGAGCACGTTGTCATACGTGGAAGTTGGGTCCCATAAGGAGTTAATTAAATATAGAATCCTGATGTTGAACGGCAAAAAATACGGACTAATTAAGCTATAACTCCGTATATGTTAGTTTCCAAACTCTATTTTCTCTCAAGCTCATCTCGTTCTGGAGAAAATATTTCGCACCTTGAGCACAAACATGGATGGAGACGGAATGTTTTCTGGATGTGGAGATGAAGCTATTACTCCATCAACACTTTCACAAAATAATGAAGGTTAGGTTTTAATTTCGAGATAATTTATACAACAATACATAGTATCATATATAATATTTTTACTCTAGCGTCATTCAATCATTGATTTAGTGTTGAGATAATTTCTCCTTACGTTGTCTGCTACTATATATATACTACTACTTATTGTGTGTGTAGCGTTGTGTGCTAATAGCCTAATACTATATACTCTGTATACATGCGTGTGTTCGTGTACACTACTAGAAAAAGGATTTTCAGCAATGAAAAATATCGTCGTTATAGGCCCAAAAGTTTGTTGTTAATTCTTTTAACGACCCGTTTTTTTTTGTCGTCAAGTGGTTGTTATAGCCTCCGTCGTTATTGGCTTTTACGACGAAGTTCATCGTTATTAGTTTTAACGACAAAGTTCATCGTTATTAGTTCTAACAACGAAGTTCATCGTTATTAATTTTAACGACGAAATTTGTCGTTATTAGTTTTAACGACAACATTCATCGTTAATAATTAACGACCACACTTGATATCATTAAATATTCAATAATGACAACATTTTTATAATAATAACCACATCCTCCACGAAATACCTCTTTAGTTAGGAACTACTTCGTATTATTTTAAAAATCATCATTAATTATTACTACGTAGCATACATTGATTAGAACTATACATTGAACAATCATATTTATACCAAACTTCAAATCATCCAATAAATTTAACGATAAAATATTTTCTAAATATAACAACTATTGTAATTAAGCTGATACAATATAATAATCATCTACATGAAAAAAATACTACTCCGTATAATAATCCTCTTCCTCTGGCTTCCCCTCGAACATCCCACCCTGCTTTGGGTCCTTTTCTACTACTTGCCCCTTCACTCAGTAAAAGATCTCCCTTACTTTTCCTTAGCTTCTTTCCAGATGCTTTTTTTGCATTCTTATTCTCATAATCATTGCCAGGTTTTAATCCTGCCCCTTCTCAGCATCATTATGTTTAAGTTTTTGCTTCTTTTTGTTTGCAGGTGTATCTTCTGCAGTATCATCCATCAACTCCAATGACTGGCTGCATACCATTCCTTTGACTGCCTTTTTAATCCTTGTACTTTGAATTTTTTTCAGATCTTTCATTGAAAGCATAGAATGCTTCTAGAAGTTGTGTCTAAAGAGTTCACAAAAAGAATACAAAAATATCAATATAAAAAAACAAAACGGGAAACACCATCTCACATGTTTATTTATGAAAATCTGCTTTATCTATTGATGATCATCAACAAGCTGAAGATTATTGCTTGAGTTGCACCCTGCTTTCACATCAACCTTGTCAGGAGACTCAACCCACTCCCAGAACTTCCTAAGACCCTCTTCCTCTGGAAACACGTTCAAAACTTCAATAGCATAAACAATACCTATCCCACTACACGATTAATGAAAAAGAAGGTAAGATTTGCACAGGACTAGTGATATAAATACCTTGCCATAGAAACCTATATGTGATCACACAAAAAGAAATATTCCATTGTTGTCTCCTAAATCCTACTTGTGCAACGAGGCAACATTCGAGCTATTTACTATATTATCTTTTCATTCTTTTGTAATAATTGGATTGGTAATAGGGAATAAATTTATATGTTCTGAAACTATTTGAAAAATACTTCAAACGCACACATTTTTTCAAATACACATAATTAAATAAATAAAAATTAAAAAAATGTCTAAGAAATCAAGCAAAGGAGAAAGAATAGAGTTGTCCTATGAAAACAACTCGGACGCATGAACTGTGATGGAGGAAGTTAAGAGCATGGTTTAATAAGAAACACGAGACATAGACTTATTATTTTCTCCAGATGGGTGCGGTGAAATGGCACTGGAAAACCGTATAATGAAATTACCTTACTCCTTCAGTATAATCACTTCCAAGTAACATTGCCATGGATTAATTTCTCTCTATCTAATCCAATCTCATTTTCAATGTCCTAGAAAACAAGAAAAGTTGCACATAATAAGAAAACGAGAAAGATGGACAAACCAAATTAACACTTGTTCTTATTTTGTTTATTGCCTTCAAAAAGATGGATAATCTGCTAAAATCTACATTGTCAAAAAAAACTTCATTAAATATGTCTCCACATATTTGCGATCATCAATTACAGTACTGTACACGCATCGCGCACCAAACAAGAATGCATCAGAGTCATTAGTGACCACTCCATCAACCAAGTCAACAAGTTCCATATATGCACATTGAGCCTCAGCTTCCATGGTGCCGTGCTTCTATATATGGTAAGCCAAGGATTTGAAGTCATTCCTGAAATTAGGGAAAAGTCACAATAACATATGCAGTTTGTACCAATTTCAATTAGTAAATAAATCCAGGAAAGGTGATGCTAAGTAGAGAAGTACTGGAGCTTCTTACAAAAATAAAAGTATATGGAAGTATATGACCTTATCAAAGTAACTAAAACAAAAAAATAAGGTAAACCACAATACATAAAATAAATGTAAAGAGTTCTAGTGTTCAGATTACATAGAGCATCCCGGAGATGATATCTTTCGTAGATAATTGCAAACACAATTTCTACAAAAGTGAAATTAAAAGGCAGCACCAAGATACCTTTCTAAACACATATTGACTCAGGCAAGAAACAGAAAATGCCATAACATATAGTTTGATAGCCTACCAGGCACTCAGCAAACATTTTGCTTGTTACAGATTCTGCATTCCGCTCCAGACACCTTTTCTCATTTACCAGTTCTTTACGCTCCTCCCCTAATGTAATAATTTATGCATCCCTCTATGTTTCCAGTTAGTTTAATAGTAGTCCTAAAATTAAAGTAATAACAGAATACTTTCTTGTAATAATGTAACTTTCTACTAGTAACAAAAATAGTGTAAAATTGTAGCTAGTGGCCTAGAAATTAGAGAACTTTCTAGTAGTAATGAAATTAGAGTTATATTGGGTGAAAATAGATAAAAGGAGAGTACTTTAGATTATAAAATAATACTGGGAACATTATATCCGAGAAATAAGTATAAGCATAAAATAAATGTAAAATAAGTTTACATAGAATTCGAGTCTGCAAAATTATAAAACAAGTCTAAGTAAAATTCTGAAATATTTGGACCAAATGAAGTTCACATAAGTCTAACCATGCCTTTTCCAAAAAAAATAAGTCTAACCATGCCATCATGGACTGATTCTTTAGGGAAAATCATGGGCTAAACAATTGGGAACACCAATCACTCCGTATGTTCATACAAATAAAAATGAATAAACTAGACTAGTATTTGATTATTGGGTCAAAATAGACAAAACCAGTTTGGCATAAATTGGATTAGCCTGGAAGGCTGGAACTTTAAGTTCGAAGAAGTTTGAACCAAAAATAAGAGTGGCCTCATATACAAAAAAACAAAGTCACGGAGTCAAAAACCCAAAGTCCCTGTGTAGCAGACGAAGCGTTGCAATCGGAAGAGAAACAACTCATATTACCTGGGGGTGGGAGAAGTCGATCGAAAATCATATGAGATGGATAGAGTGAAACGATATGGCCAAGAGATGTGCTGCTCTGTGTCTCTGTCTGGAAGAGTCGAACCATGACCCTGAAACCTCTATAGAAATCCATAACTTTTTAAATTTGAGCTTGAAAAATTAAACCTAATGAAATAATACTTCATCGACTAAGCTTTTAGGCTTAAGCGCGCTTTTTACCGCTTTTACATCAATATAGATTGCTGAAAACTTAAAATCGTGTACTGAAATTCGGCAGCTACCATTTACGCCTTTGAATGAGAGTTTTGGGTTAAACTCCACTCTCCTTAACCCACCAATCTTGTTGGTGTGAGTGACGGCGTGCAATGGACGAACCAGATCCCCAGTCAGAAAAGAAGTTAAGAATAATACATATTGAAGAATGAAGATTAAACTTACCTCGAGGTTGAGCAATCAAACGCGTGACAATCTTAGAATCTTCAGCAGATCAGTGAGGCGAGCCGATTCTCTGAGAATCGTAGGAGATTGGGCAAAAGGCAGATCAGCGCGGCTAATATGCGGAGACAGAGATGAGCACCTTAGTTCTGGGCGACGAAGATCCATTAGCAATTGATAGAAGATGGAGCTTAGGGCGAAATAATTAAGCGCGGCTACGTATGAACAGAGATTAGGTCTTATTAATTAATTCGATGGACTGCGGGCTCATGAAGCTAAAATATTTGGGATTTGGAAATTTTGCCGCCATACGAAATATGTGCGATAATAACCATCTTAAAAAGATTTGTGTTTTCCTTTCCTATTTTTAGAAAAATAAAGTAAAAACTAAAAAAATGATTAGTAATAACTAATAACGATGACTACATATTGACTAATAACAACGACTCTCATAAGTAGTCGTTAAATAATAAATTTAATAACGACGAACTCACTAATCATTGTTAAAGGGTATTTTTAACGACCATTTCTGAGAGTCGTCGTTATAGAGTGGTCGCTAAAAGTCGTTTTTCTTGTAGTGGTATATATCCCAACAGAGTATGTAAAATATTACTATATAGACAGAGTATAATGTATATAAATATATAGGATTGATTGATTGTTTGTTTAATTAAAAAAATATATAGCTTTGATTGTTCGTAGAAGATATGTACTGGTATAGCAACAATCAAGGGAAAAAAGTTGACATGAATGCGCCTAACTAAATTGTTAATTATACGAGGAAATAAAACACATGTATATACTTCATACTTACGTATATCAGTTAAAAAACACAAAGAGATCAAACCAAAGTATGAAGCATCCTATATGATTCATTAATAAGATGCACCATTTGACTTTTATTATATATACTTATATAATGTTTTAATTTAGCTTGTTAATGTTTGAATCAGAATTTGAGCGTTTCTTTTGGGTTATTTTAAAATTCGTGTACAGATCCCATCTTTGATGCTGCAACACCTAAAATTGGTCAACGGTTTCGTTCACTGGATGATGCTCAAGCCTTCTATAATGCATATGCAAAGTTGTTGGGTTTTGGTACTAAAATAAAAAATTCAACAACTAACAAAGCTGGAATTATAACATGGAGAGCATTTGCATGTTCCAAGGAAGGGAAGACAAACGTGTCTTCACGTAAGAAAAACAAATCTGCAAATGAAAGAAACCGGGGCCAAACTAGATGCGGTTGTCTTGCTAAAATGCATGTTTCCATGAATCATGAAGAAGGTGTGTGGATGGTGTCACGGTTTGAAAAGATTCATAATCATAATCTAGTTAGTCCTAGCAAGACACATTTGATCTGTTCGCATCGACAAGTGTCTTCATTGAAAAGAGCATTGATTGATGAATGGGTCGATGCTAATATTGAGACACATACACAAATTAGGTTGTTGGAGAATGAAGCTGGAGGTCTTTCTTCTATGGGATGCACAGAGAAAGATTTATACAATTATAGCGCATCATTGAAATCCAAATTCAATGGAATTGATGTGATAACAATGATCCACGGATTCCAGATAGAAAAACAAAGGAATGGCGACTTCTTTTACAAATATGACATAGACGATGAAAAAATTCTTACGAGATGTTTTTGGGCTGATAGTGATAGTAGAAATTCATACTTGTTTTTTGGTGAAGTTGTTGTATTTGACACTACATTCAATACTAACAAATACGGCTTTTACCTTGCTCTGATTGTCGGTGTTAATCATCATCATCAAACTACAGTTTTCGGTTGCGGTTTGTTGAGGGACCAATTGGCAGAATCATTTCGTTGGCTTCTTTCCACATTTTTAGAAGCTATGGATCATAAGCCTCATCCTAATGTTATTATAACAGACCAAGATGCTGCTATTGCTCGAGCTATCACTGATGTGTTGCCGAATGTATCACACCACCATTGCTTATGGCATATACTTAGAAAATTCCCTGAAAAGATGAATGTGTCCAGCCCATTTTATACTCAACTTCACAAAGAGTTGGTTGACATTATAATGAACTCAGAGACAACAGGTGACTTTGAGCAGCGGTGGACAGAAAAGCTTTTGTTACCCGAGGTGATTGGAAACACATGGCTCACAGATATATATGAAGTTCGAGAGAAATGGGTTCCATCACTAGTAGAAAACTGTCTTATAGTGACATTAAATTAGTGTCACTAAACGATTCAGTGACACTCTGAAAGTGTCACAGACAAAGGGGGCAAGTGACACAAAATTTAGTGTCACCGTTAACAAATCACTTTTGTGTCACAAAATGATGACATAAAAACATCATTATGAACTGTGATATATATGTAACAAGGATTTTTGTGATACCAATGCATCATGTTTTTTAGTGATATATACATAACAAGAATTTTTGTGATACCATTGCATCATATTTTTTTAGTGATACACTAGTATCATAAGATATATATATATATATATATATATATATATACTACATATATATCATACTAAAATGTTTTATTATCAATAAATAATCAAAACATCCATTACTAGCAATAAATAATCAAAACATCAAACAAATATTTTCATTAAATTTATATCATCATTCCTTACAATTGTAAATGTACATAAATCACAATGGTATACCCTAAAACTAAAGAAGTAAAAAGGAGAAGTCAAAACGACGGCTAAAATAATCAAAACAAAGTGCTATTACACAAAACTACAAGATGGACAAAAAGACCAAAAGATTAACAACGTTGTGTTCATCTCTTTAACTCTAATTCTTGTTCCCTTGACCTGCATATAAGAAAGCTAGTGTTCAATAGTCCACATATTAAAGTGAATATGTACTGGCATACCTGCAATTTACTGGGACAGTAAGTATAAGTATGACTATACGTTAAACAGAAATATTGTGTAACAATGCATTATCATGAAAATAGAATAGTACTCCGTATCATATTGCTTGATATTAGGAAATATATCAAACACAAAAGAGTGACCTCTAATGTAAAAATGAAAAGCCACCCACCTCACTCACACACAAGTTAGAAAAAAAGAACCAATGCCAAATAAACAGAAACTCCAGAAACAAAAAATGGCCTCAAATCAATAAACCAACACCAAACTCCAATAGTACAGTATACAAACTCCAATAGTATATGACTAATTAAACAATTAATATCAGGGGTCTCCATTTCGGGTGTCTCCTTTTCAGCCTCTTGAAGTACAATAAATGATGTTTTACTATGAAATCTATATACTTACAGTAGAAAAGGCTATCAAACTGATTCTATATGAGGGTAAAAGTATTCATTAAACTCTGGGATACATTGTGGTAGTAGCCGAATTCAAAATTACAGACCTAAAAATAGCTATCCAAAGCTATTTAGACAAATCAGTGAGATGAATTATACTGCCCTGATGACGGGGGGAAGATTTTGTTCAATGTAAATAAAAGTGTAATTGAGTCAAGAAGATCAGATAAGAATACTAATTAGGGGATTTGCTTATCTGCCTGGCAGAACATGTAAGAACGACGGCCATCTACCAATAATTCTGCAATTCATCAGATTGAAAAAAATGATTTCATTGTCAGTGGATAGATTATTAGGAAGTATTAAGTGAAAGTAGTCAGTTACCCAAGGCTGTAGCGCATGGCTTGATCCATTTGCAACCCACTTTTCCAGGATCAGAAACCTCAAGGTCACACAAAGAAGCATGCTTCAAACACTCTCACTCATGATGACATGTTGGAACCATTTCGAAGTTGCTGCTAGCATTATCAACGGCTTCCCATCAAAATAGGTTATACTCCATAGTCCATACCTGTAAAAAAATAGGATTTCAAGCTCATGTACAACCCAGAGCATGCACAAAACCACTCCAACAGGTTAGAGAATGAGCTAAAAATCTACTGTAAAATAGTGAGACTTACCTGAAATTATCACATCTCCTTAAATCTGTGAAGACCCTTGTGTATATTCAACGCAGAGATAAATATGTCACCATCCCTTAAAAATATTTCAAGTAGTTAATAACTCAACAAACCTCTTACCTGGTGTGTACTTGCAGTAAAAATGTTACACGAAGGGAGCACACCTAAACTAGAAAAGGGAAAAAAGTCAAACTTGGTACAAGCTATTAGTACATTTTAAATATAATATTATATATGTGAGGACAAATAGTATGTGTTACTCAAAAAATCTGCAGCATTTGAGGATTTCAGAATTTCAGTTTGATAATCCTTAGATTCAAGTAAAATCCTCTATGTTTGAGTACTATTGCCAAGAAGGATAATTCACTTTATCTGCTATTCCAATTCAATTCAAAAGGCAAATATATCACAATTGGTCTAAAAGCCGGTAAAAACCCTACTAAAGAACAGAAACAACATAAAATTGCACCTAAACCTACTAAAGGAAAATTCACTTTATCTTCTTTTCCAACCAGATGATATTAGTTCTTCAGTTGTGGATTACATTGCGCACTTTTCAGTCACAGAGCATGTTAAGAAGTCAAATTTCAGTTAATGTACCTGTGATTAGCATTAATCAAACAAAACAAAGGTAGGAACTTTTTCTAGCACTTAGAGATGCTAAACTTACTTCAGAGTATTAGGTATAACCATTCTTAAAATATGAAAAAGCAGTCCATTACCTGTTTCTTGATTGGACTTCCAAAGAGTATATGTGCACTTTCTCTACTAAATGTTATCACCAAAGGAAGCTTATTTGCAGAAACAAATGCAACTATAGCCGACTTCGTGAGGACACCCTCTGCAGAGAATGTGAGATAACACTCATGAATCAACAACCAGCTCCTTTTATTTAAATACTTGGAAAATAAAAAAAAAACAAGATAAACTAATCATAATGGGCAACCTTTTCTTCCTCCTTCTTAAGCATGACCAAAGTGGGGCGTTCCACACTAGGGGCACAGATTCACAAGTATTAGAAACATCAATATGGGTTGCAGTTGAGGCCCGTGTTGCAGCTTTTGTAAAGGCATCAAAAGGGACAGATTTACAAGCATTACAGGCATCAAATTGGGCTGCAGTTCGGGCTGCTGTTGTAGGCAAAGGAAGTGAAGGAGTGGCCAAGATCTCAAAATTTCCTACTTAAAAAACTTAAATAATCAGGAAATTATATATATATATATATATATATATATATAAACTATCTTGGCCCAAAAAGTCATCAAACCACACGCTATTCTTTTCTATAAGCTTGAGTTCTTGTGAATCATTAATAGTTGTCAACCAAAATGCGTATTTTCACATATTATAAGCACACACATATATATATATATATATATATATATATATATATATGCTCAAAGCAGATTTCATTATTTTATCATCAAAGGGAATAAGTCAAATACTGAAAGAATATATATATTATACCTTAAGAAGTCACTTTAGATCAACCACATTCTCTGAAGTTGATAAATTCAAGCACCCATGCTAGACCACCTGGAGTATGAAAATCATAAAATAAATCAGGTGACAGGCTACACCTAAATTAACGCCAAACAAATGAATTATAAAATATAATTAAAACAAGTAATTTATTCAAATAAGAAACAATGAAGATGATGAAAATATTAGCCATGTAGCATATTGAAGAGTCAAGATAGCCAGAAATTAACATTGAGCAACCACATTTTTCAACTATAAAATTAAAATTGTCAATAGCAAACAAATCTAAGTAGTAGAGAATAGTCGTAGTAACGAAAGGCAAAGGTGAAGTCACATGTTTTAAGATTTTTATATAAAAAGTAATCTGAATGAACCTCAGAATTAGAAATGGGAAGTAATCATGAATACTCAACCTCAAATTCATTCAACAAAATGAACTGAAATGAAAAGTAAATCTGAATTAACAAACTGTAGAAGCTTAAACTCCTATAGTTCCTCATATGATATACAACAAGATTTAAAAGGGAGAACCAATTATATCTTTCTAAAAACACAAATGAATTATGTAAACTGAGAAGCAATAATTGAAACATAAATGAGAAAAATTACTAATCCAGTTTTTTTAGGGGTTTTAATCAAATCATTTTGGGCTGTTCATGGGAGACATGTAGTGGTCGGTCCGTAAAGAATATATACATAATATATATTCTTCCTGAAATCATCTTTAAGTAAATTCAAGGCTTCAGAGATCATTCTGACCATGTATGTATACATAGAATAAAATGTGTTTCATATCACAGATTAAATCCAAACAAAATCGATCATACAAAACAAATAATACTTCGTTCAGGCTTACCTCGCAAATAACAGAAATTTGTGCAGCTTGAACCCTGCAATGGTATTAGCAAGAGATGGTCATCCGAGACATGTTAGAAAGAAAAGAGAAGCAAAATGGGAGAAGTAGACGCTAACAGTATCATATGAGAGGGGATGATTACCTTAGGAAAATCCAATATAGACAGATGACAATTTCTCAAAACCAGGATTATTACCTCCATTTCCTCTTCATTCTCAACCCATTTTCAACTCCGGAATAAATAATTTGTTAGGTGTGACATTAACCTAATCATTGCAAACAACAAAAACTTAAACAATTTCATTGCAGAAGTATGAATTGTTAAAAAAAAAAAATTAAAAACCATGAATAAAAACTGAAGTACCTGAATGATTGATATTAATAGGAAAGGGATTCAGAAGCTATTATGCAAAATTGCAGAAGGAAGTGAAAAAAATCAGTTGCAGAAGGAAGTGAAAAAATCACCAAGGTCAGAAGCTATTATGCAAAAGACTAACAAATACTACTAATACATGGCCAATTGCAAAATTGCATGAATAAAAACTGAATTACCGGAGATGGAGCGAGCGGTTAGGGCAGTTGGTTTGGCACCTTAGCTGATGGGCTCGAGCGGTCAGGAGAGTGGCATACAAAACTTGAGGTGGGATGTTGGCGGGTCGTCAGATGACTTCCGAGTCGGGACGCTGTGCCAGAGCATCGAGGTGGAGGACTGAGCGCCGGGTAGCTGCTTGGCTTGAGTTTGTCTTTCACTCTTTCGTAGTCTAGTCCAGCTGCGGTAGGTTCGAAAAACAAATGAAAACTAATTTCCCTTATTTAGAATAATGACCCAAAGCATGATACTTTTTTTATGAGAATTATAAATATGACCCCGTTTCTACTTTTGTCAGTGTCATTATATGATGTTGATACCATTGTGTCACAAAACCGTGGCATTTATGCATTTTCAAGTCAATATGTCGTCTATTAGTGACACTTATCACAAAGTGTCACTGACGAAGTGTCACTATAAGACAGTTTTCTACTAGTGCATCATTTGTCAAACATGTTTTCTGTGCTGGAATGTTGAGTAGTCAGCGTGTTGAAAGGACACATGCTTTTTTCAAAAAATATGAGAACAAGAAATGCACGGTGAGTCAATGTGTAACGCGTATTACTCGAGCAATTGTGCGTCAAAGACATCATGAACTAAGTGCTGATCATCGAGATCGAAATGAAGTTCCTCGGTTAAAATCAAGTTATCTAATGGAAAGTCAAATGGCGAAGATATACACAAAGGCAATTTTTTGTAAGTTTCAGAAAGAGTTGGATGCATGTGCTCTATACACCTGCCACCAGATTTCCAGCTTAGAAAATACTAAGGTGTATGAAGTGAAACATTGCGAAACTGGTTCAACATCTACATCTATAAGGAGGTTGCTTACCTATGATATGTCATTGGATTATGTGTCATGCAGCTGCAAAAAATTTTAGTTTATGGGGATTCCTTGCCGACACATTCTGATATGGATGAGGCTTGAACAAGTTTTGCTATTACCAGATTGTTATATTCTCCATCGTTGGACCAAGAATGCAAAGATGAACCCTCTTTATCAATGCACTAGTGATTCATTTAGTGGGAAAAAGTTGTGGGCGAGACGAGTAAAGCTAAGGTTGTATGCATTTCAGGTTGTCGATTCAGCATCCCTAACCGAAGAAAGAAGTACCTATTTGGCTGGGGTTTTGAAGAGTGCTATGGAACACCTAGCACAAATGGGTGATGGGGCAGTTAATACGGGACAACAATCTGCAGTTTCCACTGAACTGCCATATGTTGTTGTGAGAGATCCGAAAACCACAAAAATTAAAGGTTCAGGGTCACGCATTAAACATCCATCTGAAAAGGCTAAACATTGCGGAAAATGCAAGAAGACTGGCCATAATGCTAGATCATGTCATGTTTCACGGACCAAGGGGTGATAATCAGCTTTTTATTGAACAATATATATTTTATTATGGAACTCATCTTTCATTGTTGTGTGTTATAAAGTATTATTGTGGTGGTAACTTCTTTAGTTTTTATCTGCAGGCCTCTAAATTTTAATCAAGGATTTGATCTCAATCTACCTGGTTTGGATGCTGAAACTTAATGAAGAAATATTTCCATTTTACCCAACTTTGAAGTTATTGTTTGAATGAGTACTCCTGCAAGAGTACTTTAGTGGAAGTGCTACTTTAGTGAGAGTTGACCTTATTTTATTTACAGAATCTTACTTTAGTGGAAGTGTTACTTTAGTGAAAGTAGACATTATTTTATTTACATAATCTAAACTTCTTGTGTATCTCAAAATACTCTGTTATGTTCAAGATGCATTGTGATTTTGATGGTAATAGACATATTTTTTAAGCTGGTGCAGAAATAAAATTTGATTATATCCTTTTAAGTTTATTTTTCTGATCTAGAAACTTGGCATTACTTAAAGTTAATTCATGGTGACTTTTTCCTCCTCTGCATTATTCTGCTATTATTGTATGGTTGGGGTTTGAACCTACTTTTCACACCCTTGAGTTTGATTTTATGTACCTTCTTGGTGTGATATACATCTTATTTAGTTGAGACAGTCAGTCACAAATCCCACATATTCACTTGAATAGAAAATAATGTACATTGCAGGTCACATGTTATTACAAACCATTTTGGAAACTAGGGGAAGACAAACTGGTTAAATGTGAATGGCAACTTGGGATATTAAAGCTTTAACCAACTTTGTAAAGAAAACTGAAAGTCTCCTACTTATGTTGGTGTATGACATAAGCTGCCACTATTTAACCAGTCAGAAAAATCAATGTAAATGGGATCTCCGATTTCAGTAATCAATTTGCTAAGTATGTGCTAGATACCATGATAACATGATTAATAGCACACTAGCAGGAAGAGGGAAAAGAAACCTGTAAGATCATACCAGACATGTTGTTTTCTTTTCCCCCCTTTTTTGTTTTTCGATTTTACTGTGTTGAGAATAAGCATATGATGTTATTTGGATAATTGGTGTGCTGACTCCTCTAGCGGGATTGGGTATCTAAAGGCATTAATGCTCTCACTTTTAGATCCCTGGTGCCTAGGTAGTTAGCACTTGGTTTTTCATCTTCTACTGATTTTATAAGAGCTGACCATTACATTGTGCTTGGTAATATATCACAAGTCACAACACTGCTAAAAGTATGGTCTCCGGAGAACTACCGAAACTTGAAACACCTCAAGGTGACACCAACAATGAGTCGAAAGACTTGAAACACTAAAAATGTTATCCAATGGCAGCGAATTGAAACTTTAGATGCTCAAGGATTGCTGTTAAATGAACTACTAGCTCCAGTATGTAGAAATGGTTCTGTAGAAAACCGTTGTTCAATGAATTAATACTTTAGTAACAGAGTCAAGATTCACGAGGTTATAGTGTTATGAAGCTCGGTGATGTTGATACATCAACTCACGAACCTCCAACCAATATGCAGCAGAAACAACGAAGAGTATTATTATATCAAAACCGTTGTAGTTTCTTCAAATTAAAATAAGTCCGTCTGGGCATTTGGACATTTGGTTACCGACACTTTGAACAAACCAACACTCTAGCATAAAGAGTTTATCATTAAACAACTATATCTTTTATAAACTAGCTAGAAGCCTAGAAGTATCCATTCATGGGGGCCTCATCCTCATCTCACCTGCTATATATGTATGGATAAAAATGGATGAAGAGAATAACATTGAAATTGAAGTCTTTACGGGGAAGAGTATTATAATAGTTGGAATACAAGCTAAGGTACTCCAAATAGAGATGACAATTGTGACCGATCCGATGGATACCCGCACCGAACCGCCCCGGTCAAAATGGGGAAAACCGCATTGACCGGGTAATGGGTACGGGGCGGGGAACACCGGTTTTGTTTTTACGGGTAACGGGATGGTTACGGTTTTATGCATGCCCGCCCCGAACCCGCCCCGTTTATTTTTATTTATATTTTATTACATTCTTATCTATTATTTGTCCTACAACTGATAAAAGATGAGATTTTTAATGTTCATTGTGTATATATGGATAATAGATGTACTAACTATAGTGTAAGAATGAAAGTTCTCAATAGAACTTAATAGCCTTGTTTGATTATTATATGATTATTTGTGATTAATTATTTTTCAGATCAAGTATTTTTAGGTTCAAATTAATTTAGGTTGTATTCTTTCTCGTCTTATAGATATATGAAGCTTTAAAGTGGCGTCTGAGTCTAGCGTCGTCTAGGTGGTGCCATTTTTCGGCTTTTAAAATATTATTTTTTATTAAAATATCAATGACTCATTTAATAAAGTGATTACTCGCGGTTATCCGCGGTTATACCCGTTACCTGTTGGGGCGGTTATGGTTTGGGTACAAATTACCCGTTGGGTAATGAGGCGGTTATGGGGCGGGGGAATTACCAAACGGGGCGGGTACGGTTATATGTAAAACCGTCCCCGATCCGCCCCGTTGCCATCCCTAACTCCAAAGTTCAATGGGAGCAAGAAAAACTCTTCATTAAATTGAAGTTTCTCATAAACCAAGTTAAATAACAAATCGTCCAGACCCTACAACGGTTCCCGCCGCATATTCTCTGCCGCCGAACACTCTTTGGCGATTCGCCGTAGTTTGACCGCCCTTGAGCTGCGTCGGCGGCACGTTTCTCCTCTCTCCTCTTTTGCCTAGACATGGCTTCCGATGTTGTTAGACTTTGAACTGAGATGGTAACCGATCTTACAAAAAATCCTAGTGGCTGACAAGCAGCAACTTCCCCGGAGCGATGTGTGAGAGAGAAAACGGAGTTCAAATTTGACCTGTATAATACTCCTTAATACGAGTATTTTTTTGTCATACAGCACCAAGAATATTTTATAAATAATTCCTAATGGGGACCAGCTTCCACGTATGACAACGTGCTCATTATTTGAGCACGATACGGGCTTACTAAAATTTTTGCTTATAGTACATACTAGTATACTTAATTGACAATTTAAGTCATCCTGTTCTCAATTGACTGTATAGAATTTATTAATAATTCATGTGAGACATGGTTAATAGTCACATTTACAATACGTATGATAGCGAAAATACAACTTAACTCACATAGAAAACAACATACACCAAGTGGAGAATTGATTAACTATTTGAGATCACTGAGATTCAAAGTATGTTGTTTACCAAAACATACTCGATGTATACTCGTATATGTATAAATTGTGTTTATAGGGTGAAAAACACACATATCAAACTTGCATGTAATCTCATATAGTGGTATTACACTACATGAGTATAGTCATTTCTTAGACTAACATGATTGTCAATTAGCATGTTTCCCAAACATACAATCGTGATAGTCTACCGAGTTTTGAGAAACATACAAGTCTTCTTTTCTATTAAGTCCAATGGGTACCCATTGTATACACTATTTTCATATAAAGTTCCCTATTCAAGCTCGAGGTTTAGTAAGCCTCAAAAACACTGAATACATAAGATTTGAAATGTATTCATATTTGTATTTGATAATACACTAGAAAACAAGATCTGAGTGAAACTCAGTGACTCAGTGTATTTGGTATACCAATTCTCGTTTAGACTTTTACGGAGGTATAATCATGATTTTTTAAGTACACACTAATGTATAGTAAATACACTCATTTATGTAGCCAATGCAATAATTGGGTACACAATCGTATTTGAGTATACAAATACTGTTCCATTTACGACATATGGTATAAATGTATTCAATGAATTGATAATCATAGGTCACGATTGAGTCTCACGTGAACGAGTATATGTTTGACATTTGATAATATGATCAAATAGTATGAGAATACTATTTGATGTCATATAGACAATAATCTTATTGGATAGGAAATCATACTTAAGCAATGTGTATCCAATGAGTACTCGTTATGGAAATAACGAGTACAATCATATTTATTGGGAACCCAATAAATGGTACCACTAAATGTGTAACATTCTTAAACAAAATTTACTGTGTACAGGAATTGAGTTGATCCGAATACAAAGTCGGATACTTAGCAGTTAGCATTTTGAATATTGACAAGTCCGAGTATTATGAAATTATGAATACTCGGTTTATCTCATACTAATGTAATTACACATGTATATACAAAATTAGACATGTATGTTGTTTTCTCATAATATATCCAAACTTGAGATAATAAGACATACGTGTTTAAATAATACTACGTATGAGATAGTATGACACATACATACACTTTAAATGGTAACATGACAAAATTTTAGATACAACTTAGAAGCATACACTGAATTACTAGTATGTAGGGGTAGGGAAAAATACCGAAAATTCGTTATACCGGACTGACTTACCATATCGAAAAATACCGAATTTACCGAAATGTTTGGTATACTGACGCTTTTGGTACGGTATGATACCGTACCGAATTACTTCGGTATGGTATCGGTATATATTTTGGAAACAAACGGTATACCGGTATACCATCATACCGTAATTCCGAGCCAATAATTTCCTTAAAATTGTAAAAATAACTAGAAACACAACACTAATTCAAAGATAAACGACTTTATATTCATGTTTCTTGAATTATTTACTTTTTGTTGGAGATCGGTGTTATTTTAGTTATATTTATGTTGTTTAAATTATTTTAGCAGAATGTGTTGTTATCTTCATATATCATGTGTTGAAATATCTATACATATTTATAAGGGGAGAGCTCTTCTCATCAGGCCGGCCTGACGGGCTGCCCCGTCCGGCCGAGCCCGTTTGGGCACCTTCCCGGTGGAATTTTTTGATGAAATTTTTTGAGCATGTTCCTCATCGAGTCTAGTTTGTCCATACCAAATTTCAGCTCAAAACTCGATTGGGAAGGTTGTCAAATGATTTTTGCAAGTTAACTGGTCCGGAATATGTATTTTCCGGACCAGTTAACTTGCAAAAATCATTTGACGACCTTCCCGATCGAATTTTGAGCTGAAATTTGGAATGGACAAACTAGACTCGATGAGGAACATGATCAAAAAAATTCATCAAAAAATTCCACCGGGAAGGTGCCCAAACGGGCTCGGCCGGACGGGGCAGCCCGTCAGGCCGGCCTGACATGATGATTTCTCTTTATAAGGGGCTAAAGGGTCAAATAGACACTTGAACTGGCTTAAAGTGTTCAATTAGTCCCTTATATAGGAGGTTCTGCTCGGCCGTCGCCAATTGGGGCGGTTCCCGCTGAAATTTTTTGATGAAATTTTTTGAGCATCTTCTTCATTAAGTGTAGTTTACTCATACCAAATTTCAGCTAACAATTAAACCGGAAAGGAAGTCAAATGATTTTTTGAAGATAACTGCGAAGTTAAACAGTGCAGTACATTTCGGAAAATCATTTGACTGCCTTCACGGATGAAAAACTATAACGTAACTCTCTTGAGCTATTAAAGGATATATATGCATTGCTAATTTTGGAGAAGTATATGTTAGATAGCGGTTATTTTGGAAAAACATATATGCATATATATGTTAGTAACACGGCAGGCCTTATTTTTCTTCTCTAAAAATGAACTATTTCATTTATGTTGAATATGTGTATGTGTATGTGTCTTCAGATTATCATAGTATAAAAAATCCAGCTGAAATATATCAATTTATCAATTTCCCACAGTGCATATTTTAGGGGTTAGTTTAGGGTTCATGTCGTTTGGGGTCCAAAACAACCTTTGCTCCCATAATTTATCAATTTTCAAAAGCGCATATTTTAGGGTATAGTTTTTGGTTTTGTGGTTTGGTTAGAAACTTAGCAAGTGTTCAAAGTCACTAAATATATGTGAAGCAAATGTTATAGAATGATAGAAGAACTACTAGACCAAATGCTGCTATTACATGCTATGCTATGAGTCTCCTCACTTTCTTAATCCATTTCTTTAGCTTCTTAATCAATTACTGGAATGTTAGTTTTTTAAGCAATTTTGACTTTTTTTAAATGCTTTTCTTATAGAATAGTGGCTTATTTCCTTCTTTATCTTTTTCCTGAGTAAAAATTCATTCAGCTTACTTTCTATTTACTTCCTTCCCCGTTTTTCAGTGCTTGGATGTTTAATCTGCCAGGTAAAGGTGAAGCCAGAAAACAGTATTAGGTGCTGTCCAGGGAAAGGTGAAGCAACTTGGTGAAAAACAGCTAGAATGAGCAGCTCACAAAAACCAGCAACACACCTAAACTAAAAAAATATTGAATCAATAGGTTGATTACTTTTGTGAAAATTCTACTATCCAACATAGCTACCACTAATCCACTAATGTACAGAAATTTAATCGGAACTAATTATACTAATTAGTAGCATCAAAATAAATATATAAATATATATGTCCTAAGGAGTATGAAATTTCATTTTTACGCTCTGGGGAACATAAGATTTCATTTTTAACTTGAGTCGTGTCTGATAATAAAAAAGTTCCCCTATAATTTTGGACATAAGAAGTGTGTTATAGCATGGAGTCCTGGAGTAAATTGTAGGCTTTAGTAACTATAGATCATTTGACTCAGATCACCTAGGCTGTGTTGACATTCCTATGCTAATATGTCATTGGATTTTCCTTCATTGATGCATACACTTCGTGAACTTTGTGAAAGTGCAAGTGAGTAATATATTTCTGTTCTAAACTCTTAGCAGCATTCCCATTCATTTTTTAAAATTTTCTCACACATTTTCAAATACTAATTTAAAATTTTCATCAAAAAGTTCTTATCAAAAAAGGAAGAAGAAGTGATGAGAATACACAATTTATGAGTATTCCAGGATGGTGTTTTCATACTTTGTTATTAGTAATCAGTTCGAAGAAACAAGTTTGATATTATTCATTTATTTAATGTTCAGAAACAGCCTCTTAGCTTTTCTGTAGGGTCTATAGTGAATGAACAAATAGAAATTGTGCACTATGGTTGCATATCAGCCTGTTAGAGAGATGATAAAACATGAAAAGCTTAAAGAACTTTTGAGTGCTCTATAATTGTTGTGGGAACTTTTCAAGTGTTTTCTCTGTTTTCAATTCAAATCAATTTCACTTTGGGCCTGATATGATTTGTTTTGAAAGCTATATGAGTTAATAATTTTTGAGTATTTCAGTTAATAGTTGTTTTATAATTTCAGATACTTGATTAGAATATTGAGTACTTCTTTTGATGTCTACTTTTGGTGGCGTTTCAAGTAAACAGTGAAGCTCATATGATGCTCGAGAGCATTTACATTGAGGTTTTATTTCATTTTCCTGCCCATCAAGCCATTTCATAACATATTTTCTAACTTTACTTTTATTTTATTCAACGGGTAAATTTTTTCCATACATATTTTATAATATCTAGAGTTTGGATAGAATTATCTGAAGGATGACTTTCCTACCCATCAATCCATTTCATAACATATTTTGATATTTTATAATATCTAGATTTTATGTGTAAGCAGAACTCCTGCCCAACCTATTCAGTCATCTCAACCATTCGTGGTACTAAGCCTCTCTGTACCGTAGATTATATCTCTTTCCCTAGCTCTCCTTTATGATCAATCTCACATCTCCCATCTCCTTTACACCACTTTCGCCCATCCATTTAGGGCTATTCCTTCATCCTTAAAAACATAACATCTTCAAAATTGAAGAAAAGATTGCTAGGTACCCTACAATATTCTTTTTCATTCTCCCACCCACGCTCACTTACATTTTTACCCCCATCTAGGAAATCTCTCCTCTTTTTTACTCGGCATCAACACTCTCAAACTGTCCTTTCTCTTCATCAATCTTTCTCTTCTACTTAAACAAAGTCCAGCCGCCAAATTTATTTAAATCTATCTTAGCTCAGCTCTTTACACCAAATTCATCATGTCTTCGCCATCAGATCTTTCATCACCATTTGATGACTGATTGACTACAGGTTTGGCTTTTTCATTTTTGCGGTTTATATGTTTGATAATTTTTTTAGGTGATTGTCTTAATTTTTTACCATAAATTTGCTCTATATTTTTAAGGTCATAATCCTTACTGCAAATTGGTCATAAGCTTGCTGAAACGACGCTCTAATACAAGTTCAAAAGAGCCTACTAGACGATTTACCACGGTTGCATATTTAATGGTAATTGTTTTAGTTTTTATTTGTTATCAGTCACTAATTTTTTATTTGTTATCCCTCACTACAACATTTTGGGTCTCTTAGTACACGTAAAAACTGTTGTCTAATAGGAAAAAACTGTTGCTAATGCTTTCCACAACATTTACAAAACTGTGGCGAGGTGAGCCGTTGCCTAAACTTTTGGAAACAGTTTTTAGATCTAAAGGCAACACACTAGGAAAACTGTACTAATAGGATAGCATAGAGAACATTTTGTTGAAGTAGATAAGACAACATTTTTGAACCGTTTTTATCAATAGTAACAAAAAAAACTGTTGCCAAAAATGTTATATACATTTTTTTAACCATTGCTACTAAACAAAAAGAATAATCTTTGTAAAACTGGAAATGCTTTATAAAATACAGCAAAAATCAATTTTATTTTTCTAAATCATTTTTAATTGGAATAGAAATTGGAATAGAAATACAATTTCACTTCTGTGCACCAAAGAATAGTGTATAACAATCACTACATTCACAATCCAACGAAATAATAACACAATGATCACCATCTTATTCCCTTTAAAGTCTAAAGCATCAACAAAATAGTCTTAATCTCTAAGAGCAAAAAAAACTTCATCAAATTAGTTAAAATCCCAAGAACAAAAAGGAAACAAACTTTATAAAATCACTCATAGCCATCCATGTTCACCTCTCCAGTCATCTTCACTTTCTTCATCAATTCCATCATTCATCTACAAAATTACATATACTCAATTTAGATAAATATGTGAAATCCAGTACATAATAAAACACTAGTAACTTCTTTTAATTAAAAGTGCAGTACATGAGCAATATAGATAGCTAGTTCAAACACTGCCTAATTCCACACTTTAAGCAAAAATCTGAAAAAGTAATTATAATCATCGCATAATGTAACAAACATATACTACGTACATGATATAATTTATGCATGCACTCTGAAGTATGTACTAATGTATCACCAACATGGAAAAAAACAATTAGGAAAAAAGATCGATGAAAAAGCAAAGAGATAAGAGCTAGCGCTTACCCTTCAAATTGATATTACAGAGAAAAATCAAAGTTTAAAATGTTTAAGCACATACCTTCACAAGATGTAAAAAAATTGATATTAGTAAAAAAAATCTGAAACATTAACAGTTTTTAAGAACTACAGAGAGATACGTGAGACAGAGAAGTGAGTAAATAAAAACTTCTTCAGACCAATTTAGGCAAAACTATGTCACTATTTTTCATACCAATTTAGCGCAAAACTATGTCACACTAGTATTACAAATCCATAGACAGGTTGACATAAACAGAAACTGTGATTTAAAATCTTTTCAGAACTGACAATCAAATCTTGAAGCTTTGTCTAACATATTAGGAAATGCAATGTAATCAATCATTTTGATCATTCTTTGGAAAGACATAAAATAGTTAAGTAAAACTTACAATTGCATCGATTCTTCTTGGGTTCAACTTCTTCCTCTTCTTGACTTGTGGAGTTTCAATAGACACTTCGCCTCCAGAAAGGATACTCTTTGTTATCCTTTGCACATTATACAAGGAAGTAATAAGATCAGTAACATAATGGAAATTAATAAATAAATATATACTCAATTTCAAATTTTACAAAGTTGAATACCAATCTAACTAGTGTACAAAGCCATCAACAGCAAGGATGAACACTAGAAAATAATATAGGCTTTTCAATTCATTAAAGAAAGAGTAGATCAAATGAAATTGACCAAATAGTAAAATACTTCAAAAAAATTAAATATAAAATAAGGAGGTAGTATGATTACATATATACATGCACACACAAAAATGTATATAAAGCATCAATTGTTGGAGCCTGGAGGTATACAGCTTACAATCTATTTCTCGTTTTCTCTGGTTCTATGAATTACTTTCTTTATGAATAATTATTTGATTCTTCTAATGTGGTAAACATTAAACAGAAATGAAAAATAATGTCAAATATTCTTCAGAAATAATCTGGTTATTCTTAATCAGCCTGCAAGCTCAAATGCCATGACAAGGCAACAATGATATCCTCCAGTACATTACGTACATACATAATAATACATTTCTAATACTAAGTTAGCCAAATAGGATTTGCTCAACCCCTAGAACTAAACTTGAAACCATTGGCCATTGAATTTCGATCACCTACATTTCTTTGGTATGTAGTTTGTTGAAGGCTGTTTTAAAGACCCTGCTACATTTTCTAAGAAGAACTTAACTTCGTTTGAATTTGGATAGATGACTATTTCAAAAGTCCCTACAATAACAATTGGTGTAATAATTCATCTAAAAGATAAAGACTCCATAAATTAAAGATTTAAGCTTTGATATACATTATGAAATAGACAAAATTAAGCTTTGATATACATTACGATTTTCTGATTCCCCATTATAGAAGGCTTACTAGTCCATAAAAACAAACCTAAAATTGAAAAACAACATACGAGCTGAGTCACAGAGCATAAGTCCGCAGTTCCAGAAAAATATGCATGTGAAGAAAAAAATCCGAAATAGAAACCAACATACTCGAGTTTCAAAATAAATTACGTCGAAGATCAAACTCCCGAGTTAGGATGGCTATGGTGATGTCGGCGACATTCTGCTGGGAGCCGGGGAGACGCGGACTGAAGTGCCTTCGTCGATTACATATCCAGCGGACATAAACATAACAACGATCGGATGAGAAGCGAGCTATTTCCGTTTGAGACTTATCAATCATCGATTGATTGAGGGATCTGATGTAAACCTACCGGTGTAATTGCTCCCTTGTTTATCGGTTTGTCCTGTTGGAAGCGGTGAGGGTGAATGCAAAAATTTGGGCTAAATAACTTATTGGCCCAGAAAATTGAAAGGAAACCGGAACAGTTTTTAAGTGTGGGCAAAAACTAAAAATAAAAACCGTTCCTAACTAAATTTTTAGAACGGTCTTTTAGTGGTGCATATAAAAATATGTCATTCTCTTAAATTTCAGGAACAGTATTAAAAAATGTAGTCTATATAAACATAAGGCACCAGTTTCACGTCAGTAAAAAAATTTGGTGTTGCCCTATCCCAAAAATGTTGTAGTGCCTCAAACTATGTTCTATTGCTTTTGTCAATATAAAAAATTCTGATTGTATTCTTGAACATTTAATTAAATATTTAAAAATTATGTGCCTCCTAAAACAGAAAAAACTTTCACACCTAACCTTCTAAAAAATAACTTGGATTGCTGTTTGATTTTTCAGTAGACGAGAACTATTTTGGGGCTGGCAAGTCACTTGGGCATGTCCAATGGTAGGAACATGCATGGTGGTACACGGGATTATTTCATCACAGTTGCAATTGGTCATTATTAGTTAACATGAAAAAATAATTAAGGGTGTAGTGATGAGGCTGAAGCGGTTTTCGTCTATTTCTTTCCTTTGCCACAAATTTTAGCAGCATAAACGTCTCTTCTTCTGTTGGTAATAATAGCTGCCATTGTATTTTATATTAGCCTGTAATTTTTAGCTCACTGACTATAACTTTTACTTGTGAGAGTTCAACTTCATATACAAGTTGTTGGATTTTAAATAAATATAGATCATAAATATGGTGCAGATTGATACTCTTATCATATTACAAGCTTGGACAATTCTATTTCTTTCTCATGTTTTCGAACACATATTTGCAAAAGGAATGTGAAAAAGTGTTTCCAGGTTATAAATGAATTGGTTAAACGTGAATGGATGTCTCAATTGGTTAAACAAGAATCAAGGGCAATCATAGAAAATCATGATTGTTTATTCTTGGTCTATCTAGGGGTGGACTCGGGCCGGTTCGAGCCCGGTTCGGGCCTGGGCTCGGCCGAGGCTTGGTTCATGAAAGGGGAGGCCCGGAACCAGGCTGGGCCGGGCCTCGGTTCAATTTATATTTTTTTTTTGGCTTTTCCTAATTAACCCCCAACCCTCCCCCTCACTCCCAAACCACCCCAAACCACCACAAATGGCCCAAAATACTCGGCCCAACCCAAAAACTTAGAAAAAATTCAAAACAAATTCAAAAAAAAAATAATAAATTGGCCCGGACCGGGCCCGAAACGGACGGGCCGGTTAACCTTTTGAGGGGCCCGAGCCCGGCCCGGAACCCCAGCGGGTAGGGCCTACCCGGACCGGTCCCTGGCCGGGCCGACAGTTCGGGCCGGTTCAAATAGTAACCGGTTCGGGCCGGTTCCAGGGTGGGCCGCCCGGCCCGAGTCCACCCCTAGGTCTATCATGATCTTAATAATTATGAATAATTTTTATACGACAGTCTTGAGGTTTACAAGTTCGTTCAGCTTGAATTTTCAGCTAGAATTTCATGACATGTGATGAGGAAGGGAATGTGAAAGGCTACAAAACGTGTGTACAAAGTCTTCAATAATTTGTAACATGTGTGCTTTGCAAGATTATATTGTTACTATGTATTATCTACTCGCGAGTTCTCTTATTTTATACTCCATGAGAAAAGTAATACTTTATCTACATTTGCCAATGCACAACTTTGATGTTCAATATAATTTATTTTTTAATTGTAAAAGTTTCAAAAAAAATTGCATTTTGAAAATTTAAACTGAGATGAATTTAATAAAAATTTTTCTAAAAATAAAATTTTAATGTATTCATAAATAAAATATAGTCAAAGTAGAGCATGTGAATAGTGTAAATTTTTTAATGTTGCAACTATTTAAGAATGGAGGTAATTATGATTAAAAAAATTGAGTTTATATAACAACGTTTATAATATATGTATATGACATCCCGTGCAACGCACGGGTGAAAAACTAGTGTGACATTAATCCATATATTTTCATATTTATTAATTCTATCTGTAAATTATATTGAACATATTAAGCTATTTTACTTAAATTATTGGGCCACTATACTTGAATTATCTGAAATATTCGACTCCTAATTTTAAATTGTCCATTGTTATTTGAACACAATGTAACGTAATAAGATTGGTAGTCGTGTATATGAATTTAATTAATGCACTATATTGGTTCTAGCATAGTGTCATGTTATTTAAACCTAACGTAGTTAGTGGAATTAATTTTATCGGTGTAATGGCTTTTTGGTCTATTAGAAAAGTTTAGTACTATATTTTTGGATGAATGTACAAGTCTTTGTGCATAAAAAAGATTGACATAAATTAGGGATACTAACCCATGTTCACCATTATAATGTTTCTAGAAATCATACTTTCACGGTGATACGCAATATGGATATTATTCTTGACATATATATTGACCGTTAGGTCTCCTCTGATGGTCAATTATTAAGTGGTATTACCAGGGATGTTCTCTATATCAGCCAAATATAGTCCCAATGATAAACAGTCATCAACTACTATAAGTATGGATGTCCATACTACGTATGGAATTCATGGACAATTTAAATGTAAGATACAAGATTGGATCTTAAAGACTTTAATGGGTTGACTCGCATTCAGTGTCACAACAAGTCATGTATAAATTAGGATTTCCATGAATGATTTATTCTCAATGTTAGACATTATAAGATATGCATAGTATACTATATTTAAACTTAATTTAACATGTATCTATGATTTAGATATACAATTAATGTATGGCTCGATCTTCATACTCGACTTTATATTCTACATGTATATTAAATCTAGTAATCATATTTTGTAGTGATTAAATATCATGTGACTTTAGGTGTATATACACAAGCAACTGGGTAGTTATTGTCGTATACACTCCAATTTACTATGACCCATTGCAATTGATTTCATAGGCAATTCGAATAGCCTATGAAATCATTGGGAACGTACTTGACTCGATTCAATATAAATATGGGCCTTGTATTTCAAGGCCTCCTTAGGGTTCACTGATATTGATACATATTGTTGGTATCCTATTCGAATTGCACTTTGTTAATTTCGAACCCTTTATTGATTAAATAACTCCTATTCATACGATTCATTGGATACTCGATAACTATGGTTTATAGCAATGGGTGATCAGTGTATCTTATGATCGACTAATTAATGATTGATTATATTTTGATTGTCGTATTACTATTTTACGATGTTAACACTTAAATTTGCAGAAATTTTATAGAGCACGTTATGTGCTCCTTAGAGAGCACGTGAATCCGCTTTAGAACCCTTGTATAAAAGCCCATACGGTTGCCTCAAGACTAAACATTATGAGGTTTTATTATTATTATATTATTATTATTATTATTAGTTTATAATAATAAGAGCACTCACATTTTTTTAAAGAGACTTGATTTGAGGCAACTCGAAATTGAGATCATTGCAAATTACACTGAAGACTTGTATTCAAAATTTAGTAAGATTGTATTCAAAATTTAAGTCACGAAGACTTGTTTAGGACTCGAAATGAGATCATTTCGAGTTGCAAATGTTGTTTTCTATTCATATTTTGGACTTGATGAAAGACTTATGTATGTTTTATACAAGAATTGACTGCCGTACAGGGGCGGATGGCAGTTAGGCCTGGGGTGGGCTTCAGCCCAGCCCAACTTATTATTATTTAGTATAGGTATATCTTAATTTCTCAGCCCATCCCAAAAATAATTCTCAGCCCACCCCTAACTTAATTCCTAGCCCAGCCCACAGCCCAGGCGCCCACCACTTACCTTACTTGCACTGCTCGGCCTTCTCAGTCACCAATCGCGTGCGATTGACGATGGAGCTGAGAAGTGCGAACACGTGAAGACCGAAGCGGCTGCGATGAAGACATGAACTGTGAACATCAGACGCGCCGCCGACGTCGTCCGTCACTCTGCCCACCTGCGTCGTCCGAGGTCCGCCCTTCTTCACTGGCTCCGGCAGTCCAGTTCAGCAGCTCTGCGCAACTAAGCTCTGCGGACTGCGGCTCTGCCTCCCTCCAGGGGCGGATGGCAGTTAGGCCTGGGGTGGGCTTCAGCCCAGCCCAACTTTTTATTATTATTTAGTATAGGTATATCTTAATTTCTCAGCCCATCCCAAAAACAATTCTCAGCCCACCCCTAACTTAATTCCTAGCCCAGCCCACAGCCCAGGCGCCCACCACTTACCTTACTTGCATTGCTCGGCCTTCTCAGTCACCAATCGCGTGCGATTGACGATGGAGCTGAGAAGTGCGAACACGTGAAGACCGAAGCGGCTGCGACGAAGACATGAACTATGAACATCAGACGCGCCGCCGACGTCGTCCGTCACTCTGCCCACCTGCGTCATCCGAGGTCCGCCCTTCTTCACTGGCTCCGGCAGTCCAGTTCAGCAGCTCTGCGCAACTAAGCTCTGCGGACTGCGGCTCTGCCTCCCTCCACTCTCCAGTTATATTGACTCTATTCTTTTTTAATGTATTATTTTGTGAGTTATGAGTTGTGACTTTGTGTTTTTTTAAATTTTGTAATTGCATTTGATTATTATTTGATTTTTTTCCAGTAGATAATAAAAATATGTTTATTCATATAAATTTACAATGATTAAAGATAGAATTAAAGATTAGAAAATGATTTTTTTATTAAAGTAGAGAATGATTTACTCTGTAGTTATTGTTTGAACATGTAAGAAAGAAGAATGAAGTAAAATGTTTACCTAGTACGAAATTGAGCTCGAGTTTGGTTTGATAGATTTTCGGCGTTCAATTTTAGATTTTTAACACACGATAAACATGTTCGAATGCAGAATTTTAGACTATACTCATTAATAGAACCATGTTCGAGTTATTCAGTAAATACTCGAGTATTCAATAAATACTCATTAAAAGAATCATTTCGAGTTATTCAATAAATTTATAAAATTGCACTAAAACGTTTAAATTTTAAGTATAATTTATTCCTATAACTTATAAGTGAACGATAGGTTTAAGTCCAGATCGAATTAAACATCTCTATGTTTGAACTGGGCTTGAATAATTATTCAAATTCAAAACCTAATCTGTGTCGAGTTCGAAGCTCGTTAAGCTCGGGTCATTTAACTAGAGGCGAAATCAAGCTCGAACTCAAGTATATAATTCGAAAAAAGCTCGATTCGGTAACAACCCTGAACTAAACCTAGTATACATAGTAGAATTTTTTTTAATACTTAGCCCACCCCACATTTTAATCCTGGATCCGCCCCTGCTGCCGTATGTCGGTGCCGGTTTTTTATCTCATTACAATCTCCGAAGTGTTTTTGTAAGCACTCTTATTTTGAATACGACATCGGATGATCTCATTTCGAGTTGCAATGGGTTCCCTATGCAAAAATACACAATTCTCCTTCACGACTCAAGTCCAAATTTTGAATAGAAAAAAACATACAAGTCTCCAGTGTTTTCAGGCCACGAAGATTGACTTAAATTTTGAATACGACATCGGATGATCTCATTTCGAGTTGCAATGGGTTCCCTATGCAAAAATACACAATTCTCATTCACGACTCAAGTCCAAAATATGAATAGAAAAAACATTTTGATGAATCGAGTCCAAAATATTAAGACTGGGCAACTGGAGACTTATACACAATATTAAGTCCTAATAATCCCAAAATAGAGATCATACGAAATGTATACGGGGCAAAAATATAATTTGTATGTTTTTTAAATGTAAATGGGTATTCAGACCGGAGACTTGAGTCGTGTAATATACAAGGTTGACGAAATGAGATCATATTTTGGGTTACTCCAGGCACCGAATGATTTAGATCATAAATTTAATATGGACTTAATATGAAATACTCAAGTGGGCTTGTAAGTCTCATACAAGACTTTTGAACAATGAAGACAACTCGGACGAGATTTGGTCGACTTACAAAATAATGTCGTATTTATGTTACTAATTTGAGGTAATTCTCCGTATAGGACTAAAACTTATGTCATGCGCACAAATAGGACTGGATAACACGGTGTTGTTTAATAGGACTAAAGATAAGATGTTTTCCAATTTTAACCTCCAACAAAAAAGAAGCGCGCGCGTCTGTAGCAAAAGGAAACTATAGAAAACGGAAGTTTTTCATTATTCTTTTATTTTGTATTTATTACTCCTTCCTTTTGTATTTAAAAACAATAGAAAAAGGTTGAGCCCCAATAACTTGGCCCTGGTTTTCTCTTTCGGTCACTTTGAAAGCCAATGAAACCAATAGCTTTTAAAATTCATTTTTGTGCTTTTCGATTTCCGTGTACAGCAAGAGTCCATTCCAATATGGTTTCATGGCATACCATAATTTTATTTTTAGATAAGTATTATTTCACGGCCACCACAACCATCATTGCCGCCGCCATCTCCATTGCCGGCACAACTCTGCCACCGTCACCGCCGCCTCATTCGGCTTTGCTGCCGGATCCTGTGCCACTATCACCTCATCTCCCGCCATCCGCCACTTTGGCTTTTCCGGCACCACAATCATTGATACGAAACCTTCAAAGAGTGCCCTAAAATATAAATCGTATTGTCTTCTTCACAATTTTATGGCATTACAAACATTGCAGGGGATATTACCATCACGGTGAATTTTAATTCCCTTTAGATGACATTATTGTATAAAATTAACACTTTATATGGACACGCCATGAAATTATGAGTATTGAAGTGATGAACTTTAGTGCCATATAAATGTCACTATTGTGTCAAATTAACACTTATATGAACATACCATGAAATTATAAGTATTGCCGTAATGAACTTTAGTGCCAAATAGATGTCATTATTGTGTCAAATTAACACTTTATATAGACACAACATGAAATTATGAGTATTGCAATGATGAGCTTTAGTGCCATATAAATGTCACTATTGTGTCAAATAAACACTTATATGGTCATACCATGAAATTATAAGTATTGCCGTGATGAACTTTATTGCCAAATAGATGTCATTATTGTGTCAAATCAACACTTTAGATTTCATGGACATACCATGAAATTATATGGACCACCATGGAATTATCGGTATTGACGTGATAAACTTTAGTACCAAATAGATGCCATTATTGTGTCAAATTAACATTTTATATGGACAGACCGTGAAATTATCAGTATTGCCATGATGATCTTTTATGCCATATAGATGTCATTATGGTGTCAAATTAACACTTTATATAGACACAACATAAATTATCATTACGTAATCATGATGGATTCCATGCCATAAAAGTGGTACTATATCCTCAAATAACAAATTCATATGTAATTAGTGAAATTTTAATACTGTATTTTGTAATAAGTAGCATCTCTTTCTTAATACAAAAAATATACGTAGTATCCTATTTTTGAATCAATAATTGAATTAAAAATAGTGAAATTGGCAATCCAAATTGAATTAAAAATCTAATCTGAAATTTATAAAACATATTGATTGAAATCAATTGGTGGAAAAGAGAACGAATGGTGGAGAATAGAACGAATCCGTGGGGAAGATCCCACCGCCACAATAGTACTTTGCTTTGCCGCCTACTTCTTTGTCATCATTGGTGATCTCCAGTGTAGCCATCACAACGGTGGCACATCTGTTACTTATCTATAATAATGTCATGAAATGCCATATGTTTTGTCTTGAAATGCCATGTTTTGGATCTTGGTGGTATAACATGTCAATAACATTATTGACATGTTATACCACCAAGATCCAAAACATGGCATTTCAAGACAAAACATATGGCATTTCATGACATTATTATATACAAAAACATGGCATTAAAACTAATATTATTAAAGTTATGCCGACATTATTTGCCCAACGAGTAAACAAAATGGGACTATATAAAGTCATAAATGCCATTAAGTTCAAAATAATAATGTTTGACTAAAAATGAAATTATGTCACTTTTATGATTTTGAATAATTAAAAAAACTAGTTTTATGTTTAAAAATGAATAAATCAGAATTAATAGAACAAACCACAAAAATTCCAAACACCATAGCTCAGACTTCTCATTTTATATTTTCATATCCGATTTCCATATTTAAAATATATGTAATTCTATAATTTATAATCTGGAAATTTAAAATATACTCGTTTGTAATTCAATAATTTAGAATCTGAAAAGTTAAACAAATTAATCAAATGATGAAGAGTAATTAAAAACAAAAACAAAAAAACAGAGCACAAGGAAAGGTCAGAGGAGAAGAAACGGAGGATGAAGAAAAAGATGAAGAGGGGAAGATAAAGAAGTAAAAGATGAATCTATTACCTCATATCATTCCGGCGATTGGAAATCGGCAAAGAAGGCGGCGGCGCTACAGGCTAGTAGCAGAGGCGAATGAGTTGGCAGAAGAGATAGAAGAAATGAACGATGGAGATGGAGGAAGGACAAACCGACGGAGGTAGAGGAAGGCCGGACAGGGCGATGGAGGCGGAGCAAGGACCGGGCGGCGGAGGAGATCTGGAGGGTTGGCTTAGGAAGAAACGACCAAGTCTTACTAAAAGCTCCAGCTTGATTTAATTTAGGGCAGCAGGTTTCAATTTACGGAGTACTCCGTGTATACAATAAGAAGGGTATTTTAGTCCATAGAGTTCTATTTAGGGAATAAAAATTATACACTCCTATTTAAGAACTTTAAGTATATTTTAGTCCTATTTGAGACAATTTCTCTTACTAATTTTGAAATACGAGTACTCATTGTTCCCGAAATACAGTCCTTTAGTGTATTGGATACTCAGTGAGATTGAAATGGCTTGTGTTATACAAGAAATGAGTCGGAATTCCTATGTCATCTGTAATTTTTCCCTATGCAAATCGATGACCTACAAGTCACATAAAAGTCCAATGTAAGATTAAAAACTATGTTTATTATGTGTTTCAATGTATTTTCATTATACATATTTGTACCCACTCGTATCATTTCGAGTTGTAATGGGTTCCCTATGCAAAAATACACAATTCTCGGATGTTTTTAAATGAGATAGTTACTTGAAACATTGGAGAATTGTATTATGCCGTATGACCATATTTTCCCAGTGTTTTTGCAAACATACGACTCGGTATGTAATTAAACGGCATATTGAATTTTGAATAGATAGAGAATACATTGTATAGACACTTGTCGTCGTATACACGCCTGAAAAGATAGTTCCTTACATGCGATTCACTTCCACGAGTATTCTTGACTGAATAGTATTTAAAATAGGACTAACATCTGATACTTGGTGTAATTAACCCAGTGTAATCCGACTCAAGTCAGTGATGGGTTGAGTGTTCAATCGTCATACTACATAGAGTATGTTTGTTTCTATTTGTCCGATGACTTAAAATTTAAGTCAAAACTCAGTGTGCGGAAATGAACTATTTACTAATCGATTCATATGGTTTAAGTCTCGGATAATTTAATTGATTACATCGGAAGATTGTAATCATTTAGTCTCAGTGGCTTGTATTCTAAATGTTGTATGTCACGACTAAATTATATGTCTTCTTCAGTATTCAAGTGACTAAATATTCGATAGACTTGTAAATGTGCAAGGCTTCAACTATATCACATGGACTTGAGTGTTTAACCATATGGTCGAATAGTGTCACTTCTAGAAAAACGGGTTTTTGAGGCGCTTAGATAGAAGCGCTTTTTTAAAAAGTGCTGACTTTGTATTTTATATATATATAAAATACATATATATAAGAGATGTGAGGAACATGGTTGAAAGCCAAAGGGCACCCTCTGATATTCATGTAATTTCCAATTGTATATTTGTATTTTTAACTAGTTTTTATTAGTTCTAGTTGTGAAAATTACACACTTTTGGTGTAATACTTTATTTTCATTTTTATTTGTAATTTAGTTAGATTAGGATTTTTCTGAGCTAAACAGGTCAAAGATCATCTAAGGGATCAAGATTGGACCTTAAAAGATCAAGGAAAGTGCAAGGAGACAAGAAAGATTTCGATTTGGAAAAAATACTCATGTACCCGATCAGGTATTGCCTATACCCGATCGGGTAATTGCTTGATTCGACTGTCCAAATCAAATCTGAAGACAAATGATCGTGGGAGCAAATTTTCATAAAGATTTGTCACATACCCGATCGGGTATATACCCTTACCCGATCGGGTATGCCCAGAAAAATCACTTTCTGGGCAATTTCCTGAGATACCCGGTCGGGTATTGATAAGTTCGTATTTCAACACGCATTTGATGCGTGTTGGGGTCGGATTTTGATAATTTTCCTAACTTTTGGGTGTCGTAAGTCTCAATTTTAGCTCAAGTCATGTGTATCGGGCGTAGGGTATGAGTTTTGGTATTTTCAGAGTTGAAATCAAGTTTTTGGGACCCGGCATCGGCATTTGAGAAAGAGATCGGGACGAGTTAAGAAGCATTCGAGAGTGAATTCGCAGTTTTGGAGGCCACCGGGAGATTCACGATGATGTTTTGATGAAGAAAGAGCTATTGGATCGATCGAGTGGTCAAACGGAGGCTTAAAACGAAAGAAATCGAAGAAAATGAAGAAGAAAGGCCACGCACGGCCGTGCGTACAGGGACGCACGACGTGCGTGCGTGGCAGTAGCGGCCAAGAAAAGTAATGACCAACGCACGGCCGTGCGTCCGGGTACGCACGCCGTGCGTCCAAGGCGATAAATTGAAAGAAGCTACTGGCGGCAACGCACGGCCGTGCGTCCGGGTACGCACGCCGTGCGTTCAAGGAGTTGAAATCAGGAAGGCTACTGGCAGCAACGCACGGACGTGCGTAGGGGAACGCACGCCGTGCGTTGCCTATTTTCACGCGCAGGTCCGTCGGACGCACGGACGCAACGCACGCCGTGCGTAGGCTCCGTGCGTACCGCGGATCTGTCCTTTTTCGACCCAAACTCATTGTTTTCTATAAATAAAGCCTCCCTAACCCCGTTTTGAGGTTCGGAAACCTAGAGAGAAGATTAGGGACGTGTTTTACAGTGTTTTTCCGCTATTTTGTTCAAGACCCTGAGATTCTTTGTAAGTTTCATCTTTTTAATTAATGACAATTATTTCTATTCATCTCAATTCTGTTGATTCTTCAATTATGAATTGTGAGTAGTTTAATTAGGGATTTGGGGTTGATGAAGGGGTTAATCATGATGTATGGCTAGATTCTTGTCGGTTTAATTGCATGAATGCCGTTTAATTTGTGTTTGAATAATTTAATTGATATCTCTTGTAACCTAGACTGCAGCTAGAATTACAATTGCATGTAGAATGAATTAAGAGAGATCTAATTTGTTCTAGGACACATTCACACACACTTAATCGTTCGCTAAGAGATTAGTAGCGATAAAGGGGCCGTAAGCTCGCTCGTCTTGGCAATAATTTAGGATCCTGTCGCATGAGAGATCAGCCTGGTCCCCTAAATTATTGTACTCTACGCCGCGAGAGCGGTAAGAACTTAGTAATGATTAGCTAGGCTCAATTAAATTAAATTCATGTAATTAGGCCTGATCTGTCAGAAATCTGGTTACCCCGGAATTAATCCCTGTTCCCTTCGTCGTTAATTGAGAAGAAACCAATCTTTTATTTTTATCGCTCATTAGCATTAGTTTCAATTTTAATTCAACCAATCAATCTCGCACACTTGCATTTATTTATTTTTATTTCTTTTTAATCGCTAAAGTTTAGTTAATCTTTATTTCCCTTTTGTCCGTCCCTGTGGAGACGATACTCGTACTTTACACCACTTTTCTACAACTATTTTAAGTGCGAGAAAAATCACATCAGTTTTTGGCGCCGTTGCCGGGGACGGTGTCGGATTTAAGGGTTAATTAATTTTAGCGACCTGTTTTTAGTTTTTCGTAGGATTTTTGTCTACTAACCTTGCAGGTCAGATCTGTTTATGCATACACGCTCTAAGAAGGGAGAATCACTAGTCCCTCTTAATCCTGAGATCGAGAAGCTAGCTAAGCAGAACCGCAAGGCCTTAAGAGAACAGAAAGCAGCCATGGATCAACCATCCGCATCTGGAATAGCTGGGACGTCTGAGGTCCAAACCACTTCTGGTAATCTGGATTTTTATATTAATACCTCTCCCCAGTCTTCACAAGAAAATTCACCAAGAGCTTATCCGGGGTATCAAAATCTCCGTACCCCATTCTTCCACCAAAATCAGTCCACTCCACAACTAAATCTTCCACCACTCTATCAGCTCTTTCAAAATACTTCTATTGCTCCCGAACCCACCTTTCAAAACCAAACCTTTGGGATGCAAGGTCTAGGGCAAAATAATCCGGTCTTTCAGCCCAGACAGAACCAACCGCCAGTCACACAAAATCCACCCCTTACTCAGCCACAAAATCAGCCTTTCCAACCCCAATATCAACAATTCCATCAAACCCAACCTCAGCCAAATATCATCCGTCCACAACCCATAAGACCCCAACCAGTTCATCAGCCGAGATATCAAGCTCCTCCTTACCACAACTATGTTCCACATGACAATCCACTCTATCAAGGAGAGAGCATTGCAGACTTCCTAGCCCCCGAGATCACAGAGTATGACAGCATTCAGGTACCGGGAATTACTGCACCCCGTTACGAGATCAAGCCGGCGGTGATCAATATGGTCCTAAATAATCAGTTTGGAGGGAGCCCTACGGAAGATCCAGTGGCACACATTACCAAATTTCTGAGGATGTGCCAGACTTTCAAAATTCCTGGGCTAGATGATGATCAGGTACGGATGCTACTATTCCCTTTCTCTTTGAGGGATGACGCGCAGAGGTGGTTGGATAGCAATCCACATCACCACATTCAGACTTGGGATCAGCTGCACAAGGCCTTCATAAAAGAATACTTCCCAACATCAAAGGCCATAAAGTTGAAGAAGCAGCTACAGGAATTCAAGCAAGGTTCTTTGGAGACACTAGCTAAGGCGTGGAAGAGATTCAAGGTGCTGAGAAGAGCTTGCCCTCAAGGCAAGATGACTGATTGTGAGGTTCTATCTTGTTTCTACAGTGGACTCAACAATGAAGGAAAGATGATGCTTGACGCTTCGGGAGGTGGAGCTTTTCACTCAGTTGCCATCTGAGGTTGCGGAAGAATTAGTGGAGAAGATTGTGTCGAATAATGCTTCATGGTACAGTTCTCGGGACACACCTCACCAGAAGGCCCCGGGATTGTACGAGATCAGTGAGAATTCTGCCCTTTCTGCAAGGGTAGATGCTTTGACCAGTATGATTCAGAAGCTTGCTACTACAGTGGAAGACAATCAAAAGAAGACGGAGCTTGCTCTCTCGGTGCCTAGTGTGAATATGGTAGCCCCCGTTCCTATTAGTCCCTCTTGTTCTATGTGTGGGGGACTCCATTCGCCACATGAATGCACAATGATGGCACACTCGGCAGCCCCTGGAGTAGAGCAAGTGGATGCGATGTATTATCAGCGACAGGGTTACTATAATCAGCCCTACGGACAGCAGCAGCAAGGGCAATACGGGCAGGGAAATCAGCAGCAGTCTAGAAACTTTAATCAGCCCCAGGTATCTCAAGGCCAACAACAAGCACCTCAGCCGCAGCAAGGGAGTTTTAGAAAAGAGACTGAGCAAAGATTCTCTAGTTTGGAAGACACATTCAAGAAATACATGCAAGTGACTGATGCAAGGATGCATAACATGGAAACTCAATTGGGGCAAATCTTTAAGGCTGTATCTGAGAGGCCTCAGGGATCCCTCCCTAGTAATACTGAACCAAACCCCAGAGAACATGTTCAGGCAGTCACCTTGAGGAGTGGAAAAGAGCTGGAACCTGCTGCCATAACAAGGAAGCCCGATGAAGTTCAAGTTGAACCGGCTGTCCGGGAGGAGGAGAAGGGGAAAGATGAGGGAAGAGAGGTGGCGGCTGCACCAAAACAGTCCGTTCCGGTCAAGAATTACACCCCACCTCTTCCTTATCCGGCGCGATTGACTAGGAAGAACGATAGTGACCAGTTTGGTAAGTTTCTGCATCTCATGAAACAAGTGCAGATTAACTTACCATTCGTGGATGCACTAGCTCAGATGCCGAAGTACGCGAAATTTATGAAGGATTTGCTCACAAATAAGAGGAGGCTGGAAGAAGCGTCTACTGTGACGCTTAATGAGGAGTGCTCAGCGGTGATACGGACAGATCTGCCAAAGAAGCTTAAGGATCCAGGTTCTTTTACTATTCCCTGCTTTATAGGAGATCTTACTTTTGATAGGGCCCTGGCTGATTTGGGTGCAAGCATTAATCTGATGCCTCTTGCTTTATATGAAAAGCTTGCACTCGGTCCACTTAAACCTACACGTATGTGCATTCAGTTGGCTGATCGTTCAGTCAAATATCCCCAAGGGATTATTGAAGACGTGTTGGTTAAAGTGGACAAATTTATTTTTCCGGTAGACTTTGTTATTTTGGACATGGATCAGGATCGGGAGGTACCATTGATTTTGGGCAGACCATTCTTGGCAACTGCCCGTGCACTTATTGATGTTGGAGACGGTAAGCTTGTCCTCCGCGTTGGGGATGAGTCTGCCACCTTTGACATGTCCAAAATAATGAAGAGGCCCTGTCAAGATAGTGGTGAGTGTTTTTACATGGATGTGGTTGATTCTTTGGTGGAGGATTGCATTCCTAACATGCTTTCTGATGAAGCCTTCTTTGATCTTCTTTTGGATGATAGTTTGTCAGCAGAGGATCTTGAGCTCCTCCCCAGTTTTGATTGTCTTATGCTTGATGGGGAGGAGGACTCAAGTGATGCTAGTGATGTGAAGGGGAAGGAAGATGACTTAGATAAGGTGGAGAAGGAAGATTGTCAGACTGATTCTTCTATTGTTACTCCTTCTCCATTAAATCTAAAGCCTCTTCCCTCCCACCTTGAGTATGCGTTCCTAGATGATAGTTCTGACCTCCCTGTTATTCTTGCATCCGGGCTTGAGCCATCCCAAAAATCTGCATGTCTTGATTTACTTTGTGAACAAAGGGAAGCTCTAGCCCGGAAACTTTCTGACATGAAAGGAATCAGTCCCGTTTTCTGCACTCACAAAATTTTGATGGAAGATAATGCTAAACCGGTAGTGCAGCCACAAAGGAGACTGAATCCTAATATGCAGAAGGTAGTCAGGGAGGAAGTCATCCGTCTGTTAGATGTAGGGATTATTTATCCAATTTCAGACAGCCCTTGGGTCAGCCCGACCCAGGTGGTTCCCAAGAAAGGGGGAATGACTGTGGTTAAGAATGAGAAAGATGAGTTGATTGCTACACGTACGGTCACCGGATGGCGGGTTTGCATTGATTACCGAAGGTTGAATGCCGCCACCCGGAAGGACCACTTCCCCCTCCCCTTCATTGATCAGATTTTAGAGAGGCTAGCAGGGCATAAGTTTTACTGTTTCCTTGACGGGATGTCGGGATACTTCCAGATCCCCATAGCCCCCGAGGACCAGGATAAGACCACTTTTACATGTCCATTCGGTACCTTTGCTTATCGGAGGATGGCGTTTGGATTATGTAATGCCCCTGCTACCTTTATGAGATGCATGCTTGCTATTTTTGGGGATTTCATTGGGAAGTTTATGGAGGTTTTTATGGATGACTTTTCTGTATATGGTGATACCTTTGATGAGTGCTTAGAGAATTTGAAGAAAGTCCTGGTTAGGTGTCGAGAGGTGAATTTGGTACTTAACTGGGAGAAGTGCCACTTCATGGTTAGTGAGGGAGTGGTCCTAGGGCATAAGATTTCAAGTAGGGGGATAGAGGTTGATCCGGCTAAAGTTGATGTGATTTCTAAACTACCTCCCCCTACTTCGGTCCGTGCCATTAGGAGTTTTCTAGGCCACGCAGGTTTTTACCGTAGGTTCATCCAGGACTTTTCTAAGATAGCCAGACCCATGACTAAGCTCCTTGAGAAGGATGCACCGTTTGACTTCTCAAAGGAGTGTTTAGAGGCTTTTGAGTGTTTGAAGGAGAAACTGGTCAAGGCACCGGTGGTAGTAGCTCCTGACTGGTCTTTGCCTTTTGAGATTATGTGTGATGCTAGTGATTTTGCAGTAGGAGCCGTTCTTGGGCAGCGTCGAGAGAAACATTTTCAGCCTATTTCATATGCTTCAAAGACTCTCGATAGTGCCCAAGAAAACTACACTACCACCGAGAAAGAATTGCTTGCTGTTGTGTTTGCTCTTGACAAGTTTCGTCCTTATTTGATTTTGTCTAAGGTAGTGATATTCACCGATCATTCTGCTCTTAAATATTTGATGCAAAAAGTGGATGCTAAGCCTAGATTGATTCGGTGGATATTACTACTCCAGGAGTTTGATATTGAGATTAGGGATAAGAAAGGGGCTGAGAATTTAGCGGCTGATCACTTGAGTAGGTTAGAAAACCCTTTTCTTGATTCCCTGAGTGAGAGAGATATTGAGGGTACTTTTCCTGATGAGAGACTGTTGAGGATCGTTGATGAGGTGCCTTGGTTTTCTGACATCGCCAACTATCTTGTTGGGGGTGTTGTTCCTTCTGATTATACACCTCATCAACGACGGAAATTTTTTGCTGATTTGAAATATTATTTCTGGGAGGAACCATATTTGTTTCGTATTTGTGCTGATCAGGTCGTTAGAAGATGTGTTCCCCTGAGTGAAGGAGTTGAGATTCTCAAACATTGTCACTCTGGACCGACTGGGGGACACTATTCTTTTAACCGGACAGCTCGTAAGGTGTTGGAATGTGGTTTCTTCTGGCCCACTTTATTTAAAGATGCTCTAACGTTTGTACAGGAATGTGACAGGTGTCAACGCACCGGGCCGGTTACCAAGAGGGATGAGATGCCCCAGAATTTTATATTGGCTTGTGAGGTATTTGATGTTTGGGGCATTGACTTCATGGGACCGTTCCCGGGTTCTAAAGGTAATAAATTCATTCTGGTTGCTGTGGATTATGTTTCCAAGTGGGTTGAGGCTGAAGCTCTGCCCACTAATGATGCTAGAGTTGTGATTCGTTTTCTGAAGAAATTGTTTTCTAGGTTTGGAGTGCCACGAGTTTTGATAAGTGACAGGGGAACCCACTTTAGGAATGATCCCATGACTCGCCTTCTGGCAAAGTACGGGGTCACTCATAAAGGGGGCGTCCCCTATCACCCTCAAACTAGTGGCCAAGTTGAGAATTCGAATAGGGACATTAAGACAATCCTTGAAAAGACTGTTGAGACCCATAGGAAGGATTGGTCTGATAAGCTAGATGATGCGCTGTGGGCACTGCGTACAGCGTATAAGACACCCATTGGCACTACTCCGTTTCACTTGGTTTATGGGAAGGCGTGCCACCTTCCGGTAGAGATAGAGCATAAGGCCTACTGGGCCTTGAAAACATTGAATAGGGATTTGTCTTTGGCGGGTCGTGAACGGCTTTGGAAGCTCAACGAGTTGGATGAGTGGAGGCTTATGGCCTATGAGAACTCTAAAATTAGTAAGGAGCGTGCCAAAGCCTTTCATGATCGGCACATTAAACAGGGAAAAGAATTTTGCAAAGGGGATCAAGTTCTGCTATTCAATCCCCAAATGAAAATTTTTAAAGGAAAGTTGAAGTCTAGGTGGTCCGGTCCTTTTGTAGTGAGCGAAGTTTTTCCATATGGAACTGTTGAGATTGATCATCCTGAGAAAGGCCGTTTTAAAGTTAACGGTCATCATTTGAAGAAATATTACGGAGGACCGCTAGAACGCGAGCGTGAGGTGACCTTTGTCACGAATTTAGAAAGCTGAGTGCGTAGTTGCGTCGGGCAAACGACGTTAAAAATAGCGCTTCTCGGGAGGCAACCCGAGCTTGCTTTTTGCTTCTGTAGTTTAGTTTTACTGCTTTTCATAAAAAACCCACAAAAAACCACAAAAAAAAAAAAAAACTCTTTTGCAAGTGCGTTGGCCATAAAGCAAGATGGATCGTCTACTGCCAGGCACGCACGGCCGTGCGTCCGGGTACGCACTCCGTGCGTTGCCAAGGCAAAATACGGACCCAGCTACTGCCAGGCACGCACGGCCGTGCGTCCGGGTACGCACTCCGTGCGTTGCCAAGGCAAAATACGGACCCAGCTACTGGCAGGCACGCACGGCCGTGCGTCCGGGTACGCACGCCGTGCGTTACCCATCTAAAACACCCACCCTGCCCGATAAACAAAAACAAACCCACGCACGCACCCCTCCTTTACCCACGACGCACGCACGAACCCCCTCCCTTCCCTCTTTCGACCGCGACCCACACCGCCACCACCGCACCACGCCGCCGCCCTCCGCACCACCAACCGCCGCCGCCCCTCTCTCTCTCTCCTCTACTTCCTCAAAGGTATTCCTCTTCTTCCCCAAGCTCCCTTCTCCATTAATGGTGTTTCAAGCTTTGTAAAATCCGATTTTTGCATAAGCTCAAAAGTTAGGGATTTGATTTCCTTTGTCAAATTGAAGCTTGTAATGATGATTTTGATGTTCTAAGTGTATGAATTTGCCCATTTTGCTTGGAATCCCTAATTCTTGATTTGACTTGGCCAATTTAGGGTTGATTTTGAGCAAAATTTGGGGATTTTGTGTTTGTTGCTAGAATGAAGGTAGTGAATTATTGCTTACGATGATACATGATTGTTGTTTAGTCTACTTGAGAATGAATCCACAATTTTTGGGCTAAACATTGTCCAAATTGGAACTTTTGAGTTCTTCCCCAAAAATTTTGACATTTTAGCTAAATAATTTGGGAAGAATTCTAATCTGAAAACATGAATGATGCTTGCTTATGACACTGTTTACACCGTGTGTCGTTGAAAATTTGATTTTTACTCAAAGTTCTTTGATAAAAGTTCAATTTTCAACTATTCTGGTTAAACAATGGGTTTGTATTGGCTTATAATTGTGCTTAAGTGTTAGTGTTGCTAACGGGGCTATGATTTCGAAACTCTTGGCTTATCTCTAACCTGTGGCAACCCCGTTGGAACCGTCGTGGATTATTTTTCTTTTGCAGATGACCCGCACCAAGCATTCCGCTAAGAGGCACCGGGACAACACCGGTGCTAGCTCCAGTCGGGCCAACCCAAACAGAAATCAGCAGCCGATTGTACCATACCAACCCCAGTTTCGGGATAACGCCCAAAAAGAGAAATTTGAGGAATTAATGCAAAGGCGAGCGGGAAAAATATTGTTCCCCCATTTGCCTACACTGGAGAAAGCCGGAATCCAAGACGAGGTGATGCAGCTGTTGTCCCGTGATTGGTGGCAACATCTCTTTTTCGGCATCAATGAGCCGACTTATAAAGAGATCACTTGCGAGGTTCTTTCTTCTTTCAAGGCCCCGAGGGAAATCACCAACAGCTTTTACCCGGTAATCAAGTTTAGAGCTTTCGGGGAGGACCATATACTTTCAGCCAATGACATCTCTTCACACTTAGGTTTTGAGCGATTGGACGATGTTGCCCGATGGGATGGGAGCCTTTTAGACTTTCCGAAGGAGGTGAATCAACAACAGTTTTGGGAGTCTATTACTATTAATGGGGGCAGGTACAACTCACAGACATCGCCTAGTACAGTCCTACACCCACTCAAGTACCGCGTCATCCATGCCTTGTTGAGTTCCACAGTTTCTGGCCGCGCAGAGAAAGGCGGCAAGGTCTCCTCCACTGACTTTTTCTGTCTCTATTGCATGATTCATGGGAGGAGACCGATCTTTGGCGCTCTCTTCGCGGGACTTTTTGCCAGGCAGGCTAGTTATCGGGTCAAGGAGCTTTTTGCGGGACCATACATTACACGGATGATGAAGGCCATGGGGTATGGAGACCGCCTAGAAGGGATGACAGTCGTAGAGCATATTTATCCGATGGAGACGCTGCCCAAGGAGATTCCAGCTGGACGCCGAGCAGCTAGGCACGCAGATGATGATGACGGTGGTGCTGAGGGCCACCAGCAGGCTGAGCAGGATGACGCGCATGAGATGTTGCATGGGGCCCCCGTTCTGCCCCCTCCCCAGGGACATGTGTTTCCCAACTCTTGGGAAGGGATGCATCAGCATATAGAGGATATGTATGGCCGACTTTATGAGCACCAGCAGCAGTTTTTCACGCAGATGAGCAACGATGTTACTGCAGGCTTCTCCAGTCTTGATTTGAGGATGACGTCATTGGAGCAGAGATGGGACAGACAGTTCCCCGATGATCAGCAGCCACCCCCTCCCCCATTTTAGATTATGATACACTGTACCCATTTTGATCACATTCTGCACTGAGCACCTGACACTTCTTTTACTCTCTGTTTTCGTGGATGTTTTCTTTCTGCTTTGTTGTGATTGCAGCTTTTATTGATAATTGATCGTTGCTTAGATGTTTGGAATGAAGGATCGATTGAGTTCAAGGCCGACCAAAGACCTAGGGGAGTTTCTACGTTCCTTACTCGTACTTTTTCGCCTGCCTTTTGTTGACTTGAGTTGATGTTGAGCACGCGCGACCCTTTCCCTTTATCCCCTTGTGCATTATGCAGTTTTGGTCATCGAGGGCGATGCCAAAGTTTAAGTGTGGGGGAGTGAATTGGGCATTCGGGCATTAGTTGTTATTTGTAATTATTGGAGTTAGCATGCGCAGGTGTTAGTTGTATATTCATAGGAAATTCATGCAAAATTTTTGCAAATTTTTCTTTAAACTGTGTCTTTGTGAGCTGGCTAACATTTTGACTATGCTTTTATGACATTCTTTGAAGTGTTTAGGCTTAATTTGCTTGCACTATAATCTAGTTGTTGAAAGGATGAAGGCATTAGTCACCCATTGAATTAATCCATTAATCATCCACCCCACATGAATAAGACCCTTTAGGAGAAGCCATTTTGAGCCTGCCCGTTTATTGTTACCCGATTAATTGAGCTCCATAGCCAAATGGCCTGTTTCCTTACCCGTGAATATTTCTGACTTAGTCTTGGTGTTTAGGGAACTAGGGGATTAATTTGCTAAGTTTAGGGAATTTGTGTAGGAGCCATTTTTGGCACTGTTCCTATGCCCCAAATAGGGTAAGAGCAGTCACTTTTTAGGAATTTGATACTTTCGAAGATTGCATTGTAGGCATGGATTCACTTTTAAATTAATGAACTTTAATTGCTATTTTTCCTTGGTGAGGCCGAGATTAGAATGAGGTAATGTCTAGTGAGAATCCGAAAGGTGAAAAATTAATATAGCTAGACCTCTTACTTTACGAAAAAGAGAATGGGAGCCCCGGTCAAAAAGCGTAAGATGAGACTTGGGTATCTTTCGAAAGAAACGGCGTTCTCGTGCCAACATGACAAGGAAAACTAAATTTAAATTAATGAACTTGGAGGCTATCTCAAAATTTAGCTTTAGTCCTCCGCGTACTTCAAGTATACGTCAAAGCACAAATGGGCCGAGACGGTTTAGCTTAGTTGTACACCATGTCTACTCTTTGCATAGGTTTAAATGATTGTTCCTAAATTGTGGCCTACTAAGTTCTTTGATCCTAAGAATAGCCCTGAAGTTCCTGAATGCATTGAGTCTTTGTTAGAATATTCCAATCTCTCAAAAGAAAGGGACTATTATTGCTATCCATGATCCATTCACCACCACCTTCACAAGTCCTTCTGATCAATAACTAGTTTATTTGTGTGTGCTGTCACTGCTTTGAGGATGTTGTGAATAATTTTGTCAAATATGTTCGCTAGAGTACAAAGATGTAGTTTAGGGAAGAATTTTCTTGGTTTAGTCTGCCTGTTCTGTGAATATCCCTGTAACTACGTGTGCATGCTAACTGTTTTAATTTCGGGTGGTGATTATGTAAGTCCCGTTGTTCAGTTTGCTTGAGGACAAGCAAAAGCTTAAGTGTGGGGGAATTTGATAAGTTCGTATTTCAACACGCATTTGATGCGTGTTGGGGTCGGATTTTGATAATTTTCCTAACTTTTGGGTGTCGTAAGTCTCAATTTTAGCTCAAGTCATGTGTATCGGGCGTAGGGTATGAGTTTTGGTATTTTCAGAGTTGAAATCAAGTTTTTGGGACCCGGCATCGGCATTTGAGAAAGAGATCGGGACGAGTTAAGAAGCATTCGAGAGTGAATTCGCAGTTTTGGAGGCCACCGGGAGATTCACGATGATGTTTTGATGAAGAAAGAGCTATTGGATCGATCGAGTGGTCAAACGGAGGCTTAAAACGAAAGAAATCGAAGAAAATGAAGAAGAAAGGCCACGCACGGCCGTGCGTACAGGGACGCACGGCGTGCGTGCGTGGCAGTAGCGGCCAAGAAAAGTAATGACCAACGCACGGCCGTGCGTCCGGGTACGCACGCCGTGCGTCCAAGGCGATAAATTGAAAGAAGCTACTGGCGGCAACGCACGGCCGTGCGTCCGGGTACGCACGCCGTGCGTTTAAGGAGTTGAAATCAGGAAGGCTACTGGCAGCAACGCACGGACGTGCGTAGGGGAACGCACGCCGTGCGTTGCCTATTTTCACGCGCAGGTCCGTCGGACGCACGGACGCAACGCACGCCGTGCGTAGGCTCCGTGCGTACCGCGGATCTGTCCTTTTTCGACCCAAACTCATTGTTTTCTATAAATAAAGCCTCCCTAACCCCGTTTTGAGGTTCGGAAACCTAGAGAGAAGATTAGGGACGTGTTTTACAGTGTTTTTCCGCTATTTTGTTCAAGACCCTGAGATTCTTTGTAAGTTTCATCTTTTTAATTAATGACAATTATTTCTATTCATCCCAATTCTGTTGATTCTTCAATTATGAATTGTGAGTAGTTTAATTAGGGATTTGGGGTTGATGAAGGGGTTAATCATGATGTATGGCTAGATTCTTGTCGGTTTAATTGCATGAATGCCGTTTAATTTGTGTTTGAATAATTTAATTGATATCTCTTGTAACCTAGACTGCAGCTAGAATTACAATTGCATGTAGAATGAATTAAGAGAGATCTAATTTGTTCTAGGACACATTCACACACACTTAATCGTTCGCTAAGAGATTAGTAGCGATAAAGGGGCCGTAAGCTCGCTCGTCTTGGCAATAATTTAGGATCCTGTCGCATGAGAGATCAGCCTGGTCCCCTAAATTATTGTACTCTACGCCGCGAGAGCGGTAAGAACTTAGTAATGATTAGCTAGGCTCAATTAAATTAAATTCATGTAATTAGGCCTGATCTGTCAGAAATCTGGTTACCCCGGAATTAATCCCTGTTCCCTTCGTCGTTAATTGAGAAGAAACCAATCTTTTATTTTTATCGCTCATTAGCATTAGTTTCAATTTTAATTCAACCAATCAATCTCGCACACTTGCATTTATTTATTTTTATTTCTTTTTAATCGCTAAAGTTTAGTTAATCTTTATTTCCCTTTTGTCCGTCCCTGTGGAGACGATACTCGTACTTTACACCACTTTTCTACAACTATTTTAAGTGCGAGAAAAATCACATCAGGTATCCTATATACCCGGTCGGGTATCAGACCCTGCAGCTCCCAAAAGCCTATAAATACACCCCTTTCCTTCACAATAAAATCACCAATTCACATATACTCTTTAGCTCAGTTTAGATTAGTGTTTTCTTTATATTTTCTATCATGTTTAGTCTCCAAATGAGGAGCTAAACTCTTCCATCTTGGTTTTGCTACTTTGAAGCTTAATGAATTTGTAAGTTGTGAGTTATTCTCTTTAATCTTCTTCCTTGAATATTAATTCTTCCTTTAAATACTATTTCTATATCAATGTTGGGGAGTGTTACTAAGATGACAATTAGTTAACATCTTGACATTAGTTATAGTAATAGCTACTTCTTCCTCTATGTTAATATTGGGGAGTGTTACTAAGATGACAATTAGTTAACATCTTGATATTAACTATAGTAGGATTCATCTTCTTTATATTCTTCCTTGAGTATTAATTAATTCCTATTCATATTTCATATTAATATTTTGAACATTACTTAAAGGATCAACTAGTTTTGTTTCATATATTAATTATTACTAGAATCGGTCGATTAATACGCTTGTTATTAATTCGGTCCTTTCGCGGTAGTAAACTTGGGTTATTAATGCATGCGTTTCATGGTTAATAAACCAAGGGGAATTAATTATATTGATTAAACCAATAAACCGCTTGTGTTGAGGTTATCAATCTCAATCGTTTTCATCTTGATTTTATTGCTACTATCGAGTGAATATACGGCGCGTGTTCTATATTGACTCGGTAGTAAGTTTTATTAATGAACGCGTCTCGTTATTAATAACTACCCTCGATGAATTGAATATACTCCTCGATTGAGTATTCGAGAGGAAGATAGTTAAAGATATAACCGGGATCGACGAACATTTCATTAAGTGGATAAAAGCAAAGCCAAGTCTCCTTCTCATTAATTAAACCACATAACTCGTTCATCTTCGTATTTAATTAAATTAAATCACTCAAACCTAAACCCCCCCTTTTGTTACTAGTTAATTAAAAAGAGAAATATTCCTTTCCCTGTGGATACGAACCTTACTTCATTATACTATGTATAATTGTTGTATTGTATTATTATTTTGAGTACACACCGCGACAAAGTGCACGTCACCCTCCCATTCACTCATTGGTTAAGTGAGACAAAACTATTTCTCCACTCTCTCTCACCCATCATTCTCGACCAGCACACCCCAAGGAAGGAGGGAAGTGCCTTGAACACCATCTTCCATAGCTTCACCTTGAGCTCAAACAAGGACAAGTCCACAAAGGAAGTTTAAGGAGGGAAAAAGTGAGGAAAGGCTTGGATAATTAAGGTAATGACTCCATAGTAACTCTTTCCTCCTCTCTTTGAACTTCATATGTAACACCGTCCCCAAACGTATTTACTTTTAAGTGAATAATATTGTATGTAACCTTGTGGAATGGTTAATGAGTTTACAATGTTATGGATTTTTATTAATTATTTTGCGTGAATAGTAAATTCGCACGTGGGGCCCGCACCGGGAGCGGGGGCCGCCCAATATTCCCGGGACTACATAAACTATCCATCTCGGTCTAGATAATATTTATATGGTGGAGGATAACTCATTTGAGCCATGGAAAGGTCCGGAGTTGACCGATTGGTCAAAGAGGCCTAAATACCGGTATTGGCAATTTAACCGATAAAAGCCCGAAATTGAATTTCGGGGACTTATAAATTAAAGTTGGGGTATGAATATTCATCATAAGAGTCTTAATGATGGAGAACACATAATATATTTTATTTGACCCGATAAAATAAAACATATTTTAAATGGTCCGAAAAATACAACTTTCGGGACAAAGTGTACACTTCTGGACAAAAAGGGTTGACCTCCCACATGGGTGGGGGCCAACCCACGAAATTGGACACACATTTCAAGGCCTTGGCCGGCTGGAGGAGTGTGGAGGGGATAGGAGAGGAGTGTGAAGTGAGGGGAAAGGCATCAAACAAATAAGGTGGGCCTCTCCCACACTCCACTCATACTATTGAGACAAAAAGGCTCACCCACCCCTTGTCCCTTGATCATTTCGGCCAAACACCCATCCAGCAAGAGGAAGGAGCTCTCAAAAACCTCTCACCATTGTTGAAGGAAGTTCCAACAAGGAGGAAGCTCCAGGGAAAAAGTTTAAGGTCTAAAGTGTACAAAACTTGAGAAAAAGCTAGGTAATGACTTCATCTACTCTTCTCTTCTCTTTTCTTGAATATATTGTTATTTGAGAAATTTGGAAAAAACCCTATGATTGTTCCACATGAGTTAAGTGTAGAATGATGGGTTGGAAGGGGGTTCTAAGTCCAAAAACGGACTTAGGAGCCAAACCGACAAGTTCACCGGAAAATAACCTTTTAAGGGTTATGTGTATTGATTAAGGTTTTATGATGTTAAAACCTTGTTAGGAACTTGATTTAGAGTATCTTTGGGCTTCGCCGGAGTTTCGCCGGAGTTGGTCAAAGTTGGCCGGAGTTGGTCAAAGTTCACCGGAAATAGTCAAAGTTCAACCGCGGAGCGTAGAACACGCTTAAGCTCACTTAAGGTGAGGATGACCGACTATATTGCTTATAATTATTGGGTTAATTTCATAAGATTACCTAAATGAATTATATGTGTTTGGCATGATTTATTTATAATAAAAAGATGCCTAAATGAGATTATTATTGTTTATAAGTAAAAATGCATAATATACAAATTTATGAACAAATTGTGTATGATTGTGTGTTATGAATACAATGACATCATAGTGGTGTAAACTATAAACTAAATTGTGATAAATACACTTTTACCTCATGTAAGAAAGTCATGGAAGGATAAAAGTAATATTTTGATATTAGAGCCAAGTTATACTTGAATGAGTAATTTAATTGATATATCCAAATTGTTATGAACTCAAGTTACATTTGGAGTAAGCCTTAGAGGTTACTCAAAATAGATGGAACCTAGACTAAGAAGTGGTTTAGGGATTAGTTGACGTGACTATGAGCCGAGCTCTAGCACGTGGTAGGGTGACTATGAGCCGAGCTCTAGCACAAATTAGTATGACTATGAGCCGAGCTCTAGCAAGCGTAGGGTGACTATGAGCCGAGCTCTAGCACAAATTAGTATGACTATGAGCCGAGCTCTAGCAAACGTGGGGTGACTATGAGCCGAGCTCTAGCACAAATTGATATGACTATGAGCCGAGCTCTAGCATGGAGGACATGAGTTAATCATAAATGAATAACATCTTAGATTGAGGGTCTTGGAAATTGAAACTTTGATTATACTTAGTATAGTTGTCATTGTACTTGTCAAATGCTTCCAAGTACTGACCTCCCCTTCACGGGGGAGGCCACCTCACAGTTTCAGGTAGGGAGTGAAGCTTGCTGCCATCACCGTTGCTCGGGTAGGATCCAAGAAGAGGAGTCGTGGTTCGTGCCTCTTCAGATTCCATTTTTTTCAAACATCTTAATTAATGCTCATGGATAATGTTTTTCTATTGAATATTTAATGGGGGCTTGCATGCCCATGTTTGCCAAAGTGTGGCATGAACACTTGTACCAAATGTTTCCGCTGCTTTGAATGAATATTTTACATTATGTTTGTTTATGGATGTACTATGTGTGAATGATATCCCAGACGCCTTGTATAGTATGAATGTGTTGGACTGCGGTTGACTATTCGTACTGTACGGCGGATTGTTGACGTGTCCGGATAGGCCCGGGGCGTGACATCATATGACTTACATAGCATATGAAGTACCCCAAGTATGGTTCCACATGTGTATAAGTGTGGAACAAGGGGTTGGAAGTAGTTCTAAGTCCAAGAACGGACTTAGAAGCCAAAACGACCGGTTCACCGGAAAATAACCTTTTAGAGGTTATTTGTATTAATATGAGTTTTATGATTATAAAACCTTGTTAGGCACTTGTAAAGGGTATTTCAAGTGATTTCACAAAGTTGGAAAAGTCGACGGAGTTATCGCCGGAGTTGACCAAAAGTCGCCGGAGTTTCACCGGAGTTCAACCAAGAAGGGTAGAACTTCATAACGCTAGTTCAAGGTGAGTGGACGGCTTAATGTCTTATAAATCTTGGGTTAATTATGAGATTACCTAAGTAAATGTTATATGTGTTCATAATGATGTTTAAAAGATGCTTAAACATGTGATTATCCAAAGTGATTAGGCTTATATGTATTACCCATTGATATCATAAATGAAGTATGATATAAAAATGTTAATAAAAACATATATATATGATATTTTAAAGGATAAAAGGGGCATAAAAGGCTTGGTTATAACTTAATACACGTTGGGATTAAGTTTGATGCAAATCGGGTTTGAAATGGCGAGTCAACGAAAATGTTGACTTGGTTACCCAGGGGGTAACCGGCGCCGGTTATAGGCAAAACCGGCGCCGGTTATGGATCGGCATAGCCGGTTTAATTAATTTAATTAATAATCGGCGCCGGTTATGTAAAAACCGGCACTGGTTTGGCACTGTTTTGCCTATATGTTGATTTTTAATGCATGAATTGCATGGATGATTATGCTTAGGCTTTAAGACTTGGTTTAGTCTTGATTATTGATTATGATATAGACCTTATCTAGGATGATATGTGGTAGATCATAAGTCGGGTGGAGTACCCAAGGATCGGGCATGTATCCTCAAAACTCGGTTATAGGGTGGAGTACCCAGGGATCGGGCGGTTATCCTCAAAACTCGGTTAGAGGGTGGAGTACCCAGGGATCGGGCGGTTATCCTCAAAACTCGGTTATAGGGTGGAGTACCCATGGATCAGGCGGTTATCCTCAAAACTCGGTTTGAGGGTGGAGTACCCATGGATCGGGCGGTTATCCTCAAAACTCGATTATAGGGTAGAGTACCCAGGGATCGGGCGGTTATCCTCCAAACTCGGTTATAGGGTGGAGTACCCTGGGATCGGGCGATTATCCTCAAAACTCGGTTATAGGGTGGAGTACCCAGGGATCGGGCGGTTATCCTCAAAACTCGGTTATAGGGTGGAGTACTCAAGGATCGGGCGTGTATCCTCAAAACTCGGTTATATAGGGTGGAGTACCCAAGGATCGGGCGTGTATCCTCAAAACTCATAGATGATTATTTTGTAATTTAGGACCGGGCGGTGTCCTCATGTTAAGATGATCTGAACCAGGAGGAGTTCTATACACTCATAGGTATATGGGTGGGTTAGGGTTTAAGCCAAGGTTATCGGCTATATTATTTCTCAAATAAACAATGACCTACGGGTCGGGTATTTCCAAGTATATATATAATGATATATATTTCATAACTTGGGGGAAAGAACTATATGTATATGTATCACTCTATGTTTGGGTCTTATACTTGAAACGTTAGTTATTCAACATTTAGCCTGCTACTCGCTCGGTACTTGTACTGACCCCTTCGGGGGGCCCCACCATTTCAGGTTGAAGCTCAAGCTTGCTATTCTCACCTTCCTCGGTGAAGTGATCTAAAGGGAGACGTGGTTCGTGCTTCCTTTACTATTTTAAACTATAAACTATGCTCATGGATATTTGTAATAGGTACATTTATTTTGGTCCTGCGAGTCCACGTTTTGGCCTTGTGTGGCCCATGATTGAATATTGAATATTTCCGCGATTCATTCAATCCAAATATGTGATGTTGTTATGTATGTTTACTTACTGAGTATGGTATGAACTATGTTCATGGACGCCTTGTATGATTAAGTCACGTTGACTTGCGAGTGACGTCATTTAGTCATACGGCGGTTGTACACGCGCTTGGATGTGGTTCGGGGCGTGACAAAACAACCCGACATTTAAGTAAGACATTGTAAGCAACGAGGTCTTATTTTCACTGAAGTCTTTATAACCTAAGTCACGAAGATTGTAATGGGTTTTTGCAAAATCAGGCGGGATATGCCATACTTGCACTGGAGATAATCATCGAGTGATACAAGTCTTATTGAATGTGTTAGGAATACGGCACAAAGGAAAAAACACTTAATCAATACTCATATGTAACATGATCGGATGATCTCAATTCTCAACGAAATTGCACCTATGCAAAAATACACAATCTTCCGAGTAAGTCTTACATAAGTCCGCTTAAATTTGGATCGACAGAATCATTTGTTGACAGAGAGTTGTTCTCGAAGTCACTAAATCAACCGAGTACGAACAAATTACATGTTTCGTATGATTGGTAGATCATACGAGAATTGACCTGAAACCTGGAGACTTGAAAGAGAATTGTAATGGGTTCGGAAGATTGACTGAAAATTTAGTAAGCTTCAATTTGGACTTGATTCTCCAAATTAAGCCAATCTTCGTGACTCGGTTGATTTAGTAAGCCTGAAAAACACTGAAGACTTGTATGTTGTTTTCTATTCATATTTTGGACTTGAGTTTTGCATAGGGAACCCATTGCAACTCGAAATGAGATCATCCGATGTCGTATTCAAAATTTAAGTCAATCTTCGTGACTCGGTTGATTTAGTAAGCATGAAAAACACTGGAGACTTGTATGTTTTTTTCTATTCATATTTTGGATTCCGAGAAAATGTGATGACTCATAAGTCGTGAATTCTAAATATTGACTCGTCCGATGGAGAACCATACAAATTAGGTCAACAATGGCTTAAATCGATGTGACTTGGGTTCCAGTGAACGAGAACGTAATGTCCAACCCACTTGTGGATTAAACCTTGAAATAGAAAACTTGTACGAGTATGTTTTAATGGTTTAAGATGATCTCATTTCGAGTTGCAATGGGTTGCCTATGCAAAAATACACAATTCTCATTCATGACTCAAGTCCAAATTATGAATAGAAAAAAGCATACAAGTCTTCAGTGTTTTTCAGGCTTACTAAATCAACCGACATCGGATTTTGAATGAGAATAGAAAAAACCCATTGCAACATTATGAATAGAAAAAAACATACAAGTCCAATCTTGTATTTTGGGTTAGTGTAAATACAAGTCCCATTTGTAGAAAAACAAATGACCTGGATACGTATGTTGCCCATTGCATAACTCATGGATTTTAGGGAATAACAATAAAATTGGATCAGTGTTTTCTATGTGAACAAAGTAAGCCAATACATGAGTTCCTGTTGAAAATGCATCCAGTGTTTTAATACAATGGCTTCCAATGTCGTAACAATGTAATACTCAATGATCTTATAGGCAACACTGATCATATAAGTGTTATACATTTCCTAATAAAAACTATGGTTTTTATTCCTATTCATACACTGTAATATGATTTATGTTTCAATATTATCACAGTAATGTGTTACTCATATTAACATGACCAGTATAAATAGGTAACACTGAGACTAGTTGATTGTCGAATGTCCACTCTAAAGTGTTCCGGGAGTGATAACGGTTGATTAAGGCTTATTTCATCCTCACAAATACATTGGACTAATATACGAATCATTTATGAAATACATTATTTGCAAATGGGCATCGGATGGATTTGAGATACATAATTTCGAGTATAAATATTATACTCTGGGTTGAATGATTACTTATTAGGTAGACTGTATGTACTCGTAAATTTTATATGAGGTCAATTCAAACTATAATAAGTGAAAATATTCGGATGTTAAATAAGATTGTCACATGTCTCGTTCAATTGGGATACTTGAGTTTGGATTGAACATGATTGTAAATGAGTGACATTACATCGTATCAATTTGCCAATGAAATGGTACATGTGTGACACCCTGAAAAATTAAATAGAATAAATAAATTTATTAGTCAGATAAAATGTTACGAAAGTCACATTTTTATAATTAAGTGAATCAGATAAAATTTTAATATCAGTGACAACTTTAATCAGATAAAAATGTTTCAATAATAAAAGTGACATTTTTATAGTAATTATGTTGACCAAAAAAGACATTGACTTAAGTAACAAAGGTTATAGTTTTGTAACAAGTGATAAATTATACATATGATATAAATCATATAAATGACATTTTAACAATTTTAATTGAATGATATCGGTTAATAATATTTGTACACAAATAACAAAGTTGACTTTTTTAAACCTAACAATAATAATACTCTGTATGTACATTTTTACGAGTACATTATAATCACACGTACAAGATTACTTATGTACGACCTTCTCATTCACTCCACGTGAATGTCAGATGCCACATACATCATACATGTGCATACATCAATGTCCTTGTCCTCCACATACAAGTGTTTCCCTCGATCCTCACCATACATGCACCCAATAATAATATGGAGTACTCCCTCCGTTCCAATTAGTTTTGCAAAGTCAACATTTTTTGGTCAACCAATAATAAAAGTCAACCTTCCCTATGAATAATTAATTCAATTTTCAATAATTAAAATTTACATATTCAAAAACAACATTAAAATATCTTCAAAGTTGTAAACTTCAAATTAGAAAATATCTAAAAATTGACACCCTAATTAAGTGAACAAAATGAGTCTGTTTGACTAAAAAAAGTCACTTTTGCAACTCTTTTTGGGACGGAGGTAGTATATTTCGTAATACGAACACGTACAACGAGTTGAATACTGTTGCGATGCTTGACCAGATACATATATACTCTTATCTTACATCTGCGATAATAACCTGCGTGTAAATAACCTGCATATATATATACTTTTGCGACCGAGAATAAAGCAATGATAGAGAACAACGAAGCAGAATAAACGAGAAGCCGGTCACTACCGCCCAACACCACACCTTGTCGGAAACAACTTTAAAGGATGCCGGCAGAGTGCCGTTTCAAGACTACTATCTTCTAGGCAAACAGAATTTTTGGACTCTGTCAATTCCGTCCGGAGATGAACGCCGGAAAAAGGAAGCTGGGCAACCACATGCACTCTAGCACCGGATGTCATCACCCACCAGGCCTCTCGCCGCCGATCAACAAAATGCCTCACCGGAGAAGGAGTTTTGACCGCACCACCATTGTCAATGGCAGATCTGCTGCACCAGAAAAGTAATAGCCGGACCAAACTACTAACTGAGCTTCCATCCGAATAGCACGCCGGAGTTGGTGGCGTTGGAACTGACCGCCGCTAACCACTGAGTCATGCCGTAGCCTGGACTGACGGCCGAACACTTCTGGACGCCGGGGTTCTTCATTGGGTGACAAATTAGAGTATAATTCCATATTTAGGGATAGATAATTTTAAAGTATATCCAATACTTTAAACGTGATGATATTAACAATACATCGAAATTAGTAATTAACATGTATGGAACCATACATGTTAATTATATGACGTATCGGTTTAATAACTTCATAAATTACATTGGAGAATAGTATCGGACGTTACCAGGTAATATTACTATTACCTGGTAATAGTCGGTGTTCGATGACCAACTCCGATTTAGACTCTCAATGAGATGTTTCGGATCAAAATATAATAGTATTCTGGAATTGTAGAGCCTATATTAATACTATCCCCATTGTATTAACTCGTTTTTTACAATGCACTAGGAAATACTCTCTTCGTCCCACTTTAAGATTATATTCTCACACGATTTACGATGTTTGACTGACCATAAAGTTAACTGATCTCTGTCATTAATAGAATTATTTTTAGTAAATAAAATTTACATATTAAGAAACTACATTAAAACCGCTACAAAACCTTCAAAAAAATAATTTAAATTTTATAAACTTTTAATATATAAACTAAAAGATTAAAAACAATGCACGTTGACCGGAGAATAGTGTACGTGAACCTTTAAATGGGACGGAGGGAGTAATATTTTTCCTAGTGCATAATATGAAACTTCATCAGATAGTTGTTGTTACAGTCACTGTATATTTCATGGGAATATACAGTGTATATTCATAGTAACATACTCACTGAATGTGACTCGTCGATGGGAATTAATGCATCATGTTATGTCCAAATAAGTCCATAACAGTCCTATTAACACTTGTTCGTGGGTAGTAATTATTCGGACAATGATCTTATTTCGAGTTGCAATGGGTTTAAGCCAAAATATTCATAGTAAGTCACAATAAGTAGTGTTTTTACCATACGAAAAGGTAATCATCACAATAGTTCACAATAACTTGTATGTTCGGGAACCCATTGCAAAACACTTCAGTGTTTTCAACTCGAAATGAGAACGAGAATTGTGTGTTTTTGCATAGGGAACCCATTGCAACTCGAAATGAGATCACCAAATTATGACATACACAAGATTGACTTAAATTAGTAACCCGACTCAAGTCCAATTTACCCATTGCCGATGAGTTGCAATGGGTTCCTTATGCAAAAATCACTAGTCATTTGATGTCTCATTTCGAAAATTAGTCAATCTAATTTTGCAAAAAAACACTGGAGTCGTGAAGATTGCATCAAGTCTTCAATATGAATACTTAAATGAGTATTCAAAATGCAAGTCGAATGAATAGAAAAACACAATTCTCGTTCAATGATTTTGAGCGAATCACGACAATCCAAGGCTTACAATATTTAATCTTCCTGTATGTTTTGCAACATGAATACAAAATTATGGACACAGGACACCTATACAAGACTAATTTCGAATTTGTTATATGACAAGACATTGTATGAAAAAAACATACTGCTTAGGGTTCGTGAACCAATAGTGACTAGATTGTATGTTGCATTGTATATATACCCATTATATACGACACATGGAGTAGGTTTTCCTACAACCCTAAGTTGTGTAGCACACTTTGGTCATCCGGTACTATATGTATTAACTTAATATAGACTGTTACAGTTATAAGAACCTGTAGCTTACTGAATACACCAATGCCTTAATATATACACCGGTTGTGTATTTACAGTCATTGGGTTATAAATTATTGTCTAATATTGGTTCCCATAGTAACATATCTCATGTTACTAATACTTATATACATGTATAGACTATTGAACTCCGAGTGATTGGTTAATATACCGGTATACATCATTCACATGTATATTAGTAAAACCTAATTCAACATGTAGTATTATAGATCATACTCATTAAGAATATCCATTTATACTCCATTCAATGTGTAAGTAAATGATTACTTACATATAGCACGAGTATCACAATATACACAGTACTATAAACATACGACCCATTTAAGCGTTTATAACATATATTATACAAGTCTAATTATGACATAGGACTTGGCAAGTTAGAATTACACAATATGGTTTAACAATCATATTGTGTAAATATGACAATTTTACATAGGGAGTTTGATTTCAAATCCCTATGTAGTCCAAATTCAATGGATTGTCGAGTTGCAATGGATACTAAATCAACTCAATACTATAAGATACAAGTCGGTGTAAAGTATGATATGCAACATGATAAGACATGTGCACTCATTCACGATAGCGCAATGGGTATGATAGTTTACAACCGACTCGGTAGCTACGGTGAAAACGCATTACGTAGTATATTGTAGGGACTTTAATACATAGTTAATGTATTTACTCTGAGATACAATTTTGTTGATAACATTTTAAGCTACTGTGAAAACGCATTATATAATGTGTTTATAATAAATTAATGATCTCATTGACCTACTCGAGTTATGGATGTTAATAACATACGGATAAATAACATGTATGAGATTGTTTTTCAGGCTCGGTAAGTCAACCGCACTACTAGAAAAATGGCTTACAGTGACACTTTTATAGTGACACTTTCTGATAAAATGACATCAATGATATAAAAGTGTCACTATTTTCTAACAAAAATACATAAGCATTATACAGTGACACTTTCTTTTTTTAGTAAAATTCCCATATGATTCGTATTTGAACTGAGTATCCATTTACTCACGATATGAGTCTAATGTACCCATTTTGCCCCCAGAAATAGTCCAGTTGGTTCGTTAACATACGAAGATGTGTCCAAGATTTTAGTAAGTCATGAAATATACGCATTACAGGTGTATAAATTTTAAGTGGTAACTCACAATTGTCAGTATAGGATTGGTTACTCATGACTTGTATGGAACCATAAATACTCGGTGTCACGATGTGAATATTAAGTACACTGTGGTGTTTTACAATTATGTGTAGTACTAATTGTCCAACTACATATAATCACGTCAAGCCAAACTTGTGTCACGGTATGCAATTGGGTCCCCTATGTAAATCTATCTCACAATAGACTTGTCAACTAAATATGTATTCAACGAGTCACAAACACAAAGTAATCATCCATTTAAAAATACAACTCGAAATGACCATTGTATTCAAGGATACCAAAATTACTAAACTTACGAAAATTTTAGCAAGCCTCAAAGTTGATACTTAACAAGTTGAGATCACATATGTTTATAGGCTTGGGTGAAAAATTTTGTGTTTACATTATGGGTACACTGGAGACATCTCGGATGAACATGACTTGTATATATGTGAATCGGTGTTAAATATACTAAGCAATACATTTGAAGTTAAACAATACCCAAAATTGTGATAACTCTTAAAATCGTCCTATTACTCATTGTGGATATTATACGCAATCTGATATTTTGCTGTTACGACTTCATTTATGTTAGTATGTCGAAAGCCATACTAACGAAATTTTGAATACGACATCGGATGATCTCATTTCGAGTTGCAATGAGTTCCCTATGCAATGACAAGTATCAACCGAGTCTTACACAAAACACTGGAACTTGAGTTTCATCCGATTGTTAAGAAATATTTAACACAATTGATCAATACTCAAGTGTAGCTTTGGACATGATTGTAAGGCTCATCTTGAGCATATATAGTAGTAACGAAGATATAACCGGTTGGACTCGGTAAATTTACGCATTAGTGTAAAATGGTGAAGTATTGATCAACTGTCTAAATCATATTGAAATTGACTACATACGAAGATTGGCTTAACTGACAGTGTATGTTGAATAATCCGAGTAATGTCACGATTGTGTACTAATATGAATCTAAATTATGTTTGGCATATTAGAATTCTCGAAACTGTATTGGTTGCAAAGTATACTATTTCGAAGTTGTATTGGGTTTAAATATGTTGAATAACTACTGGAGTCCCAACATTATTCGATGTATGAACAGACAATCTGTGTAAACCCATTGTAACATACTCAATTGTATTCCATTCTAATTTACACTGATCCTATTACAATTCCATGACAACCTATTCGAAATGGTTGCAAAAATATTGAGACTAGTTGACTCGGATATTTTGCCAGTAATAAGTCCTTACTATTGGATCTCATTGCAATAGTAAATCTCCGTTCACTATTGCAATGAGTAATCCTCATTTTGTACTAAATATTGCAATTTGACAATTCGGTTGTGTTCTCATACTAACTCTATTTTTGCATATATATTCATATATGCAAGTCATGATCTCATAACGAATCCGAAAATTATCGGCGTATAGTCAAATGATCATACTATATTAATATACTAACATTGAAGTATAATTAAGGATTGGTACATTTCGTTGCAAGCCTATTTCAATAGTTAAAACTTGTGTATATGAGTCTATGTACATTATGTTAGACAACAGTATATGTTATCTAACATAATGTATTTATGTTACAATGATGAATTATTGGATAATATCTATGAATTCTAGATAGGTATTTTATAATGATAGCTATCTTATGATTAAATTTATACACTATATGATAATCATCCTTGAATAACTCAAATTGTCACGCCCCAGACCGCAATCCAAGCGCGTGTACAACCGCCGTATAAAGTGACGTCACCCGCGAGTCAACCTCACTTGATTACACAAGGCGTTCGAGAAAAATAATCCATCCATACTCAGTAGTAAACATACATAACAACATCACATTTAAACCAATGAATAGCGGAAGTATTCAACGGTAAGTCATAAGCCACAACCGGCCAATAACATGGGCATGCAAGCCCCAAAAGAATAGTTTATGACAAATAAAAATATCCATGAGCAATGTTTGGTAATTTGAAATGAAATGAGGAAGCACGAACCACGTCTTCCTTGATTTGATGTCACCCGTAGAAAGGTGCAGGTAGCAAGCCCTAGCTTCAACCTGAAAATGGTGGGGCCCCCCGAAGGGGTCAGTACAAGTACCGAGCGAGTAGCAGGCTAAATATAGAATAACTAGCGTTTCAAGTATAAGACCCAAACATAGGATGATACATATACGTATAGTCCTTCCCCCAAGTTTGAAATACATATTGGTATACATACACTTGGAAATACCCGACCCGTAGGTCATTGTTTATTTGGGAAAATAATAGTAGCCAATATCCTTGACTTAAATCCCAACCCACCCATATACCTATGAGTGTATAGAACTCCTCCTTGTTCAAATAAATTATCATAAGGACACCGCCCGGTCCTAGATCATTAAATGTAATCTATGAGTTTTGAGGATACACGTCCGATCCTTGGGTACTCCACCCTATAATTGAGTTTTGAGGATAACCGCCCGATCCTTGGGTACTCCACCCTATATAACCGAGTTTTGAGGATAACCGCCCGATCCTTGGGTACTCCACCCTATATAACCGAGTTTTGAGGATAACCGCCCGATCCTTGGGTACTCCACCCGACCTATGACATACCACATATCACGCTAGATAGGGTCTATATCATATTTAGTCATTCATAACTAATTCACTACATAAAGCTTATGTATCACGATCCATGCAAATCCATGCAACCATATAAATGTATAATTAACTAATATCAACCGATATTAATTAATCCATTAACCATCGGTCAACGTTGTTGTTGACCGCCATCTCAAGTCTTACACTTATTAACTAATTCATCATATAATTAAGTTAATAATATCCATTGTGCTTCTTTTACTCTTAAAGCAAATATGCATTATATATAATTTCTCATATCATATTTCATGCATAAACAATTATTCTTTTCATACGCACTTAACTATGTTAGCTAATCACATGTTAAATATCTTTTGAACATCATTATGAACACATATAACATTTATTTAGGTAATCTCATAATTGACCCAAAAGTTATAAGATATTAAGCCGTCCACTCACCTTGAACTAGCGTTAAGAAGTTCTACCCTTCTTGGTTGAACTCCGGTGAAACTCCGGCGACTTTTGGTCAACTCCGGCGACAATTCCGGCGACTTTTCCAACTTTGTGAAATCACTTGAAATACCCTTTACAAGTGCCTAACAAGGTTTTATAATCATAAAACTCATATTAATACAAATAACCTCTAAAAGGTTATTTTCCGGTGAACCGGTCATTTTGGCTTCTAAGTCCGTTTTTGGACGTAGAACCACCTTCCAACCCATGAATCCATACTTATAACATATGGAACCATACTAAAGGTTCTTCATATGATATATACTTCATATGGTGGAAGAAAAATAAAGGAGAAGTTATAATAAGGTCATTACCTTAATTATTCACACTTTTCCTAACTTTTGCCTTCTTAAATCCTCCTCCTTGGACCACTAGAGCTTGAGCTCGAATTTGCAGCAATGGAGGTGAGTTTGGAAGCTCTTCTTCTCTCCCTTGGGTGGCCTGGTCGAGCTAATGGGGTGAGGGGGTGATAGGATGGCCTTTTTGGCTCATCTCACCAATTATGTGGGGAAAGGGTCCCATCCTACCTCATGGTTGACCCTCCTCCCACCTTCCCTTGTCTTTGTAGCCCCCAAGGGTGACATTTGAGCTGAATAAAACGTGGGATGGCCCCCACTCATGTGGGAGGTCATCCCTTTGTGTCCCGATGTGTACAATCGGTCCTGAAAGTTGTATTTTTCGGACTGTTTTAAATATATTTTATTTTATCGGGTCGAATAAAATATATTATGTGCTCTTACTCATTATTACATGTATAATGAATATACATCCCCCAACTTTAATTTATAAGCCTCCGAAATTCAGTTCGGGCTGTTATCTGATAAATTACCAGTACCGGTAATTTGGGCTTCTTTTGACCAATCGGTCAACTCCGGGCCTTTCCATGGCCCAAATAAAATATCCACCACCATATAAATATTATCTTGACCGAGATGAATAAAATATGTGGTCTCGGGATAGTCGGGTGGGCCCCCGCTCCCGGTGTCGGTCCCACGTGCAATTTACTATTCACGCGAACGAAATAATAAAAATTTACAACTTCGTAAATTCATTAATCCTTTAATAAGGTTCAATACATTATTTACATAAAAGTAAATATATTTGGGGACGGTGTTACACAAATACCTTACCATTTAATTGCAATAGGAAAATAGACTAATGTATATAGTCTATGTATAAAACAAGTATGAATTATACACGATTACAATTTGTTACTCCCTCTGTCCCTAAATTTACTTCCAACTTTCCCTTTTTGTCCGTCCCAAAAAGAATTTCACTTTCCCTTTTTGGCAAAGAATTTGTGGTTCACAGCATTTCTCTCTCCTCTGCACAACTCTCCACCACACAATTCTCACTTTCTTAATCACCGTGCCACTTTAATTTGGAAGAACAATCAGGGACGGAGGGAGTACTAAGTAGAACTGTATACTATGGGTGAACATATATCATCGAAACCGTACTTGAGGTTAGAATAGACACCATTTTTACTAAATTCCAGTAGTATGGCACATTAATATATTATACCCTTAATTGTCATACGAACAAGTCGTGTCAATCTTAATACTTAAATGTTTAAGTATTAAGAAAACAACATGTGTTAACGATATTAGGTCTAGTAATAAGTGTCGGGTTATGGACCATCGTATAACTATAGCCTGCACAGTAGTATACACAATTGAATAGACTACTCAGTGAGATAAGTAATTGACTCGGGTTGATCGGTATAGGCAGTTAACTGCCATCTGCAGTTAGGATGTTTTGTCCTAACTGCATATCAATTAAACTTAGTAATAGACCCGGTTCACTCATAAGTTGCTTGGATAGTTGGATTTATACTATAACCGAGTGTTGATCACCGGATATCATATATGCATTAATATATCCACGTATAATCGTCAAGTACTTGTCACATGAGTATGCAAAGTATATTGACATTCCTCTAAGAACCTATTTAGAGTCCAATATGATAATATTCAGATTAAATGAGTTACTCCCAATTTACTAGTATCAATTACACAATTCCCCAAATTGTGTCTCCGGTCTATAAGTGAATTGCAATGAAGTATAATTGACTGGAGACTTGAATTTAGGTCTAATGTAAATTAGACCTAAATTTCCTGTTACTACGACACAATAGTAAGTTACACACTATAATGTGTAACTTACTCCATTCTAATTGGAAATGAGTCAAAAATGTATATATTTACATTCAATCTTGGTGATCCCAATTGAAAAAATTATATATTTTTCAGGGTGACTTGGTTCCCTATTCTATATTCATAGTATTTAGAGCATCTCCAATGCAAGGGTGTGGCCTCTTACACACCCTTACACATGGGTCCCATTTTTTATTTCACAAATTTTATGTGTAGGACCCACATATTTCCCAATTTATTTTTATTTTCATTTTTTTATATCACTTTTAACCCACTTTTCATCAATTTTTCCTCCTCGAATCCCGTGTAAGGTCCATATATGGACCTTGTCATAGACCTTGATCCATTTTTACCTCTATCTCTCTCCTCTTTTTCATTTTTTCCTACACACCACTTCATCCCAATATTTATTCTATCTCTATCTCTCTCCTATGCCACATAAGATGCAATGCACCCTCCCATTGGAGATGCTCTTAGTGTTTTACATTAACATTATAGTCGTATTAAATTAAGGTACTATTGATCTTACTAAGATCAATTTCATAGTCGGTAGTTTCAAAATACTCGTAATAATTGAAGATCCAAATCACAATTGTTTACTCCTGACTTGTAGGTCAAATGAATACATATGTATAAATGAAGTATAATTGATACACTAATATGTCATTATGACATTGTAATACTCTAATATGAACGAGAATCGTGACCGAGTACGAAGATCAAATAATAACTTTGATACACAATAGATACTCGGTTTTTTGTACCATAGTGGTAAATATACTGTGCATATTTTGAGCATATGGGCTACAAGTTTCTCGTATAATTACGTCAACCTTATAGCTAGCTAGTGATAAGGTTGACCACTGATATTTAGTATATGTCATTGGTATACACTCACGTACACCAAGATGGGGTACTCACCCGATATGCTCCCATACTACATCTCAGTAATAACGGTTACACAATAGACAACAATTTTTCAATAGTCATACACTAATTCGATAGTCAATAATACCATAAGAGTTATTTTTTTCAAATATTGCTACAAAGCACCGTACTACTAATTTGAAATGCCAATCTTTTAAAAAGTGTTTATGAAATAGTTTGCAATGAGGAAAAAGTAGAATTTCACTTCAAAAATAATCATTCACAAGTCACATTTCAACAATACTAAACGTCTATGCCTAGTAATCAATATTCATATCCATTGTATTTGAATCACATCATGGCATCATTGTGTACATCTTCATCTTCACTTTATTCATCAATGCCATCATCCATCTACATAAAAATACTATAAAAGCTTAATACTTCGTATACTCTAGATGGATAATTATCATTATGGAAAAGTGTTTTACCATTCTGTCATCCAACAATACAAGATCAATCACCAATCAGAAAAATTGAATAAAACCACAATATAATATTGCTTTATAAGACACACGATCTAATACAAGACTTAACACAATCTGAATAAATAAAACTTGGACAATCTTCTAATATGTAGCAGATTTTTAATGTTGATATAAAAAGAAGTAGAAGTATAAAAGTACACAATTCTCGTTGATTTTTGCATAGTCTTAATGGAACCCGAAATGATTTGGGTAAATCCATCTAAATCCTTAAATGACTCACACGTGTATAATCCGATTGAGTTGTATAGAGATGCAGTCATGATGGCTCATTATTGAAGGCTTACTATTTTTGATAGTGTCTTAATTTGAACATTAGTGTTGCCAAAGCATACACTACATACAATACTCTCAGTTTGAGACTTTGTTTACCAAGTCTTAGTAAATTTGGACTTAAACACTGAGATTGACTGAAGACACATTGATAATGAGATTTGCAATGACGTATTCAAAATTTAATGTTTTTGAGTCGTAAAAATACACTGATAGGCAAATTATGCCAATCATGTTCTCCAGTGCATATTTTTTTTTTTTTTTGGGTATGTTCTCCAGTGCATATTATTCACTGATCAGTGTAAATAACGGCTTGATCATTAGTCTAGATCCGATGAAATGCAAATTGTCATTTTGAGTTACGAGCTTATTAAACCAAGGAGTCCATTTTCGAAATAAAATGAGTTTAAGACTTGGTTTACTCAAAATGATATCATCGAGTGTTCCTGAGTCTATTCATATACTTTGATTATTTCGAGTCTGCAAGTCTTTGACACTGATGTCCAAATATACAATTACGGGTTCCCTATTTTGGGAAGATATCCGGTATTTTTGCATAAGGAACTCATTGCAACTCGAAATGAGATCATCCGATGCCGTATTCAAAATTTTACTCAATCTTCATTTACGACTCAAGTCCAAATTTATGTCTAAATTTTGAGGCACACGAAGATTGGACTTGAAAAACACTGAAGACTTGTATGTCGTATACCCGTCCAAAATGAGATCTAGTTGCTTGAAATTTTGAACTCGACTTGTATTGGACTGAAGACAACTCATTTCGAGTGTTTTTTTCTATTCAGTCTATATGTTCTTGGAGATCATCACGGTTGAGGCAATCGGAAAAATTTTAAGTCTTCAAGTCTTCAGTGTATATAATTTACATTGTCGACTCAAGTCCCAGTTACATCCAAATTTAAACACAATTCTTGTTGTTGACTATTCATTATTAGTTTAATTTACGAGTCACGGAATTTTGAATACAGCATCGGATGATCTCATTTCGGGTATAATAAACACTGAAGGCTTACTAAATCAACTAATTTGATAGTCGAACCCAATTACGCTAATTGTGTCTATTGCAAACTAATTGTATTTCGAGGGAAATGGTATAATTCAAGAGTAATAAGTATACTATGAAAACCCATAGGAAACATACTAATAAGTATCATGAATTAGTGTTTTGATGGGTTCCTCAAACACAATTCGGTCCCTTGCACAGGGAAATACATTATCTACAGTACAATTCAGAGTATTAATTGTGTGGACTCTAAGGCTTAACTCTTGTTTTCTAAGGGTTCCAATATGTGTATATTCCCGGGATACAAGAGCCCATACACTAGAAATGGTAAGCCATATAGCTAGATAGTATCACGATATGTAGTCATATATATCGTGAAAATATTGAGTACACAAGTCAATATTTTCTACACATGGTATTTAACTTCACAAGTCCAGATGAGTAAACGATTTTGAGGCTAAATACGATTCACAAGTTGAATCAGTCAACTCGTATATGAAAAAAACATACAAGTCTTCAGTGTTTTTCATGCTTACTAAATCAACCGAGTCACGAAGATTAACTTAAAACATCGGATGATCTCATTTAGAGTTGCAATGGCTTCCCTATGCAAAAATACACAATTCTCGTTCACGACATCACTCATCAAAGAATGTATTAAGTCACTTATGCATACACTGATTGTGTACAATATGTTTTTAAACAGTGAACAATTTAAAGGATAATGTCGTTGAAACATACTAATAGGTTCCGGCTTATGTGAACGAATCAAAAGCAACATATTACTAGTAGAAAATACTAGATTGGAGTAAATACTGGAGACTGATGAGTATTTAATCCCTATGGTAATTTCTTGAAGACTCAAAATGTATCTGCAATTGTGTATTCTCCATTGAACACAAATAATTTTAAATGGTTCATGCAAGTATTATTCATCGGATACACTCAAGTCATTACCCTAGATTTTGTATTCAATGGGTTCCTTAAATCAAGTCTAAGTGTTAAATACATCGTATGATCTCATTTCGAGTTGCAATGGGTTGGTTATGATTTTACCAAGGCTATTAAAGCCTTTTTTGGGTCTGGTAGGTTATTAAAGCAAACCAACCACACAGTTATTGCTTTAATTCCTAAGACAAACCATTCTCCTACGCCGGCTGACTTTAGACCAATTGCTTGTACAAATGTGGTATACAAAGTCATCACTACGATCATTTCTAAAAGAATGATCCCGTGCCTTCCGGACTTTATTGACCAAGCCCAGGGGGCCTTTTTTGATGGGAAACTCATGATTGATAATGTGTTTGTTGCCCAAGAGCTGATTAAAGGATATGCTAGGAAACGGATGTCTCCAAGATGTATGATCAAGGTTGACCTCCGGAAAGCCTATGATACTATATCTTGGGACTTCCTTACTAGCATGTTGACCCACTTGGGATTCCCGGGCAGATTCATACACTGGATTATGGAGTGTGTCACCACCGCTTCATACTCCATATCAATCAATGGTGTTCTCCATGGCCATTTTGAGGGTAAAAGAGGGCTTCGGCAAGGGGACCCTATGTCCCCCCTCTTATTTGTCCTTTGCTTGGAGTACCTTTCCAGACTATTGAATGATAGGACCAAAAATCCTATGTTCAATCATCATCCTTTGTGTGGATCGCTTAATATTTCACATGTGGCATATGCTGATGATTTGATGCTTTTTTCTAGAGGTGATACCACATCTATACAGATTCTCACATGAGCATTGGAAGAATTTGGTAACATATCTGGCCTTATAGGTAACTATGATAAATCAAATATCTTCCTTGGTGGTAATGCATATTATGAGCTTGACACTATACTTGAATTGATGGACTTTAAAATTGGTACATTCCCGGTCACATATCTTGGGGTCCCCTTGGCGCCCTTAAAGCTTTCTGTGGCCCAGTATGCACCCCTTTTGGAGTCCATCACCACTTTTATTAATGCTTGGAATCTTAAGTCTTTATCTTATGCAGGCAGAGTTGAGCTAGTCAAGTCAGTTATACAGGGTGTACATTCTTTTTGGTTACAAATGTTTCCCATCCCTAATGTTATACTTGACAGGATTACATCCATTTGCCACATTTTTCTTTGGGGAAACAAATTCGCTAGGGTCGCCTGAGCGGACATTTGCCTCCCGAAAGAAGAAGGCGGACGTACTTGGTATACATGACACGAAGGTTTGGAACAAGGCTTTACATTCAAAAACTTTTTGGGATATACACACTAAAAAGGACACACTTTGGGTCAAGTTGGTACATGGGGTTTATCTTAAGGGTAGGAGTGTGTGGGAGTTTGTTCCACATGAGAGAGATTCACAACTATTTAAGAAGATTGCATTAATTCGAGATGAAATACTCTCCAAATTCCCGGACATTCCGAGCACTATACTTGGCCTAAATGCTCTTCAATTTAATGGCAAGCTTGTATCCTCAAAGGTTTATAATTTGCTTAGGACTAGGGCGGCCACCCGTGTGTGGATGCCATTTATTTGGAAAGATTACATCCCTCCCAAGTTTTCCTTTATTACTTGGTTGGCATTCCGGAATAGGTTAGCCACGTGTGATAATCTTCATAGATTAGATGTGGATAATACTTGTGTATTGTGCAAGGGTGGACCGGAAACGGCTCCACACCTTTACTTCGAATGCCCTTTTTCAGGTAAGGTCTGGACTATGATGAAAGCATGGATTGGCATCCCACGGATGATGGGGACCTTGGCTAGCTCGGTCAAATGGATCAAGAAGGAAAGGAGCGGAGCTAATGTGCAAGCCAAGGCTACTAGGATTGCTTTCTCATGCACCATATACTGGATCTGGAGGACCAGGAATGCAGCTAGATTTGATGGTTTTTTGCCTAAAGAGGAGGAAGTTTTTGCTAGGATTAAATATGTTGTCTACAAAATTTTGTATAGCATTTATCCTTGTGATTTGGTAGTACTTTGATAACTTTTCCGCCCATCACCCTTTTTGCTTGTGATAGGCCGTGAGGTGGTATAGGGGGGCTGCTATAGCACCCTTATTTTGGCAGGTGATGGGTTATCCAATCTTTGGATAGCCTACATTTTTGCTCATATTTTTGTTGTACGGATAACTCTTTGACGGTTTCTAATATACTTACATGTTATCGTCGAGTTGCAATGGGTTCCATATGCAAAAAAACATACAATTCTTCATGTTTTGAGACTTACTAAATCAACCGAGTCTTCAGTGTTCAAAGTTTAAGCCAATCTTTCAGGCTTACTAAATTTTTGCTTACTAAAAACATTGTATGATCCAGATACAATGTTTTTGAAACTCGAAATGAGATCATACACAAATTTCGACTTGTATGTTGTCTCACTGATTCAGCCAAAACTTCATAAATTTCAGTAGAATTAGCCAAATCGAAATTAGCAATTTTGTATAGTTTCGAATTTGGACTTGAGTCCAAATTCAATAGTCCTAATTCGATTTAAGTAATTAAGTCATTCTCGGTTGATTTTAGTAAGCATTTTCGATAACTTAAGTATGTTCAACCAAGTGATCCAAGTCTCATACAAGACTCAAGGCTTGATGTTAAATAGGCCGAATCATCCCTATTCAGTATTTTTGTAAATCAGAATACACATCTTAATTATCTCATTTAAGTCAATACAAGCCTGAATCGGATGATCTCATTTCGAGTTACAATGGACTTCAGTGATTTTGTTTTCAGGCTTACCCTATGCGCGCATACAAGTCTCCACGAAGATTAAACACTGCAAATTTTGAGGCTTAATTCAAAGGGACTTGATTTTGAATCGGATGATTCAGTGACTCGGTTTCATTTCGAGTTGCAACCGAGTCACGACTCAAGTCCAAATTAACTGCAATGGGTTCAAGTATTTTCAGGCTTACTAAATCAACCGAGTCATGAAGATTGACTTGTATGTTGTTTTCTATGCATATTTTGGACTTGAGTCGTGAACGAGAATTGTGTATTTTTGCATAGGGAACCCATTGCAAATTCTCGTTCAAGACTCAAGTCCAAATTATGAATAGAAAAAAACATACAAGTCTCCTGTATTTTTCAGGCTTACTACTAAATCAACCGAGTCACGAAGATTGGCTTAAATTTTGAATACGACATCGGATGATCTCAATTCGAGTTGCAATGGGTCTCCTATGCAAAATTACACAATTCTCTTTCGAGACTCAAGTCCAAAATATGAATAGAAAAAAACATACAAGTCTTCAGTGTTTTGAGGCTTACAAAATCAACCGAGTCACGAAGATTGACTTAAATTTTGAATACAACATCGGATGATCTCATTTCGAGTTGCAATGGGTTCCCTATGAAAAAATACACAATTCTCGTTCACGACTCAAGTCCAAATTATGAATAGAAAAAAACATACAAGTCTCCTGTGTTTTCAGGCTTACTAAATCAACCGAGTCACGAAGATTGGCTTAAATTTTGAATATGGCATCGGATGATCTCATTTGGAGTTGCAATGGGTTCCCTATGCAAAAATACACAATTCTCCTTCACGACTCAAGTCGAAAATATGAATAGAAAACAACATACAAGTCTTCAGTGTTTTGAGCCTTACTAAATCAACCGAGTCAGGAAGATTGGCTTAAATTTTGAATACGACATTGGATGATCTCATTTCGAGTTAAAATGGATTCCCTATGCAAAAATACACAATTCTCGTTCACGACTAAAGTCCAAAATATGAATAGATAAAAACATACAAGTCTTCAGTGTTTTGAGGCTTACTAAATCAACCGAGTCACGAAGATTGACTTAAATTTTGAATACGACATCGGATGATCTCATTTCGAGTTGCAATGGGTTCCCTATGCAAAAATACACAGTTCTCGTTCACGACTCAAGTCCAAAATATGAATAGAAAAAAACATACAAGTGTTCATTGTTTTGGGGCTGACTAAATCAACCGAGTCACGAAGATTGGCTTAAATTTTGAATACGACATCGGATGATCTCATTTTGAGTTGCATTTCACACATGTATAAAATAAGATTATATTGTATAAAACCCATTGAGATACTTAATACGTGACTTTAAGTATCCTAATTTCGTGTATGTTTTCCACTATTGCAGACGATGTATTTTGTCCACTTACACTGATCAGTGTAAGTTGTTAAAATACCAAATAACCGAATAACTTTCGGTATTTTAATTAACATTTAAGAAACATAATATAACTATGGACTATTATGCACAATGTCAATGGCTATGTCATTTAGCCTCGATTGAATGGATTATCCGGGATACAAGAGCCCGTACTTGAATGTATGGGCTCTCATAAGAATATTGAATTTGTATGAATTGAGTGTGATATTTATAAGACTCGGTTAAACTCGTGACTTAGAATTGTCAATTAACAGTGTATTTGCATGGTTCATTTTAACAAATTTATACTAATCATATGATGTCAATACAACAATACATTTTTGTCACTCAAATTCATTATTCTTATGTGTACTCTCACATTAGTATAATTTGATAAATTATACTTCAGTAACAGTATATAATAAATTCAATATTTATTATATTGAATTTAGTGTACTAACGAGAGTGTACAGTTAGTCATGAATATGTCCCGTTTATCAATGAACATTTATGTAAATTTTAATACACCAGTACTCGGTTACTAGTGTATTAACCTTGTTATTTTATATGGCATATCCTATAACCATGAGTACACTCGTTTATTGCAATGATATGGTTTATTATGTATTACTGTTTTCAATTTACAAACCGTGTAGCCGGTGTAGGTAAAATGATATTCTCATTTATTTGCAACCGGTGTTGGACTCATAGGTACACAATCATTGGATGTCTATTAAATATGTACAAAAACATTGGTCTCTTATAATTAACTGGATTGGTTGTATACCCAAACTTTTTACTAATGAAGTATTGCATACAAGTATTGAGTGTTTTGATACAAAATTTAAGTATTGTGGTGAACAATACTTAAATTACATATATACTTGGAATATTAATGGATATCATAAGTATGGACATTAGGTATTACAATAAGTATAATCTATGACTTAATACAATTTGGCATATCAATGTAAATAGGTATCACAATATATAATGATTACCCATATTACTATATACTATTGTGTATATTGTGATCAAGACATATTCAAGATACACAAAATGTTTGTATATTCCACGTGAACCTATTTTACGAACTCATAGATTATAAGTATATACAAGTCAATGTATATAATGATAATTGACTTATCTTGACCCTATACATAACGTTTAGACTAATTGGTTCCGATGAGTGTATTTTCCATGCACTAACGGTAACAAGTCTGGTTATCCGATGTGTTCATATATTACCAATTAATAAGGTAATATTTTGTCTACAATCAGTATAGTAAAATATACAATACCGATTACTACGTGGCAGTTGGAGTATAAGTATATAAACTGGATTACATATATCGTTCACGTTATTAAATGTATCCTACGATTTAGAATACATAAATGCATATTATCTAAACTAGTTATGTTGGTATTGGCCCTCTATTCCTATAAGCCCAAAGTCCAAATTAGAGGAGGTTCCCGACCCATGATTTATTATACCCATTTGAGCTTTTCTTTCCTTCCACTCGATGAATCTTTCTACTGCGGCTTCTGGTTCACGAAATATCTCCTTTCCTTGTGTGCATCTGCAATCTCTTTGATATGGTAAGTTTTACCATCCTTGTTTCGATGCTTGACCTATTTAAAGCCCCCCTCTCTGTCGATTGAAGGCTGGCTGGCCGAACCATTATTCTCCTTCTACGTACCTTCTCTCCTCTGTGGGGTTCGCCGGATTGTTGGGCGGAATAGTTAGTAGGTTGTTGCCCATAACCTCCATCTTTAGACTTAAGTAGTATTTATCATCCTTTGTGGATGAATTTGGAGACCTGAGCTGGAAGAGTAGCCTCATAACAGTGGTATCAGAGCCTTGCCGCCTCCTGCCGCCGTCTGCCGCCGCGTCGCCGCCGTACGCCGCCATCCAGAGGTCGCCGGAGGTCCGTCCAGAGTTGCTGCCGCCTCCCAGAAGCTTCCAGCCGTCCAGACCAGTCTGCCAAGTGACCGGTTCTGTCAGGGAAGTCTGCCAAGGAGCTGCCGCCAGTCCAGTCTGCTGCCGTGCCGCTGCCGCCATTCCAATCCGCTGCCACCGAGTCTACAGCAGCCCACGCTGCCTACGGTAAGTCGGGTAACCCAACCTCGGGCCCCGCTCAGGTAAATTGGCGTTTAACATCCTTGGTGTACCGGAGTGCCACCGGATTTATTTTTTTCCCCCGCTCCCCGCTGCCCGCTGCTGACCTACGTGGTCTTGGATGCCGGCTGTGCCCGGCCCCAGGTACGTTTACTAATCCTTTGTGTGATTATTATTCGTAGTTCATTCATTTTAATTTCAAGTTGAATTGCAATTACTTTGTTGTTTGAATTGTGACTACTTGTTTGTTGGTCCGTGGATTAATTTTTCGGTGAAGAATATTTTGTTTGGATACTCGTTGTCCAAAGTTGTGAATATTTCTTGCGGTTTAAATTTAATCCGTTTGGATTTTGTTTTTCCTTGTTGGTTTGTGATTAATTTTCGGTGAAGAATATTTTGTTTGGATACTCGTTGTCCAAAGTTGTGAATATTTCTTCCGGTTTAAATTTAATCACGTGTTGGATTTTTTTTATTTTATTTTGATTTTTTTCTGTTGATTGATTCGTGGATAAACTCTCCGGTTAAGAATATTTGTTTGGATACTTGTTGTCCAGAGTTGGGAATATTTCTGTCCGGATTAGTTTTAAATCCCGTTTCTTTGCTTGTTGATTTAATTCTAGCCTATTTGTGCTTGTACGAAAGAACAAGGAGATTGTACCCCGAGCTTTGTGTTCATTGGTCTTCTCGGCTTGTTCGTGCTAGTTGCTTCGTACAATTGATATCCCTATAGGTTATAATTAATCATTTATCTGTCTGTTGAGTAAATAAAAATTTTATCTTGCTTGTACGAAAGAACAAGGAGATTGTACCCGAGCCTCGTGTTCATTGGTCGTCTCGGCTTGTTCGTGCTAGTTGCTTCGTACTGTTCTTTGCTTGATAATTTTTTATTTACTCTCTCGCGTGTTGTGCTTGCTTTCTGGTTAATATGGCTGTCAATCAATATGGCATGCTTCCATTTAACGGAAAGACATATTTTGATATCTGGAAACAGAAAATCAAATGCGTGTTGATCCAACAGAAAGTCTATAGACCAGTGACTGGTCTCTATTTAGACTCTGAGGATGCTGCTAAGCGCGATGAAATGAATGAAACTGCTTGTTCCTCTATATACCTGAACCTTTCTGATTCAGTACTCAGGAAGGTGGGTATTATAGATTCTGCAAAGGCTTTGTGGGACAAGTTAGATAAGACGTATACCGATACTTCTTTGCCTGGTAAATTGTTTTTGCTTGAGAAGTTCTTTAGATTTAGGCTTGACCTGTCTAAGGATATAGATGAGAACCTAGATGTGTTTAACAAGCTTATTCAGAATATTAAGCAAGCCGGTGATAAACACATAGATGACTACACACCCATAGTGTTACTTAATGCCATCCCTGACTCATACAATGACGTCAAATCTGCCATAAAGTATGGTAGGGATGATATCTCGTTGGATGTAGTCATTAATGGATTAAGGAGTAAGGAGTTAGACCTTAGACACTCGAGGGTTAGTAACAGTCAGTCTAGGGACTCAGGTGAAGCGTTGTTTGTGAGGGGTAGGTCTAAGAGTAGATCTAGAAACCATAAGAAGGGAAACAACGATAAGAACAAAAACAATGACCCGGGGAAGAAGAGAGGTAAGTCTAAGAAGAGAGTGTGCTATAATTGTGGTAATTCTAGTCACTTCATTAAGGATTGTCCCCATCCGAAGAAGTCTGAACATGCTAATGTGGTAGATGATAATAATTTCCATGAAGAAGTTTTTATGATTTGTGATTCTGCCAATTCTGTGTTGAGTAGCATGACTGAAAATGAGTGGTTGATTGACTCTGGTTGTACTTATCATATGACACCGTTTAGATCCTTGTTTGCTTCTTATGATTCTTGCAATGATGGTTTTGTGTCTCTTGCTGATAATAAGAAATGCAAAATACATGGGGTGGGTGATGTATGTTTGAAGTTTGATAATGGGACTGTGTTTACTATGAAAAATGTGAGGCATGTTCCTGATTTGCGTCATAACTTATTTTCTGTCGCTGCTTTTGAGGGTAGTGGATTAGAGGGTAAATGGGGTAATGGGTGCATGAAAGTTTTGAAAAATTCCCTTGTTTTGTTTAAGGCAAAAAAGGTGAATAACTTGTATGTGTGCCATGCTCAGCCTTTCTGTGATTCTGCTCATGTTGTTAGTTCTGATAAATCTGCTTTGTGGCATAATAGATTAGGACACATGAGTAATAGGGGTTTATAGATTTTGCATAAATCTGGTTGTTTTGGTAAGGATTCTGTGTCCCCCATCCCCTTCTGTGAATCTTGTGTGTTAGGCAAGCAGCATAAGGTTACATTCCCCTCCTCCCCATATCCTAATCCTACTAAGTGCACCTCTGTGTTAGAGTATGTTCATGCTGATGTGTGGGGTCCTGCTAGTGTCTCTACCCACGGGGGTAAGAGATATTTTCTGTCCATCATTGATGATTTTTCTAGGAAGGTGTGGGTCCGTCTCCTTGAGCATAAGTCTGATGTCTTTGTGAAGTTTAGGGAGTGGAAAAACCTTGTAGAAAATCAAACTGGTAAGAAGGTCAAAACCCTTAGGACAGATAATGGCCTAGAGTTTTGCAATAAGGATATGGACCAACTGTGTGTTGATTGTGGGATTAGAAGGCACAAAATTGTGCCCTATACTCCCCAACAAAATGGGATAGCCGAGAGGATGAATAGGACTGTTCTAGATAAGGTTAGGAGTATGCTTGCCACCGCCGGTTTGTCTAAAAAGTTTTGGGGTGAAGCAGTTAACACTGCTGTCTACTTGATTAACCGGTCTCCTTCTGTTCCCTTGGGTGGGAAGTGCCCTGAATCTGTTTTTTCAAACAAACCCCTTGATTTGTCTAATCTTAGAGTGTTTGGGTGTGCAGCGTATGTGCACCAACAAGGTGACAAGTTGGATCCTAGGTCTAAGAAAGGAGTCTTCCTAGGTTATCCCGAGGGTGTGAAGGGGTATAGGGTTTGGGATAGGAACCAGGTAGGTTTCAAAGTTGTGGTGAGTAGAAACGTTGTTTTCAATGAATCCGAGTTTCCTTGTCTGGTTAAGTCAGTTCCTGATTCTGAGTCTGATCCTAGTAGTACACCCGTTGAGGTGGAGTCCATACCACGTGCTGCTAGCCCTTTGTTTGCTAATCATGATAATGTTGTTTTGCATGATTCTAATTCTTCTGAATTGCATGATTCTGATTCTTCTGAGCATGATACTACCACCACTTCAAGTGAGGTGGAGCATTCTCATGTGCATTCAAATGACAATGAATCGCATGATGAGAGTGCGGATGCTAGTGAGAATGATTTGCATGATTATCAACTTGCTAGAGATAGAAGTAGGAGAGTAATTAGGAGAACTGCTGATAGTATGCCTGATTATGCTTTCCATATGTGTGATACTTCTATGTTTGCTTTCTCTGTGTTTGAGACCCTTGAGCTTAACGAACCTAGAACCTATAGAGAGGCCCTTAAGTCTAATGAGTCCGCTAAATGGCTTTGCGCCATGGAAAGTGAGATGGAGTCACTTAGAGCGAATAAGACTTGGACGTTAGTTCCTAGACCGCCCAATAGTTCCGTTGTTGCCTGTAAGTGGTTATTTAAGGTTAAGGAAGAGCCTAACGACATTAGATATAAGGCTAGGTTAGTAGCTAAGGGATTTACTCAAAAGGAAGGTGTTGATTATGCTGAAATCTTTGCTCCTGTAGTTAAATTTACTACGATTCGTATGATGCTTGCTCTTGTTGCTCATAATGATTGGGAAATGAAGCAAATGGACGTCACCACTGCATTCTTGCATGGTGATTTAGATAAGAAAATCTATATGTCGCAACCTGAGGGCTTTGTGGATCCCATGAAGAGTGATCATGTGTGTTTGCTTAGGAAGGCCTTGTACGGCCTGAAGCAGTCCCCGAGGCAGTGGAATATCAAATTTGACCAGTGCATGTCATCTTTGAAATTTCACAAGTCTGAATGCGACCATTGCCTATACTTTAAAAATACTTCTTCTGTGCCTGTATTTTTATTGCTATATGTGGATGATATGCTTATTGTGAGTCCTTCGGGTGACGCCATTAAATGTGTGCAAAAGCGTCTCAGTGAGAACTTTGCTATGAAAGACCTAGGTGATGCCAAAAGGATCCTAGGCATTAACATTGTTAGGGATAGGAGTAAGCGTGTGTTAGTTCTCAATCAGATTTCATACATTGAAAAGATTTTGAGTAAATATAACATGCATTCTGCTACTCCCGTTTCTATCCCGATGGCGTCTCACTTTGTGTTAAGTAAGGATCAGTCTCCTAAGACTGCTCCTGAAATTGCTAAAATGAAATCTGTGCCTTATTCCAATGCTATTGGGTCCGTGATGTATCTCATGGTGAGTACTAGACCCGACATTGCCTATGCTGTTAGTTGTTTGAGTAGGTATATGTCTAATCCTGGTTTAGATCATTGGAATGCTCTTAAGTGGTTGCTTAGGTATTTGAAATCTTCTGTTAATCATGGGTTGGTTTTCACTAGGTGTTCTGAGGGGGTTAAGTTGAGTGGGTATGTGGATTCTAATTTTGCTAATGATAGAGACAATAGGAAATCCACTACCTCTTATGTGTTTACTCTTTGTGGGTCGTGCATTAGTTGGAAATCTCAACTTCAACCCATAGTTGCCCTATCCACCACTGAGTCGGAGTATGTGGCCGCTACCGAAGCGTTTAAGGAAGCCATTTGGCTTAAATGTCTCCTAACGGAGATTGGTAGTCTTAAGCAGGATATTTGTGTGTTTTCTGATAGTCAATCTGCTATTCAATTGTGTAAAAACCCTGTTTTTCATGATAGAACTAAGCACATTGATGTTAGATTTCATTTTATACGTGATATTGTGAGTGCAGGTCATATCAAGTTGATTAAAATTCCTTCGGAATTTAATCCTGCTGACATGGGGACTAAATGTCTCTCAGTCGAAAAGTTGTTGTCGTGCAAATGCACGTTAAACATTGATTGCGGATAAGTTGCCTGGTGATCTTACCCCGTTTGCCTGAATATGTCTTTGTGATTATTCGGGCAATCCAGCGATGATGAGTCTCTTGTATGTTTTAGAGTTTTGACTCTACACTACTAAGGTCCAATAAGGTGGAGATTATGTTGGTATTGGCCCTCTATTCCTATAAGCCCAAAGTCCAAATTAGAGGAGGTTCCCAGCCCATGATTTATTATACCCATTTGAGCTTTTCTTTCCTTCCACTCGATGAATCTTTCTACTGCGGCTTCTGGTTCACGAAATATCTCCTTTCCTTGTGTGCATCTGCAATCTCTTTGATATGGTAAGTTTTACCATCCTTGTTTCGATGCTTAACCTATTTAAAGCCCTCCTCTCTGTCGATTGAAGGCTGGCTGGCCGAACCATTATTCTCCTTCTACGTACCTTCTCTCCTCTGTGGGGTTCGCCGGATTGTTGGCCGGAATAGTTAGTAGGTTGTTGCCCATAACCTCCATCTTTAGACTTTAGTAGTATTTATCATCCTTTGTGGATGAATTTGGAGACCTGAGCTGGAAGAGTAGCCTCATAACAAGTTAATTAGTACGAGTATATAAGATGATGGTAGTATCGTATACTATTTTGACAATCTAAATACCATATACATTGGTCCCTCAATTGTAACCCACTTTAAATAAATGAAGGTAGGACCTATATCAAGTGGTCTTATATCAATGTGTTTTCGACGATTAATCACAATGGGTATCATCCAAAAGGGTATTAATTTTTGCAATGGGTTCCCATAGTAATTCAATTGAACACATCAATTGTCGAAAACAGGAGTATATTAATAATGTGTGTCCATATTACAGGCAATATGTCAACCAAATGGACAATAATACCATTGTCCGCATATTAAGTCTGCGGGTCATTTGGATACACCATTAATTATAATCATTGTTTGAAAACTACTGAGTCTAGTTTATGGCCATTTCAATGTTACCCCGGTTTACCTATCATATTAATTGGCTCAGACTTAAATGGAAATCCAATTAATAACACAATTCTCGTTTTCGCGAAAAAAAAAACACAATTCTCGTTCCAGGTGCCTATACAGTTCGTATACCATGCAACCGTCCCACGGTGCGCATGGTATACCTGGGAGAGCGAAGAAGCAGTTCGTATATTTTGGCTTTGTTATTTTTTATTTCTCCTTTTTTTAAAAATGTTAATAATTTTTTTATTTGTGATCCGATTTTTATAAAATTTATATCAAATTTTTTTATTTTTCATGATCTTTCAAATGAGATCAATATTGCCTATGTAATTTTAACATATTAACATTTGCGTGTAAAAATATGTAACTTTACGTGTTAAAATATGTAACTCACGTTCAGTCAGGCCAAATGCAACTCGTGTGTATAAATATGTAACTCTACGTGTAAAAATATGTAACTTAACGTAAAAAATATGTAACTCGCGTTGAGACAGGTCAAATGCAACTCGTGTGTATAAATATGTAACTCGCGTGTATAAATATGTAATTTTACGTGTAAAAATATGTAACTTTACGTGTAAATATATGTAACTCGCGTTCAGGCAGGTCAAATGCAACTCGTGTGTATATATATGTAACTTGCGTGTAGAAATATATAACTTTACGTGTAAAAATATGTAACTCACATGTATAAATACATAATACAATAAATTTTTTATATACACAATTTTAAGATAAATTATGGATTACACAATTATTTTTCTGTATTAAATTTAGTTCGATTTTCCTTATAATCCAATACTCATTAATATAATAGTTCGATAATTTCTTAAAATTACATAAGCAATATTGGTCTCATTTGAAAGATCATGAAAAATAAAAAATGTTGATATAAATTTTATAAAAATCGGATAAAAAATACAAAAGTTATTACCAATTTTTTAACAACAAAAGCAATAAAAAATAAAGAAACCAGGCACAATACTCCGTCGTTTTGCAACCGGGCGCACCATCCTCATGGTGCGCCGGTTGCACGATATAATTTGCGGTGCCCATATTAACCCGTAATTTCGTATTTGATATGTACTAAAATGAGTTATCATTGTATACATTAAATTGAGTACATGTTTTATTGTGACTTGAAATGGAGTAGTCATCATAACATAGGTATCGAACATGTTGTATAACCAATAGCCGATTATGTTCATAATAATTTATGTCACAAATGGACATAAATATGAGTACATAGATAAGCCTATTGATACGTTTGTAATTTTCGTGTGTTTATTTACGTTTTTAATTAGTTTTGGTTGTTTAATATTTCGGAAATTACACACTTTCGGTGTAATAGTTTAGGTTGTTAAATTCTTGTAAATTGTTTAGATTAGGTCTATTCTGAGCTCAAACAAGTCTACCATCACTCAAAGGACAGTTGGTGAACCCCAAAAGTGGAAGGAAGGTGCAAAATTACAAGACAAAAAAGGAAGATCCTGATTTTGGTCTATACTCGGTCGAGTATTACCTATACTCGATTGAGTATCTTGTTGAAATTTCAAATCGGATCGGATCCAAAAACAAAGGAACATGCAGGGAAGATTTTACCACGATCGAGTGTCTATACCCGATCGGGTACACCGACATACTCGATCGGGTATAGCTATGAATTCTACCCGAATATCGATCGAGTATGGATCGAATTCGAAGTTCTACACATACTCGATCGAGTATATGTATATACTCGATCGAGTACCCGACCTGCACCTCAAAAAAGGCTATAAATACACCTCCTTTCTTCACAATAAAAACCAATTCCTTTATACTCTTAAGCTCAGTTTAGAATAGAATTTCTCTATATTTCTTTTAGCATGTTTAGTCTCCAAATGAGGAGCTAAACTTCCATTTCTTGGTATTGCTCATTGAAGCTTGTTGATTATTAAAGTTTGTTATTTTCTTAACTTCTTTCCTTGAATATTAATTCTTCATTTAAATACTATTTCTATATCAATGTTGGGGAGTGTTGCTAAGATGACAATTAGTTAACATCTTGACATTGGTCTTAGTAATAACTATTCCTTCCTCTATGTTAATATTGGGGAGTGTTACTAAGATGACAATTAGTTAACATCTTGATATTAACTATAGTAGGATTCATTTTCTTTAATATTCTTGCTTGAATATTAGTTAATTCCTATTCATATTTCATATTAATATTTTGAACATTACTTAAAGGATCAACTAGTTTTGTTTCATATATTAATTATTACTAGAAACGATCAACGAGCCGATGGTTAATCGTTGATAGATTCACAAGTGACTTCGGTTTATTAATGCACGGTCGTGGTTAATAAACTTAAGAGAGATTAATTTTGTTGGTTAAACCGAAACCGTTGTGTTGAGGTTATCAATCTCAATTGATTTCATCAAGGAGTTAAAAGATCAAATGCTACTATCAAGTCAGTTTATGGCGTTGTTCTATACTTGACTAATAGTAAGGGTTATTAATGAACGGTCGTTGTTAATAACTATCCTCGATGAATTGGATATACTCCTCGATTGAGTATTCGAGAGGAGATAAGTTATAGATATAACAATGATCGACTAAAATATATCAACAAGTGGAAAGTAGCAATGTCAAGTCCCTTTTATTCTTGATTTTAATCCCACATAACTCGTTCATCTTCGTGCTTAATTTAATTAAATCACTCAACAATCAAAAACCCCCTTTATTTACTACTTATATAAAAAGAAAATTATTCCTTTCCCTGTGGATACGAATTCTACTTCACCTATACTACATATAAGTGTTAGTATTGATTTATTTTGAGTGCACGCACAACAAGTGCAGGTCACCGATGTTGAATTGTGCACAGGATTGTTACCGTTGACTCAATTTGTATGTAGTCAACTGGTTATGGAGATTACTAATCAGTTGTGAAGTGTATGACAATGTAAATGTGATTTCCATTATGAGTCTTACTAGTATAAATTAATTTTGTATGAATATTTTGATGAGTAAACAAATAGTCTTAATTAAGTGTTGTCATATTACTCGTATAAAATGATTACATCGCCGATGTCTCAAAATTAATCAGACTTGTTATAACATATGAATTTATACTAATGTTGTATAAGACAATAGTACAATGATTGTTAGTGTATCATTGTATTATGGACATTTTGAGTTAATTATGATCTATATTTGTCTATTACACTTAATTTTTGAATCGAAAAGCTATCTTACGTCATTGAAGTAAATGTTTCATTTATCCCTAAATACCCTTGATGTCATACTATATTGATTACATGATGCAATACTTGGTAATAGTATCTCATTAATTTTTACAAGCATTGTTAGTACATCAATGAGTGTGTAATAAAATATATGCATGTTATTTTTCATATAACTATATGTTTCTATATCGTTGATTACAACCTATCACAGAAGTGTTTGTCAATTACACTACTAAACATAATTAATGTACTATATATAGTCGTGTCTATTAGTATATACAATATTATAATATATAGAAGTACACTATGATGACATATCGAAAACTGTAGTATATCCTATAAAATCGGTACAATACAAATATCGAGTCAACATGTACTATGATTCACGATATACATTTCATGTATATATGCTGTGATTTATACTCATATCTCAACTCGGATTAGGACCGATATGTATTTAGTGAGTTTTACCTCAGGTTCGTGTAGTATAATTTCGTACCTTTAACAAGTAATAAATACGTGTAAATAATTATTATAGCTTTGTCCCTATATATCTCGCGAGTTAGGATATTTAATCAAATTATGCAGCGAAAAGTTTATAACCGTGTTAGCAATCACGGTTGTATACCGACATTGTTACATATTCTAACATGTTGGAAATTGAACGAGTTAAATTTTCTATTCATAATTTGGACTTGAGTCTAAATTTAGTAATTCGGGATGATCATCAAGTGTCCCGAAATTGTGCAATGGTTGGGGAAATTACTAGTATTCAACTAATGCAAAAATACACAATTTACATATTGTGAAAAATGGATACGAGATCATTCAAGTATATATTATTGTAATTGAAAATTCCTGATACAATGGAATTGACATACACATTAGTTATGTATCATATACATAAACCAATATGATCAATATGAGTTTTTATATACATAGGGTATGCATAGGCTCGGGCATAACAGTATGCCATAATATGGATACATACCATACATACACTCAAATGGGATGTATCCATATTATCGAGGATAATATGGATACATCCCATTTGATTGTATGTTTTGATCCACCGTTGCGCGCGATAGTAACATTATTTATAAAAAGTCTATCATAAAAGTCTATCATTAGTCTTGTGACTATTGGAACGATACAGAGAAGATTAGCATGGCCCCTGCGCAAGGATGACACGCACAAATCGAAATAAAAAGTCTATCATTAGTCTTGTGACTATTAAAACAACTGTATATGAGTGGGTTATACTGACAATAGTGAGTATACATTTTTTTTTTTTTTATATAATTTTTTTTTTTTAAAAGGAGATTTTATTGAAATAAAATAAGAGTACAATGCGAGAAAGGAAAGACATAAAACAAAATTACATGAAAGAAAAAAACAAGTGCTAATCCCATGGGAAATCTCTGGATTGGGACCTAGTTCTCATGTTGTGCCGCCTTTTGTTTTTTTGAGATTTTCTGTAGATTTTTAGCTGCGTGTTCAAGTTCTCAGTTGGCAGACAGTTTTCCGAGGTTATGAAATTAGCTTTATGGCAGATCGCGGTATTGAATTTTGATTTCCTTATTTCTTCGGGGTATGAAATAGGAGGACGGCGATCACTTTCAGTTGCGTGTCCCAAGAAGTCATCTGTAAAGAATGAGTCATCTAAATGATCAAAATCGTCAGATGCATCTGAGTAAGCCTGGACCAATGGCAGCGAGGGTTGTTTCCGAGTAGAGAAGACGTGGTCATTTGCAGCATTTGCCGCTTGAATCTGATAATTAAAAATCAATTTAGATAGGGATGTGGGGTGCTCTGTAACAAATTCACTCCCGTGTTGAAGAAATATTGAGTCGTCTTGCACTGACTTTGAGATCCCTACAAAATTAGAAAACATATTGAGGAATTTAAATAGGCTAGAGTTATTGGGTCCCATGGGTATCCGGATGAAACTCCCCTTGTATTTCTCCATTTTTACAAAGCAGCCCGCTCTGATAATTTCCTCAGAAATTGTGATATCCCCAAATCTCTTTTTGCTCTCAGAATTTTCCTGGGCAGTATTTGTAAGCTGGGAGATGAATCGGAGGATTTGTGGTACAAGACCAACTCTCGATTTTTCACCGCAAATTTAAAAGATGAAGTTTCAATTTTGACCGAGTCAAATCCATATTCTCCAAAGAAAGAATATTTTTTGCTCACAGTGAGTAGAGGATCTGGAGCTTCTTCATTTTCGTCCGTCGTGGCTCTCTCAATGCCTAAGTTTTTTAATCCCGATGTACCTGCTCGGTCATAAGGTTGGAAGAATCCAGCCTGGCCTGAGCGAGGACTTAATCCAATACAAGAAGCCAAAGCTCCATTATTTGATACAATTTGAGGGCCATCCCTCTTGTCCGCATCTCCCTTTAGTAGATCAGCCCATGTGAGTTTGGCTTTCCCAGTAGATTGTGTGTCCTCTGCGTACAGGTTGTCGGATGGTGGCTTGATAGTTTGTGGTCCTGGTGATGAGACTAATGGAGGCAACGACGCACTTTTTCCCGGCCTGTGCCTGCGGCCACCGTGGTCTGCCACAGATGGATTTCGGCCGTCATACTTGATTATTCGTCGTTCATTGTTGAGATTGACCGTAGGATCAGATTCGACCTTTGATTCTGAGGACTGGGCGGATGGGTTTTCTTCATCGAAGCTTAGACTCCCATAACGATTAGCGCTACCAGTTCCCCTTTTGTTCTCTGTAATGGATTTTAGGGATGCATGAAGTCTTTGAGATGGGCGGCGACCCCTGTATTTGACCGAACGCCAACCCTCTTCTAATTTCTTTGTTTGGATGGGACGGTGTTGGTGGGGTGGCCGGGCCGGTTGACGCTGATTAGCGTAACTTCGGTCATATACGTAACACTGGTTGGGATAGATTTCTGCAACATGATCTTGATCTGGGAGATATTGTTGGTGTGTCGACTGGTGTTGCTTGAGGTGAAGGCGGTGGCGCCGTCCCCGGTTGACTGCACGCCATCCCACCTCTGTTTCTCCTGTTGCTAGTCCGAGCGGTGAGTGATGAAGGTGAGGCTGATGAACATCCAGATGCTTTTTCCCTGATTTGAATTCGTATTTGGATTTGAACGCAGTCTGATTACTAAAGGCATTGTGATTTTGTCCTGCTTTTGGAAAACGGATTGAAGGACTGAAATAGATATTAGCGTAAGCCATTGGGTAATTACATGCAATTCTAATAATTTGACTTAATTATTACTCCCTCCGTCCCAGGGAGAAGTTCCCGGGTTGACTTTCACACATATTTAGGAAATAAAGTTACTGAGGGGTAAATTTTACTATTTGGCACTGTTTCGACACTGCTTGGCACTGTTTCGACACTGTTTGGCACTGTTTTGCACTGTTTGACACTGTTTTGATGTAGGATAACTTTCCATTTAGGGAAATCGGAACTTTTTGTTGGGACTACCAAAAAAGGAAAGTGGGAACTTCTCCCTAGGACGGGGGAGTATGTTTAACAAATGTGATCGACATAAATGTATTAATATTGTATCACCGGATAATATGGACAATCCATCTTATCTGAGTGATACATTATACTTGAATGATTTATAACTAATGAGTTATAACATATGGCATACATTATTCAGTGAATTGTAATGTTCCCGATGTAGAAACTATTCAAATATAGTATCATGCAACATACAAAATTGACTAAAGTGATTACCCATAGATACATATGTAGATGACTATATATGTCTTAGTATGTTCAGTGTATGACCCATTTACTGTAACCAATGTAATAGACATTGTGAACTTACAATATTTATTACTCTCTCCGTCTCGAATTATAAGATACTTTTCGGTTTATGATGTTTGACCGACGATAAAGCAAATTGATCCCTGTCTGCACTCAAATTATTTTTAGAAAAAGAAAATTACATATTCAGAAACTACACTAAAACCGCTACAAAACCTACAAAAAATAATTCAAATTTCATAAAATTTTGATGTATAAAGTAAGAGATTAAGAGTGATTTGTGTTGACCGGGTGAATAGTAAAGATATCTTATAAAATGGGACAGAGGGAGTATTATATACAGTCAACCCAGTTTAAATATTTACACTGTCGTATATACTCTATATACGACACTATATCTCCTTCACGACTCAAGTCCAAATTATGAATAGAAAAAAACATATTCATATCCAGTGTTTTCAGTGTTGAGTCACCCCTATACAATAGAAAAACAACTTTAAGAAAACACGGCTTACGATGTTGTTTAAAATGCATTAAGAGTCCCTTGTAAACCGACAAAAGACTTGGGTATATTACTAAATCATATTAACTAAGATACATGAGATTGATTTTGACTTGAGTTCTCATCTTGACTCAAGTCAAAATTTCGTTGATAGTCAAGATAACATATCCGATGCGATTGATAAAAAATTGTCAACTTGTATGAACACAAAAATAGTCATATTCAAGTAACCATAATGTTTCGTGAAACTTTTGTAATACTATAGAGACATTAATTGAATGAGTAATTCAATTAGAGTCTCATTTGGATGTCCAAATTCCGTATTGAACCCGTTGTTAAATTCACCGAAGTCAACTATATTAGACATTATGTATCCGCGAGATTAAATGACTCGAAACCCATTGCAAAAATTTCTTAATTGTGGCTTAATTGATTGTATTTTTCACGGATAATATAATGTATATTGTTGAGATTTTATAACCCAATATTTGTATTTTTTTTTGCTGAAACAGTTGCTAATGTTCTTACTTATCTTCCTTTTTTTAAGAAGATTTAATTGATATAAAATAAGAGTACAGTGCGAGAAGGGAAGAAATAAAATAAAAGTACATGAAAAAAAGAAAAAAGAAAAATGAAAGTACTAAATCAAGGGAAAAGCACTACAAAAAGAAAGAAAAGAAAAAAAGCTAATCTCATGAGAAATCTCTGGATTGGGACCTAGTTGTCATGCTGTGACGCCGCTTGTTCTTTTGAGATTTCCTGTAGATCTTTATCTGCGTGTTTAAGTTGTCGGTCGGCAGCCAATTTTCTGTGGTTATGAAATTAGCTTTGCGACAAATCGCGGTATTGAACTTGGATTTTCTAATTTCTTCCGGGTAGGAAATAGGTGGACGGCGATCACTCTCGGTTGCATGTCCCAAGAAGTCATCTGTAAAGAGTGAGTCATCTGAATGATCAAAATCGTCAGAGGCATCAGAGTAAGCCTGGATCAATGGCAACTGGAGTTTTTTCCCGGAAGAGAAGACATGGTTATTTTCAGTATCTTAAAAAGAATATGTGTATAATCACAATATGTGTATAACCGTAACTTAAAAAGAATGTCAATGATAATTTATTTTGTAATACTATTTAATCACAACCCATTTGGTTCTATAGGGATTAGATTATGACTTTCAGATCAGTAAAAATACTGATTAATATGTATATAGTAGTCTCATTTCGATGTTACTACATCGAAATGAGAAAACACTAAATTTCAAATGTGAGTTATGCATCTAGGCCTATTGTGATCTCATTGTATATTTTTTTCTATTCATATTTTGAACTTGAGTCATGAATATTATTTCAATTCAGTATATACAATGTTTACTAAAAATGAATTGTCGACTGAAATCAATCAGTTTCTATGTAATGGGTCGTATGTTCACAACCAGTATTCAACTCGGTCTCCATTGCATAGGCCTATTTGAGTCTATGTTTTTTTAAACGAAAAACATTGACAATTCGTATTACACCCCTATGCACCGAGTCTTAGTAATACATAAATTGTCATATCTTAGACACGATTTAATATACAAATGTACCAGACTACCAGTCTCCTTGTATCCACATAATTTGTATAATAGTCATCCCAGTCAATATTGTCCGTTTTGATTTGTATGTTTTTTTCCACAATTCTCATAAGTACGTCTTCAATGTACGATTTCGAGTAAAACGAAGATTGTGTATTTTTGCATAGGGAACTCATTGCAACTCGAAATGAGATCATCCGATGTCGTATTCAAAATTTAAGTCAATCTTCGTGACTCGATCGGTTGATTTACTAAGTCTCAAAACACTAGGGACGACAAAAACACTAACTATACATCTGAAGAACACAATGGGTATCTTTCGAAGATTTAGACTCGATTCAAAATTTAAGCCATTGAGACCCGAAATGTAAACAAAATAAATGAACAGTTGGGACTCATTCATCATCCGGTGAATGAGTACTCCCATTGTCATCCGAATTTAATCTCATTTCGATTAAATGATTTGAGACTTGGTTCCCTATAATGTCATAGAATCTTTAATATTAATTCTCGTTCAAATTCAAGCCAATCTTTCCCCATAATTTCAGCCTAAAACTGAAATTATGAGCTTTCTTGTGAATTGTTGAAACCTTTTCATGTTGGGAACCCATTGCAACTCGAAATTTTGAATACGACATCGGATTCAAAATTTAGTAATACAAGTCATCTTCAGTTCGAGTTGCAATGGGTTCCCTATGCAAAAATACACAATTCTCGTTCTAAAATTGTCAATAATAATGTTGTCAATGTCAATATCAATGTTATAAAAATGTCATTGTAATAATCCCATCGCAATATCTATAATAATGTCATGATAATGTCAATGTTATAAAAATGACATTGTTAAAAACAATGTCAATGTCATAAAATTGTAGGTATTGTCAAAAAAACATAACAATGTCAAATAATGACGATTTCAATGCTATAAATTAAATGTCATTGTAATAATCACAATGTCATGATAATGTCAATGATATAATTTTGACATTACAAAAATGACAATGACAATATTAATGTCAAAGACTTTCAAAGCAATGTCATTTCTATAATTTAGAAAATGACATAACGTCAAAAAAAAAATGTCACAATATCAAATATTAAAAATAACAATGTTTTAAATGACGTCATTGGTAGAATGTAGAAAAATTTTACAATGTAAAAAAATCACAATATCAATTAATAACAATGACATTGAAAATAGTGTGAAAAATGTTGACAAAATGTTACCCTATCGAAAAACGTCAAAATATCAAACAATGTCAATGGAAATGTCATAAAAATGTTGTAAATAATGAAATTATAATAATGATAATGTTAATGCCGGTGTTATTGACCGTCTTGACAATGTTATTTCCGAAATGTAGAAAAATGGTACAAGGTTGAAAAATATTTGTTCTCACTTTGTCAGAAATATTGATTCCACCTATCACATTGTCCCAATAAAGGCAATGGCACAATACTAAAAACAATGTCACAATTTTAAAATGAATCCACCTGATACTAAGAATTTAAATTTTAATAAACTACTCTGTATGCTTTTAATAAGGAAATTGAGTATGTGTAAATTCTAATTTATACGGAATGTTGTGAAAGAAAACGAAAAAAACAAAAAAAATCAAAAGACACCTAAAAAATACAATCTGGATAGAAAAGGGATAACCAAGCAAGAAGATGGATAGAAAATAAGATCTGAATATAACAAGAATAAAGTTGAAACCAAAGTCACCTAAAAAATTGACAGCGAGCACGTTGTCATACGTGGAAGTTGGGTCCCATAAGGAGTTAATTAAATATAGAATCCTGATGTTGAACGGCAAAAAATACGGACTAATTAAGCTATAACTCCGTATATGTTAGTTTCCAAACTCTATTTTCTCTCAAGCTCATCTCGTTCTGGAGAAAATATTTCGCACCTTGAGCACAAACATGGATGGAGACGGAATGTTTTCTGGATGTGGAGATGAAGCTATTACTCCATCAACACTTTCACAAAATAATGAAGGTTAGGTTTTAATTTCGAGATAATTTATACAACAATACATAGTATCATATATAATATTTTTACTCTAGCGTCATTCAATCATTGATTTAGTGTTGAGATAATTTCTCCTTACGTTGTCTGCTACTATATATATACTACTACTTATTGTGTGTGTAGCGTTGTGTGCTAATAGCCTAATACTATATACTCTGTATACATGCGTGTGTTCGTGTACACTACTAGAAAAAGGATTTTCAGCAATGAAAAATATCGTCGTTATAGGCCCAAAAGTTTGTTGTTAATTCTTTTAACGACCCGTTTTTTTTTGTCGTCAAGTGGTTGTTATAGCCTCCGTCGTTATTGGCTTTTACGACGAAGTTCATCGTTATTAGTTTTAACGACAAAGTTCATCGTTATTAGTTCTAACAACGAAGTTCATCGTTATTAATTTTAACGACGAAATTTGTCGTTATTAGTTTTAACGACAACATTCATCGTTAATAATTAACGACCACACTTGATATCATTAAATATTCAATAATGACAACATTTTTATAATAATAACCACATCCTCCACGAAATACCTCTTTAGTTAGGAACTACTTCGTATTATTTTAAAAATCATCATTAATTATTACTACGTAGCATACATTGATTAGAACTATACATTGAACAATCATATTTATACCAAACTTCAAATCATCCAATAAATTTAACGATAAAATATTTTCTAAATATAACAACTATTGTAATTAAGCTGATACAATATAATAATCATCTACATGAAAAAAATACTACTCCGTATAATAATCCTCTTCCTCTGGCTTCCCCTCGAACATCCCACCCTGCTTTGGGTCCTTTTCTACTACTTGCCCCTTCACTCAGTAAAAGATCTCCCTTACTTTTCCTTAGCTTCTTTCCAGATGCTTTTTTTGCATTCTTATTCTCATAATCATTGCCAGGTTTTAATCCTGCCCCTTCTCAGCATCATTATGTTTAAGTTTTTGCTTCTTTTTGTTTGCAGGTGTATCTTCTGCAGTATCATCCATCAACTCCAATGACTGGCTGCATACCATTCCTTTGACTGCCTTTTTAATCCTTGTACTTTGAATTTTTTTCAGATCTTTCATTGAAAGCATAGAATGCTTCTAGAAGTTGTGTCTAAAGAGTTCACAAAAAGAATACAAAAATATCAATATAAAAAAACAAAACGGGAAACACCATCTCACATGTTTATTTATGAAAATCTGCTTTATCTATTGATGATCATCAACAAGCTGAAGATTATTGCTTGAGTTGCACCCTGCTTTCACATCAACCTTGTCAGGAGACTCAACCCACTCCCAGAACTTCCTAAGACCCTCTTCCTCTGGAAACACGTTCAAAACTTCAATAGCATAAACAATACCTATCCCACTACACGATTAATGAAAAAGAAGGTAAGATTTGCACAGGACTAGTGATATAAATACCTTGCCATAGAAACCTATATGTGATCACACAAAAAGAAATATTCCATTGTTGTCTCCTAAATCCTACTTGTGCAACGAGGCAACATTCGAGCTATTTACTATATTATCTTTTCATTCTTTTGTAATAATTGGATTGGTAATAGGGAATAAATTTATATGTTCTGAAACTATTTGAAAAATACTTCAAACGCACACATTTTTTCAAATACACATAATTAAATAAATAAAAATTAAAAAAATGTCTAAGAAATCAAGCAAAGGAGAAAGAATAGAGTTGTCCTATGAAAACAACTCGGACGCATGAACTGTGATGGAGGAAGTTAAGAGCATGGTTTAATAAGAAACACGAGACATAGACTTATTATTTTCTCCAGATGGGTGCGGTGAAATGGCACTGGAAAACCGTATAATGAAATTACCTTACTCCTTCAGTATAATCACTTCCAAGTAACATTGCCATGGATTAATTTCTCTCTATCTAATCCAATCTCATTTTCAATGTCCTAGAAAACAAGAAAAGTTGCACATAATAAGAAAACGAGAAAGATGGACAAACCAAATTAACACTTTAAAGTTCTTATTTTGTTTATTGCCTTCAAAAAGATGGATAATCTGCTAAAATCTACATTGTCAAAAAAAACTTCATTAAATATGTCTCCACATATTTGCGATCATCAATTACAGTACTGTACACGCATCGCGCACCAAACAAGAATGCATCAGAGTCATTAGTGACCACTCCATCAACCAAGTCAACAAGTTCCATATATGCACATTGAGCCTCAGCTTCCATGGTGCCGTGCTTCTATATATGGTAAGCCAAGGATTTGAAGTCATTCCTGAAATTAGGGAAAAGTCACAATAACATATGCAGTTTGTACCAATTTCAATTAGTAAATAAATCCAGGAAAGGTGATGCTAAGTAGAGAAGTACTGGAGCTTCTTACAAAAATAAAAGTATATGGAAGTATATGACCTTATCAAAGTAACTAAAACAAAAAAATAAGGTAAACCACAATACATAAAATAAATGTAAAGAGTTCTAGTGTTCAGATTACATAGAGCATCCCGGAGATGATATCTTTCGTAGATAATTGCAAACACAATTTCTACAAAAGTGAAATTAAAAGGCAGCACCAAGATACCTTTCTAAACACATATTGACTCAGGCAAGAAACAGAAAATGCCATAACATATAGTTTGATAGCCTACCAGGCACTCAGCAAACATTTTGCTTGTTACAGATTCTGCATTCCGCTCCAGACACCTTTTCTCATTTACCAGTTCTTTACGCTCCTCCCCTAATGTAATAATTTATGCATCCCTCTATGTTTCCAGTTAGTTTAATAGTAGTCCTAAAATTAAAGTAATAACAGAATACTTTCTTGTAATAATGTAACTTTCTACTAGTAACAAAAATAGTGTAAAATTGTAGCTAGTGGCCTAGAAATTAGAGAACTTTCTAGTAGTAATGAAATTAGAGTTATATTGGGTGAAAATAGATAAAAGGAGAGTACTTTAGATTATAAAATAATACTGGGAACATTATATCCGAGAAATAAGTATAAGCATAAAATAAATGTAAAATAAGTTTACATAGAATTCGAGTCTGCAAAATTATAAAACAAGTCTAAGTAAAATTCTGAAATATTTGGACCAAATGAAGTTCACATAAGTCTAACCATGCCTTTTCCAAAAAAAAATAAGTCTAACCATGCCATCATGGACTGATTCTTTAGGGAAAATCATGGGCTAAACAATTGGGAACACCAATCACTCCGTATGTTCATACAAATAAAAATGAATAAACTAGACTAGTATTTGATTATTGGGTCAAAATAGACAAAACCAGTTTGGCATAAATTGGATTAGCCTGGAAGGCTGGAACTTTAAGTTCGAAGAAGTTTGAACCAAAAATAAGAGTGGCCTCATATACAAAAAAACAAAGTCACGGAGTCAAAAACCCAAAGTCCCTGTGTAGCAGACGAAGCGTTGCAATCGGAAGAGAAACAACTCATATTACCTGGGGGTGGGAGAAGTCGATCGAAAATCATATGAGATGGATAGAGTGAAACGATATGGCCAAGAGATGTGCTGCTCTGTGTCTCTGTCTGGAAGAGTCGAACCATGACCCTGAAACCTCTATAGAAATCCATAACTTTTTAAATTTGAGCTTGAAAAATTAAACCTAATGAAATAATACTTCATCGACTAAGCTTTTAGGCTTAAGCGCGCTTTTTACCGCTTTTACATCAATATAGATTGCTGAAAACTTAAAATCGTGTACTGAAATTCGGCAGCTACCATTTACGCCTTTGAATGAGAGTTTTGGGTTAAACTCCACTCTCCTTAACCCACCAATCTTGTTGGTGTGAGTGACGGCGTGCAATGGACGAACCAGATCCCCAGTCAGAAAAGAAGTTAAGAATAATACATATTGAAGAATGAAGATTAAACTTACCTCGAGGTTGAGCAATCAAACGCGTGACAATCTTAGAATCTTCAGCAGATCAGTGAGGCGAGCCGATTCTCTGAGAATCGTAGGAGATTGGGCAAAAGGCAGATCAGCGCGGCTAATATGCGGAGACAGAGATGAGCACCTTAGTTCTGGGCGACGAAGATCCATTAGCAATTGATAGAAGATGGAGCTTAGGGCGAAATAATTAAGCGCGGCTACGTATGAACAGAGATTAGGTCTTATTAATTAATTCGATGGACTGCGGGCTCATGAAGCTAAAATATTTGGGATTTGGAAATTTTGCCGCCATACGAAATATGTGCGATAATAACCATCTTAAAAAGATTTGTGTTTTCCTTTCCTATTTTTAGAAAAATAAAGTAAAAACTAAAAAAATGATTAGTAATAACTAATAACGATGACTACATATTGACTAATAACAACGACTCTCATAAGTAGTCGTTAAATAATAAATTTAATAACGACGAACTCACTAATCATTGTTAAAGGGTATTTTTAACGACCATTTGTGAGAGTCGTCGTTATAGAGTGGTCGCTAAAAGTCGTTTTTCTTGTAGTGGTATATATCCCAACAGAGTATGTAAAATATTACTATATAGACAGAGTATAATGTATATAAATATATAGGATTGATTGATTGTTTGTTTAATTAAAAAAATATATAGCTTTGATTGTTCGTAGAAGATATGTACTGGTATAGCAACAATCAAGGGAAAAAAGTTGACATGAATGCGCCTAACTAAATTGTTAATTATATGAGGAAATAAAACACATGTATATACTTCATACTTACGTATATCAGTTAAAAAACACAAAGAGATCAAACCAAAGTATGAAGCATCCTATATGATTCATTAATAAGATGCACCATTTGACTTTTATTATATATACTTATATAATGTTTTAATTTAGCTTGTTAATGTTTGAATCAGAATTTGAGCGTTTCTTTTGGGTTATTTTAAAATTCGTGTACAGATCCCATCTTTGATGCTGCAACACCTAAAATTGGTCAACGGTTTCGTTCACTGGATGATGCTCAAGCCTTCTATAATGCATATGCAAAGTTGTTGGGTTTTGGTACTAAAATAAAAAATTCAACAACTAACAAAGCTGGAATTATAACATGGAGAGCATTTGCATGTTCCAAGGAAGGGAAGACAAACGTGTCTTCACGTAAGAAAAACAAATCTGCAAATGAAAGAAACCGGGGCCAAACTAGATGCGGTTGTCTTGCTAAAATGCATGTTTCCATGAATCATGAAGAAGGTGTGTGGATGGTGTCACGGTTTGAAAAGATTCATAATCATAATCTAGTTAGTCCTAGCAAGACACATTTGATCTGTTCGCATCGACAAGTGTCTTCATTGAAAAGAGCATTGATTGATGAATGGGTCGATGCTAATATTGAGACACATACACAAATTAGGTTGTTGGAGAATGAAGCTGGAGGTCTTTCTTCTATGGGATGCACAGAGAAAGATTTATACAATTATAGCGCATCATTGAAATCCAAATTCAATGGAATTGATGTGATAACAATGATCCACGGATTCCAGATAGAAAAACAAAGGAATGGCGACTTCTTTTACAAATATGACATAGACGATGAAAAAATTCTTACGAGATGTTTTTGGGCTGATAGTGATAGTAGAAATTCATACTTGTTTTTTGGTGAAGTTGTTGTATTTGACACTACATTCAATACTAACAAATACGGCTTTTACCTTGCTCTGATTGTCGGTGTTAATCATCATCATCAAACTACAGTTTTCGGTTGCGGTTTGTTGAGGGACCAATTGGCAGAATCATTTCGTTGGCTTCTTTCCACATTTTTAGAAGCTATGGATCATAAGCCTCATCCTAATGTTATTATAACAGACCAAGATGCTGCTATTGCTCGAGCTATCACTGATGTGTTGCCGAATGTATCACACCACCATTGCTTATGGCATATACTTAGAAAATTCCCTGAAAAGATGAATGTGTCCAGCCCATTTTATACTCAACTTCACAAAGAGTTGGTTGACATTATAATGAACTCAGAGACAACAGGTGACTTTGAGCAGCGGTGGACAGAAAAGCTTTTGTTACCCGAGGTGATTGGAAACACATGGCTCACAGATATATATGAAGTTCGAGAGAAATGGGTTCCATCACTAGTAGAAAACTGTCTTATAGTGACATTAAATTAGTGTCACTAAACGATTCAGTGACACTCTGAAAGTGTCACAGACAAAGGGGGCAAGTGACACAAAATTTAGTGTCACCGTTAACAAATCACTTTTGTGTCACAAAATGATGACATAAAAACATCATTATGAACTGTGATATATATGTAACAAGGATTTTTGTGATACCAATGCATCATGTTTTTTAGTGATATATACATAACAAGAATTTTTGTGATACCATTGCATCATATTTTTTTAGTGATACACTAGTATCATAAGATATATATATATATATATATATATATATATATATATATATATATATATATATACTACATATATATCATACTAAAATGTTTTATTATCAATAAATAATCAAAACATCCATTACTAGCAATAAATAATCAAAACATCAAACAAATATTTTCATTAAATTTATATCATCATTCCTTACAATTGTAAATGTACATAAATCACAATGGTATACCCTAAAACTAAAGAAGTAAAAAGGAGAAGTCAAAACGACGGCTAAAATAATCAAAACAAAGTGCTATTACACAAAACTACAAGATGGACAAAAAGACCAAAAGATTAACAACGTTGTGTTCATCTCTTTAACTCTAATTCTTGTTCCCTTGACCTGCATATAAGAAAGCTAGTGTTCAATAGTCCACATATTAAAGTGAATATGTACTGGCATACCTGCAATTTACTGGGACAGTAAGTATAAGTATGACTATACGTTAAACAGAAATATTGTGTAACAATGCATTATCATGAAAATAGAATAGTACTCCGTATCATATTGCTTGATATTAGGAAATATATCAAACACAAAAGAGTGACCTCTAATGTAAAAATGAAAAGCCACCCACCTCACTCACACACAAGTTAGAAAAAAAGAACCAATGCCAAATAAACAGAAACTCCAGAAACAAAAAATGGCCTCAAATCAATGAACCAACACCAAACTCCAATAGTACAGTATACAAACTCCAATAGTATATGACTAATTAAACAATTAATATCAGGGGTCTCCATTTCGGGTGTCTCCTTTTCAGCCTCTTGAAGTACAATAAATGATGTTTTACTATGAAATCTATATACTTACAGTAGAAAAGGCTATCAAACTGATTCTATATGAGGGTAAAAGTATTCATTAAACTCTGGGATACATTGTGGTAGTAGCCGAATTCAAAATTACAGACCTAAAAATAGCTATCCAAAGCTATTTAGACAAATCAGTGAGATGAATTATACTGCCCTGATGACGGGGGGAAGATTTTGTTCAATGTAAATAAAAGTGTAATTGAGTCAAGAAGATCAGATAAGAATACTAATTAGGGGATTTGCTTATCTGCCTGGCAGAACATGTAAGAACGACGGCCATCTACCAATAATTCTGCAATTCATCAGATTGAAAAAAATGATTTCATTGTCAGTGGATAGATTATTAGGAAGTATTAAGTGAAAGTAGTCAGTTACCCAAGGCTGTAGCGCATGGCTTGATCCATTTGCAACCCACTTTTCCAGGATCAGAAACCTCAAGGTCACACAAAGAAGCATGCTTCAAACACTCTCACTCATGATGACATGTTGGAACCATTTCGAAGTTGCTGCTAGCATTATCAACGGCTTCCCATCAAAATAGGTTATACTCCATAGTCCATACCTGTAAAAAAATAGGATTTCAAGCTCATGTACAACCCAGAGCATGCACAAAACCACTCCAACAGGTTAGAGAATGAGCTAAAAATCTACTGTAAAATAGTGAGACTTACCTGAAATTATCACATCTCCTTAAATCTGTGAAGACCCTTGTGTATATTCAACGCAGAGATAAATATGTCACCATCCCTTAAAAATATTTCAAGTAGTTAATAACTCAACAAACCTCTTACCTGGTGTGTACTTGCAGTAAAAATGTTACACGAAGGGAGCACACCTAAACTAGAAAAGGGAAAAAAGTCAAACTTGGTACAAGCTATTAGTACATTTTAAATATAATATTATATATGTGAGGACAAATAGTATGTGTTACTCAAAAAATCTGCAGCATTTGAGGATTTCAGAATTTCAGTTTGATAATCCTTAGATTCAAGTAAAATCCTCTATGTTTGAGTACTATTGCCAAGAAGGATAATTCACTTTATCTGCTATTCCAATTCAATTCAAAAGGCAAATATATCACAATTGGTCTAAAAGCCGGTAAAAACCCTACTAAAGAACAGAAACAACATAAAATTGCACCTAAACCTACTAAAGGAAAATTCACTTTATCTTCTTTTCCAACCAGATGATATTAGTTCTTCAGTTGTGGATTACATTGCGCACTTTTCAGTCACAGAGCATGTTAAGAAGTCAAATTTCAGTTAATGTACCTGTGATTAGCATTAATCAAACAAAACAAAGGTAGGAACTTTTTCTAGCACTTAGAGATGCTAAACTTACTTCAGAGTATTAGGTATAACCATTCTTAAAATATGAAAAAGCAGTCCATTACCTGTTTCTTGATTGGACTTCCAAAGAGTATATGTGCACTTTCTCTACTAAATGTTATCACCAAAGGAAGCTTATTTGCAGAAACAAATGCAACTATAGCCGACTTCGTGAGGACACCCTCTGCAGAGAATGTGAGATAACACTCATGAATCAACAACCAGCTCCTTTTATTTAAATACTTGGAAAATAAAAAAAAAACAAGATAAACTAATCATAATGGGCAACCTTTTCTTCCTCCTTCTTAAGCATGACCAAAGTGGGGCGTTCCACACTAGGGGCACAGATTCACAAGTATTAGAAACATCAATATGGGTTGCAGTTGAGGCCCGTGTTGCAGCTTTTGTAAAGGCATCAAAAGGGACAGATTTACAAGCATTACAGGCATCAAATTGGGCTGCAGTTCGGGCTGCTGTTGTAGGCAAAGGAAGTGAAGGAGTGGCCAAGATCTCAAAATTTCCTACTTAAAAAACTTAAATAATCAGGAAATTATATATATATATATATATATATATAAACTATCTTGGCCCAAAAAGTCATCAAACCACACGCTATTCTTTTCTATAAGCTTGAGTTCTTGTGAATCATTAATAGTTGTCAACCAAAATGCGTATTTTCACATATTATAAGCACACACATATATATATATATATATATATATATATATGCTCAAAGCAGATTTCATTATTTTATCATCAAAGGGAATAAGTCAAATACTGAAAGAATATATATATTATACCTTAAGAAGTCACTTTAGATCAACCACATTCTCTGAAGTTGATAAATTCAAGCACCCATGCTAGACCACCTGGAGTATGAAAATCATAAAATAAATCAGGTGACAGGCTACACCTAAATTAACGCCAAACAAATGAATTATAAAATATAATTAAAACAAGTAATTTATTCAAATAAGAAACAATGAAGATGATGAAAATATTAGCCATGTAGCATATTGAAGAGTCAAGATAGCCAGAAATTAACATTGAGCAACCACATTTTTCAACTATAAAATTAAAATTGTCAATAGCAAACAAATCTAAGTAGTAGAGAATAGTCGTAGTAACGAAAGGCAAAGGTGAAGTCACATGTTTTAAGATTTTTATATAAAAAGTAATCTGAATGAACCTCAGAATTAGAAATGGGAAGTAATCATGAATACTCAACCTCAAATTCATTCAACAAAATGAACTGAAATGAAAAGTAAATCTGAATTAACAAACTGTAGAAGCTTAAACTCCTATAGTTCCTCATATGATATACAACAAGATTTAAAAGGGAGAACCAATTATATCTTTCTAAAAACACAAATGAATTATGTAAACTGAGAAGCAATAATTGAAACATAAATGAGAAAAATTACTAATCCAGTTTTTTTAGGGGTTTTAATCAAATCATTTTGGGCTGTTCATGGGAGACATGTAGTGGTCGGTCCGTAAAGAATATATACATAATATATATTCTTCCTGAAATCATCTTTAAGTAAATTCAAGGCTTCAGAGATCATTCTGACCATGTATGTATACATAGAATAAAATGTGTTTCATATCACAGATTAAATCCAAACAAAATCGATCATACAAAACAAATAATACTTCGTTCAGGCTTACCTCGCAAATAACAGAAATTTGTGCAGCTTGAACCCTGCAATGGTATTAGCAAGAGATGGTCATCCGAGACATGTTAGAAAGAAAAGAGAAGCAAAATGGGAGAAGTAGACGCTAACAGTATCATATGAGAGGGGATGATTACCTTAGGAAAATCCAATATAGACAGATGACAATTTCTCAAAACCAGGATTATTACCTCCATTTCCTCTTCATTCTCAACCCATTTTCAACTCCGGAATAAATAATTTGTTAGGTGTGACATTAACCTAATCATTGCAAACAACAAAAACTTAAACAATTTCATTGCAGAAGTATGAATTGTTAAAAAAAAAAAATTAAAAACCATGAATAAAAACTGAAGTACCTGAATGATTGATATTAATAGGAAAGGGATTCAGAAGCTATTATGCAAAATTGCAGAAGGAAGTGAAAAAAATCAGTTGCAGAAGGAAGTGAAAAAATCACCAAGGTCAGAAGCTATTATGCAAAAGACTAACAAATACTACTAATACATGGCCAATTGCAAAATTGCATGAATAAAAACTGAATTACCGGAGATGGAGCGAGCGGTTAGGGCAGTTGGTTTGGCACCTTAGCTGATGGGCTCGAGCGGTCAGGAGAGTGGCATACAAAACTTGAGGTGGGATGTTGGCGGGTCGTCAGATGACTTCCGCGTCGGGACGCTGTGCCAGAGCATCGAGGTGGAGGACTGAGCGCCGGGTAGCTGCTTGGCTTGAGTTTGTCTTTCACTCTTTCGTAGTCTAGTCCAGCTGCGGTAGGTTCGAAAAACAAATGAAAACTAATTTCCCTTATTTAGAATAATGACCCAAAGCATGATACTTTTTTTATGAGAATTATAAATATGACCCCGTTTCTACTTTTGTCAGTGTCATTATATGATGTTGATACCATTGTGTCACAAAACCGTGGCATTTATGCATTTTCAAGTCAATATGTCGTCTATTAGTGACACTTATCACAAAGTGTCACTGACGAAGTGTCACTATAAGACAGTTTTCTACTAGTGCATCATTTGTCAAACATGTTTTCTGTGCTGGAATGTTGAGTAGTCAGCGTGTTGAAAGGACACATGCTTTTTTCAAAAAATATGAGAACAAGAAATGCACGGTGAGTCAATGTGTAACGCGTATTACTCGAGCAATTGTGCGTCAAAGACATCATGAACTAAGTGCTGATCATCGAGATCGAAATGAAGTTCCTCGGTTAAAATCAAGTTATCTAATGGAAAGTCAAATGGCGAAGATATACACAAAGGCAATTTTTTGTAAGTTTCAGAAAGAGTTGGATGCATGTGCTCTATACACCTGCCACCAGATTTCCAGCTTAGAAAATACTAAGGTGTATGAAGTGAAACATTGCGAAACTGGTTCAACATCTACATCTATAAGGAGGTTGCTTACCTATGATATGTCATTGGATTATGTGTCATGCAGCTGCAAAAAATTTTAGTTTATGGGGATTCCTTGCCGACACATTCTGATATGGATGAGGCTTGAACAAGTTTTGCTATTACCAGATTGTTATATTCTCCATCGTTGGACCAAGAATGCAAAGATGAACCCTCTTTATCAATGCACTAGTGATTCATTTAGTGGGAAAAAGTTGTGGGCGAGACGAGTAAAGCTAAGGTTGTATGCATTTCAGGTTGTCGATTCAGCATCCCTAACCGAAGAAAGAAGTACCTATTTGGCTGGGGTTTTGAAGAGTGCTATGGAACACCTAGCACAAATGGGTGATGGGGCAGTTAATACGGGACAACAATCTGCAGTTTCCACTGAACTGCCATATGTTGTTGTGAGAGATCCGAAAACCACAAAAATTAAAGGTTCAGGGTCACGCATTAAACATCCATCTGAAAAGGCTAAACATTGCGGAAAATGCAAGAAGACTGGCCATAATGCTAGATCATGTCATGTTTCACGGACCAAGGGGTGATAATCAGCTTTTTATTGAACAATATATATTTTATTATGGAACTCATCTTTCATTGTTGTGTGTTATAAAGTATTATTGTGGTGGTAACTTCTTTAGTTTTTATCTGCAGGCCTCTAAATTTTAATCAAGGATTTGATCTCAATCTACCTGGTTTGGATGCTGAAACTTAATGAAGAAATATTTCCATTTTACCCAACTTTGAAGTTATTGTTTGAATGAGTACTCCTGCAAGAGTACTTTAGTGGAAGTGCTACTTTAGTGAGAGTTGACCTTATTTTATTTACAGAATCTTACTTTAGTGGAAGTGTTACTTTAGTGAAAGTAGACATTATTTTATTTACATAATCTAAACTTCTTGTGTATCTCAAAATACTCTGTTATGTTCAAGATGCATTGTGATTTTGATGGTAATAGACATATTTTTTAAGCTGGTGCAGAAATAAAATTTGATTATATCCTTTTAAGTTTATTTTTCTGATCTAGAAACTTGGCATTACTTAAAGTTAATTCATGGTGACTTTTTCCTCCTCTGCATTATTCTGCTATTATTGTATGGTTGGGGTTTGAACCTACTTTTCACACCCTTGAGTTTGATTTTATGTACCTTCTTGGTGTGATATACATCTTATTTAGTTGAGACAGTCAGTCACAAATCCCACATATTCACTTGAATAGAAAATAATGTACATTGCAGGTCACATGTTATTACAAACCATTTTGGAAACTAGGGGAAGACAAACTGGTTAAATGTGAATGGCAACTTGGGATATTAAAGCTTTAACCAACTTTGTAAAGAAAACTGAAAGTCTCCTACTTATGTTGGTGTATGACATAAGCTGCCACTATTTAACCAGTCAGAAAAATCAATGTAAATGGGATCTCCGATTTCAGTAATCAATTTGCTAAGTATGTGCTAGATACCATGATAACATGATTAATAGCACACTAGCAGGAAGAGGGAAAAGAAACCTGTAAGATCATACCAGACATGTTGTTTTCTTTTCCCCCCTTTTTTGTTTTTCGATTTTACTGTGTTGAGAATAAGCATATGATGTTATTTGGATAATTGGTGTGCTGACTCCTCTAGCGGGATTGGGTATCTAAAGGCATTAATGCTCTCACTTTTAGATCCCTGGTGCCTAGGTAGTTAGCACTTGGTTTTTCATCTTCTACTGATTTTATAAGAGCTGACCATTACATTGTGCTTGGTAATATATCACAAGTCACAACACTGCTAAAAGTATGGTCTCCGGAGAACTACCGAAACTTGAAACACCTCAAGGTGACACCAACAATGAGTCGAAAGACTTGAAACACTAAAAATGTTATCCAATGGCAGCGAATTGAAACTTTAGATGCTCAAGGATTGCTGTTAAATGAACTACTAGCTCCAGTATGTAGAAATGGTTCTGTAGAAAATTGTTGTTCAATGAATTAATACTTTAGTAACAGAGTCAAGATTCACGAGGTTATAGTGTTATGAAGCTCGGTGATGTTGATACATCAACTCACGAACCTCCAACCAATATGCAGCAGAAACAACGAAGAGTATTATTATATCAAAACCGTTGTAGTTTCTTCAAATTAAAATAAGTCCGTCTGGGCATTTGGACATTTGGTTACCGACACTTTGAACAAACCAACACTCTAGCATAAAGAGTTTATCATTAAACAACTATATCTTTTATAAACTAGCTAGAAGCCTAGAAGTATCCATTCATGGGGGCCTCATCCTCATCTCACCTGCTATATATGTATGGATAAAAATGGATGAAGAGAATAACATTGAAATTGAAGTCTTTACGGGGAAGAGTATTATAATAGTTGGAATACAAGCTAAGGTACTCCAAATAGAGATGACAATTGTGACCGATCCGATGGATACCCGCACCGAACCGCCCCGGTCAAAATGGGGAAAACCGCATTGACCGGGTAATGGGTACGGGGCGGGGAACACCGGTTTTGTTTTTACGGGTAACGGGATGGTTACGGTTTTATGCATGCCCGCCCCGAACCCGCCCCGTTTATTTTTATTTATATTTTATTACATTCTTATCTATTATTTGTCCTACAACTGATAAAAGATGAGATTTTTAATGTTCATTGTGTATATATGGATAATAGATGTACTAACTATAGTGTAAGAATGAAAGTTTTCAATAGAACTTAATAGCCTTGTTTGATTATTATATGATTATTTGTGATTAATTATTTTTCAGATCAAGTATTTTTAGGTTCAAATTAATTTAGGTTGTATTCTTTCTCGTCTTATAGATATATGAAGCTTTAAAGTGGCGTCTGAGTCTAGCGTCGTCTAGGTGGTGCCATTTTTCGGCTTTTAAAATATTATTTTTTATTAAAATATCAATGACTCATTTAATAAAGTGATTACTCGCGGTTATCCGCGGTTATACCCGTTACCTGTTGGGGCGGTTATGGTTTGGGTACAAATTACCCGTTGGGTAATGAGGCGGTTATGGGGCGGGGGAATTACCAAACGGGGCGGGTACGGTTATATGTAAAACCGTCCCCGATCCGCCCCGTTGCCATCCCTAACTCCAAAGTTCAATGGGAGCAAGAAAAACTCTTCATTAAATTGAAGTTTCTCATAAACCAAGTTAAATAACAAATCGTCCAGACCCTACAACGGTTCCCGCTGTTGGAAAATTTAAAGATATTTCAAATGAATAAAAAGTATAAATTTAAAAGAGTTGAGGTATATAAACTTTTGTACCCACGTTCAAGTTATTTTAACAATATATACGTTACCATTAATGCATACGTTTTGTGCACTTGTAAAAGTCCATTATTTCCTAAACGTTTTGTTTTTAAATATTAATAAGTTACTATTAACTTTTGCATTAATGGTATATTGACCATCAAATGTTTTCTCCAACGTATGACCTACTCAAGTACTCATGATGATTATAGTTAATGGGTATATATATATATACCTTGGAGGCTTGGAGTCTATGCGTGTATGTGGCGAGATATATACATTGGAGTGTAGAAGCCTAGTAGGAGATATACTTTTACATACACACTTGCTGGACGTGTGCACATATAAGTGAAGGCTTAGCTTCAGGCCTTTTGAAAAAAAAACACATTATATATATACGGAGTATAACATATCATATTATATATATATGAGTTATTAACAAAATAATTTTTGCTGGGTTCATATATTAATTTCTTCTCGTTAGTTCTTGTACCGGTTTTATAACCGAAGGGCTCGTTATATCTTGGGGGAAATTTCCGTACGCCGGAAATAATTCCTTAGGACAGCGTCTGACGCGTCTCGAGCCACTAATATACTTTTAGTTCTTTTTAGTGATTATTTTGCAGGTCAGTCCTCGGAGCTAGATAGTCAACGAGGTCAATTTAGGAGCAACACGGTCAACACGTTGATTTTGGAAGGATAGAGCCAACAATCTAAGGAATTATTGGCAAATAAAAATTACAACTACGGAACAGTCAACGTGGCGGATACAGCTCCTGTGACTAGTGACGCCAAAAGTATGGCTACATTTCTAGCTCCCAACGATGCTCAAAATTACGGTATTTTTTGCTTTTGTTCAAAAAGACATTATTTAGATAATGAAAGTTTTGGGGAAATCCACCAAAATAAAGTGTAAACTTTGTTGGCGGTGATGATATAATGGGTGTGATTATTTTTTTCAAATTGACGAGTGATGTGGGAATGAATAGACGGTAGATTTTGAGGCTACCAAATTTATTTGTGAATACAAAAGGGTTTATCCTCCTATAGTCCTATAGGAGATGACGAAAAAAGGAATTGTGATCGAACTCACATCATATAAAGTTTTTATATTTGAATGACGTATTTATAGAGTTTGAATTTTGAACAAGTTGTGGTTAGAGTTATTTTTATATGTGATAAAATTATTATGATTATTAAAAAATATTAATAATAAATTTGTGAAATGTGTGGTGAACTATATAAATTTTATTAATATTAATTTTACCATGATCGACATGAGGTTGTAAAAGACTATTGTCAAAATGGATGTCATACATGGTATATGTTTAGTTTTCTAAATTAATGGCTTGTTTAAAAAAAACAATTTAATTGCCCGTATTTATTTGCTATATTTGTAATTTTCTAGTTTATTATTATTACTATGTCATATTTAATATTTTTAAAATTCTTTGAATATTTTCTATTAATTTTAGTTTAATTGTGATTGTTGAAAATTGAGAATTGCATCGGTTATCGTTAATTAATTGGCATGCTGTTACAGAAATCAATTTTGGTATATACATGGTTGAGTGGTGCGCTCAGACCTCTTTGATTACATTTTGTCATTGGAGAGTCTTCTTTATCTTTATATTTAAAATTAATTGAAGTATGTATTTTTGTATGCAATTGTGAATATACGTTGAGAATCAAACTGTGCTGTATAGGCCTTGGTGAGAATTGCAAAGATTTTGAGTGGAATGGTCATATTATCTTTATTATCGCAATTTTAATTGCATAATGTAAGAATTGTTTGTGCATGCATACCTAGTATGTAGTTTTGGATGACTATAATTTTGAACCATTTCTTTTATATGAGAACTATCTATGAGTCTAATTTTTCAAATATTCAAAAATGTGGGGGTGCTTAGCTAAAACCTTATTACTTGGTTTAAAAAGAGAAAATAAATTTCTTGATAGATAAGAAATACTTTTGTGAAGGGGAAATTTATATTATTTGAAACGTATATTTAGTGAAATTGATTTTGACGTGAATCATCGTGTTTTATGTTGCTAATTTGTGTTGATTAGCTACCTTGAGTCAATAAATGTAACTTTGAGCAATAAAGACATAAGGAAGAATGATAGTATTTTACTATCATTATATTGAGACACTTCTTAAGAAGTTTGACATTTCAGTGTTAATGATGTGAATATCCCTTATGACTTTAATAAAATATAATTAAAAATAAAACACAAAGATGTGACTTTGAGGCTTAAAACGCACATTTAAAAACGTGAGTTTGTTACAATAACAAAATGTGTAAGACCCGTCATTATTTAAAATGTCGGAAGATTGAGCCAATATATGAAATCTAATGTGATGATTGGGATACCTTAAGTTATTGAGATATTCGAGAGCTATCATTAATTATGGTTCAGATTATCGTTGTAATATATTGATACAATGATGATATGTTTAATTGAGAAATATCCGTTGTACTAGAGAGGTACAACGATGTTATGCATGAGAATTATCCATTGTACTATGATGATACAATGATGTTATATCTTATATTGAGAATTATCCGTTAGGATATAACATATTATTGAAATTATCTGATGTACAAAAGTGTCACATCAATGCGATTTCTTATTGAGAGTTATCCGTTGTATTGCCGGGATACAACGATGATATCTGAGTCGACTCACATGAGATAAAATAGTGGATATCCATTCACCCTTAAAAGTGGTGCAATGATGTTTGAGAATGGAATTATTCCATTAATTTTGTGAAATTAAAAGGAATTAGCTACTCCTTTTGATGGAATCCCTAGGACGTTAAATGATAAATTTAAACATCGATGGAAATGGACTAATGTCAGTTTGACAACAAATAGAGATGGGAACCCAACTTGTGTGATTGGAGATCCCATGAAGCAAGTTCAAATGGGTAATAACAAGTCTTCTATTTGTTCTGCTAGCCTTGTAAAATGTTCATTTCTGTGGTGTGGAAGGTTAGACTGCATTTCTTTGTGAGGTTGAGCTAAAACTCTTAATGATTGTCATAGCCCTTACGGGTGGTGTGTTAAGTGCGGGACACACTTGATGAGGTCACCTATATGAGTGAGAGGTGGGGCCGCTTCCATGAAGCATTGACAATGCTTCTAGAGCACTCAAGAAAACCAAGCACGCGCACGGCCTAGAGGCGCACAACGGCGTTAACGACGAGAAAGGTGGGGGTGAAAAATGATCCCCTAAGACACTGATTTACCAAAGTAGATTATTGGTTCATAGAAACTATATGTTTCACCAATAAACTCGGTATTTAAAGACTTAGGCGTCTAGGTTTGGTTCAAGTCTACGGACACCAGATTGAAAAACCTCACCCCATTTATGAACCCAGTAAAGAATTACTATTTTAATTACATAAAATATTCATTTGAAATATGTGGGGGATTGTTGGAAAATTTAAAGATATTTCAAATGAATAAAAAGTATAAATTTAAAAGAGTTGAGGTATATAAACTTTTGTACCCACGTTCAAGTTATTTTAACAATATATACGTTACCATTAATGCATACGTTTTGTGCACTTGTAAAAGTCCATTATTTCCTAAACGTTTTGTTTTTAAATATTAATAAGTTACTATTAACTTTTGCATTAATGGTATATTGACCATCAAATGTTTTCTCCAACGTATGACCTACTCAAGTACTCATGATGATTATAGTTAATGGGTATATATATATATACCTTGGAGGCTTGGAGTCTATGCGTGTATGTGGCGAGATATATACATTGGAGTGTAGAAGCCTAGTAGGAGATATACTTTTACATACACACTTGCTGGACGTGTGCACATATAAGTGAAGGCTTAGCTTCAGGCCTTTTGAAAAAAAAAACACATTATATATATACGGAGTATAACATATCATATTATATATATATGAGTTATTAACAAAATAATTTTTGCTGGGTTCATATATTAATTTCTTCTCGTTAGTTCTTGTACCGGTTTTATAACCGAAGGGCTCGTTATATCTTGGGGGAAATTTCCGTACGCCGGAAATAATTCCTTAGGACAGCGTCTGACGCGTCTCGAGCCACTAATATACTTTTAGTTCTTTTTAGTGATTATTTTGCAGGTCAGTCCTCGGAGCTAGATAGTCAACGAGGTCAATTTAGGAGCAACACGGTCAACACGTTGATTTTGGAAGGATAGAGCCAACACCCGCCGCATATTCTCTGCCGCCGAACACTCTTTGGCGATTCGCCGTAGTTTGACCGCCCTTGAGCTGCGTCGGCGGCACGTTTCTCCTCTCTCCTCTTTTGCCTAGACATGGCTTCCGATGTTGTTAGACTTTGAACTGAGATGGTAACCGATCTTACAAAAAATCCTAGTGGCTGACAAGCAGCAACTTCCCCGGAGCGATGTGTGAGAGAGAAAACGGAGTTCAAATTTGACCTGTATAATACTCCTTAATACGAGTATTTTTTTGTCATACAGCACCAAGAATATTTTATAAATAATTCCTAATGGGGACCAGCTTCCACGTATGACAACGTGCTCATTATTTGAGCACGATACGGGCTTACTAAAATTTTTGCTTATAGTACATACTAGTATACTTAATTGACAATTTAAGTCATCCTGTTCTCAATTGACTGTATAGAATTTATTAATAATTCATGTGAGACATGGTTAATAGTCACATTTACAATACGTATGATAGCGAAAATACAACTTAACTCACATAGAAAACAACATACACCAAGTGGAGAATTGATTAACTATTTGAGATCACTGAGATTCAAAGTATGTTGTTTACCAAAACATACTCGATGTATACTCGTATATGTATAAATTGTGTTTATAGGGTGAAAAACACACATATCAAACTTGCATGTAATCTCATATAGTGGTATTACACTACATGAGTATAGTCATTTCTTAGACTAACATGATTGTCAATTAGCATGTTTCCCAAACATACAATCGTGATAGTCTACCGAGTTTTGAGAAACATACAAGTCTTCTTTTCTATTAAGTCCAATGGGTACCCATTGTATACACTATTTTCATATAAAGTTCCCTATTCAAGCTCGAGGTTTAGTAAGCCTCAAAAACACTGAATACATAAGATTTGAAATGTATTCATATTTGTATTTGATAATACACTAGAAAACAAGATCTGAGTGAAACTCAGTGACTCAGTGTATTTGGTATACCAATTCTCGTTTAGACTTTTACGGAGGTATAATCATGATTTTTTAAGTACACACTAATGTATAGTAAATACACTCATTTATGTAGCCAATGCAATAATTGGGTACACAATCGTATTTGAGTATACAAATACTGTTCCATTTACGACATATGGTATAAATGTATTCAATGAATTGATAATCATAGGTCACGATTGAGTCTCACGTGAACGAGTATATGTTTGACATTTGATAATATGATCAAATAGTATGAGAATACTATTTGATGTCATATAGACAATAATCTTATTGGATAGGAAATCATACTTAAGCAATGTGTATCCAATGAGTACTCGTTATGGAAATAACGAGTACAATCATATTTATTGGGAACCCAATAAATGGTACCACTAAATGTGTAACATTCTTAAACAAAATTTACTGTGTACAGGAATTGAGTTGATCCGAATACAAAGTCGGATACTTAGCAGTTAGCATTTTGAATATTGACAAGTCCGAGTATTATGAAATTATGAATACTCGGTTTATCTCATACTAATGTAATTACACATGTATATACAAAATTAGACATGTATGTTGTTTTCTCATAATATATCCAAACTTGAGATAATAAGACATACGTGTTTAAATAATACTACCTCCGTCCCTAAAAACTTTGCCATCTTTGACTTTTCAAATCAATGGTGGTAAAGTTTGGGTCGTGATTTTGATTAGTATAATATTATGAAAGTGATAAGTTTTCTACTTTTATGAAAGTACTTTTAACAAAGAACGTTTTCACATAATTTTTAGATCATAAATAATTTTCTACAAAGATATATAATTGGTCAAAGTTGAACATGGTTGACCAAAAAATTCAAAGATGGCAAAGTTTTAAGGGACGGAGGGAGTATGAGATAGTATGACACATACATACACTTTAAATGGTAACATGACAAAATTTTAGATACAACTTAGAAGCATACACTGAATTACTAGTATGTAGGGGTAGGGAAAAATACCGAAAATTCGTTATACCGGACTGACTTACCATATCGAAAAATACCGAATTTACCGAAATGTTTGGTATACTGACGCTTTTGGTACGGTATGATACCGTACCGAATTACTTCGGTATGGTATCGGTATATATTTTGGAAACAAACGGTATACCGGTATACCATCATACCGTAATTCCGAGCCAATAATTTCCTTAAAATTGTAAAAATAACTAGAAACACAACACTAATTCAAAGATAAACGACTTTATATTCATGTTTCTTGAATTATTTACTTTTTGTTGGAGATCGGTGTTATTTTAGTTATATTTATGTTGTTTAAATTATTTTAGCAGAATGTGTTGTTATCTTCATATATCATGTGTTGAAATATCTATACATATTTATAAGGGGAGAGCTCTTCTCATCAGGCCGGCCTGACGGGCTGCCCCGTCCGGCCGAGCCCGTTTGGGCACCTTCCCGGTGGAATTTTTTGATGAAATTTTTTGAGCATGTTCCTCATCGAGTCTAGTTTGTCCATACCAAATTTCAGCTCAAAACTCGATTGGGAAGGTTGTCAAATGATTTTTGCAAGTTAACTGGTCCGGAATATGTATTTTCCGGACCAGTTAACTTGCAAAAATCATTTGACGACCTTCCCGATCGAATTTTGAGCTGAAATTTGGAATGGACAAACTAGACTCGATGAGGAACATGATCAAAAAAATTCATCAAAAAATTCCACCGGGAAGGTGCCCAAACGGGCTCGGCCGGACGGGGCAGCCCGTCAGGCCGGCCTGACATGATGATTTCTCTTTATAAGGGGCTAAAGGGTCAAATAGACACTTGAACTGGCTTAAAGTGTTCAATTAGTCCCTTATATAGGAGGTTCTGCTCGGCCGTCGCCAATTGGGGCGGTTCCCGCTGAAATTTTTTGATGAAATTTTTTGAGCATCTTCTTCATTAAGTGTAGTTTACTCATACCAAATTTCAGCTAACAATTAAACCGGAAAGGAAGTCAAATGATTTTTTGAAGATAACTGCGAAGTTAAACAGTGCAGTACATTTCGGAAAATCATTTGACTGCCTTCACGGATGAAAAACTATAACGTAACTCTCTTGAGCTATTAAAGGATATATATGCATTGCTAATTTTGGAGAAGTATATGTTAGATAGCGGTTATTTTGGAAAAACATATATGCATATATATGTTAGTAACACGGCAGGCCTTATTTTTCTTCTCTAAAAATGAACTATTTCATTTATGTTGAATATGTGTATGTGTATGTGTCTTCAGATTATCATAGTATAAAAAATCCAGCTGAAATATATCAATTTATCAATTTCCCACAGTGCATATTTTAGGGGTTAGTTTAGGGTTCATGTCGTTTGGGGTCCAAAACAACCTTTGCTCCCATAATTTATCAATTTTCAAAAGCGCATATTTTAGGGTATAGTTTTTGGTTTTGTGGTTTGGTTAGAAACTTAGCAAGTGTTCAAAGTCACTAAATATATGTGAAGCAAATGTTATAGAATGATAGAAGAACTACTAGACCAAATGCTGCTATTACATGCTATGCTATGAGTCTCCTCACTTTCTTAATCCATTTCTTTAGCTTCTTAATCAATTACTGGAATGTTAGTTTTTTAAGCAATTTTGACTTTTTTTAAATGCTTTTCTTATAGAATAGTGGCTTATTTCCTTCTTTATCTTTTTCCTGAGTAAAAATTCATTCAGCTTACTTTCTATTTACTTCCTTCCCCGTTTTTCAGTGCTTGGATGTTTAATCTGCCAGGTAAAGGTGAAGCCAGAAAACAGTATTAGGTGCTGTCCAGGGAAAGGTGAAGCAACTTGGTGAAAAACAGCTAGATGGAGCAGCTCACAAAAACCAGCAACACACCTAAACTAAAAAAATACTGAATCAATAGGTTGATTACTTTTGTGAAAATTCTACTATCCAACATAGCTACCACTAATCCACTAATGTACAGAAATTTAATCGGAACTAATTATACTAATTAGTAGCATCAAAATAAATATATAAATATATATGTCCTAAGGAGTATGAAATTTCATTTTTACGCTCTGGGGAACATAAGATTTCATTTTTAACTTGAGTCGTGTCTGATAATAAAAAAGTTCCCCTATAATTTTGGACATAAGAAGTGTGTTATAGCATGGAGTCCTGGAGTAAATTGTAGGCTTTAGTAACTATAGATCATTTGACTCAGATCACCTAGGCTGTGTTGACATTCCTATGCTAATATGTCATTGGATTTTCCTTCATTGATGCATACACTTCGTGAACTTTGTGAAAGTGCAAGTGAGTAATATATTTCTGTTCTAAACTCTTAGCAGCATTCCCATTCATTTTTTAAAATTTTCTCACACATTTTCAAATACTAATTTAAAATTTTCATCAAAAAGTTCTTATCAAAAAAGGAAGAAGAAGTGATGAGAATACACAATTTATGAGTATTCCAGGATGGTGTTTTCATACTTTGTTATTAGTAATCAGTTCGAAGAAACAAGTTTGATATTATTCATTTATTTAATGTTCAGAAACAGCCTCTTAGCTTTTCTGTAGGGTCTATAGTGAATGAACAAATAGAAATTGTGCACTATGGTTGCATATCAGCCTGTTAGAGAGATGATAAAACATGAAAAGCTTAAAGAACTTTTGAGTGCTCTATAATTGTTGTGGGAACTTTTCAAGTGTTTTCTCTGTTTTCAATTCAAATCAATTTCACTTTGGGCCTGATATGATTTGTTTTGAAAGCTATATGAGTTAATAATTTTTGAGTATTTCAGTTAATAGTTGTTTTATAATTTCAGATACTTGATTAGAATATTGAGTACTTCTTTTGATGTCTACTTTTGGTGGCGTTTCAAGTAAACAGTGAAGCTCATATGATGCTCGAGAGCATTTACATTGAGGTTTTATTTCATTTTCCTGCCCATCAAGCCATTTCATAACATATTTTCTAACTTTACTTTTATTTTATTCAACGGGTAAATTTTTTCCATACATATTTTATAATATCTAGAGTTTGGATAGAATTATCTGAAGGATGACTTTCCTACCCATCAATCCATTTCATAACATATTTTGATATTTTATAATATCTAGATTTTATGTGTAAGCAGAACTCCTGCCCAACCTATTCAGTCATCTCAACCATTCGTGGTACTAAGCCTCTCTGTACCGTAGATTATATCTCTTTCCCTAGCTCTCCTTTATGATCAATCTCACATCTCCCATCTCCTTTACACCACTTTCGCCCATCCATTTAGGGCTATTCCTTCATCCTTAAAAACATAACATCTTCAAAATTGAAGAAAAGATTGCTAGGTACCCTACAATATTCTTTTTCATTCTCCCACCCACGCTCACTTACATTTTTACCCCCATCTAGGAAATCTCTCCTCTTTTTTACTCGGCATCAACACTCTCAAACTGTCCTTTCTCTTCATCAATCTTTCTCTTCTACTTAAACAAAGTCCAGCCGCCAAATTTATTTAAATCTATCTTAGCTCAGCTCTTTACACCAAATTCATCATGTCTTCGCCATCAGATCTTTCATCACCATTTGATGACTGATTGACTACAGGTTTGGCTTTTTCATTTTTGCGGTTTATATGTTTGATAATTTTTTTAGGTGATTGTCTTAATTTTTTACCATAAATTTGCTCTATATTTTTAAGGTCATAATCCTTACTGCAAATTGGTCATAAGCTTGCTGAAACGACGCTCTAATACAAGTTCAAAAGAGCCTACTAGACGATTTACCACGGTTGCATATTTAATGGTAATTGTTTTAGTTTTTATTTGTTATCAGTCACTAATTTTTTATTTGTTATCCCTCACTACAACATTTTGGGTCTCTTAGTACACGTAAAAACTGTTGTCTAATAGGAAAAAACTGTTGCTAATGCTTTCCACAACATTTACAAAACTGTGGCGAGGTGAGCCGTTGCCTAAACTTTTGGAAACAGTTTTTAGATCTAAAGGCAACACACTAGGAAAACTGTACTAATAGGATAGCATAGAGAACATTTTGTTGAAGTAGATAAGACAACATTTTTGAACTGTTTTTATCAATAGTAACAAAAAAAACTGTTGCCAAAAATGTTATATACATTTTTTTAACCATTGCTACTAAACAAAAAGAATAATCTTTGTAAAACTGGAAATGCTTTATAAAATACAGCAAAAATCAATTTTATTTTTCTAAATCATTTTTAATTGGAATAGAAATTGGAATAGAAATACAATTTCACTTCTGTGCACCAAAGAATAGTGTATAACAATCACTACATTCACAATCCAACGAAATAATAACACAATGATCACCATCTTATTCCCTTTAAAGTCTAAAGCATCAACAAAATAGTCTTAATCTCTAAGAGCAAAAAAAACTTCATCAAATTAGTTAAAATCCCAAGAACAAAAAGGAAACAAACTTTATAAAATCACTCATAGCCATCCATGTTCACCTCTCCAGTCATCTTCACTTTCTTCATCAATTCCATCATTCATCTACAAAATTACATATACTCAATTTAGATAAATATGTGAAATCCAGTACATAATAAAACACTAGTAACTTCTTTTAATTAAAAGTGCAGTACATGAGCAATATAGATAGCTAGTTCAAACACTGCCTAATTCCACACTTTAAGCAAAAATCTGAAAAAGTAATTATAATCATCGCATAATGTAACAAACATATACTACGTACATGATATAATTTATGCATGCACTCTGAAGTATGTACTAATGTATCACCAACATGGAAAAAAACAATTAGGAAAAAAGATCGATGAAAAAGCAAAGAGATAAGAGCTAGCGCTTACCCTTCAAATTGATATTACAGAGAAAAATCAAAGTTTAAAATGTTTAAGCACATACCTTCACAAGATGTAAAAAAATTGATATTAGTAAAAAAAATCTGAAACATTAACAGTTTTTAAGAACTACAGAGAGATACGTGAGACAGAGAAGTGAGTAAATAAAAACTTCTTCAGACCAATTTAGGCAAAACTATGTCACTATTTTTCATACCAATTTAGCGCAAAACTATGTCACACTAGTATTACAAATCCATAGACAGGTTGACATAAACAGAAACTGTGATTTAAAATCTTTTCAGAACTGACAATCAAATCTTGAAGCTTTGTCTAACATATTAGGAAATGCAATGTAATCAATCATTTTGATCATTCTTTGGAAAGACATAAAATAGTTAAGTAAAACTTACAATTGCATCGATTCTTCTTGGGTTCAACTTCTTCCTCTTCTTGACTTGTGGAGTTTCAATAGACACTTCGCCTCCAGAAAGGATACTCTTTGTTATCCTTTGCACATTATACAAGGAAGTAATAAGATCAGTAACATAATGGAAATTAATAAATAAATATATACTCAATTTCAAATTTTACAAAGTTGAATACCAATCTAACTAGTGTACAAAGCCATCAACAGCAAGGATGAACACTAGAAAATAATATAGGCTTTTCAATTCATTAAAGAAAGAGTAGATCAAATGAAATTGACCAAATAGTAAAATACTTCAAAAAAATTAAATATAAAATAAGGAGGTAGTATGATTACATATATACATGCACACACAAAAATGTATATAAAGCATCAATTGTTGGAGCCTGGAGGTATACAGCTTACAATCTATTTCTCGTTTTCTCTGGTTCTATGAATTACTTTCTTTATGAATAATTATTTGATTCTTCTAATGTGGTAAACATTAAACAGAAATGAAAAATAATGTCAAATATTCTTCAGAAATAATCTGGTTATTCTTAATCAGCCTGCAAGCTCAAATGCCATGACAAGGCAACAATGATATCCTCCAGTACATTACGTACATACATAATAATACATTTCTAATACTAAGTTAGCCAAATAGGATTTGCTCAACCCCTAGAACTAAACTTGAAACCATTGGCCATTGAATTTCGATCACCTACATTTCTTTGGTATGTAGTTTGTTGAAGGCTGTTTTAAAGACCCTGCTACATTTTCTAAGAAGAACTTAACTTCGTTTGAATTTGGATAGATGACTATTTCAAAAGTCCCTACAATAACAATTGGTGTAATAATTCATCTAAAAGATAAAGACTCCATAAATTAAAGATTTAAGCTTTGATATACATTATGAAATAGACAAAATTAAGCTTTGATATACATTACGATTTTCTGATTCCCCATTATAGAAGGCTTACTAGTCCATAAAAACAAACCTAAAATTGAAAAACAACATACGAGCTGAGTCACAGAGCATAAGTCCGCAGTTCCAGAAAAATATGCATGTGAAGAAAAAAATCCGAAATAGAAACCAACATACTCGAGTTTCAAAATAAATTACGTCGAAGATCAAACTCCCGAGTTAGGATGGCTATGGTGATGTCGGCGACATTCTGCTGGGAGCCGGGGAGACGCGGACTGAAGTGCCTTCGTCGATTACATATCCAGCGGACATAAACATAACAACGATCGGATGAGAAGCGAGCTATTTCCGTTTGAGACTTATCAATCATCGATTGATTGAGGGATCTGATGTAAACCTACCGGTGTAATTGCTCCCTTGTTTATCGGTTTGTCCTGTTGGAAGCGGTGAGGGTGAATGCAAAAATTTGGGCTAAATAACTTATTGGCCCAGAAAATTGAAAGGAAACCGGAACAGTTTTTAAGTGTGGGCAAAAACTAAAAATAAAAACCGTTCCTAACTAAATTTTTAGAACGGTCTTTTAGTGGTGCATATAAAAATATGTCATTCTCTTAAATTTCAGGAACAGTATTAAAAAATGTAGTCTATATAAACATAAGGCACCAGTTTCACGTCAGTAAAAAAATTTGGTGTTGCCCTATCCCAAAAATGTTGTAGTGCCTCAAACTATGTTCTATTGCTTTTGTCAATATAAAAAATTCTGATTGTATTCTTGAACATTTAATTAAATATTTAAAAATTATGTGCCTCCTAAAACAGAAAAAACTTTCACACCTAACCTTCTAAAAAATAACTTGGATTGCTGTTTGATTTTTCAGTAGACGAGAACTATTTTGGGGCTGGCAAGTCACTTGGGCATGTCCAATGGTAGGAACATGCATGGTGGTACACGGGATTATTTCATCACAGTTGCAATTGGTCATTATTAGTTAACATGAAAAAATAATTAAGGGTGTAGTGATGAGGCTGAAGCGGTTTTCGTCTATTTCTTTCCTTTGCCACAAATTTTAGCAGCATAAACGTCTCTTCTTCTGTTGGTAATAATAGCTGCCATTGTATTTTATATTAGCCTGTAATTTTTAGCTCACTGACTATAACTTTTACTTGTGAGAGTTCAACTTCATATACAAGTTGTTGGATTTTAAATAAATATAGATCATAAATATGGTGCAGATTGATACTCTTATCATATTACAAGCTTGGACAATTCTATTTCTTTCTCATGTTTTCGAACACATATTTGCAAAAGGAATGTGAAAAAGTGTTTCCAGGTTATAAATGAATTGGTTAAACGTGAATGGATGTCTCAATTGGTTAAACAAGAATCAAGGGCAATCATAGAAAATCATGATTGTTTATTCTTGGTCTATCTAGGGGTGGACTCGGGCCGGTTCGAGCCCGGTTCGGGCCTGGGCTCGGCCGAGGCTTGGTTCATGAAAGGGGAGGCCCGGAACCAGGCTGGGCCGGGCCTCGGTTCAATTTATATTTTTTTTTTGGCTTTTCCTAATTAACCCCCAACCCTCCCCCTCACTCCCAAACCACCCCAAACCACCACAAATGGCCCAAAATACTCGGCCCAACCCAAAAACTTAGAAAAAATTCAAAACAAATTCAAAAAAAAAATAATAAATTGGCCCGGACCGGGCCCGAAACGGACGGGCCGGTTAACCTTTTGAGGGGCCCGAGCCCGGCCCGGAACCCCAGCGGGTAGGGCCTACCCGGACCGGTCCCTGGCCGGGCCGACAGTTCGGGCCGGTTCAAATAGTAACCGGTTCGGGCCGGTTCCAGGGTGGGCCGCCCGGCCCGAGTCCACCCCTAGGTCTATCATGATCTTAATAATTATGAATAATTTTTATACGACAGTCTTGAGGTTTACAAGTTCGTTCAGCTTGAATTTTCAGCTAGAATTTCATGACATGTGATGAGGAAGGGAATGTGAAAGGCTACAAAACGTGTGTACAAAGTCTTCAATAATTTGTAACATGTGTGCTTTGCAAGATTATATTGTTACTATGTATTATCTACTCGCGAGTTCTCTTATTTTATACTCCATGAGAAAAGTAATACTTTATCTACATTTGCCAATGCACAACTTTGATGTTCAATATAATTTATTTTTTAATTGTAAAAGTTTCAAAAAAAATTGCATTTTGAAAATTTAAACTGAGATGAATTTAATAAAAATTTTTCTAAAAATAAAATTTTAATGTATTCATAAATAAAATATAGTCAAAGTAGAGCATGTGAATAGTGTAAATTTTTTAATGTTGCAACTATTTAAGAATGGAGGTAATTATGATTAAAAAAATTGAGTTTATATAACAACGTTTATAATATATGTATATGACATCCCGTGCAACGCACGGGTGAAAAACTAGTGTGACATTAATCCATATATTTTCATATTTATTAATTCTATCTGTAAATTATATTGAACATATTAAGCTATTTTACTTAAATTATTGGGCCACTATACTTGAATTATCTGAAATATTCGACTCCTAATTTTAAATTGTCCATTGTTATTTGAACACAATGTAACGTAATAAGATTGGTAGTCGTGTATATGAATTTAATTAATGCACTATATTGGTTCTAGCATAGTGTCATGTTATTTAAACCTAACGTAGTTAGTGGAATTAATTTTATCGGTGTAATGGCTTTTTGGTCTATTAGAAAAGTTTAGTACTATATTTTTGGATGAATGTACAAGTCTTTGTGCATAAAAAAGATTGACATAAATTAGGGATACTAACCCATGTTCACCATTATAATGTTTCTAGAAATCATACTTTCACGGTGATACGCAATATGGATATTATTCTTGACATATATATTGACCGTTAGGTCTCCTCTGATGGTCAATTATTAAGTGGTATTACCAGGGATGTTCTCTATATCAGCCAAATATAGTCCCAATGATAAACAGTCATCAACTACTATAAGTATGGATGTCCATACTACGTATGGAATTCATGGACAATTTAAATGTAAGATACAAGATTGGATCTTAAAGACTTTAATGGGTTGACTCGCATTCAGTGTCACAACAAGTCATGTATAAATTAGGATTTCCATGAATGATTTATTCTCAATGTTAGACATTATAAGATATGCATAGTATACTATATTTAAACTTAATTTAACATGTATCTATGATTTAGATATACAATTAATGTATGGCTCGATCTTCATACTCGACTTTATATTCTACATGTATATTAAATCTAGTAATCATATTTTGTAGTGATTAAATATCATGTGACTTTAGGTGTATATACACAAGCAACTGGGTAGTTATTGTCATATACACTCCAATTTACTATGACCCATTGCAATTGATTTCATAGGCAATTCGAATAGCCTATGAAATCATTGGGAACGTACTTGACTCGATTCAATATAAATATGGGCCTTGTATTTCAAGGCCTCCTTAGGGTTCACTGATATTGATACATATTGTTGGTATCCTATTCGAATTGCACTTTGTTAATTTCGAACCCTTTATTGATTAAATAACTCCTATTCATACGATTCATTGGATACTCGATAACTATGGTTTATAGCAATGGGTGATCAGTGTATCTTATGATCGACTAATTAATGATTGATTATATTTTGATTGTCGTATTACTATTTTACGATGTTAACACTTAAATTTGCAGAAATTTTATAGAGCACGTTATGTGCTCCTTAGAGAGCACGTGAATCCGCTTTAGAACCCTTGTATAAAAGCCCATACGGTTGCCTCAAGACTAAACATTATGAGGTTTTATTATTATTATATTATTATTATTATTATTAGTTTATAATAATAAGAGCACTCACATTTTTTTAAAGAGACTTGATTTGAGGCAACTCGAAATTGAGATCATTGCAAATTACACTGAAGACTTGTATTCAAAATTTAGTAAGATTGTATTCAAAATTTAAGTCACGAAGACTTGTTTAGGACTCGAAATGAGATCATTTCGAGTTGCAAATGTTGTTTTCTATTCATATTTTGGACTTGATGAAAGACTTATGTATGTTTTATACAAGAATTGACTGCCGTACAGGGGCGGATGGCAGTTAGGCCTGGGGTGGGCTTCAGCCCAGCCCAACTTATTATTATTTAGTATAGGTATATCTTAATTTCTCAGCCCATCCCAAAAATAATTCTCAGCCCACCCCTAACTTAATTCCTAGCCCAGCCCACAGCCCAGGCGCCCACCACTTACCTTACTTGCACTGCTCGGCCTTCTCAGTCACCAATCGCGTGCGATTGACGATGGAGCTGAGAAGTGCGAACACGTGAAGACCGAAGCGGCTGCGATGAAGACATGAACTGTGAACATCAGACGCGCCGCCGACGTCGTCCGTCACTCTGCCCACCTGCGTCGTCCGAGGTCCGCCCTTCTTCACTGGCTCCGGCAGTCCAGTTCAGCAGCTCTGCGCAACTAAGCTCTGCGGACTGCGGCTCTGCCTCCCTCCAGGGGCGGATGGCAGTTAGGCCTGGGGTGGGCTTCAGCCCAGCCCAACTTTTTATTATTATTTAGTATAGGTATATCTTAATTTCTCAGCCCATCCCAAAAACAATTCTCAGCCCACCCCTAACTTAATTCCTAGCCCAGCCCACAGCCCAGGCGCCCACCACTTACCTTACTTGCATTGCTCGGCCTTCTCAGTCACCAATCGCGTGCGATTGACGATGGAGCTGAGAAGTGCGAACACGTGAAGACCGAAGCGGCTGCGACGAAGACATGAACTATGAACATCAGACGCGCCGCCGACGTCGTCCGTCACTCTGCCCACCTGCGTCATCCGAGGTCCGCCCTTCTTCACTGGCTCCGGCAGTCCAGTTCAGCAGCTCTGCGCAACTAAGCTCTGCGGACTGCGGCTCTGCCTCCCTCCACTCTCCAGTTATATTGACTCTATTCTTTTTTAATGTATTATTTTGTGAGTTATGAGTTGTGACTTTGTGTTTTTTTAAATTTTGTAATTGCATTTGATTATTATTTGATTTTTTTCCAGTAGATAATAAAAATATGTTTATTCATATAAATTTACAATGATTAAAGATAGAATTAAAGATTAGAAAATGATTTTTTTATTAAAGTAGAGAATGATTTACTCTGTAGTTATTGTTTGAACATGTAAGAAAGAAGAATGAAGTAAAATGTTTACCTAGTACGAAATTGAGCTCGAGTTTGGTTTGATAGATTTTCGGCGTTCAATTTTAGATTTTTAACACACGATAAACATGTTCGAATGCAGAATTTTAGACTATACTCATTAATAGAACCATGTTCGAGTTATTCAGTAAATACTCGAGTATTCAATAAATACTCATTAAAAGAATCATGTTCGAGTTATTCAATAAATTTATAAAATTGCACTAAAACGTTTAAATTTTAAGTATAATTTATTCCTATAACTTATAAGTGAACGATAGGTTTAAGTCCAGATCGAATTAAACATCTCTATGTTTGAACTGGGCTTGAATAATTATTCAAATTCAAAACCTAATCTGTGTCGAGTTCGAAGCTCGTTAAGCTCGGGTCATTTAACTAGAGGCGAAATCAAGCTCGAACTCAAGTATATAATTCGAAAAAAGCTCGATTCGGTAACAACCCTGAACTAAACCTAGTATACATAGTAGAATTTTTTTTAATACTTAGCCCACCCCACATTTTAATCCTGGATCCGCCCCTGCTGCCGTATGTCGGTGCCGGTTTTTTATCTCATTACAATCTCCGAAGTGTTTTTGTAAGCACTCTTATTTTGAATACGACATCGGATGATCTCATTTCGAGTTGCAATGGGTTCCCTGTGCAAAAATACACAATTCTCCTTCACGACTCAAGTCCAAATTTTGAATAGAAAAAAACATACAAGTCTCCAGTGTTTTCAGGCCACGAAGATTGACTTAAATTTTGAATACGACATCGGATGATCTCATTTCGAGTTGCAATGGGTTCCCTATGCAAAAATACACAATTCTCATTCACGACTCAAGTCCAAAATATGAATAGAAAAAACATTTTGATGAATCGAGTCCAAAATATTAAGACTGGGCAACTGGAGACTTATACACAATATTAAGTCCTAATAATCCCAAAATAGAGATCATACGAAATGTATACGGGGCAAAAATATAATTTGTATGTTTTTTAAATGTAAATGGGTATTCAGACCGGAGACTTGAGTCGTGTAATATACAAGGTTGACGAAATGAGATCATATTTTGGGTTACTCCAGGCACCGAATGATTTAGATCATAAATTTAATATGGACTTAATATGAAATACTCAAGTGGGCTTGTAAGTCTCATACAAGACTTTTGAACAATGAAGACAACTCGGACGAGATTTGGTCGACTTACAAAATAATGTCGTATTTATGTTACTAATTTTGAAATACGAGTACTCATTGTTCCCGAAATACAGTCCTTTAGTGTATTGGATACTCAGTGAGATTGAAATGGCTTGTGTTATACAAGAAATGAGTCGGAATTCCTATGTCATCTGTAATTTTTCCCTATGCAAATCGATGACCTACAAGTCACATAAAAGTCCAATGTAAGATTAAAAACTATGTTTATTATGTGTTTCAATGTATTTTCATTATACATATTTGTACCCACTCGTATCATTTCGAGTTGTAATGGGTTCCCTATGCAAAAATACACAATTCTCGGATGTTTTTAAATGAGATAGTTACTTGAAACATTGGAGAATTGTATTATGCCGTATGACCATATTTTCCCAGTGTTTTTGCAAACATACGACTCGGTATGTAATTAAACGGCATATTGAATTTTGAATAGATAGAGAATACATTGTATAGACACTTGTCGTCGTATACACGCCTGAAAAGATAGTTCCTTACATGCGATTCACTTCCACGAGTATTCTTGACTGAATAGTATTTAAAATAGGACTAACATCTGATACTTGGTGTAATTAACCCAGTGTAATCCGACTCAAGTCAGTGATGGGTTGAGTGTTCAATCGTCATACTACATAGAGTATGTTTGTTTCTATTTGTCCGATGACTTAAAATTTAAGTCAAAACTCAGTGTGCGGAAATGAACTATTTACTAATCGATTCATATGGTTTAAGTCTCGGATAATTTAATTGATTACATCGGAAGATTGTAATCATTTAGTCTCAGTGGCTTGTATTCTAAATGTTGTATGTCACGACTAAATTATATGTCTTCTTCAGTATTCAAGTGACTAAATATTCGATAGACTTGTAAATGTGCAAGGCTTCAACTATATCACATGGACTTGAGTGTTTAACCATATGGTCGAATAGTGTCACTTCTAGAAAAACGGGTTTTTGAGGCGCTTAGATAGAAGCGCTTTTTTAAAAAGTGCTGACTTTGTATTTTATATATATATAAAATACATATATATAAGAGATGTGAGGAACATGGTTGAAAGCCAAAGGGCACCCTCTGATATTCATGTAATTTCCAATTGTATATTTGTATTTTTAACTAGTTTTTATTAGTTCTAGTTGTGAAAATTACACACTTTTGGTGTAATACTTTATTTTCATTTTTATTTGTAATTTAGTTAGATTAGGATTTTTCTGAGCTAAACAGGTCAAAGATCATCTAAGGGATCAAGATTGGACCTTAAAAGATCAAGGAAAGTGCAAGGAGACAAGAAAGATTTCGATTTGGAAAAAATACTCATGTACCCGATCAGGTATTGCCTATACCCGATCGGGTAATTGCTTGATTCGACTGTCCAAATCAAATCTGAAGACAAATGATCGTGGGAGCAAATTTTCATAAAGATTTGTCACATACCCGATCGGGTATATACCCTTACCCGATCGGGTATGCCCAGAAAAATCACTTTCTGGGCAATTTCCTGAGATACCCGGTCGGGTATTGATAAGTTCGTATTTCAACACGCATTTGATGCGTGTTGGGGTCGGATTTTGATAATTTTCCTAACTTTTGGGTGTCGTAAGTCTCAATTTTAGCTCAAGTCATGTGTATCGGGCGTAGGGTATGAGTTTTGGTATTTTCAGAGTTGAAATCAAGTTTTTGGGACCCGGCATCGGCATTTGAGAAAGAGATCGGGACGAGTTAAGAAGCATTCGAGAGTGAATTCGCAGTTTTGGAGGCCACCGGGAGATTCACGATGATGTTTTGATGAAGAAAGAGCTATTGGATCGATCGAGTGGTCAAACGGAGGCTTAAAACGAAAGAAATCGAAGAAAATGAAGAAGAAAGGCCACGCACGGCCGTGCGTACAGGGACGCACGACGTGCGTGCGTGGCAGTAGCGGCCAAGAAAAGTAATGACCAACGCACGGCCGTGCGTCCGGGTACGCACGCCGTGCGTCCAAGGCGATAAATTGAAAGAAGCTACTGGCGGCAACGCACGGCCGTGCGTCCGGGTACGCACGCCGTGCGTTCAAGGAGTTGAAATCAGGAAGGCTACTGGCAGCAACGCACGGACGTGCGTAGGGGAACGCACGCCGTGCGTTGCCTATTTTCACGCGCAGGTCCGTCGGACGCACGGACGCAACGCACGCCGTGCGTAGGCTCCGTGCGTACCGCGGATCTGTCCTTTTTCGACCCAAACTCATTGTTTTCTATAAATAAAGCCTCCCTAACCCCGTTTTGAGGTTCGGAAACCTAGAGAGAAGATTAGGGACGTGTTTTACAGTGTTTTTCCGCTATTTTGTTCAAGACCCTGAGATTCTTTGTAAGTTTCATCTTTTTAATTAATGACAATTATTTCTATTCATCTCAATTCTGTTGATTCTTCAATTATGAATTGTGAGTAGTTTAATTAGGGATTTGGGGTTGATGAAGGGGTTAATCATGATGTATGGCTAGATTCTTGTCGGTTTAATTGCATGAATGCCGTTTAATTTGTGTTTGAATAATTTAATTGATATCTCTTGTAACCTAGACTGCAGCTAGAATTACAATTGCATGTAGAATGAATTAAGAGAGATCTAATTTGTTCTAGGACACATTCACACACACTTAATCGTTCGCTAAGAGATTAGTAGCGATAAAGGGGCCGTAAGCTCGCTCGTCTTGGCAATAATTTAGGATCCTGTCGCATGAGAGATCAGCCTGGTCCCCTAAATTATTGTACTCTACGCCGCGAGAGCGGTAAGAACTTAGTAATGATTAGCTAGGCTCAATTAAATTAAATTCATGTAATTAGGCCTGATCTGTCAGAAATCTGGTTACCCCGGAATTAATCCCTGTTCCCTTCGTCGTTAATTGAGAAGAAACCAATCTTTTATTTTTATCGCTCATTAGCATTAGTTTCAATTTTAATTCAACCAATCAATCTCGCACACTTGCATTTATTTATTTTTATTTCTTTTTAATCGCTAAAGTTTAGTTAATCTTTATTTCCCTTTTGTCCGTCCCTGTGGAGACGATACTCGTACTTTACACCACTTTTCTACAACTATTTTAAGTGCGAGAAAAATCACATCAGTTTTTGGCGCCGTTGCCGGGGACGGTGTCGGATTTAAGGGTTAATTAATTTTAGCGACCTGTTTTTAGTTTTTCGTAGGATTTTTGTCTACTAACCTTGCAGGTCAGATCTGTTTATGCATACACGCTCTAAGAAGGGAGAATCACTAGTCCCTCTTAATCCTGAGATCGAGAAGCTAGCTAAGCAGAACCGCAAGGCCTTAAGAGAACAGAAAGCAGCCATGGATCAACCATCCGCATCTGGAATAGCTGGGACGTCTGAGGTCCAAACCACTTCTGGTAATCTGGATTTTTATATTAATACCTCTCCCCAGTCTTCACAAGAAAATTCACCAAGAGCTTATCCGGGGTATCAAAATCTCCGTACCCCATTCTTCCACCAAAATCAGTCCACTCCACAACTAAATCTTCCACCACTCTATCAGCTCTTTCAAAATACTTCTATTGCTCCCGAACCCACCTTTCAAAACCAAACCTTTGGGATGCAAGGTCTAGGGCAAAATAATCCGGTCTTTCAGCCCAGACAGAACCAACCGCCAGTCACACAAAATCCACCCCTTACTCAGCCACAAAATCAGCCTTTCCAACCCCAATATCAACAATTCCATCAAACCCAACCTCAGCCAAATATCATCCGTCCACAACCCATAAGACCCCAACCAGTTCATCAGCCGAGATATCAAGCTCCTCCTTACCACAACTATGTTCCACATGACAATCCACTCTATCAAGGAGAGAGCATTGCAGACTTCCTAGCCCCCGAGATCACAGAGTATGACAGCATTCAGGTACCGGGAATTACTGCACCCCGTTACGAGATCAAGCCGGCGGTGATCAATATGGTCCTAAATAATCAGTTTGGAGGGAGCCCTACGGAAGATCCAGTGGCACACATTACCAAATTTCTGAGGATGTGCCAGACTTTCAAAATTCCTGGGCTAGATGATGATCAGGTACGGATGCTACTATTCCCTTTCTCTTTGAGGGATGACGCGCAGAGGTGGTTGGATAGCAATCCACATCACCACATTCAGACTTGGGATCAGCTGCACAAGGCCTTCATAAAAGAATACTTCCCAACATCAAAGGCCATAAAGTTGAAGAAGCAGCTACAGGAATTCAAGCAAGGTTCTTTGGAGACACTAGCTAAGGCGTGGAAGAGATTCAAGGTGCTGAGAAGAGCTTGCCCTCAAGGCAAGATGACTGATTGTGAGGTTCTATCTTGTTTCTACAGTGGACTCAACAATGAAGGAAAGATGATGCTTGACGCTTCGGGAGGTGGAGCTTTTCACTCAGTTGCCATCTGAGGTTGCGGAAGAATTAGTGGAGAAGATTGTGTCGAATAATGCTTCATGGTACAGTTCTCGGGACACACCTCACCAGAAGGCCCCGGGATTGTACGAGATCAGTGAGAATTCTGCCCTTTCTGCAAGGGTAGATGCTTTGACCAGTATGATTCAGAAGCTTGCTACTACAGTGGAAGACAATCAAAAGAAGACGGAGCTTGCTCTCTCGGTGCCTAGTGTGAATATGGTAGCCCCCGTTCCTATTAGTCCCTCTTGTTCTATGTGTGGGGGACTCCATTCGCCACATGAATGCACAATGATGGCACACTCGGCAGCCCCTGGAGTAGAGCAAGTGGATGCGATGTATTATCAGCGACAGGGTTACTATAATCAGCCCTACGGACAGCAGCAGCAAGGGCAATACGGGCAGGGAAATCAGCAGCAGTCTAGAAACTTTAATCAGCCCCAGGTATCTCAAGGCCAACAACAAGCACCTCAGCCGCAGCAAGGGAGTTTTAGAAAAGAGACTGAGCAAAGATTCTCTAGTTTGGAAGACACATTCAAGAAATACATGCAAGTGACTGATGCAAGGATGCATAACATGGAAACTCAATTGGGGCAAATCTTTAAGGCTGTATCTGAGAGGCCTCAGGGATCCCTCCCTAGTAATACTGAACCAAACCCCAGAGAACATGTTCAGGCAGTCACCTTGAGGAGTGGAAAAGAGCTGGAACCTGCTGCCATAACAAGGAAGCCCGATGAAGTTCAAGTTGAACCGGCTGTCCGGGAGGAGGAGAAGGGGAAAGATGAGGGAAGAGAGGTGGCGGCTGCACCAAAACAGTCCGTTCCGGTCAAGAATTACACCCCACCTCTTCCTTATCCGGCGCGATTGACTAGGAAGAACGATAGTGACCAGTTTGGTAAGTTTCTGCATCTCATGAAACAAGTGCAGATTAACTTACCATTCGTGGATGCACTAGCTCAGATGCCGAAGTACGCGAAATTTATGAAGGATTTGCTCACAAATAAGAGGAGGCTGGAAGAAGCGTCTACTGTGACGCTTAATGAGGAGTGCTCAGCGGTGATACGGACAGATCTGCCAAAGAAGCTTAAGGATCCAGGTTCTTTTACTATTCCCTGCTTTATAGGAGATCTTACTTTTGATAGGGCCCTGGCTGATTTGGGTGCAAGCATTAATCTGATGCCTCTTGCTTTATATGAAAAGCTTGCACTCGGTCCACTTAAACCTACACGTATGTGCATTCAGTTGGCTGATCGTTCAGTCAAATATCCCCAAGGGATTATTGAAGACGTGTTGGTTAAAGTGGACAAATTTATTTTTCCGGTAGACTTTGTTATTTTGGACATGGATCAGGATCGGGAGGTACCATTGATTTTGGGCAGACCATTCTTGGCAACTGCCCGTGCACTTATTGATGTTGGAGACGGTAAGCTTGTCCTCCGCGTTGGGGATGAGTCTGCCACCTTTGACATGTCCAAAATAATGAAGAGGCCCTGTCAAGATAGTGGTGAGTGTTTTTACATGGATGTGGTTGATTCTTTGGTGGAGGATTGCATTCCTAACATGCTTTCTGATGAAGCCTTCTTTGATCTTCTTTTGGATGATAGTTTGTCAGCAGAGGATCTTGAGCTCCTCCCCAGTTTTGATTGTCTTATGCTTGATGGGGAGGAGGACTCAAGTGATGCTAGTGATGTGAAGGGGAAGGAAGATGACTTAGATAAGGTGGAGAAGGAAGATTGTCAGACTGATTCTTCTATTGTTACTCCTTCTCCATTAAATCTAAAGCCTCTTCCCTCCCACCTTGAGTATGCGTTCCTAGATGATAGTTCTGACCTCCCTGTTATTCTTGCATCCGGGCTTGAGCCATCCCAAAAATCTGCATGTCTTGATTTACTTTGTGAACAAAGGGAAGCTCTAGCCCGGAAACTTTCTGACATGAAAGGAATCAGTCCCGTTTTCTGCACTCACAAAATTTTGATGGAAGATAATGCTAAACCGGTAGTGCAGCCACAAAGGAGACTGAATCCTAATATGCAGAAGGTAGTCAGGGAGGAACCTTACGAGCTGTCCGGTTAAAAGAATAGTGTCCCCCAGTCGGTCCAGAGTGACAATGTTTGAGAATCTCAACTCCTTCACTCAGGGGAACACATCTTCTAACGACCTGATCAGCACAAATACGAAACAAATATGGTTCCTCCCAGAAATAATATTTCAAATCAGCAAAAAATTTCCGTCGTTGATGAGGTGTATAATCAGAAGGAACAACACCCCCAACAAGATAGTTGGCGATGTCAGAAAACCAAGGCACCTCATCAACGATCCTCAACAGTCTCTCATCAGGAAAAGTACCCTCAATATCTCTCTCACTCAGGGAATCAAGAAAAGGGTTTTCTAACCTACTCAAGTGATCAGCCGCTAAATTCTCAGCCCCTTTCTTATCCCTAATCTCAATATCAAACTCCTGGAGTAGTAATATCCACCGAATCAATCTAGGCTTAGCATCCACTTTTTGCATCAAATATTTAAGAGCAGAATGATCGGTGAATATCACTACCTTAGACAAAATCAAATAAGGACGAAACTTGTCAAGAGCAAACACAACAGCAAGCAATTCTTTCTCGGTGGTAGTGTAGTTTTCTTGGGCACTATCGAGAGTCTTTGAAGCATATGAAATAGGCTGAAAATGTTTCTCTCGACGCTGCCCAAGAACGGCTCCTACTGCAAAATCACTAGCATCACACATAATCTCAAAAGGCAAAGACCAGTCAGGAGCTACTACCACCGGTGCCTTGACCAGTTTCTCCTTCAAACACTCAAAAGCCTCTAAACACTCCTTTGAGAAGTCAAACGGTGCATCCTTCTCAAGGAGCTTAGTCATGGGTCTGGCTATCTTAGAAAAGTCCTGGATGAACCTACGGTAAAAACCTGCGTGGCCTAGAAAACTCCTAATGGCACGGACCGAAGTAGGGGGAGGTAGTTTAGAAATCACATCAACTTTAGCCGGATCAACCTCTATCCCCCTACTTGAAATCTTATGCCCTAGGACCACTCCCTCACTAACCATGAAGTGGCACTTCTCCCAGTTAAGTACCAAATTCACCTCTCGACACCTAACCAGGACTTTCTTCAAATTCTCTAAGCACTCATCAAAGGTATCACCATATACAGAAAAGTCATCCATAAAAACCTCCATAAACTTCCCAATGAAATCCCCAAAAATAGCAAGCATGCATCTCATAAAGGTAGCAGGGGCATTACATAATCCAAACGCCATCCTCCGATAAGCAAAGGTACCGAATGGACATGTAAAAGTGGTCTTATCCTGGTCCTCGGGGGCTATGGGGATCTGGAAGTATCCCGACATCCCGTCAAGGAAACAGTAAAACTTATGCCCTGCTAGCCTCTCTAAAATCTGATCAATGAAGGGGAGGGGGAAGTGGTCCTTCCGGGTGGCGGCATTCAACCTTCGGTAATCAATGCAAACCCGCCATCCGGTGACCGTACGTGTAGCAATCAACTCATCTTTCTCATTCCTAACCACAGTCATTCCCCCTTTCTTGGGAACCACCTGGGTCGGGCTGACCCAAGGGCTGTCTGAAATTGGATAAATAATCCCTACATCTAACAGACGGATGACTTCCTCCCTGACTACCTTCTGCATATTAGGATTCAGTCTCCTTTGTGGCTGCACTACCGGTTTAGCATTATCTTCCATCAAAATTTTGTGAGTGCAGAAAACGGGACTGATTCCTTTCATGTCAGAAAGTTTCCGGGCTAGAGCTTCCCTTTGTTCACAAAGTAAATCAAGACATGCAGATTTTTGGGATGGCTCAAGCCCGGATGCAAGAATAACAGGGAGGTCAGAACTATCATCTAGGAACGCATACTCAAGGTGGGAGGGAAGAGGCTTTAGATTTAATGGAGAAGGAGTAACAATAGAAGAATCAGTCTGACAATCTTCCTTCTCCACCTTATCTAAGTCATCTTCCTTCCCCTTCACATCACTAGCATCACTTGAGTCCTCCTCCCCATCAAGCATAAGACAATCAAAACTGGGGAGGAGCTCAAGATCCTCTGCTGACAAACTATCATCCAAAAGAAGATCAAAGAAGGCTTCATCAGAAAGCATGTTAGGAATGCAATCCTCCACCAAAGAATCAACCACATCCATGTAAAAACACTCACCACTATCTTGACAGGGCCTCTTCATTATTTTGGACATGTCAAAGGTGGCAGACTCATCCCCAACGCGGAGGACAAGCTTACCGTCTCCAACATCAATAAGTGCACGGGCAGTTGCCAAGAATGGTCTGCCCAAAATCAATGGTACCTCCCGATCCTGATCCATGTCCAAAATAACAAAGTCTACCGGAAAAATAAATTTGTCCACTTTAACCAACACGTCTTCAATAATCCCTTGGGGATATTTGACTGAACGATCAGCCAACTGAATGCACATACGTGTAGGTTTAAGTGGACCGAGTGCAAGCTTTTCATATAAAGCAAGAGGCATCAGATTAATGCTTGCACCCAAATCAGCCAGGGCCCTATCAAAAGTAAGATCTCCTATAAAGCAGGGAATAGTAAAAGAACCTGGATCCTTAAGCTTCTTTGGCAGATCTGTCCGTATCACCGCTGAGCACTCCTCATTAAGCGTCACAGTAGACGCTTCTTCCAGCCTCCTCTTATTTGTGAGCAAATCCTTCATAAATTTCGCGTACTTCGGCATCTGAGCTAGTGCATCCACGAATGGTAAGTTAATCTGCACTTGTTTCATGAGATGCAGAAACTTACCAAACTGGTCACTATCGTTCTTCCTAGTCAATCGCGCCGGATAAGGAAGAGGTGGGGTGTAATTCTTGACCGGAACGGACTGTTTTGGTGCAGCCGCCACCTCTCTTCCCTCATCTTTCCCCTTCTCCTCCTCCCGGACAGCCGGTTCAACTTGAACTTCATCGGGCTTCCTTGTTATGGCAGCAGGTTCCAGCTCTTTTCCACTCCTCAAGGTGACTGCCTGAACATGTTCTCTGGGGTTTGGTTCAGTATTACTAGGGAGGGATCCCTGAGGCCTCTCAGATACAGCCTTAAAGATTTGCCCCAATTGAGTTTCCATGTTATGCATCCTTGCATCAGTCACTTGCATGTATTTCTTGAATGTGTCTTCCAAACTAGAGAATCTTTGCTCAGTCTCTTTTCTAAAACTCCCTTGCTGCGGCTGAGGTGCTTGTTGTTGGCCTTGAGATACCTGGGGCTGATTAAAGTTTCTAGACTGCTGCTGATTTCCCTGCCCGTATTGCCCTTGCTGCTGCTGTCCGTAGGGCTGATTATAGTAACCCTGTCGCTGATAATACATCGCATCCACTTGCTCTACTCCAGGGGCTGCCGAGTGTGCCATCATTGTGCATTCATGTGGCGAATGGAGTCCCCCACACATAGAACAAGAGGGACTAATAGGAACGGGGGCTACCATATTCACACTAGGCACCGAGAGAGCAAGCTCCGTCTTCTTTTGATTGTCTTCCACTGTAGTAGCAAGCTTCTGAATCATACTGGTCAAAGCATCTACCCTTGCAGAAAGGGCAGAATTCTCACTGATCTCGTACAATCCCGGGGCCTTCTGGTGAGGTGTGTCCCGAGAACTGTACCATGAAGCATTATTCGACACAATCTTCTCCACTAATTCTTCCGCAACCTCAGATGGCAACTGAGTGAAAAGCTCCACCTCCCGAAGCGTCAAGCATCATCTTTCCTTCATTGTTGAGTCCACTGTAGAAACAAGATAGAACCTCACAATCAGTCATCTTGCCTTGAGGGCAAGCTCTTCTCAGCACCTTGAATCTCTTCCACGCCTTAGCTAGTGTCTCCAAAGAACCTTGCTTGAATTCCTGTAGCTGCTTCTTCAACTTTATGGCCTTTGATGTTGGGAAGTATTCTTTTATGAAGGCCTTGTACAGCTGATCCCAAGTCTGAATGTGGTGATGTGGATTGCTATCCAACCACCTCTGCGCGTCATCCCTCAAAGAGAAAGGGAATAGTAGCATCCGTACCTGATCATCATCTAGCCCAGGAATTTTGAAAGTCTGGCACATCCTCAGAAATTTGGTAATGTGTGCCACTGGATCTTCCGTAGGGCTCCCTCCAAACTGATTATTTAGGACCATATTGATCACCGCCGGCTTGATCTCGTAACGGGGTGCAGTAATTCCCGGTACCTGAATGCTGTCATACTCTGTGATCTCGGGGGCTAGGAAGTCTGCAATGCTCTCTCCTTGATAGAGTGGATTGTCATGTGGAACATAGTTGTGGTAAGGAGGAGCTTGATATCTCGGCTGATGAACTGGTTGGGGTCTTATGGGTTGTGGACGGATGATATTTGGCTGAGGTTGGGTTTGATGGAATTGTTGATATTGGGGTTGGAAAGGCTGATTTTGTGGCTGAGTAAGGGGTGGATTTTGTGTGACTGGCGGTTGGTTCTGTCTGGGCTGAAAGACCGGATTATTTTGCCCTAGACCTTGCATCCCAAAGGTTTGGTTTTGAAAGGTGGGTTCGGGAGCAATAGAAGTATTTTGAAAGAGCTGATAGAGTGGTGGAAGATTTAGTTGTGGAGTGGACTGATTTTGGTGGAAGAATGGGGTACGGAGATTTTGATACCCCGGATAAGCTCTTGGTGAATTTTCTTGTGAAGACTGGGGAGAGGTATTAATATAAAAATCCAGATTACCAGAAGTGGTTTGGACCTCAGACGTCCCAGCTATTCCAGATGCGGATGGTTGATCCATGGCTGCTTTCTGTTCTCTTAAGGCCTTGCGGTTCTGCTTAGCTAGCTTCTCGATCTCAGGATTAAGAGGGACTAGTGATTCTCCCTTCTTAGAGCGTGTATGCATAAACAGATCTGACCTGCAAGGTTAGTAGACAAAAATCCTACGAAAAACTAAAAACAGGTCGCTAAAATTAATTAACCCTTAAATCCGACACCGTCCCCGGCAACGGCGCCAAAAACTGATGTGATTTTTCTCGCACTTAAAATAGTTGTAGAAAAGTGGTGTAAAGTACGAGTATCGTCTCCACAGGGACGGACAAAAGGGAAATAAAGATTAACTAAACTTTAGCGATTAAAAAGAAATAAAAATAAATAAATGCAAGTGTGCGAGATTGATTGGTTGAATTAAAATTGAAACTAATGCTAATGAGCGATAAAAATAAAAGATTGGTTTCTTCTCAATTAACGACGAAGGGAACAGGGATTAATTCCGGGGTAACCAGATTTCTGACAGATCAGGCCTAATTACATGAATTTAATTTAATTGAGCCTAGCTAATCATTACTAAGTTCTTACCGCTCTCGCGGCGTAGAGTACAATAATTTAGGGGACCAGGCTGATCTCTCATGCGACAGGATCCTAAATTATTGCCAAGACGAGCGAGCTTACGGCCCCTTTATCGCTACTAATCTCTTAGCGAACGATTAAGTGTGTGTGAATGTGTCCTAGAACAAATTAGATCTCTCTTAATTCATTCTACATGCAATTGTAATTCTAGCTGCAGTCTAGGTTACAAGAGATATCAATTAAATTATTCAAACACAAATTAAACGGCATTCATGCAATTAAACCGACAAGAATCTAGCCATACATCATGATTAACCCCTTCATCAACCCCAAATCCCTAATTAAACTACTCACAATTCATAATTGAAGAATCAACAGAATTGAGATGAATAGAAATAATTGTCATTAATTAAAAAGATGAAACTTACAAAGAATCTCAGGGTCTTGAACAAAATAGCGGAAAAACACTGTAAAACACGTCCCTAATCTTCTCTCTAGGTTTCCGAACCTCAAAACGGGGTTAGGGAGGCTTTATTTATAGAAAACAATGAGTTTGGGTCGAAAAAGGACAGATCCGCGGTACGCACGGAGCCTACGCACGGCGTGCGTTGCGTCCGTGCGTCCGACGGACCTGCGCGTGAAAATAGGCAACGCACGGCGTGCGTTCCCCTACGCACGTCCGTGCGTTGCTGCCAGTAGTCTTCCTGATTTCAACTCCTTGAACGCACGGCGTGCGTACCCGGACGCACGGCCGTGCGTTGCCGCCAGTAGCTTCTTTCAATTTATCGCCTTGGACGCACGGCGTGCGTACCCGGACGCACGGCCGTGCGTTGGTCATTACTTTTCTTGGCCGCTACTGCCACGCACGCACGCCGTGCGTCCCTGTACGCACGGCCGTGCGTGGCCTTTCTTCTTCATTTTCTTCGATTTCTTTCGTTTTAAGCCTCCGTTTGACCACTCGATCGATCCAATAGCTCTTTCTTCATCAAAACATCATCGTGAATCTCCCGGTGGCCTCCAAAACTGCGAATTCACTCTCGAATGCTTCTTAACTCGTCCCGATCTCTTTCTCAAATGCCGATGCCGGGTCCCAAAAACTTGATTTCAACTCTGAAAATACCAAAACTCATACCCTACGCCCGATACACATGACTTGAGCTAAAATTGAGACTTACGACACCCAAAAGTTAGGAAAATTATCAAAATCCGACCCCAACACGCATCAAATGCGTGTTGAAATACGAACTTATCAATACCCGACCGGGTATCTCAGGAAATTGCCCAGAAAGTGATTTTTCTGGGCATACCCGATCGGGTAAGGGTATATACCCGATCGGGTATGTGACAAATCTTTATGAAAATTTGCTCCCACGATCATTTGTCTTCAGATTTGATTTGGACAGTCGAATCAAGCAATTACCCGATCGGGTATAGGCAATACCTGATCGGGTACATGAGTATTTTTTCCAAATCGAAATCTTTCTTGTCTCCTTGCACTTTCCTTGATCTTTTAAGGTCCAATCTTGATCCCTTAGATGATCTTTGACCTGTTTAGCTCAGAAAAATCCTAATCTAACTAAATTACAAATAAAAATGAAAATAAAGTATTACACCAAAAGTGTGTAATTTTCACAACTAGAACTAATAAAAACTAGTTAAAAATACAAATATACAATTGGAAATTACATGAATATCAGAGGGTGCCCTTTGGCTTTCAACCATGTTCCTCACATCTCTTATATATATGTATTTTATATATATATAAAATACAAAGTCAGCACTTTTTAAAAAAGCGCTTCTATCTAAGCGCCTCAAAAACCCGTTTTTCTAGAAGTGACACTATTCGACCATATGGTTAAACACTCAAGTCCATGTGATATAGTTGAAGCCTTGCACATTTACAAGTCTATCGAATATTTAGTCACTTGAATACTGAAGAAGACATATAATTTAGTCGTGACATACAACATTTAGAATACAAGCCACTGAGACTAAATGATTACAATCTTCCGATGTAATCAATTAAATTATCCGAGACTTAAACCATATGAATCGATTAGTAAATAGTTCATTTCCGCACACTGAGTTTTGACTTAAATTTTAAGTCATCGGACAAATAGAAACAAACATACTCTATGTAGTATGACGATTGAACACTCAACCCATCACTGACTTGAGTCGGATTACACTGGGTTAATTACACCAAGTATCAGATGTTAGTCCTATTTTAAATACTATTCAGTCAAGAATACTCGTGGAAGTGAATCGCATGTAAGGAACTATCTTTTCAGGCGTGTATACGACGACAAGTGTCTATACAATGTATTCTCTATCTATTCAAAATTCAATATGCCGTTTAATTACATACCGAGTCGTATGTTTGCAAAAACACTGGGAAAATATGGTCATACGGCATAATACAATTCTCCAATGTTTCAAGTAACTATCTCATTTAAAAACATCCGAGAATTGTGTATTTTTGCATAGGGAACCCATTACAACTCGAAATGATACGAGTGGGTACAAATATGTATAATGAAAATACATTGAAACACATAATAAACATAGTTTTTAATCTTACATTGGACTTTTATGTGACTTGTAGGTCATCGATTTGCATAGGGAAAAATTACAGATGACATAGGAATTCCGACTCATTTCTTGTATAACACAAGCCATTTCAATCTCACTGAGTATCCAATACACTAAAGGACTGTATTTCGGGAACAATGAGTACTCGTATTTCAAAATTAGTAACATAAATACGACATTATTTTGTAAGTCGACCAAATCTCGTCCGAGTTGTCTTTATTGTTCAAAAGTCTTGTATGAGACTTACAAGCCCACTTGAGTATTTCATATTAAGTCCATATTAAATTTATGATCTAAATCATTCGGTGCCTGGAGTAACCCAAAATATGATCTCATTTCGTCAACCTTGTATATTACACGACTCAAGTCTCCGGTCTGAATACCCATTTACATTTAAAAAACATACAAATTATATTTTTGCCCCGTATACATTTCGTATGATCTCTATTTTGGGATTATTAGGACTTAATATTGTGTATAAGTCTCCAGTTGCCCAGTCTTAATATTTTGGACTCGATTCATCAAAATGTTTTTTCTATTCATATTTTGGACTTGAGTCGTGAATGAGAATTGTGTATTTTTGCATAGGGAACCCATTGCAACTCGAAATGAGATCATCCGATGTCGTATTCAAAATTTAAGTCAATCTTCGTGGCCTGAAAACACTGGAGACTTGTATGTTTTTTTCTATTCAAAATTTGGACTTGAGTCGTGAAGGAGAATTGTGTATTTTTGCATAGGGAACCCATTGCAACTCGAAATGAGATCATCCGATGTCGTATTCAAAATAAGAGTGCTTACAAAAACACTTCGGAGATTGTAATGAGATAAAAAACCGGCACCGACATACGGCAGCAGGGGCGGATCCAGGATTAAAATGTGGGGTGGGCTAAGTATTAAAAAAAATTCTACTATGTATACTAGGTTTAGTTCAGGGTTGTTACCGAATCGAGCTTTTTTCGAATTATATACTTGAGTTCGAGCTTGATTTCGCCTCTAGTTAAATGACCCGAGCTTAACGAGCTTCGAACTCGACACAGATTAGGTTTTGAATTTGAATAATTATTCAAGCCCAGTTCAAACATAGAGATGTTTAATTCGATCTGGACTTAAACCTATCGTTCACTTATAAGTTATAGGAATAAATTATACTTAAAATTTAAACGTTTTAGTGCAATTTTATAAATTTATTGAATAACTCGAACATGATTCTTTTAATGAGTATTTATTGAATACTCGAGTATTTACTGAATAACTCGAACATGGTTCTATTAATGAGTATAGTCTAAAATTCTGCATTCGAACATGTTTATCGTGTGTTAAAAATCTAAAATTGAACGCCGAAAATCTATCAAACCAAACTCGAGCTCAATTTCGTACTAGGTAAACATTTTACTTCATTCTTCTTTCTTACATGTTCAAACAATAACTACAGAGTAAATCATTCTCTACTTTAATAAAAAAATCATTTTCTAATCTTTAATTCTATCTTTAATCATTGTAAATTTATATGAATAAACATATTTTTATTATCTACTGGAAAAAAATCAAATAATAATCAAATGCAATTACAAAATTTAAAAAAACACAAAGTCACAACTCATAACTCACAAAATAATACATTAAAAAAGAATAGAGTCAATATAACTGGAGAGTGGAGGGAGGCAGAGCCGCAGTCCGCAGAGCTTAGTTGCGCAGAGCTGCTGAACTGGACTGCCGGAGCCAGTGAAGAAGGGCGGACCTCGGATGACGCAGGTGGGCAGAGTGACGGACGACGTCGGCTGACGTGCACTTTGTCGTGAGGTGCACTCAAAGTAATAATACAATACAACACTAATACGTAATATAGTGAAGTAAGGTTCGTATCCACAGGGAAAGAAATACTTTTCTTCTTACAGAAATAGATAAGTAACAATAAGGGGGGTTTATATTTGGTTGATGAACTTTAAATTATATTTAAACACGAAGATGAACGAGTTATGTGATTTAATTAATGAGAAGAAGACTTGGCTTTGCTTTTATCCACTTAATGCAATGTTCGTCGATCCCGGTTATATCTTTAACTATCTTCCTCTCGAATACTCAATCGAGGAGTATATCCAATTCATCGAGGGTAGTTATTAATAACGAAACGCGTTCATTAATAAAACTTACTATCGAGTTAATATAGAACACGCGCCGTATATTTACTCGATAGTAGCAATAAAATCAAGATGAAAACGATTAAGATTGATAACCTCAACACAAGCGGTTTATTGGTTTAATCAATATAATTAATTCCCCTTGGCTTATTAACCATGAGACGCATGCATTAACAACCCAAGTTTACTACCATGAAAGGACCGAGTTAATAACAAGCGTATTAATCGACCGATTCTAGTATTAATTAATATATGAAACAAAACTAGTTGATCCTTTAAGTATTGCTCAAAATATTAATATGTAATAGGAATAGGAATTAATTAATATTCAAGGAAGAAGATTAAAGAAAATAACTCACAACTTACAATTCATTAAGCTTCAAAGTAGCAAAACCAAGATGGAAGAGTTTAGCTCCTCATTAGGAGACTAAACATGATAAAAATATAAAGAAAGAACTTGTCTAAACTGAGCTTAGAAGTATATAGGAATTGGTGATCTTCTTGTGGAGGAAAAGGGGTGTATTTATAGGCTTTTTAGGCCTGCAGGGTCGTGTACCCGATCGAGTTTTTAGCTCAACCGATCGGGTAAGGGTTAGTTTCCTCGAAACTGAAAATCTGGGGTCATACCCGATCGGGTATGTCGGTTACCCGATCGGGTATGGATACGCGATCGAGTTAAAAATCTTCCTGCATGTTGCCTTGTTCCCGGGTTGATTTGATTTGACTTTTTAGCAACTTACCCGATCGAGTATAGGGTATACTCGACCGGGTACAACACCAAAAATCAGGATCTCCATTTTTTTTTTGGAATTTTTGCACCTTCCTTCCACTTGTGATGTTTACTAATGGTCCCTGGAGTGGTCTTGGACCTGTTTGAGCTCAGAACAAATCTAATCTAAACAATTTACAAACATTTTACAAACTAAACTATTACACCAAAAGTGTGTAATTTCTAGAGTAATAACCACTCAAAACTAATCAAAAGCATAAATATAAACATGGAAATAACATGAATGTCAACTCCCCCACACTTAGTTTCTTTACTCGACCTCGAGTAAAACCAAATGTTTACACAATGTTCAATCAAAGATCATGAGTTTGAAGAATAGCAAGAAAGAGCACAAGACCACCAAGGTTGTAAATTAGTTCATAAAATAACAATTCTCTTGGGTTTGTTAGTCCTCTATGCCCTTTATTTCTTCTTTTCCTCTTTTCTTCTCTTCCTCTTCTCTTTCTCTTCTCCTCCTCTTCTCCGAGCGGTGGTGTCCTGCAAAACACAAATTTCTCTCTTATCTCTCATTTTGCCTAGGAGCCTTTTTCAGGTTTTCATCCTAGCATCTCTTTTTCTTTTCCTTCTCTTTTCACTCACTCATTTTTTTTTGTAAGCCCTTGTTGCTTAGATTGCCCTTTTGGGTTTTCAACCTAACTAGCATTTTATTTCTTTTTTTTTTTTCTTTTTTTTTTTTGTGTAACTAATAAAAGAAAATTAATGCTTAGTACAAGGTAAAAACAAAGGAGTGTACATACCAAAAGATGATCTTCTCCCCCACACTTGAAGTATGGCACTATCCCTAGTGCCCGCCTTCTCCTCCGTAGTAGCCTCCTCCAAAGCCGCTCCCGTGCATGTCATCACCGCCCCCCTCGCCCATGGTAGTATCCCCGCCGTCATAGCCACCACCGCCGGAACTCGAGCCGCCAAAATTACCCCAATCGGAGGGGTTGTACCAAGAAGGTGCCGGTGGAGGTGAGGCCATTGATGCAAATCCCCCAAGTTGGGACATGTACGAATATGTCGGCCCATACATCCTCCGGTAGTCTTCTTCATACCTTTGCATGTCGGCCGCCCTTTGTTCCTCCATCCTTTGAAAAGCCAATCGTTGCTCCTCCCGGTAAGCATCAAATTGCCTTTCTCTTGCTTGTTGCTCATTCCGGTAATGGCCTATTTCTCCTTGAAGTTGGGTGAATTGCTCTCCCATTTTGGTGTAATCAAGGCTCATTGTTTGGAAACCGGCTAGGAGGGATTGTTGACCCTCCAAGAGTTGTTGGAAAAAGTCTTGTGGTGGCGGATTGTGGGGAGGGTTGGGGATGTCATGTTGGAAATAGTCGTGTCCCTCTTGATGCTCGGGTTGCTCCGGTTGGGGATTGGGTTGTTCGGCTTGGTCGGCTTGGTCGGCTTGGGCTTGGAGATGGGGTGGAATGTTGTTGGGGAGGAGGTAATGTGGGATGTGGGCGGGTTCCATCTTATACCTAAGTCTAGGTAATTCATCGCAAGGGAGGGGGAAGTATTTGACCGGTTCGGGGTACTTCATATGCCATTTATATTTTTGGTTTCCGTTGTGGTCTTTGTTACCCAAAGAGATTAATTGTGCATTGGACAACCATCCAAGATGCATCAATGAGTCTCTAGAGATTGTGGCATTATCCACATAGCCAAACTTGGAAGCCAAATGCATGATAACACCCCCTACAACAATGTTCCCCCCTTTCGTGATAGCCTTTTGTAGATGATCCCAAATCAAGTTGCAAATGTTGAACTCAACGGGATTGCGGAAAAGAGCAAGAGTGAGAATGGCCACATCTCCTATCCGAGTGTGATGGTTGTTGGGGCGGCCGAGCAAAGAGTTGCACAAGAATTTGAGGAAAATCCGGAGAAGGGGATGTTGCACGTGACTTATGTAAAGTTGGGACGTGCTAAAATTCCGTTCTCCGGTCATTTTGCCCCAAAGATTGTATGCATCCATAGTGTTATCCGGAATTTCCCTTTCATGTGGGAATCGGAGCCCAAAGTGTTCGGCAAAATCACGTCTCGTTATAGTGTATTCGGTGTTCATCAACCAAAACGAGAGTGTATCATCATAGAAATGGTCATCATCTAACACAAACTTGGCCGAACTCAAAAATTCATAGATGACCCTTTCATTACAATTATATTGCAAGTTAAAAATCAAACCCATATGCAATTCATCAAATAGTTCTCTCATACCATCTAACAAGCCAAGAGAAGCAAGAGCGTCATGGCATAAGAACCGAGATGGGATAACTTGCCTTTTGAGAGCGGTCACAAATCGCTTCCGATGATCCCCCGAGCCAAATTGAACATCCTCGTAGCCTCGAATAGGTCCCCTTGAGTTAGAGCTCTCCGGTTGGTTCCTCTTTGGTGCCATTTTTGAGCAAAAAGGGAGCTTGAGTTCGGACTTGGGGTATAGGGGGTAGGGTTTTCGGATTTTGGAAATGGAGAGGGAGAGAGGGATTAATGGGTATGAGGTTGTAGAGGAGAGTGTAGGGATCGTTTTGGTGGTGGTTTGGATGGATTTGGTTGAGATATGAGAGAGTAATCGGAGCTTGAAGGTGTGAAAATGGAAGATTTGGAAGAAGGGGTTCGAATTTTGGGATTTTGGGGAAGAAGAATGGTTGTTTTGGCTTCTGATTCGGACTTAAAACACGTATACCCGATCGGGTACCCCGATTACTCGATCGGGTATACCTCCGTTTGTTCTTGTTTCGGGATCGGGCTCGATCGAGTATACCCCGTACTCGATCGAGTTTTGGCCGCCGTAGGATTTCCTTGAAATATACTCGATCGAGTATATTAATATACTCGATCGGGTATACTCCTTTTTTTAAAAAATTGGTTCCAGGTTTGTGTATTCGGTCGAGTATGGGGTATACTCGATCGAGTTTTGGCCGCCGTAGGATTTTTTTAAAATATACTCGATCGAGTATATAAATTTACTCGATCGGGTATTTGGCGGATTTTTTAAAATTGGCTCCAGGGGTCGATTACCCGATCGAGTATGAGGTATACCCGATCGGGTATTCGTGCATTTTTGTGCTTTTGGCCGATCGAGTATGGGGTACTCGATCCCTTTTTTTTTTTTTTACCCTATACCCGACCGCGTATGACTGTTACTCGATCGGGTATATTAGCCTGAAATTTTGTTTGGCCCATTTTAATCCTCTTTTCGGCATGGATCCGACCGGGTAACTGATGATGACCGATCGGGGGTTTGCCCAGGCCTTGAAAATGTTATTTTTCCCTTATTTTCTTTTTGAGAATTTCCTCCCATTCTCCCAATAGTTGACATTCAAAAACAAACACAAAAAAAAATGCGTACCTTTGCTTGGGTTGCCTCCCAAGAAGCGCCTTAGTTAACGTCGTGGCACGACGCCATAGCTTTATTCATCCTTCATAGGTTGGATCGAAGAGATCCATGCATTCAACGCTCTCTTTTTGGAAGCCCTCAAGGAATGGTTTGAGTTGATGTCCGTTAACCTTGAAGATTTTATCGGTGTCAAGGCTTTTGATCTCAACCGCTCCGTGTGAGTAGATTTTGACCACTTCAAATGGTCCTTCCCATCGTGATCTCAGTTTACCGGGGAAAAGACGAAGGCGTGATCGGAATAGAAGGACTTTATCTCCAATTTGGAAGTCTTTTCTTATAATCATTTTATCATGCCATACCTTCGTCTTTTCCTTGTAGATAGCGGCATTCTCATATGATTCAAGTCGAAGTTCCTCTAGCTCTTGGAGTTGTAGTTTTCTTTTTATCCCCGCTTGCTCCATGTCAAGATTGAATGTTTTTACCGCCCAATAAGACTTATGTTCGAGTTCGACCGGGAGGTGACAAGCCTTCCCGAACACAAGTCTATAGGGGGACATTCCAATTGGTGTTTTGAAAGCGGTTCTATATGCCCACAAGGCATCATCCATGCGAAGACTCCAATCTTTTCGGTTAGGATTCACCGTCTTTTGGAGTATAGACTTCAACTCCCTGTTTGAGACCTCGGCTTGTCCGTTTGTTTGTGGATGATAGGCGGTGGAGAGCTTGTGAGTGACGCCATATTTTTTTAACAAGGCGCTCACAGTTTTGTTGTAGAAGTGTGTGCCCCTATCGCTTATCAAAATGCGTGGGACTCCAAACCTTGAGAAGATGCGGGTCTTGAGAAAGTCCGCAACTACTTTGGCATCATCGGTCTTCGTGGCTTTTGCTTCCACCCATTTTGAAACGTAGTCCACCGCCAAGAGAATGTATAGATTCCCGTGGGAATTAGGAAAGGGTCCCATGAAATCTATTCCCCAAACATCAAATATCTCCACATAGAGCATAGGAACTTGTGGCATCTCATGTTTTCGAGAGATGTTTCCCATGCGTTGGCAGTTGTCACAAGATTGACAAAAGACATGGGCATCTCGGAATAAACTTGGCCACCAGAAACCGCATTCAAGTACCTTCATGGCCGTTCGCTTTCCTCCAAAGTGGCCACCACATGCGTGTGAGTGACAAAAAGCAAGAATGGATGCTATCTCTGTCTCGGGGATGCATCTTCTAATGACTTGATCTTTGCAATGTTTCCACAAGTATGGCTCATCCCATACGTATTGTTTTGCATCGTGTTGGAGTTTTTCTCTTTGAGCTTTAGAGAAGCTTGGTGGAAACCTGTTTAGAACAAGGAAATTAACAATGTGAGCGTACCAAGGGCGAATTTCCTTAAGAGAAAAAAGAGTCTCATCGGGAAATTCCCCTCGGATATCCTCTTTGATATGATCATTTCCTTCATCAAGGACTAAACGGCTCAAGTGGTCGGCCACCAAGTTTTCCATGCCCTTTTTGTCCTTGATCTCAACATCAAACTCGCTTAAGAGTAGTATCCACCGAATCAACCTTGGTTTGGCCTCCTTCTTTGTCATCAAGAATCTAAGAGCCGCATGATCGGTGTAAATGATCACTTTGGTTCCAAGTAAGTATGACCTGAATTTTTCAAGTGCGTAGACGACGGCCAACATTTCTTTTTCGGTGGTGGCGTAGTTGCGTTGAGCATCATTGAGAGTGGTGGATGCATAGTAGATCACATGAGATGCCCTTCCCACCTTTTGTCCCAAAACGGCTCCGACCGCATAGTCGCTAGCATCACACATGATCTCAAATGGGAGAGACCAATCGGGGGCTTGGATGATGGGTGCGGTTACTAGCTTTTCCTTTAACGTATTAAAGGCCTTCTTGCATTCCTCGGAGAAAATGAATTCCATCTCCTTTTGCAAAAGAGTGCATAAAGGAGATGCAATCTTTGAGAAATCTTTGATGAATCTTCGGTAGAATCCTGCATGTCCAAGGAATGACCGAATCTCCCTAACGGTGGTAGGATAAGGGAGTGATTGGATGACTTCAACTTTGGCCTTGTCAACCTCTATCCCTTTGGATGAGATCACATGGCCTAGAACAATTCCTTCTTCCACCATGAAGTGGCATTTTTCAGAATTCAAAACAAGGTTTGATTCTAAACAACTTTTGAGCACAAGGGAGAGATGATATAAACATGAATCAAATGAGTCCCCATGGATTGTAAAGTCATCCATGAAAACTTCCATAAATAGCTCAACATACTCGGAGAATATGCTCATCATGCATCTTTGGAAGGTGGCGGGTGCGTTGCAAAGTCCGAATGGCATACGTCGATAGGCAAAAGTGCCAAATGGACAAGTGAAGGTTGTCTTCTCTTGATCTTCAGGGGCTATGGGCACTTGAAAGTACCCGGAATAGCCATCAAGGAAGCAATAGAATTTATGCCCCGCAAGTCTCTCAAGCATTTGATCAATGAAGGGTAAAGGGAAGAAATCCTTTCTAGTTACCGCATTGAGGCGACGGTAATCTATACATACCCTCCATCCATTTTGAATTCGGGTGGGCATAAGTTCTCCATGTTTGTTCTCCACCACCGTGACTCCGGTCTTCTTGGGAACAACTTGGGTTGGACTAACCCACTTGCTATCGGATATGGGGAAGATTATCCCCATTTGGAGAAGCTTGATGACCTCCTTTTTGACCACCTCCATCATAGGTGGGTTCAATCTCCGTTGTGGTTAGCGCACCGGTTTAGCTTCATCCTCCATCAAGATGCGGTGCATGCAAGTAGATGGACTAATGCCTTTAATGTCGGCTATAGTCCACCCGATTGCAAGTTTGTGCTCTTTAAGCACCGCAATTAGCTTCCTTTCTTGCTCCCCGGTCAGCTTGTTTGAGATAATGACCGGTAATGTTTCTTTTTCTCCCAAGTACACATATTTCAAATGTGTTGGGAGTGGTTTCATCTCAACTTCGGGGGCCTGCAAAATAGAAGGCAAAGGCTTTTCCTCGGGGATGGTTAGTGGGAATGCTCTTGACCCCGGTGGCATGAGTGGAAGTTAGAAATGGTTATCCAACTCCACCATCATGGCTTGCCTATTGGGGGTCAAAGCAAGTTCTAAAGAATTTTCCCCGAGGTCATTCTCAATTACACTTAGTAGGTCATCCTCCCCATTCATTTCAAAAGCATTTTGCACAATGGGATCTATAACATCAATGGCAAATAGAGAGTGATTTTCATTCGGGTATTTCATGGAGTCGTAAATATTGAATTCAACTTTATCTCCATCAAATTCCAGAGTTAAAGATCCGCTAAAAACATCAATTTTAGCTCTAGCGGTCTTTAAAAATGGCCTTCCTAAAAGGATAGGAACCGCATTCTTGTCATTTTCCATTTCTAAAACATAAAAGTCGGCGGGAAAGATCAAATTGTCTACCATAACTAGTACGTCTTCGACAATACCTTTAGGGTAGGCATTTGATCTATCCGCAAGTTGAATGACTACTCCGGTTTCATTGAGAGGGCCAAGTTCAAGTGATTTATACAAAGAATAAGGGATGACATTAATTGATGCCCCCAAATCTAACATGGCCTTTGAAAACGTAGTACCTCCCAACTTACAAGGTATAGTGAACATGCCCGGGTCATTGTATTTTTTTGGAAGTTTCTTTTGAAAAACCGCGGAGACACGTTCACTAACTTGAACTTTCTGTTTTCCATTGAGTCTATGCTTCCTTTTTATTGTGCATAACTCTTTGAAAAATTTTGCAAATCTAGGAACACCTTTTATTAAGTTGAGAAGAGGAATATTTACCTCACATTTGGAGAATGTCTCATAGATGTCCTTATCTTTCTCCACCCTTTTCGTTTCCCTTAGAGCTTCGGGAAACGGTGCTTCCACTTCATGAATAACCGGGGGTGGAGTTGAAATGTGAGCTTCCTCTTCCTCCGGTTGAGCTTTCTCCACAAGCTCTTCTTCCTCTTCCTCGCCAATGTGGCTTTTGGCTTTCTCTTTGGCAATCACTAATTCTTTGCCACTCCTCAATGTAACAGCATGGGCTTGTTGCCTCGGATTCGGCTCCGTTTGAGATGGAAGCTTTGTTGAATCCTTGGCTTCAAGCCTACTCACCGCACTTGAGATTTGGCTCATTTGATTCTCAAGGTTTTGGATGCTTGATTTTGTCTCATGTTGGAATTGAACCATGTTTTGTTGCATGGTTGAGACATTTGAGGTGAGTGCTCGGATCATGTCTTCGGTGGACATAGTTAAGCCTTGCCCTTGGGGTTTAGAGTATGGTTGCTTTTGAGGAAATTGGTTTTGTGGAGGGTTATTTTGTGGTGGGTTTCCTTGCGGATTCCCATATCTCAAATTGGGGTGATCTCTAAACCCGGGATGATAAGTGTTGCCGTAAGAATCATACCTCTTTTGGTTTGGGAACCCCAAAGCGTTGACTTGCTCGGGGTTTTCTTCTTGAAGGCTCGGGCATGCATCGGTGGGATGGCCTTGTTGTGTGCAGATGCCGCAGACCTTGACTTCTTGGGTTTTGGAATTTAAAAGAAAATCCTTTACCAAAGAAGTCAAGCCGGCAACTTGACTTTCTAGAGATGATGTTGATTCGGCCGCCATGACTCTTTTTGTTGATGACCGCCCGTTGTGATATCTACAATTCTCGGCCAACTCCGAGATAAGATTCATAGCTTGAGAAGGAGTCTTGTTAACGATTCCTCCTCCACATGCGGCATTAATCATTCGTCTATCATCATTGCAAAGACCATCATAAAAGTATAGGATGAGGTCTTGCTCCGAATAGCCATGATACGGACAGCTTGCACAAAGTTTCTTGAATCGTTCCCAATATTCATAGAACGATTCATCGTCATTTTGCTCCACATTGCTGATTTGCTTTTTTAGAGATGAGGAGACAGAGGCGGGATAGTACCTTTCAAGGAAAGCCTTTTTCATTGCCGCCCATGTGTCTATACTTCCCGAAGGAAGATAGAATAGCCAATCCTTTGCGGTGTCCTTGAGTGAGAATGGGAAAGCCCGCAATTTGATTTGCTCCTCGGTGACTCCATTAGGGCACATGCTTGTGCACACAACATGGAATTCCGAGAGGTGTTTATTCGGATCCTCTCCTCTTAAGCCATGGAAGGATGGCAAAAGATGAATGAGCCCAGATTTTAGCTCAAACGTATTACCCTCGTTGAGTGTAGGGAAGGTAATACATAACGGTTGTTGATTCAAGTTCGGAGCTGTGAGCTCCCTCAAGGTTCTTGTTTCTTGAGCCATAGTGATTGGCTCTTCAGATTCGCTAGAACTGGAGCTAGCGTTTGAGGTTTCCTCCGAGGGTATGTGCGGAATTAAATTTCTCAACCTCTCGAAGGCTTGTTCTATTTCGGGGTTTGCTTGATAAGTGATTTCGTTTATAGAACGATATCTGACCATATACTTCACAAAGCTCAGAAATAAAAAAATAAGAACTCTTTATATTTTTTGGTTAATTATTTTTGTTTTTTGATTTTTTTTTTTTTTTTTTTTTTGAAATAAAAAGAAAACTAATTGCCTTTCCCCGGCAACGGCGCCAAATTTGACGTGCACTTTGTCGTGAGGTGCACTCAAAGTAATAATACAATACAACACTAATACGTAATATAGTGAAGTAAGGTTCGTATCCACAGGGAAAGAAATACTTTTCTTCTTACAGAAATAGATAAGTAACAATAAGGGGGGGTTTATATTTGGTTGATGAACTTTAAATTATATTTAAACACGAAGATGAACGAGTTATGTGATTTAATTAATGAGAAGAAGACTTGGCTTTGCTTTTATCCACTTAATGAAATGTTCGTCGATCCCGGTTATATCTTTAACTATCTTCCTCTCGAATACTCAATCGAGGAGTATATCCAATTCATCGAGGGTAGTTATTAATAACGAAACGCGTTCATTAATAAAACTTACTATCGAGTTAATATAGAACACGCGCCGTATATTTACTCGATAGTAGCAATAAAATCAAGATGAAAACGATTAAGATTGATAACCTCAACACAAGCGGTTTATTGGTTTAATCAATATAATTAATTCCCCTTGGCTTATTAACCATGAGACGCATGCATTAACAACCCAAGTTTACTACCATGAAAGGACCGAGTTAATAACAAGCGTATTAATCGACCGATTCTAGTATTAATTAATATATGAAACAAAACTAGTTGATCCTTTAAGTATTGCTCAAAATATTAATATGTAATAGGAATAGGAATTAATTAATATTCAAGGAAGAAGATTAAAGAAAATAACTCACAACTTACAATTCATTAAGCTTCAAAGTAGCAAAACCAAGATGGAAGAGTTTAGCTCCTCATTAGGAGACTAAACATGATAAAAATATAAAGAAAGAACTTGTCTAAACTGAGATTAGAAGTATATAGGAATTGGTGATCTTCTTGTGGAGGAAAAGGGGTGTATTTATAGGCTTTTTAGGCCTGCAGGGTCGTGTACCCGATCGAGTTTTTAGCTCAACCGATCGGGTAAGGGTTAGTTTCCTCGAAACTGAAAATCTGGGGTCATACCCGATCGGGTATGTCGGTTACCCGATCGGGTATGGATACGCGATCGAGTTAAAAATCTTCCTGCATGTTGCCTTGTTCCCGGGTTGATTTGATTTGACTTTTTAGCAACTTACCCGATCGAGTATAGGGTATACTCGACCGGGTACAACACCAAAAATCAGGATCTCCATTTTTTTTTTTGAATTTTTGCACCTTCCTTCCACTTGTGATGTTTACTAATGGTCCCTGGAGTGGTCTTGGACCTGTTTGAGCTCAGAACAAATCTAATCTAAACAATTTACAAACATTTTACAAACTAAACTATTACACCAAAAGTGTGTAATTTCTAGAGTAATAACCACTCAAAACTAATCAAAAGCATAAATATAAACATGGAAATAACATGAATGTCATCGGCGGCGCGTCTGATGTTCATAGTTCATGTCTTCGTCGCAGCCGCTTCGGTCTTCACGTGTTCGCACTTCTCAGCTCCATCGTCAATCGCACGCGATTGGTGACTGAGAAGGCCGAGCAATGCAAGTAAGGTAAGTGGTGGGCGCCTGGGCTGTGGGCTGGGCTAGGAATTAAGTTAGGGGTGGGCTGAGAATTGTTTTTGGGATGGGCTGAGAAATTAAGATATACCTATACTAAATAATAATAAAAAGTTGGGCTGGGCTGAAGCCCACCCCAGGCCTAACTGCCATCCGCCCCTGGAGGGAGGCAGAGCCGCAGTCCGCAGAGCTTAGTTGCGCAGAGCTGCTGAACTGGACTGCCGGAGCCAGTGAAGAAGGGCGGACCTCGGACGACGCAGGTGGGCAGAGTGACGGACGACGTCGGCGGCGCGTCTGATGTTCACAGTTCATGTCTTCATCGCAGCCGCTTCGGTCTTCACGTGTTCGCACTTCTCAGCTCCATCGTCAATCGCACGCGATTGGTGACTGAGAAGGCCGAGCAGTGCAAGTAAGGTAAGTGGTGGGCGCCTGGGCTGTGGGCTGGGCTAGGAATTAAGTTAGGGGTGGGCTGAGAATTATTTTTGGGATGGGCTGAGAAATTAAGATATACCTATACTAAATAATAATAAGTTGGGCTGGGCTGAAGCCCACCCCAGGCCTAACTGCCATCCGCCCCTGTACGGCAGTCAATTCTTGTATAAAACATACATAAGTCTTTCATCAAGTCCAAAATATGAATAGAAAACAACATTTGCAACTCGAAATGATCTCATTTCGAGTCCTAAACAAGTCTTCGTGACTTAAATTTTGAATACAATCTTACTAAATTTTGAATACAAGTCTTCAGTGTAATTTGCAATGATCTCAATTTCGAGTTGCCTCAAATCAAGTCTCTTTAAAAAAATGTGAGTGCTCTTATTATTATAAACTAATAATAATAATAATATAATAATAATAAAACCTCATAATGTTTAGTCTTGAGGCAACCGTATGGGCTTTTATACAAGGGTTCTAAAGCGGATTCACATGCTCTCTAAGGAGCACATAACGTGCTCTATAAAATTTCTGCAAATTTAAGTGTTAACATCGTAAAATAGTAATACGACAATCAAAATATAATCAATCATTAATTAGTCGATCATAAGATACACTGATCACCCATTGCTATAAACCATAGTTATCGAGTATCCAATGAATCGTATGAATAGGAGTTATTTAATCAATAAAGGGTTCGAAATTAACAAAGTGCAATTCGAATAGGATACCAACAATATGTATCAATATCAGTGAACCCTAAGGAGGCCTTGAAATACAAGGCCCATATTTATATTGAATCGAGTCAAGTACGTTCCCAATGATTTCATAGGCTATTCGAATTGCCTATGAAATCAATTGCAATGGGTCATAGTAAATTGGAGTGTATACGACAATAACTACCCAGTTGCTTGTGTATATACACCTAAAGTCACATGATATTTAATCACTACAAAATATGATTACTAGATTTAATATACATGTAGAATATAAAGTCGAGTATGAAGATCGAGCCATACATTAATTGTATATCTAAATCATAGATACATGTTAAATTAAGTTTAAATATAGTATACTATGCATATCTTATAATGTCTAACATTGAGAATAAATCATTCATGGAAATCCTAATTTATACATGACTTGTTGTGACACTGAATGCGAGTCAACCCATTAAAGTCTTTAAGATCCAATCTTGTATCTTACATTTAAATTGTCCATGAATTCCATACGTAGTATGGACATCCATACTTATAGTAGTTGATGACTGTTTATCATTGGGACTATATTTGGCTGATATAGAGAACATCCCTGGTAATACCACTTAATAATTGACCATCAGAGGAGACCTAACGGTCAATATATATGTCAAGAATAATATCCATATTGCGTATCACCGTGAAAGTATGATTTCTAGAAACATTATAATGGTGAACATGGGTTAGTATCCCTAATTTATGTCAATCTTTTTTATGCACAAAGACTTGTACATTCATCCAAAAATATAGTACTAAACTTTTCTAATAGACCAAAAAGCCATTACACCGATAAAATTAATTCCACTAACTACGTTAGGTTTAAATAACATGACACTATGCTAGAACCAATATAGTGCATTAATTAAATTCATATACACGACTACCAATCTTATTACGTTACATTGTGTTCAAATAACAATGGACAATTTAAAATTAGGAGTCGAATATTTCAGATAATTCAAGTATAGTGGCCCAATAATTTAAGTAAAATAGCTTAATATGTTCAATATAATTTACAGATAGAATTAATAAATATGAAAATATATGGATTAATGTCACACTAGTTTTTCACCCGTGCGTTGCACGGGATGTCATATACATATATTATAAACGTTGTTATATAAACTCAATTTTTTTAATCATAATTACCTCCATTCTTAAATAGTTGCAACATTAAAAAATTTACACTATTCACATGCTCTACTTTGACTATATTTTATTTATGAATACATTAAAATTTTATTTTTAGAAAAATTTTTATTAAATTCATCTCAGTTTAAATTTTCAAAATGCAATTTTTTTTGAAACTTTTACAATTAAAAAATAAATTATATTGAACATCAAAGTTGTGCATTGGCAAATGTAGATAAAGTATTACTTTTCTCATGGAGTATAAAATAAGAGAACTCGCGAGTAGATAATACATAGTAACAATATAATCTTGCAAAGCACACATGTTACAAATTATTGAAGACTTTGTACACACGTTTTGTAGCCTTTCACATTCCCTTCCTCATCACATGTCATGAAATTCTAGCTGAAAATTCAAGCTGAACGAACTTGTAAACCTCAAGACTGTCGTATAAAAATTATTCATAATTATTAAGATCATGATAGACCTAGGGGTGGACTCGGGCCGGGCGGCCCACCCTGGAACCGGCCCGAACCGGTTACTATTTGAACCGGCCCGAACTGTCGGCCCGGCCAGGGACCGGTCCGGGTAGGCCCTACCCGCTGGGGTTCCGGGCCGGGCTCGGGCCCCTCAAAAGGTTAACCGGCCCGTCCGTTTCGGGCCCGGTCCGGGCCAATTTATTATTTTTTTTTTTGAATTTGTTTTGAATTTTTTCTAAGTTTTTGGGTTGGGCCGAGTATTTTGGGCCATTTGTGGTGGTTTGGGGTGGTTTGGGAGTGAGGGGGAGGGTTGGGGGTTAATTAGGAAAAGCCAAAAAAAAAATATAAATTGAACCGAGGCCCGGCCCAGCCTGGTTCCGGGCCTCCCCTTTCATGAACCAAGCCTCGGCCGAGCCCAGGCCCGAACCGGGCTCGAACCGGCCCGAGTCCACCCCTAGATAGACCAAGAATAAACAATCATGATTTTCTATGATTGCCCTTGATTCTTGTTTAACCAATTGAGACATCCATTCACGTTTAACCAATTCATTTATAACCTGGAAACACTTTTTCACATTCCTTTTGCAAATATGTGTTCGAAAACATGAGAAAGAAATAGAATTGTCCAAGCTTGTAATATGATAAGAGTATCAATCTGCACCATATTTATGATCTATATTTATTTAAAATCCAACAACTTGTATATGAAGTTGAACTCTCACAAGTAAAAGTTATAGTCAGTGAGCTAAAAATTACAGGCTAATATAAAATACAATGGCAGCTATTATTACCAACAGAAGAAGAGACGTTTATGCTGCTAAAATTTGTGGCAAAGGAAAGAAATAGACGAAAACCGCTTCAGCCTCATCACTACACCCTTAATTATTTTTTCATGTTAACTAATAATGACCAATTGCAACTGTGATGAAATAATCCCGTGTACCACCATGCATGTTCCTACCATTGGACATGCCCAAGTGACTTGCCAGCCCCAAAATAGTTCTCGTCTACTGAAAAATCAAACAGCAATCCAAGTTATTTTTTAGAAGGTTAGGTGTGAAAGTTTTTTCTGTTTTAGGAGGCACATAATTTTTAAATATTTAATTAAATGTTCAAGAATACAATCAGAATTTTTTATATTGACAAAAGCAATAGAACATAGTTTGAGGGATAACAAATAAAAAATTAGTGACTGATAACAAATAAAAACTAAAACAATTACCATTAAATATGCAACCGTGGTAAATCGTCTAGTAGGCTCTTTTGAACTTGTATTAGAGCATCGTTTCAGCAAGCTTATGACCAATTTGCAGTAAGGATTATGACCTTAAAAATATAGAGCAAATTTATGGTAAAAAATTAAGACAATCACCTAAAAAAATTATCAAACATATAAACCGCAAAAATGAAAAAGCCAAACCTGTAGTCAATCAGTCATCAAATGGTGATGAAAGATCTGATGGCGAAGACATGATGAATTTGGTGTAAAGAGCTGAGCTAAGATAGATTTAAATAAATTTGGCGGCTGGACTTTGTTTAAGTAGAAGAGAAAGATTGATGAAGAGAAAGGACAGTTTGAGAGTGTTGATGCCGAGTAAAAAAGAGGAGAGATTTCCTAGATGGGGGTAAAAATGTAAGTGAGCGTGGGTGGGAGAATGAAAAAGAATATTGTAGGGTACCTAGCAATCTTTTCTTCAATTTTGAAGATGTTATGTTTTTAAGGATGAAGGAATAGCCCTAAATGGATGGGCGAAAGTGGTGTAAAGGAGATGGGAGATGTGAGATTGATCATAAAGGAGAGCTAGGGAAAGAGATATAATCTACGGTACAGAGAGGCTTAGTACCACGAATGGTTGAGATGACTGAATAGGTTGGGCAGGAGTTCTGCTTACACATAAAATCTAGATATTATAAAATATCAAAATATGTTATGAAATGGATTGATGGGTAGGAAAGTCATCCTTCAGATAATTCTATCCAAACTCTAGATATTATAAAATATGTATGGAAAAAATTTACCCGTTGAATAAAATAAAAGTAAAGTTAGAAAATATGTTATGAAATGGCTTGATGGGCAGGAAAATGAAATAAAACCTCAATGTAAATGCTCTCGAGCATCATATGAGCTTCACTGTTTACTTGAAACGCCACCAAAAGTAGACATCAAAAGAAGTACTCAATATTCTAATCAAGTATCTGAAATTATAAAACAACTATTAACTGAAATACTCAAAAATTATTAACTCATATAGCTTTCAAAACAAATCATATCAGGCCCAAAGTGAAATTGATTTGAATTGAAAACAGAGAAAACACTTGAAAAGTTCCCACAACAATTATAGAGCACTCAAAAGTTCTTTAAGCTTTTCATGTTTTATCATCTCTCTAACAGGCTGATATGCAACCATAGTGCACAATTTCTATTTGTTCATTCACTATAGACCCTACAGAAAAGCTAAGAGGCTGTTTCTGAACATTAAATAAATGAATAATATCAAACTTGTTTCTTCGAACTGATTACTAATAACAAAGTATGAAAACACCATCCTGGAATACTCATAAATTGTGTATTCTCATCACTTCTTCTTCCTTTTTTGATAAGAACTTTTTGATGAAAATTTTAAATTAGTATTTGAAAATGTGTGAGAAAATTTTAAAAAATGAATGGGAATGCTGCTAAGAGTTTAGAACAGAAATATATTACTCACTTGCACTTTCACAAAGTTCACGAAGTGTATGCATCAATGAAGGAAAATCCAATGACATATTAGCATAGGAATGTCAACACAGCCTAGGTGATCTGAGTCAAATGATCTATAGTTACTAAAGCCTACAATTTACTCCAGGACTCCATGCTATAACACACTTCTTATGTCCAAAATTATAGGGGAACTTTTTTATTATCAGACACGACTCAAGTTAAAAATGAAATCTTATGTTCCCCAGAGCGTAAAAATGAAATTTCATACTCCTTAGGACATATATATTTATATATTTATTTTGATGCTACTAATTAGTATAATTAGTTCCGATTAAATTTCTGTACATTAGTGGATTAGTGGTAGCTATGTTGGATAGTAGAATTTTCACAAAAGTAATCAACCTATTGATTCAGTATTTTTTTAGTTTAGGTGTGTTGCTGGTTTTTGTGAGCTGCTCCATCTAGCTGTTTTTCACCAAGTTGCTTCACCTTTCCCTGGACAGCACCTAATACTGTTTTCTGGCTTCACCTTTACCTGGCAGATTAAACATCCAAGCACTGAAAAACGGGGAAGGAAGTAAATAGAAAGTAAGCTGAATGAATTTTTACTCAGGAAAAAGATAAAGAAGGAAATAAGCCACTATTCTATAAGAAAAGCATTTAAAAAAAGTCAAAATTGCTTAAAAAACTAACATTCCAGTAATTGATTAAGAAGCTAAAGAAATGGATTAAGAAAGTGAGGAGACTCATAGCATAGCATGTAATAGCAGCATTTGGTCTAGTAGTTCTTCTATCATTCTATAACATTTGCTTCACATATATTTAGTGACTTTGAACACTTGCTAAGTTTCTAACCAAACCACAAAACCAAAAACTATACCCTAAAATATGCGCTTTTGAAAATTGATAAATTATGGGAGCAAAGGTTGTTTTGGACCCCAAACGACATGAACCCTAAACTAACCCCTAAAATATGCACTGTGGGAAATTGATAAATTGATATATTTCAGCTGGATTTTTTATACTATGATAATCTGAAGACACATACACATACACATATTCAACATAAATGAAATAGTTCATTTTTAGAGAAGAAAAATAAGGCCTGCCGTGTTACTAACATATATATGCATATATGTTTTTCCAAAATAACCGCTATCTAACATATACTTCTCCAAAATTAGCAATGCATATATATCCTTTAATAGCTCAAGAGAGTTACGTTATAGTTTTTCATCCGTGAAGGCAGTCAAATGATTTTCCGAAATGTACTGCACTGTTTAACTTCGCAGTTATCTTCAAAAAATCATTTGACTTCCTTTCCGGTTTAATTGTTAGCTGAAATTTGGTATGAGTAAACTACACTTAATGAAGAAGATGCTCAAAAAATTTCATCAAAAAATTTCAGCGGGAACCGCCCCAATTGGCGACGGCCGAGCAGAACCTCCTATATAAGGGACTAATTGAACACTTTAAGCCAGTTCAAGTGTCTATTTGACCCTTTAGCCCCTTATAAAGAGAAATCATCATGTCAGGCCGGCCTGACGGGCTGCCCCGTCCGGCCGAGCCCGTTTGGGCACCTTCCCGGTGGAATTTTTTGATGAATTTTTTTGATCATGTTCCTCATCGAGTCTAGTTTGTCCATTCCAAATTTCAGCTCAAAATTCGATCGGGAAGGTCGTCAAATGATTTTTGCAAGTTAACTGGTCCGGAAAATACATATTCCGGACCAGTTAACTTGCAAAAATCATTTGACAACCTTCCCAATCGAGTTTTGAGCTGAAATTTGGTATGGACAAACTAGACTCGATGAGGAACATGCTCAAAAAATTTCATCAAAAAATTCCACCGGGAAGGTGCCCAAACGGGCTCGGCCGGACGGGGCAGCCCGTCAGGCCGGCCTGATGAGAAGAGCTCTCCCCTTATAAATATGTATAGATATTTCAACACATGATATATGAAGATAACAACACATTCTGCTAAAATAATTTAAACAACATAAATATAACTAAAATAACACCGATCTCCAACAAAAAGTAAATAATTCAAGAAACATGAATATAAAGTCGTTTATCTTTGAATTAGTGTTGTGTTTCTAGTTATTTTTACAATTTTAAGGAAATTATTGGCTCGGAATTACGGTATGATGGTATACCGGTATACCGTTTGTTTCCAAAATATATACCGATACCATACCGAAGTAATTCGGTACGGTATCATACCGTACCAAAAGCGTCAGTATACCAAACATTTCGGTAAATTCGGTATTTTTCGATATGGTAAGTCAGTCCGGTATAACGAATTTTCGGTATTTTTCCCTACCCCTACATACTAGTAATTCAGTGTATGCTTCTAAGTTGTATCTAAAATTTTGTCATGTTACCATTTAAAGTGTATGTATGTGTCATACTATCTCATACTCCCTCCGTCCCTTAAAACTTTGCCATCTTTGAATTTTTTGGTCAACCATGTTCAACTTTGACCAATTATATATCTTTGTAGAAAATTATTTATGATCTAAAAATTATGTGAAAACGTTCTTTGTTAAAAGTACTTTCATAAAAGTAGAAAACTTATCACTTTCATAATATTATACTAATCAAAATCACGACCCAAACTTTACCACCATTGATTTGAAAAGTCAAAGATGGCAAAGTTTTTAGGGACGGAGGTAGTATTATTTAAACACGTATGTCTTATTATCTCAAGTTTGGATATATTATGAGAAAACAACATACATGTCTAATTTTGTATATACATGTGTAATTACATTAGTATGAGATAAACCGAGTATTCATAATTTCATAATACTCGGACTTGTCAATATTCAAAATGCTAACTGCTAAGTATCCGACTTTGTATTCGGATCAACTCAATTCCTGTACACAGTAAATTTTGTTTAAGAATGTTACACATTTAGTGGTACCATTTATTGGGTTCCCAATAAATATGATTGTACTCGTTATTTCCATAACGAGTACTCATTGGATACACATTGCTTAAGTATGATTTCCTATCCAATAAGATTATTGTCTATATGACATCAAATAGTATTCTCATACTATTTGATCATATTATCAAATGTCAAACATATACTCGTTCACGTGAGACTCAATCGTGACCTATGATTATCAATTCATTGAATACATTTATACCATATGTCGTAAATGGAACAGTATTTGTATACTCAAATACGATTGTGTACCCAATTATTGCATTGGCTACATAAATGAGTGTATTTACTATACATTAGTGTGTACTTAAAAAATCATGATTATACCTCCGTAAAAGTCTAAACGAGAATTGGTATACCAAATACACTGAGTCACTGAGTTTCACTCAGATCTTGTTTTCTAGTGTATTATCAAATACAAATATGAATACATTTCAAATCTTATGTATTCAGTGTTTTTGAGGCTTACTAAACCTCGAGCTTGAATAGGGAACTTTATATGAAAATAGTGTATACAATGGGTACCCATTGGACTTAATAGAAAAGAAGACTTGTATGTTTCTCAAAACTCGGTAGACTATCACGATTGTATGTTTGGGAAACATGCTAATTGACAATCATGTTAGTCTAAGAAATGACTATACTCATGTAGTGTAATACCACTATATGAGATTACATGCAAGTTTGATATGTGTGTTTTTCACCCTATAAACACAATTTATACATATACGAGTATACATCGAGTATGTTTTGGTAAACAACATACTTTGAATCTCAGTGATCTCAAATAGTTAATCAATTCTCCACTTGGTGTATGTTGTTTTCTATGTGAGTTAAGTTGTATTTTCGCTATCATACGTATTGTAAATGTGACTATTAACCATGTCTCACATGAATTATTAATAAATTCTATACAGTCAATTGAGAACAGGATGACTTAAATTGTCAATTAAGTATACTAGTATGTACTATAAGCAAAAATTTTAGTAAGCCCGTATCGTGCTCAAATAATGAGCACGTTGTCATACGTGGAAGCTGGTCCCCATTAGGAATTATTTATAAAATATTCTTGGTGCTGTATGACAAAAAAATACTCGTATTAAGGAGTATTATACAGGTCAAATTTGAACTCCGTTTTCTCTCTCACACATCGCTCCGGGGAAGTTGCTGCTTGTCAGCCACTAGGATTTTTTGTAAGATCGGTTACCATCTCAGTTCAAAGTCTAACAACATCGGAAGCCATGTCTAGGCAAAAGAGGAGAGAGGAGAAACGTGCCGCCGACGCAGCTCAAGGGCGGTCAAACTACGGCGAATCGCCAAAGAGTGTTCGGCGGCAGAGAATATGCGGCGGGAACCGTTGTAGGGTCTGGACGATTTGTTATTTAACTTGGTTTATGAGAAACTTCAATTTAATGAAGAGTTTTTCTTGCTCCCATTGAACTTTGGAGTTAGGGATGGCAACGGGGCGGATCGGGGACGGTTTTACATATAACCGTACCCGCCCCGTTTGGTAATTCCCCCGCCCCATAACCGCCTCATTACCCAACAGGTAATTTGTACCCAAACCATAACCGCCCCAACAGGTAACGGGTATAACCGCGGATAACCGCGAGTAATCACTTTATTAAATGAGTCATTGATATTTTAATAAAAAATAATATTTTAAAAGCCGAAAAATGGCACCACCTAGACGACGCTAGACTCAGACGCCACTTTAAAGCTTCATATATCTATAAGACGAGAAAGAATACAACCTAAATTAATTTGAACCTAAAAATACTTGATCTGAAAAATAATTAATCACAAATAATCATATAATAATCAAACAAGGCTATTAAGTTCTATTGAGAACTTTCATTCTTACACTATAGTTAGTACATCTATTATCCATATATACACAATGAACATTAAAAATCTCATCTTTTATCAGTTGTAGGACAAATAATAGATAAGAATGTAATAAAATATAAATAAAAATAAACGGGGCGGGTTCGGGGCGGGCATGCATAAAACCGTAACCATCCCGTTACCCGTAAAAACAAAACCGGTGTTCCCCGCCCCGTACCCATTACCCGGTCAATGCGGTTTTCCCCATTTTGACCGGGGCGGTTCGGTGCGGGTATCCATCGGATCGGTCACAATTGTCATCTCTATTTGGAGTACCTTAGCTTGTATTCCAACTATTATAATACTCTTCCCCGTAAAGACTTCAATTTCAATGTTATTCTCTTCATCCATTTTTATCCATACATATATAGCAGGTGAGATGAGGATGAGGCCCCCATGAACGGATAGTTCTAGGCTTCTAGCTAGTTTATAAAAGATATAGTTGTTTAATGATAAACTCTTTATGCTAGAGTGTTGGTTTGTTCAAAGTGTCGGTGACCAAATGTCCAAATGCCCAGATGGGCTTGTTTTGATATAATAATACTCTTTGTTGTTTCTGCTGCATATTGGTTGGAGGTTCGTGAGTTGATGTATCAACATCACCGAGCTTCATAACACTATAACCTCGTGAATCTTGACTCTGTTACTAAAGTATTAATTCATTGAACAACGGTTTTCTACAGAACCATTTCTACATACTGGAGCTAGTAGTTCATTTAACAGCAATCCTTGAGCATCTAAAGTTTCAATTTGCTGCTATTGGATAACATTTTTAGTGTTTCAAGTCTTTCGACTCATTGTTGATGTCACCTTGAGGTGTTTCAAGTTTCGGTAGTTCTCCCGAGACCATACTTTTAGCAGTGTTGTGACTTGTGATATATTACCAAGCACAATGTAATGGTCAGCTCTTATAAAATCAGTAGAAGATGAAAAACCAAGTGCTAACTACCTAGGCACCAGGGATCTAAAAGTGAGAGCATTAATGCCTTTAGATACCCAATCCCGCTAGAGGAGTCAGCACACCAATTATCCAAATAACATCATATGCTTATTCTCAACACAGTAAAATCGAAAAACAAAAAAGGGGGGAAAAGAAAACAACATGTCTGGTATGATCTTACAGGTTTCTTTTCCCTCTTCCTGCTAGTGTGCTATTAATCATGTTATCATGGTATCTAGCACATACTTAGCAAATCAATTACTGAAATCGGAGATCCCATTTACATTGATTTTTCTGACTGGTTAAATAGTGGCAGCTTATGTCATACACCAACATAAGTAGGAGACTTTCAGTTTTCTTTACAAAGTTGGTTAAAGCTTTAATATCCCAAGTTGCCATTCACATTTAACCAGTTTGTCTTCCCCTAGTTTCCAAAATGGTTTGTAATAACATGTGACCTGCAATGTACATTATTTTCTATTCAAGTGAATATGTGGGATTTGTGACTGACTGTCTCAACTAAATAAGATGTATATCACACCAAGAAGGTACATAGAATCAAACTCAAGGGTGTGAAAAGTAGGTTCAAACCCCAACCATACAATAATAGCAGAATAATGCATAGGAGGAAAAAGTCACCATGAATTAACTTTAAGTAATGCCAAGTTTCTAGATCAGAAAAATAAACTTAAAAGGATATAATCAAATTTTATTTCTGCACCAGCTTAGAAAATATGTCTATTACCATCAAAATCACAATGCATCTTGAACATAACAGAGTATTTTGAGATACACAAGAAGTTTAGATTATGTAAATAAAATAATGTCTACTTTCACTAAAGTAACACTTCCACTAAAGTAAGATTCTGTAAATAAAATAAGGTCAACTCTCACTAAAGTAGCACTTCCACTAAAGTACTCTTGCAGGAGTACTCATTCAAACAATAACTTCAAAGTTGGGTAAAATGGAAATAAGTTTCAGCATCCAAACCAGGTAGATTGAGATCAAATCCTTGATTAAAATTTAGAGGCCTGCAGATAAAAACTAAAGAAGTTACCACCACAATAATACTTTATAACACACAACAATGAAAGATGAGTTCCGTAATAAAATATATATTGTTCAATAAAAAGCTGATTATCACCCCTTGGTCCGTGAAACATGACATGATCTAGCATTATGGCCAGTCTTCTTGCATTTTCCGCAACGTTTAGCCTTTTCAGATGGATGTTTAATGCGTGACCCTGAACCTTGAATTTTTGTGGTTTTCGGATCTCTCACAACAACATTTGGCAGTTCAGTGGAAACTGCAGATTGTTGTCCCGTATTAACTGCCCCATCACCCATTTGTGCTAGGTGTTCCATAGCACTCTTCAAAACCCCAGCCAAATATGTACTTCTTTCTTCGGTTAGGGATGCTGAATCGACAACCTGAAATGCATACAACCTTAGCTTTACTCGTCTCGCCCACAACTTTTTCCCACTAAATGAATCACTAGTGCATTGATAAAGAGGGTTCATCTTTGCTTTCTTGGTCCAACGATGGAGAATATAACAATCTGGTAATAGCAAAACTTGTTCAAGCCTCATCCATATCAGAATGTGTCGGCAAGGAATCCCCATAAACTGAAATTTTTGGCAGCTGCATGACACATAATCCAATGACATATCATAGGTAAGCAACCTTCTTATAGATGTAGATGTTGAACCAGTTTCGCAATGTTTCACTTCATACACCTTAGTATTTTCTAAGCTGGAAATCTGGTGGCAAGTGTATAGAGCACATGCATCCAACTCTTTCTGAAACTTACAAAAAATTGCCTTTGTGTATATCTTCGCCATTTGATTTTCCATTAGATAACTTGATTTTAACCGAGGAACTTCATTTCGATCTCGATGATCAGCACTTAGTTCACGATGTCTTTGACGCACAATTGCTCGAGTAATACGCGTTACACATTGACTCACCGTGCATTTCTTGTTCACATATTTTTTGAAAAAAGCATGTGTGCTTTCAACACGCTGACTACTCAACATTGCAGCACAGAAAACATGTTTGACAAATGATGGAACCCATTTCTCTCAAACTTCATATATATCTGTGAGCCATGTGTTTCCAATCAACTCGGGTAACAAAAGCTTTTCTGTCCACCGCTGCTCAAAGTCACCTGTTGTCTCTGAGTTCATTATAATGTCAACCAACTCTTTGTGAAGTTGAGTATAAAATGGGCTGGACACATTCATCTTTTCGGGGAATTTTCTAAGTATATGTCATAAGCAATGGTGGTGTGATACATTCGGCAACACATCAGTGATAGCTCGAGCAATAATAGCAGCATCTTGGTCTGTTATAATAACATTAGGATGAGGCTTATGATCCATAGCTTCTAAAAATGTGGAAAGAAGCCAACGAAATGATTCTGCCAATTGGTCCCTCAACAAACCGCAACCGAAAACTGTAGTTTGACGATGATGATTATCACCGACAATCGGAGCCAGGTAAAAGCCGTATTTGTTAGTATTGAATGTAGTGTCAAATACAACAACTTCACCAAAAAACAAGTATGAATTTCTACTATCACTATCAGCCCAAAAACATCTCGTAAGAATTTTTTCATCGTCTATGTCATATTTGTAAAAGAAGTCGCCATTCCTTTGTTTTTCTATCTGGAATCCGTGGATCATTGTTATCACATCAATTCCATTGAATTTGGATTTCAATGATACGCTATAATTGTATAAATCTGTCTCTGTGCATCCCATAGAAGAAAGACCTCCAGCTTCATTCTCCAACAACCTAATTTGTGTATGTGTCTCAATATTAGCATCGGCCCATTCATCAATCAATGCTCTTTTCAATGAAGACACTTGTCAATGCGAACGGATCAAATTTGTGTTGCTAGGACTAACTAGATTATGATTATGAATCTTTTCAAACCGTGACATCATCCACACACCTTCTTCATGATTCAGGGAAACATGCATTTTAGCAAGACAACCGCATCTAGTTTGGCCCCGGTTTCTTTCATTTGCAGATTTGTTTTTCTTACGTGAAGACACGTTTGTCTTCCCTTCCTTGGAACATGCAAATGCTCTCCATGTTATAATTCCAGCTTTGTTAGTTGTTGAATTTTTTATTTTAGTACCAAAACCCAACAACTTTGCATATGCATTATAGAAGGCTTGAGCATCATCCAGTGAACGAAACTGTTGACCAATTTTAGGTGTTGCAGCATCAAAGATGGGATCTGTACACGAATTTTAAAATAACCCAAAAGAAACGCTCAAATTCTGATTCAAACATTAACAAGCTAAATTAAAACATTATATAAGTATATATAATAAAAGTCAAATGGTGCATCTTATTAATGAATCATATAGGATGCTTCATACTTTAGTTTGATCTGTTTGTGTTTTTTTAACTGATATACGTAAGTATGAAGTATATACATGTGTTTTATTTCCTCATATAATTAACAATTTAGTTAGGTGCATTCATGTCAACTTTTTCCCTTGATTGTTGCTATACCAGTACATATCTTCTACGAACAATCAAAGCTATATTTTTGTTTTAATTAAACAAACAATCAATCAATCAATCCTATATATTTATATACATTATACTCTGTCTATATAGTAATATTTTACATACTCTGTCGGGATATATATATACACGAACACACGCATGTATACAGAGTATATAGTATTAGGCTATTAGCACACAACGCTACACACACAATAAGTAGTAGTATATATATAGTAGCAGACAACGTAAGGAGAAATTATCTCAACACTAAATCAATGATTGAATGACGCTAGAGTAAAAATATTATATATGATACTATGTATTGTTGTATAAATTATCTCGAAATTAAAACCTAACCTTCATTATTTTGTGAAAGTGTTGATGGAGTAATAGCTTCATCTCCACATCCAGAAAACATGCCGTCTCCATCCATGTTTGTGCTCAAGGTGCGAAATATTTTCTCCAGAACGAGATGAGCTTGAGAGAAAATAGAGTTTGGAAACTAACATATACGGAGTTATAGCTTAATTAGTCCGTATTTTTTGCCGTTCAACATCAGGATTCTATATTTAATTAACTCCTTATGGGACCCAACTTCCACGTATGACAACGTGCTCGTTGTCAATTTTTTAGGTGACTTTGGTTTCAACTTTATTCTTGTTATATTCAGATCTTATTTTCTATCCATCTTCTTGCTTGGTTATCCCTTTTCTATCCAGATTGTATTTTTTAGGTGTCTTTTGATTTTTTTTTTTTTTTCGTTTTCTTTCACAACATTCCGTATAAATTAGAATTTACACATATTGTGATTATACACATATTCTTTTTAAGATACTGAAAATAACCATGTCTTTGATATGCACTAATTAGTAGTGCACAAGTGTATGTTTTTACGTATGATTTGTGTGGTTTGTTTACCGTTTTATTTAGTTTGTAAACATTTGTGTGATTTTAGTTGTAATTGTATTTTAATCTTCATTTGTAAGTTGTAAAGTAGAGTTAGGAATTAGGGTGTTGAAAAGGAGGACTTTGAAGTGAAGAAAAATAAGATTTGGCTGCCCAGAAGCACAAACCCGACCGGGTACAATACTTCACCCGGTCGGGTATGACAAAGAATCAGAAACTGCTGAGAAAGTCACTAGACCCGGGCGAGTCACTTATTTGACCCGGTCGGGTCAGATTTGACCCGGAACACCAGAACATGCCGAAGATCGCCAGAATGTGGGAAATATTTGATTTTGACGTTGACCCGGTCGGATATGTCCTTTTACCCGGGCGGGTCAATGCCCCAGGGTGTTGAAAACACCTATAAATAACCCCATTTTCCTTCACAAATAATCATCCCTTCTTTCCTATACTTAAGCTCAGTCTAGAATAGCATTTCTTTATATTTCTTTTAGCATGTTTAGTCTCCAAATGAGGAGCTAAACTTCCATTTCTTGGTGTTGCTCTTGAAGCTTGTTGATTATTAAAGTTGTGAGTTATTTTCTTATCTTCTTCCCTTGAATATTAATTATTCCCTTAATCTATCTATATATTAATGTTGGGGAGTGTTGCTAAGATGACAATTAGTTAACATCTCGACATTAATTATGGTAGTATTTATTTTCTTCCGCTATATATTAATGTTGGGGAGTGTTGCTAAGATGACAATTAGATAACATCTTGACATTAGTTATTGTAGGATTATTCATATTTAATCTTCTTCCTTGAATATTAATTCTTCCCTTAATCTATCTCTATATTAATGTTGGGGAGTGTTGCTAAGATGACAATTAGTTAACATCTCGACATTAATTACTACTAGAAACGATCAACGAACCGATGGTTAATCGTTGATGGCTTCACAAGTAAGTAACTTCGGTTTATTAATGCACGGTCGTGGTTAATAAACTTAAGAGGGATTAATTTTGTTGGTTAAACCGAAACCGTTGTGTTGAGGTTATCAATCTCAATTGATTTCATCAAGGAGTTAAGAGATTAAATGCTACTATTAAGTCGGTATATGGCGGTGTTCTATACTTGACTAATAGTAAGGGTTATTAATGAACGGTCGTTGTTAATAGCTACCCTCGATGAATTGGATATACTCCTCGATTGAGTATTCGAGAGGGAATAAGTTATAGATATAACAATGATCGACTAAAATATATCAACAAGTGGAAAGTAGCAATGCCAAGTCCTTTTTATCTTTGATTTAAACCACGTAACTCGTTCATCTTCGTGTTTAATTTAATTAAATCACTCAATCCCAAAAACCCCTTTTATTTACTAGTTTATAAAAAGAGAATTATTCCTTTCCCTGTGGATACGAACTCTACTTCACTATACTACGTATTAGTGCTAGTATTGAATTTATTTTGAGTGCACACACGACAAAGTGCACGTCAGTCTTCTCTTCCAGGAAAAAACTCTAGTTGCCATTGATCTAGGCTTACTCTGATGCCTCTGACGATTTTGATCATTCAGATGACTCACTCTTTACAGATGACTTCTTGGGACATGCAACCGAGAGTGACCGCCGTCCACCTATTTCCTACCCAGAAGAAATTAGAAAATCCAAGTTCAATACCGCGATTTGTCACAAAGCTAATTTCATAACCACAGAAAATTGTCTGCCGACCGACAACTTAAACACGCAGATAAAGATCTACAGGAAATCTAAAAAGAACAAGCGGCGTCACAGCATGACAACTAGGTCCCAATCCAGAGATTTCTCATGGGATTAGCTTTTTTTCTTTTCTTTCTTTTTGTACTGCTTTTCCCTTGATTTAGTACTTTCATTTTTCTTTTTTCTTTTTTTCATGTACTTTTATTTTATTTCTTCCCTTCTCGCACTGTACTCTTATTATATATCAATTAAATCTTCTTAAAAAAAAGGAAGAGAAGTAAGAACATTAGCAACTGTTTCAGCAAAAAATAATATACAAATATTGGGTTATAAAATCTCAACAATATACATTATATTTTCCGTGAAAAATACAATCAATTAAGCCACAATTAAGAAATTTTTGCAATGGGTTTCGAGTCATTTAATCTCGTGGATACATAATGTCTAATATAGTTGACTTCGGTGAATTTAACAACGGGTTCAATACGGAATTTGGACATCCAAATGAGACTCTAATTGAATTACTCATTCAATTAATGTCTCTATAGTATTACAAAAGTTTCACGAAACATTATGGTTACTTGAATATGACTATTTTTGTGTTCATACAAGTCGACAATTTTTTATCAATCGCATCGGATATGTTATCTTGACTATCAACGAAATTTTGACTTGAGTCAAGATGAGAACTCAAGTAAAAATCAATCTCATGTATCTTAGTTAATATGATTTAGTAATATACCCAAGTCTTTTGTCGGTTTACAAGGGACTCTTAATGCATTTTAAACAACATCGTAAGCCGTGTTTTCTTAAAGTTGTTTTTCTATTGTATAGGGGTGACTCAACACTGAAAACACTCGATATGAATATGGTTTTTTCTATTCATAATTTGGACTTGAGTCGTGAAGGAGATATAGTGTCGTATATAGAGTATATACGACAGTGTAAATATTTAAACTGGGTTGACTGTATATAATACTCCCTCTGTCCCATTTTATAAGATATCTTTACTATTCACCCGGTCAACACAAATCACTCTTAATCTCTTACTTTATACATCAAAATTTTATGGAATTTGAATTATTTTTTGTAGGTTTTGTAGCGGTTTTAGTGTAGTTTCTGAATATGTAATTTTCTTTTTCTAAAAATAATTTGAGTGCAGACAGGGATCAATTTGCTTTATCCTCGGTCAAACATCATAAACCGAAAAGTATCTTATAATTCGGGACGGAGGGAGTAATAAATATTGTAAGTTCACAATGTCTATTACATTGGTTACAGTAAATGGGTCATACACTGAACATACTAAGACATATATAGTCATCTACATATGTATCTATGGGTAATCACTTTAGTCAATTTTGTATGTTGCATGATACTATATTTGAATAGTTTCTACATCGGGAACATTACAATTCACTGAATAATGTATGCCATATGTTATATAACTCATTAGTTATAAATCATTCAAGTATAATGTATCACTCAGATAAGATGGATTGTCCATATTATCCGGTGATACAATATTAATACATTTATGTCGATCACATTTGTTAAACATAATAATTAAGTCAAATTATTAGAATTGCATGTAATTACCCAATGGCTTACACTAATATGTATTGTAATGAATGTATACTCACTATTGTCAGTATAACCCATTCATATACAGTTGTTTTAATAGTCACAAGACTAATGATAGACTTTTTATAAATAATGTTACTATCGCAACGGTGGATCAAAACATACAATCAAATGGGATGTATCCATATTATCCTCGATAATATGGATACATCCCATTTGAGTGTATGGTATGTATCCATATTATGGCATACTGTTATGCCCGAGCCTATGCATACCCTATGTATATAAAAACTCATATTGATCATATTGGTTTATGTATATGATACATAACTAATGTGTATGTCAATTCCATTGTATCAGGAATTTTCAATTACAATAATATATACTTGAATGATCTCGTATCCATTTTCACAATATGTAAATTGTGTATTTTTGCATTAGTTGAATACTAGTAATTTCCCCAACCATTGCACAATTTCGGGACACTTGATGATCATCCCGAATTACTAAATTTAGACTCAAGTCCAAATTATGAATAGAAAATTTAACTCGTTCAATTTCCAACATGTTAGAATATGTAACAATGTCGGTATACAACCGTGATTGCTAACACAGTTATAAACTTTTCGCTGCATAATTTGATTAAATATCCTAACTCGCGAGATATATAGGGACAAAGCTATAATAATTATTTACACGTATTTATTACTTGTTAAAGGTACGAAATTATACTACACGAACCTGAGGTAAAACTCACTAAATACATATCGGTCCTAATCCGAGTTGAGATATATAAATCACAGCATATATACATGAAATGTATATCGTGAATCATAGTACATGTTGACTCGATATTTGTATTATACCGATTTTATAGGATATACTACAGTTTTCGATATGTCATCATAGTGTACTTCTATATATTATAATATTGTATATACTAATAGACACGACTATATATAGTACATTAATTATGTTTAGTAGTGTAATTGATAAACACTTTTGTGATAGGTTGTAATCAACGATATAGAAACATATAGTTATATGAAAAATAACATGCATATATTTTATTACACACTCATTGATGTACTAACAATGCTTGTAAAAATTCATGAGATACTATTAACAAGTATTGCATCATGTAATCAATATAGTATGACATCAAGGGTATTTAGGGATAAATGAAACATTTACTTCAATGACGTAAGATAGCTTTTTGATTCAAAAATTAAGTGTAATAGACAAATATAGATCATAATTAACTCAAAATGTCCATAATACAATGATACACTAACAATCATTGTACTATTGTCTTATACAACATTAGTATAAATTCATATGTTATAACAAGTCTGATTAATTTTGACACATCGGCGATGTAATCATTTTATACGAGTAATATGACAACACTTAATTAAGACTATTTGTTTACTCATCAAATATTCATACAAAATTAATTTATACTAGTAAGACTCATAATGGAAATCACATTTACATTGTCATACACTTCACAACTGATTAGTAATCTCCATAACCAGTTGACTACATACAAATTGAGTCAACGGTAACAATCTTGTGCACAATTCAACATAGGTGACCTGCACTTGTTGTGCGTGCACTCAAAATAAATCAATACTAACACTTATACGTAGTATAGGTGAAGTAGAATTCGTATCCACAGGGAAAGGAATAACTTTCTTTTTATATAAGTAGTAAATAAAGGGGGGTTTTGATCGTTGAGTGATTTAATTAAATTAAGCACGAAGATGAACGAGTTATGTGGGATTAAAATCAAGAATAAAAGGGACTTGACATTGCTACTTTCCACTTGTTGATATATTTTAGTCGATCATTGTTATATCTATAACTTATCTCCTCTCGAATACTCAATCGAGGAGTATATCCAATTCATCGAGGATAGTTATTAACAACGACCGTTCATTAATAACCCTTACTATTAGTCAAGTATAGAACAACGCCATAAACTGACTTGATAGTAGCATTTGATCTTTTAACTCCTTGATGAAATCGATTGAGATTGATAACCTCAACACAACGGTTTCGGTTTAACCAACAAAATTAATCCCTCTTAAGTTTATTAACCACGACCGTGCATTAATAAACCGAAGTTACTTACTTGTGAATCTATCAACGATTAACCATCGGCTCGTTGATCGTTTCTAGTAATAATTAATATATGAAACAAAACTAGTTGATCCTTTAAGTAATGTTCAAAATATTAATATGAAATATGAATAGGAATTAACTAATATTCAAGCAAGAATATTAAAGAAAATGAATCATACTATAGTTAATATCAAGATGTTAACTAATTGTCATCTTAGTAACACTCCCCAATATTAACATAGAGGAAGGAATAACTATTACTAAGACCAATGTCAAGAAGTTAACTAATTGTCATCTTAGCAACACTCCCCAACATTGATATAGAAATAGTATTTAAAGGAAGAATTAATATTCAAGGAAAGAAGTTAAGAAAATAACTCACAACTTTAATAATCAACAAGCTTCAATGAGCAATACCAAGAAATGGAAGTTTAGCTCCTCATTTGGAGACTAAACATGCTAAAAGAAATATAGAGAAATTTTATTCTAAACTGAGCTTAAGAGTATAAAGGAATTGGTTTTTATTGTGAAGGAAAGGAGGTGTATTTATAGGCTTTTTTGAGGTGCAGGTCGGGTACTCGATCGAGTATATACATATACTCGATCGAGTATGTGTAGAACTTCGAATTCGATCCATACTCGATCGATATTCGGGTAGAATTCATAGCTATACCCAATCGAGTATGTCGGTGTACCCGATCGGGTATAGACACTCGATCGTGGTAAAATCTTCCCTGCATGTTCCTTTGTTTTCGGATCCGATCCGATTTGAAATTTCAAGAAGATACTCGATCGAGTATAGGTAATACTCGACCGAGTATAGACCAAAATCAGGATCTTTCTTTTTTGTCTTGTAATTTTGCACCTTCCTTCCACTTTTGGGGTTCACCAACTGTCCTTTGAGTGATGGTAGACCTGTTTGAGCTCAGAATAGACCTAATCTAAACAATTTACAAGAATTTAACAACCTAAACTATTACACCGAAAATGTGTAATTTACGAAATATTAAACAACCAAAACTAACTAAAAACGTAAATAAACACACGAAAATTACAAACGTATCAATAGGCTTATCTATGTACTCATATTTATGTCCATTTGTGACATAAATTATTATGAACATAATCGGCTATTGGTTATACAACATGTTCGATACCTATGTTATGATGACTGCTCCATTTCAAGTCACAATAAAACTTGTACTCAATTTAATGTATACAATGATAACTCATTTTAGTACATATCAAATACGAAATTACGGGTTAATATAGGCACCTGGAACGAGAATTGTGTTATTAATTGGATTTCCATTTAAGTCTGAACCAATTAATATGATAGGTAAACCGGGGTAACATTGAAATGGCCATAAACTAGACTCAGTAGTTTTCAAACAATGATTATAATTAATGGTGTATCCAAATGACCCGCAGACTTAATATGCGGACATGGGTATTATTGTCCATTTGGTTGACATATTGCCTGTAATATGGACACACATTATTAATATACTCCTGTTTTCGACAATTGATGTGTTCAATTGAATTACTATGGGAACCCATTGCAAAAATTAATACCCTTTTGGATGATACCCATTGTGATTAATCGTCGAAAACACATTGATATAAGACCACTTGATATAGGTCCTACCTTCTTTTATTTAAAGTGGGTTACAATTGAGGGACCAATGTATATGGTATTTAGATTGTCAAAATAGTATACGATACTACCATCATCTTATATACTAATTAACTAGTTTAGATAATATGCATTTATGTATTCTAAATCGTAGGATACATTTAATAACGTGAACGATATATGTAATCCAGTTTATATACTTATACTCCAACTGCCACGTAGTAATCGGTATTGTATATTTTACTATACTGATTGTAGACAAAATATTACCTTATTAATTGGTAATATATGAACACATCGGATAACCAGACTTGTTACCGTTAGTGCATGGAAAATACACTCATCGGAACCAATTAGTCTAAACGTTATGTATAGGGTCAAGATAAGTCAATTATCATTATATACATTGACTTGTATATACTTATAATCTATGAGTTCGTAAAATAGGTTCACGTGGAATATACAAACATTTTGTGTATCTTGAATATGTCTTGATCACAATATACACAATAGTATATAGTAATATGGGTAATCATTATATATTGTGATACCTATTTACATTGATATGCCAAATTGTATTAAGTCATAGATTATACTTATTGTAATACCTAATGTCCATACTTATGATATCCATTAATATTCCAAGTATATATGTAATTTAAGTATTGTTCACCACAATACTTAAATTTTGTATCAAAACACTCAATACTTGTATGCAATACTTCATTAGTAAAAAGTTTGTTTATACAACCAATCCAGTTAATTATAGGAGACCAATGTTTTTGTACATACGGAGTATTTAATAGACATCCAATGATTGTGTAGAGTCCAACACCGGTTGCAAATAAATGAGAATATCATTTTACCTACACGGTTTGTAAATTGAAAACAGTAATACATAATAAACCATATCATTGCAATAAACGAGTGTACTCATGGTTATAGGATATGCCATATAAAATAACAAGGTTAATACACTAGTAACCGAGTACTAGTGTATTAAAATTTACATAAATGTTCATTGATAAACGGGACATATTCATGACTAGCTGTACACTCTCGTTAGTACACTAAATTCAATATAATAAATATTGAATTTATTATATACTGTTACTGAAGTATAATTTATGAAATTATACTAATGTGAGAGTACACATAAGAATAATGAATTTGAGTGACAAAAATGTATTGTTGTATTGACATCATATGATTAGTATAAATTTGTTAAAATGAACCATGCAAATACACTGTTAATTGACAATTCTAAGTCACGAGTTTAACTGAGTCTTACAAATATCACACTCAATTCATACAAATTCAATATTCTTATGAGAGCCCATACATTCAAGTACGGGCTCTTGTATCCCGGATAATCCATTCAATCGAGGCTAATTGACATAGCCATTGACATTGTGCATAATAGTCCATAGTTATATTATGTTTCTTAAATGTTAATTAAAATACCGAAAGTTATTTGGTTATTTGGTATTTTAACAACTTACACTGATCAGTGTAAGTGGAGAAAATACATCGTCTCCATTAGTGGAAAACATACACGAAATTAGGATACTTAAAGTCACATATTAAGTATCTCAATGGGTTTTATACAATATAATCTTATTTTATACATGTGTGAAATGCAACTCAAAATGAGATCATCCGATGTCGTATTCAAAATTTAAGCCAATATTCGTGACTCGGTTGATTTAGTCAGCCCCAAAACAATGAACACTTGTATGTTTTTTTCTATTCATATTTTGGACTTGAGTCGTGAACGAGAACTGTGTATTTTTGCATAGGGAACCCATTGCAACTCGAAATGAGATCATCCGATGTCGTATTCAAAATTTAAGTCAATCTTCGTGACTCGGTTGATTTAGTAAGCCTCAAAACACTGAAGACTTGTATGTTTTTCTATTCATATTTTGGACTTTAGTCGTGAACGAGAATTGTGCATTTTTGCATAGGGAACCCATTTCAACTAGAAATGAGATCATCCAATGTCGTATTCAAAATTTAAGCCAATCTTCCTGACTCGGTTGATTTAGTAAGGCTCAAAACACTGAAGACTTGTATGTTGTTTTCTATTCATATTTTGGACTTGAGTAGTGAAGGAGAATTGTGTATTTTTGCATAGGGAACCCATTGCAACTCCAAATGAGATCATCCGATGCCATATTCAAAATTTAAGCCAATCTTCGTGACTCGGTTGATTTAGTAAGTCTGAAAACACTGGAGACTTGTATGTTTTTTTCTATTCATAATTTGGACTTGAGTCGTGAACGAGAATTATGTATTTTTTCATAGGGAACCCATTGCAACTCGAAATGAGATCATCCGATGTTGTATTCAAAATTCAAGTCAATCTTCATGACTCGGTTGATTTAGTAAGCCTCAAAACACTGAAGACTTCTATGTTTTTTTCTATTCATATTATGGACTTGAGTCTCGAAAGAGAATTGTGTAATTTTGCATAGGAGACCCATTGCAACTCAAATTGAGATCATCCGATGTCGTATTCAAAATTTAAGCCAATCTTCGTGACTCGGTTGATTTAGTAGTAGGCCTGAAAAATACAGGAGACTTGTATGTTTTTTTCTATTCATAATTTGGACTTGAGTCTTGAACGAGAATTTGCAATGGGTTCCCTATGCAAAAATACACAATTCTCGTTCACGACTCAAGTCCAAAATATGCATAGAAAACAACATACAAGTCAATCTTCATGACTCGGTTGATTTAGTAAGCCTGAAAATACTGGAACCCATTGCAGTTAATTTGGACTTGAGTCGTGACTCGGTTGCAACTCGAAATGAAACCGAGTCACTGAATCATCCGATTCAAAATCAAGTCCCTTTGAATTAAGCCTCAAAATTTGCAGTGTTTAATCTTCGTGGAGACTTGTATGCATAGGGTAAGCCTGAAAACAAAGTCACTGAAGTCCATTGTAACTCGAAATGAGATCATCTGATTCAGACTTGTATTGACTTAAATGAGATAATTAAGATGTGTATTCTGATTTACAAAAATACTGAATAGGGATGATTCGGCCTATTTAACATCAAGCCTTGAGTCTTGTATGAGACTTGGATCACTTGGTTGAACATACTTAAGTTATCGAAAAGGCTTACAAAAATCAACCGAGAATGACTTAATTACTTAAATCGAATTAGGACTATTGAATTTGGACTCAAGTCCAAATTCGAAACTATACAAAATTGCTAATTTCGATTTGGCTAATTCTACTGAAATTTATGAAGTTTTGGCTGAATCAGTGAGACAACATACAAGTCGAAATTTGTGTATGATCTCATTTCGAGTTTCAAAAACATTGTATCCGGATCATACAATGTTTTTAGTAAGCAAAAATTTAGTAAGCCTGAAAGATTGGCTTAAACTTTGAACACTGAAGACTTGTATGTTTTTTTACGTGACTCTGTTGATTTAGTAAGTCTCAAAACATGAAGAATTGTATGTTTTTTTGCATATGGAACCCATTGCAACTCGACGATAACATGTAAGTATATTAGAAACCGTCAAAGAGTTATCCGTACAGCAAAAATATGAGCAAAAATGTAGGCTATCCAAAGATTGGATAACCCATCACCTGCCAAAATAAGGGTGCTATAGCAGCCCCCCTATACCACCTCACGGCCTATCACAAGCAAAAAGGGTGATGGGCGGAAAAGTTATCAAAGTACTACCAAATCACAAGGATAAATGCTATACAAAATTTTGTAGACAACATGTTTAATCCTAGCAAAAACTTCCTCCTCTTTAGGCAAAAAACCATCAAATCTAGCTGCATTCCTGGTCCTCCAGATCCAGTATATGGTGCATGAGAAAGCAATCCTAGCAGCCTTGGCTTGCACATTAGCTCCGCTCCTTTCCTTCTTGATCCATTTGACCGAGCTAGCCAAGGTCCCCATCATCCGTGGGATGCCAATCCATGCTTTCATCATAGTCCAGACCTTACCTGAAAAAGGGCATTCGAAGTAAAGGTGTGGAGCCGTTTCCGGTCCACCCTTGCACAATACACAAGTATTATCCACATCTAATCTATGAAGATTATCACACGTGGCTAACCTATTCCGGAATGCCAACCAAGTAATAAAGGAAAACTTGGGAGGGATGTAATCTTTCCAAATAAATGGCATCCACACACGGGTGGCCGCCCTAGTCCTAAGCAAATTATAAACCTTTGAGGATACAAGCTTGCCATTAAATTGAAGAGCATTTAGGCCAAGTATAGCGCTCGGAATGTCCGGGAATTCGGAGAGTATTTCATCTCGAATTAATGCAATCTTCTTAAATAGTTGTGAATCTCTCTCATGTGGAACAAACTCCCACACTCTTCTACCCTTAAGATAAACCCCATGTACCCACTTGACCCAAAGTGTGTCCTTTTTAGTGTGTATATCCCAAAACGTTTTTGAAAGTAAAGCCTTGTTCCAAACCTTCGTGTCATGTATACCAAGTACGTCCGCCTTCTTCTTTCGGGAGGCAAATGTCCGCCCAGGCGACCCTAACGAATTTGCTTCCCCAAAGAAAAATGCGGCAAATGGATGTAATCCTGTCAAGTATAACATTAGGGATGGGAAACATTTGTAACCAAAAAGAATGTACACCCTGTATAACTGACTTGACTAGCTCAACTCTGCCTGCATAAGATAAAGACTTAAGATTCCAAGCATTAATAAAAGTGGTGATGGACTCCAAAAGGGGTGCATACTGGGCCACAGAAAGCTTTAAGGGCGCCAAGGGGACCCCAAGATATGTGACCGGGAATGTACCAATTTTAAAGTCCACCAATTCAAGTATAGTGTCAAGCTCATAATATGCATTACCACCAAGGAATATATTTGATTTATCATAGTTACCTATAAGGCCAGATATGTTACCAAATTCTTCCAATGCTCCTGTGAGAATCTGTATAGATGTGGTATCACCTCTAGAAAAAAGCATCAAATCATCAGCATATGCCACATGCGAAATATTAAGCGATCCACACAAAGGATGATGATTGAACATAGGATTTTTGGTCCTATCATTCAATAGTCTGGAAAGGTACTGACATTCATGTTATTTCCATGTTTATATTTATGCTTTTGATTACTTTTGAGTGGTTATTACTCTAGAAATTACACACTTTTGGTGTAATAGTTTAGTTTGTAAAATGTTTGTAAATTGTTTAGATTAGATTTGTTCTGAGCTCAAACAGGTCCAAGACCACTCCAGGGACCATTGGTAAACATCACAAGTGGAAGGAAGGTGCAAAAATTCCAAAACAAAAATGGAGATCCTGATTTTTGGTGTTGTACCCGGTCGAGTATACCCTATACTCGATCGGGTAAGTTGCTAAAAAGTCAAATCAAATCAACCCGGGAACAAAGCAACATGCAGGAAGATTTTTAACTCGATCGCGTATCCATACCCGATCGGGTAACCGACATACCCGATCGGGTATGACCCCAGATTTTCAGTTTCGAGGAAACTAACCCTTACCCGATCGGTTGAGCTAAAAACTCGATCGGGTACACGACCCTGCAGGCCTAAAAAGCCTATAAATACACCCCTTTTCCTCCACAAGAAGATCACCAATTCCTATATACTTCTAAGCTCAGTTTAGACAAGTTCTTTCTTTATATTTTTATCATGTTTAGTCTCCTAATGAGGAGCTAAACTCTTCCATCTTGGTTTTGCTACTTTGAAGCTTAATGAATTGTAAGTTGTGAGTTATTTTCTTTAATCTTCTTCCTTGAATATTAATTAATTCCTATTCCTATTACATATTAATATTTTGAGCAATACTTAAAGGATCAACTAGTTTTGTTTCATATATTAATTAATACTAGAATCGGTCGATTAATACGCTTGTTATTAACTCGGTCCTTTCATGGTAGTAAACTTGGGTTGTTAATGCATGCGTCTCATGGTTAATAAGCCAAGGGGAATTAATTATATTGATTTAACCAATAAACCGCTTGTGTTGAGGTTATCAATCTTAATCGTTTTCATCTTGATTTTATTGCTACTATCGAGTAAATATACGGCGCGTGTTCTATATTAACTCGGTAGTAAGTTTTATTAATGAACGCGTCTCGTTATTAATAACTACCCTCGATGAATTGGATATACTCCTCGATTGAGTATTCGAGAGGAAGATAGTTAAAGATATAACCGGGATCGACGAACATTTCATTAAGTGGATAAAAGCAAAGCCAAGTCTTCTTCTCATTAATTAAATCACATAACTCGTTCATCTTCGTGTTTAAATATAATTTAAAGTTCATCAACCAAATATAAACCCCCCCTTATTGTTACTTATCTATTTCTGTAAGAAGAAAAGTATTTCTTTCCCTGTGGATACGAACCTTACTTCACTATATTACGTATTAGTGTTGTATTGTATTATTACTTTGAGTGCACCTCACGACAAAGTGCACGTCAAATTTGGCGCCGTTGCCGGGGAAAGGCAATTATTTTTCTTTTTATTTCAAAAAAAAAAAAAAAAAAAAAAAAAATCAAAAAAACAAAAATAATTAACCAAAAAATATAAAGAGTTCTTATTTTTCTATTTCTGAGCTTTGTGAAGTATATGGTCAGATATCGTTCTATAAACGAAATCACTTATCAAGCAAACCCCGAAATAGAACAAACCTTCGAGAGGTTGAGAAATTTAATTCCGCACATACCCTCGGAGGAAACCTCAAACGCTAGCTCCAGTTCTAGCGAATCTGAAGAGCCAATCACTATGGCTCAAGAAACAAGAACCTTGAGGGAGCTCACAGCTCCGAACTTGAATCAACAACCGTTATGTATTACCTTCCCTACACTCAACGAGGGTAATACGTTTGAGCTAAAATCTGGGCTCATTCATCTTTTGCCATCCTTCCATGGCTTAAGAGGAGAGGATCCGAATAAACACCTCTCGGAATTCCATGTTGTGTGCACAAGCATGTGCCCTAATGGAGTCACCGAGGAGCAAATCAAATTGCGGGCTTTCCCATTCTCACTCAAGGACACCGCAAAGGATTGGCTATTCTATCTTCCTTCGGGAAGTATAGACACATGGGCGGCAATGAAAAAGGCTTTCCTTGAAAGGTACTATCCCGCCTCTGTCTCCTCATCTCTAAAAAAACAAATCAGCAATGTGGAGCAAAATGACGATGAATCGTTCTATGAATATTGGGAACGATTCAAGAAACTTTGTGCAAGCTGTCCGTATCATGGCTATTCGGAGCAAGACCTCATCCTATACTTTTATGATGGTCTTTGCAATGATGATAGACGAATGATTAATGCCGCATGTGGAGGAGGAATCGTTAACAAGACTCCTTCTCAAGCTATGAATCTTATCTCGGAGTTGGCCGAGAATTGTAGATATCACAACGGGCGGTCATCAACAAAAAGAGTCATGGCGGCCGAATCAACATCATCTCTAGAAAGTCAAGTTGCCGGCTTGACTTCTTTGGTAAAGGATTTTCTTTTAAATTCCAAAACCCAAGAAGTCAAGGTCTGCGGCATCTGCACACAACAAGGCCATCCCACCGATGCATGCCCGAGCCTTCAAGAAGAAAACCCCGAGCAAGTCAACGCTTTGGGGTTCCCAAACCAAAAGAGGTATGATTCTTACGGCAACACTTATCATCCCGGGTTTAGAGATCACCCCAATTTGAGATATGGGAATCCGCAAGGAAACCCACCACAAAATAACCCTCCACAAAACCAATTTCCTCAAAAGCAACCATACTCTAAACCCCAAGGGCAAGGCTTAACTATGTCCACCGAAGACATGATCCGAGCACTCACCTCAAATGTCTCAACCATGCAACAAAACATGGTTCAATTCCAACATGAGACAAAATCAAGCATCCAAAACCTTGAGAATCAAATGAGCCAAATCTCAAGTGCGGTGAGTAGGCTTGAAGCCAAGGATTCAACAAAGCTTCCATCTCAAACGGAGCCGAATCCGAGGCAACAAGCCCATGCTGTTACATTAAGGAGTGGCAAAGAATTAGTGATTGCCAAAGAGAAAGCCAAAAGCCACATTGGCGAGGAAGAGGAAGAAGAGCTTGTGGAGAAAGCTCAACCGGAGGAAGAGGAAGCTCACATTTCAACTCCACCCCCGGTTATTCATGAAGTGGAAGCACCGTTTCCCGAAGCTCTAAAGGAAACGAGAAGGGTGGAGAAAGATAAGGACATCTATGAGACATTCTCCAAATGTGAGGTAAATATTCCTCTTCTCAACTTAATAAAAGGTGTTCCTAGATTTGCTAAATTTTTCAAAGAGTTATGCACAATAAAAAGGAAGCATAGACTCAATGGAAAACAGAAAGTTCAAGTTAGTGAACGTGTCTCCGCGGTTTTTCAAAAGAAACTTCCAAAAAAATACAATGACCCGGGCATGTTCACTATACCTTGTAAGTTGGGAGGTACTACGTTTTCAAAGGCCATGTTAGATTTGGGGGCATCAATTAATGTCATCCCTTATTCTTTGTATAAATCACTTGAACTTGGCCCTCTCAATGAAACCGGAGTAGTCATTCAACTTGCGGATAGATCAAATGCCTACCCTAAAGGTATTGTCGAAGACGTACTAGTTATGGTAGACAATTTGATCTTTCCCGCCGACTTTTATGTTTTAGAAATGGAAAATGACAAGAATGCGGTTCCTATCCTTTTAGGAAGGCCATTTTTAAAGACCGCTAGAGCTAAAATTGATGTTTTTAGCGGATCTTTAACTCTGGAATTTGATGGAGATAAAGTTGAATTCAATATTTACGACTCCATGAAATACCCGAATGAAAATCACTCTCTATTTGCCATTGATGTTATAGATCCCATTGTGCAAAATGCTTTTGAAATGAATGGGGAGGATGACCTACTAAGTGTAATTGAGAATGACCTCGGGGAAAATTCTTTAGAACTTGCTTTGACCCCCAATAGGCAAGCCATGATGGTGGAGTTGGATAACCATTTCCAACTTCCACTCATGCCACCGGGGTCAAGAGCATTCCCACTAACCATCCCCGAGGAAAAGCCTTTGCCTTCTATTTTGCAGGCCCCCGAAGTTGAGATGAAACCACTCCCAACACATTTGAAATATGTGTACTTGGGAGAAAAAGAAACATTACCGGTCATTATCTCAAACAAGCTGACCGGGGAGCAAGAAAGGAAGCTAATTGCGGTGCTTAAAGAGCACAAACTTGCAATCGGGTGGACTATAGCCGACATTAAAGGCATTAGTCCATCTACTTGCATGCACCGCATCTTGATGGAGGATGAAGCTAAACCGGTGCGCCAACCACAACGGAGATTGAACCCACCTATGATGGAGGTGGTCAAAAAGGAGGTCATCAAGCTTCTCCAAATGGGGATAATCTTCCCCATATCCGATAGCAAGTGGGTTAGTCCAACCCAAGTTGTTCCCAAGAAGACCGGAGTCACGGTGGTGGAGAACAAACATGGAGAACTTATGCCCACCCGAATTCAAAATGGATGGAGGGTATGTATAGATTACCGTCGCCTCAACGCGGTAACTAGAAAGGATTTCTTCCCTTTACCCTTCATTGATCAAATGCTTGAGAGACTTGCGGGGCATAAATTCTATTGCTTCCTTGATGGCTATTCCGGGTACTTTCAAGTGCCCATAGCCCCTGAAGATCAAGAGAAGACAACCTTCACTTGTCCATTTGGCACTTTTGCCTATCGACGTATGCCATTCGGACTTTGCAACGCACCCGCCACCTTCCAAAGATGCATGATGAGCATATTCTCCGAGTATGTTGAGCTATTTATGGAAGTTTTCATGGATGACTTTACAATCCATGGGGACTCATTTGATTCATGTTTATATCATCTCTCCCTTGTGCTCAAAAGTTGTTTAGAATCAAACCTTGTTTTGAATTCTGAAAAATGCCACTTCATGGTGGAAGAAGGAATTGTTCTAGGCCATGTGATCTCATCCAAAGGGATAGAGGTTGACAAGGCCAAAGTTGAAGTCATCCAATCACTCCCTTATCCTACCACCGTTAGGGAGATTCGGTCATTCCTTGGACATGCAGGATTCTACCGAAGATTCATCAAAGATTTCTCAAAGATTGCATCTCCTTTATGCACTCTTTTGCAAAAGGAGATGGAATTCATTTTCTCCGAGGAATGCAAGAAGGCCTTTAATACGTTAAAGGAAAAGCTAGTAACCGCACCCATCATCCAAGCCCCCGATTGGTCTCTCCCATTTGAGATCATGTGTGATGCTAGCGACTATGCGGTCGGAGCCGTTTTGGGACAAAAGGTGGGAAGGGCATCTCATGTGATCTACTATGCATCCACCACTCTCAATGATGCTCAACGCAACTACGCCACCACCGAAAAAGAAATGTTGGCCGTCGTCTACGCACTTGAAAAATTCAGGTCATACTTACTTGGAACCAAAGTGATCATTTACACCGATCATGCGGCTCTTAGATTCTTGATGACAAAGAAGGAGGCCAAACCAAGGTTGATTCGGTGGATACTACTCTTAAGCGAGTTTGATGTTGAGATCAAGGACAAAAAGGGCATGGAAAACTTGGTGGCCGACCACTTGAGCCGTTTAGTCCTTGATGAAGGAAATGATCATATCAAAGAGGATATCCGAGGGGAATTTCCCGATGAGACTCTTTTTTCTCTTAAGGAAATTCGCCCTTGGTACGCTCACATTGTTAATTTCCTTGTTCTAAACAGGTTTCCACCAAGCTTCTCTAAAGCTCAAAGAGAGAAACTCCAACACGATGCAAAACAATACGTATGGGATGAGCCATACTTGTGGAAACATTGCAAAGATCAAGTCATTAGAAGATGCATCCCTGAGACAGAGATAGCATCCATTCTTGCTTTTTGTCACTCACACGCATGTGGTGGCCACTTTGGAGGAAAGCGAACGGCCATGAAGGTACTTGAATGCGGTTTCTGGTGGCCAAGTTTATTCCGAGATGCCCATGTCTTTTGTCAATCTTGTGACAACTGCCAACGCATGGGAAACATCTCTCGAAAACATGAGATGCCACAAGTTCCTATGCTCTATGTGGAGATATTTGATGTTTGGGGAATAGATTTCATGGGACCCTTTCCTAATTCCCACGGGAATCTATACATTCTCTTGGCGGTGGACTACGTTTCAAAATGGGTGGAAGCAAAAGCCACGAAGACCGATGATGCCAAAGTAGTTGCGGACTTTCTCAAGACCCGCATCTTCTCAAGGTTTGGAGTCCCACGCATTTTGATAAGCGATAGGGGCACACACTTCTACAACAAAACTGTGAGCGCCTTGTTAAAAAAATATGGCGTCACTCACAAGCTCTCCACCGCCTATCATCCACAAACAAACGGACAAGCGAGGTCTCAAACAGGGAGTTGAAGTCTATACTCCAAAAGACGGTGAATCCTATCCGAAAAGATTGGAGTCTTCGCATGGATGATGCCTTGTGGGCATATAGAACTGCTTTCAAAACACCAATTGGAATGTCCCCCTATAGACTTGTGTTCGGGAAGGCTTGTCACCTCCCGGTCGAACTCGAACATAAGTCTTATTGGGCGGTAAAAACATTCAATCTTGACATGGAGCAAGCGGGGATAAAAAGAAAACTACAACTCCAAGAGCTAGAGGAACTTCGACTTGAATCATATGAGAATGCCGCTATCTACAAGGAAAAGACGAAGGTATGGCATGATAAAATGATTATAAGAAAAGACTTCCAAATTGGAGATAAAGTCCTTCTATTCCGATCACGCCTTCGTCTTTTCCCCGGTAAACTGAGATCACGATGGGAAGGACCATTTGAAGTGGTCAAAATCTACTCACACGGAGCGGTTGAGATCAAAAGCCTTGACACCGATAAAATCTTCAAGGTTAACGGACATCAACTCAAACCATTCCTTGAGGGCTTCCAAAAAGAGAGCGTTGAATGCATGGATCTCTTCGATCCAACCTATGAAGGATGAATAAAGCTATGGCGTCGTGCCACGACGTTAACTAAGGCGCTTCTTGGGAGGCAACCCAAGCAAAGGTACGCATTTTTTTTTGTGTTTGTTTTTGAATGTCAACTTTTGGGAGAATGGGAGGAAATTCTCAAAAAGAAAATAAGGGAAAAATAACATTTTCAAGGCCTGGGCAAACCCCCGATCGGTCATCATCAGTTACCCGGTCGGATCCATGCCGAAAAGAGGATTAAAATGGGCCAAACAAAATTTCAGGCTAATATACCCGATCGAGTAACAGTCATACGCGGTCGGGTATAGGGTAAAAAAAAAAAAAAAAAAAAAAAAAGGGATCGAGTACCCCATACTCGATCGGCCAAAAGCACAAAAATGCACGAATACCCGATCGGGTATTCCTCATACTCGATCGGGTAATCGACCCCTGGAGCCAATTTTAAAAAATCCGCCAAATACCCGATCGAGTAAATTTATATACTCGATCGAGTATATTTCAAGGAAATCCTACGGCGGCCAAAACTCGATCGAGTACGGGGTATACTCGATCGAGCCCGATCCTGAAACAAGAACAAACGGAGGTATACCCGATCGAGTAATCGGGGTACCCGATCGGGTATACGTGTTTTAAGTCCGAATCAGAAGCCAAAACAACCATTCTTCTTCCCCAAAATCCCAAAATTCGAACCCCTTCTCCCAAATCTTCCATTTTCACACCTTCAAGCTCCGATTACTCTCTCATATCTCAACCAAATCCATCCAAACCACCACCAAAACGATCCCTACACTCTCCTCTACAACCTCATACCCATTAATCCCTCTCTCCCTCTCCATTTCCAAAATCCGAAAACCCTACCCCCTATACCCCAAGTCCGAACTCAAGCTCCCTTTTTGCTCAAAAATGGCACCAAAGAGGAACCAACCGGAGAGCTCTAACTCAAGGGGACCTATTCGAGGCTACGAGGATGTTCAATTTGGCCCGGGGGATCATCGGAAGCGATTTGTGACCGCTCTCAAAAGGCAAGTTATCCCATCTCGGTTCTTATGCCATGACGCTCTTGCTTCTCTTGGCTTGTTAGATGGTATGAGAGAACTATTTGATGAATTGCATATGGGTTTGATTTTTAACTTGCAATATAATTGTAATGAAAGGGTCATCTATGAATTTTTGAGTTCGGCCAAGTTTGTGTTAGATGATGACCATTTCTATGATGATACACTCTCGTTTCGGTTGATGAACACCGAATACACTATAACGAGACGTGATTTTGCCGAACACTTTGGGCTCCGATTCCCACATGAAAGGGAAATTCCGGATAACACTATGGATGCATACAATCTTTGGGGCAAAATGACCGGAGAACGGAATTTTAGCACGTCCCAACTTTACATAAGTCACGTGCAACATCCCCTTCTCCGGATTTTCCTCAAATTCTTGTGCAACTCTTTGCTCGGCCGCCCCAACAACCATCACACTCGGATAGGGGATGTGGCCATTCTCACTCTTGCTCTTTTCCGCAATCCCGTTGAGTTCAACATTTGCAACTTGATTTGGGATCATCTACAAAAGGCTATCACGAAAGGGGGGAACATTGTTGTAGGGGGTGTTATCATGCATTTGGCTTCCAAGTTTGGCTATGTGGATAATGCCACAATCTCTAGAGACTCATTGATGCATCTTGGATGGTTGTCCAATGCACAATTAATCTCTTTGGGTAACAAAGACCACAACGGAAACCAAAAATATAAATGGCATATGAAGTACCCCGAACCGGTCAAATACTTCCCCCTCCCTTGCGATGAATTACCTAGACTTAGGTATAAGATGGAACCCGCCCACATCCCACATTACCTCCTCCCCAACAACATTCCACCCCATCTCCAAGCCCAAGCCGACCAAGGCGACCAAGCCGAACAACCCAATCCCCAACCGGAGCAACCCGAGCATCAAGAGGGACACGACTATTTCCAACATGACATCCCCAACCCTCCCCACAATCCGCCACCACAAGACTTTTTCCAACAACTCTTGGAGGGTCAACAATCCCTCCTAGCCGGTTTCCAAACAATGAGCCTTGATTACACCAAAATGGGAGAGCAATTCACCCAACTTCAAGGAGAAATAGGCCATTACCGGAATGAGCAACAAGCAAGAGAAAGGCAATTTGATGCTTACCGGGAGGAGCAACGGTTGGCTTTTCAAAGGATGGAGGAACAAAGGGCGGCCGACATGCAAAGGTATGAAGAAGACTACCGGAGGATGTATGGGCCGACATATTCGTACATGTCCCAACTTGGGGGATTTGCATCAATGGCCTCACCTCCACCGGCACCTTCTTGGTACAACCCCTCCGATTGGGGTAATTTTGGCGGCTCGAGTTCCGGCGGTGGTGGCTATGACGGCGGGGATACTACCATGGGCGAGGGGGGCGGTGATGACATGCACGGGAGCGGCTTTGGAGGAGGCTACTACGGAGGAGAAGGCGGGCACTAGGGATAGTGCCATACTTCAAGTGTGGGGGAGAAGATCATCTTTTGGTATGTACACTCCTTTGTTTTTACCTTGTACTAAGCATTAATTTTCTTATATTAGTTACACAAAAAAAAAAAAAAAAAAAAACAAAGAAAAAAAAAAAAAAAAAAAAAAAGAAATAAAATGCTAGTTAGGTTGAAAACCCAAAAGGGCAATCTAAGCAACAAGGGCTTACAAAAAAAATGAGTGAGTGAAAAGAGAAGGAAAAGAAAAAGAGATGCTAGGATGAAAACCTGAAAAAGGCTCCTAGGCAAAATGAGAGATAAGAGAGAAATTTGTGTTTTGCAGGACACCACCGCTCGGAGAAGAGGAGGAGAAGAGAAAGAGAGGAGGAGAAGAGAAAGAGAAGAGGAAAAGAAGAAATAAAGGGCATAGAGGACTAACAAACCCAAGAGAATTGTTATTTTATGAACTAATTTACAACCTTGGTGGTCTTGTGCTCTTTCTTGCTATTCTTCAAACTCATGATCTTTGATTGAACATTGTGTAAACATTTGGTTTTACTCGAGGTCGAGTAAAGAAACTAAGTGTGGGGGAGTTGACATTCATGTTATTTCCATGTTTATATTTATGCTTTTGATTACTTTTGAGTGGTTATTACTCTAGAAATTACACACTTTTGGTGTAATAGTTTAGTTTGTAAAATGTTTGTAAATTGTTTAGATTAGATTTGTTCTGAGCTCAAACAGGTCCAAGACCACTCCAGGGACCATTGGTAAACATCACAAGTGGAAGGAAGGTGCAAAAATTCCAAAACAAAAATGGAGATCCTGATTTTTGGTGTTGTACCCGGTCGAGTATACCCTATACTCGATCGGGTAAGTTGCTAAAAAGTCAAATCAAATCAACCCGGGAACAAAGCAACATGCAGGAAGATTTTTAACTCGATCGCGTATCCATACCCGATCGGGTAACCGACATACCCGATCGGGTATGACCCCAGATTTTCAGTTTCGAGGAAACTAACCCTTACCCGATCGGTTGAGCTAAAAACTCGATCGGGTACACGACCCTGCAGGCCTAAAAAGCCTATAAATACACCCCTTTTCCTCCACAAGAAGATCACCAATTCCTATATACTTCTAAGCTCAGTTTAGACAAGTTCTTTCTTTATATTTTTATCATGTTTAGTCTCCTAATGAGGAGCTAAACTCTTCCATCTTGGTTTTGCTACTTTGAAGCTTAATGAATTGTAAGTTGTGAGTTATTTTCTTTAATCTTCTTCCTTGAATATTAATTAATTCCTATTCCTATTACATATTAATATTTTGAGCAATACTTAAAGGATCAACTAGTTTTGTTTCATATATTAATTAATACTAGAATCGGTCGATTAATACGCTTGTTATTAACTCGGTCCTTTCATGGTAGTAAACTTGGGTTGTTAATGCATGCGTCTCATGGTTAATAAGCCAAGGGGAATTAATTATATTGATTTAACCAATAAACCGCTTGTGTTGAGGTTATCAATCTTAATCGTTTTCATCTTGATTTTATTGCTACTATCGAGTAAATATACGGCGCGTGTTCTATATTAACTCGGTAGTAAGTTTTATTAATGAACGCGTCTCGTTATTAATAACTACCCTCGATGAATTGGATATACTCCTCGATTGAGTATTCGAGAGGAAGATAGTTAAAGATATAACCGGGATCGACGAACATTTCATTAAGTGGATAAAAGCAAAGCCAAGTCTTCTTCTCATTAATTAAATCACATAACTCGTTCATCTTCGTGTTTAAATATAATTTAAAGTTCATCAACCAAATATAAACCCCCCCTTATTGTTACTTATCTATTTCTGTAAGAAGAAAAGTATTTCTTTCCCTGTGGATACGAACCTTACTTCACTATATTACGTATTAGTGTTGTATTGTATTATTACTTTGAGTGCACCTCACGACAAAGTGCACGTCAGGTACTCCAAGCAAAGGACAAGTAAGAGGGGGGACATAGGGTCCCCTTGCCGAAGCCCTCTTTTACCCTCAAAATGGCCATGGAGAACACCATTGATTGATATGGAGTATGAAGCGGTGGTGACACACTCCATAATCCAGTGTATGAATCTGCCCGGGAATCACAAGTGGGTCAACATGCTAGTAAGGAAGTCCCAAGATATAGTATCATAGGCTTTCCGGAGGTCAACCTTGATCATACATCTTGGAGACATACGTTTCCTAGCATATCCTTTAATCAGCTCTTGGGCAACAAACACATTATCAATCATGAGTCTCCCATCAACAAAGGCCCCCTGGGCTTGGTCAATAAAGTCCGGAAGGCACGGGATCATTCTTTTAGAAATGATCTTAGTGATGACTTTGTATACCACATTTGTACAAGCAATTGGTCTAAAGTCAGCCGGCGTAGGAGAATGGTTTGTCTTAGGAATTAAAGCAATAACCGTGTGGTTGGTTTGCTTTAATAACCTACCAGACCCAAAAAAGGCTTTAATAGCCTTGGTAAAATCATAACCAATCCATTGCAACTCGAAATGAGATCATACGATGTATTTAACACTTAGACTTGATTTAAGGAACCCATTGAATACAAAATCTAGGGTAATGACTTGAGTGTATGCGATGAATAATACTTGCATGAATGATGTGTGTTTTCTCACACTTAAAAAGATTGTAATATAATGGTGTAAGTACGAGTATTGTCTCCACAGGGACGGACAAAAGGGAATCAAGAATTAATTAAATTCAGCGATTAGAAAGAAATAAATAAAATAAATGCGTCGTGCGAGATTGGTTGGTTGAATAAAAATTAAACTAATGCGAATGAACGATTAAAATAAAAGTGGTTTCTTCTTAATTAATGATGAAGGAAACAGGGATTGATTCTGGGGTAACCAGATTTGTGGCAGATTAGGTCTAATTACATGAATTTAATTTAATTGAGCCTAGCTAATAATCATTACTAAGTTCTTACCGCTCTCGCGGCGTAGAGTACAATAATTTAGGGGACCAGGCTGATCTCTCATGCGACAAGATCCTAAATTATTGCCAAGACGAGCGAGCTTACGGCCCTTAATCGTTACTAATCTCTTAGCGAACGATTAAGTGTGTGTGAATGTGTCCAAGAATAAACTAGATCTCTCTTAATTTATTCTACAAGCAATTGTAATTCTAGCCGCGGTTCCAGGTTACAAAAGATATCAGTTAAATTATTCAAACACAAATTAAATGGCATTCATGCAATTAAACCAACAAGAATCTAGCCATCAATCATGATTAACCCCTTCATCAACCCCAAATCCCTAATTAAACTACTCACAATTCATAATTGAAGAATCAACAGAATTGAGATGAATAGAAATAATTGTCATTAATTAAAAAGATGAACTTACAAATAATCCCAGGGTCTTGGAAGAAAATAGCGTAAAAACGGTGTTAAATTCGTCCCTAGGCCTCTCCGTAATGTTCGTAACCCTTAAAAAGGGTTAGGGAGACCTTATTTATAGAAAAAGGATGAAAAATATGAATTTGGGTCGATTTGGGATTCAATTTCGCGTCACCCGGTGCTACGCACGGCGTGCGTCCCCCCTACGCACGGCCGTGCGTAGCTGGCAGTAGCTACCTTGCTTTTCTCGCCTCAGACGCACGGTCGTGCGTTGCCCTACGCACGGCGTGCATAAAACTTGCGAATTTGACAAAACTTCCTTCATAAAAGTTGTAGATAATGAAGTCCTCTATCTACCCCAATTTGACGAATGTGATTTGAATCATCCAATCAAGAGATATGATCAAAACGGTGGAAGGTGTCTTTCTGAAATCGCAACAAAGATCATCTGACTTCATCGTCTGTTTTCACCTTCTTCCTCTCAGATTCTCGCAAAGGTGTCTTCATATTATTTGTAGCCCTTCAAGTTGGCTTTCTTATGCAACTTTAATCGTGTCCATTGGTTGTTCCTACAAAGAGATAAGCTTGAACGATTGACAGAAGGTCATCCTGATTGTCGTTTTCAAGCTTCGTTCATCTTCTTTTGACCCCGAAGCCAATCCTAGAGCTCTTTTGACATCAAATCTTCATCGTGAACCTCCCGGTGACCTCCAAAGCTCTCAAATCACTCTCGAATGCATCTCGAATCATCCCAATTGCTCCTCAAGTGCCGGTACCGGGCTCAAATTCCCTGATTTTGACTACAAACAACACAAAACTCGAACCAACGCCCAGTAAACATAACTTGAGCTAAAATTGAGACTTGTAACACCTTAAAACTAGGAAAATCATCAAAAGCCGATCTCAACACGCATCAAATACATGTCAAAATACGGACTTATCAAATTCCCCCACACTTAAGCCTTTGCTTGTCCTCAAGCAAATCGAACAACGGGACTTACGATAATCACCACACGGAATTTAAAACAGTTAGCATGCATACGTAGTTAAAGGGATATTCACAGGACAGACAATCTAAATCAAGAAAATTCTTCCTTAAACTACACCTTTGTACTCAAGCTAAACTATTTGACACAATTGTTCACAACATCCTCAAAGTAATGACAGCATACACAAATAAGCTAGATACTGGTCAGAAGGACTTGTGAATGTGATGGTGAATGGTTAATGATAAAGGTCCCTTTATTTTGAGAGATAGGAATATTCTAACAAAAACTTAATGTATTTAGGAACTTCAAGGCTATTCTTAGGAACAAGGAACTCAGTAGGCCATAATTTAGGAACAATCATCTAAATCTATGCAAAGAGTAGACATGGTGTACAACTAAGCTAAACCGTCCCGGCACATTTGTGCTTTGACGTATACTTGAAGTACGAGAAGGACTAAAGCTAATTTTTGCAATAGCCTCCAAGTTCATTTAATTAGGTTCAGTTTTCCTTGTCATGTTGGCACGAGAACGCCGTTTCTTTCGAAAGATACCCAAGTCTCATCTTACGCTTTTTGACCGGGGCTCCCATTCTCTTTTTCGTAAGGCAAGAGGTCTAGCTATATTAATTTTTCACCTTTCGGATTCTCACTAGACATTACCCCATTCTAATCTCGGCCTCACCAAGGAAAAATAGCAATTTAAGTTCATTTATTTCAAAGTGAATCCATGCCTACAATGCAATCCTCGAAAGTATCAAATTCCTAAAAAGTGACTGCTCTTACCCCATTTGGAGCATAGGAATAGTGCCAAAATGGCTCCTACACAAAATTCCCTAAACCTAGCAAATTAATTCCCTAGTTCCCTAAACATCAACACTAAGTCAGAAATATTCACGGGTAAGGAAACACAGGCCATTTGGCTATGTAGCTCAATTAATCGGCTATCAATAAACGGTCAGACTCAAAGTGGCTTCTCCTAAAGGAACTTATTCAGGTCAATGGGAAAATTGTTGATTCATTACATGGGTGACTAATGCCTTCATCCTTTCAATAACTAGGTTATCATGTAAACAATTTAAGCCTAAACACTTCAACGATGTTGTAAAAGCATAGTCAAAACGCTTGCCAGCTCACAAAGACACAGTTTAAAGAAAAATTTTCAAAAAAAATTTGACATGAATTTCCTATGAATATACAACTAACACCTGCGCATGCTAACTCTAATCATCACATGTAACAACTACTGCCCGAATGTCCAATTCACTCCCCCACACTTAAACTTTGGCATCGTCCTCGATGACAAAAAATGCACTATGCACAAGGGGGTAAAGAGGATAGGGTCACGCGTGCTCAACTTAACTCAAGTCAATTATTACAAACAGGCGATTATTAGAGTCACAGAAACTTCCCTAAGGCGTTGGTCGGTCAGGAACAAAACTGAGTCAATGTAATCCTCGGCACATCACCCATACAACAAGACCCTGAGCTGCAACAAAAACACAAAGCAAAACAACCAAACAACAAACAAAGAAAAAGCACAAACAAAAGCAGAATAAAGCTCGGGTTGCCTCCCGAGAAGCGCTATTTTTAACGTCGTGTGCCCGACGATACCTCATAAGCTCTCAAATAGCAAAGACTGCAGTGGTGCACTAACAATCAACGTTTCCAGCTTCCTTTCAACAAATGTCATTAAGTGGCGCAGACCTTTAAATTCTCTAGTAAACATAGGTAGCACATGGTCTTCATAACCCTCATGAGCACAGAAGTGAAGTATGAAACTCTCATCCTCTTCAGGTGGACAGAAAACATGAGTGAAAACTTTGATTACTCTAGGTATCACCGGAAGCTCAAAAGATGTCTCAAAGCAATGAGTAGGAGCAACATCGTAATCAAACTGCACCATAGAAAAGTCCTCTTCTTCCTCACAGATATCATGAACATTCACAACCTCTCCTCCGGACTCTGTATCACTCTCCATGAAGGTATCCCAACTCTCGTTAATACCTAAACCTACCTCAGTAGCACAATCATCAAGACTGATATTCTCCTTGCCCTCCTCAGGTGCTGAGACTAATTGTAAATCAAATGGCTGGGGAGTTTCACTACTATCTTCTTCATCATCTTCAACCATAGGTGGGTTTTCAAAGGCATCAAGAAGTGTATCATCCATCATATTCCCACTGTCATAGTCTGACTCGCTCACGTGATCATCCATATTGGTCTCCTCGGGTTGAGCATCTGTGTCGCTAGGATAAGATCTCTCGGACTCCTCAGATAAAGCCTTTATAATCTGCCCCAATTGATTCTCCATGTTCTGTCTCCTTGTGTTTGCTTGCTGTTGAATTGCCATGCTCGCCTCAATTTCTTGCATGAATTGCTTGAGTGTTTCTTCCAGGTGAGACAACTTCTCTGAAATTATCTCTTCCACTTCATCCTGTGGTTCATAGCTCGGCAAAGACGTAGGAGTGACTGAAACATTTGTGTTCGTAAATTGTGGGGAGGAAGAAGTGGGGTATGCAGTTTCCCAGAAAGGATGGTCATATAGAGGTTTGATGGGGCAAAGACATAAATGGTGATCTCCTCCACAGAAAGAACAAATGCTATCCTTAAAACATTCAGATATTTCCTCAGGCGTTTTATTTAGAAGCATAAATTCAAGAATGGAGCCTCGTCTTACGCTTACCCAAGGGTAATGTGATGAAGGATAGTAAAAATCAGAATGAAAGGGTTGTGTGGTTGGAGTGTATGGATAAAAATCAGAGGAGGGGGAGGAGTGTAAGGAGGGTATGGCGTATATGGTGAATATTCCATGGAGGTTTGAGAGTAAGGAATTCCTCCAGGAATTCGGTTGAATAGGTTCATCTCATGCCTCTTTGAAAATTACCCTGAAAGGTTAGCACAGAAAATCCTACGAAGAACAAAAAGAAAACTAATTAAAAAAAAATCTCGCTGAAATTAATTAACTCTTAAAACCGACACCGTCCCCGGCAACGGCGCCAAAAACTGATGTGTGTTTTCTCACACTTAAAAAGATTGTAATATAATGGTGTAAGTACGAGTATTGTCTCCACAGGGACGGACAAAAGGGAATCAAGAATTAATTAAATTCAGCGATTAGAAAGAAATAAATAAAATAAATGCGTCGTGCGAGATTGGTTGGTTGAATAAAAATTAAACTAATGCGAATGAACGATTAAAATAAAAGTGGTTTCTTCTTAATTGATGATGAAGGAAACAGGGATTGATTCTGGGGTAACCAGATTTGTGGCAGATCAGGTCTAATTACATGAATTTAATTTAATTGAGCCTAGCTAATAATCATTACTAAGTTCTTACCGCTCTCGCGGCGTAGTGTACAATAATTTAGGGGACCAGTCTGATCTCTCATGCGACAAGATCCTAAATTATTGCCAAGACGAGCGAGCTTACGGCCCCTTAATCGTTACTAATCTCTTAGCGAACGATTAAGTGTGTGTGAATGTGTCCAAGAATAAACTAGATCTCTCTTAATTTATTCTACAAGCAATTGTAATTCTAGCCGCGGTTTCAGGTTACAAAAGATATCAGTTAAATTATTCAAACACAAATTAAATGGCATTCATGCAATTAAACCAACAAGAATCTAGCCATCAATCATGATTAACCCCTTCATCAACCCCAAATCCCTAATTAAACTACTCACAATTCATAATTGAAGAATCAACAGAATTGAGATGAATAGAAATAATTGTCATTAATTAAAAAGATGAACTTACAAATAATCTCAGGGTCTTGGAAGAAAATAGCGTAAAAACGGTGTTAAATTCGTCCCTAGGCCTCTCCGTAATGTTCGTAACCCTTAAAAAAGGGTTAGAGAGACCTTATTTATAGAAAAAGGATGAAAAATATGAATTTGGGTCGATTTGGGATTCAATTTCGCGTCACCCGGTGCTACGCACGGCGTGCGTCCCCCCTACGCACGGCCGTGCGTAGCTGGCAGTAGCTACCTTGCTTTTCTCGCCTCAGACGCACGGTCGTGCGTTGCCCTACGCACGGCGTGCATAAAACTTCCGAATTTGACAAAACTTCCTTCATGAAAGTTGTAGATAATGAAGTCCTCTATCTACCCCAATTTGACGAATGTGATTTGAATCATCCAATCAAGAGATATGATCAAAACGGTGGAAGGTGTCTTTCTGAAATCGCAACAAAGATCATCTGACTTTATCGTCTGTTTTCACCTTCTTCCTCTCAGATTCTCGCAAAGGTGTCTTCATATTATTTGTAGCCCTTCAAGTTGGCTTTCTTATGAAACTTGAATCGTGTCCATTGGTTGTTCCTACAAAGAGATAAGCTTGAACGATTGACAGAAGGTCATCCTGATTGTTGTTTTCAAGCTTCGTTCATCTTCTTTTGACCCCGAAGCCAATCCTAGAGCTCTTTTGACATCAAATCTTCATCGTGAACCTCCCGGTGACCTCCAAAGCTCTCAAATCACTCTCGAATGCATCTCGAATCATCCCAATTGCTCCTCAAGTGCCGGTACCGGGCTCAAATTCCCTGATTTTGACTACAAACAACACAAATTGAGCTAAAATTGAGACTTGTAACACCTTAAAACTAGGAAAATCATCAAAAGCCGATCTCAACACGCATCAAATACGTGTCAAAATACGGACTTATCAATGAACCATTTAAAATTATTCGTGTTCAATGGAGAATACACAATTGCAGATACATTTTGAGTCTTCAAGAAATTACCATAGGGATTAAATACTCATCAGTCTCCAGTATTTACTCCAATCTAGTATTTTCTACTAGTAATATGTTGCCTTTGATTCGTTCACATAAGCCGGAACCTATTAGTATGTTTCAACGACATTATCCTTTAAGTCGTTCACTGTTTAAAAACATATTGTACACAATCAGTGTATGCATAAGTGACTTAATACATTCTTTGATGAGTGATGTCGTGAACGAGAATTGTGTATTTTTGCATAGGGAAGCCATTGCAACTCTAAATGAGATCATCCGATGTTTTAAGTTAATCTTCGTGACTCGGTTGATTTAGTAAGCATGAAAAACACTGAAGACTTGTATGTTTTTTTCATATACGAGTTGACTGATTCAACTTGTGAATCGTATTTAGCCTCAAAATTGTTTACTCATCTGGACTTGTGAAGTTAAATACCATGTGTAGAAAATATTGACTTGTGTACTCAATATTTTCACGATATATATGACTACATATCGTGATACTATCTAGCTATATGGCTTACCATTTCTAGTGTATGGGCTCTTGTATCCCGGGAATATACACATATTGGAACCCTTAGAAAACAAGAGTTAAGCCTTAGAGTCCACACAATTAATACTCTGAATTGTACTGAAGATAATGTATTTCCCTGTACAAGGGACCGAATTGTGTTTGAGGAACCCATCAAAACACTAATTCATGATACTTATTAGTATGTTTCCTATGGGTTTTCATAGTATACTTATTACTCTTGAATTATACCATTTCCCTCGAAATACAATTAGTTTGCAATAGACACAATTAGCGTAATTGGGTTCGACTATCAAATTAGTTGATTTAGTAAGCCTTCAGTGTTTATTATACCCGAAATGAGATCATCCGATGTTGTATTCAAAATTCCGTGACTCGTAAATTAAAGTAATAATGAATAGTCAACAACAAGAATTGTGTTTAAATTTGGATGTAACTGGGACTTGAGTCGACAGTGTAAATTATTTACACTGAAGACTTGAAGACTTAAAATTTTTCCGATTGCCTCAACCGTGATGATCTCCAAGAACATATAGACTGAATAGAAAAAAACACTCGAAATGAGTTGTCTTCAGTCCAATACAAGTCGAGTTCAAAATTTCAAGCAACTAGATCTCATTTTGGACGGGTATACGACATACAAGTCTTCAGTGTTTTTCAAGTCCAATCTTCGTGTGTCTCAAAATTTAGACATAAATTTGGACTTGAGTCGTAAATGAAGATTGAGTAAAATTTTGAATACGGCATCGGATGATCTCATTTCGAGTTGCAATGAGTTCCTTATGCAAAAATACCGGATATCTTCCCAAAATAGGGAACCCGTAATTGTATATTTGGACATCAGTGTCAAAGACTTGCAGACTCGAAATAATCAAAGTATATGAATAGACTCAGGAACACTCGATGATATCATTTTGAGTAAACCAAGTCTTAAACTCATTTTATTTCGAAAATGGACTCCTTGGTTTAATAAGCTCGTAACTCAAAATGACAATTTGCATTTCATCGGATCTAGACTAATGATCAAGCCATTATTTACACTACTGATCAGTGAATAATATGCACTGGAAAACATGATTGGCATAATTTGCCTATCAGTGTATTTTTACGACTCAAAAACATTAAATTTTGAATACGTCATTACAAATCTCATTATCAATGTGTCTTCAGTCAATCTCAGTGTTTAAGTCCAAATTTACTAAGACTTGGTAAACAAAGTCTCAAACTGAGAGTATTGTATGTAGTGTATGTTTTGGCAACACTAATGTTCAAATTAAGACACTATCAAAAATAGTAAGCCTTCAATAATGAGCCATCATGACTGCATCTCTATACAACTCAATCGGATTATACACGTGTGAGTCATTTACGGATTTAGATGGATTTACCCAAATCATTTCGGGTTCCATTAAGACTATGCAAAAATCAACGAGAATTGTGTATTTTTATACTTCTACTTCTTTTTATATTCAACATTAAAAATCTGCTACATATTAAAAGATTGTCCAAGTTTTATTTATTCAGATTGTGTTAAGTCTTGTATTAGATCGTGTGTTTTATAAAGCAATATTAAATTGTGGTTTTATTCAATTTTTCTGATTGGTGATTGATCATGTATTGTTGGACGACAGAATGGTAAAACACTTATCCATAATGCTAATTATCCATGAAGAAAGTGAAGATGAAGATGTACACAATAATGCCATGATGTGATTCAAATACAATGGATATGAATATTGATTACTAGGCATAGACGTTTAGTATTGTTAAAATGTGACTTGTGAATGATTATTTTTGAAGTGAAATTCTACTTTTTCCTCATTGCAAACTATTTCATAAACACTTTTTAAAAGATTGGCATTTCAAATTAGTAGTACGGTGCTTTGTAGCAATATTTGAAAAAAAATAACTCTTATCGTATTATTGACTATCGAATTAGAGTATGACTATTGAAAAATTGTTGTCTATTGTGTAACCGTTATTACTGAGATGTAGTATGGGAGCATATCGGATGAGTACCCCATCTTGGTGTACGTAAGTGTATACCAATGACATATACTAAATATCAGTGGTCAACCTTATCACTAGCTATAAGGTTGACGTAATTATACGAGAAACTTGTAGCCCATATGCTCAAAATATGCACAGTATATTTACCACTATGGTACAAAAAACCGAGTATCTATTGTGTATCAAAGTTATTATTTGATCTTCATACTCGGACACGATTCTCGTTCATATTAGAGTATTACAATGTCATAATGACATATTAGTGTATCAATTATACTTCATTTATACATATGTATTCATTTGACCTACAAGTCAGGAGTAAACAATTGTGATTTGGATCTTCAATTATTACGAGTATTTTGAAACTACCAACTATGAAATTGATCTTAGTAAGATCAATAGTACCTCAATTTAATACGACTATAATGTTAATGTAAAACACTAGGAGCATCTCCAATGGGAGGGTGCATTGCATCTTATGTGGCATAGGAGAGAGATAGAGATAGAATAAATATTGGGATGGAGTGGTGTGTAGGAAAAAATGAAAAAGAGGAGAGAGATAGAGGTAAAAATGGATCAAGGTCTATGACAAGGTCCATATATGGACCTTACACGGGATTCGAGGAGGAAAAATTGATGAAAAGTGGGTTAAAAGTGATATAAAAAAATGAAAATAAAAATAAATTTGGAAATATGTGGGTCCTACACATAAAATTTGTGAAATAAAAAATGGGACCCATGTGTAAGGGTGTGTAAGAGGCCACACCCTTGCATTGGAGATGCTCTAAATACTATGAATATAGAATAGGGAACCAAGTCACCCTGAAAAATATATAATTTTTTCAATTGGGATCACCAAGATTGAATGTAAATATATACATTTTTGACTCATTTCAGTCAAAAATACTTAAATGTATGCCAACACTACAAAAAAATAACAATTTTGGCACGGATTAGGCACGGAGCTTTGGCACGGATTTGCCAAAATTCATAGGGTGTTTGGCACGGATTTGGCACAGATGTGTCAAATCCGTGCCAAATTCCGTACCAAAATCGTTTTGTCACCAGCTATTTGGCACGACGCAGTGCCAAAAATAAGTTACGGTCCGTGCCAAAGTCGCTCAATCCGTGCCAAGTCCGCGCCTATTTCGATGTTTTTTTGTAGTGCAATTAGAATGGAGTAAGTTACACATTATAGTGTGTAACTTACTATTGTGTCGTAGTAACCGGAAATTTAGGTCTAATTTACATTAGACCTAAATTCAAGTCTCCAGTCAATTATACTTCATTGCAATTCACTTATAGACCGGAGACACAATTTGGGGAATTGTGTAATTGATACTAGTAAATTGGGAGTAACTCATTTAATCTGAATATTATCATATTGGACTCTAAATAGGTTCTTAGAGGAATGTCAATATACTTTGCATACTCATGTGACAAGTACTTGACGATTATACATGGATATATTAATGCATATATGATATTCGGTGATCAACACTCGGTTATAGTATAAATCCAACTATCCAAGCAACTTATGAGTGAACCGGGTCTATTACTAAGTTTAATTGATATGCAGTTAGGACAAAACATCCTAACTGCAGATGGCAGTTAACTGCCTATACCGATCAACCCGAGTCAATTACTTATCTCACTGAGTAGTCTATTCAATTGTGTATACTACTGTGCAGGCTATAGTTATACGATGGTCCATAACCCGACACTTATTACTAGACCTAATATCGTTAACACATGTTGTTTTCTTAATACTTAAACATTTAAGTATTAAGATTGACACGACTTGTTCGTATGACAATTAAGGGTATAATATATTAATGTGCCATACTACTGGAATTTAGTAAAAATGGTGTCTATTCTAACCTCAAGTACGGTTTCGATGATATATGTTCACCCATAGTATACAGTTCTACTTAGTACTCCCTCCGTCCCTAATTTTTCTTCCAAATTAAAGTGGCACGGTGATTAAGAAAGTGGGAATTGTGTGGTGGAGAGTTGTGCAGAGGAGAGAGAAATGCTGTGAACCACAAATTCTTTGCCAAAAAGGGAAAGTGAAATTCTTTTTGGGACGGACGAAAAGGGAAAGTTGGAAGTAAATTTAGGGACAGGGGAGTAACAAATTGTAATCGTGTATAATTCATACTTGGTTTATACATAGACTATATACATTAGTCTATTTTCCTATTGCAATTAAATCGTAAGGTATTTGAGTTATTCAAGGATGATTATCATGTAGTGTATAAATTTAATCATAAGATAGCTATCATTATAAAATACCTATCTAGAATTCATAGATATTATCCAATAATTCATCATTGTAACATAAATACATTATGTTAGATAACATATATTGTTATCTAACATAATGTACATAGACTCATATACACAAGTTTTAACTATTGAAATAGGTTTGCAACGAAATGTACCAATCCTTAATCATACTTCAATGTAAGTATATTAATTTAGTATGATCATTTGACTATACGCCGATAATTTTCGGATTCGTTATGAGATCATGACTTGCATATATGAATATATATGCAAAAATAGAGTTAGTATGAGAACACAACCGAATTGTAAAATTGCAATATTCAGTACAAAATGAGGATTACTCATTGCAATAGTGAACGGAGATTTACTATTGCAATGAGATCCAATAGTAAGGACTTATTACTGGCAAAATATCCGAGACAACTAGTCTCAATATTTTTGCAACCATTTCGAATAGGTTGTCATGGAATTGTAATAGGACCAGTGTTAATTAGAATGGAATACAATTGAGTATGTTACAATGGGTTTACACAGATTGTCTGTTCATACATCGAATAATGTTGGGACTCTCCAGTAGTTATTCAAGATATTTAAACCCAATACAACTTCGAATTAGTATACTTTACAACTAATATGTTTAATGTGACTTACACATCTCATTTGTTTACTCAAATGAGATACAGTTTCGAGAATTCTAATATGCCAAACATAATTTAGATTCATATTAGTACACAATCGTGACATTACTAGGATTATTCAACATACACTGTCAATTAAGCCAATCTTCGTAGTCAATTTCAATATGATTTAGACAGTTGATCAGTATTTCACCATTTTACACTAATGCATAAATTTACCGAGTCCAACCGGTTATATCTTCGTTACTACTATATATATATGCTCAAGATGAACCTTACAATCATGTCAAAAGCTACACTTGAGTATTGATCAATTGTGTTAAATTTTTGTTAACAATCGGATGAAACTCAAGTTCCAGTGTTTTGTGTAAGACTCGGTTGATACTTGTCATTGCATAGGGAACTCATTGCAACTCGAAATGAGATCATCCGATGTCGTATTCAAAATTTCGTTAGTATGGCTTTCGACATACTAACATAAATGAAGTCGTAACAGCAAAATATCAGATTGCGTATAATATCCACAATGAGTAATAGGACGATTTTAAGAGTTATCACAATTTTGGGTATTGTTTAACTTCAAATGTATTGCTTAGTATATTTAACACCGATTCACATATATACAAGTCATGTTCATCCGAGATGTCTCCAGTGTACCCATAATAATGTAAACACAAAATTTTTCACCCAAGCCTATAAACATATGTGATCAACTTGTTATGTATCAACTTTGAGGCTTACTAATTTTTGTAAGTTTAGTAATTTTGGTATCCTTGAATACAATGGTCATTTCGAGTTGTATTTTTAAATGGATGATTACTTTGTGTTTGTGACTCGATGAATACATATTTAGTTGACAAGTCTATTGTGAGATAGATTTACATAGGGGACCCAATTGCATACAGTGACACAAGTTTGGCTTTACGTGATTATATGTAGTTGGACAATTAGTACTACATATAATTGTAAAACACCACAGTGTACTTAATATTCACATCGTGACACCGAATATTTATGGTTCCATACAAGTCATGAGTAACCAATCCTATACTGACAATTGTGAGTTACCACTTAAAATTTATACACCTGTAATGCGTATATTTCATGACTTACTAAAATCTTGGACACATCTTCGTATGTTAACGAACCAACTGGACTATTTCTGGGGGCAAAATGGGTACATTAGACTCATATCGTGAGTAAATGGATACTCGGTTCAAATACGAATCATATGGGAATTTAACTAAAAAAATGAAAGTGTCACTGTATAATGCTTATGTATTTTTGTTAGAAAATAGTGACACTTTTATATCATTGATGTCATTTTATCAGAAAGTGTCACTATAAAAGTGTCACTGTAAGCCATTTTTCTAGTTGTGCGGTTGACTTACCGAGCCTGAAAAACAATCTCATACATGTTATTTATCCGTATGTTATTAACATCCATAACTCGAGTAGGTCAATGAGATCATTAATTTATTGTAAACACATTATATAATGCGTTTTCACAGTAGCTTAAAATGTTATCAACAAAATTGTATCTCAGAGTAAATACATTAACTATGTATTAAAGTCCCTACAATATACTACGTAATGCGTTTTCACAGTAGCTACCGAGTCGGTTGTAAACTATCATACCCATTGTGCTATCGTGAATGAGTGCACATGTCTTATCATGTTGCATATCATACTTTACACCGACTTGTATCTTATAGTATTGAGTTGATTTAGTATCCATTGCAACTCGACAATCCATTGAATTTGGATTACATAGGGATTTTAAATCAAACTCCCTATGTAAAATTGTCATATTTACACAATATGATTGTTAAATCATATTGTGTAATTCTAACTTGCCAAGTCCTATGTCATAATTGGACTTGTATAATATATGTTATAAACGCTTAATTGGGTCGTATGTTTATAGTACTGTGTATATTGTGATACTCGTGCTATATGTAAGTAATCATTTACTTACACATTGAATGGAGTATAAATGGATATTCTTAATGAGTATGATCTATAATACTACATGTTGAATTAGGTTTTACTAATATACATGTGATTATGTGAATGATGTATACCGGTATATTAACCAATCACTCGGAGTTCAATAGTCTATACATGTATATAAGTATTAGTAACATGAGATATGTTACTATGGGAACCAATATTAGACAATAATTTATAACCCAATGACTGTAAATACACAACCGGTGTATATATTAAGGCATTGGTGTATTCAGTAAGCTACAGGTTCTTATAACTGTAACAGTCTATATTAAGTTAATACATATAGTGTTGGTCCCGTTTAGTATGGTAATCAGTCTAGAGGGGGGGGGGTGAATAGACTGATTGGTTTTTCAACTTTTTCTCAAAGTCAAAACTGACTTATCAGAGAAGGTCTGATTCTGATGACAGAGAGAGGCTGGTTCTGATATCAGAACTGGCCTTGGCAGCGGATTCTGATCTGTCCGGGTAGCCTCAGAAAAATACTAAGGCAAATGCCTTTCTGATAACTCTGAAAACAAGGTCTGCTGAACACAGATTCCAAGTCTTAGAGTTAATCAGTTAATATCCTAAGTGCAGAAATATAAATTGCAGTAAAGTAAATGACACCGGATATTTTATAGTGGTTCAAGGAACAATTCGTTCCTCTAGTCCACTGTTCCACTAGCTTTGAAGTAGATCAGTTACAAAGCTAATTCCTAGCACTTAAGAAGCACTCCTCGTCTTCTTCAAGCCTAGATGCCACCCAGGATGCAGTTCCACGTCCTGATGGCTGATCCTTTCACTCAGCTTCCCGGAAGTATCACCACTTCACTACTGCAGTTACTTGGACGCCCTTCTTTTCAGAAGATCCTTTGAAAAACAGAGTTTTTCCTCCAACTTGCTTCGTTACAAATGATGTTTGATGAAGTTCTTGAAGTGTTGAAGAACAGGATGAACTTTGCTTGTTTGTTGGGGATGAAAGATTTGGAGTTTGAATCTTCCCAACGTAAGCTTGTCTTGTTGAAAGTTGTAGAGTTTGAATCTCAAGAGAGCTTGAATGATGATCAAAGGTTGTAGCAAAAGTCGTCTTCCTTGTTCTTCTTCGTGTAGCTTATATACGGAGGTTGTCTGCCCGTTGGAGGAGGAGACAACTGCATTAAATGCGCGTACTGTTGACTTGACCGCCGTTTTGGAAGGTTTCTATTTTTATAATATATCTTCCCGGATTCCTTGGTCAATCATTTGCAATCAATCCTTCAGCGTATCAGGCTCATTTAATGTGCATTAAATGCTTTCCTTTCATGCACAGTCTTCTAGCCGTTGGATGTTTTTACCCGTTGAATTCATAGCTGTTGGATGATGCTTGAAATTTTCTAAGTGTTCGTCGGGCTCTGATCAGGCTCTTCTGATATGTTGGATTCTGAAGGCTTTCTGATGAGTTGAGTTCTGATGGAGTTCTGTTCTCTGACTGAACTCTGACTCTGATAGGTCCGCTGATGAGTACTTCTGATCTGTAGTTCTCATCGGCTATCAGATGTCCAGGTTTATCAGCAACTCTCATGATGCAACTCTGATGGACTTCTGCTAAGAGAACTCTGATGGAGCAGTTCTCATAGAGCAAGTCTGGTCGAGCAGTTCTGATGCACTTCTGATCTGATCCAAAAAAGAGCAATTCTGATCGTCGACTACACTAATACTTACAATTGAAAATTCTAATACATAAAATCTAATTTGGGGGTACTTTAAAATTCTAATCCTATAACATCATCAAAATCTAATTACATTTATTCCTTACAATTTCCCCCTTTTTGATGATGCCAAAACCCTTAAACTATTTCCAGAGAAGTGCCTTTCACCATAAAGAAAATAAGTTAAAAATAAACTTTCATTTAAAAACTTGGTGGGCACTTAGCATAGGAAAGTAGTAAGAGTAAGATACAATGTAATCAAATAAATAAGATAAGAAGTAACATAAGGTATCAGAGCATAAATAATCAGAATGCAATAGAGAAATAATTTGAAAGTGCCATGCAAACTAGAGGCAAGCTGGTTATCTTATTAATGAAATATATTTAAAGCAACAAGAGGATAGAGTTTAGAAGTCTTCCTCTTCTAGATCAGCTTCCTTTGCTTCAATTTCCTTCAGATCAGCATTGACCTTTGCTCTGATGGAAGCTAGGTTCCTTGGGTTCTGACACTCTGCCCAGGCAGGTTCAAGCTTGCAGTCAAGGTAATTTCTGATGGCTTCAGAGAAGTCCTTACCAGGGATCACTTTCATTCGCCACCAGTCTTCTGCTTCTTGCATAGAACCGCCATGATTAATGATGATTGTCCCATCTCTATCTAGAATAAGATTTTCCTGTTGGAGAGGTGTCATGTGCTTCTTCATTTCTTGAAACTGAGCAGCATCCGGTTTAGCTAGATCACTTTTAAGCCATTGAGCAAGAGTGAAAGTTGCCTTCTTTCCTCTCTTGGGTCGAGGAGGAGGAGGTCTTAGAATACCAGCAGCAATCTGCTTCTGCCTTGCTCTCTCAAAGTATATAGAAGGGTCAGGCTTACCAGAAATAGGGGTCAGGGCTCTGGTGCTAGTGCCTTCTGTAGCTCTGATGGTTTTGACAGGTTCTCTGCTATCTTCCCCCTTTTTGGCATCAACAAGATCACCAAGTAGGAGTCCAATTTTCGAGAATTCTGTAGCATTGCTTTCCTTGATTGCTTCGAGAGCTCCTGGGATAGTTTGAGTAACAGAAGCCAGCCCTTCTATCAGTTCCTTTTGCTTGCCCACAGCCGACTGAATATCCTTGGTAGTAGCTTCAAGGAGAGTCAACTTGTGATCTCTGTCCTTTCCACTGTTTATCAATTTGATGTCAAATTCCTTCAAGGTTTTGCAGATGTCCTCTACATCTGTGAGTTGCTCAGCATGCTTATCAGAGGACCATTGAAGATCATCCACAGCATCAGACAGCTCCTGAATAGCCTTGTCTTGAGCAGAGAGGGTCAGAGATTGGGAGTAGAGGACAGTGTGTACACTGGCTACCTCTGATGCAATGTTGTCTACCTTCTCATTTGAAGTTTTCATGAAGCTCAGGAAGGTAGTGGCCAAGGTAGAGAGTGTAGTGGATATCTTGGCAAGCTCTGACTCAATGTTGTACTGAACCAAATCCAGATGAGCATCATGCTTCTGATTCAGTACAAGCATTTTGTTAATCCCAGCAATCATTTGGTCTCCAAATTCTTCGGCTGACTCCACAAACTCTTGAAACGGTATAAGAACTTCTTTTGGAGGCTTTTGCTGAGGTGCCTCATTGATTTGGGGTTGAGGTTGAGGTTGAGGTTGGTCAGGAGATAGAGGAGGGGTAGGAGTCTTCCTCTTTGCAGATTGAAGATCACAAGCCAGAGAGGAAGTAAGGAATCCATCATTATCTTCAGTTGAGGAAGGAATCCTTACAACTGGTTCTCTCTTTTGAGCTGAGGCAGCAGAATGCTGAGGAGATGGAGGTTTGGATGAGGGCTTCTGCTGAGGAGAGGTAGATTTGGATTTCTGATGATTGGGGCTCTGATGAGGTGAAATGTGAGAGATAGGGGTTCTCTGATGTTGTGATGGAGGAGGAGGTGAGGGTGATCGGCTTCTGATGGGGGTGATCTGATGGCAGGGTGAGGGTTGTTTTGGTGTGGAAGATTTCTTAGGTGAGGGAGATGGGATTTGCTGAGGTTGAGGAGGAGATGGGGGTGGAGTTGTGGTTGGTGTGACTGGTTTGGGTGAAGGGGATTTGGGAGGTGATGGTAGGGGGGTAGGAGAGTTAGGAAGTACCTCAACAGAAGTCTCCTCAGTCTGAGAGTTCCTCCACTCTCTGATCAGTTGCTGCATTGCCAGTGGCATATTGTTGGCAATTGAGGATTCACCGTGAAAGTGAGGGAGGTAGGGATATTTTCTCAGAGATTCCCTCCTTTTCATCTCCACCAGCCATTCTTCAAAGACTGGAATCTCACTTTCTGATAGGGGCTTGACATGCTCTTCTGATGGTGGAGCAGTCATCTTCTCTTTTCCCTTGAGGCTTTCCTTCTTCTTTTCAAGAACAGATTGTAAGTATTGAAGGTCGAAGCATAAAGAGACATCATCAGTACCTGCCCATTTGAGGACTTCCTCTTCCTCTGATGCAAAAGTAGCAGCTTGGGCAAGAATTTGCTGCAGAGGTCCCATCCTCCACTTCCTCCATGTGAGTACCCTTTGAAACTGTCTGTCCAGAGCAGTAGAAGGGTTTAGCGGTTCTGGTGGAGACATGATGACTGGCAGATCAGGTGCAGATAAAGGGTGGATCTCTGATTCAGGTTCCCCCTGAGCATCAGAGATCACCAGAGCAGCAGCCAACTCTGGTGCAGGTTCCCCCTGAGGTTCTGATTCCTTGGGAGGAGAGTTGGTCTGCTTCTTCTTCTTCTTTTGGATTCTGATGGGAGATTTGGAGCTATCAGAGTCACTCTGAATGACAGCTCTTCTTCTCCTCTTCTGTCTCATTTTCTTGACAGGGGCCACTGTTGGTGCATCCTCCTCTGATGCATGTTTCTCTGGGTTGGTGTCAGACTTCTTCTGAACCTTCTTCTTCTTTTCTCTGGGTTGTTCATCATCAACCACAGCTGTAGTAACTTGTTTCTCCCTTAGTTGCTCTTGCTTGTTGGTTTTCTTCAGTTCTGCAGCAATAGCTATATGCATCTTGGGAGATGAGGTGAGGAAGATGGTTTTGGAATGATCAACTGTTGATGGATTTCTGAGAACCACTCCTTGACTAGCAATAGCCTTGGAGAGAAGAAGACCATGGCCCATCTTTGTGGAGAATAGACCTGTTTTCTTGTCTTTCTTTTCCACTGTTTCAGTGAGGGATTTGTACAGAACCTTCCCCCAATTGATGTTCATCCCATGATGGACTGCATAGAGGGCCTTTGAGTTGGCGTTGTTCATCTGGTCAGTAGAGCTTGTTTTGCACCACAGACATCGGTGCATTATGCTCATCAGGCGCTCAAAGTCCTTCTTGAGCTGGTTCTTCTTCATGTAGAGTTTATCTACTCCGGTTGCATCATCCCGGCAGTAGGTATCAACGAATGTCTGCACAGAGACATCGACTGACTCCAGGTCGATGAGAGTTGGAGTATCTTCATCTTGTGAGTCGAGTTCAATGTTGAAGAACTCGTTGAGGGCATCCGCATCGATTTTCAGGCTTTTCCCTTGTACCTGAGAATGAATGGCGTCGCCGGTGATGTGCGCGTTGAGGTAGAACTCAGCCACATCAAGGGTACTGAAATGCTCATAAGGATGAGCCACAATTTTAGTCAACTGCGAGTCATTCATCCCTGCAATGACTGCCTTCATGGTTTTCTGGTTTTCTGCCAACGAGGGTAGTGAGGACATGTCGACCTTCATTCCGGTGGCAATGTTAGCCACAAGTGACTTAGCCTCAGCCTCTGAGAGATCTGAAATGTTGATGAACTTCATTTTTGTATCCTTGGAAGAATTTGAGAGGTTTGAAGGTTGGAGATTTGAAGAAATAAAGCTTGAAGTCGAAGAGTGAAATTGCAGTAGTGATTTAGGTTTTCAGAAACGGTATATATGAATTTGGGTTAGTGGACGTTTGATATAATTTACGGTTTCGAGGTTGCAATAAATGGAATGCGGGCGGAAAGCCGTTTTCCAAAAGTGGTAATAACTACCGGGGGTAAAATAGTAACTTCCGGTTTATTGAACAGTCTCGTCCGAAATTTAGAAAATTTTTCTAAGTCCACAGCCACTCTGATAAGTATTAGCCCTTGTATCAGAGATAGAAGAGTTCTGATATGGGGACCTCTGATGAATACCAAGTCTGATCCTTCCTGCAACTCTGACTTTTGCAAGTCTGATCCTTGCAAATCTGATTCAAGCTTCTGATGAATAAGAGTTTCGGGTATCAGAGATGGGATGTTCTGATGAGTCCACATCTGATACTTCTGCAACTCTGATTCATGCATCTCTGGGAAGATCATCCATCATTCCCAATTCTTCTCTCAACTTGTTAAACCTTGCCTCAGAGAGAGGTTTGGTCAAGATATCTGCAAGCTGGTCTTCAGTTGGAACATGCTCAATTGAGATGTGCTTCTTCTCCACATGATCTCTGATGAAGTGATGTCTGACCTCGATATGCTTTGTCCTTGAATGCAGCACAGGATTCTGAGTGATTGCAATGGCACTGGTATTGTCACACAGCAACTTGATCTCCTTTGCTTGCACTCCATAATCCTTGAGTTGTTGCTTCATCCAGAGTAATTGAGCACAGCAACTTCCAGCAGCAATATACTCAGCTTCAGCAGTGCTAGTTGAGATTGAATTTTGCTTCTTGCTAAACCAGGAGACAAGTCTCCCACCTAGCAATTGGCAGTGACCAGAAGTACTCTTCCTGTCCAATCTGCAACCTGCAAAATCTGAATCAGAATAGCCAATTAGTTCAAAATTACCTCCCTTGGGATACCATAGTCCTGCATTTGGATTTCCTTTGATGTATCTGATAATCTTCTTAGCAGCAACTAGATGGCTCTCCTTGGGCTTTGATTGGTATCTGGCACAGATTCCTACTGCAAAAGCTATGTCTGGTCTGCTTGCAGTCAGATAGAGGAGAGATCCAATGATTCCTCTATAAGTTGTTGCATCAACATCTTTGCCTTCATCATCTGGTCCAATGCCTTGAGAGGCATTCATTGGAATTTTGACTGAAGTTTTTCCATCAATTCCAAACTTCTTGATGAGATCTCTGGTGTACTTTCCTTGGTTGATAAAGATGCCTTCAGGAACTTGTTTGACTTGCAATCCAAGAAAATAACTGAGTTCTCCCATCATGCTCATTTCAAACTTCTTCTGCATAACTTGAGAAAATTTCTTGCATAATTCTGGATTAGTGCTTCCAAATATAATGTCATCAACATAAATTTGCACTAACAGAATATGGTTAGCAACAGAAATTTGAAATAGAGTTTTGTCCACCTTTCCTTTAGTAAACCCATGGTTCACTAAGAATAGGGACAATGTGTCATACCAAGCTCTGGGAGCTTGCTTAAGACCATAGAGGGCCTTTCTGAGCTTGTAGACACAAGAAGATTGAGTAGGAATGACAAAACCTGGAGGTTGTTCAACATAGACTTCCTCTTCAAGTTCTCCATTCAGAAATGCACTTTTGACGTCCATTTGGTAGACTTTGATGTCTTTGGAGGCAGCATAGGCTAGAAAAATCCTGATTGCTTCCAGTCTGGCAACAGGTGCAAAGGTCTCATCAAAATCTATGCCTTCTTCTTGACAGTATCCCTTTGCTACAAGCCTTGCTTTATTCCTTACAATGTTGCCTTCTTCGTCTGCTTTGTTCTTGAATACCCATTTGGTTCCAATGACATTCTGATGCTTTGGTCGAGGAACAAGTTTCCATACTTCATTCCTTTCAAACTGTGTAAGCTCTTCTTGCATTGCATTGATCCAGTCTGAATCTTCTAGAGCTTCTTCCACACACATTGGTTCCATCTGGGATATGCAGCAGGTAAACATGGCTTCTCTTCTGGATGCAGATCTGGTTCTAACACCACTGGTAACTTGTCCAATCACTTGATTAGGAGGATGGTCTCTTAACCAAGTTAGATCAGGTTCTGACAGTTGCTGTCTAGGCAACTCTGATGGTTCATCTTCTGATACATCATCTTTATCTTCATCTTTGTCTATCAGAACTGGATTGGCAGGAGGAGTTGGGAATGTAGGATTGTTGATGGCCTCTTCTGATGGTTCTGAACCCTTGTCTTCAAGGTTGATTTTCTGCAGAGTTTCTGATAATTCTTCTGCAGAGGTACCATCATCAAATTTGACATGAATGGATTCTTCAACTTGTATAGTTCTCCTGTTGAGTACTCTATAGGCTTTGCTTGAGCTTGAATAGCCTAAGAATACACCTTCATCAGCTTTTTCTTGAAATACTTTCAGGTTCTCCTTTCCATTGTTTAGAATATAGCACTTGCATCCAAACACATGGAAGTAGCTGATGTTTGGTTTTCTTCCTTTCCACAGCTCGTAGGGGGTCTTCTGATGATTCTTGTGGATCATGCTCCTGTTCTGAGTGTAGCATGCAGTGTTGATAGCTTCAGCCCAGTATCTGATGGGCAGTCCTGATTCTGCAATCATAGTTCTTGCAGCTTCCTTCAGAGTTCTGTTCCTTCTTTCTGCAACACCATTTTGTTGGGGTGTTCTGGCAGCAGAGAGTTGATGGAATGTGCCATTCTGATCACAGAAGTCTTTGATCACTTTGTTGACAAATTCAGTTCCTCTGTCAGATCTGATTGTTCTGACCTTCATATTCTTCTCAGTTTGGAGTTGCTTTAGCAGAGATGGCAACTTCTGAAGAGTTTCATTCTTCTTAGTCAGAAACACAGTCCAAGTATATCTTGAGTAATCATCAACCATAACAAGAGTATATCTTTTTCCACCAACACTGGGAGTTTCAACTGGTCCAAATAAATCCATATGAATCAGATTTAAGGGGCTAGTAGAGAGATCACCAGCAATGGGTTTGAATGAGGTCTTCACTTGTTTGCCTTTCTGACAAGCACTGCAGAGGGTCTCCTTCTTGTAGACAATGTCAGGCAGACCATCTACAATGTGTTCCCTTGCCAGTTTGTTGATGGTTTTGAAGTTCAGATGGCTAAGCTTTTTGTGCCAGTCCCAGCTTAGCTTTGAATTGTCCTTAGCTATCAGGCAAGTTCCATCTTTTGCTGTTTGCCAGTCAACAACATAGATGTTCTTCCTTCTCTTGGCTGTAAGAACCACTTCTTTGGTTGTCTCATGCTTGACATAGCATAAGGTCTTGGTGAATTCAACTGTGTAGCCTTTGTCACAGAACTGGCTAGCACTTAGGAGGTTGAATTTCAGACCTTTGACATATGAGACATCTTCAATGATTATCTGGTTCTTGATCAGCTTCCCTCTTCCTTTTGTTTGCCCTTCCTTGTCATTTCCACCGAAAGTGACTCTGGGTCCATTGATTTTCTGGAACTCTGATAGGCAACTCTTGTCACCTGTCATGTGTCTGGAGCATCCACTGTCAATATACCATTCTTGTTCTGAGATGACTCCAGCACACAGTTCCTGCAAAATTAAAAGGAAGATTTAGGTACCCAAGCAATGTTGGGTCCTGGAGGGTAATGCAGTTTTGGTAGTTGGTACCATTTTGGTCTCATTAACTGAAACCTTGGTGGATGGTACCCATTGTCCACCTGGTAGTCGTAGTAAACAGATGTATGATTCACTTTGGGCAGATGCTTGTGAGGATCATGCTTTCTGTTTGCATACTTCTGCATAGCCTTCTTTGTTGGAAAGAAGTCCCATATACTATCAAGATCAGAGGAGCGCTTAACTTTAGACTTCTGAGGTTGACCAGACAACCTCTTCTGCCTATAGTTAATCTTCTCTTGATATCTGCCTTTCTGATAGCAGTTTCTGATACCATTGTCATGAGATTGTCTGATAGTGTTAGGCCTTTGATTATTATTGTTCTGAAAACTTTTCCTTTTGTTAGAGTGTCTGCCAGGTTCATTAGTTTTCAAATTTTGTTTTGGTTTGGCCTTTAGAGTTTGTTTTTCTGGTATGACCTTCTCATGAACAACTTTAGTACCAGAAGTACTAGCATGGCAATTGGGGCTCAGAGTCTGTGGCACTATGACCTTTTTAGCTTTAGCAACCCGGGTGCTAGGCCTTACAGAAGGCTCATCAGACTCTGGTTCAACATATCCAAGGCCAGAGATGAAGTTATGAGAGTCACCAATATTCTTCATGGAAGATTGCATCCTCAGAAGGCTATTATATCTACTCTCAAGTTCCTTGATGTCTCTTATTCTTTTCAGAAGAGACTCATTTTCAGCTTTCAGTCTATCTCTTTCCTCAGTTAAGAGATTAAGTTTACACTCAGTCTCTTTCCTTAGATCAGAGATATCAACTTTCAGCCTACTGTTCTCTTCTTTAACAAAAGAATAAGTGGCTTGGATAGTTTGGAACTCTTCCCAAAATGATGACATTGGATCATCATTTAAGGCTGTGCCTACCGAAGAGGAAATAGAATTAGAAGTAGAGCATACCTCATCATCTGATTGTGCCATGAGGCAAAGGTCTTCAGTTTCTGCATCCAAGCAGCAGAATGCTTCATCAGAGTCGGAGTCTGAGCTGGACTCTGATTCAGAGAGTGGATCTCTCTCAGCTTGTTCTGAGACAAATGCTCTTCTTCTTCTGTGTTGATCTTCTGGTTTCTTTTCTTCTTCATGTCCTTGCTTCTTGGACACTCTTGGATAGGGGCAGTTTGCTTTGAAGTGCCCAGGTTGTCTGCAGTTGTAGCAGAGGTACTCTCCATTGCTTTCAGAAGATTTGGTCTTCTGATGTGGTCTTCTGATGGAAGATGGACTCCTTCCATCTTTCTTCATAAACTTCTTAAACTTTCTGGCAAAAGCAGCCATATACTCATCAGATAACAGAGTAGAAGGGTCAAAGTCACTTACCTTTGAGGTGCTAGCAGTGAGAGCAGTGGTGGTCCTCTCATCAGGAACTTCTTCCTTCTCTTCATGCATCTCAAACTCATAAGCTTTGAGATCAGAGATGAGTTTCTCAGTGGCATAAGTCTTGATGTTCTTGCTTTCCTGGACTGCAATCACTTTCATCTTCCAAGCTGAAGGCAGTCCCCTGAGGATCTTCATGTTGACCTCTTTGATGGTGAGCTCCTTCCCAAGCTCAGAAATCTCACTGATGAGAATCAGCAATCTCTCATGCATCTTAGCAATGCATTCTTCTGGTAGGAGTTTGAAGTCATCAAACTTCTTCATTGCAATGGTCAGCTTGTTGTCTCTTTCTTGTTCATCTCCTGCTCCAATCTCATCCAGCTTATCCCAGATTTCTTTGGCAGTTCTGCACTTCTTGATCCTGTTGAAGTATCTTTCATCAATAGCCTTGTAGAGAATGTCCTTGGCTATATTATCTAGGTTGTACTGCCTTTTCTCTTCCTTGGTCCATTCTGACCGGGCTTTCTCAATCATCTGGGGTTGGGAGTTGTCAATAGAGTGAGCAGGATTGATCTTCATGAACTGGATGAAGGGGCCATTTTCCAAGACTTCCCACATTTCATCATGAAGGGCACATAGATGTGCCTTCATTCTGATCTTCCAATCATCATATTTCTGATCTGTGAACATAAGATGCTTTGCAAGAGAATTATCCATTATAATAAATAAGGAGAGGCTAAGAACAAGTGGATCTTTGTTCAGAGAGTAACCTAAAAGATTACAAGAACAAGGCGGCTCTGATACCACTTGTTGGTCCCGTTTAGTATGGTAATCAGTCTAGAGGGGGGGGGGGTGAATAGACTGATTGGTTTTTCAACTTTTTCTCAAAGTCAAAACTGACTTATCAGAGAAGGTCTGATTCTGATGACAGAGAGAGGCTGGTTCTGATATCAGAACTGGCCTTGGCAGCGGATTCTGATCTGTCCGGGTAGCCTCAGAAAAATACTAAGGCAAATGCCTTTCTGATAACTCTGAAAACAAGGTCTGCTGAACACAGATTCCAAGTCTTAGAGTTAATCAGTTAATATCCTAAGTGCAGAAATATAAATTGCAGTAAAGTAAATGACACCGGATATTTTATAGTGGTTCAAGGAACAATTCGTTCCTCTAGTCCACTGTTCCACTAGCTTTGAAGTAGATCAGTTACAAAGCTAATTCCTAGCACTTAAGAAGCACTCCTCGTCTTCTTCAAGCCTAGATGCCACCCAGGATGCAGTTCCACGTCCTGATGGCTGATCCTTTCACTCAGCTTCCCGGAAGTATCACCACTTCACTACTGCAGTTACTTGGACGCCCTTCTTTTCAGAAGATCCTTTGAAAAACAGAGTTTTTCCTCCAACTTGCTTCGTTACAAATGATGTTTGATGAAGTTCTTGAAGTGTTGAAGAACAGGATGAACTTTGCTTGTTTGTTGGGGATGAAAGATTTGGAGTTTGAATCTTCCCAACGTAAGCTTGTCTTGTTGAAAGTTGTAGAGTTTGAATCTCAAGAGAGCTTGAATGATGATCAAAGGTTGTAGCAAAAGTCGTCTTCCTTGTTCTTCTTCGTGTAGCTTATATACGGAGGTTGTCTGCCCGTTGGAGGAGGAGACAACTGCATTAAATGCGCGTACTGTTGACTTGACCGCCGTTTTGGAAGGTTTCTATTTTTATAATATATCTTCCCGGATTCCTTGGTCAATCATTTGCAATCAATCCTTCAGCGTATCAGGCTCATTTAATGTGCATTAAATGCTTTCCTTTCATGCACAGTCTTCTAGCCGTTGGATGTTTTTACCCGTTGAATTCATAGCTGTTGGATGATGCTTGAAATTTTCTAAGTGTTCGTCGGGCTCTGATCAGGCTCTTCTGATATGTTGGATTCTGAAGGCTTTCTGATGAGTTGAGTTCTGATGGAGTTCTGTTCTCTGACTGAACTCTGACTCTGATAGGTCCGCTGATGAGTACTTCTGATCTGTAGTTCTCATCGGCTATCAGATGTCCAGGTTTATCAGCAACTCTCATGATGCAACTCTGATGGACTTCTGCTAAGAGAACTCTGATGGAGCAGTTCTCATAGAGCAAGTCTGGTCGAGCAGTTCTGATGCACTTCTGATCTGATCCAAAAAAGAGCAATTCTGATCGTCGACTACACTAATACTTACAATTGAAAATTCTAATACATAAAATCTAATTTGGGGGTACTTTAAAATTCTAATCCTATAACATCATCAAAATCTAATTACATTTATTCCTTACATATAGTACCGGATGACCAAAGTGTGCTACACAACTTAGGGTTGTAGGAACACCTACTCAATGTGTCGTATATAGTGGGTATATATACAATGCAACATACAATCTAGTCACTATTAGTTCACGAACCCTAAGCAGTATGTTTTTTTCATACAATGTCTTGTCATATAACAAATTCGAAATTAGTCTTGTATAGGTGTCCTGTGTCCATAATTTTGTATTCATGTTGCAAAACATACAGGAAGATTAAATATTGTAAGCCTTGGATTGTCGTGATTCGCTCAAAATCATTGAACGAGAATTGTGTTTTTCTATTCATTCGAGTTGCATTTTGAATACTCATTTAAGTATTCATATTGAAGACTTGATGCAATCTTCACGACTCCAGTGTTTTTTTGCAAAATTAGATTGACTAATTTTCGAAATGAGACATCGGATGACTAGTGATTTTTGCATAAGGAACCCATTGCAACTCATCGGCAATGGGTAAATTGGACTTGAGTCGGGTTACTAATTTAAGTCAATCTTGTGTATGTCATAATTTGGTGATCTCATTTCGAGTTGCAATGGGTTCCCTATGCAAAAACACACAATTCTCGTTCTCATTTCGAGTTGAAAACACTGAAGTGTTTTGCAATGGGTTCCCGAACATACAAGTTATTGTGAACTATTGTGATGATTACCTTTTCGTATGGTAAAAACAGTACTTATTGTGACTTACTATGAATATTTTGGCTTAAACCCATTGCAACTCGAAATAAGATCATTGTCCGAATAATTACTACCCACGAACAAGTGTTAATAGGACTGTTATGGACTTATTTGGACATAACATGATGCATTAATTCCCATCGATGAGTCACATTCAGTGAGTATGTTACTATGAATATACACTGTATATTCCCATGAAATATCCAGTGACTGTGACAACAACTATCTGATGAAGTTTCATACTTCCTCCGTTCCCTTTTAATTGCAAGGGTCAACATTTCACGTTTGCCAACGCACAAGTTTGACCATTAATATCTTTCATTCCTTATTAGTAAAAAATTCAAAAAATTCATATTTTGAAAATTTAGAATGAGAAGAATTTAATAATATTTTTTTAAAAATTAATTTATAATACATTAATGAATAAAAAATAGTCAAAGTAGAATATGTGAATAGTGCAAAAAGTCCAATGTTGCGATTAAAAGAGAACGGAGGATAGTATTATGCACTAGGAAAAATATTACTCCCTCCGTCCCATTTAAAGGTTCACGTACACTATTCTCCGGTCAACGTGCATTGTTCTTAATCTTTTAGTTTATATATCGAAAGTTTATAAAATTTAAATTGTTTTTTTGAAGGTTTTGTAGCGGTTTTAATGTAGTTTTTGAATATGTAAATTTTATTTACTAAAAATAATTCTATTAATGACAGAGATCAGTTAACTTTATGGTCAGTCAAACATCGTAAATCGTGTGAGAACCTTAAAGTGGGACGAAGAGAGTATTTCCTAGTGCATTGTAAAAAACAAGTTAATTGTTAGACCCGCAATTAAGCGGGCCAGAGCACCCTCACCAAAGCCCAACAGCGGATATGAAGGATCCAGCAACCCAACTTAGCAACCCAGCTTAACATGGAAAGAGTCCAAGCAAGGAAGGAGTCCAAGCAAGGAAACAATCCAAGCAAGGAATGAAATAAAGAGGAATGAGAGCAATCCGTAATTCAAAAAATAGGCTCCCACTTCCTTATTTAATTATGTACAATCAATGAGAGAATAATTGAAAAAAGGAAAGGGGAATGCATATATAATGGGTTCGGCCATATTAGAGGGGAGGACACATTTTGTATTCTTACAGACTATTACAAGTGACTAGCAAACTTTTGCTCAATTAATACTCAATTGCTATTATTATTTTCTTTGTTCTTGATCTCCTTGGTGTTGATTCTTAGTTGCTTGATTCCCGAATAATTATTATTCTGAGTTTAGCTTAATTTGGCTAAAACAATTTGGCGCCGTCTGTGGGAAAATCTTGCAAAAAAAAGAAATCAACCATGACCGAAAAATCAAACACTTTGGTAGAGGAGATTCAAACCCAATTGGAAGCTGTTCGAGAAGAATTGCGTGCGGCCAAGAGGTCCGACCAGTCGAGGGAAGAGATGCAGACCCAGCTGGAAGCCGTCAGGGAGGAGATGCGTCAGCGAATAGCCTTCCTCCAGGGGGAGAATGACGCTTTGCGTTCTCAGGTGCAGTCGGTGGCGTCCATAGCCTCGAACTCACGACGGGGAAAGGAGATCATGACTGTGGCTTCAAGGTTGGACATGGATTCAATGCCTGCTCCGACCTCAACCATGGACATGAAGTCAGCACCGGTTTCGACCTCAACATTCTCCTTCATGAAGGAATCGTTCCCGGAGATGATTCGTTGCGGGTCAGACCGACGACATCACGATTGCAGACTATCAACCAGCCAATGCCGTCGTCGAACATCATGTCGTCACTTGCAGTACCTGTCGTCCCTTACTATGGAGGCGGCACATCTGGAGGAGCGGGACCATCAAGTCGTCCTGGCTCATTCCCGCTTCCCAGAAGGAATGTCTCTCGGAACTTGTTTACAGAGCCCCAAAGAAGACAAATTCCAAGACATGTCAACATATTCAGACATGTCGACGCCGGCAACCCAAGGCCTCTGGAACCAGAAATCATCAATATATCGTCGCCAGCCGAACGAAGAGCCGCTCAGACGCCACCACCACATGAAGCGTCAGTGTCACCACTGCAAACATATCTGGTAAACTCGCTGGCCACCCTCATGGAAGAGATGAGAGAGATGCGGGAAAAGGTCAACGGGATACCTGGAGTTCCGCCACCGCTGGATGTCGCCTCACAAACATGCTATGCTGAATCCCCATTTGGACGACATATTACCGATGTCGAAATTCCAAGGAAGTTTTCCGCACCTACAATGAGGCTGTTCGACGGGACGTCCGATCCAGTGGAACATGTCGCTCAGTATAAACAGCGAATGCTAGCCATTTCGGTCAGACCTGATCAGCGAGAGGCCTGCATGTGTAGGGCCTTCGGAACAACATTAACTGGACCAGCGCTGACATGGTTTGTCAACCTACCAAATGAGGGCATAAACTCATTCGCTGAATTGGTCAACTTATTCAACCAACAATTCGCGAGTAGTCGAACTCTGGAAAAGCAGACCAGTGACTTATATCGTGTGGTCCAGGGGCAAAATGAATCTCTGCGAGATTATCTACATCGCTTTAACAAGGAGAAGGTGTCGATTCCCAGATGCGACATGCCGACCGCCGTGGAAGCATTCAGGAGAGGATTACTTGAAAACTCAGAGTTATACAGGGAGTTGACCAAATATCCGTGCAGGACCTTTGGTGACGTCCAGGCCAAAACCTTAGCCTTCATACTACTTGAAGAAGATCAACATGCACGTCATCGGCCTGATGAATATGAAGGAGGACAACGGAAAGCAAACACTTCCAGAAAACACGACTACAGGACGGGGAAGCCTTATGCAAGGAATGAAGATCGACCTGTAGCATTAGCGACTACTTGGCTTGATGATCCTAGCCTGCCACCTTCCATCCCAGCATACTGCTTCAATGTCAACACTACTGGACTTATCAACGCCCTAGATAAATTGGGAGAGAAGGTCCGATGGCCTAGGAAGTCACACAAATCCAGCGGGCGACAAGATCCCAATAAGAGATGCGATTTCCACGACGACATTGGACACAACACGGAGGATAGTGTCGCGTTGCGGAAAGAGGTTGCCTACCTCTTGAGGAACGGGTACCTAACGGAGATCATGTCAGAACAGACTAAGTCCATGTTACACAGGAGTCAGAAGTCGTCCATAGATCAGAAACGACCTCCTTCACCTACACCGCCACAAAAGGTAATTAATTTCATTAACGGTGGTTCTGATTTATGTGGACTAACCTACTCTGCAGCGAAGAGACAAGCTCGGGAGTATTCCCGAGACAAGTCGTCACAGGTGTATCAAATCGTCCGAAAGGAAGGGGCTTGGAGAAATGCACCCATCACGTTCGATGAAACGGATCTGATGAGCCCAAATGATGCTCATCATGACACCTTAGTCATTGCTCTTAGGGTGGCAAATTGTGAGGTGAGACGAGTTCTGGTTGACAATGGTAGCACTGCCAACATCACAACGTTGAAGACACTAAAACAGATGGGGTACAAGGAGGAAGACCTGACTGTCTCCAGCTCCACCCTCGTCGGATTCAATGGCGAGCCAAGTCAGACACTAGGTAACGTTTCTTTGCCTATACATGCTGTTGGTCTTAATTTGCAGGTAAAATTCGATGTAGTCCAAGATCTTCCCGCCTACAACATGATATTGGGGACGCCTTGGCTACATCAAATGGGGGCAATTCCATCAACATACCACCAGGTTGTCAAAGTCCCAACGCCATGGGGAGTGCAATCCATCCAAGGTGATAGGGCCACTGCTAAGTCATGCTATCAAACAGCAATGAAGCCAACCGCCTCTGCGACGACTTCAGCGTAGCAACTAAAGGGCGACTTCATTCCGATGGGGGAAGATGACAACAGCACTAAAGAAATCGTCATCGACCCAGATCATCCGGATAAAGTCGTCCGCATTGGGGGCAACCTGTCAACTCAGATGGAGGAAGAACTTATTACTTTTCTGAAGGAGCATAAAAGTGTCTTCGCCTGGAGCCATGACGACATGAAGGGGATTGACCCGCACGTGATCACTCATAAGCTGAATGTAAACCCTGCACATAAACCTGTCAAGCAGAAAAGGCGACGTTTCGCCCGGGAAAGGAACGACATCATCAATCAAGAAGTCGAGACACTACTACGCACTGGTAAAATACGCGAGGTAAAATATCCTAATTGGCTTGCTAATGTTGTTGTAGTGCAGAAGAAAAAGGGCCACCAAAAGGGCCAAAAACCTAAGTGGCGGGTGTGCGTTGACTTCACTGATTTGAACAAAGCGTGTCCAAAAGACTCGTTCCCGATGCCGCACATCGACGTCCTCGCAGATGCCACAGCAGGACACAAAATGTTGACATTCATGGATGCCTTCAGCGGTTACCATCAAATTCAATTACACCCGGATGACCAAGAGAAGACTGCATTCATCACCGAGACAGGTACGTATTGTTATGTTGTCATGCCTTTCGGTTTGAAAAATGCAGGCGCCACTTTCCAAAGATTGGTCACCATGATCTTCAAAGACCAACTTGGAAAAACCATGGAGGTGTATATTGACGACATGCTAGTCAAATCAAAGAAGGCGACAGACCACATTGATCACCTACGAAGGTCATTCAAGAAGTTGCAGGAGTATAACTTGAAGCTTAATCCTGCCAAGTGCACATTTGGAGTCTCATCAGGAGAATTCCTTGGCTACATTGTCAGCGAAAGAGGAATTGAAGCGAGTCCAGAACAAGTCCGGGCCATATTAGACATCGAATCTCCTAAATCAATTAAAGATGTCCAGAAACTGACCGGACGAGTTGCAGCACTCAACAGGTTCATATCGAAATCGTCAGACAGATGCCGACTTTTCTACGACATTCTCAGAAAAAATAAGAAGTTCGAATGGACAGAACAGCATGAAAAAGCCCTGCAACAACTAAAGGAATATATGGCAACACCACCCCTACTGACGAAACCAAAGGAAGGGGAGGAACTGCAGCTGTACTTGGCAGTATCTGAGCATGCCGTCAGCGCGGTCTTGACCCGAGAAGAAGACGGACAACAAACACCAGTTTACTATGTAAGTAAATCATTAAACGGGCCAGAATCTAGGTACGCACTTTTAGAAAAGTTAGTATTGGCGTTAATTACAGCATCTGTTAAACTACGTCCTTATTTTGAATCACATTCTATTTGCGTCCGTACTAACTATCCCATGAAGTCCATCATGAGGAAACCAGATCTGACAGGTCGAATGATCAAGTGGTCAATACAGTTGGGGGCATACGACATCACGTATGAACCCAGGACAGCTTTGAAGTCACAAGCTTTAGCCGATTTTGTGGCGGACTTCACCCCCAAGCTACAAGTAGAAGCGGGAAAGGAAGTATGCCTTCTAATAGGCGATCAGCACCAACAGAAATGGATACTGCATACTGACGGAGCCTCGAACATGCACGGAGCAGGCCTTGGAGTCATACTGAAGTCACCACAAGGGGGAACCATACTACAAGCTGTCCGATGTGATTTCAACGCAACAAACAACGAAGCAGAGTACGAGGCACTAATTTTCGGACTAAACTTAGCCCGAAACTTGGGTATAAAACTAATCGAGGTAAAATGCGACTCCCTTTTAATTGTTAATCAAACTAACGGAGTCTATGCAGCTAAGGACCTAAAGATGATGGCATACCTTCAAGTTGTTACTGAATTGAGCAACTTTTTCGACCACATCACTTTTGATCAAGTTCCGAGGGGGGAAAACGTCCAAGCTGATGCCTTGGCAGCAGTCGGATCATGTCTGGGGGCAGAAAACAATGACAACATACCATTCGTCCACTTGACTGAGCCCGCCATTGAGAAATCAGAATTCGTCAATATCATTGAATCAACCACCGACAGCAACTGGATGAAGCCATATATGGACTATCTCAATCACAACATCCTCCCAACTGACAAAAGGGAAGCAAGAGCACTCTTATCTAAGGTAACAAAGTTTTTATTAATCGATGACATTTTGTTTAAACGATCAAAGGCAGGTCCATATCAAAGATGCTTGACCCCTGAGGAAGCTATCAAGGTGCTCAAAAATCTGCACGAGAGGGAATGTGGAAATCATGCAGCGGGCAGAAGTTTATCCAACAAAGCCCTCAGGTTTGGTTATTACTGGCCAACGATGAGACATGATGCTGTCACCTACACTCAAGCTTGCCAACCTTGTCAGAAGCACGCACCATTGCACCATCAACATGCAGAGTCACTTCACCCTGTTCTATCTCCGTGGCCTTTCATGAAATGGGGCATGGATATCGTGGGAAAGCTACCTGAGGCACCCGGGCAGAAGGTCTATGATGTGTGTTTTCTCGCACTTAAAAAGATTGTAATATAGTGGTGTAAGTACGAGTATCGTCTCCACAGGGACGGACAAAAGGGAATCAAGAATTAATTAAATTCAGCGATTAAAAAGGAAATAAAATAAAAGCGTCGTGCGAGAATTGGTTGGTTTGGAAAATAAAACTAATGCGAACAATTAAACTAGGGGGTTCTTTCTAATTAATGACGAAGGGAACCGGGATTGATTCCGGGGTAACCGGATTTTTGGCAGATCAGGCCTAATTACATGAAATTAATTTAATTGAGCCTAGCTAATCATTACTAAGTTCTTACCGCTCTCGCGGCGTAGAGTACAATAATTTAGGGGACCAGGCTGATCTCTCATGCGACAGGATCCTAAATTATTGCCAAGACGAGCGAGCTTACGGCCCCTTAATCGCTACTAATCTCTTAGCGAACGATTAAGTGTGTGCGAATGTGTCTTAGAACAAATTAGATCTCTCTTAATTTATTCTACATGCAATTGTAATTCTAGTCGCGATTCTAGGTTACAAAAGATATCAATTAAATTATTCAAACACAAATTAAACGGCATTCATGCAATTAAACCGAAAAGAATCTAGCCATACATCATGATTAACCCCTTCATCAATCCCAAATCCCTAATTAAAACTACTCACAATTCATAATTGAAGAATCAATAGAATTGGAATAAAAAGAATTAATTGTCATTAATTAAAAAGGTGGAACTTACAAAGAATCCCAAAAGATTGATGAACAAGGCTGAAAAACCCTCTAAAATTCGTGCTAGGCACTCTCTCTAAGCTCCCCCCTGAAAACGGGGGTTTACAGGCTGTTTAAATAGAAAAATCGGGTGAAATTTGAGCTGAATTAGGATTTTCGGAGCCAGACACGATGCCAGGCACGATCGTGCCTTCGATCGTGCCTCCGGAGCAAAAACGCGCATTTTGGGCAGGCACGATCGTGCCTCCCTCCAGGCACGATCGTGCCTGGCAGGCAGTAACTCCTCCGTGTTTTCTCTTCACGCACGATCGTGTCTGACTTTGAGGGCAAGATCGTACCTACTTACCTTCCGAATTTGACAAAACTTCCTTCATAAAAGTTGTAGATAATGAAGTCCTCTATCCACCCCAATTTGCCGAATGTGATTTGAATCATCCAATCAAGAGATATGATCAAAACGGTGGAAGGTGTCTTTCTGAAATCGCAGCAGAGATCATCTGACTTCATCGTCTGTTTTCACCTTCTTCCTCTCCGATTCTCGCAAAGGTGTCTTCATATGATTTGTAGCCCTTGAAGTTGGCTTTCCTATGGAACTTGAATCGTGTACATTGGATGTTTCTACAAGGAGATATGCTTGAAAGATTGACAGAAGGTCATCCTGATCGTCGTTTTCAAGCTCTATTTGTCTTCTTTTTTATCCCGAAGCCAGTCCTAGAGCTCTTTTTCCTTCAAATCTTCATTGTGAATCTTCCGGTGACCTCCAGAGCTATCAAATCATTCTCAAATGCTTCTCAAATCATCCCGATTGTTCCTCAAGTGCCGGTGCCGGACTCAAATTCCCTGATTTTGACTACAAACAACACAAAACTCGAACCAATGCCCGATAAACATAACTTGAGCTAAAATTGAGACTTGCAACACCTTAAAGCTAGGGAAAACCATCAAAACCGATCCCAACACGCATCAAATACGTGTCAAAATACGGACTTATCAAATTCCCCCACACTTAAGCCTTTGCTTGTCCTCAAGCAAACTGAAAAACGGGACTTACGATAATCACCACACGGAATCAAAACAATTAGCATGCACACGTAGTTAAAGGGATATTCACAGAACAGAGAGTCTAAACCAAGAAAATTCTTCCCTAAACTACATCTTTGTACTCTAGCTAACATGTTTGACAAAATTATTCACAACATCCTCAAAGTAGTGACAGCACACACAAATAAACTAGCTACCGATCAGAAGGACTTGTGAAAATGGTGGTGAAGGGTGAATGGATAAACAAAAATAGTCCCTTTCTTTGAGAGATTGGAATATTCTAACAAAGACTAAATGCATTCAGGAACTTCAGGGCTATTCTTAGGAACAAGGAATTCAGTAGACCACAATTTAGGAATAATTATTTAAACCTATGCAAAGAGTAGACATGGTGTACACCTAAGCTAAACCGTCTCAGCACATTTGTGCTTTGACGTATACTTGAAGTACGCGGAGGACTAAAGCTAATTTTTAATAGCCTCCAAGTTCATTAATTATGTTTAGTTTTCCTTGTCATGTTGGCACGAGAACGCCGTTTCTTTCGAAAGATACCCAAGTCTCATCTTACGCTTTTTGACCGGGGCTCCCATTCTCTTTTTCGCAAAGTAAGAGGTCTAGCTATATTAATTTTTCACCTTTCGGATTCTCACTAGACATTACCCCATTCTAATTTCGGCCTCACCAAGGAAAAATAGCAATTAAAGTTCATTAATTTCAAAGTGAATCCATGCCTACAATGCAATCCTCGAAAATATCAAATTCCTAAAAAGTGACTGCTCTTACCCTATTTGGGGCAAAGGAACAGTGCCAAAAATGGCCCCTACAAAAAATCCCTAAACTTAGCAAATTAATCCCTTAATTCCCTAAACATCAAGACTAAGTCAGAAATATTCACGGGTAAGGAAAACAGGCCATTTGGCTATGGAGCTCAATTAATCGGGTAACAATAAACGGTCAGGCTCAAAATGGCTTCTCCTAAAGGAACTTATTTAGGTCAATGGGAAAATTGTTGATTCATTACATGGGTGACTAATGCCTTCATCCTTTCAACAACCAGATTATAGTGCAAGCAATTTAAGCCTAAACACTTCAAAGATGTTCTAAAAGCATAGTCAAAATGCTAGCCAGCTCACAAAGACACAGTTTAAAGAAAAATTTTCAAAAAAAAAATTGCATGAATTTCCTATGAATATACAACTAACACCTGCGCATGCTAACTTTAATAAATCACATGTAACGACTACTGCCCGAATGCCCAATTCACTCCCCCACACTTAAACTTTGGCATCGTCCTCGATGACCAAAAATGCACTACGCACAAGGGGGTAAAGAAGATAGGGTCACGCGTGCTCAAAATCAACTCAAGTTAACATTACACAGCGAATAAAATAGTCAAAGAAACTTCTCTATGGCGCTGGTCGGTGCAAAACTAAACTGAGTCAATGTAATCCTCGGCACATCATCCCTATAACAAGACCCCTGAGCTGCAACAAAAACACAAAGCAAAACAACCAAACAACAAACAAAGCAAAAGCAAAAACAAAAGCAGAAAAAAAGCCCGGGTTGCCTCCCGAGAAGCGCTATTTTTAACGTCGTTTGCCCGACACAACTACCCCATAGGCTCTCCAATAGCAAAGACTGTAGTGGTGCACTTATAGTCAACGTCTCCAGCTTCCTCTCAACAAATGTCATTAGGTGGCGCAGATCTTTAAATTCGTCAGCCCACGAAGGCAGCGCATGGTCTTCATAACCCTTATCAGCACAGACGTGAAGTATGAAACTCTCATCCTCTTCAGGCGGACAGAAAACATGAGTGAAAACTTTGATTACTCTAGGTATCACCGGAAGCTCAAAAGATGTCTCAAAGCAAGGAGTAGGAGCAACACTGTAATCAAACTGCACCATAGAAAAGTCCTCTTCTTCCTCACAAATATCATGAAAATTCACAACCTCTCCTCTGGACTCTGTATCACTCCCCATGAAGGCATCCCAACTCTCGTTAACATCGTTCTTATCAATAACTTCCCAGATGATGTTGTCATTCTCCACACAAAAAGGAATATTGTCATCAAGGAGTGAATCAAAGAAGTCCATATCTGAAACCACGTAAGAGTGGACCGGTGCAGGTGTACAAGAAGGGTAATCTTGCTTGTGGAGCGGGACTTCTTCATTATGGACATCATTTACCTCACCCCCACTCTCTTGGAGGGTGTAATCATCTTCTCCCAACTCATCTTCAATACCCAAACCTACCTCAGTAGCTCCATCATCATGACTGATCTGCTCCTTTCCCTCGTCAGGTGTTGAGACTAATGGTAAATCAAACGGCTGGGGAGTTTCTTTATGAAAATCACAATGATTTGTGACTTCATCAGTTACAGCTTGTACCGTTTCAAACTTTTTCCTGTATTCTTGGAAAAACGACTTGACACTATTATCTTCTTCTTCATCTTCAAACATAGGAGGGTCGTCAAAAGCATCAGGAAGTGTATCATCCATCATATTCCCACCTTCACAGTCCAACTCACTCTCATGATCATCCCTATTGGTCTCCTCAGGTTGGGCTTTTGTGTCGTTAGGATGGGATCTCCCGGACTCCTCAGATAAAGCCTTTGCAATCTGCCCCAATTGATTCTCCATGTTCTGCATACTTGCATCGGACACTTGCATGAATTTCTTTAGTGTCTCTTCCAGGTCAGACAGCTTCTCTGAAATTATCTCTTCCAATTCGTCGTCTGAATCTTGTGGCTCATAGCTCGGCAAAGACGTAGGAGTGATTGAAACATTTGAGTTTGTAAGTTGTGGGGAGGACGAAGTGGGGTATGCAGTTGCCCAGTAAGGATGGTCGTATGGAGGAATGGGGCAAAGACATGAATGGTGACCGCCTCCACAGAAGGAACAAATGCTATTTTTAGGAAAGCAATCAACCAATTCCTCGGGACTTTTAGTTTGAATGAGAAATTCCATTATGGAGCCTGGTTTTGTCCGAGGATATTGTGGATAAGGATACTGATTAGGAGAATGAGATTGGGAGTATTGCGTATTTGGAAGAGGGTAAGAATAGGAAAATGAAAACTTTTGTGGTGTTGGAGAATAATTTTGATGATGTGAGTAATATTGAGGAGGAGGAGGAGGAGGAGGAGGAGTGTAAGGAGGGTATGGCGTATATGGTGAATATTCCATGGAGGTTTGAGGGTAAGGAATTCCTCCTGGAATTTGGCTGAATGGGTTCATCTCATGCCTCTTAGAAATTACCTGAAAGGTTAGCACAGAAAAATCCTACGGAAAATCTAAAAGAAAACTAACTAAAAAAAAAATCTCGCTGAAATTAATTAACCCTTAAAACCGACACCGTCCCCGGCAACGGCGCCAAAAACTGATGTGTGTTTTCTCGCACTTAAAAAGATTGTAATATAGTGGTGTAAGTACGAGTATCGTCTCCACAGGGACGGACAAAAGGGAATCAAGAATTAATTAAATTCAGCGATTAAAAAGGAAATAAAATAAAAGCGTCGTGCGAGAATTGGTTGGTTTCACAATTCATAATTGAAGAATCAATAGAATTGGAATAAAAAGAATTAATTGTCATTAATTAAAAAGGTGGAACTTACAAAGAATCCCAAAAGATTGATGAACAAGGCTGAAAAACCCTCTAAAATTCGTGCTAGGCACTCTCTCTAAGCTCCCCCCTGAAAACGGGGGTTTACAGGCTGTTTAAATAGAAAAATCGGGTGAAATTTGAGCTGAATTAGGATTTTCGGAGCCAGACACGATGCCAGGCACGATCGTGCCTTCGATCGTGCCTCCGGAGCAAAAACGCGCATTTTGGGCAGGCACGATCGTGCCTCCCTCCAGGCACGATCGTGCCTGGCAGGCAGTAACTCCTCCGTGTTTTCTCTTCACGCACGATCGTGTCTGACTTTGAGGGCAAGATCGTACCTACTTACCTTCCGAATTTGACAAAACTTCCTTCATAAAAGTTGTAGATAATGAAGTCCTCTATCCACCCCAATTTGCCGAATGTGATTTGAATCATCCAATCAAGAGATATGATCAAAACGGTGGAAGGTGTCTTTCTGAAATCGCAGCAGAGATCATCTGACTTCATCGTCTGTTTTCACCTTCTTCCTCTCCGATTCTCGCAAAGGTGTCTTCATATGATTTGTAGCCCTTGAAGTTGGCTTTCCTATGGAACTTGAATCGTGTACATTGGATGTTTCTACAAGGAGATATGCTTGAAAGATTGACAGAAGGTCATCCTGATCGTCGTTTTCAAGCTCTATTTGTCTTCTTTTTTATCCCGAAGCCAGTCCTAGAGCTCTTTTTCCTTCAAATCTTCATTGTGAATCTTCCGGTGACCTCCAGAGCTATCAAATCATTCTCAAATGCTTCTCAAATCATCCCGATTGTTCCTCAAGTGCCGGTGCCGGACTCAAATTCCCTGATTTTGACTACAAACAACACAAAACTCGAACCAATGCCCGATAAACATAACTTGAGCTAAAATTGAGACTTGCAACACCTTAAAGCTAGGGAAAACCATCAAAACCGATCCCAACACGCATCAAATACGTGTCAAAATACGGACTTATCAGTCTACATGTTGGCAATGACGGACTACTTCTCAAAGTGGATCGAAGCGGAACCCTTCCGACAAATCCGCGACACCCAGGTAATATCGTTTATTAAAAGAAACATTTTGAGCAGGTTTGGCATCCCATCAGAAATCGTGTGCGACAATGGATCGCAATTCATCAGCATCAAGACAAGACGTTTTTGCGAAAAGTACAACATCAAGATGGAGATGTCGACACCTCGTTACCCGCAATCAAACGGACAAGCCGAATCAAGTAACAGGATCATCATCTCAAATCTAAAGAAACGACTTGAAAAGGCACAAGGAAGATGGGCCGACGAGTTGCCCCTGATATTGTGGGCAGACAGGACGACACCAAAAAATGCCACAGGTCAAACACCTTTCTCGTTGGTTTATGGATGTGAAGCTGTCATACCAGTCGAAGTCGAAGTACCAACATCTAGGTATGGGCTCATCACAGAGGAGACAAATAACATAGAACTGGTTCATGACCTTGACACCATTGACGAATTGAGAGAAAAAGCTAGGGTGCAAATGGCGGCCTATCAACAAAGGGTGGCGAAAAGTTACAACAAAGATGTCCGAGCTAAAATATTCAAGAAGGGTGATTGGGTGCTTAGGAAATCTTTTGGCAACGAGGCAAGCGGAAAGTTTAGTCCTAATTGGGAAGGCCCTTACCAGATCACCGAAGTCGTCGGGCAGGGGGCATACCGATTAGCGTCCATGGACGGTAAACAAGTACCAAGAAGCTGGAATGCGGTACACTTAAAACCTTTTCACTTTTAGTTTGATCGTTCTCATAAATGTATACAACATATATTTCATTTATTTCCATTACTAACTTGATCGTCGGAGGGCCGTTGGCCTCAAGCCAACGGCCAAGTGAGTCTTTAGATCAGATATGGTCTGACGACATCAAGCTGGTCGAGCCTGACAGATTGACACAGGTAATCATCAAACACGGAATGGGTAAGTCTTTCTCATAGTTCTACAAACTACAATCATCTCAACAGTACGTCACTCATCTTGAAACAAATTAATGAACTACATCTTATATCAATAGAAACGACAACTTCCGAACACAGGTAGCCTTTTTCATGTTACTAAACATTTTCGTCAAATTAAAGCTTTTTATAATGAAGATGAATAACCAAACTTTAAACACTCAATTGATATTCTAGCAAAAATAATTGAGTTGGAAAACTATTTTCTTTAAGCAAAACTTTGTTTTGTCATTATGTATCATAATCTCAGTTACTAACTTTAGCATCGGAGGGTCGTTGGCTCCAAGCCGACGGCCAGACGACATGTTAAAATGCAGAGCACTGACGAGTAAGCCAAGCAGCAATTGCCGATGTCGACGACAAACAAACATCCTAAAGATATTGACACATCTCCCAGAACACATCATTATGGGAGAACGAGGATGACATGGGCCCTTCGTATGCAAAACATATGAACAACAAACCCATGCACCTTGCATGTTTTGGCCAAAACAACAGAATTACACAACAGAAGCATGTGCTTCATAAGCACGACAACACAGACTCCAAAACATAAGGAGACAACATGAGCGACATTGACATAAAACATAACTATTCATGTCGACTACATTAACAAAATCGTACATGAAACAATGCTCAAAGTTTTTGCAGGATTTTCACAGCAACGGACGAAGTTCCCTTTGCCAGCCGAAGTGTCAACATCTACCTGGATAAAGTTCCAAATCGTCAGCACTGCCTAGATATGATCGCTAGCACAAATCTGGAAGAAGAAGGAACAGTCGAGTAGATCGAAGTGGGATATCAACCAAGAGTTCAAATTCATAATGACGACATTCTCCTAGCGCATTCGTCGTCATCATGAATTGGGGGCAATTGTTAGACCCGCAATTAAGCGGGCCAGAGCACCCTCACCAAAGCCCAACAGCGGATATGAAGGATCCAGCAACCCAACTTAGCAACCCAGCTTAACATGGAAAGAGTCCAAGCAAGGAAGGAGTCCAAGCAAGGAAACAATCCAAGCAAGGAATGAAATAAAGAGGAATGAGAGCAATCCGTAATTCAAAAAATAGGCTCCCACTTCCTTATTTAATTATGTACAATCAATGAGAGAATAATTGAAAAAAGGAAAGGGGAATGCATATATAATGGGTTCGGCCATATTAGAGGGGAGGACACATTTTGTATTCTTACAGACTATTACAAGTGACTAGCAAACCTTTGCTCAATTAATACTCAATTGCTATTATTATTTTCTTTGTTCTTGATCTCCTTGGTGTTGATTCTTAGTTGCTTGATTCCCGAATAATTATTATTCTGAGTTTAGCTTAATTTGGCTAAAACATTAATACAATGGGGATAGTATTAATATAGGCTCTACAATTCCAGAATACTATTATATTTTGATCCGAAACATCTCATTGAGAGTCTAAATTGGAGTTGGTCATCGACTATTACCAGGTAATAGTAATATTACCTGGTAACGTCCGATACTCAGGGCCGTGCTTACTATTGAGGCCACTGAGGCATGGGCCTCAGGGCCCCAAAATTGTCAAAAAATTGAGGGCCCAATAGTTTATATATTTCCTTATTATATATATGTATTTTTTAAATATAAAATATATATCTTTCTTTAATTCCCTGTTGCAACGCTGCGTTTCAGCGTTTGGAAACCAAAATAGGCGGCTCGCCACCTATTGACCAAGTACGGAGTACCAACGAAGATAGAAGATAGAGGAATGGCCGAACAAGGGCGGTGCGCCGGCCGGTGCTCAATTGTTGTGTGACGGCCGAATGTCGAACCTCAGAAGAAGAATTAGAAGAGCAATTTCTTGATTTGCCTTTACGGCTTTGCCTTGTTCACTTGTTGCAGCACTCGGACAGGGCAGGAGGCGTGGATCGAATAGCAATTGAACACCAAAAATAAAAAGGTAAGTCTCTATCATTATCCATTTATCCTTGGCTTGGCTTTTACTCTGTATTTTTTTTAACCTTTCATTCTTCTAGGTTTCGATGTTTAGTTTGTGATGAATATCTTTTGTGGGTCCATTTTGAATTTCTTTGAACAAAGAAAACCTTGTTATGCTTTAATTGATCCAAAGTTGATTTGAGTTAAATTGGAGATAAATTTAAGTTATTCAGTTGTTCCAAAGTTGATTTGAGACCCTAGTAAATGATCCATACTCACCATACATTTAAAAAATTAAGTTCTAGCTTAATTTTGACTATTCAGACGATTTGACATGCATAATTAAACACTTAGTTTTTTATATTTAAAATTTTAATTTTAAGTTGATTATGTTATCAATTGAGAAGGAATTTATTGAACATCTCGATTATGCCGACTTGATTAATACTTTTGCAGCTAAAACAGTTCGATGTGTTGTACTTAATTACTTACTTTTAATACATTTGGTATTGTTATACTACGTATTATACTCCATATAATGTAAGAATTTTATTTAACTAGTTATTTTGTGGTGTTACATCTGTAATTTAAAAAATGCTACAAAATATAGTACTTTATGGGGGCCTTTTTATGAAGTTCGACTCAGGCTCAAGATTATGTAGGATCGGCACTGCCGATACTATTGTCTCCAATGTAATTTATGAAGTTATTAAACCGATACGTCATATAATTAACATGTATGGTTCCATGTTAATTACTAATTTCCATGTATTGTTAATATCATCACGTTTAAAGTATTGGATATACTTTAAAATTATCTATCCCTAAATATGGAATTATACTCTAATTTGTCACCCAATGAAGAACCCCGGCGTCCAGAAGTGTTCGGCCGTCAGTCCAGGCTACGGCATGACTCAGTGGTTAGCGGCGGTCAGTTCCAACGCCACCAACTCCGGCGTGCTATTCGGATGGAAGCTCAGTTAGTAGTTTGGTCCGGCTATTACTTTTCTGGTGCAGCAGATCTGCCATTGACAATGGTGGTGCGGTCAAAACTCCTTCTCCGGTGAGGCATTTTGTTGATCGGCGGCGAGAGGCCTGGTGGGTGATGACATCCGGCGCTAGCGTGCATGTGGTTGCCCAGCTTCCTTTTTCCGGCGTTCATCTCCGGACGGAATTGACAGAGTCCAGAAATTCTGTTTGCCTAGAAGATAGTAGTCTTGAAACGGCACTCTGCCGGCATCCTTTAAAGTTGTTTCCGACAAGGTGTGGTGTTGGGCAGCAGTGACCGGCTTCTCGTTTATTCTGCTTCGTTGTTCTCTATCATTGCTTTATTTATTCTCGGTCGCAGAAGTATATATATATGCAGGTTATTTACACGCAGGTTATTATCGCAGATGTAAGATAAGAGTATATATGTATCTGGTCAAGCATCGCAACAGTATTCAACTCGTTGTACGTGTTCGTATTACGAAATATACTACCTCCGTCCCAAAAAGAGTTGCAAAAGTGACTTTTTTTAGTCAAACAGACTCATTTTGTTCACTTAATTAGGGTGTCAATTTTTAGATATATTCTAATTTGAAGTTTACAACTTTGAAGATATTTTAATGTTGTTTTTGAATATGTAAATTTTAATTATTGAAAATTGAATTAATTATTCATAGGGAAGGTTGACTTTTATTATTGGTTGACCAAAAAATATTGACTTTCCAAAACTAATTGGGACGGAGGGAGTACTCCATATTATTATTGGGTGCATGTATGGTGAGGATCGAGGGAAACACTTGTATGTGGAGGACAAGGACATTGATGTATGCACATGTATGATGTATGTGGCATCTGACATTCAGGTGGAGTTAATGAGAAGGTCGTACATAAGTAATCTTGTACGTGTGATTATAATGTACTCGTAAAAATGTACATACGGAGTATTATTATTGTTAGGTTTAAAAAAGTCAACTTTGTTATTTGTGTACAAATATTATTAACCGATATCATTCAATTAAAATTGTTAAAATGTCATTTATATGATTTATATCATATGTATAATTTATCACTTGTTACAAAACTATAACCTTTGTTACTTAAGTCAATGTCTTTTTTGGTCAACATAATTACTATAAAAATGTCACTTTTATTATTGAAACATTTTTATCTGATTAAAGTTGTCACTGATATTAAAATTTTATCTGATTCACTTAATTATAAAAATGTGACTTTCGTAACATTTTATCTGACTAATAAATTTATTTATTCTATTTAATTTTTCGGAGTGTCACACATGTACCATTTCATTGGCAAATTGATACGATGTAATGTCACTCATTTACAATCATGTTCAATCCAAACTCAAGTATCCCAATTGAACGAGACATGTGACAATCTTATTTAACATCCGAATATTTTCACTTATTATAGTTTGAATTGACCTCATATAAAATTTACGAGTACATACAGTCTACCTAATAAGTAATCATTCAACCCAGAGTATAATATTTATACTCGAAATTATGTATCTCAAATCCATCCGATGCCCATTTGCAAATAATGTATTTCATAAATGATTCGTATATTAGTCCAATGTATTTGTGAGGATGAAATAAGCCTTAATCAACCGTTATCACTCCCGGAACACTTTAGAGTGGACATTCGACAATCAACTAGTCTCAGTGTTACCTATTTATACCGGTCATGTTAATATGAGTAACACATTACTGTGATAATATTGAAACATAAATCATATTACAGTGTATGAATAGGAATAAAAACCATAGTTTTTATTAGAAAATGTATAACACTTATATGATCAGTGTTGCCTATAAGATCATTGAGTATTACATTGTTACGACATTGGAACCCATTGTATTAAAACACTGGATGCATTTTCAACAGGAACTCATGTATTGGCTTACTTTGTTCACATAGAAAACACTGATCCAATTTTATTGTTATTCCCTAAACTCCATGAGTTATGCAATGGGCAACATATGTATCCAGGTCATTTGTTTTTCTACAAATGGGACTTGTATTTACACTAACCCAAAATACAAGATTGGACTTGTATGTTTTTTTGTATTCATAATGTTGCAATGGGTTTTTTTCTATTCTCATTCAAAATCCGATGTCGGTTGATTTAGTAAGCCTGAAAAACACTGAAGACTTGTATGCTTTTTTCTATTCATAATTTGGACTTGAGTCATGAATGAGAATTGTGTATTTTTGCATAAGCAACCCATTGCAACTCGAAATGAGATCATCTTAAACCATGAAAACATACTCGTACAAGTTTTCTATTTCAAGGTTTAATCCACAAGTGGGTTGGACATTACGTTCTCGTTCACTGGAACCCAAGTCACATCGATTTAAGCCATTGTTGACCTAATTTGTATGGTTCTCCATCGGACGAGTCAATATTTAGAATTCACGACTTATGAGTCATCACATTTTCTCGGAATCCAAAATATGAATAGAAAAAAACATACAAGTCTCCAGTGTTTTTCATGCTTACTAAATCAACCGAGTCACGAAGATTGACTTAAATTTTGAATACGACATCGGATGATCTCATTTCGAGTTGCAATGGGTTCCCTATGTAAAACTCAAGTCCAAAATATGAATAGAAAACAACATACAAGTCTTCAGTGTTTTTCAGGCTTACTAAATCAACCGAGTCACGAAGATTGGCTTAATTTGGAGAATCAAGTCCAAATTGAAGCTTACTAAATTTTCAGTCAATCTTCCGAACCCATTACAATTCTCTTTCAAGTCTCCAGGTTTCAGGTCAATTCTCGTATGATCTACCAATCATACGAAACATGTAATTTGTTCCTACTCGGTTGATTTAGTGACTTCGAGAACAACTCTCTGTCAACAAATGATTCTGTCGATCCAAATTTAAGCGGACTTATGTAAGACTTACTCGGAAGATTGTGTATTTTTGCATAGGTGCAATTTCGTTGAGAATTGAGATCATCCGATCATGTTACATATGAGTATTGATTAAGTGTTTTTTCCTTTGTGCCGTATTCCTAACACATTCAATAAGACTTGTATCACTCGATGATTATCTCCAGTGCAAGTATGGCATATCCCGCCTGATTTTGCAAAAACCCATTACAATCTTCGTGACTTAGGTTATAAAGACTTCAGTGAAAATAAGACCTCGTTGCTTACAATGTCTTACTTAAATGTCGGGTTGTTTTGTCACGCCCCGAACCACATCCAACCGCGTGTACAACCGCCGTATGACTAAATGACGTCACTCGCAAGTCAACGTGACTTAATCATACAAGGCGTCCATGAACATAGTTCATACCATACTCAGTAAGTAAACATACATAACAACATCACATATTTGGATTGAATGAATCGCGGAGATATTCAATATTAATCATGGGCCACACATGGCCAAAACGTGGACTCGCAGGACCAAAATAAATGTACCTATTACAAATATCCATGAGCATAGTTTATAGTTTAAAATAGTAAAGGAAGCACGAACCACGTCTCCCTTTAGATCACTTCACCGAGCAAGGTGAGAATAGCAAGCTTGAGCTTCAACCTGAAATGGTGGGCCCCCCCGAAGGGGTCAGTACAAGTACCGAGCGAGTAGCAGGCTAAATGTTGAATAACTAACGTTTCAAGTATAAGACCCAAACATAGAGTGATACATATACATATAGTTCTTTCCCCCAAGTTATGAAATATATATCATTATATATATACTTGGAAATACCCGACCTGTAGGTCATTGTTTATTTGAGAAATAATATAGCCGATAACCTTGGCTTAAACCCTAACCCACCCATATACCTATGAGTGTATAGAACTCCTCCTGGTTCAGATCATCTTAACATGAGGACACCGCCCGGTCCTAAATTACAAAATAATCATCTATGAGTTTTGAGGATACACGCCCGATCCTTGGGTACTCCACCCTATATAACCGAGTTTTGAGGATACACGCCCGATCCTTGAGTACTCCACCCTATAACCGAGTTTTGAGGATAACCGCCCGATCCCTGGGTACTCCACCCTATAACCGAGTTTTGAGGATAATCGCCCGATCCCTGGGTACTCCACCCTATAACCGAGTTTGGAGGATAACCGCCCGATCCCTGGGTACTCCACCCTATAATCGAGTTTTGAGGATAACCGCCCGATCCATGGGTACTCCACCCTCAAACCGAGTTTTGAGGATAACCGCCCGATCCCTGAGTACTCCACCCTATAACCGAGTTTTGAGGATAACCGCCCGATCCCTGGGTACTCCACCCTCTAACCGAGTTTTGAGGATAACCGCCCGATACCTGGGTACTCCACCCTATAACCGAGTTTTGAGGATACATGCCCGATCCTTGGGTACTCCACCCGACTTATGATCTACCACATATCATCCTAGATAAGGTCTATATCATAATCAATAATCAAGACTAAACCAAGTCTTAAAGCCTAAGCATAATCATCCATGCAATTCATGCATTAAAAATCAACATATAGGCAAAACAGTGCCAAACCAGTGCCGGTTTTTACATAACCGGCGCCGATTATTAATTAAATTAATTAAACCGGCTATGCCGATCCATAACCGGCGCCGGTTTTGCCTATAACCGGCACCGGTTACCCCCTGGGTAACCAAGTCAACATTTTCGTTGACTCGCCATTTCAAACCCGATTTGCGTCAAACTTAATCCCAACGTGTATTAAGTTATAACCAAGCCTTTTATGCCCCTTTTATCCTTTAAAATATCATATATATATGTTTTTATTAACATTTTCATATCATACTTCATTTATGATATCAATGGGTAATACATATAAGCCTAATCACTTTGGATAATCACATGTTTAAGCATCTTTTAAACATCATTATGAACACATATAACATTTACTTAGGTAATCTCATAATTAACCCAAGATTTATAAGACATTAAGCCGTCCACTCACCTTGAACTAGCGTTATGAAGTTCTACCCTTCTTGGTTGAACTCCGGTGAAACTCCGGCGACTTTTGGTCAACTCCGGCGATAACTCCGACGACTTTTCCAACTTTGTGAAATCACTTGAAATACCCTTTACAAGTGCCTAACAAGGTTTTATAATCATAAAACTCATATTAATACAAATAACCTCTAAAAGGTTATTTTCCGGTGAACCGGTCGTTTTGACTTCTAAGTCCGTTCTTGGACTTAGAACTACTTCCAACCCCTTGTTCCACACTTATACACATGTGGAACCATACTTGGGGTACTTCATATGCTATGTAAGTCATATGAAGTTCAAAGAGAGGAGGAAAGAGTTACTATGGAGTCATTACCTTAATTATCCAAGCCTTTCCTCACTTTTTCCCTCCTTAAACTTCCTTTGTGGACTTGTCCTTGTTTGAGCTCAAGGTGAAGCTATGGAAGATGGTGTGCAAGGCTCTTCCCTCCTTCCTTGGGGTGTGCTGGTCGAGAATGATGGGTGAGAGAGAGTGGAGAAATAGTTTTGTCTCACTTAACCAATGAGTGAATGGGAGGGTGCCCTTTGGCTTTCAACCATGTTCCTCACATCTCTTCATGCATCATCACGTGTCCTTCCAGCTCTCAATAGTCATCTCTTGCACACAAAAACGTGGGTTGGCCCCCACTCATGTGGGAGGTCATCCCAACTTGTCCCGAAATGTACAATCGGTCCCGAAAGTTGTATTTCTCGGACTGTTTTAACTATATTTTATTTTATCGGGTCAAATAAAATATATAGTATGTTCTCAATCATTACAGGCCTTTATAATGAGTATACTTTCCCCAACTCTAATTGGAAGTCTCCGAAATTCATTTTGGACTGTTATCCGATAAATTACCCAAAACTGGTAATTGAGCCTCGTTTGACCAATCGGTCAACCCAATGCCTTTCTTATGGCCCAAATGAATGTCCACCACCATATAACTATTATCTATACCAAGATGAATAAAATATGCAATCTCGGAAATATCGGGTGGTCCCCGCTCTCGGTGCGGGCCCCACGTGCAATTTATTATTCACGCAAAAGAATTAACAAAAATTTACAACCTCGTAAATTCATCAACCATTTCATAAGGTTAAATACATAATTTACATAAAAGTAAATATACTTGGGGACGGTGTTACATGTTTTCTTATTGTAATTATTCGAATGTCGTATTCCCAAGTATTTAACACTTCAGTGTATAAATATTTGAAATGAGATCATCCGATGTCGTATTCAAAATTTAAGCCAATCTTCGTGACTCGGTTGATTTAGTAAGCCTCAAAAACACTAAATCTTCAGTGTTTACTAAACAAATTTAGACTTCATTGTGTATAAATCAAGTGTTGACTTAACATGACTAGAATGACTGAAAAACACTGGAGACACCTAATTGGAATATGTATCGGTCAACCGAGAACACAACTATGGATTTTTGCATAGAGAACCAGTGTCATACAAATCTTCACTGAATTATTTCAGACTTGCTTTTTACTGAGATATAACACCCATGTCGTACGATAGTATTCAAAGAATCCGTATTTTAGGTCTCGTTCACGCCATTTAACACATGGATAGTCCAACACTATCCAAATGGATATACTCATGGATCTCAAATTGAAAAAAGGGATATATACATTGAAGTCACGTGTAGAAACTTACAAGTTATATGGATTAAACATATGTAATTGATACTAGTAAATTGGGAGTAACCCAATTTAACTTCGTATACTGCCTATTTACCCAATTTTCGAGTCGTGTATAGATGTATGTTGTCAAAATTTGTGTATTACAAATTGAATGTAATTTATAAATTGGGTATTTATAAGAGATAATTATCCTAGGAATGACTAAAACTCAAAGAGTTTCCCAATATATGACTCAATCAGTTTTTTTCCTAAAATAATATTAAAATTCGAAATTTTTTAATTTAAATTCGAAATAATTAAATAATAAATAAAATTCAGCACAAAAATACCCTTTAGTTATACCTATAAAACCCTAATCTCCTCCTCATTTTTCTCCGACCCTACCTAGCCGCTCACGTATAACTTGCGCAGCCCACCCACACAACCGCTCCCGTCGGGACTCCGCCTGCCGTCTAACCACCGGCCACAGTCCAGTGCTGCCGCCGGCCACAGATCTCTGGCCTGGGAGCACATCCGTCGCCTTCCAAAGATCGATCGCTGGCCACGGATCGCTCGACATCGATCCATCATCCTCTGTCATTGAATCGGTGACTGGAAGGGATATGAAGGGTGGACTTATGACGAGAGATGGCGCTCCAGTCTATGTGTCAAGCAGCAACTTCGACCTTGGTAGCAAAGGAGTGGCGTGCTGTGACTACTTTGGGAGGAGTGAGATTGGGTGAGCAGATTTAGAATTTGATTTGGGGTTTTGGATTACGGCCAAAGCAGACTTTTAGATCTGCAAGTCTGGAGGAATGCCCCTTCACGATTTGTGGAATAAGTTGAATTTGATTTTTGTTTTAAGAGTTCTTTTTTCAATTTTAAATAATTAATTGCTTTTGCTGTTCGCAGAGTGTTTGTTGAAGCACAAATTACATGCATTCTTCTTCTCATTTCTTGAATTTAGGGTTTTTAGACATTGGTAAGATGCATAGGCAGTGAAAATGGATTGCAAATATGGGCAGTAAATATGGCAATAAATAGTGATGAAAATAGACAACGAACATCAGTGCATAGTGTTGTACATGGGCAGTGAATGAACGCATTGAAAAAAGTGTTGTACAGTGAATTGAATGCAATAAATTTGGGTGGGAAGTGCACTGATTATGATCAGTAGTGCAACAACACAAAGCAGTAATATTTCATGAAATGTAATATACTTAATTAGATATAAAATAATAAAATTATTAAATCTAAAAAATAAAAAATAAAAACTAAAAATACCCCAAGTGAATGAGAAGAGAATTAATTTTGGCGGAAGTGCAGTGATTACTACCGGATATGCAGTAATATCGTGCATTACTGTTGTGCAGTAACAACAATACAAAGTGCAGTAATTTTAATTAGACAAAATTAGTGCAAAATGCACATATTTTAATTAAGGGTATTTTCATCATTCAATCTTTAAATATAAACGGAATTTCTAATTTTTTTTGGATTTCGGGTCATAAAAAGGTATAAAAACTAGTTAGGTCATAAATTGAGAAACTCATTGAGTTTTAGTCATATCATAGGAAATTTCCCTATTTATAAAATGGGTCACAAAGTGAAACGCATAGCATTGATACACTCATTTCGACATAAGTGACTCGACTCATCCCCATTTCACTATGATACGAAGTTGATAGTCATATGAGTACATGCCCATCGTACTAATAATTATACACTGGAGATACTTGTAAATCACCGGACAATCCATATTTTGACATGCAACATCTAAATCTTCGTGTTTCTCAATTCAATAGACTTCATTAGGGTCTATTGACTTGATTTACAACTCTCAATGATACGGACATTGTCACAATTAACCCGATTGATGGAAACAATACTAGACGATATGTTGAGTGTAATTCATGGATGATTGTATACCTTCTAAATTGACTGTTATTATGGTCACCAAGATCAATGTTTGACAATGAGTGTCCGTGACATAGTTATCAAACCGAATACACTGATGAGTCAATCTTAGCCAATGATGGTCATACTTACGACTAGTCAATTGAGACAACCCTGTGTCACTATATTGACAATTAGTGTCTATCAATGGGTAAAATTTGTACACCTGGATTATTGTATTATTAATGTAGTTACTCATGTGGATATTTGTACTTACATACTCGAATGACACTAATGTATCTATTAGTGTACACAAAACATATACATTTTCATCAACTAAACATGTAAACCATTTGATATGATCAGGTATATCACAATCTCTAGTGTTCAAATACTTAACATGATGTCAGAAGTTGATTTGATATACCGTTATACAAGAGTCAAAAATACTACCATTATATCTTGATCCCAACATAAGTATAGAGACAGTTTCGTTTATACACAATTCCTCCATTTTTGGACTTGAGTAATGGATCAATGTGTAGTATAATGGGTGACTGTATTATTCCAAATTTTCGTGGGACCATATATGTTAATCAATATGTAGTTGCTATCGTATGATGTTAATATATTACTATCATACGTGTATTGGTATTAGGGAACCCATATCTTCACATAAAAAGCTTACGAATTGTCAACTTGTCAGTGTACAAATTATTGATAACTTGTAATTAGGGTAATGATGCACCATTCATCTTAATAGTGTACCCACAATATGGTGATCATTTCTATTGTAATTCAATCGATATTTGTTGCACTCAATTTATCAGTTATATTTGAATTAATATACCATGTCAATATATAACCTGGTATATTAAATCATGTGATTTAATATACCATATGACTTGTTATCCATCGGATACAATATTACACTAGGTTATTCAACCAAGTGATATAACCGAGCATACCGAGTCAATGTACGAGCCATAGGACATTATTCAATGGTAAGCCGATACATTTATAGTTAATGATCTTCTAGTGTGTAAATGGTACGGATGATACCATTTATAGATTCATTCGTTATGAACTTACATTTTTTGTTCGAATATTTAAATATGCACAATGAGTTTTCAAAGATCACTTTATGACTTATGTTTATCAATTAAGTCAAATACATGAAAGTAATTGTAAAAATTCGTAGTGAAATTCAATGGGACTACTCTAATCTGATTGAGGTAGATACCAATTCTAATATGTAGGCAAATTTCATAGTCAAGATTAAGCCAATCGATGCTTAAATTCTCAATGTTTTTTGCATTTAGTCTCATTGCAGTCTCCAGTATTTAACATATACAATTTGTTTTTGGACACGATTTACACTGGACAAACATTGCGAATTTTACCAACTTATACATTGGATCCGTCAGTGTACATAGGATGGTCATTTAAAAGTGTATATGTACACTTTTAAATGCAAAAATGAGATCAACAATTGGACAAATGTTGTTTTCCTATTTACTAACAACCGGTTAACATATGTTTTTCATAGTGGATGTATGTTACCTCGAGAGTTGCAAATTTCACCAAGAGGGTTTCAGAACTTATAATGTGATCTCATATATTTTCGAAAATCAAATTATGTATATCATCACATAATGTTGGGTATCCATAATTGTAAGTCATATTTACTCATTATTTGGACTTGAGTCGTGAACGAGAATTGTGTATTTTTGCATAGGGAACCCATGTAATTCAGACTCAGACTCTAAGTACATCATTTACAAGTAAATGATGTACACTCTGAATGAGTCACCCAAAATAAGTGATGAATACAATTCTCATATTGAAAATAATTTCTATTAGTGTAAATCAATCATATTAAATGACGACTATTCGTTGTATACACTGGTATGAAATTTCAATATGAGACAAATTAGTCGATGTGATCATAGGATCACATCGACTAATACTTGGGAACTAAACATTTAGTGTCCAATACGATATTATTGGACACTCCATTTTGGATTGAACTAATACTTCAATGGAAACAGTATTAAGAATACCAACCTCGTATTATTATCGTCAAATATATACGAACACGGTTATAATCGGTTGATTAAACACATGATGATCGCATAAATACAATATAATTAATAAGTACCTAGTATACAGACTTGTACATATGTCCAAGCATAGTAAAGTGGACTTGTACGACTATTAAACATGAGTAATAAATATGAGTATCAAATTTTCAATTATACTTATCGTAATACCTAATGTCCATACTTATGATATCCTTTAAGACTGTTATTTATCATAGGATTGACATGTATGGAACCATTAGATATTACTGATTATAAGTATTATAATATTCCATAGACTTGTATTCACAATTCATCATAGCATCGTTTGATAGAGTTGAACCGATCGTTTATGATAATAAACATACACGTGGACTTAGGATGTTTTCTTTTGGACTGAAATTTGCTGGTCTGATCTGATCTGGTCTGGTCTGGTCTGGTCTGGTCTGAACTGGTCTGGTCTGGTCTAATAAACGTCTGGTCTCTGTGTATTTTATAACTATCCAAGTCTGGTCCGGTCTAGTCTGATCTGGTCTGGTCTGGTCTGTTTAAGTCTGTTCTGGTCTGATCTGGTCTGGTCTGAAAACAGTCCAAAAGAAAACATCCTTAGTGAATAACACAATTGTTATTAGTAACTTGTTCAACATGTTTTGGATGACTTAAGTGCACTAATAATAGGGTAATCTAAACATATATTACAACACAACTAATCATCGAGTCAATACGTTATGAAAAACATTAATTGAGTCACAATTATACTACGCTAATGCAACCTGTAATGCTGTTTAACACAATTTGATTTGTATACATATAGGAGACTTGAGCCATACACAATTCATTTTTCGACTTGCATTTCTATTCATAAATTTTTTAAACCCATTGCAAAAATTCCTGACTTGTATACTGAATTGTTCATGTATTCCAGTGGTTTGCAATGGGATACAATAACATACAAGTCTTACAGTGTGATGAAAAACTGTCGAGTGTATGGAATACATGAGGGTCATTATGGAGACCCAAACAACCAAGATCATACGATATGTACCATTCATAATATGTAATGGGTAGATGTCAATGACCATTTTGGCATGATTATCAGTTTAATCATAGTATGTTCATAATTATATACGCTCAATAAATGTACGAATATATTACCATCATAATTTACACTGTATTAATATAGGCAATGGGTGAGTTCCCTATGAACGGGTCATGATAATACAGGTTTTTGCAAATCGCGCGTCTATATACACGACATATGCAAGTACACATTCATAATGATTGAAGATTAGGAAATAAACACTATTATCGTAATATAGTATCATTGTACATTAATGTAACCTAGACTCGTTTAATACATTTATTAAGATACCAATCTATGTTTATATACTTGAATCATTTAGTATGATATCTGTCGTATTACACTTAATTACAATAATATCGACATGTAATAACCGGTATTCAAATGCGTACGAGTGGGTATAGCCGAGAATTGTGTTTAGGGGTTGTATTCTTCGGATTTAATAGGACGATGGTCATAATTGCCTTACGACCATCGTTCTATTAAATTGCAAAGTGTTTAGCCTGTATAAACCGAGTTCATTTATGTTAAATACACTTCTGTGTCGTATGAACTCCAGTGTGTATGGGACTCGAAATTAGCATAGGGACTCAATTCTTACCAATTAAAATGAAAACAATTTCACCATGAACATAAGTCACGAATCCAGTGTTTTCATTAAATTTGTAGGACAATTGTGAATTTAAGTCTCATGGGATCAGACTTGTACTCACATTGTTGTATTGGACTAAATACATGCGTATTGAATGTTGAGATCAAGATACAGATCGTACTCTAAAGGAGACTTGCATCTCGGTTGGTTGAAACGTACTAGTCATTTACCGTATAGTCACTTTGAAAACATTAAGCCGGATAAATTAAGGTTGTATATGTGATTTTATAGATGTCAACCTATTTAAACTCAAGTCCAAATTATGAATAGAAAAAAACATACAAGTCTTCAGTGTTTTGAGGCTTACTAAATCAACCGAGTCACGAAGATTGGCACGCATGTTTTCGAATTCATGAAATGAGATAGGCTTACTGGTATCATTCCATACACAATGGTCAATTTAGAACACTCGTACTCGGTAGAAACTGTGTATATTTGGATTGACTCAAGTTTAATGACTGATAGTTAGAGTCCATCTTGGTCAAATTAAGACCAAGATGGACTTGGAAGTAATTAAGTGTTTGAGATTTACAAAATTGAGAATGGTGTGATTAGATCTACTCTTAAAAATGGACTATCGTTCATAGCTAAGTCAACTTGTATGCCCTTGGATCAATTCTCGTTTTTTCATGGGAAGATTTATATACACTGGAGACTTGTATATTGTATGACACTTATTGGTAAACATAATGGTGTCTGATGACTTCCTAGTAAATTTCATAGTAGTTAAGGCTTACTCGATAATTATGTATTACTCTATTGTGTAAATTAACAGAATGCTTAATCTGGTGTGGAATGATTGTAAAGGAGTGTTTGGGTTTGCTTAAAAAAAGCACTTTTCAGCTTTTGGCTTAAAAAAAGTTGAAAAGAGTGTTTTCAAATGACAGCTTCTGCGTAAATTAATCACTTAAAAGCTAAAAGCTGAAAGCAGGTAGAAGTGTGCTTTAAACTGCTTCTCACTTTTTCAATTACACAAAAAGTACTTATTTTACCAAACACTACCAACTTTTACTTTTCCAGAATCACTTTTTTCTCAAACACTACCAACTTTTATTAGTAATCACTTTTCCCAAAATCACTTTAAAAAATCACTTTTTTAAAGTTAAAGCAATTGCAAACACTCCCTAAATCCACAATAACTAGTTGAGATATAGTTTAAGTGGTATATGTTAATATACCATTAAATACGAATCCACAATAACTAGTTGAGATATAGTTTAAGTGGTATATGTTAATATACCATTAAATACGGACTATTAATATCGGAGCATACCGAGTCAATGTACGAGCCATATAGGACATTATTCAATGGTAAGCCGATACATTTATAGTTAATGATCTTCTAGTGTGTAAATGGTACGGATGATACCATTTATAGATTCATTCGTTATGAACTTACATTTTTTGTTCGAATATTTAAATATGCACAATGAGTTTTCAAAGATCACTTTATGACTTATGTTTATCAATTAAGTCAAATACATGAAGTAATTGTAAAAATTCGTAGTGAAATTCAATGGGACTACTCTAATCTGATTGAGGTAGATACCAATTCTAATATGTAGGCAAATTTCATAGTCAAGATTAAGCCAATCGATGCTTAAATTCTCAATGTTTTTTGCATTTAGTCTCATTGCAGTCTCCAGTATTTAACATATACAATTTGTTTTTGGACACGATTTACACTGGACAAACATTGCGAATTTTACCAACTTATACATTGGATCCGTCAGTGTACATAGGATGGTCATTTAAAAGTGTATATGTACACTTTTAAATGCAAAAATGAGATCAACAATTGGAAAAATGTTGTTTTCCTATTTACTAACAACCGGTTAACATATGTTTTTCATAGTGGATGTATGTTACCTCGAGAGTTGCAAATTTCACCAAGAGGGTTTCAGAACTTATAATGTGATCTCATATATTTTCGAAAATCAAATTATGTATATCATCACATAATGTTGGGTATCCATAATTGTAAGTCATATTTACTCATTATTTGGACTTGAGTCGTGAACGAGAATTGTGTATTTTTGCATAGGGAACCCATGTAATTCAGACTCAGACTCTAAGTACATCATTTACAAGTAAATGATGTACACTCTGAATGAGTCACCCAAAATAAGTGATGAATACAATTCTCATATTGAAAATAATTTCTATTAGTGTAAATCAATCATATTAAATGACGACTATTCGTTGTATACACTGGTATGAAATTTCAATATGAGACAAATTAGTCGATGTGATCATAGGATCACATCGACTAATACTTGGGAACTAAACATTTAGTGTCCAATACGATATTATTGGACACTCCATTTTGGATTGAACTAATACTTCAATGGAAACGGTATTAAGAATACCAACCTCGTATTATTATCGTCAAATATATACGAACACGGTTATAATCGGTTGATTAAACACATGATGATCGCATAAATACAATATAATTAATAAGTACCTAGTATACAGACTTGTACATATGTCCAAGCATAGTAAAGTGGACTTGTACGACTATTAAACATGAGTAATAAATATGAGTATCAAATTTTCAATTATACTTATCGTAATACCTAATGTCCATACTTATGATATCCTTTAAGACTGTTATTTATCATAGGATTGACATGTATGGAACCATTAGATATTACAGATTATAAGTATTATAATATTCCATAGACTTGTATTCACAATTCATCATAGCATCGTTTGATAGAGTTGAACCGATCGTTTATGATAATAAACATACACGTGGACTTAGGATGTTTTCTTTTGGACTGAAATTTGCTGGTCTGATCTGATCTGGTCTGGTCTGGTCTGGTCTGATAAACGTCTGGTCTCTGTGTATTTTATAACTATCCAAGTCTGATCCGGTCTAGTCTGGTCTGGTCTGGTCTGGTCTGGTCTGTTTAAGTCTGTTCTGGTCTGATCTGGTCTGGTCTGAAAACAGTCCAAAAGAAAACATCCTTAGTGAATAACACAATTGTTATTTGTAACTTGTTCAACATGTTTTGGATGACTTAAGTGCACTAATAATAGGGTAATCTAAACATATATTACAACACAACTAATCATCGAGTCAATACGTTATGAAAAACATTAATTGAGTCACAATTATACTACGCTAATGCAACCTGTATTAGCTAAATTGTATACACATGTACTTGAGTGTTGCCACGGTTATACCCATATTACTGGAATTTACACAATCATACGTATCATGGAGATAGACTACGTGTCATATCCACGGCTTGTATGAATAATTATCCGGTGTCTTTACAATGAGTAAATGACTTGAATATCCATTATTATATGGTGACATGGCATGTCACCACTACCATTGATTATATCCATGACATTATCTCCATTTGTTAAACCGACTATATGTGGAATCAAATTAGGATTTGTACACGTATTGTTGATAAAATACTCGTATATGGTGTATTACGACCCAAAATTTGTTACAATAACAGATGTTAATCGAGTGGGCAGATTAAGTCAAATTATACTCGGATGATGTCTTTTAACACTCAGTATATTATTGATCCATCGTACACATAGACTAATGAATTGGATAACTATTCATGTACCATAGGATCATCCTAGTACATAGCCTAAGGTATACCAATTTAGTTGAGACTTCATCGATTGAGTCGTGAACAAAGTTTAAGCCAATCTTCGTGACTTGGGAGTCACTCCTTCATTGGTATGATAACCTATTCAATCGGTAACTAAGGGAATATGTAATACATGTTTGAAGATTTGAGTAAATACGAATGGATTTAGTTCGTAGAGATCATCAACCGAAATGGGTTGCAATAGGGTTGTACACGTATAAATGTTAATCAGTACATTTTATACATGGTGTTATAAAATTTGCATATGGAGTCTTGTATACATCCATAATGATTACCAAATATAATTCTCGTTCTATACATTCGTTGGAAACACTGAAATTTAGTACATATATATTGAATATCAAGTTTACATCGTTTAATTACTCGGACTTGGTAAAAGTATCTCTCATTCTTTATATCTATTAATCTAGTATTATTGTCGTATGGATCATACACCCATTTCGAGTCAGTCGAATAGGGTCCCTATGTTTTTGAGATCATTGATTATCGTTTTGTAAAATATATGAATATTTTGTATCACGAAGACTTATTTCTCATATGAACTGAAATAATTGTAAGACAAGATAAACAATTGACTCGAAATGTGTTAACGATTGTTTCCTAACCTATCTAGTGATTTATGGGTACATGATTTAGTAATCCCACATTACGAGTGGGATTAGATGAGTATCTATGTGTACATAAGAAGTAGACATCAATCAACTGTGTCCAAACTATACTAGTGTAAGTATACTCCCATATGTTAAAATACATTTGACGATATTATATACTCATACTAAAACGTATATGTACATATCATATTAGTACACTATTATGTCATATTAGACTATAGACAATGGGTAGATATGACTCGAGTATCAAATATAGTTGTCACAAAATGAATGTTATAAGATATAACATTCATTTTATGTGTATCAAACTTTGTTAACCAGTGAACGGTAAACATATATAGAGTAAATTAAAAACACTAGTCATTACGTTTACAAGATATGGTTTAAATCTGCATTGTTATAAGCAATGTCAATTCATGTATTACAACATCTATGATATACTCATTTCATTGTGTACATGTTCGTTATGACACATGTAGTCAACTTATGGAGTTGACTACATGTGTGTAATCAGACATTACTCTATAAGACAAATACTTGTTAGTCGAATGAATACGATTGACAAACCCCTACACTGATCGGTTGTGTATGTATGGATCATTTTAAGTATGTAATCGGTGTAATGTATTCGTAGTACTTGTATTACACTTGTATACGACAAGAGTCTTATCGGTTGGTGATATAGATAATCCGATTCGGAATTATGAACACGTATGTGTTAATAGGGATATGAGAATCCCATTTTGTGTATTAAATTAATACAAGTAAGATTGACGTGTGATACATTGATCTAAATTTAATAGGGAAGACATATTATCCTTATATTTTGTAAGTTCTAATACGAACATCCGATATTGTGTATTCTATGTCGGTAAAATTTAATTTGAGAAGACGGTAAGCAATTCTCAGTGTGTTCCCTATCATACATTGTAATACACATTGAAGCCAATCTTCGTGACTCGGTTGATTTAGTAAGCCTGAAACTTGAGAGTAATACATCTTTATTCCCATCTCATACGTGATACAAAATATAACACATGAGTTATTTGCATATGGGTATATAATGAGACCCATATGTATGTTGAGTATTAGATCACATGTATAAAGCCGATGTAATATAGGACATTAATACATCTTATAACCCATTATAGACTGGAAATCTAATCATGATGGTTAGGATGATAAGTGCATTTATGAAAAATTCTCATGTTACCGACTCAATGTATCTAAATTAGGCCATTGTTTATATAGTTACAATAATGATTTATGTTTCGACATAGTATATAAACCCCATTTCATTTTGTGAATATATATAAAGTTATTATATAATCACAACTGACTCAATATTTCTGAGATTCATGTTATTCAATTAGACTAGTTGTGTAACTTAATTTACGTATTAATTGTTTGGTCCAAGATGAGTCTTGTAACACATTTCACTTACGATTGTAATGAGTGAGTCAATGCTCATTTTTTACTCATGTATTAATCTAATATATCAATTATGATTGTCATACGTTTAATTAAGTCCGTGTATTGTCGTGTATTGATAACCACGGGAAAATAAAGATTTTATCATACTATGTATAGTGTGAATAGAGAGGATTTATGAAGTCATATTTTGAGACATAATAAACTGTATTCAATAATCTCTCCTGTACAAAACATTGTAATATACAACTATTACAATATGATTATATATTAGTGGAGCCTTATGTAACCTAATGTCGATTAGGTTAAGATGGGATAATCTTCATTCCACCAGTCTGACGTATATACCATTACTCAATCGTATTATTATAATTGACATATAGGATTTAAGCATGAGATATTACCTGAAATGGGACTAAATAGGTTTGAAAATTTCAAAAGTAAGACTGTCATGTTTTTATTTCCAAAATAGGACTAATTACTGTCATGTTTGGGCAGTACCAGACTTCAAAAATGACAGTATTTTCCAAACTTGACAGTAATTACTCCTATTTTGGGAATAAAAACATGTCAGTCCTATTTTGGAATTTTCAAACTGTTTTAGTCCCATTTCGGGAACTTTCCCAAGCATGAGATTGTCAAAATGGGAATGATCTCAAGTTACTGTATCAATGGAGTTAACAGTCTTGTTAACTATCGATGAAATAGTTAACAAGTGGTCATACACTAGACACAAGTATGGATACTACAGAGGACACTTTATGAATCATCGTATACTAGACATTGTCATATACGATAGTACAACTGAGATGCAATAATACTGATAAATTTGGGTTGACCGAGAAAATTATGAGGTCTCAATTGTAATAATAAGATGTAATCTGCATCGTGACTTGTACCCTATATGAAGTGATCGGTATTAAGATGTTTTTAGTGGGAATCCTATGGATGAAAATTATCAATAATTGATTACTCGTGAATATTTGCAAGCCACATAGTGTCATCCATAGCTTAATCTCTACTAATGATAACACCCGACTATATACGAGTTAATTACCACCAATTGTACTGTAATATTTGTAGGGATATCGTAACACACTTGGAAATATTCAAGTACTAAATTTAGTTGACATAGTGTATATATCAGAGTTAATACACAATTCACTTTGAATACAACTCCAATAAGAGAAGTGAATTGTTCATATAGAGATAATATATTGTCTAATGTATATGGGGTTAAATTCTCCAGGTAGACTCAAGTACGGTCACAATATCATGAGTGATTCGAATATATTGTGTTATATTCGATAATTATAGAGTAAATCAATGTGTATGTAATACACATAACTTCTCAATGAACATATGATCATTGAGTACATACTAATTCCTTGAATAAAATGAGTATCTATAATATAACATGACAAATTTTAAGTCATCGAACTTTATGTATACACTCAATATTTGTCAATTATATGTAAAGTGAGTCGTATCACAAATTGAAACTCGGTTTCAGTATAGTACATAGGGAACCCATGAGAAGACAATATTACTTTGAGATTACACATTAGTACTTTGAGATTACACATTAGTAGAAAACTGTCTTATAGTGACACTTGTGTAGTGACACTTTTCTCTATAGTGTCATGCACAAACGACATATACTATTTACGATACTTAAGTGTCATACGTTTATGACATAAAATGTCAATACATACTAGTGATACAATATAAAAGAAATGCATATTTTTAGCCTTTCCCAAATTTTCACTTTTCGTTTCCCTCCATATAATTTAACTCCCTCTATGTATTTTTACTTCTTACTTCGTATTTCTTATGGAGTATTAACCACTCCATCCATTAAAATAAACCATACCCAGACTCTATTCCTTCACTCAATAAATCCATCACAGATAATAACCCTAGTCGATGTTCTGCAATGAACATGCTCTAAGGTAGGGCCTTCGATCGATTCTTTGTAAAGAACCCTAGCCGCTACTTAGCCGGTGACTCTCACAGCACCACATGCTCTCGTTCATCTAGTAAGAACAACATCTACCGGTGAATCGCTGTCATCTGTCAAGGAAATCACTGCTCTCAATCGTGTACGGACGCAAGCCATAGCTCTACAACTACTGCGAAGAACACCCACGACTCCTAATATTCTATTAACAACAACTTTAGGTCTGTTTATAATTAAGAAATATCTGATTTAATGACATTTTTAGTTTATTGTGCAAAACATCAACTGAATGTGACGATTTTAGTAAAAAGTCAGCATCTTGATTGTTTTTTTCACGTATACGGTTCCAGTGTTGTGTATTTCCTTGAAACTAAGAGAAAATGATAAGTTTGACTTCATTTTTTTTCACTTATCAGAGGCATTGAGCATGAGTTTTCTGACCTTTTAAAAGAGTTATTGAGCATGGTTTTGGGCTGAATTTATATCTTAAGATTATTGTTTTTACTATTGGTCTCGTGAATAAGCATAACTGGTAGTCTTAATGTCTGGACTCTTTACTCATTTGGTCTTTCATATTGAATTTATGGGAGGAAGAAATCACTATCTCGTGTTTATACCTGTAACACCCCGGCCCCGCCGGACCGGAGGTAGTTACTCCGGACCAATAGTACTGTCCTCACAAACCACCACGAGCCTTTATCGCGCACTTTGTCCTCACTCATGCGCGCCCTGAGAAACTTCCCAGGGGGTCACACATCCCAAGACTACTCCCGTGCAAGCACGCTTAACTTTGGAGTTCTTGGGTGATGAGCTCCCTTAAAAGAATGTACACCTCTGTTGGTATGAGTAGTACTATTAAATCAATTTATATTAAATCTCAAGTGTTACAATCACCCCCACTTTGGATCGCAACGTCCACGTTGCGCCCATAAACCAATCTCAAATCTCAATCCAATCCCAGAATACTCCCCCGCTAAGTGCCCGCCCGATATCCAATGGGTCAGCACACTGTCGCAGGGTTGCTCTGATACCACTTGTTACACCTCGGCCCCGCCGGACCGGAGGTAGTTACTCCGGACCAATAGTACTGTCCTCACAAACCACCACGAGCCTTTACCACGCACTTTGTCCTCACTCATGCGCGCCCTGAGAAACTTCCTAGGGGGTCACCCATCCCAAGACTACTCCCGTGCAAGCATGCTTAACTTTGGAGTTCTTGGGTGATGAGCTCTCTTAAAAGGAGGTACACCTCTGTTGGTATGAGTAGTACTATTAATCAATTTATATTAAATCTCAAGTGTTACAATACCACTATTAATTTTTATAATTACATGCTCACAAACTGTTTGATAAACTTTCTGAGAGAACTTATTTATACTATTATGCTTTGAATGCTTACATGATGACTAAGTCGAAATCTGAAATGAACTATTTTCATAATATTGTTTAGTTATTAATAAACTAACATAGCATTGGCATTTCAAGGCTACAACATCTTATCTATTAAACCAACCATAGTAGATGTCGTAAATGTATATTGCTATCAAAGTTTGCTTAGTTTCTAGGAAAGACAATTGTGAATCTGCTAAAATTTATTTTTGTTTATCACTATTTTCAAATGATGATTAGTTCAATTTTTTTAAAGAAGGATCTTAGGAAAGGATGCACTATTCAATTTGGATGAGTACCGAGTATATAATGGGGTTTATGATCCTTTTCAACTTCCAAACAGTGCGCTCTCAGGACATGTATTTGTTTTCTGCGTTAGTTACATTGATTCTTTGTCATATTATCCATCGAAATTAATTTAAAAATATGTTATCTAAGTAGTCACAGGAGAATTATTTCCTTTTAGTTGTTTTTGAGTTTGTTTATGAGCTTTACCGCTCTTTGAATTGAAGTCTGTTTCAAGGCATATGCATATCAACAATCAGTCTTGTTCGTTGATGGTTATTACAAAAACAATCCTTCTATAGCCTTGAAGTAAGAGAACCAACTAGCATGTAGGCTCAATCTTTAACTGTGGCTTAGGTATGCCTCTATTATTCTTTGGGGGTTCTATTTTTCTTCTTTTTTTGACTCTTTTTCAAATTTGAATATATTATTATTATCCATTTATTTGTTCTGTTTTGTAGCCCGCTGCAGACTAGAAGTAAAAATGACAATGATTTGGAAAGTAGTAAACTAGAGAAATATAGAGAAAGGTTAGTACAAAATAGTAGGATTATCATGCTACATGATAAGGCTTTGCGATCTGGTTTAGCATATTGTACTTCATTATGTATCATGATACTGATCAACAATTAGAAAGATTCAGATTTTTATTAGACTCTGTTGGAGGTATTGGTCCTACCAAGGCCTCCCTTCCACTTTATTATTGACTTGCACCCCATGTTTACTCCCACTTTGGCACCTCTTTATTTGAATCTCTCCTAACCAATAATATGGCCATTTTGACTTATGTGGAGTGACCCCTTTGAGCTGTCCGCTGCAGTCCTCCTTGTCTTTGCATCACATGTGAGTGTCCTTGTGTCTACCAGCCTATTATTTAGTAGCTTTGCTTCTCCCTTGTTGAAGTAGCCTGCGTGAGTATTGAGAGAGCAGTGCCCTTCTTCTTCTCCATTTCCTTTGTGTGAGAGTGTGAGAGAGAATACCTTAGTGGTAGAGAAGAAGCTTGGAGTTGTGTTGTGGTCTAGCCTAGGGTGGTGTGTGAGAGTATAGCAAAAGGGTTGGAGACCTGAGCCGGAAAGAAATCGACACCCAATAGTGGTATCAGAGCCGGATTCCGCCGTCCGCCGCCGTCCACCGCCGTCCACCGCCGTCTGCTGCCGACCACCGCCATCCATCGATTTGAGGTCCTGGAGGTCGCTGGACACTCGCTGAAGCTTCGCCTGACCTGATAGCAGTTGGAAGAAGGCTGTGGCAGGGAAGTACTTGCCGGATTCCGCCGTCTGGAGCCACACCGTCGCCGTACGCCGTCGATTCAAGGTCCTTGAAGGTCGCTAGAGTCTAGAGATTGACGCCGCTGGGACGCTATCTGGTTCTACGCTGCTGCAGGGAGGTCATCGCTCGCCGATTGGTTCGTCGCTGGAGCCGCCTTCCGCCTGAAATCCGCCGCCTGGAGTCGTCTGCCTGAGAACCATCGCCGGAGTTCTGTCCTTCTCATCGCCGCCTGGAAGTCAGCCGTCTTCACCTAGGTGCTGGGTTCGTCGCTCGCAGAAGGCTGAAGTTCGAATCTTGTTGACGCACCTGGACGGGAACTTCTACCGCAGAGAACAGGACGCGAAGCTGTTTGAAGCTGATTCTGGACGCAGGGAAGTGATAGCTGAACTTGGGCTGATTTTGGGCTGAAACTTTGTTGGGCCAAACTGGAGCTGCACCTGGACGCTGGGAGACTGGCCTTTGAGGAACTCTTGTTCCTGTAGCAGCACGCGAGACTTGGAAGTCAGACCTTGGTGGCCAAACGTTGAAGTCAACTGCTGGACTTCAAGAATTGGGTTCGGCTGCAATTGCTGGACGTGACCTGGAGGCTGGACACTGCCGCTTCATTGGAGGAAGCTGGAAGCAGGTCAAACTCGGTCAAATCTAAGTCAAACCAGTAACAGTCAGTCAACTCTGAAAAATCCCAATTTTTTAAATTGGGTGGGTAAGGTCGAAACGCCTCTCCTAGGGTTTCGCTCCGGTATATTGACTTTTATCCCTTTTATCGCTTTTGTAGTGATTTAATCTTTTATTGTGTAGAAATTATATTTTAGGTTTATTACTGCTGTTAAAATTGATTGAATTGTTGTATTGTGTTTGTGCTGAAAATTTATTATTTATTCGTGCTTATACGGAAGAACAAGGGGTTTGAAGTTGAGTTTGGTGCTCATTAATACTCCCCGCGTGTTCGTGCTAGTTGCTCCGTATAGTTGTAGCCTTATAAATATTTAAATTGTTTTCAGCGAAATTTACATTTTTCTTTTGTTGCTTATTTTTCTCTGTGAAAATGTCTGCTTATAATCAGTATGGTATGGCTCCATTTAATGGAAAATCTGATTTTAGCATTTGGAAGCAAAAAATTAAATGTATTTTAATACAACAAAAATATTTTAAAGCAGTTGGCGAAACCTATTTAATTTCTGACACAGAAGAGAAAAGGGCTGAAATGAATGAAAATGCATGTTCTATGATTTATTTGAACTTATCTGACTCTGTGATTAGAAAAGTTGGAATTTTAGAGAGTGCTAAAATTCTGTGGAATAAATTAGATGAACTGTATACCGAAACCTCTTTGCCTAACCGGATATTTTTACTTGAAAAGTTCTTCAAATTTAGACTAAATATGTCTATAGATATTGAAGAAAATCTAGATGTTTTTACCAAACTTATTTCGGATATTAAGTTGTGTGGTGATAAACATATAGATGATTATTCCCCTATTGCTCTTTTAAATGCTATTCCTGATTCCTTTAGTGATGTGAAATCTGCTATTAAGTATGGTAGAGATAATGTGACTCTTGACATTGTGGTAAATGGTCTTAAGAGTAAGGAATTAGATTTAAAACAGATGGGTGAGGGTAGAAAATCCGAGGAAGTTATGCATGTGAGGGGTAGAGAAAATAATAGTAGACGACATAGATCTAAGTCTAGGTCTAATTCGAGGCGTTGCTATTATTGTCATGAACCTGATCATTTCATAAGAGACTGTCCTAAATCTAGGAAAAATGAGCATAGTGAGCATGCTAATTTGACTACGTGTGAAGATGATTTAGGTGATGTTTTTATGATGAAAAATCTATGTGATTATGACTATTTGAGTTCAGTGATATCTGATTCTTTGGGTAAATCAGATTGGGTGGTAGATTCTGGTTGTACTTTTCATATGTCTCCTTTGAAAAATGTTTTTTCAAACTATAGAGAGATTGAGCATGGCTTTGTGTCTTTAGCAAATAAGAAGAAATGCAATGTGCTAGGAATAGGAGATGTATGCCTTAGGTTTTCTTCTGGTTATGTGCTTACTTTGAAGAATGTTAGGCATGTTCCTGAGCTATGCTGTAATTTGCTGTCTTGTGCTTCTCTTGAAAATGAGGGTTTGAAGGGAAAATGGGGAAAGGGAATCATGAAAGTTGTGAAGGGTTGCTTAGTTGTTTTCAAAGCTGAGATGAAAAACAACTTGTATGTTTGTCATGCTGAACCCGTACTTGATTCTGTGAATTGTGTGCAACCTTGTGTGCTAGGAAAACAGTCTAGAGTTGGTTTTCCTGATCTGCCTAAGTGTACTAATGTTCTTGGTTGTATTCATGCTGACTTGTGGGGTCCTTATGGTGTTTCCACTCATGGTGGGAAAAATTATTTTCTGACGTTGATTGATGATTTTTCAAAGAAAGTGTGGGTTTTGTTGATTGAGAATGAATCTAAAGTTTTTGATAAGTTTAAAAACTGGAAAACCCTTGTTGAAAAACAAACCGGTAAGAAAATTAATTTTTTAAGGACCACAGTCAGTTTTGATTTCTGTGATAGTCAGCTTGGTGATTTATGTGATACTTGGGGTATTTCTATGCATAAATCTGTTCCCTCCACACCCCAACCGGATGGGGTTGCTGAGAGGATGGTTAGAACTTTATTAGAGAGGGTGAGGGCTATGTTAGCTTCATCTGGGCTCTCTAATAAGTTCTGGGGGGAAGCTATTTGTTATGCTGTTGATTTGATTAATCTGTCCCCGTCTGTTCCCTTAGGAGGGAAATGCCCTGAATCTGTGTTCACGGGCAAACCACTTAATTTGCCAAATTTGAGAGTGTTTGGTTGTGCTGCTTATGTGAATCGTGTGAATGATAAATCTGAACCTAGGACTAAGGAATATGTTTTCTTAGGATATCATGATTGCATGAAAGGTTATAGGCTTTGGTGTAGGAGTGAAACTTGCTTCAATATGTTGATGAGTAGAAATGTCATTTTTGTTGAAAATGAATTTCCTTGCCTGCTTGTTTCTCCTGATGTTGCTCCAAATGAGGTGGAGCATTTGCCTGATGTTCATTCTGATTTACTTGTTGAAACCGAACCCAAATTTGTGAATGAAAAGTTTTTCATGGTGAAAATAAAGAAAATAATATTTCTATTAAGGTGGAGCATGATATGAATGTTGTGTGCAATATGCTTGAGTTGCGTGATTGCCATGTTATTAGAGATAGAGACATTAGGAAGCATGTGACAAATTATATGTGCAATGTGTTTGACTATATTTCCTCTGAGTTTGCTTTAAATGTGCTTAATTCTCTTTTAATTAAAATCTTTGTGATATTTGGTATGCTATTTTCTTTGTGTTTTGAAAATGTGATACCAAGTGATTATGTGAGCTGATAAGTCCGTATTTAGACACGCATTTGATGCGTGTTCAGGTCGGATTTTGATGATTTTCCTGGCTTTAAGGCGTTGCAAGTCTCAATTTTGGCTCAAGTTGTGTTTAACAGGCGTTGGATCGAGTTTCATAGCATTTGGAGTTGATTTGAAGAAGTTAGAGTCCGGCAATCGGCGCTTGAGAGGCATTCGGGAAGGGTTTGAAGGCATTCGAGAGAGATTTGGAAGATTTGGAGGTCATCGGGAGATTCACGACGAAATTCTGATGAAGAAAGAGCATTTGGATCGACCTCGTAGGCATCCGGTAGCGTTTGGAGCAAGAAAACGAAGGAAAATTGAAGAATAAGGTCAGGCACGGTCGTGCCTGGACTTAGGCACGCCGTGCCTAAAGAAAAACGAAGCTAGGAGCTACTGGAGGCCAGGCACGGTCGTGCCTGGCAGTTAGGCACGCCGTGCCTGGACGCGAAATACGCGATTCTTCCGCAGGCACGGTCGCAGGCACGGTCGTGCCTGGCACCGTGCCTGGCCGCGATTTGTCCTAATTCGACCCAAATTTGTTGATTTCTATAAATAAGGCCTTCATACTCACTTTTCGAGTTACGAACTTTGGAGAGAGGCCTAGGGACGAGTTTTACCTGCGTTTTTACGTTGTTTAATCCAAGAACCTGGGATTCTTTGTAAGTTCAATTCTTTAATTAATGACAATTATTTCTATTCATCCCAATTCTTTTGATTCGTCAATTATGAGGCGTGAGTAGTTTAATTAGGGATTTGGGGTTGATGAAGGGGTTAATCATGATTGATGGCTAGATTCTTGTCGGTTTAATTGCATGAATGCCGTTTAATTTGTGTTTGAATAATTTAATTGATATCTCTTGTAACCTAGACTGCAGCTAGAATTACAATTGCATGTAGAATAAATTAAGAGAGATCTAATTTGTTCTAGGACACATTCACACACACTTAATCGTTCGCTAAGAGATTAGTAACGATTAAGGGGCCGTAAGCTCGCTCGTCTTGGCAATAATTTAGGATCTTGTCGCATGAGAGATCAGCCTGGTCCCCTAAATTATTGTACTCTACGCCGCGAGAGCGGTAAGAACTTAGTAATGATTAGCTAGGCTCAATTAAATTAAATTCATGTAATCAGGCCTGTTCTGCCAGAAATCTGGTTAACCCCGGAATCAATTCCTGTTCCCTTCGTCGTTAATTAAGGAAAACCAAATCTTTTTATTCGTTCATTAGCATTAGTTTTATTTCAATCAATCAACCAATCTCGCACAATTGCACTTTTATTTTATTTATTTCTTTTTAATCGCTAAAGTTTAGTTAATCTTTATTTCCCTTCTGTCCGTCCCTGTGGAGACGATACTCGTACTTTACACCACTTTACTACATCTATTTTAAGTGCGAGAAAACACACATCAGTTTTTGGCGCCGTTGCCGGGGACGGTGTCGGATTTAGGGTTAAGTAATTTTAGCGACTTGTTTTTAGTTTTTCGTAGGATTTTTGTCTACTAACCTTGCAGGTCAGATCTGTTTATGCATACACGCTCTAAGAAGGGAGAATCACTAGTCCCTCTTAATCCTGAGATCGAGAAGCTAGCTAAACAGAACCGCAAGGCCTTTAGAGAACAGAAAGCAACCATGGATCAACCATCCGCATCTGGAATAGCTGGGACGTCTGAGGTCCAAACCACTTCTGGTAATCTGGATTTTTATGTTAATACCTCTCCCCAGTCTTCACAAGAAAATTCACCTAGAGCTTATCCGGGGTATCAAAATCTCCGTACCCCATTCTTCCACCAAAATCAGTCCACTCCACAACTGAATCTTCCACCACTCTATCAGCTCTTCCAGAATACTTCTATTGCTCCTGAAACCACTTTTCAAAACCAAACCTTTGGGATGCAAGGTCTAGGGCAAAACAATCCCGTCTTTCAGCCCAGACAGAATCAACCGCCAGTCACACAAAATCCACCCCCTACTCAGCCACAAAATCAGACCTTCCAACCCCAATATCAACAATTCCATCAAACCCAACCTCAGCCAAATATCATCCGTCCACAACCCATTCGACCCCAACCAGTTCATCAGCCAAGATATCAAGCTCCTCCTTACCACAATTATGTTCCACATGACAATCCGCTCTATCAAGGAGAGAGCATTGCAGATTTCCTTACTCCGGACATCACAGAGTATGACAGCATTCAAGTGCAGGGAATTACTGCACCCCGCTATGAGATCAACCCAGCAGTGATTAACATGGTGTCCAATAATCAGTTTGGAGGGAGCCCTACAGAAGATCCAGTGGCACACATTACAAAATTCTTGAGGATGTGCCAAACTTTTAAGATTCCTGGGCTAGCTGATGATCAGGTACGGATGCTATTGTTCCCTTTCTCATTGAGGGATGACGCGCAGAGGTGGTTGGATAGCAATCCACATCACCACATTCAGACTTGGGATCAGCTGCACAAGGCCTTCATAAAAGAATACTTCCCAACATCAAAGGCCATAAAACTGAAGAAGCAGCTGCAAGATTTCAAGCAAGGTTCGTTGGAAACATTGGCAGAGGCGTGGAAGAGATTTAAAGTGCTGAGAAGAGCTTGTCCTCAAGGCAAGTTGACCGATAGTGAGATTCTTTTTTGTTTCTATAGCGGAATTTGCGATGAAGGGAAGATGATGCTTGATGCTTCGGGTGGAGGAGCTTTTCCTCAATTACCATCTGAGGTGGCGGAAGAATTAGTGGAGAAGATTGTTTCTAATAATGCTTCATGGTACAGCTCTCGGGACACACCTCACCAGAAGACGCCGGGGTTGTATGAGATCAGTGATAATTCGGCCCTTTCTGCGAGAGTAGATGCTTTGACTAGCATGATTCAGAAGCTTGCTACAAGTGTGGAGGATAATCAAAAGAAGACGAATCTTGCTCTCTCGGTGCCCAGTGTTAATATGGTAGCCCCCGTTCCTATTAGTCCCTCTTGTACTATGTGTGGGGGACTCCATTCGCCACATGAATGCACTATGATGGCACACTCGGCAGCTCCTGGAGTAGAGCAAGTTGATGCGATGAATTATCAGCGACAGGGCTACTACAATCAGCCCTACGGACAGCAGCAACAAGGGAATTACGGGTATGGAAATCAGCAGCAGCAGTCTAGAAACTATAATCAACAACAAACATCTCAGTCAGTGCTAGAGAGCTTTAAGAAAGAGAGTGAGCAGAAATTTTCTAGCATAGAAGAAACACTCAAGAAGCTGCTGCAATTTCAACAACAACAGATGCAATTTCAACACCAACAAATGCAAAATCAACAGCGAGAGCAGCAGCAAACAGACTCAAGGATGCAAATAACTGAGGCAAGGATACAGAACATGGAGACTCAAATGGGGCAAATCTCAAAGGCTTTATCTGAGAGGCCTCTGGGATCCCTCCCTAGTAATACTGAACCAAATCCAAGAGAACATGTTCATGCAGTCACCTTGAGGAGTGGAAAAGAATTAGAACCTGCTGCCATGGCAAAGAAGCCCGTTGAAGTTAATGACGTACCGGCTGCCCTAGAGGAAGAAAAGGAGTTAGAAGAGGGACGAGAGGTGGCGGCTGCACCAAAACAGCCCGTTCCGGTTAAGAATTACACCCCACCTCTCCCCTATCCGGCGCGATTGACTAGGAAGAATGATAGTGACCAGTTTGGTCATTTTCTGAAACTCATGAAACAAGTCCAGCTCAACATTCCATTCGTAGATGCACTAGCACAGATGCCGAAGTACGCCAAGTTCATGAAGGATTTACTCACTAACAAAAGGAAGTTGGAAGACGCGTCAACGGTAAGGCTTAACGTGGACTGTTCAGCAGTGATTAGGAGGGATCTACCAGAGAAGCTTAAGGATCCAGGTTCTTTCACTATACCTTGTTTAATAGGAGATCTTACTTTTGATAGGGCCTTAGCTGATTTGGGTGCAAGCATTAATTTGATGCCATACTCCTTGTATGAGAAGCTTGCACTCGGTCCACTTAAACCAACGCGTATGTGTATTCAGTTGGCTGACCGTTCAGTCAAATATCCTAAAGGTATTATTGAAGACGTGTTGGTTAAAGTGGACAAGTTTATTATTCCTGTAGACTTCGTTATTTTGGACATGAATCAGGATCGTGAGGTACCTTTAATTTTGGGCAGACCATTCTTGGCAACTGCCCGAGCGCTTATTGATGTTGGAGACGGTAAGCTTGTCCTCCGTGTTGGGGATGAGACTGCCACCTTTGATATGTCCAAAATAATGAAGAGGCCCTGTCAAGACAGTGGAGAGTGTTTTTATGTGGATGATATTGATTCTATGGTGGAGGATTGCACACCTAACATGCTTTCCAAGGAAGCCCCGTTTGATATTTTGTTGGAAGAGAGTATATCAGCAGAGGATCTTGAGCCCCTCCCTAGCTTTGATTGTCTTATGATAAGTGGAGGGGAGGATTCAAGTGATGCTAGTTCTGAGCGAGAGACGAGAGGTGATTTAAATGAGCATGATTTTATTGATGATAATCCTGACCCCCCTGTCATTTTTACACCCGAGCTTGAGCCATCCCAAAATTTTACATGTTTTAATTTACTTAGCGAACAAGGGGAAGCTCTAGCTCGGAAAATTTTTGACATGAAAGGGAGTTGTCCATTCTTTGACCCATTCTTCGCTAAAGGGCCGGATAAAGGCCACGATCCATTCTGTTGCTTTACGGGTAACCCTGAGATGCGTAATTGTTTTCATGAATTTAAAGTCTTACGCCATCTCAGGGCATTTGTTGATAAGAGGTTTGATTTGTGGAAGACAAATTTTCTGAGCGGAAGTGTCTTTGACTGAGTTTTTGAGTGCGTAGTTGCGTCGGGCAAACGACGTTAAAAATAGCGCTTCTCGGGAGGCAACCCGAGCTTAATTTGTGCTTTGTTAGTTTAGTTTTACTGCTTTCAAAAAAAAAAAAAAAAAACCACAAAAAAAAAAAAATGTGTTTCGAGGCAGGCACGGTCGTGCCTATCTTCAAGCACGCCGTGCCTGATTGATTAATCGAGGATTTGGCAACTGGGAGCCAGGCACGGTCGTGCCTGGCAGCTAGGCACGCCGTGCCTGGCTTGTATCGCGGGACATGGCTACTGGAAGCCAGGCACGGTCGTGCCTGGCAGATAGGCACGCCGTGCCTGGCGAAAATTACTACTCAGCCCCTGCGTTAAAACATAACCAAACCCCTTTTCCCCTTTTCCTCTTACGCGACCAAACTCCCCCAAACCTGCGATCCATCTTCCTCGACGACGCCTCAAAGCCAACGACGAACCGCCACCACCGTTGACCACCGCCGGCGACCGCCACTTCTCCGACCGAGCCCCTTCCTCTCTCCTCTCTCTTCAATCCAGGTATCTTCTTCTTCTCTCTTCTTCTTTCACCATTAATGGCGGAATTTCAAGCTTTGTAAAATCCGAAAATTGCATGTGCTTGAATGTTAGGGATTTTGATTTCCATGTATGAATTGAGGCTTGTGTTGTTACTATTGATGTTTTTTGTTGATGAATTTGCCTCTTTTGATTGAAATCCCTAATTCTTGAGCTAATTTAGCCAATTTAGGGTTAATTTTGATGAATGTTTGCAAATTTGGGGATTTTGTGCTTGTTGCTTGAATTAAGGATTGAATTGTTGATTGAGATAATGTGTTATTGTTGTTAAGGCTATTTGAGCACAAATCCCCAATATTTAGGCCAAATCATGTCAAATTTCAGAATTGTAAATTCTTCTCCTATTTTGATTTTTTTTAATTCTTTTGGGAAGAACTCTATTCTACAAACATTGTTGGGATGAATGAAGCTTGCTTGTGACCTTGTTTATACCGTGTGTCGTTGAAAACTTGAATTTTATTCAAAAGAGCCTTTCTTGGATAAAAGTTCAAACTTTTCAACTATTCTGGTTAAACTTGGGTTTTCTTTTGGCTTATTTTGATGTTGGCGGATCATTGTTGCTGACGGGGCTATTCTTTTCTGTTCCTAATTCTAACTTCTTGAAGCCCCGTTGGAAATTCTTTTGTTTTCACTATTTTTGCAGATGGCCCGCACAAAGAACTCCACACGCACTTCTCACACCGCAGTTGCTAGCTCTAGCCGCTCACAGGGCACACGAGGCGGCCGCTACCAGCCCCAATTTGACACAGACAAGGAGATGCTAACATACTTAGAGCTGAAGAAGAAGAAGGTGGGTACGATGTACCACCCAGATGAGCCCACACTGATGGCAGCGGATCCCACACTGAGGGATGAGGTGATGCACTTGATCCGGAGAGGTTGGTGGCAGCATTTATTTTTCGGCATCCAAGAGCCGACTTTCAAGGAAGTCACGTGTGAGGTGTTAGCCACAATTGAGCTCCCAAAGCTCATACCGGAGAGAGACTATCTCAAACGGGGAATAAGGTTCCAAGCCTTTGAAGACAAGCTGGATACTTCGCTTAGTCAGATTGAGAGCTATTTGGGTTTTGATGATGTTGAGGAAGGACAACGAGACGAGATTGGCCTTTGTGACCTCCCCCCGCATGTGAACAGACAGGCCTTTTGGGAATCGATTAGTAGAGGGGGCAAGACTTATAAGCCCCGGGAGACCCCAGCCACACTTCTTTATCCCCGGAAGTTCCGAGTTATCCACGCCCTACTTGCTTCTACAGTGACTGGCAGGGCTGAGGTTGGGGCCAAGGTTTCTACCACTGACTTGTTATGCCTCTACTGCATGGTTCATGACAGGAAGCCCTGCATGGGCTCTATCATAGCTAGCCTCTTCCATCGCCAATCCACAAACCACATTCAGGCCCTATATTCCGGTCCATACATTACACGTCTTCTGCGAGGGATGGACTATGGAGATCAGTTCCGAAACATGGAGGTTTCTTCTAGTTTTCTTCCACTCACCATACTTCCGTCCATGAATACCGGACTTGGGGCTAGACTTCAGCGGGAGGCTGACCGCGGAGCAGCAGGAGGAGGAGGACAGCAGGTAGATGATGATGCTGATGATGATGACCATGAGGTAGATGATGATGTGGAGATGGAGGCAGCTGCTCACGAGGCCCCATACGATGCACCCCCCTACGGCACAGATTTTCCGGATTCTTGGGCAGGGATGCATGCGCATCAGGATGCCGTCTATCGGCAGTTGTCCGCTGAGCAGCATGAGCGGTTCAATCAGATGCGCTTCGAGCAGCAGGACTTCTACAGAGAGATGCGGGAGGACCAGGCACTCCACTATTCACAGCTCCAGTCTCAGTATACACGGATTGATGAGAGACTCACCTCCATGGAGACCAGCTGGAGTTCATTCTTCGATGCCTATCCACCACCACCCCCTCCTGAGTTTTAGATTTCATTAGTTTGTCCTCTGCTAGCATCTGTATCATGATATTGTTGGATGACTGTACCGTAAACACTATCACACTCACACTCTCACTCTTTTACATTAACTCTTTATTTTGTGCTTTGCTTGGTGTTCATGATTTGTTGCAGCTTAGTGGATGAATGTGTTCGTGCGAATCAAGACTCAGTTCTGTTCCTGACTGACCAACGCCATAGGGGAGTTTCCATGATTCTTTGAACTTGATGCGTAATGTTAACTTGAGTTAATTTTGAGCACGCGTGACCCTTTCCTCTTTACCCCTAGTACATGATGCATATTTGGTCATCGAGGACGATGCCAAAGTTTAAGTGTGGGGGAGTGAATTGGGCATTCGGGCAGTGGTTGTCACATGTGATTTGTTAGAATTAGCATGCGCAGGTGTTAGTTGTATATTCATAGGAAATTCATGCAAAATTTTTGAAAATTTTTCTTTAAACTGTGTCTTTGTGAGCTGGCTAGCATTTTGACTATGCTTTTATGACATTCTTGAAGTGTTTAGGCTTAAATTGCTTGCACTATAATCTAGTTGTTGAGAGGATGAAGGCATTAGTCACCCATTGAATTTTCCAACAATCATCCACCCCACCTGAAAGAACCCTTTAGGAGAAGCCATTTTGAGCCTGACCGTTCTTTGTTACCCAATTAATTGAGCTCCATAGCCAAATGGCCTGTGTTCCTTACCCGTGAATATTTCTGACTTAGTCTTGATGTTTAGGGAATTAAGGGATTAATTTGCTAAGTTTAGGGAATTTTGTGTAGGAGCCATTTTTGGCACTGCTCCTATGCCCCAAATGGGGTAAGAGCAGTCACTTTTTAGGAATTTGATACTTTCGAGGATTGCATTGTAGGCATGGATTCACTTTTTAATTAATGAACTTTAATGGCTATTTTTCCTTGGTGAGGCCGAGATTAGAATGGGGTAATGTCTAGTGTGAATCCGAAAGGTGAAAAATTAATATAGCTAGACCTCTTGCCTTACGAAAAAGAGAATGGGAGCCCCGGTCAAAAAGCGTAAGATGAGACTTGGGTATCTTTCGAAAGAAACGGCGTTCTCGTGCCAACATGACAAGGAAAACTAAACTTAAAATTAATGAACTTGGAGGCTATTTCGAAATTTAGGTTTAGTCCTCCGCGTACTTCAAGTATACGTCAAAGCACAAATGCGCCGAGACGGTTTAGCTTAGTTGTACACCATGTCTACTCTTTGCATAGGCATAAATGATTGTTCCTAATTTGTGGCCTACTGAGTTCCCTATCCTTAAAAATAGCCCTGAAGTTCCTAACTACATTAAGTCTTTGTCAGAATATTCCTTTCTCTCAAGATAAAGGGACTACTTTCATTTTTATCCATTCACCATCAAATTCACAAGTCCTTCTGATCAGTAGCTAGCTTATTAGTGAATGCTGTCATTACTTTGAGGATGTTGTGAATATTGTGTCAAATAGTTTAGCTTGAGTACAAAGGTGTAGTTTAGGGAAGAATTTTCTTGATTTAAATTGTCTGTCCTGTGAATATCCCTTTAACTACGTATGTATGCTAACTGTTTTAAATTCCGTGTGGTGATTATCGTAAGTCCCGTTGTTCGATTTGCTTGAGGACAAGCAAAAGCTTAAGTGTGGGGGAGTCTGATAAGTCCGTATTTAGACACGCATTTGATGCGTGTTCAGGTCGGATTTTGATGATTTTCCTGGCTTTAAGGCGTTGCAAGTCTCAATTTTGGCTCAAGTTGTGTTTAACAGGCGTTGGATCGAGTTTCATAGCATTTGGAGTTGATTTGAAGAAGTTAGAGTCCGGCAATCGGCGCTTGAGAGGCATTCGGGAAGGGTTTGAAGGCATTCGAGAGAGATTTGGAAGATTTGGAGGTCATCGGGAGATTCACGACGAAATTCTGATGAAGAAAGAGCATTTGGATCGACCTCGTAGGCATCCGGTAGCGTTTGGAGCAAGAAAACGAAGGAAAATTGAAGAATAAGGTCAGGCACGGTCGTGCCTGGACTTAGGCACGCCGTGCCTGAAGAAAAACGAAGCTAGGAGCTACTGGAGGCCAGGCACGGTCGTGCCTGGCAGTTAGGCACGCCGTGCCTGGACGCGAAATACGCGATTCTTCCGCAGGCACGGTCGCAGGCACGGTCGTGCCTGGCACCGTGCCTGGCCGCGATTTGTCCTAATTCGACCCAAATTTGTTGATTTCTATAAATAAGGCCTTCATACTCACTTTTCGAGTTACGAACTTTGGAGAGAGGCCTAGGGACGAGTTTTACCTGCGTTTTTACGTTGTTTAATCCAAGAACCTGAGATTCTTTGTAAGTTCAATTCTTTAATTAATGACAATTATTTCTATTCATCCCAATTCTTTTGATTCGTCAATTATGAGGCGTGAGTAGTTTAATTAGGGATTTGGGGTTGATGAAGGGGTTAATCATGATTGATGGCTAGATTCTTGTCGGTTTAATTGCATGAATGCCGTTTAATTTGTGTTTGAATAATTTAATTGATATCTCTTGTAACCTAGACTGCAGCTAGAATTACAATTGCATGTAGAATAAATTAAGAGAGATCTAATTTGTTCTAGGACACATTCACACACACTTAATCGTTCGCTAAGAGATTAGTAACGATTAAGGGGCCGTAAGCTCGCTCGTCTTGGCAATAATTTAGGATCTTGTCGCATGAGAGATCAGCCTGGTCCCCTAAATTATTGTACTCTACGCCGCGAGAGCGGTAAGAACTTAGTAATGATTAGCTAGGCTCAATTAAATTAAATTCATGTAATTAGGCCTGTTCTGCCAGAAATCTGGTTAACCCCGGAATCAATTCCTGTTCCCTTCGTCGTTAATTAAGGAAAACCAAATCTTTTTATTCGTTCATTAGCATTAGTTTTATTTCAATCAATCAACCAATCTCGCACAATTGCACTTTTATTTTATTTATTTCTTTTTAATCGCTAAAGTTTAGTTAATCTTTATTTCCCTTCTGTCCGTCCCTGTGGAGACGATACTCGTACTTTACACCACTTTACTACATCTATTTTAAGTGCGAGAAAACACACATCATGAGCTCTACCTGTGCTAGTTATAGAAATAATATTGTTTCTTTTATTTTCTTTGTGCTTGTTATGTGTGGTTGTTGGATTAGTTGGAATCCCCAACTTCTCCCGGATGCTTGCTTGCGTGGTCTATTAACATGTGTTGTGCTTGTTAATAGTTTTGTGATGGTTTTGGTTCTGAACTCGAGGACCGATTGGTAGAGTTCAGTCCATCGTGAAGTGGGTTTGCACGGTAAGCTGGTCCGAAAGGGAACTTTGGTTCTCATCTATTACTTGTATGATCGCAATGATGTACTTGTAATGGTCCGGCGATGATGAGTCTCCTCACAACTTTGTATTGCTACTCTACACCACCTAGGACCAATAAGGTGGAGAATGTTGGAGGTATTGGTCCTACCAAGGCCTCCCTTCCACTTTATTATTGACTTGCACCCCATGTTTACTCCCACTTTGGCACCTCTTTATTTGAATCTCTCCTAACCAATAATATGGCCATTTTGACTTATGTGGAGTGACCCCTTTGAGCTGTCCGTTGCAGTCCTCCTTGTCTTTGCATCACCTGTGAGTGTCCTTGTGTCTACCAGCCTATTATTTAGTAGCTTTGCTTCTCCCTTGTTGAAGTAGCCTGCGTGAGTATTGAGAGAGCAGTGCCCTTCTTCTTCTCCATTTCCTTTGTGTGAGAGTGTGAGAGAGAATACCTTAGTGGTAGAGAAGAAGCTTGGAGTTGTGTTGTGGTCTAGCCTAGGGTGGTGTGTGAGAGTATAGCAAAAGGGTTGGAGACCTGAGCCGGAAAGAAATCGACACCCAACAGACTCCTTTATTTTAATTTCAGGGAAACCAAGTGGAAGAGTTTCAGCGAGTTTGTGAATTTTGGCAACTTATTCGGCGGAAATCAACTGGACATTGTTTTCCTAGCAATGGATTGTGAGTGCACTGTAGTAGACTTCGGGATGGTGGTGGATACATTAACTAAACTAGATTAAAGGATTGAATAAGAAGGAATAATTGTTGTATATTGATTGAAACAGGTTACACTTAATATATAGACATGCTGTAGGAGATAAGAGTATCTAACTAACGAGGACTGCTCAGGTCCAACCGGAGGGACGGGAGCAGCCGTCCGAACTTCGCCATTTGGGGCGGTTCCCGGTGGAATTTTTCGATGAAATTTTTTGAGCATGTTTCTCATCAAGTCTAGTTTGTCCATACCAAATTTCAGCTCAAAATTCGACCGGGAAAGAAGTCAAATAAATTCTTGAAACTTACTGCACTTTATATATGCGCAGAAAGTGCAGAAAGTGCAGTAAGTTTCAAGAATTTAATTGACTGCCTTCCCGGTCGAAATTTGAGCTGAAATTTGGTATGGACAAACTAGACTTGATTAAGAACATGTTCAAAAAATTTCATCAAAAAATTCCACCGGGAACCGCCCCAAATGGCGGAGTTCGGACGATGGCTGGACGGGGGAGGGAGGGACCTGAGCATTTCTGTCTAACTAACCTATCTAAATGTATGACATTACAACTGTATGGTCAGGGACAGAGCCAGATTGTAATATCAGTGGTGTCAACAATTAAAGTAATATTATAAATATAATAATGCATAAAAATATTAAAAAATAAGTAGTTTTTATATTTTAACTCTAAAATGCATGACTTGTTATTGTTATGTGAGAATTACTTGCTTACAACATCACTTATCAATTTCTCGTGTTCATTTTACTCAATCATTCAATATTGCATTCATAGTATTGATACATCAACTAGAAACTTTTGAAATCACTAACTAGTACTTCTTATATAAACCAAGTTCTTGTTTTGTTTGCTTCAAAACCCAGAGTAGGCTTTGGTTGCCCTCTCTATTTCTTTGATATTTCAGGATGGGTATTTATGATATCAGTTGGATTCAATGCAACATCAAGTGTGCGGGTGAGCATTGAGCTGGGAGCAGGACATCCAAAATCATCAACAAAGATGAAGACTGGTGGACTGAGTCGATAACTCCTCTCCTTTTCCTTCGGATTCCCATAGCCCAAAAAGGTATTCTACTGCATTACTTATTATTATACTTTTAATTTTCAATCTGCAAATATGCATTTCTTATATCATATTAACTGTTTGTAAAAATTCTTTAATAAAAAAAAGTGAGCAAGTGTTTTTGTTCAGCAAAGGCTTGGATCCTATAATTTAAAGAATTACAATATTTTGCTTGTTAAAATTGCAGAAACATGCATACACTTGTAATGATCCTGGAGAACTCATGAGGAAGTTTATAACTTATTGAGGTATTTGTTGCTTGACTTATACTTTTCTTCTCTAATGCAATTCTTGATCTTTTGGTCTTTTTGTCCGCCTTGTAGTATTTGTGTATTAGTACTTTCTTTTAATTATTCCGGCCGTCGTTTGACATCTCCTTCTTACTTCTTTAGTTTTAGGGTATATCTTTGTAAAAATGTTCATTCATGCCCTTGAAGCTTTTTCTTGTAAACGGATTGTAATTTATTTGTTTAATCTCAAATTATGTATAACATGGAAGACTGGATGCCCATTGCAGCTTTTGTTTTCGATTCACAAGCTGCACTCTCACAGAAAATCCAGCGATTCCTCTGAGAAACCCAAGAGAAGAAACAATAGAAGCTGAATGGCAGATGCATGGCAAGCCCTATCAGGCTTGCCGGTAAGGCCACTTCAACTCACTTCCACATAAAAAGTACTACTTGTAACACCCCCAAAATTTCCCACCCAAAATAATACTTGAAATAATAATATATTGATTACGACCTTGATTTATTTATTCAAAACAAGTGCCGGTACCACAACTGCTCTTGTGGAAACGAAACGACTACCTTAAGTGTGCACACCTCCAAAAAGGGATTCCAAGCCCTCCGAGTAGTAAGTCGTCACGAGTAATCGGGACTCAGTCTACCAACTACCCCTGAATAAGATATCTCTGAATGATTAGGGACTACTACTATAACTTCTTCTTAAAAGGGATCTTAGATCCAAATGTCACTTCAAACTCAAATTGTACTTCTTAGTAGTAGCAGCCTTAATCACCCTCCACATTTATCCGGATGTGGAAAACCGACACCACGGATTTCTCTCGGGTGCTCACTTCTTATGAAAACGTAAATTTTATCTTGACTTTAGATATACTTCCAAAAATATTTCTCAATCTCTCTAAATATTCTCAAAGGTATTTAAAAATATTTAATACCCAAAAGTACTTAGTTTGCACTTCTCAAATACCATAGATCTAATATCTCCTCAAAATCACATACACATAATTCAAAATTCACACTTAATCACATAATAACATATAGTACAAGGAAATCATTTTGGATCGGCAGATAAACTTACCTCGATTCACGATAAATCCTACTTGAAGCATTTATCTTGGTCTTCTCCAAATTCACCTTCTAAAATATTAAATTCTAGAATTAATAATTTACTCACAATATTGAGATTAATTAGCTCACCTTAGTTTGCTCATCTACGTATGCCAATTTGATCCATTTTATTAGTTCCATCTATTTTTATTTTGGGCCAACCCAAAATACTTAATTTCTCCTCCATTATTTGGACAGTTTGGACCATTTAATTTAATTTGAGTCCATATTAATAAAAACTCCAGCCTGTCAGAATTAATATGGAGTAAATGAATTACGTACGCACATGGCGGCAAAAGGTCGTCTTCTCCATCAGCTTCGGCGACGCGGACGAGCACGGTTGATCCCAGGCGGCTTCTCTTTCTTCTCGGCGTCTATGCAGCCCGGCGGTTGTAACCCAGCGAGACTTTCTCCGGCGATGCTACAGTGGCACTTCCTCACGGCGTGCGATTCACTCCGGCCCCCAGCGGGTTTCTTCTCTGTCGAGTCCTCCCATTTCTCCGGTGTGCAGTGGCGTCCAGAGGAAGCTTCCCAGGCTCCCTTACACCTTCGTTCCGCAGTTCCGTAGTCACTCTGGCGGCGAGGTTAAGGCGCTCCGGCGAGATCCTTTGTTCCCCAGCATCGTGTGACTCTTCTCCGGCAATTCTTGGTACTAGCTCTTCCGGAGGACATTCCACTATATTCACTCTCCTCACTCGTGACTTAGATTACAGGTCAGAGAGGAAGGTGTGGGTGTGTATGTGAAGTTGTTCTCTGGTTATGGTTTCGCAGGGTATTATATATATAAATATATAAATATGTATTTGTGTATACATGAATACGCATGTCGTTGGCTTTTCTTTGGTGCAGAACATTTCTTTGGTGCAGAACAAGTACACGTATCTCGTTTGCTATATCTTTGGCCTCTTTCCCGGTAAGGGATCTAGCATGTGCCACGGTTGGTTGTTCGGATCAGACGTGTGACTATGTATAGTCTGCGCTCTCCAAGTTCATTGTATCACATACATGATGTCTACTCCCTCCGTCCCCTTTTAAAAGTCCCGGAAGAGGGTGGCACGAATTTTAAGAAAAGTGGGTTTGTGTGGTTGATATTAATTGATAAAGTAGGAATAAAGTAAGAATAAAGTAAGAATGATTTTGAGCCACACAAACTTGACCAAAAGAGGTATGTGACATTTAAATAGGGACATCCCAATATAGTAAAATGGGACATTTAATTGGGGACAGAGGGAGTATATTATTGTGTATGGTAGGCATGTCACATGTAGTACGTACTACATTTGTATATTATTAATGATGATGTCATTTTATCATGCATATGTTTATATTTCCTGTATATGTAAGCCTGTACGAAGTATACATTTGTTTGAAAGTTAATTCACAGGTGTTTAGTGTATTTTCATACGCATATTATTAACCGATATTTTTGAATTAAAGTTGTTAAAATTGTCACTTTTATTATTTATATCATACGTATATTTATCTCTTGTATAAAAAATGTCACTTTAATCATTTAAGTCAAGGTCCTATCTAGTCAACACAACTATTATAAAAATGTCACTTTTATTATTGAAACATTTTTATCTGATTAAAGTTGTCACCGATGTTAAAATTTTATCTGAATCACTTAATTATAAAAATGTGACTTTCGCAACATTTTATCTGACTAATAAATTTATTTATTTTATTTAAATTTTCGGGGTGTCACACTACTTCACTAATTTTTCATTATATATTGAGTGGCATATGGATTATAGATATTGATGTATGCATGTGTGCATTATATATTTTATGCTATATGTAAGCTTAATTGTGCTATCAATTACTGATATATTCCAATTTGGTTATATATTTTTCTAATTTCTTATGGTTCAAATTGATTATGAAACATGGTGTTCAGTTTAATAAGAAGATAGGAAGCTCTTGACCATTCTCTTCCATAGTGGACATGATAGGCAAACCTCCACACTTTTATTGCATAAGTTTATTCTCTTTATTTTCATTTGTCTTGTACCTATTCAGGTCTGTTAATTCCTTTTCATTACTAGTGTATGTGTTATATTTTGGTCTATAAACAGAGAAAAGAATATTTAATTCATAGTCAATCAGCTACCGATCACCGTTACCTTTTTGTGAACTTCCTTTACCGGATTCTTTCCCTTGAGAAGTTACACACTAAGGGTTGGTTTGAAACTGCTTTTAAAAAAGCACTTCTCAGCTTTTGACTTTAAAAAAGCACTTATTTTCTCAAACACTACAACTTTTATTTTTCTTGGCTTCCGCGTCAAAAGTGCTTTTACTTTTTCTATTACACAAAAAGCACTTATTTTACCAAACACTACCCACTTTTACTTTTCAAACACTATCAACTTTTATTTAATCACTTATCCCCATTTCATTAAAAAAAGCACTTTTTTAAAAGCAGAAGATGTTGAAAACAGACCCTAAGAACAGTAAGTGGCTATGGCTATTTATGCTCAAACTAAGACCCGGTGGATATTTTGTGTGGAGATTTTCTCCACTTGAAAGGCTCCATATGCAAATTTCTACTAATTTCAGCGGGTTTAGTTACTATATGGAGGCTCTAATTTTGTTCTTCTAAGGTTCATTTTAGATTGTTCTTCTAAGCTTCATTTTGTAGATATTTATGCAGACTACATCTAGGATATTTTTGCATGAGGTAATGATCTCTTACCCTCACTTTCCTTGTGAACGCTTAAATAACTATTTATATTTCAATTGAATTTTTGTCTGTAGTTTTGAGTGCAAAACTACTACCCACTTATTCAATGCTTTATGCAGGCATTTGGACTAAAAGTTTAAGCGTTTTTTAATTATCCCTTTGATAGACTTTTCTTTCCGCACATATTCCCTTTAATATGTGGACTATTGAACGCTATTTTTCTTATATGCAGGTCAAGGGAACAAGAATTAGAGTTAAGGAGATGAACACAGCGTTCTTAATCTTTTGTTCTTTTTGTTCACCTTGTAGCTTTGTGTATTAGCACTTCCTTTTAATTATTTTGGCCGTCATTTTGATTTCTCCTTTTTACTTCTTTAGTTTTAGGGTATACCATTGTGATTTATGTACATTTACAATTGTAAGAAATGATGATTTAAATTTAATGAAAATATTTGTTTGATTTTTTGATTATTTATTGCTAGTAATGGATGTTTTGATTATTTATTGATAATAAAACATTTTAGTATGATATATATGTAGTATATATATATACACACAAATGTTCCTGTCAGGTATACCTAACAGGAACCGCCGTCCGGCCTCCTCCTTTTGGAGGCCTTCCCGGTGGCATTAAATGCGGTGGTTGGCTGTCCCTAAAGGGAATCTTCGATGATTGAGCTAGTTAAGCCGAGGGCTCCTTGTGTAGCCGAGGGCTCCTTGTGGCAAGGACCATTGTGTGGCCGAAGGCCCCATGTGGCCGAAGGCCCCATGTGACCGAAGGCCCCATGTGGCCGAAGGCCCCGTGTGGCCGAAGGCTTGGTTCAGCCGAAGGCTTCTCCGATGCCGAGGGCGTAACAATGCCGAAGGCTCGTGTTTTCGCCCGTTTTCTCCCAGCAGCTTCTTATGCCAAAAAGGCTATCCTGTGAGTTCTAGAGCCTTCGGCCAAGGAGGCCGAAGGCATCCCAGTGTGTACTCTGAGCTACTTTGAGGCTTGGGCCGTTGTATTTGGGCCTGAGTTGTTTCCTGGGCTTAATGGACTTGTGTAGGAGAAGTAGGAGTCTATGGGCCGGGGGTTTGTGGACCATATGCTCCATCAGGAGTCCCTCACTCCTTTTGCCGAAAGGTACTTGAGGGAAAAGGAGTAGATGTGTTGCTTCTTCTGGAGGTTTCATCATTTCGCTGGGTGCCTTTGCTGGGGAACTTGTCTTCTGCTGACTGCCGAAGGCTTCCCTCAGTCCCTCACATGTCGAGGGTTTTCTGAGGGAAGGTATTCATAACCTTCGCATGTTCGCCGGGGGCTCCCCTCAGTCCCTCACATGTCGAGGGTTTTCTGGGGAAAGCATAGATGTATTGCCTGCATGTGTTGTGATGAGGGCTGCTTCATTTCCGCAAGTGACTTGTGGAAAACTTGTGATATACTGTTTCTGCCGAAGGGTATATTGCAGTATATGCCCGAGGGTTTTTATTCTGATGCTCGCCCGGAGGCTATATACGTCACCTGTAGATTTCTCCCTTGAGGAATTTTTGTATTTTGTTCTGCTGTGATGCCCGGGGGGTGTATCCTAGTCCCTCACTCCTTTAGGCCGAAGGCGAGTTCGGGCTGAAGGAGTTTAATGTTTGTGCTGAGGAGTTCCCCGAGGGGTTCCAATGGCTGGCATTGCAGCACTGGTAAGCCGGAGGCTCATGTCGGTGATGACCCAATTCATGAGGGCAGTACTGATAACCCGAAGGTTATAACACGTGATAGCCGGAGGCATGCGCCTAAGGGGACCTGATGATGATTGATCGCCGAGGGCCGTTGTTTGTCGTGGCCGGAAGCTGTGAGGCGGGGAGCGCATCAAGTTTCCCAAATAGAGCCGTTGGAGGGGGGAGCCACGTGGCGCGCTCTAGTTGGCCAAAAGTGGGCGGGTGCCACCCATTGGCTGAGGCAGAGGTTTGTAATGATGGGCTTTCGAGTTGAGGCCCAGTTCTCGAGGCTGAAAGCCTATATATACCCCAACTCCGAACTCATTTGGTTTGTGCGTTTTGTTGTGAATCGAAGCTCTGCCGAAATTTCTAGAGAGAGAAACTCCAACCTTCGATCAAACCCTAAGCTTTGAGGTTAGTTCTTCACCTGTTCTTCTCCTCGTAACATAGTTTGCCATTGTGTCCTTAGGTCTAGTGTTTAGGGAGACTTTAGGAGCCCTCGGTTAGGCTACTTCCATCGTAAAATCATGTCATCCCAGAGTGATTCCCAAAATATATCGGGGGAGGCTCTGAAACAATCCGAGAGCTATTCGAATGTGGAGCCGTCGAGCGGGCAAGCCTCCTCCAACAACGATTCGGAGGTGGCGAGGGAGGTGCAGAGCAACCTTCGTGTTGAGGCCGAAGCTGAAGACTTCGAGCAGGTGGCAGAGGATGAGGAGATGGCTCTCGCTCTCCAGGTAGCGGAAGAAGAGGAGGAGAAGGAGCGCCTTCGGGTGACAGTTGCTGTTTTGCCCTCGCGCGGTGCTGGTGAGGCAAGCACCTCCCGGCCACTGGACCCTGATCCGCTGAGCGTGGCCCCGGGAAAAAGGAAGAAGAAGTTGAAGGTTGCTCCCAAGAAGAAGCAAGCAGCCATCGACGTTGGTCGCCCCGTTGGGATCCCCGAAGGGCACTCGTATTTGGACACTACCGCCCTCGAGGTGAAAACCACGGCCTCGGGCGCTGATTATCAAGCTCTCCAGGTCCTCGTGGGGCCTTCGGCGCAGGTCGTGGAGCCGGGAGCCGAAGATCTGCTCTCTCACCCCCCCGGAGGGGTGCTTCTCTGTTCACATGCTCTCGGTGGAGTTGGGTCTTAGGTTCCCACTCCACCCTTTCGTTTTGGAGTATCTGAGGTTTGTAAAGTTAGCCCCCTGTCAGCTAACTCCAAACAGCCACTATTACTTGGCGGGGTTCTTATCCCTCTGCCAGAGTCGGAAGGTGGAGGCTACGTTAGACCAGTTCTTCCTCTCCTTTAATCTGTGCCGTGGTGGACATTCCCACGCCGGGGGGTATGCTAATCTGCAACAGGTGCCGGCTTGGAAGCTATTCTCCGAGACCCCCTCGTCGCACAAGGAGTGGAAGGAAAAATTCTGTTATATCCGGATGGCTGATAACCCATTCCCGGGGGCCCTGCGCAATCATTTCCGTAGGCATCCGAAGGTGGGCAGTGCGGCACTGCAGAAGGCTGGTAAGAAACTCACCGAGAAGCCCGAGGGCTCTGATAAGGTGATTGCCATCAAGGCGGCGACGCTCCCGGAGGATCTTTACTTGTTGGGCTTCAGGCGGTATTGCCTTCCGGGGGATGAAGATGAGAAATATCCTGAGATCGACCGGGGGTATCAAAACGCCGGAGGTTGTAGCTGAGGGCTCTTGTTTTTGATACTTAGAATGTTTCTCCTTGATTAGCTCTGATTCTAACCCTTCTCTGTCTTTTGCAGGTGACATTATGGACGTGCAAGCCTTCGCGCGACTGTCAAAAAAGCTGGCGAAGGTTCCGAAGAAAAAGAAGGAGGAGGGGGGATCCTCGAACCAACTCCTTGTCGACGATGTTCTCAAGAAGGCCGGGGCCTCCAAGACTCCGGAGGCTAAGGAGCCCACCAAGGAGGTTCCTGCTGCTGATGCCGGTGCTGTTGCCGGGGGCTCCCAAGCTGGGGAGCTTAAGAGAAAAAACGCCGGGAAGGGCTCCAAGCCTCCGGTGACTAAGAAGCTGAAGGGGGGCCGAAGAAGGTAGGGGTGCCCCCCTGGTGATTTGTAAGGAATAAATGTAATTAGATTTTGATGATGCTATAGGATTAGAAAGTTAGAGTACCCCCAAATTAGATTTTATGTATTAGAATTTCTCAATTGTAAGTATCAGTGTAGTCTACGATCAGAGTTGCTCAGTTCTGGATCAGATCAGAAGTGCATCAGAATTGCTCGACCAGACTTGCTCTATGAGAACTGCTCCATCAGAGTTCTCTTGTCAGAAGTCCATCAGAGTTGCATCATGAGAGTTGCTGATAAATTTGGACATCTGATAACCGATGAGAGTTACGGATCAGAGGTACTCATCAGCGAACCTATCAGAGTCAGAGTTACAGATCAGAAAGCCTTCAGAACTCAACTCATCAGAAGAGCCTGATCAGAGCCCGACTAACACTTAGAAGATTTCAAGCAACATCCAACAGCTCTGAATCCAACGGGTAAAAACATCCAACGGCTAGAAGACTGTGCATGAAAGGAAAGCATTTAATGCACATTAAATGAGCCTGATACGCTGGAGGATTGATTGCAAATGATTGACCAAGGAATCCGGGAAGATATATTATAAAAATAGAAACCTTCCAAAAACGGCGGTCAAGTCAACTGTACGCACATTTAATGCAGTTGTCTCCTCCTCCAACGGGCAGACAACCTCAGTATATAAGCTACACACCGAAGAACAGAAAAACAGCTTTGCCAAGAACTTTTGATCCATTCCTGAACATACTTCTTGAGACTCAATCTTCATAACACTCTACAAGAAAAGTCCTACGTTGGGAAGATTAAAACTTCAAATCCTTCATCCCCAACAACGAGCAAAGTTCATCCTGTTCTTCAACACTTCAAGATCTTCATAACACATCAATTGTGACGAAGCTAGTTGGAGGAAAAACTTTGTGTTTTTCAAAGGATCTTCTGCAAAGAAGGGCGTCCAAGTAACTGCAGTAGTGAAGTGGTGATACTTCCGGGAAGCTGAGTGAAAGGATCAGCCATCAGGACGTGGAATTGCATCCTGGGTGGCATCTAGGCTTGAAGAAGACGAGGAGTGCTTCTTAAGTGCTAGGGACTAAGCTTTGTAACCGATCTATTTCAAAGCTAGTGGAACAGTGGACTAGAGGAACGCGTTGTTCCTTGAACCACTATAAAAATATCCGGTGTCATTTACTTTACTGCAATTTATATTTCTGCACTTAGGATATTAACTGCTAACTCTTAGACTTGGAATCTGTGTTCAGCAGACCTTGTTTTCAGAGTTATCAGAAAGGCATTTGCCTTAGTGTTTCAGAGGCTACCCGGACAGATCAGAATCCGCTGCCAAGGCCAGTTCTGATATCAGAACCAGCCTATCTCTGTCACCAGAATCAGACATTCTCTGATAAGTCACTTTGGACTTAGAGAAAATTAGAAAAACCAATCAGTCTATTCACCCCCCCCCCTCTAGACTGATTACCATATTAAACGGGACCAACAAGTGGTATCAGAGCCTCCTTGTTCTTGTAATCTTTTAGGTTACTCTCTGAACAAAGATCCACTTGTTCTTAGCCTCTTTATTTATTATAATGGATAATTCTCTTGCAAAGCATCTTACGTTCACAGATCAGAAGTATGATGATTGGAAGATCAGAATGAAGGCACATTTATGTGCCCTTCATGATGAAATGTGGGAAGTCTTGGAAAATGGCCCCTTTATCCAGTTCATGAAGATCAATCCTGCTCACTCCATTGATAACTCTCAGCCCCAGATGATTGAGAAAGCCCGGTCAGAATGGACCAAGGAAGAGAAAAGGCAGTACAATCTAGATAATATAGCCAAGGACATCCTTTACAAGGCTATTGATGAAAGATACTTCAACAGAATCAAGAAGTGCAGAACTGCCAAAGAAATCTGGGACAAGCTAGATGAGATTGGAGCAGGAGATGAGCAAGAAAGAGATAACAAGTTGACCATTGCAATGAAGAAGTTTGATGACTTCAAACTTCTGCCAGAAGAATGCATTGCTAAGATGCATGAGAGACTGCTGATTCTCATCAGTGAGATTTCTGAGCTTGGGAAAGAGCTCACCATCAAAGAGGTCAACATGAAGATTCTCAGGGGACTGCCTTCAGCTTGGAAGATGAAGGTGATTGCTGTCCAAGAAAGCAAGAACATCAAGACCTACCCCACAGAGAGACTAATCTCAGATCTCAAAGCTTATGAATTCGAGATGGTTGAAGAGAAAGAAGAAGTGCCAGAAGAGAGAACCACAACTGCTCTCACTGCCAGCACCTCAAAGGTAAGTAACTTTGACCCCTCTACTCTTTTATCTGATGAGTATATGGCTGCTTTTGCCAGAAAATTCAAGAAGTTTATGAAGAAAGATGGAAGGAGTCCATCTTCTAGCAGAAGACCCCATCAGAAGACCAAGTCCTCTGAAAGCAATGGAGAGTACCTCTGCTACAACTGCAGACAACCTGGGCACTTCAAAGCAAACTGCCCCTATCCAAGAGTGTCCAAGAAGCAAGGACATGAAGAAGAAAAGAAACCAGATGATCAACACAGAAGAAGAAGAGCATTTGTCTCAGAACAAGCTGAGAGAGATCCACTCTCTGAATCAGAGTCCAGTTCTGACTCTGACTCTGATGAAGCCTTTTGCTGCCTGGATACAGAGACCGTGGACCTCTGCCTCATGGCACAATCTGATGATGAGGTATGCTCCACCTCTGATTCTATCTCTTCTTCGGTAGGCACAGCCTTAAATGATGATCCAATGTCAGCATTTTGGGAAGAGTTCCAAACTATCCAAGCCACTTATTCGTTTGTTAAAGATGAGAACAGTAGGCTGAAAGTTGATATCTCTGATCTAAGGAAAGAGACTGAGTGCAAACTTAATCTCTTAACTGAGGAAAGAGATAGACTGAAGGCTGAAAATGAGTCTCTTCTTAAAAGAATAAGAGACATTGAGGAACTTGAGAATAGATATAATAGTCTTCTGGAGATGCAATCTTCCATGAAGAATATTGGTGACTCTCATAACTTCACCTCTGGTCTTGGATATGTTGAACCAGAGTCTGGTGAGCCCTCTGTAAGGCCTAGCACCAAAGTTGCTAAGGCTAAAAAGGTCATAGTGCCACAGACTCTGAGCCCCAATTGTCATGCTAGTACTTCTGGTACTAATGTTGTTCATGAGAAGGTCATACCAGAGAAACAAACTCTAAAGGCCAAACCAAAACAAAGTTTGAAAACTAATGAACCTGGCAGAAACTCTAACAAAAGGAAGAGTTTTCAGAAAAATAATAATCAAAGGCCTAACTCTATCAGACAATCTCATGACAATAGTATCAGAAACTGCTATCAGAAAGGCAGATATCAAGAGAAGATTAACTATAGGCAGAAGAGGTTGTCTGGTCAACCTCAGAAGCCTAAAGTTAAGCGCTCCTCTGATCTTGATAGTATATGGGACTTCTTTCCAACCAAGAAGGCTATGCAGAAGTATGCAAACAGAAAGCATGATCCTCACAAGCATCTGCCCAAAGTGAATCATACATCTGTTTACTACAACTACCAGGTGGACAATGGGTACCATCCACCAAGGTTTCAGTTGATGAGACCAAAATGGTACCAACTACCAAGACTGCATTACCCCCCAGGACCCAACATTGCTTGGGTACCTAAATCTTCCTTTTAATCTTGCAGGAACAGTGTGCTGGAGCTATCTCAGAACAAGAATGGTATATTGACAGTGGATGCTCCAGGCACATGACAGGTGACAAGAGTTGCCTATCAGAGTTCCAGAAAATCAATGGACCCAGAGTCACTTTCGGTGGAAATGACAAGGAAGGGCAAACAAAAGGAAGAGGGAAGCTGATCAAGAACCAGACAATCATTGAAGATGTCTCATATGTCAAAGGTCTGAAGTTCAACCTCCTAAGTGCTAGCCAGTTCTGTGACAAAGGCTACACAGTTGAATTCACCAAGACCTTATGCTATGTCAAGCATGAGACAACCAAAGAAGTGGTTCTTACAGCCAAAAGAAGGAAGAACATCTATGTTGTTGATTGGCAAACAGCAAAAGATGGAACTTGCCTGATAGCTAAAGACAATTCAAAGCTAAGCTGGGACTGGCACAAGAAGCTTAGCCACCTGAATTTCAAAACCATCAACAAACTGGCAAGGGAACACATTGTAGATGGTCTGCCTGACATTGTCTACAAGAAGGAGACCCTCTGCAGTGCTTGTCAGAAAGGCAAACAAGTGAAGACCTCATTCAAACCCATAGCTGGAGATCTTTCTACTTGTCCTCTAAATCTGATCCACATGGATTTATTTGGACCAGTTGAAACTCCCAGTGTTGGTGGAAAAAGATATACTCTTGTTATAGTTGATGACTACTCAAGATACACATGGACTGTGTTCCTAACAAAGAAGAATGAAACTCTTCAGAAGTTGCCATTTCTGCTAAAGCAACTTCAAACTGAGAAGAATATGAAGGTCAGGACAATCAGATCTGACAAAGGAACTGAATTTGTCAACAAGGTGATCAAGAACTTCTGTGATCAGAATGGCACATTTCATCAACTTTCTGCTGCCAGAACACCCCAACAAAATGGTGTTGCAGAAAGAAGGAACAGAACTCTGAAGGAAGCTGCAAGAACAATGATTGCTGAATCAGGCCTGCCCATCAGATACTGGGCTGAAGCTATCAACACTGCATGCTACACTCAAAATAGAAGCATGATCCACAAGAATCATCAGAAGACCCCCTACGAGCTGTGGAAAGGAAGAAAACCAAACATCAGCTACTTCCATGTGTTTGGATGCAAGTGCTACATTCTAAACAATGGAAAGGAGAACCTGAAAGTATTTCAAGAAAAAGCTGATGAAGGTATATTCTTAGGCTACTCAAGCTCAAGCAAAGCCTATAGAATACTTAACAGGAGATCCTTACAAGTTGAAGAATCCATTCATGTCAAATTTGATGATGGTACCTCTGCAGAAGAATTATCAGAAACTCTGCAGAAGATCAATCTTGAAAACAAAAGCTCAGAACCATCAGAAGAGACCACCAACAATCCTATATTCTCAACTCCTCCTGCCAATCCAATTCTAATAGACAAAGATGAAGATGAAGATGATGTATCAGAAGATGAACCATCAGAGTTGCCTAGACAGCAACTGTCAGAACCTGATCTAACTTGGTTAAGAGATCATCCTCCTAATCAAGTGATAGGTCAAGTCACCAGTGGTGTTAGAACCAGATCTGCATCTAGAAGAGAAGCCATGTTCACCTGCTGCATATCTCAAATGGAACCAATGAGTGTAGAAGAAGCTCTAGAAGATTCAGATTGGATCAATGCAATGCAAGAAGAGCTGACACAGTTTGAAAGGAATGAAGTATGGAAACTTGTCCCTAGACCCAAGCATCAGAATGTCATTGGAACCAAGTGGGTATTCAAGAACAAAGCAGATGAAGAAGGCAACATTGTAAGGAATAAAGCAAGGCTTGTAGCAAAGGGATACTGTCAAGAAGAAGGCATAGATTTTGATGAGACCTTTGCACCTGTAGCAAGACTGGAAGCAATCAGGATATTCCTAGCCTATGCTGCTTACAACGACATCAAAGTATACCAGATGGATGTCAAGAGTGCATTTCTGAATGGAGAACTTGAAGAGGAAGTCTATGTTGAACAACCTCCAGGTTTTGTCATTCCTACTCAATCCTCTTGTGTCTACAAGCTTAGAAAGGCCCTTTATGGTCTTAAGCAAGCTCCCAGAGCCTGGTATGACACATTGTCCCTATTCCTAGTAAACCATGGGTTCACTAAAGGAAAGGTTGACAAGACCTTGTTTAAAATTTCTGTTGCTAATCATATTCTGTTAGTGCAAATCTATGTTGATGACATTATATTTGGAAGCACTAATCCAGAATTATGCAAGAAATTCTCTCAAGTTATGCAGAACAAGTTTGAAATGAGCATGATGGGAGAACTCAGTTATTTCCTTGGATTGCAAGTCAAACAAGTTCCAGAAGGCATCTTTATCAACCAAGGGAAGTACACCAGAGATCTCATCAAGAAATTTGGAATTGATGGAAAAACTTCAGTCAAAATTCCTATGAATGCATCTCAAGGAATTGGACCAGATGATGAAGGAAAGGATGTTGATGCTACAACATATAGAGGAATTATTGGATCTCTCCTCTATCTGACTGCAAGCAGACCAGACATAGCTTTTGCAGTAGGAATCTGTGCCAGATACCAATCAAAGCCAAAGGAGAGCCATCTAGTTGCTGCTAAGAAGATTATCAGATATATCAAGGGAAATCCAAATGCAGGCCTATGGTATCCCAAGGGAGGTAATTTTGAACTAATTGGCTATTCTGATTCAGATTTTGCAGGTTGTAGATTGGACAGGAAGAGCACTTCCGGTCACTGCCAATTGCTGGGTGGGAGACTAGTCTCCTGGTTTAGCAAGAAGCAGAATTCAATCTCAACTAGCACTGCTGAAGCTGAGTATATTGCTGCTGGAAGTTGCTGTGCTCAATTACTCTGGATGAAGCAACAACTCAAGGACTATGGAGTGCAAGCAAAGGAGATCAAGCTGTTGTGTGATAACACAAGTGCCATTGCCATCACTCAGAATCCTGTGCTGCATTCAAGAACCAAGCATATCGAGATCAGACATCACTTCATCAGAGATCATGTGGAGAAGAAGCACATCTCAATTGAGCATGTTCCAACTGAAGATCAGCTTGCGGATATCCTAACCAAACCTCTTTCAGAGGCTAGGTTTAATAAGTTGAGAGAAGAATTGGGAATGATGGATGATCTTCCCAGAGAGTCATGAATCAGAGTTGTAGAAGCATCAGATATGGATTCATCAGAACACCCCATCTCTGGTACCTGAGCTCTTATTCATCAGAAGCTTGAATCAGAATTGCAGAAGCTGAAGGTCCCAGACAGAGGTAAAAGTCTAGAGGGGGGGTGAATAGACTTTTAAATCTTTTTCAACTTTATGAAGTTTTCCCTCTAGATGAGTTGATCTATAATCTTTTAAGAGATTAATAGATGCACAGCGGAAGTCTTTAACCTCTTTATACTTGGTGTGAGATAACTTTCTAGTTTAGATGATGTTTAGACTGGTGACAAGAGGAAGTAGGTTTGGCAGTAGACTGGTGAGCAGATAACTGCTTAGTCTACTGCTGCACAGGCAGTTTGCTGACTGGCAGGCAACTGCTGAGTTGGCAGTCGACTGGTGAGCAGGTTACTGCTGAGGCAACTGTTAAGAACAGGATGACTCTTGGATGGCTTTTTGTTCTGGCTTGTTATGGCGTTCGGAAAGACACATATAAATGGGCAGTGGGCTCAGCAGGAGGGTGAAGACCAGGGTACTGCTGAGGCACCTTCTGAGTGTAAGATAACTTCTAGTGGAAAACACTCTCAAGGAGAGTGAGTTATTAAGCAGTAGGCTAAGCAGTACAGTTGATGAAGACTACTGCTTAGGATGCTGCTGGCAAACTACAATCCTTTAGTGAGATGTGTTTGGTGTGTGCTTCTGTATGTATGAAAGTAAATCAACACACGATATATCCTGGTTCAGAGGTGGTGTAATCCTCCTACATCCAGTCCCACCCTATTTCAGATGGATTTCCACTAAAGTATTCAGCCCAATACAATTAGTGCCAATCTAGTCTTGACAACTCTGGCCTAGATTGAAGGTTTTTCACGATGAGTATAACACCGCTCAAAGTTACTCAGTCCTTAGACTTTTCTCAATTGATCCAGTGGGGATCAAAAGGTACTCTATCTATCTAACCACACTTTAGGATCCGAACAACTGTTCTCCTAAGTGTTTACAACAACATGAATTGATTCACGAAGTGTCTAACCGCCAACTAAAACCTAAGCTCTATAAATGTTACAATGAATGATCTAGTCTAAGAGCTTAGTGAAGCATGAGTCAAAGCAGAGTGTTCAAGCACTTTTTCCTTTGCTGGATATGCGTAGTGTAATGACTGAACCACTTGCTTTGAACTCAATGACTTGCCTTTGATCTCATGATTCTGCCTATTTTTATAGGCATCTCCAGTAGATTAATCTCCTTCGTTGGTTAAGAGGTTTTAATCCTAGACGTCCAAAGTATTGTACTTGCGTCTTCTTGTGTTGGAGCAGGATAAGGATTTGTCTTTTGAAGACCACTTGCTTTGTACGAAGATAACACCCATACCTTAGGCCTTCTTATCGCTGCATGCCTATTCTGGAACTCTTTCTCTTATCACATATTCTGATGTCTTCTCTCCTCTTATGTTCTGAGTGTATTGGCCTTGTCTTGCAACTACACTTGTAAAGCTGAGTGCGTGAACCTGCTCAATTTGTGTAGTGAAGTAGTAAAATGTGTGACTTAGAATATTTTGTATCAAATAAGTTTTGTACTGGTAGGATCTTTGAAATATCCTATTAAGGTAATAAGATTACCTTATTGCATTTTGTTCTTTCCAGTACAATTTATTTGGTACAAATTTCACAGTAAAATTTGTCACTTATTTTACTAATCACTTTCTTTCTTTAAGTGACATGATTAAACTTATGTATCAAATTAAAGCTATACTGGTTGGATCTAAATATCCACGTAAGGTAAATAATTTTTACCTTCTTGCATTTTATCGTTCCAGTATGTTTAATCTGATACATAGTTTGTACATTGGAATTCTTGTCACTTTTAAGTACTTGTGTAATTTAGCAGGGATTGTGTACAACTTAACTGGTAGGATACCAAATCCTATTAAGGTAAAAGTTATTACCTTATTGCATTTTGTGTTCCAGTTAGTTGTTCACTATTCTTGTTCACTTTGATTTATATATCAAATAACACTTTACTGGTTGGATTTAAATATCCACTTTTAAGATAAAGACAACTTTACCTTATTTCATTTTGAATCCCAGTGTGTTCTTTTTGTTATATAGAATCTACATTGTTATTTGTTGTAGTGAACAGAATATCAAGAACTCTTCTTCTGAGTGTATGGTTTATCTAGTATTTCGAACATGATAAGCTAAATATTTAACTTGTAGGATATCAACTCCTATTAAGGTAAAATTACCTTATTGCATTTTGTTTTCCAGTTAAAATAGATAGTTTATTTGTGCGAGATGTTATTGTGTGTAACAAATAAATTTAACTGGTTGGATTTATATGATATCCTTTTAAGGCAATACAATATTGCCTTTTTGCATTTTATGGTTTTCCAGTCATATTTATTTGTTAACTGTATAAAAGGAGCACGACACATCTAGATAATCTTCTTACTACTAGACAACTGCAAGATGTTACAAAAGAGGATAACAAAGACTCTTATAATGATGCTACAATAGAGGGGGGAAAACAAAAGCTTTTGGCATCATCAAAACAGTTTATCAACCAATCAACTGGGGTCTAACAATTTCCCCCTTTTGTGATGATGCCAAAAGAAGAGTTCTAATCACTAAAACTCTCTTTCCCCCTCTTTTGGTAGCATTCACAAATCACTCGGTCCTTCTCCTTCTGCTTGATGATTCTCCTTGGGCAAAGTTGGAGAGCCTCTTCTGCATCCTTTGATGATCCTTCTCTCTGAGATTCTTCATTTTCTCGTAGAAGACTCGCCAAATTCCAGAGATGTTCATGGCAGTTTCTACATTTGGGGCTTGAAGCCATTGAAGAACAAATTGTTCTTCAACTCTGATAAAAGCAGTGGCTTGAGAGAGCATGTCAATAGGAGCCGATCTCCATTTTCTCCAGTTGAGGACTCTTGTGAGTTGGTTTTCGAGAGCTTCTTTTTCTTTGAGAGACTGGATTCTTAAATTTAAGAATTCTTCTTGATCCAACTGTTGAGGAGTAGGCTGTTGTGTGGAGGAAGGTTGGGCTAGTGAGAGGTTCAGGAATGGTTCAAGAGGCTTGTTGTTGGAGTTGTTATCGGCCATTTTTGAAGTAGAGGAGCTTTTGAGAAAGATTAAGGAAGAATAAGAATATCGGAGCTCTAAGAATTTGGAATGGACTAACATCGGCTTTGGAGAAGAGATTTATATCCAATTGTGCAGATGATCTCTTCGTTTTCCGAGATCAGTTTTAATTAACCGAGACCTGTTAGGCGGCAGGTTTCTCTTTTAGAGAGAAAGCGTGAGAATTAAATGATATTGGTGTCTAATCATTTATGAAGCCGCTTAATCTTGGATCAGCAAGTGTCGTTCTTGCATGTTGCATGACTCATAACCTTCTTCAGCATTAATGAAGTCTGATACTTCCTTGTGTATGCTCTTGTTGGCTTAGATATGGAAAATTCTAGACTACTGTTTCCAGCAGTAATAGGGTGCTAACTATTTTGTTGAGTGTCCTCTATTTTAATAGGATGGATTTTCCTACCAAAAATTAGGATTTTTCAGAATAGTAGCATTTTTTTTTTGTTTATTCCATACTACTGAGTTTGAATAAGTGAGCATGGTACCTTGATGAATAATGCGTGATCTCAGATTGTTGACTTATTTGGTCATGACTCTTGTAGAGCAATACTCATTCCCCTTAGGTGATGCTCCTTAGAAAATTTCTTCTGGTATGAATTTTTCTTAGTTCCCCCTCAATTGATGCCAAGATGATTGACTCAGGTAGCTGCATTCAGTGTGAGCATTTTAAGTAGTCTTTTCGAGCCTTCTGCCGATCTTTCCAGCCTTCTGCAGAGTGTTCTGCTGAGATCTCTTCTGTCATAATTACATTTTATTTTCCGTAGATACTCGCAGGCAGGCATCTGCTCCTTTGTTCTGATGAATGCATTACTGCAGTTTCCTTTTCGTATATAGCAGTGACCTGAGTGTCAGCAGCCTGCTTAGTTTGCTGCTACCGGAGAGCAGTCATCTGCGGAGGCAGCTGCTTGTTGGAGAGTAGTCTTCTGATGTTCCTTCTGCTTGGATTTGTTCCCCCTTCTTAATTGAAAGTCTGAGATTGACTTTCTTGGACCTTGATGCTTCATTCCTTTGGGGTGGATGCACTAGACTACCTTTCTTGTCTTTATCAAGGGTTCAGCAGTGAGCTCAGGCAGGGTGTTGCTTCTTTAGAGGGTTACTTGAGCAGAGTAGTCTATACTCATTGTAGTCTGCTTTTTACAGCCGGCTATCCTTGAGTATTTCATAAGGGTTCCCCCTTAGCAGGTGGCTAGGAATTCCCCCTTAGTTCCAGAGTTGAGTTCTTCATTCTTTTGGGGCTCCTTTCTTCACATGGTCCTCTTTTTGTTTGAGTCTTCTGCTTTTCATCATCTTGTGTCTATCAATTGGTAGAATTTGGGGAATATGAGCTTCAGTTTTGGTGAGGATCCTTTTTGATCTGATCCTACTGCTGGCAGTTGTCTCAGTCTGAGTCTTCTGCTATCAGTAGTCTGGCATCTGAGTCACCTTTTTGAAGTGGTCTCAGCTTTTCTTCTTCCATTACCTGGATGGTCCTTCCTTCATCTCTTTTTTGAAGCACAGTTACATCTCTTGAGGAAGATGTAACAGTTGATCTGGAGTTGGTTTGTGCATTTGATTGAACTTTAAAACCTCAACACAAGGTGTGTATTGGTTTGTAAGTTCTTCACTTGATTGAATCTCCAACTCCTTTGATATCTTCTTCTCTTTTCCTCATTTGCAAGTGTTTCTTCGGGTTCTTCCTTTGAACAGTTTGTCAGTGGCCTTCTGCTCCTTGTCATGTGCTTGAAGCAACTAGAATGTATGTACTATTCTGTTGAGTTAGTTGCTCCAGCACCCTCCTGTATTTATCATTGTTGAGTGGTGGTAGCCCACATTGAAGTGGGCAACTTCCTTTGAACAGATTTGGGCATCCATTCTCATTTAGAACCATTTTCCCTAAAGCAGTGTGATCTACAGCCTTTTGTGGTGGCTGTGTATGAGTTAATCATCTCTCTCCTGTATGTAGGATAAGAGTGATTTCTTCTGGGTTGATTTGGCTTCTTCTTAGGTGGGTGGTTGGTCTTATTGGAGAATTGCCAACTGGTTCTCTGGTTTTCTTGTTTGATAGGAAGTTTCTGTTTGTACAGGGATTTTGATTTTGGTTTGGGAGCAGACATGTTCCTTCTTGTGGGAACTATATGGATGTGGGAGTGTTGGTGGCTAAGAGACTTTGTGTCTTCTTTGAAAGTATGTTTTGTGGTAGAAGAGTATTTGGGAGAGTTTTTCAATGAGTGGGAACATGAGGTGTATCCTGTGTCTTTTACACAGTGTTGAACTTCCATAGTGAGTGGGGGAGTGAGGGAGCTTAGCTTTTCTTTTAAACTGATGTTTTCAAATTCAAGAAAATCTATCTTTTTGATTGCTTCACCCAATTGTGCATGAGCTACTAAAAGATTTTCTTGAAGTCTATAATTTTCATTTATTAAGCTAAGGTGCTCTTTTTGGAAGTTTTCAAATTGACGGAGCAATGTCTCCATATCAACACTGGAAGAGTTGGAATCATATGAATCGTTTGAAGAACAGGATAATATCTCATCATTGTCACCTTCATAAGATCTGGCCATACCATAGTTGTGAGAGGAGCTATTTTCTGGAGTCATTCCAAAGAAGCAAGTAATAGCCTCCTCCTGCCTTTCTGATGAGCATCTTTCATCATTTGAGCTGCTTTGATCATCTTCTGATTGACTCTCCGTGAGTTCATCCCATACATCCTTTGTTTTCCAGTCATTGGATTTGTTGCTGTTGATCAACAGATTCTTTGCTTGTTGTTCATCCATCATTTAGAAAGTTTTGGGATAAAAGTGGATTTGGATCTTTAGTTCAAAAGTAGTCAGAAACTGACTCTAGGAACACACCGCTCTGATACCACTTGAAGGTCCCGGACAGAGGTAAAAGTCTAGAGGGGGGGTGAATAGACTTTTAAATCTTTTTCAACTTTATGAAGTTTTCCCTCTAGATGAGTTGATCTATAATCTTTTAAGAGATTAATAGATGCACAGCAGAAGTCTTTAACCTCTTTATACTTGGTGTGAGATAACTTTCTAGTTTAGATGATGTTTAGACTGGTGACAAGAGGAAGTAGGTTTGGCAGTAGACTGGTGAGCAGATAACTGCTTAGTCTACTGCTGCACAGGCAGTTTGCTGACTGGCAGGCAACTGCTGAGTTGGCAGTCGACTGGTGAGCAGGTTACTGCTGAGGCAACTGTTAAGAACAGGATGACTCTTGGATGGCTTTTTGTTCTGGCTTGTTATGGCGTTCGGAAAGACACATATAAATGGGCAGTGGGCTCAGCAGGAGGGTGAAGACCAGGGTACTGCTGAGGCACCTTCTGAGTGTAAGATAACTTCTAGTGGAAAACACTCTCAAGGAGAGTGAGTTATTAAGCAGTAGGCTAAGCAGTACAGTTGATGAAGACTACTGCTTAGGATGCTGCTGGCAAACTACAATCCTTTAGTGAGATGTGTTTGGTGTGTGCTTCTGTATGTATGAAAGTAAATCAACACACGATATATCCTGGTTCAGAGGTGGTGTAATCCTCCTACATCCAGTCCCACCCTATTTCAGATGGATTTCCACTAAAGTATTCAGCCCAATACAATTAGTGCCAATCTAGCCTTGACAACTCTGGCCTAGATTGAAGGTTTTTCACGATGAGTATAACACCACTCAAAGTTACTCAGTCCTTAGACTTTTCTCAATTGATCCAGTGGGGATCAAAAGGTACTCTATCTATCTAACCACACTTTAGGATCCGAACAACTGTTCTCCTAAGTGTTTACAACAACATGAATTGATTCACGAAGTGTCTAACCGCCAACTAAAACCTAAGCTCTATAAATGTTACAATGAATGATCTAGTCTAAGAGCTTAGTGAAGCATGAGTCAAAGCAGAGTGTTCAAGCACTTTTTCCTTTGCTGGATATGCGTAGTGTAATGACTGAACCACTTGCTTTGAACTCAATGACTTGCCTTTGATCTCATGCTTCTGCCTATTTTTATAGGCATCTCCAGTAGATTAATCTCCTCCGTTGGTTAAGAGGTTTTAATCCTAGACGTCCAAAGTATTGTACTTGCGTCTTCTTGTGTTGGAGCAGGATAAGGATTTGTCTTTTGAAGACCACTTGCTTTGTACGAAGATAACACCCATACCTTAGGCCTTCTTATCGCTGCATGCCTATTCTGGAACTCTTTCTCTTATCACATATTCTGATGTCTTCTCTCCTCTTATGTTCTGAGTGTATTGGCCTTGTCTTGCAACTACACTTGTAAAGCTGAGTGCGTGAACCTGCTCAATTTGTGTAGTGAAGTAGTAAAATGTGTGACTTAGAATATTTTGTATCAAATAAGTTTTGTACTGGTAGGATCTTTGAAATATCCTATTAAGGTAATAAGATTACCTTATTGCATTTTGTTCTTTCCAGTACAATTTATTTGGTACAAATTTCACAGTAAAATTTGTCACTTATTTTACTAATCACTTTCTTTCTTTAAGTGACATGATTAAACTTATGTATCAAATTAAAGCTATACTGGTTGGATCTAAATATCCACGTAAGGTAAATAATTTTTACCTTCTTGCATTTTATCGTTCCAGTATGTTTAATCTGATACATAGTTTGTACATTGGAATTCTTGTCACTTTTAAGTACTTGTGTAATTTAGCAGGGATTGTGTACAACTTAACTGGTAGGATACCAAATCCTATTAAGGTAAAAGTTATTACCTTATTGCATTTTGTGTTCCAGTTAGTTGTTCACTATTCTTGTTCACTTTGATTTATATATCAAATAACACTTTACTGGTTGGATTTAAATATCCACTTTTAAGATAAAGACAACTTTACCTTATTTCATTTTGAATCCCAGTGTGTTCTTTTTGTTATATAGAATCTACATTGTTATTTGTTGTAGTGAACAGAATATCAAGAACTCTTCTTCTGAGTGTATGGTTTATCTAGTATTTCGAACATGATAAGCTAAATATTTAACTGGTAGGATATCAACTCCTATTAAGGTAAAATTACCTTATTGCATTTTGTTTTCCAGTTAAAATAGATAGTTTATTTGTGCGAGATGTTATTGTGTGTAACAAATAAATTTAACTGGTTGGATTTATATGATATCCTTTTAAGGCAATACAATATTGCCTTTTTGCATTTTATGGTTTTCCAGTCATATTTATTTGTTAACTGTATAAAAGGAGCACGACACATCTAGATAATCTTCTTACTACTAGACAACTGCAAGATGTTACAAAAGAGGATAACAAAGACTCTTATAATGATGCTACAATAGAGGGGGGAAAACAAAAGCTTTTGGCATCATCAAAACAGTTTATCAACCAATCAACTGGGGTCTAACAGAAGCATCAGATGTGGATCCATCAGATTACCCCACCTCTGATACCCTTATCCATCAGAGGACCCTGTATCAGAATACCCCTTCTCTGATATATGTACTGTTATTCATCAGAGTGGCTGTGGACTTAGAAATATTTTCTAAATTTCGGGCGAGACTGTTCAATAAACCAGAAGTTACCATTTTACCCCCCGATAGTTATTACCATATTTGGAAAAACGGCTTTCCGCCCACAATCCATTTAATGCGACCTCGAAACCGCAAATTATATCAAACGTCCACTAACCCAAATTCATATATACCCCTTCTGAAAACCTAAATCGCTACTGTAATTTTATTCTTCGTCCTCATACTTCCAACCTTCAGACCCTCTCAATTCTCTCAACGATGAAGTTCATCAACATCACCGACCTCTCCGAATCGGAAGCCAAGATGCTTGTGGCTAACATAGCCACCGGAATGAAAGTGGATATGTCTTCATTGCCGCTGCTGGCAGAAAATTCTAAAGTAATGAAAGCGGTCATTGCCGGGATGAATGACTCGCAACTGACCAAGATAGTGGCTCATCCTTATGAGCACTTCAGTAATCTAGATGTGGCCGAGTTCTACCTCAACGCCTACTTATCTGACAATGCCATCCACTCCCAGGTTCAGGGAAAGAACCTGAAGATCAATGCTGACTCTCTCAATGAGTTCTTCGGCATCGAACTCGATTCTCAGGACATTGACACCCCTACACTCATCGACTTGGAGTCAGTCGAAGTCTCTGTGGAGACATTTGTAGACACCTACTGCCGGGAAGATGCCACCGGAGTACATAAGCTCTACATGAAGAAGAACCTGCTGAAAAGGGACTATGAAAAACTAATGAGCATCATGCACCGGTGTCTGTGGTGCAAAACCAACTCAACTGACCAGATGAACAACACAAATGCAAAGGCCCTGTTTGCAGTTCATCATGGCATGAACATCAACTGGGGGAAGGTGCTGTACAAATCCCTCGCTGAATCAGTAGAAAAGAAGGACAAGAAAACTGGTTTGTTCTCAACCAAGATGGGTCATGGCCTGCTCCTCTCAAAGGTCATCTCAAAATCTCAAGTAGAGCTCAGAAACACATCTACTGTCGATCATTCAAAGACTATATTTCTTACTGCTTCTCCCAAGGTGCATGTGGCCATTGCTGCTGAGTTGAAGAGGGAAGAAAGACTTGAACAGAACAGGGAGAAGGTGGTTGCTAAGTCAAAACCTGCTCCTACTAAATCCAAGAAGAAGCCTCAGAAGAAGCAAGAGACCACCACTGAGGAGGTTGCATCAGAGGTGGAAGCATCAGAAGAGGATGCACCCGTTGTGGCACCTATCAAAAAGCTCAATCAAAAGAGGAGAAGAAGAGCTGTCATTCAAAGTGACTCTGATAGCTCAAAATCTCCTATCAGAATCCAGAAGAAGAAGAAGAAGACCAACTCTCCCCCAAAGGAATCAGAACCTCAGGGGGAACTAGCACCAGAGTTGGCTGCTGCACTGGTGATCTCTGATGCTCAGGGGGAACCTGAATCAGAGGTCCAACCTTTATCTGCACCAGATCTGCAAGTCACCATGACCCCAACAGAACAGCTAACCTCTACTACTGCTCTAGACAGACAGTTTCAAAGGGTGCTCTCATGGAGAAAATGGAGAATGGGACCTCTGCAGCAAATACATGCCCAAGCTGCAGCCTTTGAATCTGAGGAAGAAGAAGTCCTCAAATGGGCAGGTACAGACGATGTATCACTATGCTTTGATCTTCAATTTTTGCATTCTGTCTTGGAGAAGAAGAGGGAAAGCCTAAAAGGAAAAGAGAAGTTGACTGCTCCACCATCAGAAGAGCATGTCAAACCTCTATCAGAGAGTGAGATCCCAGTCTTTGAAGAATGGCTGGTGGAGATGAAAAGGAGGGAATCTCTGAGAAAATATCCCTACCTTCCTCACTTCCACGGTGAATCCTCAATTGCCAACAACATGCCACTGGCAATGCAGCAACTGATCAGAGAGTGGAGGAACTCTCAGACTGAGGAGACCTCTATTGAGGTAATTCCTAACTCTCCTGTCCCCCTACCATCACCTCCCAAATCCCCTTCACCAAAACCAATCACACCAACCACGACTCCACCTCCATCCCCTCAACCTCCTTCAAATTCACCAATAACCTCACCCAAGAAAACTCCATCACCTAAGAAACCATCCTCTCCTAAACAACCATCACCCTGCCACCAGAAAACCGCCATCAGAAGCCGCTCACCCTCACCTCCTCCTCCATCACAACATCAGAGAACCCCTACCGCTCTGCAGCCATCACCTCATCAGAGCTCAGCCAATCAGAAACCCAAATCAACAACTCCATCCCCACATCAGAAACCGGCATCAGTGCACCGCTCTCCTCAGCAATCTGCTGCCTCTGCACAAAAGAGAGAACCAGTTGTGAGGATTCTCTCCTCAACTGAAGATAATGATGGATTCCTTCCATCCTCATTGGCTGGAGATCTTCAATCTGCCAAGAGAAAGACTCCTACTCCTCCTCCATCTCCTGCTCAACAACCGCAGGTCAATCATATGCCTCAGCCAGAACCTCCAAAAGCTGTCCTCATCCCCTTCCAGGAGTTTGTGGAATCAGCTGAAGACTTTGGAGATCAGATGATTGCAGGACTCAACAAAATGCTTGTACTAAACCAGAAGCATGATGCTCATCTGGATTTAGTTCAGTACAACATTGAATCTGAACTTACCAAGATTGCCACTACCCTTTCTACACTGGCAACTACCTTCCTCAGCTACATGAAGACATCAAATGAGAAGGTTGATAACATAGCTTCAGAGGTTGCTAGTCTACACACAGTCCTGTTCTCACAATCTCAGACTCTGACAGCACAGGACAAATCCATTCAAGAATTATCTGATGCTGTTGACACTCTACAATGGTCTCATGACAAAAATGCAGAGCATCTGACAGATGTGGAGGAAATCTGCAAGACTAACAAAGAGTTTAGTCTCAAATTGATCAACACTGGCAAGGACAGAGATCACAAGTTGACTCTCCTTGAGGCTACTACTAAGGATATCCAATCTGCAGTTGATAAGCAGAAAGAGCTGATAGAAGGGCTGGCCTCGGTGACTCAGACTCTTCCTGGGGCTCTGGAGGCGATCAAAGACAATCATGCTACAGAGTTCTCCAAAATTGGACTCCTGCTTGGCGACCTTGTTGATGCCAAAAAGGGGGAAGAAATCAGAGAACCTGCTAGAGCCATCAGAACTGCAGAAGGAACTAGCACCAGAGCTGTTAATCCTGCTGTATACTTTGAAAGGGCAAGACAAAAGAGGATTGCTGCTGGTACTCAGAGACCACCTCTTCCAAGATCAAAGAAAGGAAAGAAGTCAACTTTCACTCTTGCTCAATGGCTTAAAAGTGATCTAGCTAGACCTGATGCTGCTCAGTTTCAAGAAATGAAGAAGCACATGACACCTCTCCAACAGGAAAATCTTATTCTGGATAGAGATGGGACTATCATCATAAATCATGGTGGTTCCATGCAAGAAGCAGAAGACTGGTGGCGAATGAAAGTGCTCCCTGGCAAGGACCTGTCTGAAGCCATCAGAAACTATCTAGATTGTCAGCTTGCACCTGCCTGGTCAGAATGTCAGAACCCAAGGAACTTGGCCTCCATCAGAGCAAAGGTAAATGCTGATCTAAAAGAAATTGATGCAAAGGAAGCTCAACTAGAAGAGGAAGATTTCTAAACTCTATCCTATTGTTGCTTTAAATACTCTTCCTTAATAAGATAACCAGCTTGCCTCTATTTTGCATGGCAATTTCAAAATATTTCTACTTTGCACTCTGACTATTTATGCTCTGATATCAATTGTGTTATTTCTTACCTTTGTTTATCTGATTGATTGTATCTTACTCTTACTATCTTCCTATGCCAAGTGCCCACCAAGATTTTAAATGAAAGTCTATTTTTAACTTATTTTCTTTATGGTGAAAGGCACTTCTCTGGAAATAGTTTAAGGGTTTTGGCATCATCAAAAAGGGGGAAATTGTAAGGAATAAATGTAATTAGATTTTGATGATGCTATAGGATTAGAAAGTTAGAGTACCCCCAAATTAGATTTTATGTATTAGAATTTCTCAATTGTAAGTATCAGTGTAGTCTACGATCAGAGTTGCTCAGTTCTGGATCAGATCAGAAGTGCATCAGAATTGCTCGACCAGACTTGCTCTATGAGAACTGCTCCATCAGAGTTCTCTTGTCAGAAGTCCATCAGAGTTGCATCATGAGAGTTGCTGATAAATTTGGACATCTGATAACCGATGAGAGTTACGGATCAGAGGTACTCATCAGCGAACCTATCAGAGTCAGAGTTACAGATCAGAAAGCCTTCAGAACTCAACTCATCAGAAGAGCCTGATCAGAGCCCGACTAACACTTAGAAGATTTCAAGCAACATCCAACAGCTCTGAATCCAACGGGTAAAAACATCCAACGGCTAGAAGACTGTGCATGAAAGGAAAGCATTTAATGCACATTAAATGAGCCTGATACGCTGGAGGATTGATTGCAAATGATTGACCAAGGAATCCGGGAAGATATATTATAAAAATAGAAACCTTCCAAAAACGGCGGTCAAGTCAACTGTACGCACATTTAATGCAGTTGTCTCCTCCTCCAACGGGCAGACAACCTCAGTATATAAGCTACACACCGAAGAACAGAAAAACAGCTTTGCCAAGAACTTTTGATCCATTCCTGAACATACTTCTTGAGACTCAATCTTCATAACACTCTACAAGAAAAGTCCTACGTTGGGAAGATTAAAACTTCAAATCCTTCATCCCCAACAACGAGCAAAGTTCATCCTGTTCTTCAACACTTCAAGATCTTCATAACACATCAATTGTGACGAAGCTAGTTGGAGGAAAAACTTTGTGTTTTTCAAAGGATCTTCTGCAAAGAAGGGCGTCCAAGTAACTGCAGTAGTGAAGTGGTGATACTTCCGGGAAGCTGAGTGAAAGGATCAGCCATCAGGACGTGGAATTGCATCCTGGGTGGCATCTAGGCTTGAAGAAGACGAGGAGTGCTTCTTAAGTGCTAGGGACTAAGCTTTGTAACCGATCTACTTCAAAGCTAGTGGAACAGTGGACTAGAGGAACGCGTTGTTCCTTGAACCACTATAAAAATATCCGGTGTCATTTACTTTACTGCAATTTATATTTCTGCACTTAGGATATTAACTGCTAACTCTTAGACTTGGAATCTGTGTTCAGCAGACCTTGTTTTCAGAGTTATCAGAAAGGCATTTGCCTTAGTGTTTCAGAGGCTACCCGGACAGATCAGAATCCGCTGCCAAGGCCAGTTCTGATATCAGAACCAGCCTATCTCTGTCACCAGAATCAGACATTCTCTGATAAGTCACTTTGGACTTAGAGAAAATTAGAAAAACCAATCAGTCTATTCACCCCCCCCCCCCCTCTAGACTGATTACCATATTAAACGGGACCAACATGATTCTCGACAAGCCCTCCTCCTTTCATCTGGTGGACCTGGACGAGGGGGCTTGGCCGCAGGAGACGGTGCAGTTCTCCTTTAAGAAGGGGACAGCCATCGTCCATGGCACCCTCGATCCGAGGGAATATCTGAAAGGCGCCACTCCCCCCCTTGGATCGCTCGACCCTCGGCAAGTTCGAGGATGAAGCCCTCGAGCGAAGAGCACTTGAGGCCTCGGTCACTGTAAGTCCCTTCCCCTTGCTAAGCATATGTTTTGCTTTTACATTCCCTCTGTTTGCACAGTTTGACCTTAAGTGCCCCTTTTTCTGCTTACAGGCTAGCCTCGCCTTCGGAGAGTATGTCCGGAGAATGGAACAAGTGCGTTTGGAGAAGGCGCAAAATGACTCTGCCCTGGAGAAGCTCATCAGGGACCATTCTGAGGCCGTCAGGTGTTGTGCTGAGCTGGAGCGTGCCCTTAAGCAAGCTGAGGAGAAACTGGGAGCAGCAGAGGAGAGGGCCCGTGCCGAGGGTAAGGCGGAGGCTGAGAGAGCTGTTGCTGAGGCCGCCAAGGAAGCAGCCGAGGAAGCTGAGAAGGCAAAAACTGAGGCCGCTGCAAAAGCTGGAGAAGATGCCGTCGCTGCCTTCAAATCCGAAGGGTGGAGGGCAGATGACTTGGAGCAGTGGAGGGCATCGAGGGTGGAGTCTTCAGTGGACGCTTGGGTGAAGGGCTCCGGGGCTGAGTGGATGGCCCTAAAGGGAAAGGACTATTTTGATGGGGGCGAGTTCTTCACTCAGCGCCTCATCTACCGGAAGCTAGCGGAGCATTTCAAAATCCCCAAGGACGACTTCGACCCCTCGGCGTATGGTCTCCCTCCCCGGCAGCCTGATGTGAGGGTCCCCCTTCCGGAAGGCGAGGAGCGGGTTCAGCTTGCGGACTCTGAGTTGATGAGGGAGTATGGCCTCAATGATGAGGAAGAGGCGGAGGACGATGCATCCTCTAAGCCGAGGGATGACGCAGCTGAGGACGCCCGATCTTAAGAATTCTTCTAAGTGCAAGCTTTGTAATAGCAGTAGGCCTCGGCTTCGGCCTTGTCTTTGTAATGGAATATGTTGTAATAACTCCTTTGTTGAATGAATGATTGCCTCCGGGCTTTTTGTGTTAATGCACGCCTTCGTCTCTTTTATGTTTGTGTATGAATGATTGTATGTTTGTTTTCCTTTCACCTGCTTGGTTTCCCGAGGGACACCAGTTCGTGGACTTAGAAAAATTTTCCAAGTGCCCTGGCAGCAAGCCTTCGGTTGTAGTGTAGAATTACCGGGGGCTTGCTGTTGTGGACTTAGAAAATTTTCCAAGTAAACTTGATCAGAACCCTTCGGATGTAGAGTAGAATCATCGGGGGGTTTGCGATTGTGGACTTGGAAAATTCCTTGAGTAAGGTCCCAGCGTGTGCCTTCGCTGATGAACCATTGCCATAGCCTCCGGTTGCAGCAGTAGGACCGAGGACTAAAATTTTCCAAGTGAAATTGCATCTTATGCCCCCGGAAGCCTTGGAGGCCTTCGTTTAGTAGTGTAGCTTCTGGCTATTGCCAAGTAGTTTAGGAGGCCATCGGCCATGAATCTGTAGGTGAAGAATTGCCCTTCCGAAGGGTCCACATTTGTGGACTTAGTAATTTTTTCACAAACTTTCAATAGGTGTTGTAGTGATCCTTCGAATGTGAGAATTGCTTAAGCCCCCGGCGTGCACAGTCTAGCCGAGGGGACCCAAACTCGTGGGCTTGGTGTAACCCAGAGTGTAAATATTGTGAGCATCCTTCGGCTTGATGAGAGTCCTCCCACGGGTGCTAATATGTGGATTTCAGCATGAAGCCTCCGGTTTATGTAGATATAGGTGTAGCCTGCCTTAGAACTTTGTGTAGTCTCCGGCTATCAGTAGGTTGAAGGTAGTGGAGTCCATGGTTGTTTGCCGAAGGGTCCCAGATTGTGGACTTAGAAAATTTTCTAAGATTTGTTCTCAACAGATCTCGGGAGTAGCCCCCGGCTAGAGAAGTTAAAATTGACTTCTTAGGTGAAGTTTTGCTAGTGAGCCCTCTTCTCACGTCAGGTGGGCCTTCGGTGGAAATCTTGTACTCCCATGTTTCATGCAGTGAGGCCTTCGGCTATGTAGCCAGATGACTTTGTTGTTGGGAGATTTTCTTGTGCCTTTGTAGGATCCTTCGGGAATATATGTCCAAAGTGTTGAGCCTCCGGGGAGAGTAGTATCTGGGGAGTTCCTTCCCCCCTACACATCTTTCTCACTTTTTTTTTTTTTTTTAGATGGTGTAGGAGAGGCATCTAGAAACTTGGTTTCTAGGAAAGGCTTGGCCTATATGGGAGGCAACGGAGCAAACCGTTGGCTCCCCCTTCGGGAATGACCTTCCGATATCCCGAAGGGTTTGAGGGTCGTTTCCTCGGCCCGAGACATCGTCTGTTGCCTGCTTCCCCTTGGGAGATAGCACGGAAAGCGCCTCGGTTTTGAAAGTCGTCCCCTCAGCCCGAGACATGGTCTGTTGCCTGCTTCCCCTTGGGGGATAGCGCGGGGAGCGTTTCGTTTGTGGAAGTCGAATCCTGGGCCCGGGACATGGTCCGTTGCCTGCCTCCCCTTGGGGGATGGCGCGGAAAGCGTTCCTGGGAAGGGTTTTATTTGCGTGTGGAACACAAATAGCCGGGGGCACTTGGTACCAGCCAGAGCCGAGGGGTGTTGCACCCCCCGGTCTCTCTCTCTCTCTTTTTTTTTTAGGAGGATAGAATATGTATAAGTATGCATAATGTATGCATGATTGCGTCCTCGTGGGGTACGGCTTAGTGAGAAAACACTTGGTGTTTTCAAAAAGTGATGGGGGTGACCCATACGTTTGGTACTTGGTACCTAAATTGTTGTTCCCCCTCATTAGAGGGAGAGGCCTTGGGCCTATTTTGGTGGAGAGATGAGGGCTTGGCCACTCATGTGTAGGAGAGAGGGGGGCCTTGGGCCGTTTGTACAATATGTAGGTGATGAAGGCTTGGCCTCGTGATTATTCTTCAAAAACAGATGGGGCCTTGGGCCATTGATATTTACACTTGCTGAGGATGAGGGCTTGGCCGCTCATGCCTTATTGATAGAATTTGACAAGGTGGTGCACATTCCAATGTCTAGGGACCTCCGTCCCATTGGGACGTTTAAGCTTGTACGTCCCTAGTTTGATGATGGCTGAGATGATGTAGGGGCCTTCAAACTTGGGCGCCATCTTTCCTCCTTCGGTGGGTAGACTGGCCTCCCTTCGTCGGAGGACGTAGTCTCCCACCTGGAATTCCCGGGAGCGGACCTTGGCGTCGATGTAGCCTTTGACTTGTCTCCTATAGTTTTCGGCCCTGAGGAAAGCTTGCTCTCGGCGTTCTGAGATGAGGTGAAGGTCGAGAGCCATGTTGGCGTCGTTAACCTCGGGTTCATATTGTTCCACCCTTCGGGTAGGAAGGGTAACCTCTGTGGGCGCCTTAGCCTCGAAGCCATAGCACAGGGAGAAGGGTGTCTCGCCTGTTGCGCGCCGAGGGGTTGTGCGATAGGCCCATAAGATGTTGTGGAGCTCTTCTACCCAGCCTCCCCCTTCGGCTTCCAGCTTCTTCTTCAACCCTTCGAGGAGGGTGCGGTTGGCATTTTCTACTTGTCCGTTGCCCTGAGGGTAGGCAACGGAAGAGAATGTGTGCTTGATGCCCCAAGCCTCAAGGAGGGCACAGAAGGGGGCTGCCTCGAACTGAGTCCCGTTGTCGGAGATAATTTGTTGGGGGACGCCAAACCTTGTGAGAATATTTTTGAGAACAAAGTGGCGGCACCGGGCCTCAGTGATGCTGGCGAGGGGTTCGGCCTCTACCCATTTGGTGAAGTAGTCAATGGCCACAATGATATACCTGTTGTTGGAGGTACCCCTCGGCAGAGGGCCTACTAAGTCAATACCCCATCTGGAGAAGGGTATAGCGGTGCTGATGGGAGCATAGTTGACTGCTGGTCTGCCGGGGGCCTTCTGAAAGTGTTGGCAAGCGGTGCACCTTCGGGCCAGATCAGCACAATCTCTAGCCATCGCTGGCCAGAAGTAGCCCTGAACTATGAGCCTTCGGGACATGGAGAAAGGTCCCTGGTGAGCTGAGCAAGTGCCACTGTGCACTTCCTCCATGGCGACTTCGGCCTCATCATGATGAAGGCACCGAAGGAGGGTGCCGTTGTAAGATCTCTTGTAAAGCCTCCCGTTTTCGATGGTGTAGCTGGGAGCCCTCAGCTTAGCTAACTTGGCGCGGGCTTCGTCCTGGGGTAGTTGCCCCGTGGTGACGAAGGTGACGATGTCGGAGATCCAATCCTCCGGCCTTAGGTTAATGCTCATGACGGGGCTTGCGTGGATACTTGAGAGGCTGAGTTCCTCAATTCTCGCAATCTTCGAGAGGTGCTCGGGGGATTCATCCGAGAGCTTGGATAGAATGTCGGCCTCAGAATTTTGAGCCCTCGGTATTTGGGTAAGAGAATGTGCCTCAAATACCTTAAGCAACTCCTTGGCGGCCTCCTTGTATTGTTTCATCCTCCCTTCTTTGGCTTCATATTCGCCGGAGAGTTGGCCTACGACTAGCTTGGAGTCGCACTTGACGTGGATTTGTTTGGCCTTCAGATTTGCTGCCAGCCGAAGGCCACAGAGGAGGGCCTCATACTCGGCTTCGTTGTTGGAGACTTTGAAGGAGAAGCGGATGGCATAATAGGCGCGGAATCCCTCGGGAGTAATGAGGACTACTCCCCCTCCACATGCTTTGGTGGCCGAGGAGCCATCGGTTTAGAGGGTCCACCATTCGTCAAGGGGTGCCGAAGGCTCCTCGTCAGTTGTTGATCTCGCGGTGCATTCCGTTACGAAGTCCGCCAGGGCTTGGCCCTTAATGGCGGGCCTTGGACGGATATCTATGTTGTATTGACTGAGAAAGATGGCCCATTTCACCATTCGGGAGGAGCTAGTGGGACTCCTCATGAGGGCGCCGAGGGGTTGATGCGTGAGCACTTGGACTGGATGAGCTTGGAAGTAATGGCCAAGCTTCTTGACGGTCCAAACGATGGCTAGCACCGTCTTCTCGACTGGAGAATACCTTAGTTCGGCCTCCCGGAGGGTTTTGCTGACGTAGAAGATGGCATGTTGGATGCTGTCTTCCTCTCGGATTAGTACTGAGCTGATAGCCGCAGGGCTAACACCGAGATATAAGTATAAAGTCTCCCCCACCTTTGGTTTGGAGAGCACTGGGGGAGAGGAGAGGTACCTCTTGAGTTCATCGAAGGCCTCTTGGCATTCAGATGTCCATTGAAAACCCGCCGTCTTCCTCATGATTTGGAAGAAGGGGAGGGCCCTCTCGGCTGACTTAGAGAGGAATCGGTTGAGGGCCGCCAGGCGACCCGTCAGCCGTTGAACTTCTTTGACGTTGCGTGGAGGCTCCATGTTGATGATGGCCTGAATCTTCTCGGGGTTGGCCTCAATACCCCTTCGGCTTACCATGTAGCCCAAGAATTTTCCACCTTGTACGCCGAAGGTGCATTTCTTTGGATTCAACCGGAGGTTGAATTTTTTCATGATGGCAAAAATCTCCCGGAGGTCGTCGGCGTGGGTGCCTGCCTTCTTGCTTTTGACGATCATGTCGTCAACGTAGGCCTCCATGGTGCGTCCTAGGACAGCTTGAAAAACCCTCGCCACCATGCGTGTGTAGGTGGCGCCTGAATTTTTTAAACCGAAGGCCATCACAAGATAGCAGAAGATGCCTTCGGGTGTCATGAAGGCAGTTTTTTCAGCGTCCTCCTCATGCATGTAGATTTGATGATATCCGCGGAATGCGTCGAGGAATGACATGATCTCACATCCCGCGGTCTCATCTACTAATTGATCAATGTTTGGCAGCGGGAAAGGGTCCATGGGGCATGCCTTATTCAGATCTGTATAGTCCACACACATGCGGAAGGTAGGAGGCTTCTGTGCGAGGACTACGTTTGCCAACCAAGAAGGGTATTTCACCTCCTTAATGTGTTTGATGGAGAGGAGCATAAATACCTCCTTTTTCACGAACTCCCTTCTCTCGGCCGAGAGGGGTCTTCTTCGCTGTTGCACTGGTTTGGCCGAAGGGTCCACCGCTAGGCGGTGGGTGATAACCCTTCGGTCAATTCCTGGCATATCCTCCGGCCCCCATGCAAAAACAATGGAGTAGGCGCGGAGGGCATTGGTGATGTCAGCCTTCAGGTCTTCGGGGAGCTTGGCTCCAATCTTCAGGACTCTCTCCGGCTTGGCCGGATCGAGTATCAAGTCTTCGGTCTCTTCGGCAGGTTCAGCCCTCGGCCTACCTTCCTCTTCCTCCAAGGCTTTGGTGGTGATTGTGTCAACACGAAATTCAGTTTTGCTAACCTTCTTGGTAAGTTGAAGGTAGCAGGCCCTGGAGAGTTTTTGATTCCCCCTCGAATAGCCGATGCCGGCGGGTGTGGGGAACTTGAGGCAGAGGTGTCTCATGGAGATGATGGCTTCTAAGTCCTCGAGGGCAGGCCGGCCGAGGATGATGTTGTGTGCGCAGTCGAGGTTAACGACGACGAATTCCACTTCGAGCTTGGCTCTATGGGACCCGTCGCCGAATTCGACCATGAGTGTGATGACGCCCTCAGCGTCTATGCTATCCCCCGTAAATCCGGAGAGGGGGGTGTTGATGTGCCGAAGGGACCCCCTATCGAGTCCCAACTCTTGGAAGGTGCTGAGATACATGACGTTGACAGAACTCCCTGTGTCGACGTAAGTCCGGTGGATGATGGCGTCATTGATCTCGGTGCGGATGACGAGGGCATCCCTATGTGGCAGAGAGCCCGAGGGGAGGTCCGCATCTGTGAAGAAGATGGGATCCGCCCTCGGCCTTTTAGTAGGGGGCATGTGATTGACCTCCCCAATGTAAAGGGACTGTGCCCACTTCTTCCTTTGGCTTGTTGAATCGCCTCCGGTGTTGCCGCCGTTGATCATGTGAATGTGGCACTTGTATTGTTGATGGGAGCCCTCTCCCTCGTCATCGAGGCCCCCAATTTCTCGCTTCTTTCCCTGTGGGTTCCCCAAGGGGATGGTGTTGGGGTTCACCCACTTGTTTGCCTTCGGCGGTGGCCCTTGATGGTGAAGGGGGCCCTAGGGAGGAGGGCCCCTGATAAATTGAGACAAGTGGCCCGCCTGTATCAGCCTCTCAATTGCGTTTTTCAGTTGGTGGCAGTCGTCGGTTTTGTGCCCATGGTGGCGGTGAAAGCGGCAATATGGCTCATCAGGGCCGACGGCATAAATCTCGAGGGGTGTACGGGAGTCTCGCTCCACTAGCCCTCGCTCTTCCGCGTGATCCAAGATGACGCTGACGGGATGCGTAAGTGGAGTGCGTGGATGCTCAAGGAGGACGGGTTGCGCCCATGCCTTCGGATTGTTCTTGTAACCGCCCCCGGTTCTGCCTTGGCCACCTCGGGGGCGATCATTATATTGCGCATCTCGGTTGACCGGAGGGGGAGGACCTCCGGGCCGATTCCTGCCTTCATTCTTCTTAGAAGGATCCGTGTTGCGGCGGTCCTTCTCGATTTCCTCCGCTTCAGCGTATCGGTCCCCCCGCTGAAGGGCCTTTGTATAATCGCGGGGGGGGGGGGGGGGGGGGGTCAGTGATAAGGCTCCGGGAGAAGTTACCGTTGCGGAGGACAGTGTGGAAGAGGGCCATTAGTGTCCTGTCATCAGCGCCTTCGACCTCGAGGGAGGCCTGCCTCCAGCGTTCTAGGAAACTCCGAAGGGTTTCCTCCTTCTGTTGTCTCACGTTCAGGAGGTGGGAGAAATGCTTCTTTGAGCGATGCCTCCCAGCAAATTGCGTAAGGAAGCGGTGGGCAAGTTCTTGCCAAGAATCAATGCTGCCTTCGGGCAACCGATTGAACCACTCATACGCTGGCCCCTCCAAGGTGGAAAGGAACCAGCGGCATAAGTATTCATCCGATGCCCCCATCATCATCATGCTGTTTTGATAACGGCTATAGTGCCCTTGGGGGTCCGTCTTCCCCTCATACGGCTTGATGGGTTGCCCCCGATATTTGTGGGGGATTTTGGCCGCCAACACCCTTGGGGTGAAGGGTGTCCTAGTGCGGAGTTGAATGAGGGGCTCGCCTGAGCCCTCGGCAAGTTTACGCTTCATTTCCTCCACCTGTGCCCGGAGGTCAGCGTACTCTGGATCTGGCCTTGCTGTGGAAGCCGTTGGAGGCGCCTGGCGGTTCTCCTCGAGTTGACGGAGGAGGGATTCAATGATTTCGTCCTTGGGATCCTTCGGGGCAACCCCTTGGGAGTTGGCCCGGAAGGATTGCGCCTGTGTGATTTGGTGCCTAGCGTCATCGGCACGGAGGAGGGCTTTGCCTTTGCTTCGGGGGGGAGGCATGCCCTCGGCCCCCGAAGCGGAGGCTCCACTCTCCTGAGGCCTGTTGAACTCCTGCTTGCCGAGGCGGTCTTGGACCCCTCGGCGCCCGGGAGCTCCCCCAAGTCTCTCAAGTGCAGAGGTTCGGGGTTGCTCCTTCATCATGGGGCGCTTGTCCCTGGATTGGGCCTCCTGGGAGGCGGTATCCTGTGCTATGATCCCCTCGGCATTGCCAACCCCCGGGGGAGGGTTGTTGAACAAAGGAGGGAGCGGTGGTAGGTTGATAACATTCCCTCCAGCATAGGGCTGAAGGGGTGCCTGAGAGGCGAGGGCTCCGGAGTTGAGAGCCATGTTTTGAACAAAGGCCGCAAAGGCAGCCTGAAGATCGATGGCCGAGGCCGGAGGAGGAACTTGGTTCTCGCTCCGATCCCTCCTTCGATTATCAAGGCCAATGCGGGCATCAGGGGCATTCTTCTGTAGCTGCTGACGGAGGTCAGCAGTAGCCTGCTCTAATTCGAGGATGATACCACCCTCCGGCACTAAGAGCCTGTTGGAGGCCTCAGCCCCGTTAGTTTCGCCGGGGGCTACGTGGTTCTCCTCCAGGGTTTTAGATTGGGCACGGGTGGTTCTTCCCATTTTCGGTAAGTGTTTTGTGTTTGGTAGAAGGGGAGGGTTTCTTACTCGATTGTTCAGACCTCTCAACGAGAGCACCAAATGATGGATAGTCTACCCGGGGGGTGTCTTATCCGAAGGGTTATTGCGGGAATAACTAGAGAGAAGTCAGAGTAAATAGGAGGAGAGAGAGTCGATTTTATTGAATGAACTCGAGATGTGGAGTTGAGATGTAGATGATGTTTTACAAGGAGAAATGGGCTGCTATTTATAGCAGCAATAAATGCGATGAGAGGACACGTGTCAGTAATCCAACGGCCGAAGGGTCACATCAGCCTGGTGGCACCGGCAGTGGTACGTCAACCGCATTGAATGCGGTTGGCGGATGTGACGTGGCATTAAATGCGGTGGTTGGCTGTCCCTAAAGGGAATCTTCGATGATTGAGCTAGTTAAGCCGAGGGCTCCTTGTGTAGCCGAGGGCTCCTTGTGGCAAGGACCATTGTGTGGCCGAAGGCCCCATGTGGCCGAAGGCCCCGTGTGGCCGAAGGCTTGGTTCAGCCGAAGGCTTCTCCGATGCCGAGGGCGTAACAATGCCGAAGGCTCGTGTTTTCGCCCGTTTTCTCCCAGCAGCTTCTTATGCCAAAAAGGCTATCCTGTGAGTTCTAGAGCCTTCGGCCAAGGAGGCCGAAGGCATCCCAGTGTGTACTCTGAGCTACTTTGAGGCTTGGGCCGTTGTATTTGGGCCTGAGTTGTTTCCTGGGCTTAATGGACTTGTGTAGGAGAAGTAGGAGTCTATGGGCCGGGGGTTTGTGGACCATATACTCCATCAATATATATATAGGTTTTGGTTCAAATAAGAACACGATTTTATGAGAAAAATGAGAACGAATCTGGACTGTTAGATTTGCTTCAAGTGAAATTCAGTGTGCATTAGATAAAACTGTAATGTGCATTAGGTGAAATTGAAATGTGCATCACAAAGAGTAGGATAGAGTGGCATTATGTGCAGTTGAATTGTGCATTACGTGAAATTGAAATGTGCACTAGGTGAAGCTGAAATGTGCAGAATAAAAAGTACGATGTGATGTTATTTTTGTACTTTTTATTCGCACATATCAGTTTCATCTAATGCACATTTGAGTTTAAATTTTGATTTTGCACATTTCAATATCATTTAATGCACATTTCAGTTTCATCAAATGCACAATTTGGTTCCACATAATACAATCCAACTGTCCAGATTCGTTCTCATTTTTCTCCTAAGATTTGTTCTTACCGGAACCGCTCCCTATATATATATATATATATATATATATATATATATATATATATGTATATATATATCTTATGATACAAGTGTATCACTAAAAAAATATGATGCAATGGTATCACAAAAATTCTTGTTAGGTATATATCACTAAAAACATGATGCATTGGTATCACAAAAATCCTTGTTACATATATATCACAGTTCTCAATGATGTTTTTATGTCATAATTTTGTAACACAAAAGTGATTTGTTAACGGTGACACTAAATTTTGTGTCACTTGCCCCCTTTGTTTGTGACACTTTCAGAGTGTCACTAAATCGTTTAGTGACACTAATTTAATGTCACTATAAGCTATTTTTTTACTAGTGACAATTGGATACTACTATAGTATCACTTACAGTCATAAACGGGTCATACCCCTAAGTTTGTATCATACGCAAACTGAAGACTGCACAATGGGTGATATTGGCGTAGTATCAAATCATCCATTACTGGGTCAATATATAGGAATAGTTCAAAAGTAGGCGATGTATTCCCTACTTGATGAATCACCCATTTTAGATATGCAATTTTTTTTAGCATAGTCGGTAATTGGATCATATTTACATATATGTTTGATATATGTGACTATCGTAACACGATTGTCTACTTTTAAACATACAGGTTCACTATATGTTTCGTTACCATAGTAATTAACATGGTATACATTGACATTGGTCTCATACCTCCATACACCTTGTTTTTCGCATCAATACGGTAATGATACGTGTACATAATGGTATGACATCATAAACCAATATATGAAATAAGTATCTCAATATCCAAATCATATGGATAACACATGGAATTATGACATTTGATTGGTTACCCATCATATACAAAAAAAAGTCGGGTACCAATACATATTATTATAACATGTAAAATTGACGAATTAGAATATTGACTGAGAAATATTAGCAACAATTAGTCATGGGCGTGTCGGATGTACATATTGGTGTGTACTCCACAATTATTACTTTGTAATTTTCAATTTCAAGTCTCATAGGCAACAACTATGTAATAAGATTTTACATAGTGAGTAATAATATCGGAATTTACGATGTCCATTTATTTTGGGTTACTATAATCCCATGTAGGGATAAATTCTATGGTTCGAGTAACATATCAATTAATTATGTTTTAATTAATTGTCGGAAAACAGATTATATTAGGAATGGATAACGATGAGTAGAAGACATCTATATAATATAATAAAGGAATCCCATGGAAGAACAATGAAGGAAGTTTTGACATGTGACATTTCATTTGAAGCAAAAAGTTGACATGTGGCAATGTGGCATCAAGTTAATGGCAAAAATTAACGAAACCTTAACAAACATTTATAGGTATTATTTATACACAAGCCAAAATCTGTTGATCTTCTGAAACTCCTCCCACTGGGACATTAAAGTTTTAGCATAGAAACATAACATTATATGGCATATGAAGGAAACCCTTAAAAATGCCTTAAAGTTTTCATATAAGTGGCAGCCTCTTTGTAGTAAAATTAACATGTGACGTACATCATAAAAGAGCCGGCTTATTTCTAGAAGGTCGATCTTCATGAAGACAGAGACTTACGTTGTAAAATCCTTTGAACTTAGCTTCCAATACTCCTCCCATGGCTATGTAAGCTTACATACATTAAACTGATTAAAGATTAGGATAGATACGTAAGATTATTAGTGTGATCTTATCCTATTATAATTGCTTCTTCCACGTGTGTTGTTTTAAACAATGTACCCCATGTAAATAGACTCCGTACAAGATGAATTTAGATTAAATTAAAGTTATGTATAATTTTAAAGTCAAATGTTTTATGTACAACTACTTAAATTATTGAAAATATTAACACACCCGTCGCACTAATATTGACAAGTTTTGGTTTATATTGAATTAATAAAATAAGAATAAAATAAAAATGTTTTAGACCGTTACAAACTTTATCAAATTTGATATGAGATAATCTTAATGGGATTTCCCGAGAAGGATAAATGAGACAATTTTAATGGAAAAGAGGGAGTATGAATTACAAAAGAATAGTATAAACGACGAGCCCATTTCGTGCGATGGAATTGGCTGAATCGATTGATTTATTAAATTGACAAAATTCTGGTTGAAGTGATTGAATATGAAAAATTATGAAACTATTATATTAAAAATACATTGTATTAATGAAATTAAAAAAAGTTACTCTGTATATTGAAATAGCTCAAATATCATTTTGAGTAATTTCAGTCAATTCAGACACAATCGACTCAAATGAATTAGCTAAAAATAACATCAACTTTACTTCTTTTGCTTATTACACATTTTTATTTTAAAAAAGGCTGCACTTATTACACAATAATCATGACACCATCGTATTAAAAATAAAATCAAATGACAATGCTGATAAGCTCAAAATAAGGTTACCAAACGCGGTTGGAATATATGAACTATTTGTGGCTCCTTAAAATAAACACACATGGCTATGCATCATTTCCCAAACTTCAGTACTTACTCATTCATCGTGTTTTCATAAAACTAATTTCAGTCTTAAATCGGATCACGCCATATTACATTTAAGTGTAACTAAAAAAATGTTACACAATTTTTATTAAATAATTTTCTATTTTTTCCAAATTATGATTACGGTAGACCTCTATTTCATTCTTTTTCCAGTCATTTCTTTTCCAATTGTTCCAATATGTTTGTCTCATAACCGATATATCTTCTAAATTATTATTATTATTATTATTATTATTATTATTATTATTATTATATGAATGAATATCAATAATATAAGTTAACTTTTCTTAATAACACCATCATATTCTTAATAAGTTCAATATAACTCATTGGTTTGTTAATAACATCATAAAACTTCATACCCCTACTATCTTATTCTTTTTTATATTCTTCTTTTACATTTTTCCTAAAAAATAAACTTTTACGCATATTTAACCGTGCGATGCACGGGTACCACACTAGTATTCAAGATATTACGATCATGTTACTCCTTGATTTCTATCTAATCAAGGAGCAATCACTGATATCTTCGAGTTGGGTATCCATTGATCAATAGAAATGTAAGAAATACACATTTCTATGCAATTCCCAGCCTGTAGCTTCTCAACCCATTCGTAACTCTAAATGGAATACACAACCAAGACTTGAGATCAACTCCTTCCTCTCCATCGTGACATCTTAAATACAAGTTGTCATTTTTGTATACTAATCTTCTGATTAGTATGCCATAGATAATTTATATTTTGTAACCCAAGACATAAGTTTGGGAGAATTTTTCACGCTTATATTTGGAAGACTTGTAAGCCTGAATTTAAGTGACTTAAATTCTCCGAAGCCGTGACTTAAACTCTCAAGTCCAAAATATGAGAAATGTGTATTTTTGCATAGGGAACCCATTGCAACTCGAAATGAGATCATCTGATGTCACATACAAGTCTTCAGTATTTTTCAGGCTTACTAAATCAACTAATTTGTAGTTACTAAATTCACAAGTCCACGAGAATTGTATAGTCTCCGAATACATCGACTACAAAAAAATTACGGGATTGGCACGGAATTTGGCACGGACTTACCGATTTTTTGTGCCAAATAGCTCGTGCCAAAGTGTTTTTGGCACGGATTTGGCATATCCTTGCCAAAATCCCTGCCAAATCCATGCCAAAATCACTGTCAATCCCGTGTTTTTTTTGTAGTGAATATTGGATTCTCGAATAGTGTAGATTTGGACTTGTAATATGAATAGGGAACTCATTGCAACTCGAAATGAGATCATACGATGATCTCATTTCGAGTTGCAATGGGTTTCCTATGCAGAAATACACAATTCTCGTTCACAACTCAAGTCCAAATTATGAATAGAAAACAACATAAAAATATGGTCCCTAGTATGTTACCCTACATATAATATTACTACTCAAATTATAGGCTACATGTTATCCCTTAATACATTAAGGGATAACAATCAATGTTGGGATAGTCGGAGAAATTTTAACGAGCCCGTTACGTGCTCATTATATGAGCACGTTATCCTATGTGACAGATAGATCCTTCAGACCTTCACGATAAGTCATTAAGTTCAATTCGGACCTCGGAGGACTTTTATGCCAGTTATTATGATAATTCATTATTCTGATTTTCTTTTCTCAAACTTCTTACTAATCAGATTTAGACCCATTAGTACTTTTTTTGCTGGCCGATCAGAATTCGATCAATTAGTGTGTGTAATTATGCACACACATTCTTCTAAAATTCGTTACACCCTGTCAAACGGTTGAGGATAGCCTAGCGCCTAAACAGCTGATTAGTACTGTGTAGCTATCCAGATAGGATCCTCTATCCGGTCACCGCCATTTGTACTCGGCAGAACTTTTTGATGAAATTTTTAGAGAATGTTATTCGTGAAGTGTAGATTACATCAATAAAAATTCAGATTAAAATTCACTAAAGAAGTCAATTAAATAAATTATTGAAAAACTCTAGGCTTATATATAGTTTGGCGTAGTGTTTTAAAATAATTTATTCAATTAATTTTCCTTTATAAAACTAACTTCCTGACGGGACTTTAAGCTGAAATTTTGTGGAGATCGATATTCTATACATCATGAAGAACATGCGCGAATATTTTCATCAAAAAAATTTGATTTCATTCAAACATTATAGGTACGTATAATTTCTAATATGTGGGTGTTATGATTTTTTTTTAAACAGAGTACTACGTACTATTTATTTTAAAGCAGAATACTACTATGTATTACTCCCTCCGTCCCGGAAAATTCTTCCAACTTTCCTTTTTGGGCCGTCCCAGAAAATTCTTCTAACTTCACCTTTTTGATAATTTGTGTGGCTCACATTCATTTCACTTTTTTCTTACACAACTACAACCATGCATTTCTACTTTATTCCACTACATAAATATGCGAGCCAACTCAAAGTTGGAAGAATTTTCTGGGACGGAGGGCGTATATAATAGTCTATACACATATAAAGAAAAAAAAAATATTGTCATTAATAAATTAAAGTACTAATGCACAACTGTCCATTATGGAAAGGATGTACAATTTTTTCCATATTTTGGAAATGATGTACAATTTTTTCTTGGAAAAAGTATCAAATCAGCCCTCGAACTAAGTTAAAAGGTGCAAATCACCTCTTATATAGGAGGCTCTGTCCGGACGTCCCCATTTGGAACGGTTCTCAGTGGAATTTTTTGATGAAATTTTTTCAACATCTTCTTCATTAAGTCTAGTTTGCCCATACCAAATTTCAGCTAAAAATTCAATCAAGAAGGCAGTCAAATGAATTTTTGACGATAATTGTGTAGTTAAAGAGCACAGCATATTTCAGAAACTCATTATAATGTCATTTTGAATATCAAGAACCGTCATCTTCAAATTTTTGGGAGCATCATTCAAAACAACATTATGAATATCTTCATTATAATTGGTTGAAAAGTTAAGAGTTCAAAAAATCCCTTGGTTCCTTGACTCTTCTGATTCATCACAACCTCGAAATGCTAGCCCTTGACACAAGAGGAGCTGAATACAATCAATGGAAGCAGTCAATCTAGTACAATATTCAGTTCAAGCTTGATTTGTTTGTTTAATCAAAACTGATTGAATGTGTTGATTTTGATTCATTAAACACTAAACCTTTTTCACAGTTTCATTGTGAGCACTATTAGGAGGTCCTACATGAATATTAAATCTCTCTTTCTTATTCCAATGAGAAAAACCCTCCGTCATAAATGCCTCACCACCACTTTGTTTTCCCACGTCTTGTCTAAAAAGATTACAATGTAAGCAATATGCCGCATCTTTCGATATACTATATTCTAACCAATTCCCATAATCATCAATCCACTTTCGGTTAAATTGACGCAAAACATTGCCTATGTTTTTTTGGGGGGAAAGTATGGTTGCATGGTTGATAACTTGACATGAGTCATTATGTGACACTCCAAATTTTTTTTTATAAAATAAATAATAAGTGAATGAGATATAATGTGTTGACTTGAATAACAAAAGTGACGTTTTTATAAGAGGCGATAATTATACATATGACATGAATAATAAAAGTGACATTTTTACAAATTTAAAGATATTAGTTAATTTATGCGTACAAAAAAAAATGTACATATACGTACCCTAAACACCACACAAAACAACAATGTTAGAACAATTGACATTTTAAACCAAAAATATAAATGCCTAATAATAATACGAACTCATATATAAGAATAATATGCATATAGACCTGCGTTGCCAATTGCTCTGTATATACTTACGAGTATATAGCAATAATAGACATAACAATAATACATACTCCCTGTAACAATAAATACCAAGTTACGTACGTGCTGGACCAACGCCCAGCAAACCCACCTGCGTAAGCCTAGCCGTTCCCAAAATGCCAAAAATACACATAGGAAAGGGGTTGTAATAATATATACTTCATATAATGCATATAGCATACGCACATGTATGACTAAGAAGAAGCCAAGATTTCCAACTCACTCAAGACACTCATCGTAGCCTCGAATCCTCCATTTATCGCTATAAATAGCATCCTCAAACCTGCGACTTCTTTCACTCACAAAACAACGTTTGGCATACATATATACACACATATACCACAAAATTTTCAAACCTGTGATATACCCAAACACCGAAGCTAGAAACCATAATTAATAAACCTCCAACCAGTGAGATAGAAAGAAAACGAAAGTGAGAAAGAGAGAAACGATCACTAGAAGAGGGAGGAGTCGTTCGCCAGAGTTGCCGGGCTGATTTTCACATCGAGAAACGGAGGGCGAAACGGGGCTGCAGCTGCAACCAGTCCACTGCTGCCTTGCCGGCAAATTCCTCTACCGCCGTCGTTCCACTCGTCCGTCTTCGGTGAGGTAAGCCGACTTCCTTTGCGTTTTCTCCATTTCCGGCGACTAGGTGTAGAGGATAAGCACTTCGATGTATAATTACGGTTGGAATGCTACTCATTTAAGCTTACACTTGGGCTGGACTACTTTTAACCTTAATCCACGCTACTACTCATTAAACTAAAGCAGTGATACTGTATTGTTATATCATGACATCAACAACAACTCAATAATATTATCGTAGTAGTAGTAATAATATTGATAAGAAATAATAATAATAATCTGCAAATCTAACAATAAAATCTGGGATAGATGGAAATGCTTAAAGATGAAATCGGGTTGACTAGATTAATACGAAGTAATTGTTACTGTTTAAATTATCACTCGTTAGTTGGTATAATTTCATAAGGTATAATAATTAATGGATTTATTAAACGGAAATTTAAGCACTCCAAACGTTTCATAATTTTAACATATAATATGAATACTAAATATTATAATATTATAGTGTATTTATGTTTCTACTAGTCAATCATTACTACATATTAGATTGATACTATTTTGGATGAATGATTTGTAAGGAATCACGTTAAATAATATATCCGGCCAGACAGATGAATACTATTTTATTATTTCAGGTATTTTAAATGATATAAGACTATAACGAGATTGAATTAACCAAGGATAAACTGAAATACTAGATACTCGTATTTATATTAATTGACCATAACTAAATAAATACAAAATTAAATTCAGAAATAAACTAACTAATTAATGGGCTACATATAGATAAGCGGACCAGTTAGAATATGTGCACCGATCTAAATAAACTTACGGATGGACTAGTCAATATGATTCTAATTAATTAATTAAGAATAGAATATAACGTGTAAAATATGTAGAAAAGGTATATTAAGTAAACAGGGAGGGTAGAAAGATTTAGAATATAATAAATATTGACTTTGGAAATTGTAATTAATAGAAGGTGACTTTGGAGACGAAGCCGTTAGAGAAGCTCGTTAGGAATATCTGGAATTTGAGGTAAGTCACATTGCAACCAAAATGCATTTTTACCTCGTATATATTGTATGTATGAAATATGAAATTTGTACTATTTGACTATTTGTTGAGCAATTTATGAATATGTGATGCATTGTTGAATGTTGAATAACTTTGGGGAAATTACGTGTGTAGTAATCTCTGAATTTTTGGAAAATAATAAAGATAAAATGGACCTTTCAATGTAAGGGCATCACGGGAGAAATCCGGGATGTCGGTGTTCTCCACGACCTTGACTGTGGAGAGTGATTAGGACTGCTATTACTTGTTGGGATTTGGTGTCCACGACCTTGACTGTGGAGATTGGTTAAAGTGGTTGTTTTATTGAAATTCAAATTCGGGCAAAAGACCCTGTTATTCAGTAGTAGCAGTAACCTAGTCACTTATAGGGTAATCCCTTTTTGGTGGAGTAGGGGGACGTTGACGTCCGAACTACTTGGACTTTTTACTACTCGGAGGGCTTGGAATCCCTTTTTGAGGGTGTGCACACTTAAGGTAGAGGTTCAGTTTCCTCAGGTTAGAAGTGGTACCGGCAAAAGTCCCGGGGTGGCCGTACATAACAACGGACCATCGGGCTCAATTAAATGTTGAGCACCGCCCTTCAAATGTATTAGGAGGTTGATACAACTATATTTTAAAACATTACTAAAAGAAAATATTTTATTTAATGAAAGTGAGGATCATCCATTTTTGAAAGAGGTATACCATGAACTTTATCTCTTAAACTACTTTTTTGTATATATGGTATACAAATTATTTTCACCAAACCTATTATTTTACGGGGTTGGGTGGGACTTACTTAGCTCTAAAGCTAATTTTTGTGTTATTTGTTTCTTTTCTTTCTCTATAATTACAGATGATATTGCTTTGGATGATGTGCTTGGTTAGAGACTTGAGAGCGTCCATTAGAAGATACTCTAGCAAGACTTTTATTTAAATTTAAGAACATCACTCTGGATCACTTTTGTTATTTTTACGTCGCACGTGTTATTAAGTACATTGGTTTTATTTGCCTGTGCACTTAGCCATGTTTTGCTAAGTGTGGCGGTAACACTCTAAATTTTCATTGTTAAAGACTTCCGCTGAAATTGTCTTGATAAAGTTATCATTTTATTATAAAATTTCCAAGCTATTTGTGTTGGAAAATTTGGGGTGTTACACATTATGTATATTTTTTCCTTTGTACCTTGATCATGTGGATGATAATTACAAATTCCTTTTGGTTGTCTGGGATCTAACGGAAGTGCTTCTAAATCAATTTCAACACGAGCTCTCTTAGAATGTTGTAATTGTTGTTCACTAGATTTTCCACATCCTTTTGGAGTGGTGTCAATTTATAATTTATGAAACATTACATACACCTATATAAAGAATTTTAATTTTTCAGTGGTGTCCATTTTAGAATTTTGAAAAAAAAAATTATACCTACTTATGGGGGAAAAAAATTCAGTGGTGTCAATTGACACCACACCGTCCCTGAGTCATAGCATGATTTATAACATAAAAAATATACAGGGAAAAATGTTTTAAAGTGATATTTTAATAATATTTAACTTATGATCAAATCAATTTAATATTCGTATATGATTGATTAACTATTTGTATGGCTAAACAAATACAAATACATATCGAAATTAATATTCATTTCATATTCAAAATTGAATTTGTGTGTGAAAAAAGTAAGCAAAAATGAATAACTAATTATTCAATTCAATTGAGTTCGTTTACAACATTAAATGGAATGACGATAACAAATTAGCCAGTAATTGGAGCTGGGGGACTTTAAAATCCATTGTTTAAAGTAGATTTACGGTATAAAAAAAGTAGATTTATGGTATGATTTATTAATAAAATACACGATTTAATGTATTTATTAGAGGTGTTCTTTTGACCGGAGACTCATATAATCTCTCGCTTCTATTTAGCGGCTAATAGAAGTGATCCACCTGCCACGTAGGATAACGTGCTCACATATTGAGCACGTAACGGGCTTCTTAAAATTTTCGGGGATAGTCGAGTGGTTAACATTGTAACATCCTAAATACATATACCATTGTAGTATTGAGTCATAGGATAACAATGAGGACATAATATGTCACACATATTACAATAGTTTTTACTATTACGACGTATTAATATACTTGTATGTTGTTTTCTATTCAAAATTTGAACTTGAGTCGTGAACGAGAATTGTGTATTTTTGCATTGGGGACCCATTGCAACTCGAAATGAGATCATCCGATGTCGTATTCAAACAACATGTGTATTCTCATCGGATTCCTTAATTGTGTTTTCGTATACATGATTAAGATACACATTCTAATCTATTTTTCGAGTTGCAATAATGGGTTCCCTTTGCAAAACTTGTGAAATTGCACTGGGAAATTTAGTATTAAAGACAGTATGATCTCATTTTGAGTTAAATTTAAATGAGACTCAAGTCTATGAGTCTATGATTTGAACTAAATCCCTATTTTTGGACTTGTGCAAGACATTTTGAATTGTGTAATGTATGCATAGATTACAAATAGACTTGTATGTGACAAGCCTATTACATTTCAGACACAATTCACGACTATGAAAATTTTAACCGAGAATGGGTTGCAATTCTTTATAAGTGAGAATCCATTGGAATACATATGAGTTACAGTGATATAATCGGAACACAAACTATTAAGTCATTATGGCCGGGTTGTTCCAATGGATTCTCACTTATAAAGAATTGCAACCCATTCTCGGTTAATATTTTCATCGTCGTCAATTGTGTCTGAAATGTAATAGGCTTGTCGCATACAAGTCTTCAGTGTTTTCAGGCTTACTAAATCAACCGAGTCACGAAGATTGACTTAAATTTTGAATACGACATCGGATGATCTCATTTCGAGTTGCAATGAGATAACACGAAAATGAGACGAGTCATGTTTATGATTGTTTGAATCATCGGATGATACACACTTGTCAATTGGGAACCCATTGCCATTTCATATTTTTTAATGTCAATCAAAATATTTTAACTTGACAATTCCGGTTCATGGTGTATACTCTAACACCATGGTCAATTTCGAAGATTGACTCAAGACCCATTGCAACTCGAGTCACAATTCTATTATTTCTATTCATATTTTGGATTCTCGCTCATGACTGAAGTCCAAATTATGAATAGAAAAAACATACAAGTCTCCAGTGTTTTCAGGCTTATTAAATCAACCGAGTCACAAAGATTGACTTAAATTTTGAATATGACATCGGATGATCTCATTTCGAGTTGCAATGGGTTCCCTATGCAAAAATACACAATTCTCGTTCACGACTCAAGTCCAAAATACGAATAGAAAAAAACATACAAGTCTCCAGTGTTTTCAGGCTTACTAAATCAATCGAGTCACGAAGATTGGCTTAAATTTTGAATACGGCATCGGATGATCTCATTTCGAGTTGCAATGGGTTCCCTATGCAAAAATACACAATTCTCATTCACGACTCAACTCCAAAATATGAATAGAAAACAACATACAAGTCTTCAATGTTTTCAGGCTTACTAAATCAACCGAGTCACGAAGATTGACTTAAATTTTGAATACGACATCGGATGATCTCATTTCGAGTTGCAATGGGTTCCCTATGGAAAAATACACAATTCTCGTTCACGACTCAAGTCCAAAATATGAATAGAAAAAAACATACAAGTCTCCAGTGTTTTCAGGTTTATCGATTCAAGTCTAAACACATGCAAGCCATTTAGTATTTTTGCATAGGGAACCCATAGCCTCGATGTGTATTACTCAACTATGGACACTGAGATCATATGTTGTTTTTGGACTTAGGTATAAAATTTCAGGCTATTTTTCGAGACTTAAATCAACCGAGTAATACTCGGTTGAAGATAATATGGAAAAAACATATTATGAATAGCAACTCGAAGATTGCATATTTTGAATTGCAATGGGTGATCTCCAGTGTTAAGTCACGATGAAATGACTTTATACGAAATGAGATCAGGCTTGTTTCTATATTTTCTTCAAGATGGACATAGAAATACAGTTGAATTTGCCATGATCTCGAATACTGAAATCACAATATTCCGAGTGTGAATGAGATCACACTGAAGACTTATATTATAATTTTCCAAAAATTCTAATATGCAAAACTTAAAAATAATGTTGATGATTATTTAACATCAATGTTGAATGATATGTTTATCCGTTGCAATGGGTTCTCTATGCAAATTGAGTATCGATTTTTCGGTGTCGGTAATTCATATTATTGCAAGTCAATATTTGGACTTAAGTGAGATATTAAATCCAATATGGAGAATGGAGACTAGATTACAATTATGATATACAAGATGGGAGTATATCAAGAATTCAACTCGTGACTAAATGTTTAATGAATTGAGAATATATAACCTAAAATGTATCATATTTTCGTTACTCAATCTCAAATTAATGGGTTCAGTTTATACTATATTGATACAATAATTCGACCATAGATTACAGCCTCTGAGTGTAAATCCAACAATTTCAACATGAACTTAGACCATAAACCTCAATAATAGTAATAACCGGCATAGGGGACCCATTGCAACTCGAAATACAATGACTGTTGCAACGAGACATTGGGATATGAGATTATTGGTTTGGCTAGGGAGGCTTACTAAATCAACCGAGTCACGAAGATTGAATTAATACATCATGTCTTATACTAAGTTTATAGTCGTACTTGGGAATATAACAAAATGACATATGGTATATATCTCGGTTGATAATATTAGTGTCAACCGAGAATCGTGTCTACATCATGAGATGTACATCCGAACTAAGTTTTGTACAAGTCTCACAATGAGTCCCTATCCTGTGATAGGGAATCTTAATTTACTCATTGCCTGGTCTATCATACATATTAGGACATATGGTAATTCTCGAATCGAGATAATATATTCTACATAATATCTTGGTATACTTTACATTATGTAAAGTACTAAACATAGTGTATCAAATACTTGGATGTCGTGTGTATGAACAGATTAGTACAATTTATATTATGACCCATAGTCTAATGGTGAATAGACTACATATCGTACACAATTTCAATACATAGCCACTATGTATATGAGTGGGAACCGATTAATTACACATAGTTATCTCAATCAGATTTTAGACCTCGTTACTGTAAGTGTATTCATTTGTAAGTTGCTAAATGAACCATAAAATTGTAATACAATATTTAATTTAAGTCTAATTGCATATTAGACTTAAATACGTCTAATCATTGCGTATGACAACTATCGGTGCAATAGACTTGAACCGATCAACCGAGTCATACGGTTGTAACATATAATCAACAAAATACAACTCATTAATGGGTGCAGTTATAATATAAGTTGAATGGGTGAGATAAACTACACTCATAACACTATGGGTTACTCATACCTTAATGAGTAACCAATCTATTACCTGATGACTTTAGGAGCCATATTAATAAACTCGTAAGTTCACGTTGGTATAATATCTCAACCGGTTATGAAATAATATTGAGAACACCATAGGATAATGTATAGTCTATCCTGATTTATGTTCTGACATAAATCAGTGACAGATCACATAATGGTTCGTGTTTGGACTTGACACAATCCAAAATGTATGTCCATTTTGCATATTAAACATAACTATTGCCATGTCATCGAAAACATGTATAACCATATTCCCATTAAATACTAACCCTATAACGCAATACATACTTAGTACCCAAAATATTATGTATAGGTCACTCATTGGATTTAGACTTGTGATTTATGTTCACTCATTGTACACGTCGTATGACTCAGACTGATGTTACATTGGTTTCATAAATATCCGAGAAACAATATACTGATCAATTTTAGTAAACTCATACATACAACTCCGATGTCGAGTTTAACTATGATCCAATCACGTTATCTATACATAAGGATCATACCTCAATCACGTTAACTCAGGAACATAAGGATCATACCCGAAAGTTCTCAACGGGGCCCTCAAGGATCCGTTCACGGATCTTCTGACATTCCTCGTCAATGGCCTGACATCTACTGATCTCACTCAGTAATGTGGGCCTAACCTCAAAGCTAGCAATGAGGGCCCCGCATGTGGACACCTCCACGCGCGCCCTCAATGCCCGTAGACATGTGAGTAACGTCCCCGACGTACTCTTCCTGCTTAGCGCATCGGCCACCACGTTGGCCTTTCCGAGATGATATGATAGTCGATGATCAAGTCATAGTCCTTGATCAACTCCATCCATCTCCTTTGTCTCATATTCAACTCTTTCTGAGTGAATACATACTTCAAACTCTTATGATCAGTATAAATGTGGCATGTCTCCCCGTAGAGATAATGCCTCCAAATCTTCAGTGCAAACACTACCGCCCCCAACTCCAGATCGTGGGTAGGGTAGTTCACCTCGTGTTTCCTCAATTGCCTAGAGGCGTAGGCTATCACCTTACCGTTTTGCATCAACACACATCCTAGCCCTTGGATGCTAGCATCGCTATAGATATCGTACCCTATCCCCTGCTTGGGTAGGGCAAGAACTGGTGCCTCGGTAAGTCGTTTCTTCAGTTCAAGAAACCCTTTCTCACATTTGTCATCCCATATGAACTTGGCCCCCTTCTTTGTGAGCTTCGTCAATGGAGATGCCAACACGGAGAATTTCTCGACGAACTTACGATAGTATCCCGCTAGGCCAAGGAAACTACGTATTTCTTTCACATTTTTGGGTCTCTCCCAGTCGATGATGGCTCTTATCTTGGCGTTGTCCACAGCAACACCCGAACCGGATATGACATGCCCGAGAAAGCCAATCTCTTTGAGCCAAAATTCACATTTGGTGAACTTGGCAAAGAGTTGTTTTTCCTGAAGTCGTTCAAGTACAAGCCTCAGGTGATGTTCATGCTCCTCCTCGCTCTTGGAGTATATCAAGATGTCATCAATGAATACTATCACAAATGGATCCAAGTATTCACTAAACACTCGGTTCATCAAGTCCATGAATGTCGCCGGTGCGTTGGTTAACCCGAATGGCATCACAAGAAACTCATAGTGACCATATCTAGTGCAGAATGCACTCTTAGGTATGTCACTCTCTTTGATCTTCAACTGATGATAGCCCGACCTCAAATCAATCTTCGAGAACACTATCGCCCCCCGAAGTTGATCAAACAAGTCATCAATCCTCGGTAAAGGATACCTATTCTTGATCGTGACCTTGTTCAACTGTCGGTAATCTATGCACATTCTCAATGTGCCATCTTTCTTCTTCACGAAGAGTACGAGTGCTCCCCACGGTGAGTGACTGGGCCTAATGAATCCGTTGTCCAAAAGTTCCTGTAGTTGGACCTTTAACTCTTGAAGTTCCGCCGGTGCCATTCGATAAGGAGGTATCGAAATGGGTTTGGTTCCCGGTTCAACTTCAATTACGAACTCAATCTCCCAGTCGGGTGGAAGTCCCGGCAAGTCTTTGGGAAAGACGTCCGGATACTTGCACACGACACGTACATCGTTGATGTCTATCTCTTTCTTTGTCTCATCTACTACGTAAGCAAGGTATGCTTGGCATCCTTTTCTCATCATCTTCTGTGCTCTCATCACGGATATGATACAACCATGAGATCCTCCCCGATCTCCCTCGAAACGTAAGGTGTTCCCCTTATCATCCTCGAGTTCCAACACTTTGGTGTAGCAATCAACTCGAGCATGGTGCTTTTCAAGCCAATCCATTCCTAGGATAGCATCGAACTCCATCATACTTAGAGGTACGAAGTCACAAGTCAAAGGTTGACCTGTCACTTCTACCTCACATGATGGATAGTAATGGTTCCTCTCCACGTCATCTCCCAATGGTGTGGAGACTACCAAGGTTTGCGTCATTGGCGTCAATGGCACGTCAAGACCTTCGGCGAACGCTTCGCTCACAAATGAACGTTGAGCCCCGGTATCAATGAGAATTCTTGCATTTCTTCCATTGATCAATAGTGTCCCTACATTTATAGATGATGTAAGACACACTACATGAAGTACCGGATCGAAAATGGGCTAAACGAACATTTTCTGGCCGAAAATGTACTGGACCGGCGCCGGTTCTAGGCCAGACAGGCGCCGGTTTTCCCCTGGGATGGCCGAATACCCACCAAATACACTGGACCGGCGCCGGTTATGGCCAAAACCGGCGCCGGTTTACCGTCGGCAACCTCGGAAAAATAATTTTCTTTAAAAACCGGCCCCGGTTACGAGCACGGTGATTTGTCCCGGCCTAATTTCCCCTAGACCGGCGCCGGTTATAGGCAAAACCGGCGCCGGTTTTCCTTCGGCCCTTCCCCGGAAATTCGATTTTTGTTGTTTTCAGCCTTTCCGAAACCGGACCGGCGTCGATTATGGGCAAAACCGGCGCCGGTTCACCTACGGCAGCCCCAAACAATTAACTTTTACATAGAACCGGTAGACCGGCACCGGTTTACCCCTGGGCAGCTGTATTCCTACAACTTTTTGCTAAAAAACACACCGATATCGACCCCGACGAGTCCGTACAAGCCCGCTATCATTTTTAACACTTAACAACATGTAATTTATCAAACATTACGAGGGATTACCTGCAACGGAGTCGGGGTTAGCCCGAGCATCGGCCTCGGTCATAGCATATACTCGTGCTTGGGCCCCGCCTTGGTTGACGGATGCGGCATGGCTTGTTGATGCGCCGCCTCTCCCCGTGCCACCATGTGACGGTCCCGCACGGTTCCTCCCCATCACGGCCCCTCCTCTGGCTCCCGGTGTGTTCTCCTGCGTCGCTTGAGGACAATTGGCCTTCATATGGCCCGCATTCCCACACTTGAAACACCTTGGTGGTTCGTTACACTTCCCAAAGTGCTGTTTTGAGCAATTGGGACATCTAGGTGCTCCCGAGTTCTGTGGCCTAGGTCCGTGCCACCTCCCGTCCCTGTTCTTTTTTGCCGGTGGAGCCAGCGCCTTGAATGAGCCCCCACCACCACCATGGTTGTTCTTTCGGGAATGGTCGGGCAGCCCCGAATTGTTCCACTTCCTCTTCTTCGCCTCCTCAGCGTCCCTTGCTTTCCTCTCATTCCACTGGGCCTCCCCAAGCATGCCCTGCTCTACCACCTCACTGAAAGTCATGAGGCGGGAGTATGTAGCACGATCTCGGATGTCTAAGAGTAAGTCATGCGGTCCTCATCGATTGCATACTCTGGTAAGAACCTAGCCAAGGTTCTAAACTCTTGCTCCAACTGCTTAACGGTGCCACCTTCTTTCTGCTTGAGGTTGGTATACTCCCTCCTTTTTACATTAACCTCAAAGTCAGAGTAGTATTGGACATAAAACTCTCGCTCAAAATTTTCCCATGAGATATTCCCACGGTATTTCCCTTCTACACCTTCCCACCATGTAGACCCCTCAAGCAACCGTGAAGCAACGGTTAGCTTCACGTCCGGAGTAATTTGCATGTCCCTTGATGCATCCTTCACTTTCTTGATCCAATTGGCGGCAACGGTAATGTCACCGGTGCCATCGAAGGACCTACACCCCAAGGCCCTAGCCTCCTTGAGGTACTTGGAGATTCTCACTATGAAACCTCCCTCGAGCCCACCTTGTGGAGCCTCAGGTGTGGCCCTTGGAGCTCCCCGGCTTCCTTGAGCCGACACACCTTGAGAACCACGCCTTGCTTGGCGCCTAAGGTCTCTGCTCAGCTTCTCCTTTTGATACCACTCAAGTAATTTACCCATTTGAGCGAATCGGGCATCACTCTCATCATCATTCTCATCATCAATGTGGAAATCACCCCCATCGTATGGAGTCTCTTCATGCTCCGTTTCAGGAACATAAGTAGAGTCGTAGTTCTCGGTGCTAGTCTCGTACACCGAACTCACGTGGCCATCACTCAATGTTTGGGCTCGGTGGCCCCCACGACTTCCACGGCCTCCACGGCCTCCTCTTCCACCTCTGGAGCTTCGAGATGCAGCCCGGCTAGCTCCAACGGAAGCTATCGGTGCTTGCCCTCTCGGATTGTTCCTGGTCTGCATGCGTCTACCCTCCATTTCTGAAAAGGAATTTGGACGAGTCGTTAGACTCCAATCAATGTCAATTGACGGAAAACGTTATAGACACGTATTGGCCCAAGTCACCGCCATACCAATTGTTAAGGGTACCATCTTAACAACTAGAGACCTTGCAACTTAGGTAACAATAGTTCTATAAGCGTCAAAATACAATGCTCATGGTTTTCGGTAAAACTCTTTTGTAAAATCTCTTGTGAGAGGTTGATTACATAGTTTAGAAACTGAGATGGCTCTGATACCACTTAATTGTCACGCCCCAGACCGCATCCGAGCGCGTGTACAACCGCCGTATGACTAAATGACGTCACTCGCAAGTCAACATGACTTAATCATACAAGGCGTCCATGAACATTGTTCATACCATACTCAGTAAGTAAACATACATAACAACATCACATATTTGGATTGAACATACACAAATTGCGGAAATATTCAATGTTCAACCATGAGCCACATATGGCCAAAACGTGGGCTCGCAGGCCCAAAACAAATGTACTTATTACAAAATATCCATGAGCATGGTTTATAGTTTAAAAACGGTAAAGGAAGCACGAACCACATCTCCCTTTAGATCACTTCACCGAGCAAAGTGAGAATAGCAAGCTTGAGCTTCAACCTGAAATGGTGGGCCCCCCCCCGAAGGGGTTAGTACAAGTACCGAGCGAGTAGCAGGCTGAATGTAGAATAACTAACGTTTCAAGTATAATACCCAAACATAGGGTGATACATATACATATAGTTCTCCCCCCAAGTTATAAAATATATATCATTATATATACACTTGGAAATACCCGACCCGTAGGTCATTGTTTATTTGGGAAATAATATAGCCGGTAACCTTGGCTTAAACCCTAACCCACCCATATACCTATGAGTGTATAGAACTCCTCCTAGTTCAAATCATCTTAACAAGAGGACACCGCCCGGTCCTAAATTACAAAAAATATAATCTATGAGTTTTGAGGATACACGCCCGATCCTTGGGTACTCCACCCTATAATCGAGTTTTGAGGATAACCGCCCGATCCTTGGTTACTCCACCCTATAACCGAGTTTTGAGGATACACGCTCGATCCTTGGGTACTCCACCATATATAACCGAGTTTTGAGGATACACGCCCGATCTTTGGGTTCTCCACCCTATAACCGAGTTTTGAGGATAACCGCCCGATCCTTGGGTACTCCACCCGACTTATGATCTACCACATGTCATCCTAGATAAGGTCTATATCATAATTAATAATCAAGACTAAACCAAGTCTTAAGGCCTAAGCATAATCATCCATGAAATTCATGCATTAAAATCAACATATAGGCAAAACAGTGCCAAACCGGCGCCGGTTTTGACATAACCGGCGCCAGTTATTAATTAATTTAATTAAACCGGCCATGCCGATCCATAACCGGCGCCGGTTTTGCCTATAACCGGCGCCGGTTACCCCCTGGGCAACCAAGTCAACATTTTCGTTGACTCGCCATTTCAAACCCGATTTGTGTAAAACTTAATCCCAACGTGTATTAAGTTATAACCAAGCATTTTATGCCCCTTTTATCCCTTAAAACATCATATATGTTTTTATAAACATTTTCATATCATACTTCATTTATGATATCAATGGGTCATACATATAAGTCCAATCACTTTGGATATTCACATGTTTAAGCATCTTTTAAACATCATTATGAACACAAATAACATTTACTTAGGTAATCTTATAATTAACCCAAGAGTTATAAGACATTAATCCGTCCACTCACCTCAAATGAGCGTGATGAGGTTCTACCCTTCTCGGTTGAACTCTGGCCAAACTCCGGCGAACTTTGACGAACTCTGGCGATAACTCCGGTGACTCTTTAAACTTCGTGAAAGCTCTTATATCACCTTTGACAAGTGCCTAACGAGGTTTTATCATCACAAAACCCATATCAATACAAATAACCTTTAAAAGGTTATTTTCCGGCTAACCGGTCATTTTGGCTCCTAAGTCCGTTTTTGGACTTAGAACTAGTTTCAACCCCTTGTTCCACACTTGTACCCATGTGAAACATCCTTAAGGCTATTTCATATGATATATAAGTCATATGAAATCAAAACATGGAAGAAAAGTTGTTAAAGAGCTACTCACCTTTATTCTCAAGGTTTTTCTCTACTTTTGCAACCTTTTTCTCCTTCCTTGAGCTCCTTGCTTCCTTGAGCTTCCTTGGCTATGGAGATGGAGGTTTTTGAGAGCTCTTTCTCTCTCTATTTGGGGGCTGGGTCGAGCATAATGGAGGGGATGGGTAGGGATACTCCTTTTGTCTCATTTTGACAATGAGTGAAAGAAAAAGGGTCCCTCCATGCTTTGGTTTGATGCCAATCATCTCAATTCATATCTCACCCATTCCATAACCATCTACCACGCCTCATTGTCTTGCTTGGTCATATATTTTCGTGGGGTGGCCCCCACCCACATGGGAGGTCACCCCTTAATATCCCGAAGTGTATATTCAGCCCTGAAAGTTGTATTTTTCGGACCGTTTTAGGTACATTTTATTTTATCGGGTCAAATAAAATATGTAGTATGTTCTCTATCATTACGGAACTTTATGATGAGTATACTTTCCCCAACTCTAATTTGGAAGTCTCCGAAATTCATTTCGGACTGTTATCCGATAAATTATCCAAAACCGGTAATTGGGCCTCGTTTGACCAACCGGTCAACCCAATGCCTTTCTTATGGCCCAAAGTGGATGTCCACCACCATATAACTATTATCTATACCAAGATGAATAAAATATGCGGTCTCGGGAATATCGGGTGGTCCCCGCTCCCGTGTGGGCCCCACGTGCAATTTACTATTCACGCAAAAGAATTAACAAAAATTTACAACCTCGTAAATTCATTAACCATTTCATAAGGTTCAATACATAATTTACACAAAAGTAAATATACTTGGGGACGGTGTTACACTATGTAATTAATTAATTGATCTAAATAATTGCCCCCCTAGTTTCCTTGCACAACCAAGCCAGTCCGTCGGTGGCGGGGCAGTCCGTGGTGGCGGCAGTACTCCGGCAACGGCCGGCGGCGGCGGCGGCAACTCCGGCAATTAATTGACCCAATTAATTGCCCCCCCTAGTTCTCTTGCACAACCAAGACAGTCTGTTGGTAGCGGGGCAATCCGGAGGTGGCGGCAGCGGAAGAAGCGGTTTCCGGCGGTGGCGGTGGCAGGTGGCGGCAGAATGTTGGCAAACCTCCAGAAAAAAAAATCTGGAATTTTTCCGGCGGCGGTCGCCGGAGCTCCGGCGGCCGGCGGCGGCCGGCGGCGGTCCGGCAGTCCTTGGGCAACAGTGGTAAAGGTTGTGAGGGGTATTTTGGTCCAATCACTACTAAAAAGTCCTATTTAAGGTAAATCTCCCTTTATGAATACAATCTTTCGTCACGAAGTCATCCGATATTTCGTCACAAATCAACGAAATATGGGTTACAAGAAATATTCATAATTGAATATGAATAGTGAGTCGGACATGATTGAGTAAATCTTGTACTCCGTATATTTTAAATGACTCATATTATGGACAGTGTAATAATCTTGTCCGGAAATTCAAGTCGCATTACTTGATACTAGTTTATAACACATAAACTAGTAGGGACCATATGCTAATTACGGGATATGTCGGATAATGTTCAATTCTTATACTCAGTGGATTTAGTCATGGATTACAATTTATGCTTAAAGGTACGGAGTATATCGTAAATCGGTTGTTTATTACCAACAGTATTTACAGTCTAACTTGTATTAGACTATAGTTTCCAATATACCACCAAATAGATATATACTCATCCAGGGTCAGCTCATATATATCCTATAATTAAAGTATTTGGATAACATTGTACTGCTATTAGATCACAAATCCGGTTATAATTACATTTTGATGCACTCATAGTACTTGGGTTGGATATATTAATAAATGATTTAAGTATGTTACTGTCTAAAATATGGACTAAAGTATTTAATCTTATAGGTACGTAATCGGTGAAATGTCTGAGGTGAATTGTAATCGGAATTTTCTATTCATATGTCGGATAATGTTACTTAAGTCCGATTTTGGTCATCGAATAATTGTGTATACATGCATAAATGTAATACATTTACTGGGATACAGTAATATGAATAAATCATCCCAGTAGACTCCGGTAAACGATTTAAGTGCATCTTTAACGGTGCTTTCGACTCCAAAGAATGCATTGCCACGTGAATGAAATTGAGGAAAAAGTTAAAAAACCATCTCCAACGCAGATGTCCGTATGAGAAGTGGAGTTGAGCTGGCATTGTAAAATATGCACACCGTGAGTTTGGGTTTCTGATTTCAGAAAGCCTCTTAGAGGCTATGACTCAACAAATTAATACGGAACTTATCTTAATTCAATTTAATTACAATTCTTTTTTATTTTGCAGCAATAAAAGTAATTAAAAAAAGGACTGCCAAAAAGTCCATGATTGCATTGGAGAATGAATTTTAGTTTAGCCCTCTATTTGCTCAACTTTATGCTACATCATCGTTAACGACTTGTTTAACTAGTGATGTGTCCACATTTTAACCTCTTCAATCCACATTTCCATTGGAGATGCTCTAAACATCTATACAATCTCCCATACAATAACCGTACATATGTTGGAATACGTCTATGATTCGTATGATATACTTAATAATGGTATCGATGATAAGACCTACGAGAATTACATTGGGAAAAATCACTATTGCATAGGGGGAAAAAAAAATTCAACAATCAACACTATATAGCGTGTGGTATATAATTTCAATACTGTATCAATGTCACGTCGGGAATTATCACTCAAGTTAGGCACGGATCCTGTCCCGTGACTAAATCCGTGACTGTTTGAGCGTGACTAAATTTAGTCACGCCTAATTGACCGTGACTAACTGTAGTCACGGATTAGTCACGGACCAGATCCGTGACTATAATGTCACCGGAATAACTCCTCCGGCACTTTAGTCACGGCTGAGATCCGTGATTACTTTTTTTTTAATTTTTTTTGTTAGTCACGGACATTTCCGTGACTACGTTTTTAAATTTTGAAATTTCAAAAACCCGCGGTTCGAATTTTTAAAAGTTTCAAATTTCATATTAGTCACGGTCATGAATCCGTGACAAACTTTAAAAAAAAAAATTAAATTAATAAAAAGAAATCCGGACTAAAAATTTAGTAACGGCTCAGATCCGTGACTAAATTTTTTGTTTTTAAAAAAAAAATCCATTTAAAAAAAACAAAATTAAAACTTATTTTAATTTTTCTTAAAATTAAAATAAAAAATTTATCAGGAAAAATATTATATTTTAAAAAGTATAGCAATTATACCATTAAATAAGAAAAACAAAAGTCATACACTCATACACAATAAAAATGCATTGCAAACTGAAATTATAAAAATAATGTTCAGTGTTAATGATAAAATTGTACTATTACATGTCCGGCCTTTGGACTCCATTATGAAAAAAATTAGGATTTTCATTATCAAATTCATCATTATTATCATCATCATCATTATATCGGACATATAAGATCCCTAGACATTAATTCCGGAAATGGGATATATTTACAAGTATATAAGTGTTTGCCACGTGATATCTTGTGATTGTCAAGTAATTAATAAGATTGATATTATTTTTAATTTGCTCAATGGTAGTCTGAAAATAAAAGACAATTAACCAAATACATAACAACTTGAAATAAAACTCCGATTATTACATTAGCATATTTTATTTTAAAACGGTGTTGGTTGTACCAACTTATTTAAAACATGACAATAGAAGAAACATGTGAAATGCACTCTCGTCCAGATGTCTCATTGTCCCGGGGCTCCAGCTTGCTCCTCATATTCACCTACGTGTAGAAAAACTACACGCTCAGCAATGAATTGCTGAGTGGTAGTATAATATAACATGTAATAACAAACATGTATCTATATTTTCTACTCAATTATACGACAAATAAACGTTAATATCATTATAGTCAACTTACATAACTAAATCATATGAATAAAGCATATTACACATTACCATCGTAGAAGTCAAATTAAAATTAATACTATTATTTCACACAATATAATTTATCACTTGGAAAGATGTAACATAAATCATGAGCCATTCTCAGAATTTCATATTTCAAAAATACGTATAAAAATTCCATATAATCTTTGCCCAACATTTCTTTTAATGCGGGTTCTTTCGTGACATGTCCATAATTTCACATATGAATAATCATTTAGCTGAAAACGTATATCCAATAATGGAATAATCACACATAATTCTTGCTTCAAGTTCATAAATATTTTATCCAGCTTTCTGAATACTTCATCTTTATTCATTTATTTCAGCCTTTACTCTTAGGACTAGACTCTAGCTAAGAATACAAAGATCTTCAGATAACAGAGATTCGTGGGACCCTGGCCGGGGTCGTATGCTAGCACACCGTGGGAGAACGAATCGTCCAGCCAAAACTGAAACAACCCGAACTCAACGTGGGAGAATGAATCGTCCAGCCGAAACTGAAACAACCCAAACTCAGCGTGGGAGTCGTAGTCAGTAAAACCAACTCGTACTCAATTCGTGGGGAAACAAAATTATCCAAGTAGAACTCGAATAATGTGCTTCCAAAACATATAAACGTGGGTACCCAGCTATCATCTAAATCCCGGAGTAAGGCTCTTTCATGAAAAGCTTATATTATTAAAATTTGTAAAACTCTTGGAATATTCATAAAACCTATATATACGTTTAAGTATATATTTCCATGCACACATACGTACAAATATTACAACACACTTATAATCAACCATGCATATGTACTGGTATCATCACAAACATCAAATTTTATGTCATATATTAATTGATTAAGACTAAAAATAAAGACGTATATGTACGTATACTTTACTTCAGCTCAGACACACATTAATTAGTGAACATGCATCCACTAGTATATCTACATATTACTTGATTTTTATATATATATTGAGATCGAAACAAGTGTAGCTCAAACAATTTACCTTATGTGTAAATATAGTCTATGAAAGTTTAGTAATTACGTTGGACACGTATACATAACATTTCAATAATAGCGCATATAATTAATTTTAAACGTCCGAAGAACTAAATTTGAATAACTAATATATATTTCATAAGAATAATATATATTAAATATAAAGGCGTTAGAATTCAATTTCGTATAATGCTTTATCAAGCTTGAAAGTTGAAAATAGAACCTTTCGTAAAAATAGATATAATAAATACTCTTATCTTTAATAATTGATGAAAATAATAACACTTAACAATCAAATGTCATATAACAAATGTCGTATTATGGTACTGACCTTAAAAGAGAGGCTTTTTCTTAACTTATGGCCGGTGCACTAAGCTCCATTCTATCAGGTTTGAGCAAGAGACTTCCTATGGCTGCATAAGCTATCCCGCTCCTTCCCAAAACTCTATGAGGTTTGAGCAAGAGACTTCCTATGGCTGCATAAGCTATTCTCAAGTTTTACCGAAAATTTTACACTTGAGTCGAGATAATCTCATTTAGGCTAAGGATGTTTTCTTTTAGACTGAAATTTGCTGGTCTGGTCTGATCTAGTCTGTTTAAGTCTGGTCTGGTCTGGTCTGAACTAGTCTGGTCTGGTCTAGTAAACGTCTGGTCTCTGTGTATTTTATAACTACGGAAGTCTGGTCTTGTCTGGTCTGATCTGTTTAAATCTGGTATGGTCTTGTCTGTTTAAGTCTGGTCTGGTCTGGTCTGGTCTGGTCTGGGACTGAAAACAGTTCAAAAGAAAACATCATAAGTCCCTAAATCAAAAAAAGGTAATTATAAGTCATACTTATAATTGTCCTACAATCAATGTTCAAACCGAGTTTCATTGGTACTTGTACGGTGAATACACAATCTAGATCAACCTGAGTGATAAGACTATTAATGCATATGTGGTCATACGCATATAGTATTCGGAACGGTTTATGAGTTAATCATACGTGCATTGGAGGCAATCTTCCAGTGGAATGGGATGATCCGATGATCTCATTTCGAGTGAGATCTCCAAATGAAATGTCCTAATCTTCGTGAATAGAAGTGCTTGATTTCATTAGTAATGAGATCATGAGAATTGTGTATGTTTGCACAGAGAACCCAGGTCTTACACAAATGAGATGATAAAACCAAGTCCAAAAATGAGATCTTATGACACTGTCTTCAGTGTCATAATATTAGTGCATAGGGAACCCATCGGATGATACCGGTGTTAAACCCGAGTCAACCCAATAATTAACTTTTTGAAAAGCATAATTATGTATTCACACACAAGTCTTCAGTGTTTTTCGAATACGATTGTGTTGCACCGGTTTTTTGCAAATTATGTTTACACCGATGATTGACTTACCAATCGGTAGACTCTTCGTGATTCTTAGTTCATATCTCACAAATGAGAATTACTCATTCGTGTTCTAGGAACACGAAGATTTCGAAATGAGATCATACAATGTCGTATTCAAAATTTAAGTCAATCTTCGTGACTCGGTTGATTTAGTAAGCCTGAAAACACTGACACTGACACTGAAGAAAACATTGATACTGAATAGACATTATCATGTTTTAGTGAAGACTACATTTCGAGTTGATTTATATGACTTGAGTTCAGACGTATTGAAATTCACTTAGTATAATTGTCGTATTCAATTACGGCTAATAAACAATCAGCCAATAAGAAGTGTGTATGAATACACAAATGTATATGCAATTTTAATATTAAAACATTGTATTGACGACTGGTTCAAAACATACATTTCATGCTGTTGAAGAAGAGATATCACCAAACTTGTGGCACCGGAGGCTAGGCCACTTGAGCGTGAAGGGATTGACAACTCTTGCAAAGAAGGAAGTCATTTCCATGGGCAAAGGTGTTGCCCTAGATCCATGCGAACACTGTCTATTCGGGAAACAACACAGGGTTTCCTTCAGTTCTACCAGGAAGAACCATTCAGAGTTACTCAGTCTTGTACACTCTGATGTATGCGGACCCATTGAAGAGGAGTCACTTGGAGGAAGCAGATATTTCGTGACATTCATTGATGATGCATCACGAAAGGTATGGGCTTATTGTTTGAAGAGTAAGGATCAGGTGTTTGATCGCTTCAAATTATTTCATGCCATGGTAGAAAGAGAAACAGGGAAGAAGCTGAAGTGCCTGCGTTCAGACAATGGAGGAGAGTACACTTCTCGGGAGTTCTCAGCATATTGCGCCGCATATGGAATCAGACATGAGAAGACGGTTCCACGAACTCCACAACACAATGGTGTAGCCGAAAGAATGAATCGGACCATTATGGAGAAAGTTTGCTGCATGCTGAGTATGGCTAAACTACCTAAGCCATTCTGGGGTGAAGCTTTGCTGACAGCTTGTTATCTTATAAACAGGTCACCTTCTGTTCCTTTAAACTTTGAAGTGCCAGAGAAGAAATGGTCAAGAAGAGATGTTTCTTACTCTCACTTGAAAGTGTTCGGGTGCAAGGCATTTGCACATGTGTCCAAGGAGTTGAGACAGAAGCTTGATCTCAAGTCAAACCCATGCATCTTCATCGGGTATGGTGATGAAGAATTCTGATACCGGTTGTGGGATCCCGAATTGAAGAAAGTTGTAAGAAGCAAAGATGTTGTATTTCATGAAAACGAGTTTCATGAGTGTGCTCCAATAATCCGCCAACAACATACTCTAGAAGACGAAGTGCCTGTATCATCAAACATTTCTCTCAGCGACGAGGAGATGCATGATTCTACTGAACAAGAGAGTGATGGTTCAGCAGGTGATGATGATACTCACAGTGATGATATTCCTCAGCAGGGGGAGCCTTCATCTGAAGACGAAGCTGAAGGTACTCATGTTCGACGTTCTATGCGAGGCATAGTTTCACGGAGAAAGTATTCCACTACATCCGAATGGATACTTGTTGCTAGCGAGGGGGAGCCTGCGAGCATCGCAGGAACGAGAGAAATAAAGAAAAAGGTGGAGGGGGAGATTTGTAGGTGATGGAGTATATGGACTCCGACCCCCCAGTATGCCGACTACTGGGCCTGGACAGCGGCCCACACACATTTGGCGGATTAATATTATTGTACATTATTATTATTATTATTCAGATGTTCTAGATTAGCTTTTTATACTATCAGTCCATTTATGTAACCGGGTCTGTCAGGCCCATATTAGAGGCCCAGACCTGAATTTTCCCTATATATACTCCTTATTATAGGAGGCTTGTAACTCATATAACCAATTCATTCATTCTATACACTTTCTTTATATCTTCTTCATTCTTGTTCAATCTCTCCTGTTTATACAATATGGGTATCAATTATCCAACAATGGTGCTCTCGTTGAGAGGTTGAACACAATCAAGTGAGAAAACCTCCCCAAATTACCAAAAATTCTTCCCAATCACAAAAAACTATTCTGGTAAAAAAACAAAAATCAAGCAAAAACAGATATGGAAATGTCAAGAACAACAAAGATCAATCTGGAAAATACAGATCTAAGTCAGAAAAGTCACCGCAGAGGAGGTCGTCGGATGCCGCCACGGCAGAAACTTGCCGCTGGAACTCACCGACCCGTTCACTGATCTCGCCGGCCGCGGAGTTGACGCCGGAAGCAGTTTGCTGAAGCTTATCGCTGCTCCAGTAGGCTCAGATCTTGAAGTCTCCTGAGCCAAAGTTATCATCGCAGCCCTCGACGCCGCCGTGCAAGGAAACGCCTGCGGCTGCCCCAGATCTCGCCACCAACGTTGAAGCATCGTCGTCCAGATCTCACCGGCACTGCTCCAGGACGCACCGCTGCTCCGGATCTGATTTCCCAAGGGCGGTCCACCATTAATGGCCACAACAATTTCCCTGTTCAAAGCTTCGACTCCAGATCTCGCCGGAGACATGACAACGTCGAATGAAACAGCAGCGGTTCCGACGAATCTCTTCCACTCTCTGGCGACGCCCAGGGACGAGAATATACGATGATTTCAGGCGCCCAGCGGCCTGAGAAAGAGAGGATCAGCAGGGATTAACGATCTCAGAACTCAACAGCGTCGTGGACAGGGCTGTAGAGCTGCCTTTTTCTCCCGACCTCACCGCGGAAATGCCCGGCATTTCGTCCTCTCCTCCGGCAACAGTGGCGGAGGTTTTTCCTCCTCTCAAACTTTGGCTTGCGTATCTCGTCCACAGAAGGCACAGAGTTTGGTGAATGGGCCTCAGTTGACCCAGTCAACTGTTGGAAGTGCTTGGGAACTTTCGGCTAAGATGGGGGAAGTGGGCCAAGCCAACACTCCAAAATTGATCCAAAATATGTTAATGGGCCACAAATCATAATTCAGCCCAATCAGTCCATTATTTCAGCCTACTTCAAAAAAGATAAGTATCTTTAATTTTAATATTACTTATATCTATTTTAATCAATATTTTTTGTTGGTTAAATGTCACACTATCACGCACTTATGATCAAATGCTTAGTAGAGTGTGGCTTGAGACCCATCACTAGGATTTAAAGCCCTGACTCCTCAGGCACAAAGCCCTGTCTCCTCAGGCACAAAGCCCCGACCAAGTCGGGCATGAAGACAAAACCCCGACCAAGTCGGGTACGAAGACCGGTCTTAGTCATTCCTCGAGTGGCGACCGTTGCTTACGAATGGCTCACACATCCATTCTACTAAGTATTTTATCATTACATTAACAATTCACATCTCCACTTATTTTTAAGTAACGAACTCCCAATCGGAAACATAAATCCCAAGAAAAAGATTTCATATTTATGATAAATGTGTAGGTACAAAGATGACTTTACTCATTTTCACCTCGTCTCCACTCGCCTCAAAGAGTGGGGACTGGGGGACTGAGGGGTCAGAGTTTCATGCAAGAGCAGGAACGAGAGCTGAGTCAGTTGAAGAGGAGCTGAGCTAGATTGATTATGCCGGAGGGGATTTACCTTCCTTGTTTCATGTTGGGGGCGCTAGGTGTACTCTTTTTCCCTTTATTAGGATTTTTTCCCACTGGGTTTTTCCTAGTAAAGATTTTTAACGAGGCACCTCCCCATAATGGACAAGGGTGGTGATCCCCTGGCCGAAGAGGACGAACGTTGCAGATACAGTTTGGACTACTCCCTTTCGCCTCGAGTACTCTCGACTCAGGGAGTGGGGGACTCCTGATGGAGTATATGGACTCCGACCCCCCAGTATGCCGACTACTGGGCCTGGACAGCGGCCCACACACATTTGGCGGATTAATATTATTGTACATTATTATTATTATTCAGATGTTCTAGATTAGCTTTTTATACTATCAGTCCATTTATGTAACCGAGTCTGTCAGGCCCATATTAGAGGCCCAGACCTGAATTTTCCCTATATATACTCCTTATTATAGGAGGCTTGTAACTCATATAACCAATTCATTCATTCTATACACTTTCTTTATATCTTCTTCATTCTTGTTCAATCTCTCCTGTTTATACAATATGGGTATCAATTATCCAACAGTAGGTATCTTCCACCTTCTTTCTTGGAAGTTGCCAAGAGACATATAACACCTTCTAGGAAGGTGCTATCAAACACATGAACATGGAAGGAGATATGGAGATACTTTGGAAGCTTGGATGCAACTTCCTCTTGTCTCCAAACTAGTCCTATAAATAGAGTGCTCCATTGTTGTTCATTGTATCAGTTTAGAAAGTGAGAAAAGTGTGTGAAGAGTGAAATACACTTAGAGTAGAAGTGTATTGGTGAGGATTGATTTTTTTGTAATAGTTGAGTGTGAGAGTTTGCTCCTCCTATTGTAATTCTGTTCTTGATATTGAATAGAAGAATTTTCCAATCCCAACACTAAAGTCCTACATATGAATTGCCTACTCATCCATAGTAAGATTGTTTGGACTATATAATATTCATATACAAGGGATCATACTTTATTGTAGGACAAGTGACCAAACTTATAACCCGATCTCAATCTGTTACTATAAATTGTTGGTGGTATTTTATAATTTCGACTCAAGTCGTTATATGGGTGAGTAACTACACTGGGTTAGGAATCACGATGTATTCACGAAAAGTCCATATTCATTTGGGGTTCAGTGTATTTTCAGCTATCGTCGACGAATGAGTCTAGATTTGGAAAATTTTCCAGTCTCGGAGTGTATTCTCGTTATGAGACTACCATCATCGGTTGTTTTCAAATTTTCAGTTTTTTTTTTTTTTTTGCATATTCGGATGAGACTTAATAAACTTGAGTCTAAAAGAGTATCCCATTTTAGACTCTTCGGCTGAAAACAATCTCGTCCACGAAGACGAGAAACCATTCTCATTGCAATGGTTTCTATTGTCAGTACAACATTTCCAAATTCTTCGTCCCGATGTTGCCATAGGGAAGATTTTCAACCTCAACCTTCCATCTGAGATCATCCGATGCCGTATTCAAAATTTAAGCGAATCTTCATGACTCGGTTGATTTAATAAGCCTGAAAACACTGGAGACTTGTATGTTGTGTATTTTTCATAGGAAACGCATTGCAACTCGAAATGAGATCATCCGAGTTTGGCTTAAGTAAACATTGGACTTCTCATTTAGAGTTGACTTGAGTCATCGGATGAAGGACTTGAAGCAATTTTGAGATTCCCATTGACATACAAGCCAATGGGAATCTTATGTTATATATACATACTCAAGTCTAAAAAAATTTAGTATGTTTTTTATCATCCAATTTAGTAAATCAACTTAGTCAACATTGGACACAAGTAACAAGCCATTGCAAGACTCGATTGCACAATATGGCAAGTCACGAATATTTGTTCATGTGTAATATGAACAATAGAGTTGAGTTACGACTTAAATTTAGTATCATTTTGACTTGTATGTGTCATTATCGATGATATAGGAAATTTCATATTAATCTTCACAATGCGTGTTTCGAGTTGCAATGGGTTCCTTAATTTTGACTCGTATGATCTAAAATGAGTATCCTATGCACGATCTTGATGGTCTCGGTTGGTCCAATCAACCGAGTCACTTGTCTTCTCTAGTCACGTCCAAATAATCTTCGTGACTCGGATGATCGTATTCAAAATTTAAGTCAATCTTCGAGACTCGGTTGATTTAGTAAGCCTCAAAACACTGAAGACTTGTATGTTTTTTTCTATTTATATTTTGGACTTGAGTCGTGAACGAGAATTGTGTTCTCATTGCAAAAAGTGAAGGAATGTGTTTTGTTCACACTGAACTGAGTACTCAGTGAAAACATATGATGATCCGATGGGACCCATTGATCCTATGCTTGTTATATAGACTTGGTTGAAATCCCATAATACAAGTACCTCATATAATGTGGAAACCTTACACGGTATTAATGCTTATTGTATACAATTGTTGAATCAACCCGTTATCATTGCAATGTGATCTTACTCAATTATGTGAAAAAGACTTGTTCGTGACTAAAAGGTAACATTCTACATTTAGACAATACTCAATAATTGTATGAATATTTACACTGTGTATGGGTTCCAGTGTATTGCAACCTTGGTTTAGGTGTAATAATAGAAATGTCACAAGTCTATTAGAAGTCGATGGATGTCCAACACAATTCTCGTTCATACAAGTCTCCAATTTTCAGTCATCAAACATATAGTTCGTATGGCATTCAAATGGGTATGATCAACTTGTCGAACTAATCATAAAAATACAAGTGTCGTAGTTTAGAAAACATTACGACACCCGAGTTACATCGAGATGCAATGCTCGAACCCAGACAATATGTATATCAAGTCATAACACTATGTTTGAGACTTCACGAAGATTGGGACCCATTGCAACTCGAAATGTGTATGTTGCTTTAGATGTGATCTCATAGCGTATTCACGAAGTCAAAGTGTATTTTTGCATAGGGAACCCATTGCAACTCGAACATAGTCCAACTCGAAATGAGATCAATCGAGTCAATTTTCGTGACTCGGTTGGTTTAGTAAGCCTGAAAAACACTGAAGACTTGTATGTTGTTTTCTATTCATATTTTGGACTTGAGTCGTGAACGAGAATTGTGTAAGCCTATCTTCGAGTTGTATAATTTAAATACAAGTCGATACAAGTCCCTATGCAAAAATACACAATTCTGGTCTATGATCCATTAAAAGAAAGAATGACTTAAATTTATGAAGACAGTGACTCCAATACAATGCAAAGAAATCTTGAATTGTGTCCAAAATATCTGAAGACTCCCTATAATTTAGTTGTGAACATCCTGATGTCTTTGTGACTCGGCCAATGGAGTACAGTAAGCCTCAAAAATTCCCGAGATGTTAAACCAATCAACCGAGTCACGAAGATCGACTTAAATTTTGAATACGACATCGTATGATCTCATTTCGAAACACAATTCTCGTTCACGATCTCATTTCGAGATCGTGAAAGATCTCCAAAACATTTGGAGAGTAGAAACTCATCGGGTTGTGAACGAGAGTTAAAAACATACAAGCCATTCTAAATACTCAGTGTGTATACACTGAGTATATACCCTCGGACTATCAAACGACATCGGATGATCATAGAATGAGAATTTTGGACTTAAGCCTATTCATCCGATTTGGTAAGCCATTCCTCATTGCAACTCGAAATGTTTAAGTCCAAAATACACTTTGAGTCGTTCAATACACATAATTCACGAGACTTCTCTATAGTGTTTTTTCCTCAAAATGACTGGAAGCAAGATTGACTTAAATGTTAACTTGTATGTTTTTTTCTATTCATATTTTGGACTAGAGTCGTAAACGAGAATTGTGTATTATCGTTGTAATGTTTCAATCGAAGATTGACTTTTACAAATGAGAATAGTGTATTTTAGTCAATGAGTATGAGTAAAAAACCGTGACTTAAATTGTGAATAGAGAGATTGACTTTCTATTCATATGTACGTATGAGCAATATGGCTTACAAATAAACACTGGATGTTTTCGAGTCTTCGGTTGAATGCAATAATTCTTTTGTGTATACTCGAAAAGCATCCATTGCAGGCTTAAATTGGAGTAAATTGCAATCATGCAATGAGATCTTTTGTGTTTAAGTCACTCGCGAGTATTCGAGAATTGTGTCTGAAATGTGATTGTTTAGTCTCATTTTACAACCAATCAGAAATAGTCAAATGACTTGTGATCAGATTAATACAATTATAGTAAGAAATGTCAACCTAATCAGGGATGGATTTAGGGGGGGCGCGGGGGCGACTGCCCCCCTTGGACATTCAATTTTTTTTACCATATATGTAATATTTTCATAAAACTTTCATAATTTAATTAGATTCGCCCCCCTTAGCTTTTAATTTTCAAAATTAATATATATAGTCTTACATAATGTAATACTTAATTGAAGATTTAAAAGAAGAAACATCTAAAATAATTTACATAACTTAAACAAATAAACAATATAGTAACTCGTTATTTAAGATTTAGGATACTTATTATATAAGAATTCCTAGTTTTGTAATGTTTAATTATCTTTATTAGATAACAAGTACTGGATTTCGTAAAATATATATCAAACAATATTAAATACCAGACACACTAATTACACAATTTTTAGATCACGTGAAATGAATCCAAAATATAAATATTTATAGACATTAGATTACATAATTCATTTATTTCTTGCTTTCTAAAAATAATTTATTGCATGGATAATAAAAGGGTTTTTCCCTTAATAGTACTAAATTAAGGCTGTTTTACGAAAAAGTGACCATATTTACATTTAGACTAAAATGGTACTAATGCACAGTTACACTTGCCTAGTGACATTTCCAAATATAATCTCCGCAGTGACATCTCCGCCATCACCGACCACAGTGACATCTCCTCTGCCATGACATGGATATGTGTCATTGACGTCACTGCTGCTGCTGCCGCAGGTCGTTGCCGCCGCCGCCGCCAGAGGTCACCGCCAACGTCGCCGGTCACCGCCGTCAGTCGCAGTGACAACTCCGTCGTGACAACTCCGCAGTGACAACTCTGCGTATGACCACACACCATAGTGACGCCTCCAGATCACCGCCGCCGGCCACAGTGACAAGTTTGTGGTGACATCTTCGTAGTGATGATTTTACAGTGACATACAAATTACTCCGGCCACCGCCCTCCGGTAAGTTTCCACGCCACCACCACATTCTACCACCACCACCGCCGCGCCATTGCCGCATTCCACCACTACACCGCCACACCACGTGACCCAAGCGCCGCCCAAACAACCACCTACCTCCCTGCCTCACCCGAGGCCCCAGCAGCCCCAACACCACCAGATCTGAAATAGGGAGGTGGATTGAGACCGATGAAGCTAGAGAACAAGAAGAAGAAGGTATCGTGCAACGATGAAGAAGAAGGCGACTAACCCTAGCCCAAAATAGGGCGGCGATGGCGGCGGAATTGCCACCGCAGCGACCTTGACAGTCGTTGGAGGCGAGGCGTAGGGAGAAGACATGGGCGAGGGCGGCGGCGGTCTATCTACCCTGTCCGCGAAGGTGACGGCGACGGCTTTGGGGGTTGTGTCCTCTGCTCCTGCGAGTCTGCGACAGCCTGGGGGCGGAGATGTTTTCTCTGCTTCCTCGATGGCTTGGGGAGATCCTTGGTCAATGGTGTGGAATTGGCTTCAGAGATGAAAATGGGCTGGATTGATGGGCCGAGTAAGTCTTATTTTTGGAAAAAAAGGAAAAGTAGTCTCTTTTTTGTATTTCACAAAGCTATTAGTATTATTTGTGTCCTTATTCCGATAATAAACTCTAAATTATTATAGAATTAATAAAAAATAATAAAATATAATATGCACCATATATATGTGTGTGTATGTGGTGCATATTATTCTAAAAAGAAAAAATTACACAAATATAACTACTTTAAACTCCACTAACAAAACTATAACTTCTTTCCCCACCTTACTCTCACGTTGCAAAATGTGTTTCCTATCATTGGTCACTTTAGTGAAACCCCAAATTCTATTGTAAAATATTTATGTAATATTTTTGAGTTTTTTACATAAATATTACCAATAGAATTTGGGGTTTCACTAAAGTGACCAATGATAGGAAACACATTTTGCAACGTGAGAGTAAGGTGGGGAAAGAAGTTATAGTTTTGTTAGTGGAGTTTAAAGTAGTTATATTTGTGTAATTTTTTATCATAAAGGTAGGATTTGCTTGAGTAATTAATTAGGTTTTATTTTTTAATGATTTATCAACACATATATAATTCAGTCTCAAAAAAAAAAAACAGTCACATTTAATATTGACATTTTATAACATTTTAATTGCTGTTTAGTCTTCAAATTTAGTTCTGGTGATTCAAAACTATTATAATGTTCACTTCTATGTATGAAGTGTTAAATGCCACTCATCTGTATAATGTATCTTCTCTTGTACTCCGTAGTAGTTTATCTAAACATGTCAGACTATAAATAAATACATATGTATGAAGCTAAAAGTTTGGTGATGTTTTTGTAGAGTATTTTCTTCTGAAAGAGTGTGCTAAATTAGTGGAATGGACTCTATTATTGGTGTTTACTTGCAGAGTTGAAGATATGTACTTGAAGGAAATGAGGAAGAGGAGATCAGCAGATTGCTCGATTAGCTGAGGATGGTGATATCTATAATATGCTCTCCAGATCATTGGCTCCAGACAGAAAAGGAGGCCCCAGAGAGCTTTGACACAGGAAAGAAAAAAGAGAGGCCCCAAGGACTATGCAGATGTTTGTTAACGAAGCGCATAGAAGGAACTAAACTAGCATCATCAAGTCAATGATGTGTTTTGACACCAGCAACTTCTGGAAATAGCCAAGGCACTTCACTCTTAAATGAATTGGTTCCTGGTGCAGATCTGGATACTTTTTTTTATTAGGGATATAAGTTGAATCTCAAAATTACATATTCTATTTGTGCCAAATTATTCAAGTATGACAGCAAAATATGCATAAGATGACAATAACTCAAGAAAACCGAATCATGAAATAACAGATAATAACCCAAAAACAATAACATAAATTAATGAATCAATAGTCATAACACAAGAGTAAACTAATAACAGCAACGCAATATCATGATACAAAAATTGAGTTTCAGCCTGCTCTAACAGAAACTAGTAAACTCACCCGTGCGATGCACGGTTTAAGAATTTTTCTTTCAAATTTATGTGTGCTTAGTAATTCAAATCACACTATCAATTGATGACGTCATCTATCTTCATGTAATACTGATATACATGAAAGCATTAGAAGTCTAAGTATAAACATCTCAAGTAATATGGTGACTATGCATTTATACAAATTGAATCAGTAGTCATATGGTGACTATGCACACTTATAATTGCATCAGCGGTCTAAGTGTAAACATCTCAAGTAATATGGTGACTATGCATTTATACGAATTGCATTTTTTACACAAATTGCTCGGGTACATTGGCAAATCAGGAGGGGTGCAAATATGTGAAGGTGTGTTGTGACATTATTAAACAATACTCAAATATGAATTTGTGAGAAAATGTTAATTAAGTTCGTATATGAAAAGTAATGCTATCAATTTCAGCACAATAACTTTCGAAACACATTCAACAGATAGAATCTATAGTAATTCTTAATTCAAAAATAGCTAATAAATTAATTATATAAATATGTACCCAAAAAACATAAAAGAAACCTCCCCTTATTTTCCAATATTTGTTACTACAGACCAAGTGTGAAACCTCCATTCACACTTCCATATGCGTTGTGTTGTCATGCTCTTTGTTACAACACAGTACATATGTTTTTAATTTGGTTTTCAATTTTCATACGTAAGTGCCGATCTTACAATTGCCCCACACAAAATCCCCCTCAAATATTTTCCACAAATCCACACAGTTTATATGCCGGTGGAAAAAATAAACATCAACTTCTACCATATTAAATAGACCACATCAGCATACCACCTACATAAACATCTGTATATATGATTTCTACAAAAATATACGGAGTATCAGAATAACTCAATTTTTTATGGCACTCGGTCTCATTCCCCTCTTCTACAAAACCTTGATTCCAGAATTCATTGTTTTACACACCATGGCTCCATCTTAAATTGATGCATTCCCAGAATCCCTAAAATCTAAGATTGTTCATTGACTTTTCGTCCAGTAAAGTCTTAATTATGAATAACATCATAATCATGTTGATACTTTTAGCTTTTAAGCATTTTTTGTGTAGTATTTGTAGTTGTAATTTGACCCACTAATTAACACTCAACAAACTGAATAACTTCTATCATTGAAAAAAAAACTCTCTTAAAATATGCTCTGATAATATTTAGATTTAGATATACAACTAACGCTAGATATAATTAATCATAATAAATACTCCGCAGTATACATTTTATTGAGCAATAAAATAAATTGATGAGTACTTTATTTTGAATTAATCAACACACACACGAATACTTCGTATAATATATTCATAACAAACATGCATAAACGTATTTCCATGATATTATTGTGAATTGCAGCCGTTCAACTTCGAACTATAGAACCTGAGAGGGAAAAGAGAAAGAGAAGAGACAGAATGAAATTTTCGATGGTATTCAGTTTGGCACGATTTTGCGAATTATTTATAGCGAAGTGAACCAACTTGCCAACTTGTATGCACCGACCCAAGGAACAGCAAGTGGGATATCTTTTGCTGATTTTCTTTTTTCGTTTTCTAAATCCTCGACGATATGGAGTACTATTGAACTTTTGAATAGTCAATTCTATTACAGGCTGGCGACATGATGGGTCTTCAATTCTTCATCCATTTTTTGTTTTATTGAGCTATTTTCACCAAATACTCCGTATGGCATGATTACTTTCAATGGATAAAATCTTCTCCAACACGCCTAAATAACTTCAGAATATTTATTTTTGCACTTTTTTTGGGAACTTAGTGTCGATCCAGTTGATGTTGACAGATTTGAGCGGCAAATCTGTAGCAAAAAAAGTTTTCCTTTTAGATATTAGTAGATGCTTCTTATCATGCTTCAACATTCTAAATCTGGCAGATTGAGATCAAATTGTTGATTACGATTTTGAGACCTGCAATAACGACACATATTACTATATTAAATATTTAAACTATATAGATGGAATATAAAGGAATAAAAAGAGTGCTTAATAAAATGTAAAATATTCAATAACAAAGTTAAATTTTGACCTCTCTGGCTGTGAAACTTGGCATGATCTAGCATTATGGCCACTCTTCTTGCATTTTCTACAACATCTAGCCTTCTCAGATGGGTGTTTAAGGCGTGAACCTGAACCTCTTATTTTTGTAATTTTTGGATCTTTCACAGAAAGTTTTGGTGAGTGGGAAGACGGTGTTGATGGATGACTTGGATTCATCCCCCCATCGTCCAAATGTGCAAGATGATCCATAACACCCTTTAAGACCCCTGCAAAGTAGTTGCTTCGTTCTTCAGTTAAGGATGCCATGTGAACAACTTCAAAAGCAGACAATCTTAGCTTGACCCGCCTTGTCCATAATTTCTTACCAACAAATGAATCAGTTGCAGGCTGATAAATAGGGTTTATCTTTGCTTTCTTTGTCCAACGATGAAGGATATATTTTTCTGGCAATAACAACACCTGCTCGAGCCTCATCCATATGAGAATATGGCGGCAAGTAATCCCCATAAATTCAAATTTTTTACAGCTGCAAGAAACAAAATCTGAGAATATGTCGTATGTCAGCTTGTGTGTCGTAGAGCTATAGGTCAAATCAATATCACATCTCTTAACATCATAGATCTTAGTTTCAACAGAGCTAGAAACCAGGTGGCAAGTGTAAAGAGCACACTCGTCATATTGTTTCTGGAACTTACAAAAAATTGCCTTTGTGTAAATTCCAACCATTTGTCGTTCCATTAAATAACTCGATTTCACCTGTGGCACTTCATTTCGATCGCGGTGATCAGCAAGAAGCTCTCGATGCCTCTGTCTTACAATAGCCCGAGTAATACGGGTCACACACTGGCTCATGGTGCACTTCTTGTTAACATACTTTTTAAAAAAAGCATGTGTGCTTTCGACACGATGACTACTTAACATTCCAGCACAAAAAATGTGTTTCACAAAACAAGGAACCCATTTCATACGAATTTCATATATATCAGCAAGCCAACTATTTTCATTCAACTCTGGCAACAAAAGTTTCTCAGTCCACCGTTGCTCAAAATCACTTGTGCTCTGTGAACTCATAATAATATCAACTAATTCTTTATGGAGTTTGGTATATGCTGAGCTAGAGACATTCATCTTTTCAGGGAATTTTTTAAGTATATGCCATAAACAATGATGATGTGATACATTTGGTAATACATCTGCCACTGCTCGAGCTATAATTGCATCCTGATCAGTTATTATTACTTTTGGGTGGGGTCTAGGATTCATAGCTTCTAAAAACTTTGATAGAAGCCAAGAAAATGACTCAGTTGATTGATCACTTAGCAAACCGCAACCGAAAACAGTAGTTTGACGATGGTGATTAACACCAACAATTGGAGCAAGATAAAATCCATACTTGTTCGTATTGAATGTTGTATCAAATACAACCACCTCGTTGAAAAATGAGTATGCATTCCTACTATCACTATCGGCCCAGAAGCATCTAGTAAGAACCTTTTCACTGTGTAACACCCTGATTTTTATGAGCTAGTTACATTAATCATTATTAATTATTTTAGTCAGCTAAATAAGTTATTCGATGAATAATATGATAATTCTTTTATGATGTTTTGTTTGTGCCAGGTAACGTTGGCCGGTAAGCTCCAATAATTTTAAGTGAAGAAATAATTAATAGTATATATTTATTAGTATATTTTCTTTAAAAAGAATAATATAATAATTTGGTTGGGTTCAGAAGCAGGTTTATTTTAGAGGACTTGGAGACCCAAATCAGTTATATTGGCCCGAATTAGTACTTTAACCAAAATCCTTAGAGCAACCGCAACGCTGAGCTTTCTAGTGAAGATTAAGTGCGCCATGTCATCAATTAGGACATTATGTATTAAATTTGGCTTCCAATGCAGGTAGTCTTCTGATGAGTTGGCAAAAAAAATTAAAACAGTGTGAAGGGCAAGGTGCGAGTGTAGAAAGCCGCTTGAACATGCTGACTAGGATAAACTCATCTCAAAAACCTTCGTCTCTTCATTACCGCCACTTCCAGGGGAGATTGGATGTTCTACATCGACAGGGCGGCTCCTGTTTGGAGCTAATCATCGAATCGGTGGGGCACCCATTTGCAAACAACCGTCGAAGGAGTGAAATCGGAGGGGGGTTTAATCGCCGGCGTCGCCGCTACAGTATTCCATGGAAGAAGCGGCGTACATGTCCTTCCACCCGGAGTCCGGCCTTCAGTTTTCTGGCACCACCAAAAGAGCTTTCAAGTCGTCTATCCTGAACAGTGCGGTGGAAAGATCGATCTCCGGCAACCAGGAACAAATCCTAGGCAATAGGTGCTGTAGCCATAGACCCAGTTGCAGGGCTCTCTCCGGCTACCAGGCACGAGCAAATTTTGGGCAATTGATGCTCCCAGCCAGAGACCCGGTTGCAAAGCTCTCTCCGGCAACCAGGCACGAAATTGCCGTAGAAGTGGGTGAAATCTGGGATTACATATTTACATTCGTCGAAGTGGGTGAAATCTGGGAACGGCGGCAGCCATTGAATGGTGGTTCTCTGGATTCACGGTCACAAGTTGGAGAGGAGATGGCCGCAAATTGAAAGCGAGAATGTGTATTGGTAATGAGTAAAAATTTAAATTGAAAATAAAATTCCACGTGAACATTTGAATCAAATTTGGGACTTTATGCATTGGAAGCTTTTTGTCTATTTCAAAGTTCAATCGGTACACTATGCTTAGAAAGCCTTTTCTTTATTTGACAATTGTCATCATTTAGCTTCACTAGGACATTTTGCATTGCGGTTGCTCTTAGTAAGAAATATTTATACCTCATTTTCTCCCTGAAATAGTTAAGTTCTGTTCCTTTCCTTCCGTAAGCCGCCGTTGTATTCCCTGTTCTTCCGTCCTTCACAAAATTTCCATCTTGCTGAATTCACTAACCAAACTCAGGTATGTCAAAAAATTCCCTTCCAGGACATGCTTTCTTTGTTAATTTAGTGTCTTTCGTAAGAGATTGGCGTGGTAGAAAAGTTTTTAGCCAAAATTATTTCTATTTAGTTAAACAAAATTTGATCCATTCAAGTATAAGTTGAATTTTCTTCTGGTGTATGAGTTACTATTTAATCAGACTGTAATCTGAATGGTTTGGGTTCTAACGAGGAAACCTTTCTTCCTAGATCAGAACCGGATCAATTCGCATTTAAGATTTATTTGTAATTCAAAGGAATAAAACAAAGATTGATTTTTAATGTGCAAAGCTGCTGTCTTTTCAGTTTAAAGAAATTATTTACGGCTTTGAAGGCATAGTTGTCTGGGAAACAATTCTTTTAAGGTTTTAAAGATTTGTTTCAATGGGTTACTCTGTATACAAACTCTAATAGTGTGTCGTGGGATTCTAGTAGCCGGAGCAAAAGACTTACTGGTTTCATTGGAAAGAAGCAATTTTTCATAATGATCCTAGAAATTAGTTTTATGCCCCATGTGATTTTCAAGCTACTCTTCTACGAATGGCAGCAGCGTTTTAATTATTTTTTTTAAATAAGAAATCTGATTCTATTTTAGTATTTTATTTAGAAGAGATTTAACTTACAGATTTAAATGCATAATTCCTGAACAAAAACACATTGATTTTTAGCTTAGTTATGATTTCAATGAGCTGCTACATTGAGATTAAAAACCATAGCTAGTACTCCTCTTCTTTATGCGTACAGAACCTTTAGAATTCTTATTTGTTCATGAGCAACTTCCACAAAGACCATACAAGTCAAGTCGGTGTTGAAGTTCTATTAAATTATAGCAAGTTCTGATTACACTTTTATATCTAATTAAAGATTTGAAAGAAGAGCTTACCGGAAGACGTTATCAAGGTGCCACACTTATTTGAGTAAATTGAGTTCAGCTAAAACAGGTAAGTTCACTACCACCTGTATATGTTTGTTCAACCAAACGAGTAGGTGTTTTTGCAATCCTTTGATTTCAACAATTCAACCTGTTATATCTATCTATAAAATTAAGACCCTATTTTCGCAAAAATCAATCCAAAACTTGGTGTAGTCCAAAACTATTCGCCCACAATGTCAATTATCGATATTAATAACAATTATTGTAAAACAAAGTTATTTTACATTTAAATTAAATCCAAGCCTTTAGATTTATTCATCATTGGTGGTTCACCATTACTCCCAAATCCTTCCAATGGCATGCGATAGAATGAATTTTCTTTGTTTATCATTATTTGTAAAAAAAAAATGATACGTAACTTAGCTTGTACCAATACTCAAAAGACCATCGATTATCTAAAGATTGAAACAATTTTTTTTCCTGAAAATGTGTAGAGTGAGTGTATATCCTAAAAAATGAATTTTTTTGTTTAGTAGTTATAGAATAGTTCGCCATTTGTAGTATTCAATAATGAATTTTCATTGCAGTGACTTTACAAAACTATTTCCAATATAAAAAAAAACAATAATTGTAGACTAAGGGAAAAGTGCGACCACTTCTTTGATGCTTGTTACTCTCACAATTCACGTTTTCTTTAATTTACATAATTAAACACTTAGAATAAAATGCCTAACCACCCGCTGAGAGTGTTCTCAATGTGTGCACACTAAAAAAATTATTTCATGCAATAGAACTCCATTAAAAAAGCACATGTTTCATCACATAAAATCTTTCCACTTATCATTTTAATTTAAACACTATTCTAATTGAAATAACCTTTAAATGCTACTCTTTTTGTCCTGTTGAAAGGTTCTCACTTTTCTTATTTGACCGTTCCATTTAAAAGTTCTCATTTCATTTCAGAAAATAATTTTCTCTATTTAATTACACATTTTCTTCGAATTTATGTTTCTTATTCATTACATTTCAAATCTCACAATGTCCCTCCCCAACTTATCTCCCTTTAATTACTTTCACTTTTTTTGTTTACTTTTTCTAAATTTTAAATCACAAATAACCAATGCGCCAAATTTAAATATCATAAGAGGGTTTGTTGTATTAAAGATGTTTTCTTTTGAATAGTTTTCAGTCTCAGACCAAACCAAAACAGACCAAATTAGACGAACAAATTTTAGTTTAAAAGAAAACATCCTAAACCCGACACATTTGTATACGTCTGTCAGAGTATAACTCAGCCTAATAAAAGTATATAACTGTTCAAATAAAACCCACTAAATTCAAGCCCAGCCCATAATTTTTAAACATCCTCAAAAGAGTTTGTATGTATAGATATTTCAAGAAGAGGGTTTTCATTAGGGATAATTTGAGTTTGCACCACATATTATTGTCTAAATTTGACTTTGCCCCCGTTCTTAAAAACTTTGTTTTTGCACCCCAATCCCATATGAAAAGACAAAAACACCTCTCCATTAACAATTTTGTTGACCTTCAACATATTTCCGATTGAGGGCATTTTTTTCTTTTCATATGGCGTTAGGGTACAAAATCAAAGAATTCAAAAAACGGGATGCAAAATCCAATTTAGACAATAAAATGAAATGCAAACTCAAATTATCCCTTTTCATTAACCCAAACCGTTCGTATTCCGCCTCATCCTCTAAATTCTCCCTTCTAAGGCATCGAATTAGCTACACCTGAATACCTGATCGGTCTCTAATGGGTTCTGTGGTTGCTGATACTAAGTTGTTAGCAACTAATTTTGTTCATTGTTCCTTTAAACATGTTAATCATTGTTTAATGAATGTTCGTAGCGGCACATAAGCTTGCTCGTAGCTGTGAGCATAGTCATTAACTGTATGTTTCATGGTGTTATCCCAGATTGTATCCAGGATGTACTCGTTAGTGATGCTCCTTAATCAATGAAATGTTGTTATTCTCAAAAAAAAATCTACCTTCTAACCCTTCGAATTCCACCGCATCTATCGATCTATCGTCGCTCATAAGGTTAGTTTCTTATTCATCTTTCATCACTTAACATCGTCCATTGTTCCTCATCAATCTTTCATATCCGCCCGTTTGACAATACAGTTACCTTTGAAGATCTATCAAATGGCAGAATTTTCGAGAGATAAGGTCATCTGAGATCGATTGCACAAAGATGAGTATTTTGTATCATCTCATTTTAGTTATTAGTTTTTCTTTGCATACAATTACCTATACTCCGTATTTATAATAGATTTATAATCTAATCACTGCATGTATGCTTTATAGGTTCTTAAGATGGGGTTCTATCAAATGATGGCATAAGATATTGTTTCAAAGAAAAAAACATTAGTTTTTGAACTGTGTTCTGGTGAATAGAGAGAGTTTCACACTTTCACCAGAACCTTAACTTTGAACTGGATGTTTCAAAGAAATGGGGTTCTAAAGATATTTGTTTAGAATAGGTGTTTCACACTTTCACCAGAATATTATTTTTTAACTTTTGAAACTTTTTTTGGAATGAAAAAAAAAAATAGAATAGTATTTGTCTCAAATGGATGTTTTCTATTTATTAGTTTTAATATTTTTGATTTTGTTTTTCTGAAATCCATAAACTTATACTTATAGTTGAACTTTTGGACACTGTTTATTTTAAGCCTTTTAATTCTTTAAACCTATCTTTGAACTTTTTATTTCTGGTACGACTTTATTTCTAATATTTCAATATATGCTCTGTAAGTTTGTTATTGGTTTGGTATAAGAGGACGCGCTAAGTAAGGACAATCATTACGATAAAAAAAAGTAAGGACAATCATGTTATAAATGATGGTTTGTTGATACAAAGTACTTGACTCTAAAGAATATAATACACTCGATATGTTATTTGTTGCTAAATACATCATTCCTTTACACGTTACTAACAACTGTGTATATACTAAGATTGATTTAAAAAAAAAAGTTAAAATAGATATTCCTGATTTTTTCAGACGTTTTGCAACCAACCAAATTTACATGCATATAAACATATGCTATGTTGTGGTGATCTGGCAAACATTTTATAAGGTGATGCTATCTTTGCATTTTACTCTACTAAGATCATCATTTGATACATTCCCGAAAGAGTTCTATTGCATAATCCTCTTTTACAATAGTTCAATGATATAGGATGGATTAGTTTTCTACTTAAATTTTGCCTGTTTGCAGTTTGGTTGTTAAGAATATTCGTATATATAGACTTAAGAGACTTAACCCATTATAAACGGCTACACTAATTAATGGCATTTGATTACCCTATGATTTAATTTCTAACTGAGGTTTCTAGATTGCATGACTCCAAAGCTTATTAGACAAATTTAGCTCTTCTTTGGACAGCCTTTCCAATAAATAAGATTGCATGTTTCTATTCTGAATTAAAATGCTATCTAACTTGTTCGAAAAATGAAATGGGGTAACATCAATATCTGGTGATTCTGGTCTATTAGGGAAACACACACACTGACACACTGATGTATTACATTTAAAGATATGATAACATATTAAAAAATATACACATGATTTATGGGGAAAGCATAACTTGAAAGACCAACTAAAAAACATATCCTACTGCAGGTTTTCCGAAGCTGTGTCCAAGAGTTGGGCGGAGGATTGGCGAGGAGGGGCCGCATGCGTAGAGTTGCTATTTAAAGATGCATTATCTTTTATTTGTATGGAGGATACCAATAGCCATTTTAAATGTTTGTATCAGTGTATGTTTAGAGTAATTACTCATGCTTTCAATATTCTAAATAACACGCACGTTGTCCCAATCGTTTTCTGAAGAATCGTTAATTGCTTCTCAATCAGCCCTTTATTAATTTACATAGAGAATCACAATCGGCCAACAATAAAGCACCCTTGTTGGAAAAACAAACAATCCAGCAGCACATTAATTGAATAAGCAATATCTTCACGCATGTATAATCCAGTGCATTTCGACATAGGGCACGACAGAGTGGACTTGCAGTCAATTGGGCGGGAACACTGTTATAATAGATGAAAGACAGAAGTCTGGTTGATTTTTAGTAGATGATTTTAGACTGTTTGCTATTATGTGAACTTGGTGAATTATTTGATGAGTTATTTTATTAAACGTATTAAGTTATGTTTATTATCTGGCATAGTCAAGATTATGTCAGTACTTTTATTTCGAGATTTTAATGATGTTTTTTAATCAAACGTCACCATAAAAAGAACTACTATTTAAAGTGAAAGATAAGGTGATATGTACTCGGGAACAAGTTCCCTCAGATTAGCAGTTTTCAGTTTCAGATAGTCCGATATGTTTAGTGGGTCGCTCCCCTGAATTGTCGGATTGGCGCCTTTGAGTACATATCACGGGTCCATAGTTAAAATTAGCCACAAAGAGTTTTACAGAAAGTTTATGAGATCTCTTTCAGAAAGTTTTACAGAAAGTTTAATGAGATCTCTTTCAGAAAGTCTTACAGAAAGTTGTTTTTGAGATCTCTTTCAGAAAGTTTATAGAGATGTTTTTAGAAAGAAATTTTGAGATCTCTCCAGCAGTTTTGAGAAATTATTTTAGAAAATATTTCCTTTTGAGATCTCCCTCAAAATGAATTTGAGAAGATTTGTGTTAGTTACTTGTTCAATGCATGCTTATAGCCTAATTTTATCTATTGATAAATTAGCATAGACTTCTCAGATATATTTGTGGATCCATAGTGACTTACTAAGCGTAAAACTTATCGGTTTTCTTTCTTCGCATGTACAGATGTTAAAGGTGAGGCCAGCGCCTAGGAAGGTGATGAGAGAGTGGAACGTGTGCCAAGATGAGTTAATGGGAACGACCTTGGCGGCTTCCAGCTAGCTATTATTATGTTTTCGTATTTCAGTTAATATAATAAAGAGTTTTACTTTATTTTATTTAAGGTTTGATGTTGAATAAATTCCTGGATCCAGGTGGTTATCATATTTGCCGGTGATAACTCTATTTTTATTAAGTTTTTTATTTGGAGCTGTTCTAGTTACTTTTGAGATTTTATCAGGGTTATTTTCTTAAATAGACGGCCGTTATATTACAGTTTATTTTTAAAAGTAGTAAGTTAGTGTAACGTATCCTTTAACCCTGAGAGGGGCGTTACACACTGTCAATCTCATACTTGTAGAAGAAGTCACAATTCCTATGTTTTTCCGTTTGAAATCCATGAATCATTGTTTTCACATCGATCCCATTAAATTTGGATTTCAATGAGGTGTTGTAATTATATATATCAGTCTCTGTGCACCCCATCATAGCTAGGCCTCCAGCTTCGTTCTCCAACAACCGAATTTGGGTATGTGTCTCAATATTTGCTTCTCCCCACTCATTCATCAATACTCTCTTAGAAGATGACACTTCTCGATGAGAACGAAGCAAATGTATCTTACTAGGACTAACAAGGTCATGATTATGTATCTTCTCGAATTGGGACAGAGTCCACAAACCGCTTTGTCGATCTCTTGAAACATGCATCTTAGCAAGACACCCACACCTAGTTTGACCTCTATTCCTTTCAAAGGCAATCTGATTTTTCTTCCGTGATGACACATTTGTCTGGCCTTCTTTAGAGCATGTAAATGCTCTCCATGTTATAACTCCAACTTTATTAACAGTTGAGTTTTTTATTTTAGTACTGAACCCAAGCAGCTTTGCATATGCATTATAGAAAGCGTGAGCATCATCTAGCGACTGAAATTGTTGGCCTAATTTAGGCGTTTCCTCAAAATAAAGATCTGAAAGAAAAATTAATATTACACAGAATCTTGAATTAGTATATGAAATTAAGTTTTTTTTTTAAATTGGACTATTTTGGATATGAAAATTATTTCAAAATGTTACTTATTTAAAAATATTTTCATAAAAATATAAAGTTCATAAATTATATACAAGTATAATAACTAAAGTCAATTTCCATTGTTTACCATCAATGATCAAGAAAATTAAAGTTCCCATGATGAACCTTTTCATGACGAAAATAATAGTAAAAAAACACATAAACAATACATCGAATATTACATTTAATCTACTCGATCTGACCTATCATTATTATGTGTAAATAAGTTCTGACAACAATTATTGGTATTAAGTGTAGTTTTTATTTGAGACTAAACACATACAAGAATAAATAATCTCACCGTTGCAACATACAAAAAGATGACAAAGAGATTTTTTTTGTGATATACGCTCCGTTCTAAAAATGGCGTCTAGTCCCCGCCTAGGCGCTAAGCGGCGGTCAAGCGCCCCGATTTGATCTAGGCGCTCCGACTAATTGGTTTGCCGTCTATGTGAATTACTCGGCCGTCTATGGCGCCTAGTTGCCTTCCTATAGCGCATATTCGGCCACTTAGGCCGTCTAGATTCGTTGAACGTAACATTACTTTACGTTTTAATTTTTATTTTCTAAGCGATATAAGTACTTTAACTTTAGCCACAAATATAAAGAAATGAAGTTATAAATAAAGATAAAAACTCTATATGTTTATAACACAATTCCAATGAAGTTAAGTGATTAGTTATCATATACTATGTATGACTAAATGTGATAATTCTATCATTCATGTTTGTTAATGTATGTGTATATATTTATTTTATACACACACAAAATACAATATTACTTGACATATTTATGAAAAAATATATATGAAATGCAATTTTTAAGTTTCCGGCTAGTCCCCGCCTAGCCGCCTAGGCGCTAGGCGCTAGGCGCTAGGCGATGGGCTGGCGCCCGACTAGCGCCTAGCGCTTTTGAGAACATTGGATATACGTAACAAAAAATTATACTCCCTCCGGTTCTTTTTAAACTTCGGTGTTTGACTTCACAGTTATTAAGGAAATAAAGTTGACTTTACTGTAGAGTACACTGTTGAGACACTGTTTGGCACTGTTTGGCACTGTTGAGACACTGTTTGACACTGTTGAGACACTGTTTGGCACTGTTTGACACTGTTTTGGTGTAGATTTCTTTGCCAAATAAGGAAATAAGGAAGTGTGAAGTTTATTTTGGACCGTCCCAAAAAAGAAAGTGAGAAGTTTATTTAGAACCGGAGGGAGTAATGAAGATGAAAAACCTTCATTATTTTGTATATTCAGTGATGGAATGTTGAGAATACCTGCATCAGCAAGTAGTACGCTATTGTTGTCCATGTGAAACTGTGGTTGTGCTCCAAAGCTTCTACAGAAAATAGTTGAATTAATAATCTATGTAGCTTCTACGTTAACTATCAAAATTGTCGAGATAAACATGTGTGAGATCAGAAAATATTTATTTTAATGATTTAATTTCATAAATAAAGAGATTGAATAAAAAATTGATAAATCACACCTTTCAATGGTTTACGGAGATGCAGTATTTCGTCCGATGTTCTTTAGTGTACGTATGGGTTTAGACTTTAAGTGTAGAAGAACCACAAATTCTCTTTTGAGAACTAGCGTGCAATGTCAAAACACAATTTAATTTAATTAATTTAATAATAATAGAATCCAATTAGAAGTGAATAACTTATGTGGGAGCCATGCTAAAGGAGTACGTGCTCAATAAGGAGCCCGCTCGTTGAAATTTCTGGGAGGAATTGACCCACTCAAAATCAAAAGTGATTTTCGTATGATCAAAAGCTAGTGGAAAATAATGGAGAATGGGAGAGTTTTTCTTTTCCTTCTTTGTACGTAGGAGCAGAGCCGAGAATTAGCATGCAGTGAGTAGCCTATACGTAGTAATCCGTATATATCTAGAAAACAAGGAGGCAGAGAGATCGTCCAATCTTTAACGGAAATCAGACATAAATACATGTTTTAAACAACTTAAAGAGGTGAACGGCTAAATTAGGGGCGGGCAAGAATCCCGATCCCGTTGTCCCATTCCGGTATATCCCGAAACCGTACCGGTGTTGTCCCGTTCCGTTTGGGTCTCATTGATTTTGTCCCGCACCGGTTTAAAACGGGACGGGACCGGGACATTGGAAGGTTATCCCGAACCGTCCCGTTTGTAATAACTATATAGATTTTGTAGCATGTGACTAGTGTGTAATGTCAACTCAAAAAATAAATGGTAACATGTTTTTAGTTCTTCAAGCCCAATTTTTAAATTAAAAATAATACCTAACATGAATATTTACTAACATAGATTTTTATCCCACTTTATATAACTACATATGAGTATCTCACAGCTAGAACACATGATTTTGAATAAACTAATTCATTTTTGCTTTGTTTTAAATTTAAATTTCAAATTTTGCTAAACCTAACTAAAATCTAATACGTAGTAGCTTTTAGTTTGTGATGAACATCAATTAACTTTTAAAATGTTAATATTTTGGTGCATGATACTTTAGAAATGCTAATATATATTAATTACAAATGATTATTTTTTGTTAGTTTGGGACGTCTCGAACCGTCCCGAACCGCTCCGAACCATCCCGGTCCCAATTTAAATGGGACAAGACTAGGACAAAGGCTTGTCCCGTACCGTCCCGTCTCGTTATTATTAATTGGGACGGGACCGGGATAACCCTAATCCCGAACCGTTCCGACCCATGCCCACCCCTAGGCTAAACTGATCCTATTCTTAAGGATCCATTACTAGCTACTTGACTAATCATGATCAATTTGAATTTCAAATTAACAATCCAGTCAGCAGCTATTATATTGTTCACACAGGCTGCTCGTTTTTATTATTAATATTAAAACCGGTTTAGTTCTAATAAACCACAAATTTATTGTTCAAATTTTTAGAGAGTTCAGTGTCTAAGCTATGATACTTGAACAATGTTTCTTATCACATAATGATTATTATAAATAATCATACGAGACCGTTTATTCTCTAGTACAGAACAAATAAACTCATTATTTTGATACATCACTTTAAAATCTTTACAACTATGGATTCCAATCACAACATAAATCCAAATATGTAAATAGTTCTTTGATGTACTAAGAGCCTCATCTCCATTTTTAATAGAATCATATCTTGAGTAATCTTCCGGTCAGGTATACCTGACCGGAGCCGCCGTCCGGCCTCCTCCTTTTGGGGGCCTTCCCGGTAGTATTTTTTGCTCAAATTTTTTGTGTATGTTCCTCAACAAGTCTAGTTCATCCATACCAAATTTCAGCCAAAAATTCAATCGGGAAGGTCTTCAAATGATTTTTGCAAGTTAACTGGTCCGGAAAATACATATTCCGGACCAGTTAACTTGCAAAAATCATTTGACGACCTTCCCGATTGAATTTTTGGCTGAAATTTGGTATGGATGAACTAGACTTAATGAGGAACCTACACAAAAAATTTGAGAAAAAAATACCATCGGTAAGACCCCCAAATGGAGGAGGCCGGACGGGGGCAGTGGTCAGGTATACCTGACCTGAATATTTCTCTCATATCTTAGGACACAAAATTGATGCGACCCTCAAAATTAACATTTATGTCATCATATTTCCAACATCAAAAATAGTCAAGGGAACATATACTATTTTTAAAAGACATGTCTCAAACAATTGGGTTCGGTGTATCTTCGAAGATTACATTACACTTCTGAATGTCGGATGTCGAGATCATGTTTTACGAAATGGATCCTTATCTTGTGAATGACGTGTATACTATGAGTAATACACTGAATTACTGGAGATAATATTGGTGATCAAACTTTGAACGCAATATTCAAATACGATTCAAAAATTATGACTGGTCAGTTAAATACACAAATCGTCGTCCGAATGACATAGAAATGAATTTCGAAGTTGAGTTACACGTCATGTATAATTCTAGGATCATTTCTACATCAAACAACACTATGAGTCCAAATAATGTTTGCATAGGGAACTCTATTCAACTCAACTCGAAAATGAGATCATCCGATATCGTATTCAAAATTTAAGTCAATTTTCGTGACACGTTTGATTTAGTAAGCTTCAAAACACTGAAGACTTGTATGTTTTTTTCTATTCATATTTTGGACTTGAATCGTGAATGAGAATTGTGTATTTTTGCATAGGAAACCCATTGCAACTCGAAATGAGATCATCCGATGTCGTATTCAAAATTTAAGTCAATTTTCGTGACTCGATTGATTTAGTAAGCCTGAAAACACTGAAGACTTGTATGTTTTTTTCTATTCATAATTTGGACTTGAGTCGTGAACGAGAATTGTGTATTTTTGCATAGGGAACCCATTGCAACTCGAAATGAGATCATCCGATGTCGTATTCAAAATTTAAGCCAATATTCGTGATTCGGTTGATTTAGTAAGCCTCAAAACCCTGAAGACTTGTATGCTATTTTCTATTCATAATTTTGAATACGAAGACTAAGTTAATTAAGTCCAAAAGTAGAGACAAGACTACTATGTATTTCGAGACTTCTGTGTTTTCTTACAAGTCTTCAGTTTACATATGATTTTTCCATTTAATTGTCTTCATATACAGTGAATAGGAAGCCAATACCGGTAATGTTCACGAAATATTAATCTAAGTAACATTGGAGTCCATTGAGCATATTACTAAATTTATATGTATCGTTTAATTATAAATAAACAGTTTTATAATCTTAAATGACACTAGGGACCAGATTGGTTAATCATCCTATGCAATCAAGTCCATGGAAACATATAAGTGAAACCCATTGCAAATACCGTGAAATCTTTAGATTAAGGATGTTTTTATTTGGACTATAATTTGTCCCAGACCAGACCAGTCCAGACCAGACCAGACCAGACTTGGATAGTTATAAAAATACAAAGAAACTAGACCTTATTAGACCAGACTAGACTTGGATAGTTATAAAAATACAAAGAAACTAGACCTTATCAGACCAGACCAGACCAGATCAGACCAGACCAGCAAGTAAAAACATCCTAATCTAATGGATCAACTAGTCTCAATTGAGTTGTATTTTCGTGATACAAAACCGAGTTATTAACATATATTTTTAATGTCGTATTATAGTATATTAATGTTGTCAAATCGACTCTAGATTTACAGATGATTGTAAGCCTCAAAAGATCGTGTTGCAATGGGTAAATAGGAGTACAACTCGGTTGAGTAACATATAATTAAAATTACATGTGAATACCCCAATTTACTCGGAAAGTGGGTTTGACTCGAATTCAAGATGTTAGATGTATTTAACTCATTTCTTGTGTAGTGACATTATTGTCACAATCGGGATGTATGTTTACAACAAATCATTGTTTTGCGAAAATAGAAGTTTGTGACTTGCATGATTCGTGATGAAACCATGCAAACCCTGATAGATTCATTAAGATTTCTCGACTTCTCGTCCATATCCACTTTAATAGTTATGTGTACAACCCATAACTATGATCTCTATAGTCCGTTGCCGAGTATAGTACAAGATCATCCGAGAGTATCTTCATCTGAGTTGTGAACCAAGATTGGCTTAAACTTTGAATACACCATATGGATGACTTCGAAATGTAATTTGACTCGGTCACCTGAAAAATTTAAAGTCATTATTCATAGTTAGAAAAGCACATTGTGTTTTTCTAAATGCAAGAAGAATGAACCATATTTTGAGGCTTGCTAGATTTGTATTCAAATCGTGTATATGACTCGGTAAATACACAATCTCATTATATTATGATTGTGTAAATTTGGGTCAATTTGGAAGTCTTCTAATATTCATTGTGTTAGATCTACTATTTATACAACTTTAAATTTAGTATGTGCTTAAATTTGTGATAAGCGAGTCAGATACATGTAAGATTGGCTATATCTAAAATTGCATCTCGTACACTGTTGTTAAACATATTAGTAACCGAATATCTGCATGGTTTTGTCATGTCTCGATTGTCAATGGAGATCATCTAATTATAGTTGATAGTACAAAATTGCACAACTGGAGACTTGTATGTTTTTCAAAATGGAAAAAGGGACAAATTAGCCACTATGATAGAGTTAAAAGTGCAAATAAGACATTAACATTTTCATAGGTGCAAATATATAGCATTAAATTAAATATATAATTGGCTTTTAAGCCACCCACTAACGAAAGCAATAAACAGGATACAAACGGAGGTTTATTACAATCAACCGACAACTTTGATTCCTCATTCCAGTTTCCTTGTTCTAAAAAATCTGCAGGAGTATTTCAAAATCCCTAAGATTTTGGGGATGCTTGGTCGTGTTCCATAGCTAGTTGGGCATCATATAGTCCATTGGAGAAATGGAGCACATGTTTATTGAAACAAGCTTAATTTTGCTCATAAAATTCAGCAAAATCACAAACTGCTGCTCCGATTCATTATCAATTGAAGTGCTAAATGGTATGAGCTAGCAGGTATTACATGATTTACTATTCTGAGGTGATTTGTGGGAATAGTGGAAATTAAAGTGAAAGGTGCTCTGAAGCTTTTGGTGAAGTGCTAGCAGGTATTACAAAGAACATCCAGTCCGTTTTCAATTTGAGATTTTAGCAAGGTGTTCTCCAGATATGTGTGTACTTATAAAGGGACTTCTTGACAAATTTTTAGTGACAAACTAAAGCAAATCATGATAAACTAAACTCAAGTTTGGATGAAAATGTAGGGTGAACTCCAATTTGTCCAAAACTAATCAAAAACATGTAGTTCATATAGAGTAACTTATAGATAGTATCTTCTAGGTGATAAGATATCATATAGAGTAATCTCGACAGATTCGTTTTTTTTTTACCAATGTTAACATATTCGTTTAAAGCAGGGATAATACCCGTTATTACTGTTAGTGTTGGCTAAAATGCCTATTATGTAGTCAATTTAATGCTAATTGCACCTAAAAAAGGTTAGTGTCTAATTTGCACTTTTCCCTTTACCATAGTGGCTAATTTGCCCCTTTTCCCTTTTCAAAATATGAGTCAAGTCGTGAACCCAGTTCAGTGTTTTTCTTATACTTCGTAGAATAAACTAGACTATGAGTCTAATATGAGATGATACAAGTCTCATATTCAAGGGATTTGAATGTGAGACTTAATGAGTCGTGAACATATAAGTATTTAATAGTAAACATACACTTTAGAATACTAATCCGAGAATTCTAATCAACTGAGTCTTAAATTATATTGAAGACTTATCAAGTCTTCGGTATTCTTTCTCATTCACGACTCAAGTCTAAATTATGAATAGAAAAAACATACAAAGGGAACCCATTGCAACTCGAAATGAGATCATCCGATGTCGTATTCAAAATTTAAGCCTGAAAACTACATACTGAGCCTATATCATGTCCATCATTTTACGAATTTAAGTCCATATAGCCTCATCAGTATACCACGGATGTGAATTGAGTATTTGTTTTGACTAGAAATTAACTAATCTAAGAATATGATTGAATTGGGAATCAAGCAAAATAGAATCAGAAATGAATGGATTGATTGAGAAATAATATTGATAAAAAGCTTAATAATCTGAATAGCTTGAATAGAGTATAACACTTGTACGTAAAATGTTGATTGTGAAAGAAGGCCCCCCTTTTACATAGTTACTATCTAATCTATTTAATGGGATGAGGCTTCCCCTTCCGCAAGACAAGCCACGTGCGCCGATTGACAAGGTGAACTTATCCTTGATCTTATCCTTCATATTTATTGACTTAAATAATTACAAGTCAGATTCATCCTAAAAGACCTTGGGCTGACTTCTGATTTCAATTAAATCGTTGGCCCAATTGACAAGGTGAACTTTTGGCCCAACAATTGCCCCCTTTCGGGAAGTTGAGGCATAGGGGCGCACATGTCAACCCGTTAAGCGTCAACTTGTCGAAATCTTGCACGTCATCCTTGAATACAGCTCATATAAACTCGTCCTTTGTCTGATAAGACATGTTGTCAACCTGCCATTTGTATAACAAGACGCCTTTGTCAACTCACCACTTTTCTGACGACATGCTCCCTTCAACCTGTCACTCGTCTGCTACTTCCATTAACCTGTCATATGCTTATCTAGACGCTTCTATCAACATGTCACTATCCTTGCAAGTAGTTTTTAGATCGAATTTGTCTCCTTGAGTGAGGTGACGAAGAACGAAGGCTGGTCTCCTGTCATCTTCCTCCCAATTTGTGCTAATGAACGTATCTAAACAATGCTGACAAGTTGAAACTTCGTCCAGATTGATGTCGACACTTCGGTTGGCAATTATGATTTTGTCCCTCGTTGTATAAATGACGAGTTTGGCTCCGTACCCTGCAAAAAAAAACTTTAAATATCCTTTCGTTTATGGTTTTAGTAATAGCGTCGACATGAATACTAATGATTTATGTCAATGTCGTTTGTATTGTCTCCTTATGTTTTGGAGCTTGTGTTGTCATGCTCTTGGAGCACATGCTTCTGTTGTGTGTTTATGTAGTTTCATGTTGTGTTGTGTTGTTTGTGTAGTTTTGGCCAAAACTTGTAGGGATTCTCGGTCCGTGCCTCATATTTCATATACGAAGGACTCAAGTTTGCCCCACCATCCCTTGTTGCGGGGTTTGTGTTAGCGGTTGTCGCTATGCGCGTAAGGTTTTGGCTATCTTTTGCCCTGTCAGCATCCTGCACACAAACATTCTGTCAAGTCTGGTCGTTGGCTTTTGGCCAACGGCCCTCCGATGCTTAAGTTAGTAATCGTCATAATAGCGAATTAATTAAACAAAACTTTACTTAAAGAAAACAACTTTCCATGCTGTTACCCATATTCGTAATACAAAAACTGCCTTATTTAATTTACACAAATACCTTTGAAAGCATCGACGAGACTGGTAGCAACATTTATGATGAAAATTAAAACAAGACTTCAACACAGTTCGCTTAAAGTGTGGTAGAGAGTTGACGAATTGATGGGAGTTCAGTTGCGGGATTGATCCTTAGTGACAACATGCTTGTTTACTTTACCGTCACGTTCGATCAGCTTGAAATCGTCGGTCAGTACCTGTTCAATGATTAGTTTGGCCATTGACTTGGGGTCAACGGCCCTCCGACGACCAAGTTAGTAATGGAAACCAAAGAACAAAATGTTGACTATATTTAATAAACTAGAAGTGAAAAGGTTTTAGGTGTACCGCATTCTAGCTCCTTGGTACTTGCTTACCGTCGACAGACTGTAGTCGGTATGCCCCTTGTCCGACGACTTCAATCATGTCGTCAAATCTACCTCATCACAGAAGTGGCAACTCGTTCTTCTGGTCTCGAATAAGGTCTTCCGTGCTTGTAGTCGTGCCTCCTGGGGGATTCTGATTTCCCGTGCCCCCCTTCCTGCTCAATCTGTCCGTGACGGGCTCGTAAGTCTTCTTCTAGACGAATGAAAGCTAGTGCCTTTGCTTGGACATCTTCGAAGGATCGAGTAGGATATTTCGTCAACTCCCGATATAACTCTGAATCCTCCAGCAGTCCTTGTCTGAATGCTTCCCGATATAACTAAGGGAGAAGGGGGCGTCAGCCAACAGTCTAATTTCTGGCCAAACACCCTCACAGAGAAGCAGCAGGTTCGAATTAGGGGAAAACAGGGTGTTCGCAAGTCCAACCCCCATCGGCTGAGAATGAGACGAATATATAGGCAAAGCATCGGTGAAATAGATGGTAACTTACCAAGTTCAGAGATATGCATTGACTCGAGTAGCAACGAAGGAATCGAGTCGGGAAGGAAAGTAATCGGACAAGAAGGATGGCCGAGTTTCAACCATAAAACAACGGGCCGGGTACAAAAGAACGAATGGGCTTATGGGGAAACAAGACCGGGCCAATACCTTACAGAAAGGAAAACGTGTTTTACACTATTCTAGGGTTCCCTATGCAAAAATACAATAACTAATGAAAATAACAATGTTCATATACCATGGGTTCTCGTACACTAAGTGAATACATTAGATGCAATGACACATATACAAGCCTCATAACAGATATTTAACGATGGGATCAACTCAGGACTAGTTGTATAACTTGTATCCCTGTTCAAAAGCCTATTCTCGATCGTGTTAATGTACCGAAGATGCCCTTTAAACATGAAGGCTTACATGATTTTGAACTTGTAAGCCTACTTATCTTGGGTACATCCAAATATCATACACCATCAATTGGGTTCCATTGGACAGTCGTTCATTAGGAATGTTAACAATGAGACACTATGAGTTGATCCATCGTACATATACGAAAAATACAACCGAGTCCAATTCCGACTCGGTATTGTTTTCTATACATTGTATGTTGCAAATTATACCCATTTTGTGTAAACATAGTGTTTTGCAAATTTTAATCATAAGTCTGCAATGGGAAGTCGTGAGCGAGAATTGTGTATTTCATATGAATAGAAAAAAACATATAAGTCTCCAGTGTTTTGAGGCAACGAGAAACACATATATATTTCTATGTGAACGAGTCTAGAGGAATACGACCATTGTGTTGTCGGTGAATATTTACGGGTAAGTATGTTGATTACACATGTTAAACTAGTATGTCTTGTGAAGACCATATATTGAATACTCATATGACAAATTTATGTATAATCTGCCAAGTATTACAACTGTGTATAGCATATTAACCCAATTATGTAATAATTGGGTTAATATGCTATACACAGTTGTAATACTTGGCAGATTATACATAAATTTGTCATATGAGTATTCAATATATGGTCTTCACATGACATACTAGTATTAATTACTCATAATTGGTAAGTATTACATCAACCCATTTAATGTAAACTATTATGGGTTAGACATGTGTAACAATCTTGGCAACGTTGAGTTATGATTAAGAGATATTACCCGAAATAGGATTAAAAGAGTTTAAAATTCCAAAACAGGACTGCCATGTTTTTATTCCCAAAATAGGACTTATTACTACCATGTTTTGGCAGTATCAGACTTTAAACATGACAGTATTTTCCAAACATGGCAATAATTACTCCTATTTTGGGAATAAAAACATGACAATCCTATTTTGGATTTTTCAAACTTTTTTAGTGCTATTTCGGGAAGTTTCCATACGATTAACCGTAGGATTACAATTGACCACTTAATGTATTTATACATTAAGTATAAATACATTGTAATGCTAATTGACAACGACAATTAAGTCCTATTAATACCATAATAGTATGTGTTTGACACAATATTCATATAGTTTGAAAAACTATATGAAGTTTGATGAGACTACATTGAAGTACAGTCGATATGCCAAGTTTATATTACAATGTCAAACTACATAAATAATGATTTTGACTATTATAGTTTAGTGATATGAACTAATGTTCCAATGATTACTCGGATACTATCAGAACGATGTAGTTATGATAGTATGTGATCATGGATCTACTGAGTCATTGTGATCATGTGTAATTATTACCTAATCACTTGATATCTAAGTGTTCTATGTGTATGAATTAGTCAACTTTCTATTCACTCGAGTCATTCATTGTACCATATATTTATGAGTATATACACTTGTTTTACATCAGGTCACATTTTATCCAATGTTTTCAGGCTTACTAAATCAACCAAGTCACCAAGATTGACTTGTCAAATATTGATACATCAAAAATATATTTCGACATATTTTTGACAACACTCTATTCGTATACTATTATTGAATACCTATTAGGACATACTACTAACAACCATGTAAATGGGTGAATATAGTACAACGTGTCATCCTATGAATATAACTAATTGAGAGTAGTCCATTTAGTAATATGCAATATTTATGGAGCATACAATCACGAAGTCTCTACAAGACTTGATGATTGTATACACCTGATCGATTGTAATACTATTACAATGAGGTGCATACAAAAGTCGTGACTCGGATGACTTATATATGACTTTTACACAATTCCCCAAATTGTGTCTATATCAATTTAGGCACAATTATATTGTATGTATATTTTGTATACATTGTAGTTGACTCATTATACAATTTACTTCATCCTAGTAAATTGGCTTAGTAAATCGTACATTTTTCATCGTTGTAGTTGTTCATCGATGAGTTACATATATTTTTGCTGATTGAATACATTATATTGAGTATTTAGACATTCCTTACTCACTAACATAGTCAATCGTATGGTTATTCTCTGGAAACATTAGCAATTATCTGAGGATATTCTCTGGAAACATTCAAATAACCGATAATGTGCACATTGTCTTCATAATGTCCAAAATATGAATAGAAACCCAGATTTGCAAGAAGTCATTGCAAGGCGTAATGACTAATCGCGACTCAATTTTGACTTCCGTGAAAACTCCGAGTCAGTAAGTGGACACAATTCTCGATCTTCTGGATGTCCAATCCCGTATTTATATCAACCGAGTCACACTGACTCACGAAGACAATGTTTTGAGAGTAAAATTATGTTCACATTGATATCATCCGAAATGAGATCAACTTGAAATTTTCACTGGAGACTTGCACTCAAAAAACATACAAGTCTCCAGTGTTTTCAAGCTTACTCGTTTTTTTACATTGTATACCCTCAAACACAAGTCTAGGGATAGAAATGTGTTTGTTACCTATGATCTCATTTCGAGTTGCAATTGGCTTTTCTATTTGGTGTTTTTCAGGCTTACCCATCCGATGTATTTCCTCAATCAAAATACACTTTAATTGAGGAACCCATCCGATGTTGTATTTTGGATGATTTCCGAGTATATGATTCCAACCCATTAATTTTGAGTCGTGAAGACTATACTCGAAAATACATAGGTTCGAATATTAATGTGTTTAATGGACATTTTCTAATCACTGGTTGAGTCATTGTATTCAAGTCATATACCATAGTGTATAATGAATTAGACATATCCATTTGCAAGTGGGAATACCGATATTAAATGACGTGTATCATATTATTGTATTTGATAAAACTGAGTTTGTATTTATGATATATGGTCATTACATATTTCATAAATTTTTGAATATACAATTCTGCAATTACCGTAAAGTAATTGCAGATCAGTGAGTATTATATGTTTATTACATACTTGAGTAAGTGGCTAATATGAATTGTAAACATACTCAATTTGTTAATTTAACTAATTGAGTATAATCAATTTGAATCGTGTTTTAATATTGGATCACTATAATCCATATTGGTTACTCTATCATTGTAATATTGATATGTAATATTGGTGTACTTTAACATTTACGGTATAGCAATTAATCTTGTAAACTGAATCATAGTCGGTATTAAATACCGATTGGAGTATGTAAACTTGACCCAATTAACCCATTGTTATCATTTCAACTCCATTGCATCAATTTTAGAAGCCATTACATGGTTTCTACAGGTTTGCATTACAATCGGTGGTAGAATTATTGTGTACACAACTGGGTGACATACGAGAATTGTGTATTTTTGCATAGGGAACCCATTGCAACTCGAAATGAGATCATACGATGTCGTATTCAAAATTTAATTTAATTTTCGTGACTCGGTTGATTTAATAAGTCTCAAAACACTGGAGACTTGTATGTTTTTTCTATTCATATTTTGGACTTGAGTCGTGAACGAGAATTGTGTATTTTTGCATAGGGAACCCATTGCAACTCGAAATGAGATCATCCTATGTCGTATTCAAAATTTAAGTCAATCTTCGTGACTCGGTTGATTTAGTAAGTCTGAAAACACTGGAGACTTGTATGTTTTTTTCTAGGGAAAACTACAGTAAACGTACTTGTGGTTTGGGGTGTTTTCAATTCGGGGCATGAGATTCATTTCTTGACAACCACGGGCGCGTGATTCCACTCCGTTATCTCACCCGGGGCACCGACCTTACGACGTTAGTAATAACTGACGTGGCAAAATTTTTAACGGTGAAATTTGAAATGGTTCATCTACGCATATACACGTGGCTTATCTTTTCTACTTAATTATTAAAACCCTCCAGCCTCTTGTTTAAGGCTGTCCTTAAGACGTCGGTGAAGGAAAAAAAGAAGGAAAGGCGAGTAAGACGGCGATGAGTTCTTCGAGCGCTGAGTCCCAGTGGATGGATGGAAGAAGACGAATTAAGAGGTGTGAGTGTGGACTCCAAGCACCGGTGTGGACTGCTACGACAGACAAAAACAGGGGGAAAAGATTTCATGGGTGCGGTCGTTTCTTGAGTGCTCAAAAGTGCAATTTTTTTGAATGGGTTGAGGATGAAGAATGTGTTACTTGTTTGAGACGGATAGATACTTTGCTCCAGAAGATTACCAGTGTTGAAGACAATTTCCGAGTGAAAGAATTGGAGATGCAAGCTGAAATCAAGAGTTGTGTTCGGGGGATAGGGCTTTTGAAACTCCAAAATATGGAAGAGGAACTTAAGATGTCAAAGAAAGGCAATAAGACTTTCTCCTGGAATGTAGTGTGGTTCGGGTTGTTGGTTATCATCTTGTTGGGAAGTAGGATATATTAGGTGTGTAAGGTTGCCATGTGTTTGATAAAATGTGTCACTCAAACTTCAGTATCAATTAATTGTCATTTTCTTTAGTAGATGTTTAGTTCTTGTGTGGTTGTATGTGGGTACTGATTTGGTTGTTGAATTTGGTTGTATTGTTGTAATGAAGATTATGAATTTGGTTATGAAGATTATGGTCTTTTTGAAGCTTTTGTTGTACATATCCCACTGAGGGATTTCTGCAAAATGGGTTTAAGCCATTATGGAAGCATATTATATGACAAGCAAATCAAATGTGAATGATATTGTTTGAGTCCTTAAGCTGTTGTTCTTTATTGTCATTTTTATTATCATCTTTGACTCCCTAATACATCCTACTAGGACACATCAGATTAGCAATCCCATACTGAAACATAATAATCTGATGAACATCCAATTGTAAGTATAATAAGAACATCATATTATACTGAAACATAACAATATGACATGTTATACTGAAACATAACAATCTGACCCATACTCATTTGATTCCATCCAAAACAACTACACAGTTCCTGCCTTTTAAGATAAACCAAAGCAATTTGTGCCCAGACAGACCATACATTCATTGCTAAAATCCATCCAATACATAGTACACATTACATTTCAGCAAAATAACTGCAAAAACCAATCCAACTGACATCACAAATTGTCTGCTACATTCATCACAGTTACAATTACAATTACATCACAATAACATTAAGCCCAGACATCTTTTCAGCAATTATATGACATCTATTCAAATTGAAGCACCCCCATGTTCAACAATGTTTCTCCTGCACACATAAACAACAATTTTAATAGTTATACAACAATTTTAATAGTTATACAAGCACTGATTTAAAGGTCATTAATGTCACACCATTAAGTCATACCAGGGACTGTGGTGGTTGTGAACTGCAAGATCTGGTAATTCTTCTTGATGAAGTTTGTTGTGGTTGAGAACTATAAGTATTTCTTCTTTTTCTTGAACTTGTTGCATTTGGAGTGGAAGCAATGGGAACTGATTCACTGGTGGTCTGCACAACCTGAGTGTTGACATGAGAATCTGCATTTTCAGCTTCATGAGCATCAGGTTCTTGGCCTCCTCCTGTGGAAGACTTTTGTTTTCTTAGCCTCATTCTTCTCTGCCATGGGGTTTCTCCTGTAAGGGATGTCTTACATCCTCTTACATTATGGCCCACCTGCTTACAATTACCACAAACAACCTGTTTTCCAGACCTAGAAACCTTATATGGATTCCTTGTTTCTTCAGGAGCTCTAATTCTCTTTTTCTTTGGTCTACCAGCTGGCTTTCTTGGAATGGGTGCCTTGATGTCAGGGTAGTCAGTGGTTTCCCACTCTTCTTTACTAGGGACAGGGTGGATCATATGGTTATACACAGCCAGGTAGGTTTCTTTTGAGTAATAAGGACTGACATACTCCTCGGGTTTTTCTCTATTGGCATAAATAGCAGACACTCCATGTTTGCAGGGGATACCATTTAAATCCCACATTCTACATGTGCAACTTCTTTCATTCAAGTTGACCACATAGCTTCTATCAAAATATTCTACCTCATAAAGCTTGTCACCAGCTGGTGTGCAAAAACAATTCCTACTCTCATACTTGTATTTTTCTAGAAGGTCCTGTTTGTTAGGACAGATTGCCCCCTTGTATTTCACCATCCCAGTGTACTTCACATGAAACCTTTTCATTAACCGTTTTCTAATCCATTCAAACATACTTAGGATAGGCAAATCTCTAGCTCTAAGAATGTAAGAATTGAAAGACTCACATATGTTGTTTTGTAGAGCATCTGACTGGGTGTGTGGTGAGAAATGAGCCCTACTCCAAGTCCTGGGGTCATATTGCAGCAACCAAGTGTGGGCAGCCTCATCAAAACTCTTAATGGCTTCCATATGTCTCTGCCAGGACCTTAAACTTCCAGTGCTTGCTGCTAACCACAACTTTTTCTTGTACTCCCCACCCCTGAAAACCTTCTTATAGTTCTCATACATATGTTTTAAGCAATATCTATGCTCATTCAATAGATTGACAGCCTTAAAAGCCTCAATTAACCCCTGAAATAAGTGTACATGTACAAAATATACATAGTAAGCAATTATAAGTTACAGAAAAAAAACACAATTAAAAGAGCATGAGTGCAAACAGTCCTTACCTTCTGTTTGTCAGACATGAAAGTCCACTTAGTCTCTTCTGGTCTTCCAAAGTCTTCAAAGAGAACCTGTAGGAACCAAGTCCATGAAGCTTTGTCTTCGCTGTCAACATATGCAATAGCCAGGGGAAACATATTCTCATTTCCATCCCTGGCAACTGCACATAGAAGTTGTCCTCCCATTGAAGTCTTCACATGGCACCCATCCAAGCAGATTAAGGGTCTTAAACCTGAAAAGTAGCCTTGTCTCTGAGCTGTGAACCTCATATACATGTATTGAAATATTGTGACCTCTTTGGGTATTGAAGGAACTGCCTCACTCACAGCTGCTTGTTGGACCTCCTCAGAGAGTACCTCAGTTTTAATCTTGACAAGACTACCTGGATTATACTTAAGGACAGTAGCAGCATAATCTCTTAATCTCCTATACTGCTCTGTGATATCACCGGCAATCTTGGCCTTTGCTTTAACTCTCGCTCTATAACACATGGCAAGACTGACCTGCACCCTAAGTTGCCTTTGAATTGTCTTTTGCATTGCTAAAACATCCCAGTTTGGATTGTCTCTCAACTCATCAAGAAATTTCTCACTCAAATAGGTGCTTGTCACTAGACTATTTCGATTACTAAAGGAACACTCATGTTTGGGCCTGAAAGTCTTTATTTGGAAATACCCAGAATCACTCATTTTTGATGCATGAACCCGGAATGAACAAGTTTCCTTATTTTTGCAGACCACAGTGATGTTAGCTCTTCTATTGTTCACATACTTGAAATCAAATGCACTTTTAACAGCCCACTCCTTTAAAGCTTTTCTGAATTCCACATGTGATGTGAATCTCATACCTTTGCACAAATCACCATGTTTAGATCCATTGCCTGCATTAAAATCAGGAGTATTTCCCTCATCATCTGAAGATCCATTATAGCTGTGAAGGTCATCACTGTAGGCTGCCTCTTCATTGAACTCATCTAAGTCTTGGTCAACCACAGTGTCTTGATTAAAGTCTGGTGTATTCCCCTCATCATGAGCTTCATTAAACTCGGGTGCTTCATCTTCACTGATCAAATCCTGAAAAACTTCATCTTCACTGCCTTCTAGATCTTGATATAACCAGCTTGCTTCATCTTGACTAACATGTGAAAGAGACCGCTTTTCAGAACTAGATTCACTCACACTACTTGACAGTTGGTAATCTTCATCTTCAGTATCACTGTGGTATTGTGCTTGTAGAAATGCAGGAAGACCCTGAGGTTCAGGCTGGGATTGTAATGGAGTGTGGGTTGACTCCACACGAATGAGTGGTTGTAAAAAAGGACTTGCATCACAGGTTATGGCTATATCAGTACATGGAGTTGAATCACAAGTTGGGGTCGCATCTGCACTTTGGGAAGGGTTTGAGGGGCCTTCTGGTACTTTTGCTTTCCCTTTCCCTTTTGGACTCTTCTTTGAGACAAAAAACAATTCAATGTATGGGTCCATTATGTTGCAAAGAAGCATGTCATGTACATCCTTATCACATTCAATTTCTTGTAAAGCAGCTGGGCCACATACATCTTTAATTGCAAACCTTCTGAACCATATTTGTACACCATCTTTATAGCCCAAGTCCTCTGCATACCCATCCAATTCGAACTTACTGAGGTAGTCAATGTCTACCTTTTCCTTTTTGGTCACCTCACCCCCCAAATATTCCCTTTTTCTTTTTTGCACAGTCCCATTTACCACCATGGTGAATAACCAAGTTCACATACTCTGTCATTCCGACCTATACATACATTTATACATTTGAAATTAACCACAAATTATACATTGCAACCTATGAATTTAACACACAATCCACTCTAGAAACTTAAACATTCAGTACAAAAAGATAAGCTCAAATGCTTTACTTACGTTTCACAGAAACGTCAGCTGTTTACCGGTCGCCGTCTTCTTATGTCACTTCACCAGCAAAATCGACCCACGGTCACCGGCGCTGACATACACTGAAGCTTTCGTCCTTATTAAACCTAAATTGTAAGAATAAAGCATGGTGTTTAATTCTAAATTCAATTCCAAGTAAATCATGTGTTGGAGCGGACGTGGCCAAATAAATGATGCCACGTCAGTTATTACTAACGTCGTAAGGTCGGTGCCCCGGGTGAGATAACGGAGTGGAATCACGCGCCTGTGGTTGTCAAGAAATGAATCTCATGCCTCGAATTGAAAACACCCCAAACCACAAGTACGTTTACTGTAGTTTTCCCTTTTTTCTATTCATAATTAATTTGGACTTGAGTCGTGAATGAGAATTGTGTATTTTTTCAATGGAGACTTGTATGTTTTTTGGATAGAGATCTTAAGACTAGCTTAAATTTCGCATAAATCGGATGAATCGAAATGATCCCATGATCTCGTTCCAGTTGACATTACACTCATATCTAGTCAATGAGTGTAATAATGCGATAAAAAGTGACAACTTTTGTATTCAATATTATGTTTTCATAATATGTAACACTTATAGTCAATCCGGTAGATTAAGCCAATATTGAGATCTCAGCCTTCAGTGTTACTGGAGTCTCAAGTACTTGTAACTCAAGTACTTAGATTTATTCTTAAATCTTCGATGTCGTTATAAAATTGAGTAACGAAGATTGGCTTAAATTTTGCGAGTCACGAAGATTGACTTAAATATCCAAACATCCGATATTAATCTCATTTTAGCATTCAAATTTGAGTCAATATTACACAAGATTGATAGTATTTTTGCATAGGGAACCCATTGCAAAAATACAAGTCTATTCATGTCCGGACTAATCTCATTTCGACTTGTATCCCTATACACAATCGTATCTCATTTCGAGTTGCAATGGGTCCCCTCAAAACATGAATAGACTTGAATTTTTGCAATGGGTTTCCTATGGAAAAATACACAATTCTCGTTCATGACCCAAGTCCAAAATATGAACAGAAAAAAACATACAAGTCTCTAGTGTTTTCAGGCTTACTAAATCAACCGAGTCACGAAGATTGACTTACATTTTTGAATACTACATCGTATGATCTCATTTCGAGTTGCAATAGGTTCCCTATGCAAAAATACACAATTCTCGTTCACGACTCAAGTCCAAATTATGAATAGAAAAAAGCATACAAGTCTTCTTTTCAGGCTTACTAAAAACTGGAATCAAAACACTGAAGCTCATTGCTCAAGTCTGAAATGACCATATGGATTGTGTACATCGGCTAGGTAACTTGATAACATTTTAACCGAGTCTAAAATACAAGTGGACACGTATGGTGCATACTAGCCGATGTATGCACCTAGATGTTCTGATGTTTCCATTTGTTGACCTTGACAAATGGGACTTCATTGTAAAAGTGAGTATGAATTAAGCCAATGGGATGTACATCGATTAAATATCACGAGTATTATTTCCACTCATTAAAATTGAGATGTCTGGGTAACTGGGTTACATCTCAACATCATTGTAATCGATGTAAAAGTCACATTTTATAGATAATTTAGACTTGTGTCCAACTCGAATAGTTCAGTTGGTTTTATTATTGTATATAAACTATACAATGAGTGATAATTTAAATTACAATAAGTCGAAATTTTCACATAGTGTCATCCGGTATAATACATTTTAGTATTTCAAGATATAGTAAATGATCATACATGATTCGATTTATAGGCTAAATACTGGATTTTATAACATTGGCGAGTGTTTCTATACCATCATGATTGGATCATTCTTAAGGAATTGTCAAAATATAAGACCCTGAGTTTAGGTAAAACACTGCTATTTAATTGTTACACATGATTGTTATAGTTTATAACACTCATAATATGTGTTTTTATAATATACTTTTAGTAACACAGGATGTTGACGTGGATGTTGACGTATTTTAATACTCCCTCCGTCCAAATTTGATGATTCCATTTCTTTTAGGCTCAAAGATTAAGGAAGTGATTGAAAAGGTAAAAGTTGTGGTTGAGATTTGAGTAGAAAAAGGTGAACTGATGTGGACCACATATTTCTTTCCAAAAAGGGAAATGAGACTATCAATTTGGGACGACCCAGAAAGGAAATACGAGATCATCAAATTGGGACGGAGGGAGTACCATCATCCTCGGAATACTCGGGTCAATACGTTTGATATGGACTCAGTCTTTCTCTCGTATTACATCCGGATTTATATAAACCATTGATTTACTGATTATTGTATACACGTAATTATCTCATTACGTAACTATGTTACATATCCCATTAATCCAAGACCGTGTAATACACATTTTGCAGTCAATCGCAAGATAGGGAACATAATTGACCCAGTGAACGAATTATGACTAATGTAGTTGTTAAAATAATCGGACCCATCCGACATGGTCCAGTGATATAGTATCGCTGGACCATTTCTCATTATCAAATAGTATATCCCACTGTCTTATCACCTGGATGTAGATCATAGTATTGTCCGAGATACCTATGTGATTAATCAATAACGTTAATGAGTTAATTAACGTAATTGATCATACAATTGATGTCAAATATGTTCATCCTCATTGTGTAATATCTATCAAGTCCATACTGAAGTTGGTGATTGTAACTCGTATGCAACTGTTGATAATAATTACTATATTTATGTAATTAATCGACCATTATTGTAACATATACTTATCAATATACATCGTTATTGGACTTAAGCCAAAATGTATTCTCCTAGCCATGTCGAAATGAGATAGTAATGAATAGAACTCACACAATTATTGTTATCAGGTCTTTTGTCATGTGAACAACCTCGGTAGTAATGACTACCCATTGTAATGTGTAGTCGAATATGAGTACTCATTTTGGATCTTTATACATTCATTAATTGTGTAGCCAAAATTATATATTGATCAATTACGAATGGTATTGTTATCCATTCTAAATTGTAAATGGACAATATGATTTACAAACTTGAGTATGACTCGCCCTGTAATAAACATATCACTCAATTGTGAATAAAATTTAAATTTTACACATACGACATGTTTGAGAAATGGTGTATAATCGAGGAGTATATCCTATGTTTAGTCAAAATACAAGCCATAGAATTGTTATCGATTACAATTTAGTTACACAATTCTGGAGCCATCGTGTAGTTTTCGTTCACGATGGACAATGTTTAAGGGTGTATAATTTTGACGACTTGTTATCGTAAATGTCCTACATGTTTTACAACTGGTTATATGGACAAGATAATGGCATTAACGATAACAAATCATATGATAACTTAAATACGTAAATTAGTTGAATTAACACTTAATCATGTCTTAAATATAAGCCTTTTAAAATGATTATCTCTAAAATAATACTATGTATTGGGTGATCATATATCAACCCCTTGTATCTATGCACACTATATAATTCTTCAGTATTACAATTCATAATGTATATGAGTGTAATTTAAAACAAATTACACTCATATACTCGATGATATATGTAGTATACCATTCTAAATAATATAAAGGTCGTTAACACATTATGATAACGACCTTTATAATATTGGGTCGTTATCATAGTATATAATGTAAACTCCATATCACTATCAACTGAAAGTGATACAAATCGAGGTGTCTTAATACAAGTCCAAATAGTGGACTAATAAGTGATATACATTACTGAATATCACTTAATAGATTCAACTTAAATAGATTCAATCTTCCCACTTACGAGTATCCGATAATAATCTGTAATTATAGGGTAATATACATTTATTCATCGTGGCATACTAAGGTTTAGAAGTGTACAATATATGGTACATGGTTGATACGTGTACAAATAGTATAACACGTTCACTTGTACCCATAATTGTATATTTTGATCATGGACTAATACGTGAATTACAATCCAATGTAAAATCCCTTATGTCGACCAAAATATAGTTTCAATATAGACTTGTATCTAAATACTCCTCATTTGGATTATTTTCATGGATCGTTAAGAAATTTTGCACAAATCTTATTTTAGACACAAGTATTACTCATCATGTAATGATTCCCTATTACACGAAATGATGCTAATAATCAGGTCTCCAGTGAGGTTATACACATATATATTGGACTAAAATACATGGGTAAGTAACTCCCCATACTTGAATTATTGCAAAATTGGCATCCACTTAATGTCGATTGAACACGTCAAGATATAGATAAGTATGATTACTTATTCGGTTGGACAATGCTCATAATAGGAGTACCCATTAATTTATACGATAGTAAATTAATATAGTGTTATATTGAAACCGAGACACACTCGATTAAGATGTATTTAAACTGCTATTATAACATAGTAATGATGAATTGTTACACATAGATAATTAAATGTATACGTGAACGAGATAATCGACATTATAGATTGTTTAATGGGTCTAATTAGATAGCACTATAGAATTCACAACGTTTAAGACAATGTTTGGGATATAGTTGTACCAAACATATGATAGTGGCAATTTGGGAGATACTCTAAAATTAGTAATAAAGTATTTGACTTGTATGAATTACATATCAATTGTGTCATATCTTCGGTGTGAAATAATGGGAAGAGGTACTCCAATAGGAGTCGTGATAGATATATTTATAATAGAAGAGTTGCCAAAATACAAAGTATTCCTAAATAGATATTAGGCAGATTCCTAAATATCTACGAAGTATTAGGTATGTAGATTCCTAATTATATTAGCCTATTACACCCCCTCAAACTGTGCGGGAGATACAACGCGCAGGTTGTCTTTTAAAAAAATGAAATTGCAAACTAAAAAAACTCTTAGTAAATATATCCGTGAGCGGAAGATTAGAAGGCACATCTTTGACAATAAGATCTCCATGAGAATATATGTCTGCAGCAGCAAGCGGCGAACTCAACAGCGCGCTTGAAGCAAGCACCGTGGTCAGCGACGCAGAGAAGGTGGGCTGCGCGAACATAGGCAGCACCAGGCGTCGAACTCAACGGCATGCTGGAAGCAAGCACCGTGTTCAGCGACGCGAAGGAGGTGATTTGCGCCATATTAGCCGCGCTCATCTTCAAAGGATCGGAGACTACCGTAAATGTGGCGGCAGTCGACCCCAAGGCGGCGGCGGCTATAATAAGGTTCATGGGAACCGGAAAAAAAAATTGTATCTACAAACCTAGAGCTCTGATACCATGTGAAATAATGGGAAGAGGTACTCCAATAGGAGTCCTGATAGATATATTTATAATAGAAGAGTTGCCAAAATACAAAGTATTCCTAAATAGATATTAGGCAGATTCCTAAATATCTACGAAGTATTAGGTATGTAGATTCCTAATTATATTAGCCTATTATTCGGTTCAATTTCCTAACTTCTAATGGGACATTTATTGATTTTCGAGACTTGTGTACGACATACACTGGATGAGATTATTATGTCATCGTATAACAATTATTTCCGATGAACGATGTCAATTTATCTAAACATATTCGGTTAATACCATTTCGACTATTTGTTCAATTTTATACGTAGTATGTGTATACAGAAGTGTACGAATTACACTCACACTTAAGCCGAAAATTTTGTTTTACCGGTTTTATATAACTCATTTTTCAGCAACTTGTAGAATGTAGAAAACACATTCACGATCTTAAGTCGAAAATATGAATAGAAAAAAACATACAGGCCTGATTTTTAAGCCTGAAAACTTGGTATTATTGGACTTCTTTTCAGTGTAAAAATATTTTCAACTCTTGAAGCCTGAAAACATACAAATCATAGGGAACCCGAAGTTATACCTAAATCGGATGATCTCATATAGTGTTCACTTGTATGTTCATATACAAGCCAACCACGAATATTATACATACACAATTGAGTCATAAATTAGTATATCTAAACATATCGGAGAATTGTGTAAATTCTCCGATAACAATATATAGGTTAATAATTAAACATGTTATTATGGTAAGATTAGTGGTTGAGACAATCTCGTTTGGAATTTTGCAAGTCTAGTCCATATTAGTGCAAGTGAATTGAGAGTGTATAATTGTGTATCCACCAATAGTGGATACACAATTATAAAACACTATTTCGGATCTTGTATCGACATTGTGAAAATTTAAACTAGTATCCCCATAGAATATAACTTGTGTATATAAACCCTCGTCCTATGTCAACCGAGTAAACACAAGACTCAAGTCGTGAATCCATATTAATGAAGATTGTAATATCACTTGTTTTTACTCATAACAAATGAGTAATATCCATTAATAGATAAGTGACTGTATTTACAAACCATTATTATCAAATAATGATTTTATCTAAATTATATTCTCCCATACACATATTGTGACATATATTAACAATTACTCCGTAGATCGAAAATGCTCGGTTGAGAAATACTAAAATTTTTAAGTAATTTGTAAATAAGTCAATCTTGAACCGAAAATACACTGAAGTAATCCAATTGTCTAAACGCAATTCTCGTTCATTATGGGAGTTAATGAACTTACTGACTCAAAATCAAAATGGGTTTTAATTTCACTATTTAAGTCACTATTCTTGACTCATTTCGTAACACGAGTTGATTCAGACACTGAGAATTGTATATCAAGCATACCATTGAGTTCGAAGTCCATGGTCATCGAATATCTCGTTCCGATAAGACTTCAATGGATCTTATAAAAAAACATACAATGGGTTCCCATTGCAAATGGTATAATAATGAATTTAGATTAAAATGTCAATATCCATTAACTTACTAATGTAACAGTATTTTCATACAACGAAATATAAAATTTAACTCGTACACTTAGATGATACATTTACCTATCATCAATTTGTAATCACTTTAGGATATCCATATGAAGATTATCGTTTTAAAATATACTTGTATATACAAATGGTAATATGAATTGAGGCATTAAACATGGACGTTTCATAGGACATATATGAGAAATCAGTACTCGATCATAATTTCAATGTATAACCTAGTGGTTGCATTGAGTATAAGTTGTATCACGAATTTCTGAAATATATCAATTGAGTTGTTGATATATTATAGTTACCTTGATTGAGACAGGATGTTACATATAATCTCGGTTTAACATTCTTAGGATGTTTTCTTTTGGACTGAAATTTGCTGGTCTGGTCTGGTCTGATATGGTCTGGTCTGGTCTGGTCTGGTATGGTCTGGTCTGGTAAACGTCTGGTCTCTGTGTATTTTATAACTATCCAAGTCTGGTCTGGTCTGGTCTGGTCTGGTCTGTTTAAGTTTGGTCTGGTCTGATCTGGTCTGGAACTGAAAACAGTCCAAAAGAAAACATCCTTATATGACATAAACGAGAATTGTTTTCATAATTGACTAAAACATACAAGTTTCAGAATTTTGTTTTCTATTCATATTTTGGACTTGAGTCGTGAAAGAGAATTGTGTATTTTTGCATAAGGAACCCATTGCAACTCTAAATGAGATCATCCGATATCGTACATTCAAAATTTAAGTCAATCTTCGTGACTCGGGTTTCTATTCATATTCAAGATTACAATGGTCTTGACAAATCAAAATGCAACCTATGAACACGGATACCAATGGGTCCCTAAAGTGTACATTGAGATTAACAATCCTGAAATTTTGATGTGTTGACTCGGTTGCTAATGCTCGAAACGAGACTATGGAAACATAAGTCCAATGTTTATAGACCGACTCATTTAAATTTTGGAAGTCTCAAAAATTGTGTCCACCCGTTTATACAAAATTGGAATAAGGACACTAATCTTCTATTATACAAAGCCAAAAGAAATTTTGCACAGTATTCCCGCTCAAAAACATCACATCAAGCTTGAGTGGGGGCTGGTAAGGCTGCCCGCCGGAGAGTGGCGGTGACAGGTTATCTGCGGTGGGAAGTAGTGGTCGTCGACAGTGGGTGAAGGTGGGAGGTCATGTGGCTGGTGGTGATTGAACGTGGCAGGTCGTGGCAGGTGTCGCCGGTGGCTGTGTAACCGTGGCAATGTCACTGGAGGCCGTGTAACTGTGGCGGTGTCACTGAAGGTTGTGTAACTGTGGGGTGTCACTACGAAGTTGTCACTGGAGTGATAGTAACTGAGACGGTGCCACTGGACTGTAGTAATTATGACGACGGTAACTGGAAAAGTAGTAACTAAGACAGTGGTCATTGGAGTGGTAGTAACTGAGACGGTGTCACTGGAACACGAGCTAGTAACTAGGACGATGATCACTGGAACGGTAGTAACTGAGACAATGTCACCTAGTAATTGAAACGATGTCACTAGAGCGGTTGTAACTGGGATAGTGCCCAAAAACAGTAACAATAACTGAGACGGTGATCACTCAGATAGTTGTCACACAATTTTCATATCCGGATTTTTATCTTCAAAAATAAAATTAAAATTAAAACAACATTAATTTTTCTAGACTTATTATAGAGTTCATGGATTGTATTGAAAATTGAAATGATATTACATTTAAAAAACATTAAATGTGATACAGTGCATTGTTAAGGTAGTATGTCACGTTACTGAGTTCATGGATTGTATTGAAATTGAAATGATATTACATTTTAAAAACATTAAATGTGATAGAGTGCATGGTTAATGTAGTGCATTGTTAAGGTAGTATTTACTTGAAAAAAAATGTAGGATGACACGTGTACCTTCTAAGTTGCTTCGGAAGGTGCCGTTCAAGTGCCATTTCCAGTTTTATTAACTCCTACATCACTTTTTTGTCTTTTTAAGATTAGACTCACTTTTGTGGAATTGGGTCTCCTAATGCTAATATTAGTGTCCTTTTCCCTACAAAATTTAGTAGAAAGAATGGCACGCATATAACTGCTCAGCTTTTCAATGATAAAAATATGACCCTTTTTTACTTTTCCAAAAATGTGATTTAATATCTTCATCTCCATCTCGTCTGCATCTTCACTGCTTCGACACGTCACACACCACCTCCATCGAGCTTCTCTCCATCTATCGACCTCACCTCACAGTTGGGCACAGGCCCGGTCCTGACATTTTATGGGCCCGGGACAATACAAATAGGCTGGGCCTCATGGATAGCACGAGAATGTTTATAATGTTCTTTTTGCTATAAAAATCTACTAGTATAATTTAAAATTATACAGTATTACCGTCAAAATACTAGTATAACACATCAAAAAAATCAACCAAGCATGTGGTTAGAAAATATATATAGAGGGTATTGAATCTATTGATAAGTGACATTCGATGATACAATGTACCTAACAGCCGAAAGAAACAAGTATTGTAACTATATATTAGGCACAAAAATAATTTTGAATTAAAGAAAGTTGTGAAAGTTATATCTTGTATAAGGAGTAACTATTTCATATTTTAAATCACATTTTCAATAGACAAAAACAAATTCTAAGTTTCTAAATTATGGACACTAAAGTTCAAACTTTCACTAAAGAGAGCATTGGAGAAAATTTGTGAAATACATCAATGAATTCTAGATATACATAAGACATGTACACTAAGTCACTGAAAGATTAAATTTAATGTAATAATCCGTAATGATCCAAAAGAAATGGTGAAATATGTTTCCAACAAATTCTAATGTAAATGTTTCTAAATTATAGACTTGTATCGTGTAGATGGTAAATAACAAATTAGAAGTATCTAAAAATATATGTTTGATTTTTTTTTATTTTTTATGGATTTAGGATGTATATATAATTAAAATATTTATGTACACACATATATGTTTGAGAAATTCATGGGCCCTACTGGAGCAAAGGGCCCTGGGCGCATGCCCCTCCTGCACATGCCCCAGGACCGACCCTGGTTGGGCACAACGCATCACCTCCGCGGCCACCAGGGATGAACGCCTCTGCCGGCCACCAGGAACGGACACCTGCGCTTCTGACCTCCACCGTCTGCCTCCGCCGATTGCCAGATTCCATGCAACAGTTACAATTCCGCCGCCGCCCTATTTGGGGCTAGGGCGAGTCGCCGCCTACTGCTTCACAGCGCTACCTTCCTCATTTCGAGTATGGCATCCGTTTGACCGAGTGGTATAATATGATGTCGGGTATAAAAGCCAGTTTGGGATACATTTCCCCATGCAAAAATACATAATTGGGTAAAAACGGCACGAAATTTAAGTCATCTTTCACGAGAATGCTCGTTGATTTAGTAAACAGGCATTTAGTAAGCTTTGCAAAAAATTTATATCCGAATAAATTGACTTGAGTATACAATTTTCAATGAAAAACAATGAAGCCTCACTCAACTAGTAAAACACTATATGAGAATTTAATTATGTTGAACGAATATGATCTAGAAATACAAAAACGATGAGTTTTTGTAGGATCACAAACTGTTTAACATAATATATGAATTAAACTCGATTGTTTATCAATTAGAAATGTGGATACACTATACTACGACTTGGCTGATTAATACCCTTTGCAAAAATATATGTTTTTTTCTATTCATATTTTGGACTTAAGTCGTGAATGATAATATACGCCAGTGGAGGATGTGCTCACTAGTAGAAAACTGGCTTACAGTGACACTTTTTTAGTGACACTTTCTAATAAAATGTTACTAGTAACACAAAAGTGTCACTATTCTCTAACCCAAATATATCAGCACCGCACAGTGACACTTTTTACAGAACACGGTCGGTCTTCTACTAATGGGCCGGTCTACTGAGTAGCATTTCAACACTTAGGTTTGTTTCCACTCCCCTCCCATTTCAGATCTGTTTACATCATCGGCTCTTCTATCTGTGAACCTTAACTCCTCGATCTATTGTCAGCTTTCTTGGCACTACCGCACGCGACTCTACCTCCTAAATCAGAGAGCCCTTCGCGATTTATCCTCGTGAATCTTCTTTGTAGGTTGAGTGCTTCTTCCTCAGCGGTACGTTCTAGGCAAATTCCAGGTATGTACATGATTGGTTATTTATTTCTTCTGAATATTCTTTGACCACGTGCGAGCGAAAAACCTAGGGTTATGAAGCGGTGGCCGTCGATGGTGATTGGTAACCTTTTGACGAGTTAGTATTCATCGTTCAGTTTTTTTAGTATTCATCATTCATAAATTCATTACAGTTCTAGTTTGAATACTTGCCTAGAAAATATATTTTTTCAGGAATTGAGAGATATATCTTTTGAATTTGATGCTATCTTCTTAAAAAAGTTCTTCCTATTGGATTTGGTTGTTTCTCCTGAAGCAGCGAGGGTTTAACCTGGCGTCGATTACGTATCCTCAAATCGGTATGACGACGTACAATTGGATCTTCTCAAACGAATATGGATCGAAACCTTAGATCCAGGTTCTACTTCATCTTAATTTTTCCTCTTGTTTATAATCCCAACTTATCAGTATGTTAAAGGTTGATGTTTCCTTCATATGTCACTGTCCTTAACCTTTTCCTAGCAGGAGTATGACTAGCTTCAAGTTCTTGACTTGATTGATAGTTTTGATTGTGATGATAAAAGACCCCTGGTTCTGGCTCTCTCAATCTAGCTTCTACAACTAAGAATAAAACCCTAGGTATGGCTTTATGCATATTTAAAGAATCTTGGTTCTGTCAATTCAAGTTCCCCTAATCTATATTTTAACTTGCAGAAGTTAATTTGTATATGTCATCAATAGATGTATTTATGGATTCAAGCATATTTAAATGGTTGAGGTAAACATGTTCACAAGGTATTTGTCAAAATGTCTAAAAGAAGCTACCATTAAATAGTTTAACATAGAGTTGAAAAGTAATTGAAAGATGAAACTTAATTTGGAGTATGCTTAATATATGAGCAAGCCCAAACTATATTTGCATTTGACTTTCTAGTAACTGTATACTAAATTATCAAAAAATTATTGCAAACCGGATTGACTGCTCAATGTTTTTTTTGCCTGGAGTAATAAGTATTAAGTACTCATATTAATATAGAAACAAACTATTTATATTAATTGCTGCAGTTTATACACGAGAAGAAGAACTTAATGTGTATTTGCCACTGCCCATCTATCATAGTTTAATACTTTAATGTATGGTAAACTTTCACTTCCTTTTAGTCAGACCAGTTTAATTAGTTTAATGTAGCTACCAATCTCTCATTTCATCTTAATATATGTGGGTTTTTCTTTTTTGAAGTTTTGAGCAGGTAAATATTTATATTTGAATAAAGTCACAAATTCTACATATATTGTGACTTCACTATGATGGTAAATTCTACAAATATTGTGACTTAACAAATATTGTGACTTAAAGTTGTCATCACCAACTCGAATGCAGATTTCATAGTTTATACATTGCTCTAGTTTTTTTGACAAAATACTAAGTTATTTGGTTAAATAGCAATCTCACAGCACCTTGCTACCTTTTCTCTCTAACAATGTTACTTTAAGAGTTCAAGATATTTTAGCATAATGGAATTCAAGTGGTCTCTTCAATTTTTCTTTATGTACATCATAAAATGTGTGTTTGTTTGTTTGTTATAATTTGCAGCCTATATGACAGCCAATCATGGTGACGGAAGATAGTGAACCCGATATTCTCTAAAATGAAATTGGAGGAAAGTCAAGAGTACTCTTCAGAAAAAGAAATGAACGATTCACTTAAGCGTATATATGACTTATATATAAAAAGTATGTCATTCTCCCAACTGATATCATCTGATCTCCAAAATTTATACTGAACACCTTTTAATTCCTTGTTTTTCTTGTCAGAGATTTAGAAATAGTGATTTAATCTTTCAACTTATTGATAATTTGTAGCTCTTAGGACCTTAATTTCATATCTTTCATTTTCTTCAATTATCAGTTCATATTTTTACAGGTCATTTATATTAATAGGTTCTCCATACAAGCATAAATGACTATGCTTGAGGAGAAACAACCTCACTAAACCTTGTTCAGGTAAGTGACTTGTCTGTATAGCTTACACGTATGTGCCAATGCTTAACACAAATCCAACATTGTATTTTAAGGATGTTTTCTTGCTGATAGAAGTATTCTGAGTTTTTTAGTTTTTGTTTTTTCAGATTGATTTTTCTACAAATTGCAAATTTTGAGTCTTATTTTTAGGAGTTCATTTTTTACAGATTATTTGGGTTTGTTGGCTTTTAATTTTATAGATGGCATTGGTTTTATAAAACTGAAAGTATATATCAGTTTTTTCGACAGTTGTGTTGGTTCGTTCGCTTTTGAGCATTGTTTTATCCTTAGAATTCATATTGTTGCATGAATGTATTAATCATGTTAGACGTTTCAGTATCCTTAGAAGTCTTTTAACAGCTTGAAGGATCTATACTATTACAATGGAAGTTGAATTGAATTCCTTTAACTAAACTTACAGCTCTTAGATGCTTATCAGGAATCTTCCAATAAGACGGAGGGAGCAGAGTACTTTCTTAAAGATGGAAAATTTATGCACACACAGAGAGTACCTTGTTGATTACAGGCAAAGAATGCATGAAATGGAATAGGGAGAAAGAACAAGCATAGTGGTTGTCATCTTTTTCACTGCACACAAGGTTTGGTTTGCTTTTATGAAAGAATTGAGGTATTTTTATACCATGTCAGGAGGAGTATGACTGGTGATGAAGTCATGGCTTTATCCAAAGTAATGACTTTACTCTGTTTATGACTAACTACCTGACTAGTAATTTGTAATGCTCTCCAGTCTTTAGTTCTAAGTCATCCAATTTTATTCTTCAGTGCCAATGCTCTGCTTGTGATTTTATTTATCCTCAATTTGCTGGCAACATGTAGACAGTCTTAACATAGGACAACATGTTTTTTCCACGAAAAGGGCGTGCTCTCTTTCCACAAAATCTTTGAGTGAGCTGTGGTTTTTTTTATAACCAATTGATGTCTTTGTATCCAAAAAACTAACTAATGACTTTGGAGTACTTAAGGTGAGTGGGCTGTGGTTTCTTTATAAAGCTAATACTGCAGGAGAAGGCTTTCTTTCAGCTACACTGCTAAATGTTTGCTAACTGTTTTCAGGAAAAAGCAAAAAAGGTAAAGAAAATTGGAAAAACAAGCAAAAGAAATGCAAAGAAACTGCCATGTCAATGAGGCAGGTTCTCAAAACTTACATAGTAATAAAAGCACCCCTATTTTGTAATAGGGGTTTATATGTTCTTTTGTCACATTTTTTATTGGAATAATTAAGATAGATATACTACTTGTGTTGGTGTGGCTTTAATTGACTATTGCTTTGGTGTTAATGACTTTAAAAGTTGATTTATTTATGTTTATGTATTATATATTTTTAAAAGTTCAATTTGGCGTAATATATATATATAATTGTTATTTTTAATCATTCCTCTATGGTATTAAATTTTAATCGTATTTTTCTTGATTTCAGACAGTTGTTCTTTGTAAAGAATCAAGGTGCGATTTCATGATACATTTCACTGAAAGACTCTTTTGCTTTCATTGCTATTTTCCAACTCTTTTGCATCTTGTTGCATTATGGTTCCTTTGAGTTTTTATTGAGCAGTCAGGGAATCACATTAGTAACTCTGACTATAACAACTGAGCTTGGCTGAGGAACAGGTCCATCATCCATGTGTCTCTTGTCCAGTAATAGAAGAAGTCTGAGTGCAAACATAGTAATAGAATGATGGCTTCATTCAGTGCAGCAGAAGATATGATGTCTATGTATAACAAGAATGTGAAGGCCCTGTGAAGAATGGGGTAAAAGTTGGATTTGTTAGCGTTTTGTTCTTGTTTTGTACTTGTCGCTCCGGGATATGTCCATATGAATTATGTAGAATGTACATTCACATTAATGTGAGACTTTGAGATATAAATAAAAATATTTGAACTTTCGGTTATTTATTAGTATTAAATTATGATTGTAATCAATGTATCATGTGTATGATTTCGTAGTATTAGTGTGTTATTGAATTTTGTGATACCGTAGTGTCATTGAATTTAGTGATACCGTAATGTCATTGAATTTAGTGATACCGTAGTGTCATTAAGTTTTGTGATATCAAAGTATCAGTGTTTTGTGATACTATAGTGTCATAATTTAGTGACACTTTTTTAGTGTCACTAAAACCTACTTTCATTGACACTTTTTTAGTGTCACAGAAACTTTCAGTGACACTAATTTGGTGTCACTGTAGGCCATTTTTCTAGTAGTGGCTCTTATAAAGAACCGTGAGGTCCCAGTTACACTGAAATGAATGTTGTGTAAGGGCATATATATGTCATGATATTTGTGTAAATTGGATGAAAATACAATCGATTTATACAAAGTTGGGATAAATATCACTAATAGAAAACTGCTTTACAGTGACACTTTTTTGGTGACACTTTTTTTCAAAGTGTCACTAATAGATGACTTAACTAATTAGTGACATATAAGTGTCACTAATGTGTGATACTACAACATCAATAAATACTTGTGACACTAAATAAAAATTTAACATTTTTCTTTATTTTTTACATCAATTTTCCTCCAAAACCTAATAAATTCCCCTCTACAATTTTCATTTCCCCCCAAAACATACGACCCCCCATCCAAAAAAAAAGTTTGCCTGATGCATATGTAACCCATTACCGCATATCATATCTTTCTCACTCTTTCACTCTTTCATTTCTGTCGACTCATTCCAGATAAACCCTAATTCCATCCGTTCATCCAATTTGTACAAGCCGCTGGTCATCATCTTCCGCCGACCACCTCCTTCAAGGACCTCATCAGCTCCGCTACCTATTCGGCCTCCGAAGACGCCATGAATCCCGCTAAATACCGTTACCTCTGAAACGTCCACTGATGACGCCGATCGTTTAGCCCGAACTCTCCTTCAACGACGAAGCTCTACCATCTCTCTGGACTCTCCTTCAACGACGAAGCTCTGCCATCTCTCTAGACTCTCCTTCAACAACGAAGCTTGAAGGTAAAATCCACATATATTAATCGCCATCTTGTCTCATCCTTGCTTAATCAAAAGGATTTCTCAGGTCTTCAAGGAATCTCTGGTGCTAAGGCGCACCAACCCGCTTGAGAACAGAAGGTATTTAGAAATCTTTGTGTTTCTCCTGACATTTTGGCTCAAATTCATAGTTTCATACTCCAAGACCTAATCTTTTTGCCTTTGAATCGCAATTTTTCCTCAGCAGCACTGAATCCAAAGGTTTTTCACGTTTTCAAGGAATCTCTAGAGCTTTGATTATGGAACACCGGTTGGTTTGTTATTTTTCTGCCCAAAAATTGTGTGTCTGCAGATTTTTTTGGTTGTAGGTGGCAGTGTTTATGATCAGATTGCAAGGTTGCTCTTTTCCATAACTGAGCAAATGCAGGGGTCTAGTATGATCAATTGGAAGTTCTACTTCCTCGTGGTCTGATATTAACTCTGTTATTTTCCATAATCGAGCAATATGGCTTAACATTTGCTATCTCAGGATAGACTTTTTATCCAGAAACAACTTATAGGTAACTAGATTCTTACCTATTTACGAATTCTAAATGATAACTAAATTGTTTGTATTTCTGGTTTTTCGAATTGAACAGAGGTCATTGTTTTTTCTAAACGATCTCTGCAAAACCCCAATTAATGGGCTATTAGCTGGCTTGGTTGATGAAAATAACCTTTTTCTAATGGAGAATAACGATTACCCATTGTGGTGCGCAGTCCAAACTTTAAATCAATTTACCTGAAATATACCCATGCAGGTGTTATGGACCTATGGTATATTTACCCCTAATTTGAGCAACACTTCAGATGTTTAAAATTAACATATTTTGATTGATTCTCGATCAATTCTCTAGATTGTTTAATATTGTTGTTTTCTTTTACAGATTGGACAAATGGTTGGATGAAGTTTATAGAATACTGAAGCCTGAAAGGATTCGACTAGTTTCTATTTATTTCTGTTTTATTATTTACTATCACTAGAATATTAGTGGCTTTATCTAGTTGTATAAAGCAGAACAGGGAGAAAACATTTTTGTTATTTACTGTGGTATATTCTAGTATGGATTTTTCTAATATGTGCCATGAACACATCATAAAGAATGAGTGATAAAGAATGCTATAAGTTTAGGACAATATAAGTGCAATTTAAAATATGACTACATTCATTACCAAACTACAAACATTATATCACATTATAAAAATTAATTTCAGAATCTCTGAGCATTATATATACTCATAGTTTGCTTCTCTTAATGTGCCCATGAGCACACTATAGGAAAATCCATGTAGGTAACTTGGCCTATGGACTGATTAGGAAAGACATCATTTTTTCAATTGTACAAGTGGGAGAATCTGTGTTTGACAATGCTAATTAAGGAACTTCTTTAGTGGTTGTTGCTGAGTTTTTTGTTCTTTCTTTGCATTGATATTATACCCATTTGGCTTTTTTGTGTAATCATTATAGCTTTGCTGGAAGAAAAGAGGCATTGGTGCATCAACACCCACACAGACTCTCTATTAGTTTTTATATTTTTCTAACTTGCTTGTTCGTTGTCTACTGTCTACGGATTAATCATGGTTTATGCAGATCAAAACCATTTCTAGTAAGAATAAAGGGTACTATGCCGATACAACTGTAGTTACATACGGCCGTAATTTGGTTTTGCTTAGATATAAGTCTGTGAAACATAAATGTGTGTGATATGTCTCATCGTTTCAGGATCATTTCAGGTGTTGCAAAACTAGTAAGATGACTATGTTGTATCAGTTTTGGCCATGTGACTGTGTGAGCCCTTTTCTTTTTGTACAACCTTTGCTTTGTTAATTCTCCACTTTCTTCTTAATGAAATACAAAGTACTCCGTATTTGTTTTTTTGTGGCTTAGTTGTTTGAATCTAGTAGTAATAACATAATTTGGTTTTGCTTAGATACAAGTCTGTGTAACATCTACTCTGTTGTTTTTAATTTTATTTAAGATCAGAAATTCTTAAAATTATGTTTCTACTACGGTCTGTGAGATTATTGGTTTTTTTTCTTATAATGGGTTGTCCGGCTTAAACATATTTGCGGTTATAGATTTTATTTCTCATTCATAAACACACATGGTCTTGAGTTGAATAAAAGTTTATTTGACTACTTGAACATTTATGTGTGTAGTAACATGTGAGAGTGGTATTGAATATATAGCTTTAATTTGGTTTTACCTTCTTTTGAACTATCTTTTGGTTTAGATAGCATAACAAATGTTGCTGATTTGTGCTAGGCTCTTTGTAGTCTACATTGTCATGTATACTACCTAGAAATTGTTAGGAAAATGTGACTTTTGAGGATATTTTTATGGTGATACAGTGGTTTACTTTGTTAATGTATTAGTTTTTTCTGTATGTTATTTTTATGCAGATTGCATATCTCAAGTCTTTTTTTGTGGGTGTAATTTTTGGATCTTAATCCGTACTAAATAGCCTAGATTTAATTCTAGTTAATAGTTCATTCTTGTTTCAATATAATTTATTTAGACATTGCATATCATTGAGTAATCTCACTTTAAACTTTGCTATTTGGTTCAGGTATAACTATTAGTGGAGGGAAGCTAGATGACATCGTGTTGAATATCCAAGATGTAGAGAATTATATATTTGAGTCCATATGTATATTTATTTGCATTAAAGTGCTTGAATACTTGTGTACTAAACAATTTGGATTATATATTAAATGAAAAAAGTTGATTTTAATTGTTTGTTATTTCCAATCATTTGCAGTATATGCTTAGCTATATCAGTGATTGATTATCATATTATTAACAAATAATATATATATATATATATATATATATACACACACACACACACACATAATTGTATTAATTAAACATATAATGATACCAATATGGCAATATGTCATCATTTTGTATGATACTAAGGTGTCATAAAGTTTAACAATGTTATCGTATCATAGTATTTCGTGATACTATGGTGTCGTGATTTGTTGACAGTTTCTCGGTGACACTAAATTTAGTGTCAGCATTCCCTACCTTCTGCGACGTTTCTCGTGTGTCACAAAAACATTCTGTGACACTAAATTATATATAATTGATGTATGCAATAAATATTATTGTACATACACGATTGTATTATTTGGGTCCAAAAATCAATTAATTGTATACAAGAGTTAACATCGATCTCAATTAAATTTTGAGATCGTGACTCGGTTTAACAAATGGTAACCCTATTACATATAATTGAAGCAATTGTGATGACCCATTGGTAAACTCATATCACTAATGTGACATGGTGTATGAGAAAATTACGGATAAAAAATACACAACCGAGTCTTCTATGTTAACCCATAGAAGACCTATGTACAGTCACTTGGTGTAAAATGTATAAATGGTACCGTATAAAACTAATAGTGTGGACATATGATTTCATTCGAAATCGTATACTTGATTTCGAATGGGTTCCCAAGTATTAATCCCTCAAACCAATGTGTTTTATTACCATCCAATGTTTATTTAAACGATGGGATTAGTAATCTAAGCCTGTGTATACTTAAACACGATGGCTTAATTGTTGGCTCTATCCTTCCAAAACCTATGTGTTGATCGTATTTCTCCTAAGTTGACTTCGTTGACCATCTAGCCCCGATAATTGACCTGCAAAATAATCACTAAAAAGAACTAAAAATATATTAGAAGCTCGAGACGCGTCAGACGCTGTCCTAAGGAATTATTTCCGGCTTCACTACAAGAATTTTGACTAAATGTGACAAAAAAAGTGTCACTTAAGCTTCAATTTTTGTCACTAAAACTTTTATATGACGACTTATGTTTGTCACAGTGTTCGTCACCGCAGCTCCGTGGCAAAAGATATATGTGACACTTTCTAAATTTGTCACCATACATCTAAGTTTTTACGACGATTTAGCACTTTGTCACCATTACTTATCAATTTTAGTGACAACATATGTGTCACTTTAACATCGATATTTTCGTCATCAAAGTTTAAATTTTGTCATCTTTGCTTAGCACATTTGATGACGACCTATTATATTGTCAATAAAATGTATCATATAGTGACAACTGACATCATTCTATGCAAAATAAATTAGTTATAGTGACAATGAAATTGTCATAATAAAGTCACATTAATCGTCATAGTTAAAGAAAATTGTCATCAATTATCGTTATTTTTATTACAAATTTTGTTTGTCACTTAAAAGGTATTTATGTTGACAATATATATAGTGTCATCTAAAATATAAATAATGACAAAAGTAAAGTTGTCAATAAAAGATTATATTTGGTGATGAAACTAATCGTCACTTTTATGCTTAAAAAGTGACAATTATATATTTGTGTCATCATTAAAAATTAATATCGTGACAAATCGATTGTCACAATTTATACTTTTGAGTGACAAATAAATTATTGTCAAAATAGATTAATTAATCCATGACAACAAAAGTAGTCATAAAATATTAAATAAAATGACTAAGGTGAATTTGTCATTATATGAGTACATAAAGTGACGCCTATTTATTGTGATTAAATCATATTTCTTCATTAATAATAATAGTATTTATGCGAAGATTTAAGTGTCACTATTCCAGTTTAAACCTTGACACTTATGAAATGAATAAAGCTCAGAGTTCTCCAACTGATATCAAACAATATAAAAGCATCCAAACATTTAGTAATAGAACTTCTGTAATTAAAAAAAATTATTCTTAATACCACTAACATCAAACTTCAGTGTCTTATGAGAATAAGACATAATATTCAAGATACGTGAACATCCAAATCATTCCAATACCTAATGTAAATATCAAATAATGAGAAAAAATAAATGAATATTTAAATAACCTAACTTAAGGCTTATAAAGGCATTCCTTGAACAGCCATAAACGCCATTATCTTTTCCATGTTTGAAGCTTGTGCAGCTAATTGATTTCTCAAACAAGCACTTCCTTTTCAGTATCTTCCACTTTAGCGTTAAGCCCGCCAACTTGTGATTCAGCCATTTCTAACTTTTGTTGGGACTCTTGAAGTTGTTTTTGAAGTTGTTGGGTGGCATATGAATTAGGACTATTGTTGCGTCTGCTAACAGGTTTAGGACCATATCCAAGGCCTTTGATGTAGCCAGCTCCATGACCAAGAACCTCAAGAACAATATCATCTGTACTCTTATCACATCCCTCTTCTTTATATTGTTCTTGTTTCTTTTTCATCAACTCCTAGTCAAACACATTGATGCAAGGTAGATTTAAATTTTTTCAAATAAAACAGGTTGGAATAAAAAAGAAAGATCAGATTAGTATATCTATATATATAATACCCAGTTCTCTTCTGCTACTTTAGATGACCAACCATTTTTCTCTGAGAAATGAGTTCGTTTATAGAGCTCAATCCTATCACAGGTATCTCCATCTAGCTCCTTTTGAGACTGAAAATGATTTGAATCAGAATGGATAACAAGGTACTGATTAACATAAAATGCTTTTCAAGACAGGAAACATTAAATGGTTTGGTACACTTGTTTCATTTTCCAGTAACAACGTAACTAGAATCTCAATAATACATCACCATTTAACAGCAGTAACCACAACACAGGTTTAATCATGAACAATAACCATAACACAAGTTTAATCTAACAAGTACGTGCATACTTTTTTATTCACGGGTCAAAAAGAAGAATTCAAATTTAATGAATCATTAGCCAATTTTACACTATTTTGACTAAAAATAAAACAGGAGTAATGTTCTGGCCACATTACCCATAATTATCCCAATTCTCATAAACAAAGATTTCTTCATAGGCAGAGACATGAAAACTCAAACATCAAAAGTGGAGACTTTATGTCATTCTGTTTAGAATTTTTTTATATCTTCCTTGTAATCCAAGACCAGGGTTCAATTTTCTCAAAAACTTAATATTATCAAAAGTAATAGTTTTTTTATGTCATACATCTTTCATACATGCTTCCACTAGCTAAGAACTAATTCACACAGCTTTTGAAAAATCAATACCCTGTGATAGTATGGATCTAAGCAACATAAATACAACCTTATCACCAAATGATCATGATCAGATACTTTTTTCTTTTTTCTGTACATTAAACGAGTGAACTTTCAAAAGAAACAACAATCAATACATAATAAAACTCTTCATATAAATCAAAGCTTTATTTGAATATAATTGTTTTATTTTGACTCACAATTTCTTGTCTTCAGACAGTGAAAGGCGTCCTACCAGAAATATGTGGAGCTCGCACAAGTTTCCTATTTTTTGAGTTCGTAGCACTTGATTGCTACACACACAAACAGATTAAATTCAGTTATTTGAATATGAAAATATTACCTTCTACCTTGAATGTTTCAGGTTCCTTACCTTGAATTTGGGTGATGCAAAATAATCACACAATGATTCCCAATTTTCTTGGTTTAGGCAAAATGTGGGCTTATTACTTTTAGCCAATTCCATTGTTTGATACTTTTTGAAATGGTTATGTAGCTTGTGACGCTTTTGTCGAGAACTATTTTTCAACCTTTCAATCAAGCTTTCTTTAACACCCGGATCACCAACATTGACATCCATATGCATCTGCAAGTTTCAAGTACATATTTTAGATTGAAAGAGAATTGAAGTAAAGTAAATTGTTTTTATCAGTAACTCTACCTGTATGTGATCAAATCCAGGTCCTAGACCATTTTCCTCATCTACTTCTTTCCACCTTCTAGGAACCGGAATCACATCACAAGTCACAATGCCAATTTGACTAGACAGCTTTGCTGACTGCTCACCATTTTTAGGTCTTCCAATGGATGTATCCACAGTTATCTTCATCTTTGTCTTGGATGCCTCAAACGCCTTCATAATGCCCTTTCCCATTGTCTGACCCCGACCTCTTTTCTTGGAGCGAGGAACTATATGGATCATAACAATGCACAGAAAAAATAGAGATTTTCATGTTAGCCTAACAATATTATTCATATTCTACGGTCATGATAGGTACCTCCTTCGAGGTGGGTTTCTGGTGATGTAATATGAGGACTGCAATTTGCTGCACTTTCATGACTTTGAATTGATAGAGTATCCTCTCGCTCCGGATTTTTGTGACGGAATTTAGTGGCGGATATGAGTGTGCCGGGAAACTTTGACGAAAATTAGTGGCGGAATGCCGTTTGTCGCAGATTTTTGGCGGACTGATTCCGCCACCGGTTCGTGGCAGATATTTGTGGCGGACTCCTTTTTCACACTAATTGGAGGCGGTATTTAGTGACAGAAGAAGTCGCCACTAAATAGCAACGGAAATATTCGCCACTAAATTCTGTCACTAAAGTAAAAATTTACTCTAAATTGGACTAAAAACGTTTGTAAATTCCAAAATGGGACTGTCATGTTTTTAATTCTCAAAATATGACTAATTATTGTCATGTTTTGGCAGTATCAGACTTTAGACATGACAGTATTTTCCAAACTTGACAATAATTACTCCTATTTTGAGAATAAAAACATGACAATCCTATTTTGGAATTTACAAACGTTTTTTTTTATCTCATTTCAGGAAATTTCCCTATTAATTTTTTACTCACCAACACATTCTATCTGTCATTTTCTCTCTACAAACTTTACTCCCCATGTTCAAACGGCTTTAAAGTAAGAATTTATTTATTTCAAAATGAAAATAAAATTTTTGTGCACTTTATCTTGTGCTTTTAACCAATTAAATTCAAGATTACATCCTTTAACTCATTCTATTTATTTTTTTGTTTGAAATAATGACGCATAATGAGTTCATATATGTTTTTTTATAAAATATATGTGTGTTTATGTTGTTTGTCTTTGAAGTTTGCCGGTCTGGTCTGAACTGATCTGGTAAATGTTTGGTCTATGTGTATTTTATAACTACAGTTGTCTGTTCTGGTTTGGTCTGAACTGGTCTGGTTTGGTCTGGTCTATGACTGAAAACAGTGCATGTAAAAACATCCTTAGTGATAGAGTATAATTCCAACTGCAAGAACTAATCTATCAATTTATTTGATATGGTAAGAAAGTAAATGATTTGGCAGCGTAGAGCAATATTATTATTCAGGAAGGACTGTACTAAAAAATGTATTCCGCGCAAGTATATTAGCATAATCATGGATATGTATGAGGATTGCACTACTAGTGTCTATATTTTTGTAGGGAGGACTGTAGAGTTTCATATTACTATCAGAGTGTACCAAGGATCGGCTTTGAACCGTTTCTTATTAACCATAGTCATGGATGAACTTCAGCGTCAATTCAAGACGATATATCGAGGTGTATGATATTTGCCGACAATATTGTATTGATTAATGAGACGCAAATGGCTGTCAAAGCAAAGTTGGAAGTATGACGCAAACATTAGAGAACAAGGGTTTCATATTGAGTTGAAGCAAGACCGAGTATATGCAGTGCGGTATGCTGGAGGTAGAAGCAGTGGTAATAACGAGATTATTCTAATGGTAAGGAAATCCTGGTTAGTGATATGTTTCGTTACAAGGGCTCCATAATTTAGAAATATGGTGAATTAGATGGAGATGTATCTCATATAATTAGAGCATGATGGATGAAATTGAAGAGTGCCTCAAGATGTTTGTATGATCAAGGCATGTCGACTAAACATAAGGGTAAATTTTACAGGATAACGATTGGGCATGCATTACTGTAGGGAGTAGGATGTTGGACGGTGAATAATGTTACATTCGAAATATGAGTGTGACTGGTATGCGCATGCTGAGTTGGATGTAAGGATATACTCGAAAGGGTGCTTGATGAATGAGGCAATCGGACAAGCGGTAAGAGTAACACCTATTGAAGATAAGATGCAGAGTTCCGCTTGCGGTGGTTTGGTCATGTGCGTAGAAGATCGGGTGATGCATCTGTCAGACAAGTTGATAGATGCAGAGAAGAGGCAAAGAAGAAAAGGAGAAAAAGACCCAATCAGACATGGTTCCAATTTCTTGCATCGATTCATGTTAGCTTATCTCTTTTTATATTATCTTTGTAATTATAACTTATCATTTTATTTTTCTTATTTTTTGTTTCCTTTTTTGGTTCTGATATCCTGTATCGATTCATCTTAGCCTTCTCTAAATTTGTTTAGGACTAGGACTCAAATTTTGTTTTATTTGAGCAAGTGTTTTTTCATAGGCATGTCAATGAGACGGATTCATGTTAAAGGTCCTGAACAAGTATACCTGATAGGGCTGAAAATTTGGATCCAGACTCGGACTCAAACGACCTCGAAGCTAGGTTGTGTAGATGCGCCAATTATGAGATACACAACATTATAAACTTTGTGAAAATAACAAAATATAAATATGAAGTGTGAAGCAAAATTTTAAATTTCCTCCCTAAATAATTTCACCGGACTTCCATTTCCTCCATGCTTCTTTAGAAATTTAAATTTCCTTCAGTTTGATCAATTCAGTCAGAAAAGTTCTCTGACCTTATTATGAACTAATTATTACATAATTAGTTCACGCGCTAAATTGCGTAATCATAAGAAAAAGTAAGGTTAAAGTTACTTTTATAATTGTATTGACTGCAGTTATTGTAGATGATCATTTTAGCTATTATTTCATATAATTTTATTTTATTTTATTAATAAAATACAATTTGAATATAAGTGATGCATAATGTATCCGGGGGTAGCTTATCCGAAAGTAAAAACTGTGTAGTAGATATGTATGCAGAAGAGAGAGAAATAACATAAATCATAATTAATTGATCAAAAGAAAAAATGACAAAATTTTTGAAATAAGAAAATTTTGACAAAGTTATATGGACGAAGAGAATATATAATATAATAACACAAATGTTTTGGTTTTACCCCCAAATAATCTCGCCAAAAATTCGCAATCCCTCCACTTCCCAAATGAAACCCGCTTAAAAATTCGGCACTCCCTCCACTTTTCCAAAATAAACCCGCTCAAAAATTTCGCGGCCCAATCCGTATCATCTGTGTATGTGTTCAACGCAGCCCCTCATTTAGCCCTAGCATCTATATCGCCGCACACCACACTCCCCCTCAAAACTAATCGCCGCCGGTAATTACTTTCACCCGGCCAGCAATTGGGAGTCTGACGCGGCCAGACTCAGCCATCGTCTTCCTCAGTAGCTACTTCTCAATTCCTATGTTTTTTTTTTCATTTTCTTTCTCCTTGTTCTCCTTGGGTTGCTGGGTACTAAATTCGCTTGTTCTTTTAAATGGCAAGTAATATTTCTCAATAATTTTTGAGATTATATATTCCGTGTTACTTGTGTGTTATTTCCTAGAGTATTATAATCTCTGTCACTGTGTTCGGATTTCACTACTTGTTTAATTTGTTTGATTTGAGATCCACAGAAATGATTTCACTCTCACTTATTCCTAACCCGTGTTTGTTGTAAATGGGGTTCAAATCGAGCTGCCTGGATTGCAAGTAACGAAATAAAATGGAGTTCAAGTCAAAGGACATCGAGCTGCCTGGATTAAATGGTAAGTAATGTTTCTATAACCATTTTTGCTATATTTCTCGTTGAAAAAATCAGATTTATTTTCAGATCTACCCAGTGCTCTTTTCTACAAACTTCAATTTCCTGTTGCTTTATTTTATCCGTGTTTATTTTGCATATTCAATTTTGTTTCTAGTTTTCTCATGAAGTTTATTGTCTTTGCAGAGATTTTTCATAAGTTGTGGGCTTGTGGCGATAACTTGAATCAGCACATTCAACTACAAAAAAATCCATCAAGCTAAAGTTTACTTCAGGATAACTAAGCTAGTTCATGTAGAGCCGTTCAAATGTGTACATTTTTAGTTATGTATTACTTGGATATGTGATTGTACATTTTAATGTAATTGATGTGTATTTGAGATTTTGGAAAGATTTCATATAGATTTTTAATATGGCGTGTTATTATTTACCAAGTTGTTTAATTTGTTTATGAATTATTGTCGATTGGGATTTTATCAACATTGAAATCTCAGTTTTGACTTCTAGATTCATTTTGGATTATTCAAATTTCTTTTAAAATTTTTATGGTATTTTTTTTTTTTTTTAAAAATATAAATAATTTAGTGACGGAATGTACTGGCTGAATATTTGTCACTAAATTTAGTGACGGATATGTTCATCATGAAGTTTCGTCATTATTTTGCGACGGAAAGCTATATCTGCCACAAACCTTATTAATGTCAAGATTTCAGTGGCAGAATATTGGCCACAAAAATCCGACACTGAGCTGATCTGTGGCAGAATTAGTGACGGATTTTCCGTCACTAAAATCCGAAATTCTTGTAGTGGTATTACATCCGGATTTATATAAACCATTGATTTACTGATTATTGTATACACGTAATTATCTCATTACGTAACTATGTTACATATCCCATTAATCCAAGACCGTGTAATACACATTTTGCAGTCAATCGCAAGATAGGGAACATAATTGACCCAGTGAACGAATTATGACTAATGTAGTTGTTAAAATAATCGGACCCATCCGACATGGTCCAGTGATATAGTATCGCTGGACCATTTCTCATTATCAAATAGTATATCCCACTGTCTTATCACCTGGATGTAGATCATAGTATTGTCCGAGATACCTATCACTACAAGAAATTTGGAATTTAATGACGGAATTCAGTGGCGGAACGTGATTCCGCCATTAAATAGTGGCGGACATAGTGACGGAATCGTATCCGCCACAAATTAATGACGGATTTCGTGGCGACTCTATTTCTGCCGGTAATTCAAATTTAGTGGCGAACAATAGTGGCGGATAGGATCAGCCGCTATTTAGTGACGGCAAATAGCGACGAACAAATATAGACACCAATTATTGACGAACTTTTGTGGCGGATTTGTCGTCATCAATCACCGGCAGACTTTTTCTGCCACAATAATCCGTCACTAAAAACTAAATTGTACAAGTAATTGCATAGGATGCTATCTTAATAAATTAAATTAGGATAATTAGCTTCTTTTATTCCAAACTATTATCAGATTCACAAATTTATCATACTCTTTCACTTTCATAAAAAAGACACAAAGTTCATCTTTTTCATCAACTCCCTCTTCTTTTTTGTTTTTTCAAAATCTCACATTTTTAGCAATACCAATAAAATATAGCAATATAAGTGATAGAGTATACGAGCTCGGACCCAGGGGTGGATCTAGCATTGCCATTCAGGTGGGGCCAAAATTTAATTAAGTAACGTATATTACAAAAAATGTCAAAAAGTAGTAAATTAGTAATAAAAATGTCAAAATGTTGTAAAAATGTAAAATATAAAATAAAATATGTTGCAATTTAATTTAATGTGAAAAACCAAAAATTATATAACAGTAATAAGAATTTTGTCGAATACAAAAAACACCTCAAGCCCATGCGTATATTGAACTAATTTTCATCTACCAAGCCCAATGTATTGAACAAATTAATTTTCCAGACTAGTATTCAAAACCCCAAAAGCGTTCACAATATTAGTATCTAGCTCATTCAATGTTTGAGATTGGTGTTAAGCTTGTAGTAATTGAATTTAGGATATCAAGTTTAAATATATACTTCTTATGTTTGAAGGAAGAATCCTTTTATTTTTCTATTGTGGGACAAAGACATTTTAGAAAAAAGAAGAAGAAATTTTTACACTCTCTACCATTGAAAAGTTAAAAAAAAAATACATGCTCCACTCTATCTCGGTTTAAACTTTTTGGCCTGTACCTTTTGGGTATCCCAACTAAAATTTCTCTTTTTCTATTTTAGAAAATAATTAACACTCTTAAATGAAAAGTTAATCTTCAAATATTAAAAATAGTCTATCTATATATCTATTTCTCTTCTCTCTATAAAGAAAGGAACCCCAACGATTGTCTCGCCTTTTTGTAGGGGTTGAGATTTCCCCCCGCCCTATCAATATGGGGTTGGAATGACAGATTATACTGATTTTAAGTATTCTAACGCTTGGAATTGCAACTACGTCGGAGGAGGTAGGGTTGACGGATGAACGAGATGCGGCTGAGAGATTGTATCGAGGCTGGATCGTGAAGCCCTGGTCGGGCATTCCGATGGTGGTGGAGTTGGTATTCACCGATATTGCAAGAGTTCGTCCTCCCCTGGAACCACCTCCATACCAGGAAGAACTTTATGGAATGATTTTATTTCAGTATTATTTTCTCTTTAGTTGCAAATGTTTCTGTTTTAGTACGAGTAGTTTTGATTTGAATGTTTGGTTTTTTGGGATTCTTCTCATAGGCAGGGTTTCGGTCCCGGTCATTTTAGGCCTAAATTTGCCCGTTTCTGGTTTAGCGAGTCATGTTGCTTTCTATGAGGTGGTTGACTCTAAGTCTACTCATAAGGTTCACAATTGGATTTGTAAATTTTGTCTAAAGGTTATCTTGTATGTGTTCTTAATTTTAATATAACGACCTCTCTTTTATGATAAAAAAGTCTATCTATAACATCACAATTATAATCAGTGACTTCATTATGTTATATTATACTCATCCAAATGATTTCTCAAAATATACTTGATGGAGTATATTTCCATATATCAAAGGGTATCATAACCGACAGACAAAGGCTCCAGATATAATCAAGCACTTAGTACGAAGTTCCAGCCGAGGCTAACCTTGACGCATGAGGTCGAGTCGTGACACAAAACAACCAATTGACAAAGTCTGGAACCACAACGGAGGCCGGCCTCAACCCCTAGAGGTCGGCGCAACATCGAGCTCCCAGATCACCATGATAAGGTCAAATATGAGACCGACCTCGAGCACATCGAGGTCGGTACCCGATCCGACCTTGGGCACGGTCACCAAGACAACATAAGTCATCAGGAATAGTGGAACAACTACTATCAGAACAACCGAAGACTAGGAAGGGATTCCATAAATACGAGCTCCTTGTACCCTAAGCTCTGACCTCATGGAGCTCGGGGTCTCACTAATCAATTATGGACTTAGTCGTACATTTCAGCAGCCATACACTACTCAAGCTGCTGCTACATCATCAGTACTATGCGAACGCCACATCAATCTAGCAGATAGAGTGAAGAATATTTCAGATAACACACGCATGGCGCACACATGTGTTCTAGTACGCAAAGGACAAAATCAGTTAAACACAACATCAATCAGCCAGTTTTCCCCATTATCTCTCCAATCACATTTACACGTGTCACTAAGTTCTTATGTTTTTTGTTGGAAAAACACAACACAACCAAAACAAAGTACAAATCCAACACGTGAAAAATAAAAACTGAGTGCAAGCAAAATAAAGAATACGGTCATATCTTAATTATATGTAATACAAAGTATTTCTTTATTTATTAACAAAATATATCTCGAATGTTTTTACTTTGACTGAATTTTGTTGATCTGATATGTTTAAATCTGGTCTGGTCTTGTCTGAATTGGTCTGGTTTGGTAAATGTCTGATCTCTGGATATATATTATAATTATGAAAGTTTGGTCTGATCTGATTTGGTAAGGTCTGTTCAAATTTGATATGCGACTAAAAACAGTCTAAGTAAAAACAATTACTCCAAATACAACAAATTACAGCAACTCGAATAAATTGATTTAATGAATACTACCTCCATCAAATTTTATGTGTATTAGTTTGACTTGGAACGGTTATTAATGAAGTGGTTGAAAAAGTAAAAGTTGTGGTTGATTTTTGAGTATAATAAAGTAATATAGTGTAGACCACATATTTATTTCCAAAAAAGGAAAGGAGACACTTATTTTGAGACAACCCAAAAAGAAAAGTAAGATAGGTAAAATAGAATGGAGGGAGTACCAAATTATCTCACCAAATAGGCAAATCCTATACTCTCCCTTTTTCTCAAAAAAATCAGAACTCCCTCCACTTTCTAAATGAAATCCACCCAAAAATTTGGAACTCCCTCCAAATGAAATCCGCCCAAAAAATTGGAACTCCCTCCACTTAAAATGAAACCCGCTCAAATAATTCGCAGCCCTCATCCCAATCCGTATAAGAGCGAAACGCAGCCTCCTCTCTAAGCCCTAGCAACCAGATCGCCGCACACCCACTCCCCCAAAAACTCATCGCCGCGGGCAATTTCTTTGGTCCTTTAACCGGCAAGCTAGAGTAACTATTTATCTATTTCTCTGTTTTTTCATTTTCTCTATCGTTGTTCTCTTTGGGTAGTGGATTTGCTTTTTCTTTTAATCGGCAAGGTAGCACTATGCCTTCCCTGTTAGTGTTGCTTTTTCATCTCCAGAACAACTGAATAAAAAATTAGGTATAATTAATTGCAAATAAGGAAATAAAATGGAGTTCAAGTGAAAGGATACCGAGCTGCTTAGATTAAATAACAAAAGAATATACTTCCACCGGAGGGTCATTAGAATGGTGAGTAATATTTCTTCCACAATTTTGGGTATATTATATTCCTGGTTGCAAAAATCAGAAATAATGCCTACCTAAAACTCTTTTTTGTTGTTTTATTTAGTACGTATTTTATTTTACATTTGCAATTTTGTTTCTAGACAAGTCATGAAGTTTATTGTCTTTGCAGGAGTTTTTTCATGAGTTTTGGGGGATGGCTTGCATGAGCACATTCAACTACAAACAAATCCAACTAGCTAAAGCTGATTAGGATAACTCAGCCAGTTCAAGTAGAATCATCAGTTGTGTACATTTTTTCTAAAATATGTATTCTTAGATGTGTGATTTGTACATTTTAATGTAGTACAGAATATAAGTATTACATTCAGTATCAATTATGTAGTTGATATGTATTTAAGATTTTATAAAGCTACCATAGATTTTTAATCGGAGTATATGTAATGTAAAGTTGTTTAGCTTGTTTATGAATTATTGGCTATTGGTATTTTATCAATATTGAAATCATAGTTTTGACATGTATGATTTGATTATTTTGCTTCATTTTGGTTTCCTTTCTAAGATCTTTATTTAGATTTATAATGGTATTTGACTACTCCATATTAAAATCTTTTTTTTTGCAAATATAAATAATTTAGTGACGGCATTTAGCGACGAAATATCTGTCACGAAACATACTGACAGAAATATTCGCCACTATATTATGCCATTGATTTGCGACGGACTGCTTTATTCGCCACAAATGCCTTTAATGTCAAGATTTCAGTGGCGGAATTTGTGCCACAAATATCCGTCACAAAGCTAATCTATGGCGGATTTAGTGACAGATTTTCCGTCACTAAAATCCGCAATTCTTGTAGTGTATGTGATTAATCAATAACGTTAATGAGTTAATTAACGTAATTGATCATACAATTGATGTCAAATATGTTCATCCTCATTGTGTAATATCTATCAAGTCCATACTGAAGTTGGTGATTGTAACTCGTATGCAACTGTTGATAATAATTACTATATTTATGTAATTAATCGACCATTATTGTAACATATACTTATCAATATACATCGTTATTGGACTTAAGCCAAAATGTATTCTCCTAGCCATGTCGAAATGAGATAGTAATGAATAGAACTCACACAATTATTGTTATCAGGTCTTTTGTCATGTGAACAACCTCGGTAGTAATGACTACCCATTGTAATGTGTAGTCGAATATGAGTACTCATTTTGGATCTTTATACATACATTAATTGTGTAGCCAAAATTATATATTGATCAATTACGAATGGTATTGTTATCCATTCTAAATTGTAAATGGACAATATGATTTACAAACTTGAGTATGACTCGCCCTGTAATAAACATATCACTCAATTGTGAATAAAATTTAAATTTTACACATACGACATGTTTGAGAAATGGTGTATAATCGAGGAGTATATCCTATGTTTAGTCAAAATACAAGCCATAGAATTGTTATCGATTACAATTTAGTTACACAATTCTGGAGCCATCGTGTAGTTTTCGTTCACGATGGACAATGTTTAAGGGTGTATAATTTTGACGACTTGTTATCGTAAATGTCCTACATGTTTTACAACTGGTTATATGGACAAGATAATGGCATTAACGATAACAAATCATATGATAACTTAAATACGTAAATTAGTTGAATTAACACTTAATCATGTCTTAAATATAAGCCTTTTAAAATGATTATCTCTAAAATAATACTATGTATTGGGTGATCATATATCAACCCCTTGTATCTATGCACACTATATAATTCTTCAGTATTACAATTCATAATGTATATGAGTGTAATTTAAAACAAATTACACTCATATACTCGATGATATATGTAGTATACCATTCTAAATAATATAAAGGTCGTTAACACATTATGATAACGACCTTTATAATATTGGGTCGTTATCATAGTATATATAATGTAAACTCCATATCACTATCAACTGAAAGTGATACAAATCGAGGTGTCTTAATACAAGTGATATACATTACTGAATATCACTTAATAGATTCAACTTAAATAGATTCAATCTTCCCACTTACTAGTATCCGATAATAATCTGTAATTATAGGGTAATATACATTTATTCATCGTGGCATACTAAGGTTTAGAAGTGTACAATATATGGTACATGGTTGATACGTGTACAAATAGTATAACACGTTCACTTGTACCCATAATTGTATATTTTGATCATGGACTAATAGGTGAATTACAATCCAATGTAAAATCCCTTATGTCGACCAAAATATAGTTTCAATATAGACTTGTATCTAAATACTCCTCATTTGGATTATTTTCGTGTATCCGATGTGGAATTTTACTTAACATAGTTGCAAATTATACATAGAAAAATTAATATATAGGATGATCCGATGCTTACTAAATGTTTAAAGTATGGATCGTTAAGAAATTTTGCACAAATCTTATTTTAGACACAAGTATTACTCATCATGTAATGATTCCCTATTACACGAAATGATGCTAATAATCAGGTCTCCAGTGAGATTATACACATATATATTGGACTAAAATACATGGGTAAGTAACTCCCCATACTTGAATTATTGCAAAATTGGCATCCACTTAATGTCGATTGAACACGTCAAGATATAGATAAGTATGATTACTTATTCGGTTGGACAATGCTCATAATAGGAGTACCCATTAATTTATACGATAGTAAATTAATATAGTGTTATATTGAAACCGAGACACACTCGATTAAGTTGTATTTAAACTGCTATTATAACATAGTAATGATGAATTGTTACACATAGATAATTAAATGTATACGTGAACGAGATAATCGACATTATAGATTGTTTAATGGGTCTAATTAGATAGCACTATAGAATTCACAACGTTTAAGACAATGTTTGGGATATAGTTGTACCAAACATATGATAGTGGCAATTTGGGAGATACTCTAAAATTAGTAATAAAGTATTTGACTTGTATGAATTACATATCAATTGTGTCATATCTTCGGTTCAATTTCCTAACTTCTAATGGGACTTTTATTGATTTTCGAGACTTGTGTACGACATACACTGGATGAGATTATTATGTCATCGTATAACAATTATTTCCGATGAACGATGTCAATTTATCTAAACATATTTGTTCAATTTTATACGTAGTATGTGTATACAGAAGTGTACGAATTACACTCACACTTAAGCCGAAAATTTTGTTTTACCGGTTTTATATAACCCATTTTTCAGCAACTTGTAGAATGTAGAAAACACATTCATGATCTTAAGTCGAAAATATGAATAGAAAAAAACATACAAGTCTGATTTTTAAGCCTGAAAACTCGGTATTATTGGACTTCTTTTCAGTGTAAAAATATTTTCAACTCTTGAAGCCTGAAAACATACAAATCATAGGGAACCCGAAGTTATACCTAAATCGGATGATCTCATATAGTGTTCACTTGTATGTTCATATACAAGCCAACCACGAATATTATACATACACAATTGAGTCATAAAGTATATCTAAACATATCGGAGAATTGAGTAAATTCTCCGATAACAATATATAGGTTAATAATTAAACATGTTACTATGGTAAGATTAGTGGTTGAGACAATCTCGTTTGGAATTTTGCAAGTCTAGTCCATATTAGTGCAAGTGAATTGAGAGTGTATAATTGTGTATATATCCACCAATAGTGGATACACAATTATAAAACACTATTTCGGATCTTGTATCGACATTGTGAAAATTTAAACTAGTATCCCCATAGAATATAACTTGTGTATATAAACCCTCGTCCTATGTCAACCGAGTAAACACAAGACTCAAGTCGTGAATCCATATTAATGAAGATTGTAATATCACTTGTTTTTACTCATAACAAATGAGTAATATCCATTAATAGATAAGTGACTGTATTTACAAACCATTATTATCAAATAATGATTTTATCTAAATTATATTCTCCCATACACATATTGTGACATATATTAACAATTACTCCGTAGATCGAAAATGCTCGGTTGAGAAATACTAAAATTTTTAAGTAATTTGTAAATAAGTCAATCTTGAACCGAAAATACACTGAAGTAATCCAATTGTCTAAACGCAATTCTCGTTCATTATGGGAGTTAATGAACTTACTGACTCAAAATCAAAATGGGTTTTAATTTCACTATTTAAGTCACTATTCTTGACTCATTTCGTAACACGAGTTGATTCAGACACTGAGAATTGTATATCAAGCATACCATTGAGTTCGAAGTCCATGGTCATCGAATATCTCGTTCCGATAAGACTTCAATGGATCTTATAAAAAAACATACAATGGGTTCCCATTGCAAATGGTATAATAATGAATTTAGATTAAAATGTCAATATCCATTAACTTACTAATGTAACAGTATTTTCATACAACGAAATATAAAATTTAACTCGTACACTTAGATGATACATTTACCTATCATCAATTTGTAATCACTTTAGGATATCCATATGAAGATTATCGTTTTAAAATATACTTGTATATACAAATGGTAATATGAATTGAGGCATTAAACATGGACGTTTCATAGGACATATATGAGAAATCAGTACTCGATCATAATTTCAATGTATAACCTAGTGGTTGCATTGAGTATAAGTTGTATCACGAATTTCTGAAATATATCAATTGAGTTGTTGATATATTATAGTTACCTTGATTGAGACAGGATGTTACATATAATCTCGGTTTAACATTCTTAGGATGTTTTCTTTTGGACTGAAATTTGCTGGTCTGGTCTGGTCTGATATGGTCTGGTCTGGTCTGGTCTGGTATGGTCTGGTCTGGTCTGGTAAACGTCTGGTCTCTGTGTATTTTATAACTATCCAAGTCTGGTCTGGTCTGGTCTGTTTAAGTTTGGTCTGGTCTGATCTGGTCTGGTCTGGTCTGGAACTGAAAACAGTCCAAAAGAAAACATCCTTATATGACATAAACGAGAATTGTTTTCATAATTGACTAAAACATACAAGTTTCAGAATTTTGTTTTCTATTCATATTTTGGACTTGAGTCGTGAAAGAGAATTGTGTATTTTTGCATAAGGAACCCATTGCAACTCTAAATGAGATCATCCGATATCGTACATTCAAAATTTAAGTCAATCTTCGTGACTCGGGTTTCTATTCATATTCAAGATTACAATGGTCTTGACAAATCAAAATGCAACCTATGAACACGGATACCAATGGGTCCCTAAAGTGTACATTGAGATTAACAATCCTGAAATTTTGATGTGTTGACTCGGTTGCTAATGCTCGAAACGAGACTATGGAAACATAAGTCCAATGTTTATAGACCGACTCATTTAAATTTTGGAAGTCTCAAAAATTGTGTCCACCCGTTTATACAAAATTGGAATAAGGACACTAATCTTCTATTATACAAAGCCAAAAGAAATTTTGCACAGTATTCCCGCTCAAAAACATCACATCAAGCTTGAGTGGGGGCTGGTAAGGCTGCCCGCCGGAGAGTGGCGGTGACAGGTTATCTGCGGTGGGAAGTAGTGGTCGTCGACAGTGGGTGAAGGTGGGAGGTCATGTGGCTGGTGGTGATTGAACGTGGCAGGTCGTGGCAGGTGTCGCCGGTGGCTGTGTAACCGTGGCAATGTCACTGGAGGCCGTGTAACTGTGGCGGTGTCACTGAAGGTTGTGTAACTGTGGGGTGTCACTACGAAGTTGTCACTGGAGTGATAGTAACTGAGACGGTGCCACTGGACTGTAGTAATTATGACGACGGTAACTGGAAAAGTAGTAACTAAGACAGTGGTCATTGGAGTGATAGTAACTGAGACGGTGTCACTGGAACACGAGCTAGTAACTAGGACGATGATCACTGGAACGGTAGTAACTGAGACAATGTCACCTAGTAATTGAAACGATGTCACTAGAGCGGTTGTAACTGGGATAGTGCCCAAAAACAGTAACAATAACTGAGACGGTGATCACTCAGATAGTTGTCACACAATTTTCATATCCGGATTTTTATCTTCAAAAATAAAATTAAAATTAAAACAACATTAATTTTTCTAGACTTATTATAGAGTTCATGGATTGTATTGAAAATTGAAATGATATTACATTTAAAAAACATTAAATGTGATACAGTGCATTGTTAAGGTAGTATGTCACGTTACTGAGTTCATGGATTGTATTGAAAATTGAAATGATATTACATTTTAAAAACATTAAATGTGATAGAGTGCATGGTTAATGTAGTGCATTGTTAAGGTAGTATTTACTTAAAAAAAAATGTAGGATGACACGTGTACCTTCTAAGTTGCTTCGGAAGGTGCCGTTCAAGTGCCGTTTCCAGTTTTATTAACTCCTACATCACTTTTTTGTCTTTTTAAGATTAGACTCACTTTTGTGGAATTGGGTCTCCTAATGCTAATATTAGTGTCCTTTTCCCTACAAAATTTAGTAGAAAGAATGGCACGCATATAACTGCTCAACTTTTCAATGATAAAAATATGACCCTTTTTTACTTTTCCAAAAATGTGATTTAATATCTTCATCTCCATCTCGTCTGCATCTTCACTGCTTCGACACGTCACACACCACCTCCATCGAGCTTCTCTCCATCTATCGACCTCACCTCACAGTTGGGCACAGGTCCGGTCCTGACATTTTATGGGCCCGGGACAATACAAATAGGCTGGGCCTCATGGATAGCACGAGAATGTTTATAATGTTCTTTTTGCTATAAAAATCTACTAGTATAATTTAAAATTATATAATATTACCGTCAAAATACTAGTATAACACATCAAAAAAACCAACCAAGCATGTTGTTAGAAAATATATATAGAGGGTATTGAATCTATTGATAAGTGACATTCGATGATACAATGTACCTAACAGCCGAAAGAAACAAGTATTGTAACTATATATTAGGCACAAAAATAATTTTGAATTAAAGAAAGTTGTGAAAGTTATATCTTGTATAAGGAGTAACTATTTCATATTTTAAATCACATTTTCACTAGACAAAAACAAATTCTAAGTTTCTAAATTATGGATACTAAAGTTCAAACTTTCACTAAAGAGAGCATTGGAGAAAATTTGTGAAATACATCAATGAATTCTAGATATACATAAGACATGTACACTAAGTCACTGAAAGATTAAATTTAATGTAATAATCCGTAATGATCCAAAAGAAATGGTGAAATATGTTTCCAACAAATTCTAATGTAAATGTTTCTAAATTATAGACTTGTATCGTGTAGATGGTAAATAACAAATTAGAAGTATCTAAAAATATAAGTTTGATTTTTTTTTTTTTTATGGATTTAGGATGTATATATAATTAAAATATTTATGTACACATATATGTTTGAGAAATTCATGGGCCCTACTAGAGCAAAGGGCCCTGGGCGCATGCCCCAGGACCGGCCCTGGATGGGCACAACGCATCACCTCCGCGGCCACCAGGGATGAACGCCTCTGCCGGCCACCAGGAACGGACACCTGCGCTTCTGACCTCCACCGTCTGCCTCCGCCGATTGCCAGATTCCATGCAACAGTTACAATTCCGCCGCCGCCCTATTTGGGGCTAGGGCGAGTCGCCGCCTACTGCTTCACAGCGCACTACCTTCCTCATTTCGAGTATGGCATCCGTTTGACCGAGTCGTATAATATGATGTCGGGTATAAAAGCCAGTTTGGGATACATTTCCCCATGCAAAAATACATAATTGGGTAAAAACGGCACGAAATTTAAGTCATCTTTCACGAGAATGCTCGTTGATTTAGTAAACAGGCATTTAGGCTTTGTTTGCAACCACTTGTGCTTAAATATAAGCACTTTTGGGGAAAAAGTGATTAGTAATAAAAGTTGGTAGTGTTTGGTAAAATAAGTGCTTTTTGTGTAATAGAAAAAGTAAAAAATAGATTCTACACGGAAGCCGAAAAAGTAAAAGTTGATAGTGTTTGGTAAAATAAGTGCTTTTTTCTTAAGAAAAAAATTAAAAGCACTTTTTTAATGGATTGCAAACAGACCCTTAGTAAGCTTTGCAAAAATTTTATATCCGAATAAATTGACTTGAGTATACAATTTTCAATGAAAAACAATGAAGCCTCACTCAACTAGTAAAACGATGAGTTTTTATAGGATCACAAACTGTTTAACATAATATATGAATTAAACTCGATTGTTTATCAATTAGAAATGTGGATACACTAGAAATACAAAAACGATGAGTTTTTGTAGGATCACAAACTGTTTAACATAATATATGAATTAAACTCGATTGTTTATCAATTAGAAATGTGGATACACTATACTACGACTTGGCTGATTAATACCCTTTGCAAAAATATATGTTTTTTTCTATTCATATTTTGAACTTAAGTCGTGAATGATAATATACGCCAGTGGAGGAGGTGCTCACTAGTAGAAAACTGGCTTACAGTGACACTTTTTTAGTGACACTTTCTAATAAAATGTTACTAGTAACACAAAAGTGTCACTATTCTCTAACCCAAATATATCAGCACCGCACAGTGACACTTTTTACAGAACACGGTCGGTCTTCTACTAATGGGCCGGTCTACTGAGTAGCATTTCAACACTTAGGTTTGTTTCCACTCCCCTCCCATTTCAGATCTGTTTACATCATCGGCTCTTCTATCTGTGAACCTTAACTCCTCGATCTATTGTCAGCTTTCTTGGCACTACCGCACGCGACTCTATCTCCTAAATCAGAGAGCCCTTCGCGATTTATCCTCGTGAATCTTCTTTGTAGGTTGAGTGCTTCTTCCTCAGCGGTACGTTCTAGGCAAATTCCAGGTATGTACATGATTGGTTATTTATTTCTTCTGAATATTCTTTGACCACGTGCGAGCGAAAAACCTAGGGTTATGAAGCGGTGGCCGTCGATGGTGATTGGTAACCTTTTGACGAGTTAGTATTCATCGTTCAGTTTTTTTAGTATTCATCATTCATAAATTCATTACAGTTCTAGTTTGAATACTTGCCTGGAAAATATATTTTTTCAGGAATTGAGAGATATATCTTTTGAATTTGATGCTATCTTCTTAAAAAAGTTCTTCCTATTGGATTTGGTTGTTTCTCCTGAAGCAGCGAGGGTTTAACCTGGCGTCGATTACGTATCCTCAAATCGGTATGACGACGTACAATTGGATCTTCTCAAACGAATATGGATCGAAACCTTAGATCCAGGTTCTACTTCATCTTTATTTTTCCTCTGATTTATAATCCCAACTTATCAGTATGTTAAAGGTTGATGTTTCCTTCATATGTCACTGTCCTTAACCTCTTCCTAGCAGGAGTATGACTAGCTTCAAGTTCTTGACTTGATTGATAGTTTTGATTGTGATGATAAAAGACCCCTGGTTCTGGCTCTCTCAATCTAGCTTCTACAACTAAGAATAAAACCCTAGGTATGGCTTTATGCATATTTAAAGAATCTTGGTTCTGTCAATTCAAGTTCCCCTAATCTATATTTTAAATTGCAGAAGTTAATTTGTATATGTCATCAATAGATGTATTTATGGATTCAAGCATATTTAAATGGTTGAGGTAAACATGTTCACAAGGTATTTGTCAAAATGTCTAAAAGAAGCTACCATTAAATAGTTTAACATAGAGTTGAAAAGTAATTGAAAGATGAAACTTAATTTGGAGTATGCTTAATATATGAGCAAGCCCAAACTATATTTGCATTTGACTTTCTAGTAACTGTATACTAAATTATCAAAAAATTATTGCAAACCGGATTGACTGCTCAATGTTTTTTTTGCCTGGAGTAATAAGTATTAAGTACTCATATTAATATAGAAACAAACTATTTATATTAATTGCTGCAGTTTATACACGAGAAGAAGAACTTAATGTGTATTTGCCACTGCCCATCTATCATAGTTTAATACTTTAATGTATGGTAAACTTTCACTTCCTTTTAGTCAGACCAGTTTAATTAGTTTAATGTAGCTACCAATCTCTCATTTCATCTTAATATATGTGGTTTTTTCTTTTTTGAAGTTTTGAGCAGGTAAATATTTATATTTGAATAAAGTCACAAATTCTACATATATTGTGACTTCACTATGATGGTAAATTCTACAAATATTGTGACTTAACAAATATTGTGACTTAAAGTTGTCATCACCAACTCGAATGCAGATTTCATAGTTTATACATTGCTCTAGTTTTTTTGACAAAATACTAAGTTATTTGGTTAAATAGCAATCTCACAGCACCTTGCTACCTTTTCTCTCTAACAATGTTACTTTAAGAGTTCAAGATATTTTAGCATAATGGAATTCAAGTGGTCTCTTCAATTTTTCTTTATGTACATCATAAAATGTGTGTTTGTTTGTTTGTTATAATTTGCAGCCTATATGACAGCCAATCATGGTGACGGAAGATAGTGAACCCGATATTCTCTAAAATGAAATTGGAGGAAAGTCAAGAGTACTCTTCAGAAAAAGAAATGAACGATTCACTTAAGCCTATATATGACTTATATATAAAAAGTATGTCATTCTCCCAACTGATATCATCTGATCTCCAAAATTTATACTGAACACCTTTTAATTCCTTGTTTTTCTTGTCAGAGATTTAGAAATAGTGATTTAATCTTTCAACTTATTGATAATTTGTAGCTCTTAGGACCTTAATTTCATATCTTTCATTTTCTTCAATTATCAGTTCACATTTTTACAGGTCATTTATATTAATAGGTTCTCCATACAAGCATAAATGACTATGCTTGAGGAGAAACAACCTCACTAAACCTTGTTCAGGTAAGTGACTTGTCTGTATAGCTTACACGTATGTGCCAATGCTTAACACAAATCCAACATTGTATTTTAAGGATGTTTTCTTGCTGATAGAAGTATTCTGAGTTTTTTAGTTTTTCTTTTTTCAGATTGATTTTTCTACAAATTGCAAATTTTGAGTATTATTTTTAGGAGTTCATTTTTTACAGATTATTTGGGTTTGTTGGCTTTTAATTTTATAGATGGCATTGGTTTTATAAAACTGAAAGTATATATCAGTTTTTTCGACAGTTGTGTTGGTTCGTTCGCTTTTGAGCATTGTTTTATCCTTAGAATTCATATTGTTGCATAAATGTATTAATCATGTTAGACGTTTCAGTATCCTTAGAAGTCTTTTAACAGCTTGAAGGATCTATACTATTACAATGGAAGTTGAATTGAATTCCTTTAACTAAACTTACAGCTCTTAGATGCTTATCAGGAATCTTCCAATAAGACGGAGGGAGCAGAGTACTTTCTTAAAGATGGAAAATTTATGCACAACAGAGAGTACCTTGGTGATTACAGGCAAAGAATGCATGAAATGGAATAGGGAGAAAGAACAAGCATAGTGGTTGTCATCTTTTTCACTGCACACAAGGTTTGGTTTGCTTTTATGAAAGAATTGAGGTATTTTTATACCATGTCAGGAGTATGACTGGTGATGAAGTCATGGCTTTATCCAAAGTAATGACTTTACTCTGTTTATGACTAACTACCTGACTAGTAATTTGTAATGCTCTCCAGTCTTTAGTTCTAAGTCAGCCAATTTTATTCTTCCGTGCCAATGCTCTGCTTGTGATTTTATTTATCCTCAATTTGCTGGCAACATGTAGACAGTCTTAACATAGGACAACATGTTTTTTCCACGAAAAGGGCGTGCTCTCTTTCCACAAAATCTTTGAGTGGGCTGTGGTTTTTTTATAACCAATTGATGTCTTTGTATCCAAAAAACTAACTAATGACTTTGCGGTACTTAAGGTGAGTGGGCTGTGGTTTCTTTATAAAGCTAATACTGCAGGAGAAGGCTTTCTTTCAGCTACACTGCTAAATGTTTGCTAACTGTTTTCAGGAAAAAGCAAAAAAGGTAAAGAAAATTGGAAAAACAAGCAAAAGAAATGCAAAGAAACTGCCATGTCAATGAGGCAGGTTCTCAAAACTTACATAGTAATAAAAGCACCCCTATTTTGTAATAGGGATTTATATGTTCTTTTGTCACATTTTTTATTGGAATAATTAAGATAGATATACTACTTGTGTTGGTGTGGCTTTAATTGACTATTGCTTTGGTTTTTTTTTTTTGAAACAAACTATTGCTTTGGTGTTAATGACTTTAAAAGTTGATTTATTTATGTTTATGTATTATATATTTTTAAAAGTTCAATTTGGCGTAATATATATATATATATATAATTGTTATTTTTAATCATTCCTCTATGGTATTAAATTTTAATCGTATTTTTCTTGATTTCAGACAGTTGTTCTTTGTAAAGAATCAAGGTGCGATTTCATGATACATTTCACTGAAAGACTCTTTTGCTTTCATTGCTATTTTCTAACTCTTTTGCATCTTGTTGCCTTATGGTTCCTTTGAGTTTTTATTGAGCAGTCAGGGAATCACATTAGTAACTCTGACTATAACAACTGAGCTTGGCTGAGGAACAGGTCCATCATCCATGTGTCTCTTGTCCAGTAATAGAAGAAGTCTGAGTGCAAACATAGTAATAGAATGATGGCTTCATTCAGTGCAGCAGAAGATATGATGTCTATGTATAACAAGAATGTGAAGGCCCTGTGAAGAATGGGGTAAAAGTTGGATTTGTTAGCGTTTTGTTCTTGTTTTGTACTTGTCGCTCCGGGATATGTCCCTATGAATTATGTAGAATGTACATTCACATTAATGTGAGACTTTGAGATATAAATAAAAATATTTGAACTTTCGGTTATTTATTAGTATTAAATTATGATTGTAATCAATGTATCATGTGTATGATTTCGTAGTATTAGTGTGTTATTGAATTTTGTGATACTGTAGTGTCATTGAATTTAGTGATACCGTAATGTCATTGAATTTAGTGATACCGTAGTGTCATTAAGTTTAGTGATATCAAAGTATCAGTGTTTTGTGATACTATAGTGTCATAATTTAGTGACACTTTTTTAGTGTCACTAAAACCTACTTTCATTGACACTTTTTTAATGTCACAGAAACTTTCAGTGACACTAATTTGGTGTCACTGTAGGCCATTTTTCTAGTAGTGGCTCTTATAAAGAACCGTGAGGTCCCAGTTACACTGAAATGAATGTTGTGTAAGGGCATATATATGTCATGATATTTGTGTAAATTGGATGAAAATACAATCGATTTATACTAAGTTGGGATAAATATAATTGATGTATGCAATAAATATTATTGTACATACACGATTGTATTATTTGGGTCCAAAAATCAATTAATTGTATACAAGAGTTAACATCGATCTCAATTAAATTTTGAGATCGTGACTCGATTTAACAAATGGTAACCCTATTACATATAATTGAAGCAATTGTGATGACCCATTGGTAAACTCATATCACTAATGTGACATGGTGTATGAGAAAATTACGGATAAAAAATACACAACCGAGTCTTCTATGTTAACCCATAGAAGACCTAGGTACAGTCACTTGGTGTAAAATGTATAAATGGTACCGTATAAAACTAATAGTGTGGACATATGATTTCATTCGAAATCGTATACTTGATTTCGAATGGGTTCCCAAGTATTAATCCCTCAAACCAATGTGTTTTATTACCATCCAATGTTTATTTAAACGATGGGATTAGTAATTTAAGCCTGTGTATACTTAAACACGATGGCTTAATTGTTGGCTCTATCCTTCCAAAACCTATGTGTTGATCGTATTTCTCCTAAGTTGACTTCGTTGACCATCTAGCCCCGATAATTGACCTGCAAAATAATCACTAAAAAGAACTAAAAATATATTAGAAGCTCGAGACGCGTCAGACGCTATCCTAAGGAATTATTTCCGGCTTATGAACACTACAAGAATTTTGACTAAATGTGACAAAAAAAAGTGTCACTTAAGCTTCAATTTTTGTCACTAAAACTTTTATATGACGACTTATGTTTGTCACAGTGTTCGTCACCGCAGCTCCGTGGCAAAAGATATATGTGACACTTTCTAAATTTGTCACCATACATCTAAGTTTTTACGACGATTTAGCACTTTGTCACCATTACTTATCAATTTTAGTGACAACATATGTGTCACTTTAACATCGATATTTTCGTCATCAAAGTTTAAATTTTGTCATCTTTGCTTAGCACATTTGATGACGACCTATTATATTGTCAATAAAATGTATCATATAGTGACAACTGACATCATTCTATGCAAAATAAATTAGTTATAGTGACAATGAAATTGTCATAATAAAGTCACATTAATCGTCATAGTTAAAGAAAATTGTCATCAATTATCGTTATTTTTATTACAAATTTTGTTTGTCACTTAAAAGGTATTTATGTTGACAATATATATAGTGTCATCTAAAATATAAATAATGACAAAAGTAAAGTTGTCAATAAAAGATTATATTTGGTGATGAAACTAATCGTCACTTTTATGCTTAAAAAGTGACAATTATATATTTGTGTCATCATTAAAAATTAATATCGTGACAAATCGATTGTCACAATTTATACTTTTGAGTGACAAATAAATTATTGTCAAAATAGATTAATTAATCCATGACAACAAAAGTAGTCATAAAATATTAAATAAAATGACTAAGGTGAATTTGTCATTATATGAGTACATAAAGTGACGCCTATTTATTGTGATTAAATCATATTTCTTCATTAATAATAATAGTATTTATGCGAAGATTTAAGTGTCACTATTCCAGTTTAAACCTTGACACTTATGAAATGAATAAAGCTCAGAGTTCTCCAACTGATATCAAACAATATAAAAGCATCCAAACATTTAGTAATAGAACTTCTGTAATTAAAAAAAATTATTCTTAATACCACTAACATCAAACTTCAGTGTCTTATGAGAATAAGACATAATATTCAAGATACGTGAACATCCAAATCATTCCAATACCTAATGTAAATATCAAATAATGAGAAAAAATAAATGAATATTTAAATAACCTAACTTAAGGCTTATAAAGGCATTCCTTGAACAGCCATAAACGCCATTATCTTTTCCATGTTTGAAGCTTGTGCAGCTAATTGATTTCTCAAACAAGCACTTCCTTTTCAGTATCTTCCACTTTAGCGTTAAGCCCGCCAACTTGTGATTCAGCCATTTCTAACTTTTGTTGGGACTCTTGAAGTTGTTTTTGAAGTTGTTGGGTGGCATATGAATTAGGACTATTGTTGCGTCTGCTAACAGGTTTAGGACCATATCCAAGGCCTTTGATGTAGCCAGCTCCATGACCAAGAACCTCAAGAACAATATCATCTGTACTCTTATCACATCCCTCTTCTTTATATTGTTCTTGTTTCTTTTTCATCAACTCCTAGTCAAACACATTGATGCAAGGTAGATTTAAATTTTTTCAAATAAAACAGGTTGGAATAAAAAAGAAAGATCAGATTAGTATATCTATATATATAATACCCAGTTCTCTTCTGCTACTTTAGATGACCAACCATTTTTCTCTGAGAAATGAGTTCGTTTATAGAGCTCAATCCTATCACAGGTATCTCCATCTAGCTCCTTTTGAGACTGAAAATGATTTGAATCAGAATGGATAACAAGGTACTGATTAACATAAAATGCTTTTCAAGACAGGAAACATTAAATGGTTTGGTACACTTGTTTCATTTTCCAGTAACAACGTAACTAGAATCTCAATAATACATCACCATTTAACAGCAGTAACCACAACACAGGTTTAATCATGAACAATAACCATAACACAAGTTTAATCTAACAAGTACGTGCATACTTTTTTATTCACGGGTCAAAAAGAAGAATTCAAATTTAATGAATCATTAGCCAATTTTACACTATTTTGACTAAAAATAAAACAGGAGTAATGTTCTGGCCACATTACCCATAATTATCCCAATTCTCATAAACAAAGATTTCTTCATAGGCAGAGACATGAACACTCAAACATCAAAAGTGGAGACTTTATGTCATTCTGTTTAGAATTTTTTTATATCTTCCTTGTAATCCAAGACCAGGGTTCAATTTTCTCAAAAACTTAATATTATCAAAAGTAATAGTTTTTTTATGTCATACATCTTTCATACATGCTTCCACTAGTTAAGAACTAATTCACACAGCTTTTGAAAAATCAATACCCTGTGATAGTATGGATCTAAGCAACATAAATACAACCTTATCACCAAATGATCATGATCAGATACTTTTTTCTTTTTTCTGTACATTAAACGAGTGAACTTTCAAAAGAAACAACAATCAATACATAATAAAACTCTTCATATAAATCAAAGATTTATTTGAATATAATTGTTTTATTTTGACTCACAATTTCTTGTCTTCAGACAGTGAAAGGCGACCTACCAGAAATATGTGGAGCTCACACAAGTTTCCTATATTTTGAGTTCGTAGCACTTGATTGCTACACACACAAACAGATTAAATTCAGTTATTTGAATATGAAAATATTACCTTCTACCTTGAATGTTTCAGGTTCCTTACCTTGAATTTGGGTGATGCAAAATAATCACACAATGATTCCCAATTTTCTTGGTTTAGGCAAAATGTGGGCTTATTACTTTTAGCCAATTCCATTGTTTGATACTTTTTGAAATGGTTATGTAGCTTGTGACGCTTTTGTCGAGAACTATTTTTCAACCTTTCAATCAAGCTTTCTTTAACACCCGGATCACCAACATTGACATCCATATGCATCTGCAAGTTTCAAGTACATATTTTAGATTGAAAGAGAATTGAAGTAAAGTAAATTGTTTTTATCAGTAACTCTACCTGTATGTGATCAAATCCAGGTCCTAGACCATTTTCCTCATCTACTTCTTTCCACCTTCTAGGAACCGGAATCACATCACGAGTCACAATGCCAATTTGACTAGTCAGCTTTGCTGACTGCTCACCATTTTTAGGTCTTCCAATGGATGTATCCACAGTTATCTTCATCTTTGTCTTGGATGCCTCAAACGCCTTCATAATGCCCTTTCCCATTGTCTGACCCCGACCTCTTTTCTTGGAGCGAGGAACTATATGGATCATAACAATGCACAGAAAAAATAGAGATTTTCATGTTGGCCTAACAATATTATTCATATTCTACGGTCATGATAGGTACCTCCTTCGAGGTGGGTTTCTGGTGATGTAATATGAGGACTGCAATTTGCTGCACTTTCATGACTATGAATTGATAGAGTATCCTCTCGCTCCGGACTTAATTGTGTTGTAGTTGTTTCACATCTTTTAGATGAAATATTTTGTACAAGGGTCTCATTTCTTGTACAAGAACTTTCACCATTAGATGTCATATTTCTTTTTTCCAACAATCCTTTAATTCCACTCACAGTCACATACTTTGGTGTAGCTTTCTTTGATGCATTGTGTCTAGGATCTGGTTGAGATGTGCTTAGTTTTCTTTTCACTTGATGCTTTTCCTTAACTCCAGGAGCCATCCCTTAACTGAAACGAAAACTCAAATGTGGTTGAATCAAGCAAGTTTGAAAATCAAGAATCTTAAATAATAGTATCAAAATGCACAATAGAAACAAGGCTTATTACATCTATACTACATTCTGCCACTACTTCAGAAAGTTCAGTAATTTTTGGATTCAAACATGCAGAGAACTATGATAATAATCTCATGTTCAAACCCTTCGGATTAGTAATAGCCATGGTTGGTTTGTACTCACAATTCTGGGGTTCTAGATTATGGAGATGAAAATACTATACGCAATTAAATACAATAATTTTATAACTTAGCATTTAGCACAGTTTAGGAATAAATATGAAACAAACTAAATATATATATACATATATATATGAAACAAATTAAAAGCATCAAAAGGTCCATTAATCGGAAACGAAAAACACAAATTTTCAAGATTGACTATTTGACATTGAATTGAATGATTTGAGCACACCAAATTATACACGCATATAGTTTTTATATGATTTCAACTATTACCTAACAGAAATCACCAGATTTAAGAGACTCTTCGCATAGAAAACGGAACAAATATTGATATACACACCTCTTCGGAATAATAAAAAAGATCGCAAAGAGATACGCCATACCAGAATGTTAAAGCAGAGGTGAAAGGCGGCTTTGATACTCGGTTGCTAAATACTATCGTACTTCGTAATTTAGAGTTGGGTGGATATATAGGTCGCCCTAATTAGTATGAAAACTAAGTTTCAAAATAAGTTTTCCGCCTAAAATTTTAATTTAGCGCCGGCTAAAAAAATCACCGTCAAAACGTGAAAAAACGTAAGGTATGAGCCGTATCAGTTTATGAAATACTAATTTTATTTGAGGAAAAGGCCTTATTTTCAAATCTTAAAATCTTACTACGTATTAAATACTACTCCGTACGTATTATCTAAGGAATACTCCGTAATAAATTTCAACAACTCACACATCAATATTGAAATTTTAAAATTATGTGAAATCTTCTATTATATTAAATCACTTATCTGTCGTAAGTGATGTTCAGTAATATCTCCACCATCCCCAACTCGGTCCACAATCGCCATATGAGAAACCCAAATAGTAAAACAGGGGACTTGAAATTCAGAAGTATTGAGAAATGAGATCTATAAATAATTGACTATTGACCCTAAGAGCATACAATTATAATCTGGAATTGTTTGATGCTCAAGAGATTTAAATTAAAACCTAAAACTATTGAATACACCCAGGACGCAAGGAGAATGAATGTGAGCTCTGCATAATCTAGATACTACGGAGGAAAGAAGAAATGTGTGATGCTCAATTAACACCCACGTGTCTTTGGTATATTAAAATCATGGAGTCCACTTTATTTGACAATATAAACAAATATGATGTCATAACATAAATTATACCTGGTATTCACTATAAAAAACATAAATTATACTCCCTCCCTCCCAATTTGATTTGCAAAATTTTCTATTTTGATTGTCTCAAAATGATTTTTTGCTTACTATTTTAGGTATGTAAATAAGAATGAAGTGACAAATTTACTCTTACTTTTAGGCATCTACTTTTAGGAAGATGGGCAAAACTGTAAAAAACAAGCATTATTTATTGTTATTTCTTTATCCTTGTGCCAGTCAAAGTTTGCAATTCAATTCGAAACAGAGGGACTACTCCGTAATAGAATGGTCGAATGGAGTCATTGTAGAGGTCAAGTTTCGCTAAAGATGTTTTTTACTCTGTAATCTGTCCCAAACCAGATCAGACTTAGATAGTTATAAAAAAAAATCAGACCAACCCAGCAAATTACAGTCCAAATAAAAACATTCTAAAATCAAAATTACAAATTATAATTATTTGTTATAATAAGATTTTAAATTATTGCTATTTTAAAATCGATTTTAGTAATACTTGTGTGATTTTAATTCACTCTTACTATAACCACTCTATTATGTCCCAATCTTATGGGGGACAGAAGTAGTAATATTTATCTGATTTTTTTGTTAACTTCAAATTGATAAAAGAAATTGGTTTACACTATCTATTTTTATCAATTAATTTAAATTGAAAAATGAAAATATCGGAAAAAAGTCAGTGAGTGTTGGTCACTTGAAAGTTGAAACTGTAGACTAACTAACAGTTAGATGGATTCCATCGATAAATAGATAAGAAAGATATCGGATAATGATATAGGAAATATCGAGAACAAAGAAATCTTTCTTTACTATTATATCGAGAAGTATATAAAGTGTTTGTTGCTAAATGGAATTGATGGAGTATATGGCCCAGGGAATCCTACTTCTCCTACTCAGGCCCGTCGAGCCCAATGAGCACACGAAGCCCGAACACAGTGGCCCAAGTCTTGAGAAGCCCACGGTGCACATATGGGTGCCTTCAGCCCTGTGGCCGAGGGCTCCAGATTCTGCAAAACGGCATAATTTGATCATACAAAGCTAATGGGAGAAAACGGCGGAAATCAGGGACCTTCGGCTCATAGACGCCCTCGACATAAGGGTAGCCTTCGGCTACACATAGCCTTCGGCCATGGAGGAGCCTTCGGCTACAGCGCAATCATCGAAGATTCCCTTTGGGGGTCCGACAACCACCGCATTTAATGCGGCGTCACATCCACCCATCGCATTTAAGGCGATGCACATGCGAATGCTGGTGTCTCTACGATTGAGGTGACCCCTCGACCGTTAGATTGTTGACACGTGTACTCTCATCACATTTATGACTGCTATAAATAGCAGCATTTATTCCTCTTGTAAAGGATTCAAACATCTCGAGTTCATTTGATACAAGTGACTTTCTCTCTCTTACTTGTTTGTTCTGACTTCTCTCTAGGTTATTCATCGAATAACTCCTCGGATAAACTACCCCGAGTTAACTATCCATCAGGAATGTTCGACCTTAAGACCTGTACACTAACGCGCATATTTATAGGCGCAGTGCAGGTTCTTAAATAGGTAACCTAGGGGTTTGGGCCTAAGGCCTTTTTGGGCCTTATTCCCTTACTACATATTTATTACATCATAATAGATACTATGAAATCTAAATCCATTCTATTTATTTAACAAGACATAAAGACAAGCTTGATTCACAATAAATATTCCTAATTGTGAGTGTACACACCTCAACCACATAATTTGTACCTGTTATTTATTTTACTCCCTGTCTCCCATTCAAACTAGACATCGTCAAATTAGAAATTATACTAATATAAATGAGGGTTTTCCCTTTTATAGACACATAGACAAACCCTTAAATAGATTTAGCAGTAAATCAATGTCCGCCATCAAAAATATTAAATATTGACATCTTGAATAAATAAACAAACCCTCATTTGTGTTTATGAAAAAATTAAATAATCCAACAACGGCGTAAGTACAACCAATAAAAATATTGGATAAGCTTGAAACAACTTTGCTGCTACAAGTCCAGAGCGTCCTAGAAATTTGTAACGTGCCAGAGAGCAAGTTCAATAAAAATATTGGTTAAGCTTGAAAGTTGAAACAACTCTGCTGCTGGAAGTCCTCAAAGAGCATGTGGAATAGGATGAAGGCAAGTACCTACACGTTGTCCAAGTATACACGATAGACCATGATTTCGAACAATGTCTGAAATTATTACAAGTAACATGTAACAGCATAGATTAATTAGCTCAATTTTTTCAAAGTTCCGAATTGATATGTCAAAATAAAAGCAACACCTGCAATTAGCTCCTCAAGCAAAATATACTGTCCAAAATAAACAATAACACTCTAGCAAGACCCATTAGGATTCAATGTGTAGAAACTCAAATAAATCCTGCTACTCAAAACATTCAGCATATGAATCACATTAGCATCATATAAATGCTCCACTTTACTCATGTCCTATACCACTTCATGATAAACTAAGCTTTGATCTATTTTCATCCTTCACATCAAAATAAAAGAAACTGATTGATCAATATCTGAATACATACGCACACATAAGAGCCTCATTACCGTTTTAACCAACATATAATATAAATAAAATCTTTACTGCTTAGATCATTCAGAACTAGGTTTATAATTATTATTATTATTATTGAAAGAAAAGGATATCGATGACAAAGAATATATATACCCCATATCATATGAATTGATCTAGAAAATATTGACAGAAAATAGACATACCATATCGCAATTGCTATGAAGAAATAACAAAAACATATCTAGTGAAGTTATGCTACATGCCTGCAAAAGAGCACAAAAAATGAATTATATTAGGCATAAAACAATGCATGCCAATTGCAAATATAACAATGGATACTGAAATAAAACATATAATACAGGATACAATATACTATGTATATAAACTCTTACAATGTGTATGCTGTCACAATAGTGATTGCTGTCATATTTCCCAATCATTGTCATCACTTTCAAAATCGGAATCAGTATTTTCAATGGAGTCTTCACTACACAAATAATCAATCAGTCTCATCTATTTCATCTTCATGGTCTTCCTCAACACTTGATGCATGAGGACCCTCAAACTGTTCTTGAATCAGTGTCTCCTCAATTTCATCAGGATCTATATCCTCTCTATGCAGGGATTGTATATCATCAAGAGCAACTTCAAGTGCTTCTTCAACTTCATCCACTTGATACACTTCATCTACCACTACGAAATCATCATCATTCTTTTCTTCACTTTGTTGCTCTGGCACGCCATAGATATGCCTATGCTGGAATGGTTGCATCACTCTCCAGTCGACTCCTAATTTAGGATCATTGATGTAAACAACTTCTCTATCAGTAACTAAAGTCCAGCACTATTGCTCAAACGTTTTTTATATTTTGCTAAAACTTCAAACTATGAGGAATTTACATTTATCGTCATCAAAGTATAACATGAATGACAAAATAATATTGTCACTTTTTATATAAACTATATATGACAACAATGATTATGTCATTATAATTAGATATTACATGACACAAGTCATCGTCATTAATTTTAATTTTTCTTAATATTTCACAAAAAAACTTCCCTTCAATTATATGATAAAACAGGAACATATCTAGCTCCATTGCCACTATCACTTATGAAAGTTCCTTTCTTCCTTAAGATTGGTGAAATACTCAATAGCAAATTATAGTCCTTTGTTCAGTGTGTAAGGAACTAAAAAACAAATATAGTCATATTGTATATATTATATATGTTTCGATTAAGGAATGTCATTCATGTCTTATTTTAGAACCTTATACATTTCAAACAATACATATTCATTGGACAAAATTCCAGCAAAAAAACAACTTTGAATTGATTTATTGATTGTCTAACAAAACGAAATTCTTGAAGAAGTTAAGTATGAATCTTCTTTTGAGTCATAGATAAAGTTTATAATCCTTTGTTTATGTAAACAATAGTTCCGTATACATGAGAGTATAAATCAGCTGGATTCAAAATATTTGGAAGACACAAGGTGAATTGGTTAGTTTTAAATTGTTCATTTGTACTCCGTAATATATATACAACAAGTAAATCAAGGATTTGTATTACTTCTAAAGTTCTACTACGAATCACCCTATTAATTCAAGCTACAGTTATTTGAAAAGTATTTTCGCAGGAATTAAGGCAACTATTGAATGGAAAGACAACATATATCATAAACACTCATATAACCCGTTCAAATTCCTCGGGAATTCAAATATAATGCACTCACCTTCGCCTTTGATTCTTTGAGGCTGCCGTGAGTCGCCGCCGATCGCCGACACTGGTGTATTCCCTGCCGTCACAATTGCTGTCTGCCGCAGATGGAGTCGCCGCCGGTCCCCGATCTCCGGCACTGGTGCAGTCTCTTGCCGTCACAATTGCTGTCTGCCGTAGATGGAGTCCTCGGTTGATGCCAAAAGAAGATTAGATTTGGCTACGACTCTAAGTGGATACTCTATTAGAAAAGGATTGATTTTAATATTTTATTTAAAATTGATACACTTTCAAAGTATCAAAATTTCAAACCAGCTGAAAAGTAAAAGGAAAGAAAATCACTTATCTTTCTTGGGTCTCTACCTATGTGGCTATGTATTCTTCCAACTTCCAAACAAAAGAAATTGAGACCCACTCTATCTTGGAAAATTCTTAAGGCCGGAAAATTCTTAAGGCACATCTTGGGTTAGAGTCTGGGGTACACCCCATTTATTTGCCCTTCACACAGACAACTAATGTCTGTGTACACCGACGAAAATTGCATATGTACAGAAACTTTTTTCTATACCGACAACTAATGTCTTTGCACACCGACACTGGTTTCCCAACCCCCTGAACTTGCAAACCAATTTTTTTCGCACCGACACTTTTTTGTCTACACATAGAACTAGTGTCTGTGCACACCGACATTGGTTTGCGTGCAATTAGCCTGGCAGATCTGCAAACTCACACCAACAGTTTAATTGAAAGTGTCTATGTCATGTTTTTTGTCTATGTGAAGGGCAAATAAAGGGGGTTTACCCCAGGATGTAACCCAGGGTGTACACCAAGAAGGATTCCTCTATCTTACTATTACTATTGCTGATTATACTATGGTATATAATAATACGTATATAGTGCATACCTATTATTACAATAACTTTTAATAAATGTAAAAGTGTCCAAATCATACCAATCTAGATCAGATCAGACCAGTTCAGACCATATCAGACTTGGATAGTTATAAAAATACACAGAGACTAGACATTACCAAACCAAACCAGATCAGTTCAGATCAGACCAGATCAGACCAGTAAAAACATCCTAATAGTATTCAGTATTTATTGTTACATGGAAACATTAATAAATGATTAGCAACGTCATTACTCGTTACAAAAGAAGAATGAAATAATGTTATTAAATAGTGCTATTATGACAAATTTAGATTTATCGTCACCAAAGAGAAATATCAATGACGAAATAATGTTGTCATTATTTAGTAAAACAATAAGTGACAGAATATGATATGTCATTATAATTCAAAATAATATGACACAAATTATCGTCATTAATTATTGTTAAAATGTCACAAAAAAAATTCCCTCCAAAATTTTACGTCATATTTTGGCGCTCAAAAAGTTATGTGACAACCTCAAACTTATTGTCATGTATTTTATCCATTAGTGACAAAATCTAAGAGATAAAATGACCATAAAAAATATTGTCATAAGAAGTCGTTTTAAAGTGACAAATTCACATTTTGTAACTATAACTCAATTAAATGTGACAATTTTTGTTTTGTCACACAAATATTTGTCATAAAATTACGGAAATTTCCCCCAATATATAACGAGCCCTTCGGTATAAAACCGGTAACAGAACTAACGAGAAGAAGATTAATATATGAACCCAATAATCATATGAACAAAATATAATTTGTAATATGTCTCTCATGTAAATATACACTTCGTATATGGCTAGTATACTCCCTGACCGAACTCAAAACGTGAGTAGCTCTAGTGAAAACTATCTCTATTAGCTTGACCGCAGGAGAGTTCAATTTATAAACAAGTTGATAAAATTGGCTTTCACCAAAATAATGACTAAATTAATGGTCATTATTAACAGTACGTTTTTCATCATTAAAAGCAATGTATAACGTTAAAAGCAATAATAATTTGTAGGTGAAGAGCCATTTTGTAACAGGTTAAAATTATAGTTTAAAATAGTCTTTTGAGTCAGCTACCTATTTGTCACGCCCCGGACCGCGTCCGTGCCACGTAGACAACCGCCGTACAACCCAATAAGAACAACGTAGTTCATCCTTATCAAATCATACAAGGCGTCCGTTGAGTTCTATTGCCAAGCCGATTAGTAAACTCATACAATCAACATCAATATATATTAGTCAGACAAATGATAAAAATAAGATATGTTTGATACTGAGCCACACGTGGCAAATACGGGCACGCAGGCCCCCAAATGTTTTAATAGAAAACATTGTTAAAAATATCCATGAGCAGTTTATCAGTTTTGAGGATGAATGGAAGCACGAACCACGTCTTCCTCCTTGATCAGTCACCCTAGGCAAAGGTGCAGGTAGTAGGACTCTAGCCTTATCCTGAAAAAATGTGAGGGCCCCCGAAGGGGTCAGTACTCCATAGAAGTACTAGTGACAAGCAGGCTATATGAGGAATAACTAATGTTTCAGACACGAGACCCAAAAATAGGGTGATACATATATCTATAGGTGTAACCATTGTTACCCCCTTCCCAAGATAATACATACGGTATATACTTGTAAAATACTTGATCCGTAGGTCGTTTTCTCACAAAAAGTCTTTTAGAGATAAGGTATTTACCCAACCTTTCCCTTTTCATTCCTGAATGCCTAGCTCAAAGCTACATTCTACCTTCATAATATCCTACCGTGTTTCGGGAGTGTTTACCGTCCTGGGGATGCTCAACCCCACCGAGTTTTAGGATTGTTTACCGTCCTGAGGATACTCAACCTCACCGAGTTTCTGGGATTGTTTACCGTCCCGAGGATACTCAACCTCACCGAGTTTCTGGGATTGTTTACCGTCCCGAGGATACTCAACCTCACCGAGTTTCTGGGATTGTTTACCGTCCCGAGGATACTCAACCTCACCGAGTTTTGGGATCGTTAACCGTCCCGAGGGTACTCAACCTCAACCTTATTCCTTACCAACCCTAACTTGGATATGGCTAACCTTTCGTTCACTTAACTATGGACAATACCTAGTCCTATAGTCATGTAATAATCCTTAGTAACCAACGTGGACGGGTCCCACCTGATCGGTCCACGTTTTCCTACTCAAAAAACTACCCGTTTTGAGTATAACCCAATACCCGGTCGGGTATCAAACCTTACCCGGTCGGGTAGGGCCGGGCAGAAGTCCCTGGAGCAAATTTTACTTGAGACCCGGTCGGGTCTATAGCCCTACCCGGTCGGGTCTAGTAAGACAGTGGCTTCTGGAGCCATTTTTAATCAATACCCGGTCGGGTATGGACCCATACCCGGTCGGGTATCACCTTTGCCTCGGCGGTCAACGCCCGTTTGACCGCCCGAACGAAGTCCGATTAACGCGAAATTTTATACGCATGTACTCCTTGACGTCCTTGATCCAAAAATACCATTTTGGATCCCTGGAGCATTGTACATAATAAGTTATCACATTTTAATCATCAAACATACAAAACATGCTTTTCAACTATGTTTTATATACAACCATGGCATAAGCCAATACTTGATTAACTTTAATCATTCCATAAAACATATACTTGATTACTTTAGGTAATCTCATGCCTCAATCAAAAGTTATAAAGCATATAGCCGTCTTCTCACCTTAAAGAAGCTTATGAAGTTCTAGCCTTCCTTATTGCGCTCCGGTGAAACTCCGGTGAACTTCAACTAACTCCGGCGACAACTCCGGAGACCCTTTCAACCCCGTGAAATTTCTTGAGATACCTTATACAAGTTAATAAAAAGGTTTTATCATCATAAAACCCATATCAATACAAATAACCTCTAAAAGGTTATTTTCCGACAAACCGGTCAACCTTGTTCTCCAAATCCGTTTTGGATATGAACCAACCTTCCAACCCCTCACTCTTCACATCTAATGTGAAGAACAGTTCTATGAGTATGAAATATGGTTACATAATCATATTGGAAGATTAAAGAAAAAGGAATGGGATTAATGGAGTTGCTACCTTGATAATCCTCAAGTTTTCTTCCTTCTTCCTCTTCTCTTTTCCTTCCTTCTTCTCTCTTGGATTTGGTTCGAATGGAGATGGTCAAATGGAGTATTTTGCAGGGATTCCTACTCCTTGGATGATAGGTGATTCGAGTGGGTGAGGTGTGAGGGTGATGGAAACTCCCGTTTTGACTTATTAGCAATAATATGAGAGGAGGGTCCCTTTCTCCTTCTCATTTTGTCTCCCAAATTATTGCCTCCCCCATTCCTCATGCTTAGGTGCGGCTCACCTTGACATTTGCAAGACAAAATCGTGGGGTGGCCCCCACTTTAATGGGAGGTCATCCCCTTGTGTCCCCGAGTGTATATTCGGTCCCGAAAGTTGTATTTTTCCAGACTGTTTTAACTATATTTCGTTTTATCGGGTAAAATGAAATATCTCTCATTCTTCCAATTATTATTGGCTATAAGAATGAATGTATATTCACCATCTTTAATTAGGTGGTCCCCATAATTTATTATGGCTTTTTATCTGATATTCCTTCAATACCGATAAATGAGCTTTATATGCCCAAACGGTTACTCACATAATTATATGGTCCAACAAGGACATCCACCATTAAACACATATTAACCTGACCCAACGAATATAATATGTGGTCCCGATAATATCGGGCGGCCTTCACTTCCGGTGTGGGCCCCACGTGAATTTTTAGTTTTCACGTAAAAGAAATGATAAAATCACAATCACATAAAATGCGTTTATTCATTTCTCGGGTTCAATACATAATTTGATAAAGTACAAATACTTGGGGGCGGTGTTACACTATTTTAGTTAAAAGAGCTTTTTGGGCTGATTTTTTTGGTATTCCTTCATTTAGGAATAAATTCTAAGCTGTTTGTCACTTTATTTTATTTCTATTTTGGGAGGTTTCGGTTTGGTCCCCCTCTGCTGTACTCATATTATTTTAATAAAATTCGGCATATGTCCCCTGGCATATGCGTCACTGATTTTGGTGGTTGACCTTCCGGGGTAAAAAAAATAGTCTTTTGAGTCATAAAATTTCACAAAATAATAATTAAAAAACTTATTCATTTGAAATATTCAAAAATTTCCAACAATCCCCCACATATTTCAAATGAATTAATTTTATATTTTAAAATAGTAGTTCCTTACTGGGCTCATATATGGGATGAGGTTTTTCAATCTAGTGTTTGTAGACTTGAACCAGACCTAGACGCCTAAGTCTTTAATTACCAAGTTTATTGGTGAAACGTATAGTTTCTATGAACCAATAATCTACTTTGGTAAGTCAGTGTCTTCACCCCCACCTTTCTCGTCATTAACGCCGTTGTGCACGTGCGCGTGCTTGGTTTTCTTGAGTGCTCTAGAAGCGTTGTCCATATTTGATGGAGGCGGCCCCACCTCACACTCATATAGGTGACTTCATCAAGTGTGTCCTGCACTTAACACACCACCCGTAACTCCGTAAGGGCTATGACAATCATTAAAAGCTTTAGCTCAGCCTCACAAAGAAATGCAGTCTAGCCTTCCACACCATAGAAATGGACATTTTACGGGGCTAGCAGAACTAATAGAAAACTTGTTATTACCCATATGAACTTGCTTCATGGGATCTCCAATCACACAAGTTGGGTTCCCATCTCTATTTTTTGTCAAAGTGACACATTAATTAGTCCATTTCCCTCGATGTTTAAATTAATCATTTAACGTCCTAGGGATTCTGTCAAGAAGTAGCTAATTCCTTTCAACTTCACAAAATTAATGGAATAATTTCTTTCTTCAAAGTCATTTAGACAAATTATAGTTGTCAAACATCATTGCACCACTTTTTCCAGGGTGAATGGATATCCACTATTTTATATACTCTTAATAAGAAATAACATCGATGTGACCCTCTAGTACATCGGATAATTCTCAATAAAATATATACCACCATTTTATCATTATAATGCAATAGATAATTCTCATATAACATCATTGCACCGCTATAGTACAATGGATATTTCTCAATAAAACATGTCATTGTTGTCTCAATAAATTACAACGGATAATCTCAACCAAATATAGCAAAATTAGCGATAGCTCTCAAATATCTCAATAATTTCTTAAGGTATCCCAACTATCCAATTTGGATTTCATATATTGGCTCAATCTTCAATTCCGACATTTTAAATTATGACACGTCACACACATTTAATAGTAACAAACAGCCATATTGACACGTCACATTTTTTTTCTTCAAACATCCATATTGAGCCTTGGAATCACATTTTTTTTGAACGAAGCCTTGGAATCACATTTTTGTGTTTTGTTTTAAATATTTGTATTAAAGTAATAAGGGATATTCACACCTTAACATTTAAATCTCAAGCTTCTTAAGAATTGAAGTTTCTCAAAATAATGATAGTAAAATTCTGACATTCTTCCTTATGGGTTTAATACTCAAAAATCATTATCTTCATGCATCAACTCAATATAGCTATTGAAATAAGAATATAAAAACATTTCAGCAACATATACACAAATAATCACACATGCATCATTTAGTGTGTATACATTCTCCAAACATTGATCACATTAATCTCAACAATAATTCGGTTAAGTATTGCACACATGCTCACTTATTATTCTAACTTAGAGAATCATATACATGCTCCACTATTTCAGTTTATGCAAAAAGTGGTCAAAAGTTATAAAACTCATTTTCACTCAATCAGACAGGTAATAAAATTTAGCAAAGCACCCCCACAATTTTAAATATTTCAGAAACATTTGCATAGCCCTTCTAAAATTCATAGAGGGATAATTTCAGTTTATTAAGACAATTTCTCTCTCAATCTTTATTTGTACACCAAGATTTATCAAAAAACTAGCCCTTGAATTTAAAGAGAATAAAATTTGGTGTACCTCAGAAAATCACCGTTAAGTGAGATAAAAACCCTTTTAGTCACCGGCCCATAAACAATTATTGATAAAATTTCTACATATTTGCCACACTAAGCAAATTAATAATAACATATGGCACATATATTATTTGCATACACAATTGTTTTTTTTTTTTTTTAATTCTCAACATTCACAAGTAAACACAGTCAGAAGAATACGATACAATTCTAAGGCTTTTCAAAATCCAAATTACTACAGAACATGCCGTTCAATTCACATGGATCAAAACTAGAAGATAAAGGATCCGATTAATAGCAACAACAGATGCAAATGTTAAAGTTGTAAAGCAAAACCATATTCGAGAATCAAAAGATTTTCTTGGTTCTTAACATTTTGAAATGTTAGAAGAAGTAGACCATAATTAATTAATAACGTAGAAAGGAAAATAAATTTAATAATAATATAAGGATGAAAACATGGATATGTGACATATAAATAACTAATCAATAAATAGTCCCCACCAACTTCAAAAATGAATTGTATCCCATCTTTCCCACGAGATTAATATAACTAAAATAGTTCAGATCTTGGACACGTAAAATACGTCATTCAAAGATAGATTTTTTTTTTCTTTTAAATTTATGTGAGTTTAAACAAAACCTCTATTTCACCATCCCTATTAGATAATAGGAAGAAAATGCTTTTTTGTATTTACAAACCAATTTGGTAGCCTCAAAATTTACTACATATTCATTCACATAAATCATAGCAAAATTTGAAAGACAACCACAACAATTATCATCATCGTCAACAAAGTTTAAACTTTATTTTGGTGGATTGTTCTCCATAATTTCGATTCCCCCACAAATATTGACATTTTAAATGAAAGCTAATCGTAATTAGGATTGTTAAAAACATACCACAATTTGACCAGGCCATTCAAAGGGAGCTAGAATTTGAATCCGCTTGTCCTAAGGGGAATTTCAGGCACGTTGACTATTCCGTAGGCATAATTTTTGTTCACTGTAATTCCTTAGATTGTTGGCTCTATCCTTCCAAAACCGGATGTATTGATCGTTGATCGTATATCTCCTAAGTTGACTTCGTTGACCATCTAGCCCCGACAATTGACCTGCAAAATAATCACTAAAAAGAACTAAAAATATATTAGAAGCTCGAGACGCGCTGTCCTAAGTAATTATTTCCGGCATACGGAAATTTCCCCCAAGATATAACGAGCCCTTCGATACAAAACCGGTAACAGAACTAACGAGAAGAAGATTAATATATGAACCCAATAATCATATGAACAAAATATAATTTGTAATATGTCTCTCATGTAAATATACACTTCGTATATGGCTAGTATACTCCCTGACCGAACTCAAAACGTGAGTAGCTCTAGTGAAAACTATCTCTATTAGCTTGACCGCAGGAGAGTTCAATTTATAAACAAGTTGATAAAATTGGCTTTCACCAAAATAATGACTAAATTAATGGCCATTACTAACAGTACGTTTTTCATCATTAAAAGCAATGTATAACGTTAAAAGCAATAATAATTTGTACGTGAAGAGCCATTTTGTAACAGGTTAAAATTATAGTTTAAAATAGTCTTTTGAGTCATAAAATTTTCACAAAATAATAATTAAAAAACTTATTCATTTGAAATATTCAAAAATTTCCAACATTAATAAGTTAATAGTCAACTAACTGTGAATCCACATTGACGTCATGAGTGCAAGTCAATCTTGTGTAAATCGATGATTGAACCAAGTTTTTATAACCCCGGTGCATATGTATTATTGAAGTTTAGATCAGCAAATGATATGGTATCCTATTATGTGAAGACTTTTACTATTCACAAAAATAGTAAGCCTTCAAGACTGGAATTGTATTCACAATACTTCTCTATTTAACATACACTCGAAATTACGTGTTTAATTATCAAACTTGGATTATCTATATCCGATGATCATGTTTTGTCTATAGTCTTTTGGGACTCATTTAACATACGGTTAATTTCGTTAGTTACGAAGATTTCGACTATTTATGGTCTTTTATTTACTTTTTCATACGACTTGAAAAAAACAAGGGAATATGACACTGGAGACTGATTCAAAACCGAGTATGTTTTCATACCAAGCCTTTCTCGGAAACGAGAATTGCATCCGATGCAATTCAAAAAAATGTTTACAATTCTCATTTAGTAAGCCAAAAGTCCAATATATGGACTTAAAGGTATTTGGGTTCCTTAAGATATTAGTCCATCCACTTCTCCACTCTGGAGACTTGCAATGGTATTCATATTTTGGACTTGAGTCGTGAACGAGAATTGTGTATTTTTGCATACAAGTCTTCAGTGTTTTGAAGCTTACTAAATCAACCGAGTCACGAAGATTGACTTAAATTTTGAATACGACATCGGATGATCTCATTTCAAGTTACAATGGGTTCCTTAAAATGTATTGTAAATCACTACCAATTTGGACTTGTGTTTAAGTGACCAGAATTGTGGAGACCCATCAAGTCCCTATGCAACATATTACGATTAATGAATCCAATGATGTTATCCATGTTCAACATATGATTGTATACAAGTTGACAAATGTTTTTACATAGTCAAGTAATATAAATTAAATATGACTAAGCTAGGAGATATAATAGCACTTAAACTATGTAGTTACAAAATAAGTAGTTGTTATATTGTCGTGAGTCATAATCAGTTGCATACGACAAGTGGGTATTACATTATTAATCATACGGGTATCAATCGAGATCATATAAACCCTATGATTATCATGAGATGTTGTAAATACGACTTGAACATATTCATTGTTATCAATTGGATTAAAATTGTAAGTTAATATATGGATTCACGTATGTATGCTACATACGTGGGCTTGTAGACGTATAATACAATACTTGTATATACATGAGTCATATGAATGTGGGTTATATGAGATATAACTTGTTTTCATCATACTTATACTATTCACACTATTACAGTGTGAATAGTATTCAATTATGGTAGTATGTATTAATATATTGTTTAACAGGCTAAATTTTGGTTCACCAAAATTTAAGCATATCGTATTTTTATAATGTGTCCCAATATTGTTACCCTGAGATTACACATGTATATACTAACAATACAATAGTAACAATATTCAAGGAGTATCGTAACATATAAATCAATGAGCAAATCAGTAAAATTGTGTATACTTGAGAGTTAAGAGGATTGATTTGACCACAAAGATTGACTTAAATCCATAATTGAGTAATACTACCGTATTATTCACATGAAAAATGTGACTTGGTGTTTGGACTTGAGACTAATCCGATATTTCGGTTAATTTGACTTAATCAAACATGTACAAGTATAAAATCACACGAGTAAGTCAAGATTGTATCACCACTTATTAAATGGGTCTATATACGATGATCAAATTCACAAATTGAGATCTTTTAAATAATATGAATAGAAAAAAACATACAAGTTTTTCAGGATTGTGTATGCAAAAAATATGTGTCATGGGATCAAAAAAATATACAAGTCTCCAGTGTTTTCAATCTTACTAAATCAAACACTGGAGACTTGTATGTCAATCTGGACTCGTGTTTCGGAGGCTCCAGTGGATCCATTCAGGATAATTAACCGATTGAAGACAAGATTGGAGAATTAATGCCGTAATGGGTTAAATTTACATTGCAAGACTTACAAATGGGTTAAATGAGTTGGTAGTGTAATGGTTGACATACACTAAGCCTGAGAATTGGCTAAACCGATGTTACATCTATTGTATTTTCGACAACCGATATGGAGACTTAAGTGTTATGGGTTCCCTATGACTTGTATAACAAAAATATCGATTACAAATGGGATTGAGTTACAATAGTATTTCTAGGGTAATACTAGATTAAATGTATTCAATACACATATGTTTAAAACAAACATATGGGCCGAGTACATCATACGACTATAATTTTATCTAAGCCAGCTGTATGTTTACAGTTTTAGTAAACTGTACAATAGACCCGATATTTCCAAATATCATATTAAAATATACTCAATTTATGAGTCAATTCATAAATTGATCAACATACACGATTTGATATATTAATCCTATTGTGATAAATGAAATTACACTATAGCCCTGAAGTATATTTTAATAAATGCAATTTATGAGTATAATTATTAGTGGAGATTAGTTCAAACACTTGAAATACAAGTCTATCACATTTTTTGTATAATATCGACTTTACATATAATATACACGAATGGGTAATTTCACTGATAGGTAATACTATCATTACGACCTAATAACATATACGAAGTACTATCGTATTTGGGTACTAAAACATCGTATTAAGTTTGATTACGTCATCTAATGGTCTTACCACGACATTTTAATAAAGTCGTAACAATACATGGGTATTATAGTATGCACCCAATATATGTCATAAATTTTGTCTTTAATTATCGTTTTTCCAGACTACTCGAGATTATCATGTCAAACATTGGGAATCACTACTTGGGTATCCATCAGTATACATTAGTTGTATATCCATACTAATCAACTTATATTGTAATACCTAATGTCCATTAAATTTGTTTAAAATAGGACTTTATAACTAGAATACCCTATTATGTTATCGTGTATAGACACTAATATGTATATATGATTATCATTGTGTATCAATACAACCATGTCCCCTATATTACATACAATAGGGTTGGTGACAACCTATTCACTTGATAATAAGACACAATTCACTTTGAATACTTGGTATCTATAAATAATTGTACATACATTGGAATCTTATAATATTTAGGTTCAACGCAGTTTATAGGGACTACACTCTTATTATGAGTGTAGTCCCTCATAATATTATTGATCCATCGAGCCTAAATATTAAGTGGTTTACACACTAAATGTGTAACTACCCTCTAAATAATTAAGACTCACAACTGAATAGTAATCTATGTTCAACCGAGTACATTATATTGTAATCGGGCAACAATTTATAATGGCTATATATTATAAAGTCATTCCATATGTTGAGACTTGTATTTGCAAGTCTCGACATAGGATGATTGTATACAACTCCCAAACTCTAATTGTCGTTCAACTCGAATTTTTTAGTGAACCGAGTCCAATTCTGAAAATATGACTATGTGACTTGAAAACATAGGATTTTTCTAGAGCAACCCATTGCCAATCTTAAATCAACGAGTTGCACATTTAAGCCAAAATTTACGAATCCGATTTTGGCTTAAATTTAAGCCAAGTCCAAATTATGAATAGAAAAAAACATACAATTCTCCAGTGTTTAAATTCAAAACATATGAATCGGCAATGAAGCCTGACTCGTTCACTTTGAAATAAATATACTAATGGGTTTGTCTCTAGACTTAAGTAAAACATCCTTGTATGATCTCATTTCCAAGTCTAGAATTGGAGATAAAATACACAATTCTCATTTTTCTAGAATTGTGTATGTTTTTCTTAAACATAACTCTTTTATGTTTAAACATACAAGTCTCCAGTGCTTTGGATCTCATTACCCATTGCAAGTATCTCAAATTTAAGCCAATCATTGAATATGGGTGTGCAATCTTCGTATTTTGTATACGAAGATTGACAAATTCTCGTTGATTTAGTGGACTTGATGTCGTTAATATGAAGATTGACTTGCAATACATTTTGAATTGGACTTTCAACAATGAATTGAGTCGTTTTACTTCTGAGATCACAATACAATTTAAAAACAACTGACTTGTGATATATCATCCGATTCTCGTATGACACTAAGTGATTTTGGAGTGGAAATACAATTCTATTTCGAGTCCAATGTGTATATGAATTTGAATACGACTTCCGTATTCACTGGGAGACTTGTTAAGTAAAATATAGTAAGCCTAGTTTAGTCGATCTTACTTTTGTGCATCTCAGATCATTACTTGTGTCCAATTAATTCCCTGCCATTTTTAATGGGGTACTAATTGGAGTGATATGTTACCCATTACACTCAAGTTTGTAATGGGTTAGATACAAACGACTGGAGATTGAGTGTACATGTAATGGTTCACGGGTGAGAACACAAGAATAAACACACATACGAATTACATAGTGAAATCAGTCCAAAATGGGTTCCCTATACAAAAATACACAATTCACATTCAATGGGTTCAGAATTTGCATAGGTTTTTTCTGAAAAATGGTATTAGCCATTTTGTTAATAAATTTTAGGCTAACTAAATCATCCGATGTCATATTTCAAGTCAATTACGACAATTTTATAACTATTGAATTCGACATCGGATGATCTCATTTAGAGTTGCAATAGGTTCCCTATGCAAAAATACACAATTCTCGTTCAAGACTCAAGTCCAAAATATGAATAGAAAAAAACATACACACTTTAATCACCTATGCAAAAATACACATACAATAACTTCTAGCCAAGTACATACACTATACTTGCATACGACACAAGTCCATTTAGAGTAGTCATTCAATATTCTCTTCCAACTGGAGTCTTAAACACATCCCAGTTAACCGTAACATACAAGACTTTTACATAGAAGTCTCAAGTCCAAAAAAGATACAAGTCTAATTAAAAAATACACCCATTATTACGGTCAATAAATTTGTCATAAAACACAATAAGTAGTCGGTCATATTTATTACACTTGAGACTCGGTTTACGAAATTAGTAAGCCACAAAAAACTCAAATTATTTTTGTTATCCAAATTGTAAGACTTGTATTCAAATTCACAATCTGAAAAAACATACAAGTTTTCAGTGTTTTGAGGTTTACAGCTTACTAAATCAACCGAGTCACGAAAATTGACTTAAATTTTGAGTACGACATCGAATGATCTCATTTCGAGTTGCAATGAGTTCCCTATGCAAAAATACACAATTCTCGTGCAGGACTCAAGTCCAAATTATGAATAGAAAACAACATACAAGTCTTCAGTGTTTTTCAGGCTTACTAAATCAACCGAGTCACGAAGATTGACTTAAAAAACGAATACGGCATCAGATGATCTCATTTCGAGTTGTAATGGGTTCCCTATGCAAAAATACACAATTCTCGTTCACGACTCAATTCCAAATTATGAATAGAAAAAAGCATACAAGTCTTTCGTGTTTTTCAAATTTACTAAATCAACCGAGTCATGAATATTGGCTTAAAAGTGATGAAATCATAGATAAAGCAATTGCACCGGCTGCCACGGTCGAGGAGGTTAACAAGGAGGCTATAGAGATTACCAACGACAATGGGCCGCACAACCCTGTTGTGGAGAGCTCTTCTGCCGAGCCTGCAACTGCTGTGAAAGATGAGGCTGAGGAGAAGTTGATTATACCGGAGTCTACTGTGGCGGAAGAGACTGAAAGTGAGAGCTCAGGATATAGATCGTTTGAGACCGACAATGGATCGGGGGAGGAGGACCTGAGCCAGACAGATACTGCGGACTTTGATGAAGTTTATATGGACGGTAAGGTTTTTATGATTAGGAAAGAGGATAATGTGAACAGAAATAGAATGATAAGGAGAATTCCAGGTTTAAGTTGGGAGGAAACATTTGTTAAAAAGAAGATTGCTCTTGCAAATCTTTTTAAGGGTAGGACAAATGGGAAGAAAAAGAAAAAAGGTTGGACTAGACCATCCAAAGGGTGACCCTTTTTGGAAACTCTGATTGGAATTAGGGGAAAGAAGTGCTATGATTAATGGGCTGGGAGTGTACTTAGCTGCTAGTTCGCTACTTAGCTGTAGTAGTTCGCATGAGAGTTTTACTGGGATGCTGCGTATTCACTCGCAGCTGCTTGTTTTTTCCGTTCGCTGGGAAGCAAGTATAAATGGGGTGATTTACCAAAAAGGGGGAAAAGGGGGTTGGGGTTGCCAAAAAACGGGGATTTTTTAGGGTTTACCAAAAAGGGGGAGTCGGAACTGCGTGTTCCGACCAGGTTGTAGGGTTAAAAAAAATTCTTCCCACTAGTCGGATTAGGGAGTTCCGACTAGATTTAATTTTTTTTTTTTCGAAATTTGTTTTTGAATTTGAGTTTGTAAAAAATAAAAATGTTAGGGCTAAATTATATCAATTCCAAATTTAAAATTTCTTTTAGATTCATGACATATTTTTAACATGAAAACTTAGCATTATTATTTTTTTACTAAGAAAACAATTGATTGCTTTAAATTGTTTTTTAATCCATTTGTATTGTGAATTTAGTTTTAATTGCAATTTGTAATTTTAAGTGCAATTTTGATTTACTCCATTCGTCTAATTAGATAAAAATTTGATTTTGTTTTAAGTGAAATTTTTTTGTAATTTTAATGGAAGTGAACAAAACAAATGTAGTTTTCAATGTAATTTATTAATGAATAGACAGTACATACAATATTAAATTTAATACTACATCTAATTTAGCGTGCTCCGCCCTGCTCTGTCCCCACCGCCAGTGTTCCAAGGCCCCGTTGTGTCTCCATAGTAAATAGACGAATTCAAATAAAATTCAGATAGAGTAGAATAAAGATTTAGTAGTTATAAAATTGAGATCAAATAATATCTATTTATAAGTGCTAGCCGAGGAACAATAATTGAAAGAGAGGAGCTCGAACAATAATGGAGAACTGCCAGTCGGATTTGGCAGTTTGAGGGGCCCTTCTCCCTGTCGGATTTCGGAATTCCGACTCGAGCGGAGTCGTTGATGGTGATCCGCGTAGTTTAATCCAACGGTTAGGATCGAAAAAAATGTGTTTCCTTTGGTCGAGTTAGGTAGAAATAAAGTGTATTGAATAATTTAGTTTACCGACAACTTAAATTTTATCTGATAAAATTTATGTGATTATATTTATCTGATGAAATTTGAGGTTATTTAAATTATCTTATTAAATTTTATCTGATAAACATAGGAAGGTCATTATATGACGCCTCCCAATTGCCGAATTTACGCTCCAGAGCGATCAAGCGTCCATTCCAAGCTTTTTTATATGAAACATGGATATCAAATTTTTGATATATGTCTGACATTATCAGTTTAATGCTGTAGTCCGGGTCGACTTTCACTTTTGGAGCGATTTCACTCGCTATGAGCTTGGCTGTTAGGATCTTATCATCCCGAGCCGTGACAAGATCCTCCCTACAACTGTGATGGGGTTGATATTTTTTTACTTTCCACTTTGTTGAAGTCATACCTGCTGCTGCTTGGATATGCCAAGTGCAAAAGGTCGGGTTTATGCAAACCGCCTTCCAGGACCGTGCCCTTTTGTCAACCGATTGGAATTGACGAAATTGACGAATGTTTTCTCTCGCCACCGCTTCTTTGAGTGCATCATATGACGGGTAAACTGCGCCGACTTCGATCCTTTCGGGCTCAGAATCTAGCTCATATGGTTCTTCTAGCTCTACATTGGCCCAGGTGGTGTCTACTTCATCGTCTGCATCATCCCTCGTGGATGAATCCACATCATCACAAAAACCTTGTTCATAATTTGGATCGTCCGACTCTTCACCTGAGTCTGCATGAATTCATATGACTTAATGGGTTAGATTTTGTTTAAAGGCGTTATATTATAAAATGTGAGTTTATCTAATTGAATGAGTTAAAAATTACTAAAATAAATACTTGTAAACCAAATAAATTTTTTATCGAATATAAAATTTCTTAAAATAATAATGTAACAATATAACTATAAAAAATTTAAATTATATAGTTTTTTAAAATAAAACAAAATAGGCAGCAGGAAGATTTTTTTTAATTATAAAACAGCTTTTTAAATTAAACACCCCCCTAGTCGGAATTGCTCTATCCGACAGGAAGATTTTTTATTTTTTTTACATTTTAATTCAACAGCAGTTAAAACTGGATTCAATACACTAATAAAGATAAAGGAAATAATGAATTTGTACAGATATGGTTTGGAGAGAATAATGAATTTGGTAGATGCGGTGGATGCGAGAAATATAAAAAATTTGCATATTACTAAATCTACTACGTCTACACTCCTAAAAAACCTAATTAAGACAAATTATAAGTTAGCGATCTATGTATAGCTTTTTTAACGACGTGATACTATCTCCGTCTAAATCAATATCGTAAATATATAATTAATATAAGTAATATATAAATCACATATAAGTAATTAGGTACGTGTAATATTATTATAAAGATATTAAATTAAACCGTTATTAATTAGCCTAATTATGCATAATATTAGTATTATTTAATATATTATACTCCATATAATATATACTTGTATGATAGGATAAGTATATAATTCACTAACTAATACATATATTACTAATATCAGTGATATATACTCATTAACTCATTATGCCAATTTAACTAATATTTACGAATTACTAAATTAACTACTTCTACACTCTTAAAATGATAACAAATAAAATCAAATCATTGTAAATTCTACTTAACTTGAACAATACATACCGGGAGATTCATAGTTCTGAAACATTTGGCGGTTGTTCCTTCGATCATATATTGATGATGGGCCTTCCTCTGCGGGAGTTCCGTGGAATGCCAAATTTTGTGGCGGGGTCGCTGAAGCTTCCACGTAAATGTGCAACTCCTCATACTCATTTGTAGCGATCAGGAAAAAATGACGCCATGTCCGCTCATCGTGAATGGGCCATAATCTAGAAGCAACATATACTGAATTCTTATACTTTGGCAATTTTCCGTGAATTAATTTAATTTCGGAAAATCCGTCGCCTCTAACATGATTTAGAACTTTCTCATGTATAGTAGTATAATCATTTCCTTTACTAACCCATAGTACCGCCCTAGGAGGTATCGAGTACTCTATTTCATCATCTTTTTGAGATGTAGAGCCATTCCAATGAACCATAACAACAATATTACCCTCACTAGACATTTTTATATATGGTATATATTATAAATATAATATGAGAGGAGATTGCTAAACAAAAAAAAACAATGAATATATTAAAGTGTTTTGGGTGAATATGGTATGTGCGACCGTATGTTAAGAAAGAAACAAGTGTTTTAGGAGTGTGTTTGTAAATTTTGAGAAGAAATGAATGGTTTTTATAGAGTTATTAGTGTACGATTTTGGTGAAATACTCGAACCACAATCAAACACCTCACATCCCCTAGTCGGATTCCCCAATTCCGACTAGGTATTTGAATTTATTAAAGTGACATTTATTAATTAAAGCAATACAATTTTTTGACTTGGGGAATACCCTAGTCGGATTCCCCAATTCCGACTAGGTAGGTAGTTGGATGTTTTTTTTTAATTAGAGTCCGATTTATTAAAGAAAGAAATCCATTTTTTTTTAAAAAAAATATACCCTAGTCGGATTCCCCAATTCCGACTAGGCAGCTGGATTTTTTTTTTAAAATTACAACCGATTTATTAAACAAAGGAATACAATTTTTTTTAAAAAATAATACCCTAGTCGGATTCCCCAATTCCGACTAGGTACTTGATTTTTTTTAAAATTAGAGTACCATTTATAAATTAGAGTCAATTTAGGATTGCAATTTTTTTTAAAATAAAATACCCTAGTCGGAATTGGAGAATCCGACTAGGTAGTTACTTTTTTTTTTTTAAATTAGACTCGATTTATTAAAAGAACGAATACAATATTTTTTGAAAAAAAAATACCCTAGTCGGAATTGGGGAATCCGACTAGGTAGTTAGATTTTTTTTTTAAATTAGACTCGATTTATTAAAAGAATGAATACAATTTTTTTTTTTAAAATACCCTAGTCGGATTCCCCAATTCTGACTAGGTAGTGGGATTTTTTTTAAAAAAAAATTACTCTAGTCGGATTCCCCAATTCCGACTAGGTAGGTATGGATTTTTTCGCAGCCTAATCTCCAGTCGGAATTGGGGAATCCGACTTACGTTTGGCATGTTCGAACGTCCCGTTTTTTGGTAATTCCTTCGTATAAATGGGCCACTGACGTTGATATGATGATTTGGAATATGGTTGAGGCCGTTTTCTTCTTATTTTTTTTACCTTTGAGCAGTTTGACTGGGGAGTGTCCCATTGTTCTTGTGATATGTTATACTACACAAGTTAATTGCACCCAAGCCTGAATACGATGATTGTATGAACGATAATACCAATCTTGTTAAGTTTTCTTCGGAACTTGATTATCCGGTACAAAAATACATGTTTTGACATCAGTGTAAATTTAAGTTGAATACATATGTCGTATAGGGAAAATTGTCAACTTGTATTCACTGCCAACGACTTGCAATTGACTTAAATTTACAATTTTTAATTTGGACCCATTAAATATAAGCCAATGATACACGTGTAATTTCCGTATTTATGTTTGCAGTTTTAGTACCTTTTGTAGTTTAGCATTTCGGAAATTACACACTTTTGGTGTAACAGTTTAGTTCATTTTAATTCTTGTAAAATGTTTAGATTAGGTTTATTCTGGGCTCAAACAGGTCTGTCATCGCTCAAAGGATAGTTGGTGAACCCCAAAAGTGGAAAAAAGGTGCAAAAATCACAAGACAAAAAGGAAATCCTGATTTTGTTCTATACTCGGTCGAGTATATACATATACTCGATCGAGTATCTGGTTGAAATTTCAAATCATATCGGATCCGAAAACAAAAGAACATGCAGGAGAAGATTTTCCCACGATCGAGTGTCTATACCCGATCGGGTACACCGACATACTCGATCGGGTATAGCTATGGCTTTTACTCGAGTCTCGATCGAGTATGGACCGAATTCCAGTTTCTACACATACTCGATCGAGTATATGTATATACTCGATCGAGTACCCGACCTGCACCTCAAAAAGTCTATAAATACACCTCCTTTCCTCCACTTTTAGACACCAATTCCTTTATACTCTTAAGCTCAGTTTAGAATAGAATTTCTCTATATTTCTTTTAGCATGTTTAGTCTCCAAATGAGGAGCTAAACTTCCATTTCTTGGTTTTGCTCTTGAAGCTTGATTGATTATTAAAGTTGTGAGTTATTTTCTTACCTTCTCCTCTTGATTATTAATTCTTCCCTTAATCTCATTCTATATCATTGTTGGAGGGTGGCTAAGTGACGATTAGTTAACGTTCCGACATTGATTATTACTAGAAACGATCAACGAACCGATGGTTAAACGTTGATAGTTTCACAAGTAAGTAACTTCGGTTTATTAATGCACGGTCGTGGTTAATAAACTTAAGAGGGGTTAATTTTGTTGGTTAAACCGAAACCGTTGTGTTGAGGTTATCAATCTCAATTGATTTCATCAAGGAGTTAAAGAGGTTAAATGCTACTATTAAATCGATATACGGCGTTGTTCTATATTTTGTTAATAGTAAGGGTTATTAATGAATGGTCGTTGTTAATAACTACCCTTGATGAATTGGATATACTCCTCGATTGAGTATTCGAGAGGGGATAGGTTATAGATATAACAATGATCGACTAAAATATATCAACAAGTGGAAAGTAGCAAGACCAAGTCCCTTTATTCTTGAATTTAATCCCATATAACTCGTTCATCTTCGTGTTTAATTTAATTAAATCATTCAACAATCAAAACCCCCTTTACTTATTATTTACATAAAAAGAAAGTTATTCCTTTCCCTGTGGATACGAACTCTACTTCACCTATACTACGTATAAGTGTTAGTATCGATTTATTTTGAGTGCACTCACGACAAAGTGCACGTCAAATTTGGCGCCGTTGCCAGGGAAAGGCAATTAATTTTTTTTTCTTTTTATTTTATTTTAAGAAAAAGAAAAAAATATGGTTCAAGTATAAAGATTTCTATTTCTGCTGAGCTTTGTAGTACATGGTAAAATATCGTTCATTGAACGAAATCACATACCACTCAAACCCCGAAATAGAACGAACTCTCGAGCGGTTGAAAAACAAATTTTCAAACTCCGACTCGGGAGAATCATCAAGTGCTAGTTCTCAATCTAGCGAGACCGAAGAGCCAATCACTATGGCTCATGAAACAAGAACATTGAGGGAGCTCACAGCTCCGAATCTAAATCAACAACCCCTATGTGTCACTTTTCCAACTCTTGATACGGGGGTCACATTCGAGCTTAAATCTGGGCTCATCCATCTACTCCCCTCTTTTCATGGCCTACGAGGGGAAGATCCGAACAAACACTTGTCGGAATTCCATATTGTGTGCACGAGCATGTGCCCCAATGGCGTGTCCGAGGAACAAATCAAGTTAAGGGCTTTCCCTTTCTCTTTAAAAGATACCGCGAAGGATTGGCTTTTTTATCTTCCTTCGGGTAGCATCAACACATGGGCTCAAATGAAAAAGAGCTTCCTCGACAGGTATTATCCCGCATCTATCTCTTCAAGTCTCAAAAAGCAAATTATCAACATTGAGCAAGCAGATGATGAGACCTTGTACGAATATTGGGAGCGCTTTAAAAAACTATGCGCTAGTTGCCCATATCATGGGTATTCGGAACAAGATCTCATCCTCTACTTCTATGATGGGCTTGTTGATCAAGATAGACGCATGGTGAATGCGGCATGCGGAGGGGGTATTGTCAACAAAACCCCCTCCCAAGCAAGAGACCTCATTTCGGAATTAGCCGAAAACTCAAGACATTACAATGGGAGGTCATCATCAAAAAGAGTTATGGCAGCAGAATCCAATAACTCGTTGGAAAGTCAAGTGGCCGGCTTGACTTCTTTGGTCAAAGATTTTCTTTTGAGTCCAAAAACCCAAGAAGTCAAGGTCTGCGGCATATGCTCGACACAAGGGCATCACACCGATTCCTGCCCAACATTACAAGAGGAGAACCCCGAGCAAGTCAATGCTTTGGGTTTCCAAGGTCAAAGAAGATATGATCCTCACGGCAACACTTACAATCCGGGGTGGAGGGATAATCCCAATTTAAGGTACGGAAACTCTCAACCTCCTCAACAATACAAACAACAGGGTCAAACATCGAACTCGAGCATGTCCACCGAAGACATGATTCGATCACTTGCCATGAACATGGCTACGATGCAGCAAAGTGTGACCCAATTTCAAGAAACCACAAAATCTAGCATCCACAACTTGGAGAGTCAAATCAGCCAAATCTCAAATGCCGTGAGTAGGCTTGAAGCTAAGGATTCGGCAAAACTCCCATCTCAAACGGAGCCGAATCCAAGGCAACAAGCTCACGCGGTCACTTTGAGAAGTGGCAAAGAATTGGTTATGGCTAAAGCAAAAGCAAAGAGCCATGTTGGAGAGGAAGAGGAGGATATCTTGGTGCCAAGCACAAATCCTCCAAATGAAGAGGAGAAAGAAGAGGAGGTCACACCTCAAAGGAAATTCCCACCACTCGATTCATACGAGCCGGTGCCACCTTTTCCGGAGGCTCTCAAGGACAACCGCAAATACAACAATGACAAGGACATCTATGAGACCTTCAGCAAATGTGAGGTAAATATCCCTCTTCTCAACTTAATTAAAGGTGTTCCTAGATTTGCCAAGTTTTTAAAAGAACTTTGCACAATTAAAAGGAAACACAAATTAAATGCCAAGCATAAAATCCAAGTTAGCGAAAGAGTTTCAGCCGTTTTCCAAAAGAAACTTCCTAAAAAGTATAGTGACCCGGGAATGTTCACTATACCATGTAAACTAGGAAATTCTAGTTTTTCTAGGGCTATGTTAGATTTGGGAGCATCAATTAATGTCATCCCATATTCTCTATATAAGTCCCTGGAACTAGGACCTTTACATGAAACGGGGGTTGTTATCCAACTTGCCGATAGATCCAATGCTTACCCAAAAGGTGTAGTTGAGGATGTACTCGTCATGGTGGATAATTTAATCTTTCCCGCTGATTTTTACGTTCTCGAAATGGAGAACGATAAAAATGCAGTCCCGATTTTGTTAAAGACGGCCAAGGCAAAAATAGATGTTTTTAGTGGAGTATTAACTATGGAGTTTGATGGTGAGAAAGTTGAATTTAATATCTATGACTCCATGAAATACCCCACCGATAATCACTCTCTTTTTGCCATTGACACTTGTGACACTTGGGTCCAAGATGTGTTTGAAGTTGAGGGGAAAGACGATTTGCTAAGCTCAATTGAGAACGACGTAGAGAATTTCACTTTGGAATACTCTATGTCAAATAAAATAACGATGATGGTGGCGGAGTTAAATCAACTCCCACTTTTGCCACCGGGCTCTAAAGCCCTCCCACTAACCATTCCGAGCGAGAAGCCGCTACCATCTGTTTTGCAGGCACCGGAGGTGGAATTAAAACCACTCCCTGAAAATTTGAAGCATGTGTTCTTGGGCGAAAATCACACTCTACTGGTGATTATCTCAAATGCCTTAGCCCAAGAACAAGAGGAAAGATTGATTGCGGTCCTCAAGGAGTACAAGTTGGCCATTGGATGGTCTATTGCCGACATTAAAGGCATTAGCCCATCCACATGCATGCACCGGATCTTACTCGAGGATGAGGCCAAAGCGGTGAGGCAACCGCAAAGAAGATTGAACCCACCCATGATGGAGGTGGTGAAAAAGGAGGTAATCAAGTTGCTTCAAATGGGAATCATCTTTCCCATTTCCGATAGCAAATGGGTGAGTCCAACCCAAGTGGTGCCAAAGAAGACCGGAGTGACGGTCATTGAGAACAAAGAAGGCGAGATGGTACCTACCCGAATTCAAAACGGGTGGCGAGTTTGCATTGACTACCGAAGGCTCAATTCGGTAACTAGAAAAGACTTCTTTCCATTGCCCTTCATTGATCAAATGCTAGAGAGACTAGCGGGGCACAAGTTCTATTGTTTTCTTGATGGTTACTCCGGGTATTTCCAAATACCAATAGCCCCGGAGGACCAAGAGAAAACAACCTTCACATGTCCATTTGGCACTTTTGCCTATCGACGAATGCCCTTTGGATTATGCAACGCACCGGGAACCTTTCAAAGGTGTATGATGAGCATCTTCTCCGAATTTGTGGAGGTATTTATGGAGGTCTTTATGGATGATTTCACAATCCATGGGGACTCTTTTGAGACTTGCCTCTATCATCTCACTCTTGTGCTCAAAAGTTGCATTGAATGAAACCTTGTTCTAAATTCCGAAAAATGTCACTTTATGGTGGAACAAGGAATTGTTCTTGGGCACGTGATCTCATCAAAAGGGACTGAAGTGGACAAAGCAAAAATTGATGTGATTCAAACGCTCCCGTACCCCACAAATGTACGGGACATCCGCTCCTTCCTTGGACATGCCGGTTTCTACAGAAGGTTCATCAAAGACTTCTCCAAAATCTCATCTCCCTTATGCAAACTTTTGCAAAAGGAGGTGGAATTTGATCTCAATGCCGAATGCAAGGAAGCTTTTGACACTTTGAAGGCAAGGTTGGTAACCGCCCCCATCATACAAGCCCCCGATTGGTCTCTCCCTTTTGAGATCATGTGTGACGCAAGTGATTATGCGGTGGGGGCTGTTTTAGGCCAAAAAGTCGGGAGAGCTTCTCATGTAATCTACTATGCCTCCTCGACTTTAAATGAAGCTCAAAAGAACTACTCCACCACCGAGAAAGAAATGCTAGCGGTAGTCTTTGCTTTGGAAAAGTTTCGTTCCTACCTTCTTGGAACGAAAGTTATTGTTTACACCGACCATGCCGCCCTCCGCTTCCTCATGACAAAGAAAGAGGCCAAACCAAGACTCATTCGATGGGTCCTTCTATTAAGTGAGTTTGATTTGGAGATAAAAGACAAGAAAGGAGCGGAGAACTTGGTGGCCGATCATTTAAGCCGACTCATTCCTCACAAAGACATTGAAGATCTTCACACCAATCTCATCAAAGGCGAATTCCCGGACGAAACTCTTTTCTCCATCAAAGTCATACAGCCATGGTACGCTAACATTGTAAACTTCCTCGTTTCCGGCAAATTTCCTCCAGAATTCTCAAAAACTCAAAAAGAAAAATTAAAAATGGACTCAAGACTCTATGTGTGGGATGACCCATATTTATGGAAACATTGTAAGGATCAAATAATCCGAAGATATGTCCCCGAATATGAGATAGCTCACATTATAGAGTTTTGCCATTCTTATGCTTGTGGAGGACATTTCGGCCCGAAACGGACGGCAATGAAAATTCTTGAAAGTGGTTTTTGGTGGCCGAGTCTATTCCGGGATGCACATGGCTTTTGTCAATCTTGTGACAATTGCCAAAGAGCGGGCAACATTTCAAGGAGGAACGAGATGCCACAGAACCCCATGCTTTTCTGTGAAATTTTCGATGCATGGGGTATTGACTTCATGGGACCTTTCCCAAACTCTCAAGGTAACATCTACATCCTACTTGCGGTTGATTACGTCTCCAAATGGGTGGAGGCAAAAGCAACAAAAACTGATGATGCTAAGGTGGTAGCTAGTTTCCTCAAATCACACATATTTTCAAGGTTCGGGGTCCCTCGAATTTTAATAAGCGATCGAGGCACACATTTTTGTAATAAAATTGTGGGATCCCTACTCAAGAAATATGGTGTGACTCACAAGATCTCCACCGCTTACCACCCTCAAACCAATGGCCAAGCGGAAACCTCAAATAGGGAGTTGAAATCCATACTCCAGAAAACAGTGAATCCAAACAGGAAGGATTGGAGTATTCGCATTGATGATGCACTTTGGGCATACCGAACCGCCTACAAAACCCCAATCGGTATGTCACCTTATAGACTTGTGTTCGGAAAAGCTTGTCACCTTCCCGTAGAGCTTGAACACAAGTCATATTGGGCGGTAAAAGAATTCAACCTCAATCTTGACGAGGCCGGTATACACAGGAAGCTCCAATTACAAGAATTGGAAGAACTCCGCCTGGATTCTTATGACAATGCGGAGATTTACAAAAGAAAGACGAAGGAGTGGCATGATAAAATGATCATAAGGAAGAATTTCAAACTTGATGACAAAGTCCTCCTATTCCAATCACGCCTTCGTCTATTCCCGGGGAAGTTGAGATCCCGTTGGACCGGACCATACAAAGTGGTCAAAATCTATCCACACGGGGCGGTGGAAATTGAAGACCCGGAGACGGGAGAAGTGCTCAAAGTAAACGGACAAAGACTAAAACCCTTCTTTGAGGGTTTTCAACCCAAGAACGTGGAGATCATAGACCTTTCTGAACCGGTCTATGAATAAAGGAGAAACGAAGATATCGTCGAGCCACGACGTTAAACAAAGCGCTTCTTGGGAGGCAACCCAAGCAAGGTATGTTTTCTGTACCATTTTATCAAGTAGAGTGTGTGTTTAAAAAAAAATGAAAAAAAAAATAAATAAAAAAAAGTGTATCTGGGGACATGCCCGATCGAGTACTCTGTAATACTCGGTCGGGTATGGGCAAAAAAGGGGACCCGGTTTCCATACTCGATCGAGGTGCAGATAAATTTTCAAAGATACAGGCATACTCGATCGAGTATTGTAACATACCCGGTCGAGTATGCCTAGAAAATCAACCCTGTCGGATGCCTGTCTCTGAGGCCCGATCGAGTACATATTCATACTCGATCGAGTATGTATGGAAAAATAAAAATAATAAACCCCTGCCTCCTATACCCGATCGAGTACATATCAATACTCGGTCGAGTATACGTGGAAAAACAACTTTTCTGTCCCCCTGCCTCCGGTACCCGATCGAGTATACAGGGATACTCGATCGGGTACCCCTGCGATTTATACCCAAACAACACCCAAAAATACTTCATCTTCTCCAAACAAACTCCCAACTTCGAACCCCTCTCCCCCAAAACTCCATTTTTCTACCTTCTCTCTACCAAAACTCCCTCATTTCTCCACCAAATCATCCCATTTCACAACCAAAATACTCCCCTCACTCTCCTCTCCTTATCTATACCAAAAAATCTCTTTTCCCCCAAATATCCAACAAATCCAAAAAAAACCCTACCCCCATTCGAATTTTTGGATTCCAAGCTCAAAATCATCAACAATGGCACCAAGGAAGAATAGAGGGGAAAGCTCAAGCACCATAGCACCCATCCTGGGCTTTGAAGACATCATTCCCGCCGACGCCGAACACCGAACTAGACTCCTATCAACAACAAAAAGGCAAGTAAAACCTTCCTGTTTTCTATGCCATGATGCTCTACGTGAATTAGGAGTCTATAAGAGTATGAAAAGGTTCTTTTATGAGTTGAATATGGATCGTATTTTCAAAATGAGATACAACTCAAATGAAAGAATTATCTATGAATTCATAAGCTCGGTGCAATTTGAGAGTGATGAGGATGATTTTAGGGATGATAAACTCAAGTTTCGTTTATTCAATCAAAATTATTCGATTACAAAACTTGAGTTTGCCGAACATTTTGGCATCCCCGTGCCCTACGAGAGAGCCATCTCGGATAACACCATCTTCGGGCACACCCTATGGACAAAGATGACTGGGGAAGTGAAATTTAGTTCCTCCCAAATGTATATTAGTCATGTCCAACACCCCGTCCTCCGGTTATTCTTGAAATGTTTAGCCAATTGTTTGCTTGGACGTCACAACAACCACCACACTAGGATCGGGGACGTGTGTTTGATTTCTGTGGCTTTATTCCGTCGTCACGTAGACTTCAATCTGTGCAATCTTATGTGGGCACATCTAAAAAAGGAAAGTTTAGCCAAAGGTGCCATAGTTGTGGGTGGAGTGATAATGCATTTGGCAAGCAAATTCGGGTATACGAATAACTCCCCTATACCCGACTATTGCTTGATGGATATGGGTTGGTTGGGACGCTCGGGATGTACATCTTTTTCCCATACGGTTTATATTGGAGACCAACCAAAAAACATGTACAATTGGGTCATACACGTACAACCTGTCCAATACTTCCTAATGCCAAGCCAAGACACCCCCAAACTACGCTACAAACCGGAGTTCGAGGAGCCTCACTACCTATTCCCTCACGCCCTCCCACCACATTTCCAAGAGCCTCAAGCCCAAGACCCCCCCGAAGATCAACCCGACCAAGAACCTCAACCCGAGCAACACGAACCCGAGGATGCACTTCCCTACATGCCCGAACAAAACCAAGCTTTCCCACCCCCCGATTACTTCCAACAACTCCTTGAAGGGTTCAACAAAGTCACCAACGAAGTTGGGAAATATCGGGAGGAACAAAGAGCGGGATTCCAGAGACTAGAGGAACAACGGGCCGAAGACAACCGAAGGTATGAAGAAGATCAACGTAGGTTCTATGGACTTATGTATTCTTACATGGCTCATCAAAGCCAATTCCACACCATGGCTCAACCACCACCACCCCCTCTTGGTATGGCCCCACTCAATGGGGCAACTTTGGAGGATCAAGCTCCGGGGGTGGAGGTTATGACGGCGGGGACGGCGGGGATACTCATATGGGTGACGGAAGCTTTGGAGGCGGATTTGGAGGCGGCTTCTACGGTGGAGAAGGCGGGCACTAGGGACCGTGCTTGATCTAAGTGTGGGGGAGGAGACTCCGCATGGTATGTAATTTCATTTTCTACCCTTTACTATGCATGAAATTTTCTTTTACTCTTTGTAAACAAAAAAAAAAAAAATTGAATAAAATGAAAAGTAAATGCTAGTTAGGTTGAAAACCCACAAATGGGCAATCTAAGCAAAAAGGGCTTATAAACAATGAGTGAGTGGGGAGAATGGAAAATGTAAAGAGATGCTAGGATGAAAACCTGAAAAAGGCTCCTAGGCAAAATGAGAGATATGAGAGAAATATTTTTCTGTGTGCAGGAACTCATTTGATCTCTTGGAAGAAGAACAAGAAGAACAAGAGGAAAGAAGATGGAGCATAGAAGATCATTAAACCCAAGAAAGAATTTTGTTGTAAAAACTCATTATTTTTCAACCTTGGTGGTCTTAGTTCTTTCTTTCTTGAACTCTTGGAAAACTCTTAAACTGTTTGGATGTTTCTGTTTTACTCGAGGACGAGTAAAGAACTAAGTGTGGGGGAGTTTGATACACGTGTAATTTCCGTATTTATGTTTGCAGTTTTAGTACCTTTTGTAGTTTAGCATTTCGGAAATTACACACTTTTGGTGTAATAGTTTGGTTCATTTTAATTCTTGTAAAATGTTTAGATTAGGTTTATTTTGGGCTCAAACAGGTCTGCCATCGCTCAAAGGATAGTTGGTGAACCCCAAAAGTGGAAAAAAGGTGCAAAAATCACAAGACAAAAAGGAAATCCTGATTTTGTTCTATACTCGGTCGAGTATATACATATACTCGATCGAGTATCTGGTTGAAATTTCAAATCGGATCGGATCCGAAAACAAAAGAACATGCAGGAGAAGATTTTCCCACGATCGAGTGTCTATACCCGATCGGGTACACCGACATACTCGATTGGGTATAGCTATGGCTTTTACTCGAGTCTCGATCGAGTATGGACCGAATTCCAGTTTCTACACATACTCGATCGAGTATATGTATATACTCAATCGAGTACCCGACCTGCACCTCAAAAAGCCTATAAATACACCTCCTTTCCTCCACTTTTAGACACCAATTCCTTTATACTCTTAAGCTCAGTTTAGAATAGAATTTCTCTATATTTCTTTTAGCATGTTTAGTCTCCAAATGAGGAGCTAAACTTCCATTTCTTGGTTTTGCTCTTGAAGCTTGATTGATTATTAAAGTTGTGAGTTATTTTCTTACCTTCTCCTCTTGATTATTAATTCTTCCCTTAATCTCATTCTATATCATTGTTGGAGGGTGGCTAAGTGACGATTAGTTAACGTTCCGACATTGATTATTACTAGAAACGATCAACGAACCGATGGTTAAACGTTGATAGTTTCACAAGTAAGTAACTTCGGTTTATTAATGCACGGTCGTGGTTAATAAACTTAAGAGGGGTTAATTTTGTTGGTTAAACCGAAACCGTTGTGTTGAGGTTATCAATCTCAATTGATTTCATCAAGGAGTTAAAGAGGTTAAATGCTACTATTAAATCGATATACAGCGTTGTTCTATATTTTGTTAATAGTAAGGGTTATTAATGAACGGTCGTTGTTAATAACTACCCTCGATGAATTGGATATACTCCTCGATTGAGTATTCGAGAGGGGATAGGTTATAGATATAACAATGATCGACTAAAATATATCAACAAGTGGAAAGTAGCAAGACCAAGTCCCTTTATTCTTGAATTTAATCCCATATAACTCGTTCATCTTCGTGTTTAATTTAATTAAATCATTCAACAATCAAAACCCCCGTTTACTTATTATTTACATAAAAAGAAAGTTATTCCTTTCCCTGTGGATACGAACTCTACTTCACCTATACTACGTATAAGTGTTAGTATCGATTTATTTTGAGTGCACTCACGACAAAGTGCACGTCAGCCAATTTGAGAACAAGTCTCCATATTCATCGTATTCAAAATTTAAGCCAATCTTCGTGACTCGGTTGATTTAGTAAGTCTCAAAACACTGAAGATCATGACTTGTATGTTTTTTTCTATTCATAATTTGGACTTGAGTCGTGAATAAGAATTGTGTATTTTTGCACAGGGGACCCATTGCAACTGGAAATAAGATCATGCGATGTCGTATTCAAAGTTTAAGCCAATCTTCGTGACTCGGTTGATTTAGTAAGCCTGAAGTAAGTCGAAAATATAAGGATGTCATACAAATCTTCCGAAATATTTTGTAACACCCCACCCGGATCGACCCCCCCCCCCCCGACCTGAGCGGTGTGTCACGAGGCGGAAATCGAAACAGATTTAATTAAAAATTTCATCAGGTTAGGCCATATTTAACATATTTACAACATACTTTTATTATTGAGTAATTGGAACTTACTATCCCAAAATAAGTAAAAATTTATTGAACAGGCATAACGTCAAAATTTACAAAATTCGTTAAACTGCAGCTGAAGGTTCCTACAAAATATCAACATAAAGTTTATTTTAATACACATCCTATACTTTAAAGGACCCCAAAACACACCATATGCATATGAATCCTATGCCTCGGCTCCCTTCATCCCGATGCTTCAGGTTGATCTTGGACTTGACCTACGGGTAGGAAAAACAACAAACAACTACCCACTCGACAATGTGCTGAGTGGTAACAAATATAACATATTGAAACATATAGCAAACCTAACATAATTAGCATGTGATCAAGCGAACATATAAACATACCTGACTGGACTGGATAAACTTACATACATTTCAGTTTATTCATACACATATAGAACAAGTTCAGATATCCGATTATCAGATAATTCATGTTGTAAAAATGTATCATTAATCAGACATATTAATTTATTTAGCCTTTGACTCAAGAAACTGGACCTAGACAGTGGAATACTAACGGTAAGGAATACAGTCTCGAGTCTGTACCCACATTACCCAGAAAGGATATGGAAACGTAATCGCCGGAGCTACACGTACCAATCCCTGACAGAAGCTAGCTGAAGGCTATGACTAACTCTGACATATTTGGTAGATTGACGAACTTGGGGAAAACGGGAGGGAATCAGATTATTGGCTGAGGCTTCCCCAGATAGGAGGGGTGAGATTGTCTGCCGGAGAAGTAGATAGAAAAAAAAAGACACGAGGTATTGTCAGCCGAAAAACCCAGAGAGAATTAGGTGTCGGGTTGCTGGCCGGAGAAAGGGATATAAGAGAATAATACAAAGGGTATGAGTTATTGGTTGTGAGGTATCGGAGAAGATAACACTCACCCTCCGTGACTCTAGATATAACTCATTTGAATATAGCACATGTGATGTAGTTACTAATTACTCCGTATGTATTAAAAGGAAAGAAATACCTGATTTTGGCTGTATTTTACTCCACTAAAAATAAAATACTAATCTTATATATATATATATATATATATATATATATATATATATATATAATACAATTTTAAACTATTCAATTAAGAATACTAAGACAATTAACACAGTTATTTCTTCTATCGTATTACATTCGTCCCTTTTAAAGGTTCTCATGGAAAAATAGTATGATTATTAAAACAATTACGGTGTATTAGATAAGATAATTCAGGTAATTTTTTAGAAATAGTTTTGATGTGTATATAATACTCCGTATATATAATGGGCTCAATGATGATAACTGTGATATTATAAATGTATTATTTTTAATAATTAATAATTAAATTATCATTTTATGAGTATTAATTGTTTCCTAAAAACCGAAATGGAAAACTTATATGGAACGCCCAAAAAAAGAAAGTGGCAAGCTCAGAATGGGACGGAGTATGTGATAAACACATTGAGGAAAGTATTAATTGATAGATGCAACAAACATCTCAACGGGTAAAATCCTGGACTAACATTTGTGTAAGATAAAAAGTTTCAATTCCAAGACTTTCAGTGTTTATTAGGAGGCCATTTGGTAATAATAAAATTGATAGAATCGGCAAAATTTGCTAAAATTGATGATAATCTGACTAAACCAGTTGAATTGGCTGAATTTGCTTAATTATGAAAAATTATATTTCAAATATATTTTAGGGAAAATGGTCAAACAAACTCTTCCGGTTATTTTCAATCCATCACCTAAATTCTTCTACTAGGAAAAGCATCATATAAGCATGCTCACTTTTAAATTACAATCAACCAAGCCATTTTTTGTTGTTATAACAGGTTACTTTTTAAAAATAAATTAGGACTTTTGATAAATCTCATAAATAATCGTATAAATCTAAAAAATAGGAAAAAATTAATTTATGAAAGGTAATATTTATCTTTGTGAAAGGTGATATTTATGGTAGAATAATTTGCAAAGATAAGAAAATAACTTGGAATAGCAGGTCATCAAACGGTCAATGAACATGAAATGAAGATGGAGTGCAAATGTTGGATTATTCATTAATAACAAAAAGGTGGGACTATTGTAAGAAGGCCGCTAAAAAATAGGATTATTAGTTTCCATTTTTTATTTTCTAAAAAATAATGTAATAATTTTTTTTTTCTCCAGGGGGTCTGGGGGAGGGGGTCTGGGGGAGCCTGAAGTAATTAGGGCTGAACTCATTCCAATTAGTTTCAAACTCTTATGTGTCTAGCGGGTTTCGAACTCAAAACCTCCTACTAGGTATGATAACCTCACACCAGTTGACCTGGAATGTAATAATAATATAAAAATAAGTTTAAATGTAAAAAAAGGACAAATAATTTCAAATAATCAAAGATTTTGACTTTGACAAATTTGAAAATTTTCATAAGTTTTATCTATATATCTTCAAATTTTAATATTTTTAGAGTTTTTCAATATATAAACCTACTATTACAGGTCAAAAGTGATTGAATGACTAAATTGATCTATTTTTTAAAAAAGTAATGTACTATATGACACTTTTTTAGTATATGGGCTTAAGTGACAGATTGAAAATAGTAGAAAGTCTTATTTGACCCCTTTCCCTATATTTTATTAAGAAAATAAAAAAAATTATATAAAAATTATCTAAAATGATCAATTGCATTAACTTTAAGAAAATAGTAAAAGGTCTTATGTGACCCCATTCAGCCTGAAAAATAAGTTAAAACTTTACTTATTTCCATTATTATACAATCCAACGCGTGAAATAAAAAATATGTGTTTGGTGGGGAAAATCTTTGATGATAAGGTTGATAAGCCGAAAAATATGATCAACATACAAGTCCCTTGATGATTTCGAAGGCGGCAGTACTTGATAATGACTTCTTATGTAACGTTATTAATAAAAATCAATATCCATTATTACTGTCTCATATTGATCTCTTAATAAAGAAATCTATTTTTAGTCATATCACAGGTTAACTTTGAAGTGTCAAATCACATGAAATCTCTTAAATAAAAATTTTGATATGGCTTTTTAGAGTACCAAATCACAGGTTAGCTTTGATAGTTGGCACCCCAGTGATGCTTTAACATAATATTGATCACTCACTCGGTCTGTGTAACGGGACAAGACTTATCATAACAAAGATGTGTGATCACATCTTAGAGGGTAGGGTTCTAAATGTTATGAGTGTAGGACAGAGTTTTAATACCACGACTATCTTTAACACCGTCTGATGTTTGGTTGCCATTTATATTTCAAAGGAGACCATTTCTTATTATGGATTCTTATGCAATGACCATCAATACAAGTCAAGGTGAGTCGTTCACTCACGTTGGTCTCCTACCCAAAAACCAGTTTTCAGCCATGGGCAATTATATGTTATTGTGTCAAGAATTACCAATCGTGCATGTCTCAAAATCCTCATCCAAAATGAAGACGATTGTCCAAAGGATGAAAACAATGAATGTTGTCTACCAAGAAGTGTTCCATATATAATCTGCAATGTTTCACATTGTAACATAACCACGTTACATATTTCAACAAACTTACGTATTATCCTTTAAGTTCGCAATTGTCCAATGTTTGATATTTAACTTTATAACCAATTAAATTTTCATGTCTAATGGTGTTTATACCCCATCCAAAAATTCATACACCGTGCATCGCACGGGTACAATACTAGTTTTACTTAATGAGATGTGCTCAATCTGACATACTAGGTTGACTACAAGGTCATAATGATATACTACTTCATTACCCGTAATCTCACAGCATTCCATCAAATATGTCTTAATACAAACCTAGTAATTAGTACATTTGAGTATATCAGAATGGCAATAGTTATCATGACTCACCGTATGGGATTTTTCTGATTATCCAATTTATGTTAACAAATATGAATGATTAGTATGTATAAAGATACGGGGAACACGGTCATTAATAATGTATATCGAGGAATAAACTACAGGGTTGCCTGCAAGTTAATATGGGATTATCCAATTTGTCTGTGAAATCATACCTATTACAGGTCGAAAATGAACCCCGGTTTATTAAGTATGGTTTATAATTATCAAAATACTTGCATCTATATAGGGTAACACAATCCCTATTATATAATCATTACTTCACCATTAGTCGATTTATTCAATATTCACCTAGTAACATTTCAAATCCACTATCATGGGTATTTCTTCGCACATATGTCTACCATCACGACATCTCAAACCTTATGTACTTTCATAAGGTTTTAATCATATGAGTAAACCACTTAAAATCCATAGTAATCACATTACCCGGATTGTGATTACCCGTATATACGATGTTGTACTCAATCCGAATTTAGTAATTGCTCTATATAGAACTAAAAGATAGGAGAAATGCAAAAATAGGACTTGATATGTTTTCTTCCATTAATAGGACCAAGTTACTCCTATTATTGAACATACGAAAATTACCATCCCAAATTTGCCCCTGCACCCATTTACCCATTCTCTCTCCCTTCTCTCGATCTATTAGATCGGCGATTGCTTCACCAGACCCCAAAGCAGAATAACCACATGACGGCATCTCATCTTCTCGGTGTAGATATGCTGCGCTGCCTACTCCACCGCGCGATTGCTTCCACCGCACCGCCTCTGGCTTCATCGCCTCCTCCACCTCCGATCCACTTCGCCGCCTTCTCCGTCCACCATCACTGACTTTCTTTTCCTTCAGATTTCAGGTTTTTTCCCTGCTTTTCTTCTTGCTTTTCTTCTTCTCCTGCGTCTCCTCATCCTCCTCCTCCTCCTTCTTCCTTCCTCTTCTTCTTGTTTTTAATTTTTGGTTTTCCTCTGTTATTTTTAATTGATTTTTCTAATTTTCGGACTTCTATTTCAATTTTATGGTTTTTGATACATGAGTTTAAAAAAAGAACGCTTTCTAGAAATTTTGGATGATTGTTTCAGATTTGGCCAAATTTATGGCATAAATATGTACATTGACAACCATATTATGGCAGAAATGCTTTTGTATAAATGTGTAGATTGGTTTTCTAGCTTTGTTTTTCTAATTTTTGACTCTGTTAAAATGCTTATTCCATTAGAAAAATTAATTGTTTGAATATTTGGTTATTTATTTCATGTTTTCCATTTTTTGCCAAATTTGTGGCAGTTTTATGTTAAATTTGTGGCATTTTTTTGCCAAATTTGTGACAGTTTTCCATATTCCATTTCTTCCAAGATGAATCTGCCAACTCTTTGGCAAATATGAAACTCTTGTTTATGGCATATGTGAATCTAATCTCCACCAATAATCTGCCAACTTGATGGCAGATTTATTCTACCTGAGTTATCATGGTGGTGACGATGCTCAGAGGATGGCGGCGGCGGTGGATGGCGGTGGATGGCGGTGGTGGTGGATGGTGACTCCGCTCAGATAGTGATGTCCGATGTTTTCGCCCTCTCTCATTGCACGATGTTTTCCGTTTTTTTTCGAAACCTCTCATCTGCTTTAGAAGCAATTAATTATACTTGAAGGATAAAATTGGAAAAGCAAACCCTTTTTAGTCCTACGAAACATCACTCACGTTTCTAGTCCTATTTGTGCACATGAAATTAATTTTAGTCTTATATAGGTCATTAACTCATCCGAATTAAGTCTACGACTCACATCTACATAACACTGAAGACACATTGCCATTAATGATTTACATGCCCACAATGAATTCCGTAATTAACAAATGTACATCACTTGAATCTGTGCACCGTATGAACAGCCAAAGGATAACTAATACAGTGTATGAAATGGTTCTATCATGTCATAGGGAACCCATCATACGATGGTGATAGAGTAATTCTAGAGAGAAGTGAGAGCTAGAGAGAAAAAGTGAGTAAATATTTCTCAACCCCCCATAATTAGCCCCTTGGGGTCTATTTATAGGTAAAAATGTGGATTTGGGCCCCTAGCCTTGGGCTTAGGAGGCCCATTACAAAAAATATGCCTTCTTTGGGCGAATTGGGCCACTAATGGGCTGTGTACAATACTTAGTAAATAAAATAGGAAAATGAACTCTGCCAGGGTAATTCCGGACGACGCGGTCTGATAAGTCCATATTTAGACACACATTTAATACGTGTTCGAATCGGATTTTGACGGTTTTCCTAGCTTTAAGGCGTTGCAAGTCTCAACTTTGGCTCAAGTTGTGTTTAACAGGTGTTGGATCAAGTTTCGTTGCATTTGGAGTTGATTTGAAGAAGTTGGAATCCGGCAATCGGCGCTTGAGAAGCATTCGGGCAGAGCTTGGAAGCATTCGAAGAAGATTTGAGAGATTTGGAGGTCACCGGGAGATTCACGACAAAATTCTGATGAAGAAAGAGCATTTGGATCGACCTCGTAGGCATCCGGGAGCGTTTGGAGCAAGAAAACGAAAGAAAAGTGAAGAATAGGGTCAGGCACGACCGGCACGCTGTGCCTGAAGAGTAATTTTCCTGGGAGCTACTGGAGGCGAGGCACGACCGTGCCTGGTAGTTAGGCACGCCGTGCCTGGACGCGAAATTCGGGCTTCTTCCGCAGGCACGGTCGCAGGCACGTTCGTGCCTGGCACCGTGCCCGGCCGCGATTGATCCTAATTCGACCCAAATTCGTTGTTTTCTATAAATAAGGCCTCCATAACCCATTTTTGGGGGTTAAGAACTTTAGAGAGAGGCCTAGGGACGAGTTTTACCTGCGTTTTTACGTTGTTTAATCCAAGAACCTGGGATTCTTTGTAAGTTCAATTCTTTAATTAATGACAATTTATTCTATTCATCCTAATTCTTTTGATTCGTCAATTATGAGGCGTGAGTAGTTTAATTAGGGATTTGGGGTTGATGAAGGGGTTAATCATGATTGATGGCTAGATTCTTGTTGGTTTAATTGCATGAATGCCGTTTAATTTGTGTTTGAATAATTTAACTGATATCTCTTATAACCTAGATGGCCACTAGAATTACAATTGCTTATAGAATAAATTAAGAGAGATCTAATTTGTTCTAGGACACATTCACACACACTTAATCATTCGCTAAGAGATTAGTAGCGATTAAGGGTCCGTAAGCTCGCTCGTTTTGGCAATAATTTAGGATCTTGTCGCATGAGAGATTAGCCTGGTCCCCTAAATTATTGTACTCTACGCCGCGAGAGCGGTAAGAACTTAGTAATGATTAGCTAGGCTCAATTAAATTAAATTCATGTAATTAGGCCTGTTCTGCCAGAAATCTGGTTAACCCCGGAATCAATTCCTGTTCCCTTCGTCGTTAATTAAGAAAAACCAAATCTTTTTATTCGCTCATTAGCATTAGTTTTAGTTTAATTAAATCAATCAATCTCGCACAATTGCACTTTTATTTTATTTATTTCTTTTTAATCGCTGAATTTAATTAATCTTTGATTCCCTTTTGTCCGTCCCTGTAGAGACGATACTCGTACTTTTCACCACTTTTCTACAACCATTTTAAGTGCGAGAAAACACAAATTAGTTTTTGGCGCCGTTGCCGGGGACGGTGTCGTTTTTAAGGGTTAATTAATTTCAGCGAGATTTTTTTTTGTTAGTTTTCTTTTTGTTCTTCGTAGGATTTTTCTGGGCTAACCTTTCAGGTATTTTTCCAAGAGGCATGAGATGAACTTATTCAGCCAAATTCCTTGAGGAATTCCTTACCCTCAAACCTCCATGGAATATTCACCATTTACGCCATACCCTCCTTACACTCCTCCTCCTCCTCCTCCTCCTCGTCCTCTTCAATATTACACATCTCATCAAAATTATTCTCCTACACCACAAAATTTCTCATCTTCTTATTCTTACCCTCTTCCAAATACGCAATACTCCCAATCTCATTGTCCTAATCATTATCCTTATCCACAATATCCTCGGACAAAACCAGGCTCCATAATGGAATTTCTCATTCAAACTAAAAGTCTCGAGGAATTGGTTGATTGCTTTCCTAAAAATAGCATTTGTAACTTCTGTGGAGGTGGTCACCATTCATGTCTTTGCCCCATTCCTCCATACGACCATCCTTACTGGGCAACTGCATACCCCACTTCTTCCTCCCCACAATTTACGGACACAAATGTTTCAGGCACTCCTACATACTTCCCGAGTAATGAGCCTCATAATCAACAAGAGGATCTAGAGGAGGCAGATTTAAAGAGGCTTTCTTACTAGGAAGAGGGAATCATGCAACTCACAGCCAGAATGCAGAATTTCAGTAATCACTTGGATCAGCTGTTTAACGCCTATATGAGGAATCCGAGAGATACCATCATAGCGACACAAAAGCCCAACCAGAGGAGACTAATAGGGATGATCATGTGACTGAGTCAGACTGCGAAGGTGGGAATATGATGGATGATACACTTCCAGATATTTTTGAAGACCCACCTATGTTTGCACTTGAACAAGAAGATAGTGGTGATGTCCATACAGAAACTCACCAGCCTTTTGATTTACCGTACCATTAGTCTCAACACCTGACGAGGAGGGCAAGGAGCAGGTCCGTCATGACGTTGATGCAGCCACTGAGGTAGGTTTAATTTGGGAATAGATGATTACAAGCTCCAAGAGAGTGGGGGTGAGATAGATGATGTCCATAATGAAGAAGTCCCGCTCCACAAGCAAGAATTCCCTTCTTGTAAACATGCACCGGTCCACTCTTACGTGGTTTCAAATTTGGATTTCTTTGATCCATTCCTTGGTGATGATATTTCTTTGTGTGTGGAGAATAATCACAACTGCTTGGGAGGATATTAATAAGAAGAGTGACGAAACGAATTGGGATGCATTCATGGGGAGTGATACAGAGTCCAAAGGAGAGGTTGTGAATTTTCATGATATTTGTGAGGAAGAAGGAGACTTTTCTATGGTGCAGTTTGATTACGGTTTTGCTACTACTCCCTGCTTGGAGACATGTTTTGAGCTTCCGGTGATGCCTAGAGTAATCAAAGTTTTCACTCATGTTCCCTATCCACCTGAAGAGGATGAGAGTTTCATACTTCACTTCTGCGCTGATGAGGGTTATGAAGATCATATGCTGCCTACGTGGACTGAAGAATTTAAAGATCTGCGCCATCTAATCGCATTTGTTGAGAGGAAGCTGGAGACATTGATGATTAGTGCACCACTGCAGTCTTTGCTATTTGAGAGCATTTGAGGAAGTTGCGTCGGGCAAACGACGTTAAAAATAGCGCTTCTTGGGAGGCAACCCAAGCTTATTTCTGCATTTTTTAGTTTGTTTTTGTGTTTGTGTGTTTTGTTTTTGCAGCTCAGGGTCTTGCTTTGGGGATGATGTGCCGAGGATCATTGACTCAATTTAGTTCTGCACCGACCAGCGCTATAGGGAAGTTTCTTTGACTCTTTTACTCGCTTGTTGAAATATTGACTTGAGTTAAGTTGAGCATGCGTGACCCTATCCTCTTTACCCCCTTGTGCATAGTGCATTTTTGGTCATCGAGGACGATGCCAAAGTTTAAGTGTGGGGGAGTGAATTGGGCATTCGGGCAGTAGTTGCTACATGTGATTTTTAGAGTTAGCATGCGCAAGTGTTAGTTGATATTCATTGGAAATTCATGTCAATTTTTGAAATTTTTTCTTTAAACTGTGTCTTTGTGAGCTGGCTAGCGTTTGACTATGCTTTTAGAATATCCTTGAAGTGTTTAGGCTTAAATTGCTTGCATGATAATCTAGTTGTTGAAAGGATGAAGGCATTAGTCACTCATTGAATTTTCCAATAATCATCCACCCCACCTGAAAAAGTCCTTTAGGAGAAGCCATTTTGAGCCGACCATTCTTTGTTTACCCAATTAATGAATTAATTTAGCTCCATAGCCAAATGGCCTGTTTCCTTACCCGTGAATATTTCTGACAAAGTCTTGATGTTTAGGGAACTAAGGGATTAATTTGCTAAGTTTAGGCAAGTTGTGTAGGAGCCATTTTTGGCACTGTTCCTATGCCCCAAATGGGGTAAGAGCAGTCATCTTTTAGGAATATGATACTTTCGAGGATTGCATTGCAGGCATGGATTCACTTTCAAATTAATGAACTTTAATTGCTATTTTTCCTTGGTGAGGCCGAGATTAGAATGGGGTGATGTCTAGTGAGAATCCGAAAGGTGAAAAATTAATATAGTTGGACCTCTTACTTTGCGAAAAAGAGAATGTGAGCCCCGGTCAAAAAGCGTAAGATGAGACTTGGGTATCTTTCGAAAGAAATGGCGTTCTCGTGCCAACATGACAAGGAAAACTAAACATAATTAATGAACTTGGAAGCTATTGAAAAATTAGCTTTAGTCCTCCGCGTACTTCAAGTATACGTCAAAAGCACAAATGTGCCGAGACGGTTTAGCTTAGTTGTACACCATGTCTACTTTTTGCATAGATTTAAATGATTGTTCCTAATTTGTGGCCTACTGAGTTCCTTGTTCCTAAGAATAGCCCTGAAGTTCCTGAATACATTAAGTCTTTGTTAGAATATTCCTATCTCTCAAAATAAAGGGACTATTATTTTTATCCATTCACCATCACATTCACAAGTCCTTCTGATCAGTAGCTAGCTTATTTGTGTAGGCTGTCATTACTTTGAGGATGTTGTGAATAATTGTGTCAAATATTTTAGCTTGAGTACAAAGGTGTAGTTTAGGGAAGAATTTTCTTGGTTTAGATTGTCTGTCCTGTGAATATACCTTAACTACGTATGCATGCTAACTGTTTTAAATTCCGTGTGGTGATTATCGTAAGTCCCGTTGTTCGATTTGCTTGAGGACAAGCAAAAGCTTAAGTGTGGGGGAGTCTGATAAGTCCATATTTAGACACACATTTGATGCGTGTTCGAATCGGATTTTGACGGTTTTCCTAGCTTTAAGGCGTTGCAAGTCTCAATTTTGGCTCAAGTTGTGTTTAACACGTGTTGGATCGAGTTTCGTTGCATTTGGAGTTGATTTGAAGAAGTTGGAATCCGGCAATCGGCGCTTGAGAAGCATTCGGGCAGAGTTTGGAAGCATTCGAAGAAGATTAGAGAGATTTGGAGGTCACAGGGAGATTCACGACGAAATTCTGATGAAGAAAGAGCATTTGGATCGACCTTGTAGGCATCCGAGAGCGTTTGGAGCAAGAAAACGAAAGAAAAGTGAAGAATAGGGTCAGGCACGGTCGTGTCTGGAGTTAGGCACGCCGTGCCTGAAGAGTAATTTACCTGGGAGCTACTGGAGGCCAAGCACGGTCGTGCCTGGCAGCTAGGCACGCCGTGCCTGGCATTTTTCGAGGAACCGAGCTACTGGAGGACAGGCACGACCGTGCCTGGCAGTTAGGCACGCCGTGCCTGGACGCGAAATTCGGGCTTCTTCCGCAGGCACGGTCGCAGGCACGGTCGTGCCTGGCACCGTGCCTGGCCGCGATTGATCCTAATTCGACCCAAATTCGTTGTTTTCTATAAATAAGGCCTCCATAACCCATTTTTGGGGGTGACGAACTTTAGAGAGAGGCCTAGGGACGAGTTTTACCTGCGTTTTTACGTTGTTTAATCCAAGAACCTGGGACTCTTTGTAAGTTCAATTCTTTAATTAATGACAATTTATTCTATTCATCCCAATTCTTTTGATTCGTCAATTATGAGGCGTGAGTAGTTTAATTAGGGATTTGGGGTTGATGAAGGGGTTAATCATGATTGATGGCTAGATTCTTGTCTGTTTAATTGCATGAATGCCGTTTAATTTGTGTTTGAATAATTTAACTGATATCTCTTGTAACCTAGATGGCCACTAGAATTACAATTGCTTATAGAATAAATTAAGAGAGATCCAATTTGTTCTAGGACGCATTCACACACACTTAATCATTCGCTAAGAGATTAGTAGCGATTAAGGGGCCATAAGCTCGCTCATTTTGGCAATAATTTAGGATCTTGTCGCATGAGAGATCAGCCTGGTCCCTTAAATTATTGTACTCTACGCCGCAAGAGTGGTAAGAACTTAAGAATGATTAGCTAGGCTCAATTAAATTAAATTCATGTAATTAGGCCTGTTCTGCCAGAAATCTGGTTAACCCCGGAATCAATTCCTGTTCCCTTCGTCGTTAATTAAGGAAAACCAAATCTTTTTATTCGCTCATTAGCATTAGTTTTAGTTTAATTAAATCAATCAATCTCGCACAATTGCACTTTTATTTTATTTATTTCTTTTTAATCGATGAATTTAATTAATCTTTGATTCCCTTTTGTCCGTCCCATTGGAGACGATACTCGTACTTTTCACCACTTTTCTAAAATCATTTTAAGTGCGAGAAAACACACATTACGTACCATGGACGACGCGGTCCGTAGACGACGCAGTCCATGGACGACGCGGTCCGCAGCATGTCGACCCCTGGTGGTTAGCTTCCTTGGCCGTCGCGGGTGTCACGTGAATGCCTCGCTGATGTCTCTTGGGCCGTTTGAGTATGTGGGCCATGGGGTCCAGGCCCATATACTCTATTAGATGGCATGGACAGTTTTGGATCCGAAGTATCGGTTATTTTCTTGAGTCGGTTTTATATGCAAAAATAACATCTGAGTAATTACATAGTCATAAAATTTAAATATCCCTATGCTTAATAACATATGATATTTAAATGAATTAGGTTAAAAAGTAGAAATTTCTATAGTGGGGTGAAATCCCGTATTACATACTCAACGGAGTCACAAATTTTGAAAATGGGTGATATATTGATAAGAGGCATTATAGACTTAAATCTGATGGCCAAGACAACATCATAATGAAGATTAATTATGAGGCGTAATCAAGCCTCGATATAGTATTGAATTTAGTCTAAATTTCTATTGTTACCGAAAAATAAAAATTTTAACTTAGGAGGAATACGAGTCATGTGTTTAAGGTTTGCTTACAAGCCTTGTTATACGTAGATACTGATAATAAATGTATCATATTAAATGTAATTGTCATTCAAAATGCCGATTGAGTCAATTAATTAAGTCTACCAATACACAGGTCATTGGACCCATTTGCGTTCTACCCATAGTGTAAATTAGGGATATCGTATACAATAATGTATGAGCATGATGACACCCTAACAGTATTAGTTATTTTAATGTATTAAAATATGGGTTGGAATAGCCCATAAATCTTGTGAAAGTCATATTAAGTCGGTAAACATCACGTATACCGACGAGTTTAAATGAATTGTGGGATACATGATTCATCGTACATTAAAATGTCTATGGGTAACCACAATTAGTACAAATTTTTAACCCACTAATAATATTCACATGTATTATACTAATTCAGTGACATGGTTTACAATATAGTAATGATCAACATGATACGATGTCGTATCTCTAGTGTCTATGCACATCGATAAATTGTTTATACATACTTGAAGACCGGTTCACATCGAAATTATATACATAATTCACTATTTCGAGTACATTATGGTCACAAAAGCCATTTCAAGTATGATTTATAGTATGGTGATTTAATATCAATCATTTCAATTTAGCCCAGTGACAATAAGCCCATCCGTATAATAGATTACTTTACAGTAGAACGGCTTTACAAATAATATACAATCATAAAATACCTATAGGTTTACCATATTTTAGTCGGATGTCTACAATTGTTAATGGATCATACCCGTCTTCCCAAATAAACCCATACTCACTTCATATATGTTCTTCACAAAATCGTGACTATTGTATATTTCATGAACTTATTTATAATGAGTGCAATGAAGAATTGTGAAGAATTGTCGTATGGAGGATTTCAAGTTATATAAGTATCCCTATAGCAAGTTGTAATTAAGTAATATCCGTATGTCTTACCAATCATTCAAACTCTCATGAGTATATGAGTTCCCTATACTCATGAAGCCTATCGTATCATTATTATAAACTCACTGTGATACATGTCATACCAAAATTTGTACGTATAAGTCGTACTTTAACGAGTACAGTGTTATACTTTGTATACCAATGTAGTTCATATGGATAGTATGAACTATTATATAATAGTATTAATACGAGTTAAAGTGATTGCATATATATACTATGTGTTAAGATAGTGTGATTAATTTAACAGTGAGTTCTCTATACACATGTGTAGTCAATTGGTTACCCTATAACTTATAATACACAAGCCATATCATGTACCCATTATTATCACATGAGTCTATAGTATTAAAAGATTACACTAAATGATTACTGGCCTGGTATGTCTTCTTTAATAGTAATAGATATCTACTATAGTCCAATATTAAGACTACATCTCTTATGTTATCAATTATCTTTTGATAACGGTAGGTAATCCAATAGTTACCTCATTATTTTATTACTGACAAAATACCCATAAGTAAATTTGAGAACAGATAACCCAATTGCTATTTGTAATCTATTTAAGTTGTTTTTTTATTTAAAAAACAATACCTGGTTGACTCGGATTTGTTACTTTACTGACAATTAAGGGTTATCTGAAGATGGTACCAAACAAAATTGATTATTAACATATCATAGAATATATTTCTATGATATGTTCATAGGTAACATATCATCGATACAAAATATACCCGGTTGCAATAGATCTTTAGTATGAACTCAATTTACCAAGTCAATAGGCTTTATACGATGTTATATGACCGTCATCTGTTATGATAACAGATTGATGTCTATATAACCGTATGAGAAATAGACACCTCGCATATATTTCTCGGTCCACTTTGCAAGTACCCATTTAGAATGGATACTTGTAAGGATTTAGTAAGCCTGAAAACAGTGAAGACTTGTATGTTTTTTCTATTCATAATTTGGACTCTAAGTCTTCATAGACTGAACACAACCCATTATAAGATAACCATCGGGCTATACAAGTCTTAAACAGTGGAACAATTGAAATTTCAAATTTAGTCCCCAAGATAAAATGAGGATTTAAAATATTTACAATTTTAAATACGATTGCCATTTATATATTTGGACTATCGATCTGAATGTTGGACACTGTAAATTGTGTCCAAAAGAAATGGTCGTATCTATACGAGTCTAAATTTTTTGTGATCTACCATATATATGGATAACACAGTGACTCAATTAAGTTGACCATACAAGGTATCGTATGTAAATAACCGTGCTAATTAAGTTGATCATAGTATGTCGAAGCCTAGTTAAATAGGTAATAAGTCCGTAAAATATTATAGTTTACACATTGTATGTGTAAACTATGATAGGCTTACCAGTTCAGAACTTATACAATGATCGTGGAATAAGTTGTCCTATTTGAGTTTAAATTGAATATCAATTTTGTTATGGCCACCCATAAAAGGTGTAGAACTTGCATAGAATTTGGATGAATATTTGGCTACTTCACCCCATTAGTTGTGAGGTTATCGATTTGGGATTTGTACACTATTGATTACTCTGGGAAGTGGGAACTATACACAGGGCCGTCTCTGAGAATTTTGATGCCCCAAACAAAAAATGACAGTGAGATCAAATTAATATAAAGTACGTGAAAATGTAAATTCTTCTAAGAAATAAATAAAACTACAAAAGTACTACCTATATAATAATATGTTGGGAAAAGTACGAAAAAGGTACCTGTGGTTGGACCCGTTTTCAGATAGGGTCATGTGTTTCATTCATTATCAAAGTGGTTCATGTGTTTGAATTCCGTTATCACAAGAGGGTCACGCCGTTAAAAACGTCTAAAAAAACCGTTAAAAGTAACCTCGATTTTTAAAAGTGCCCGGAAAATTAAAAGAAAAATACCGAAAGGTGCGCCTCGTCAAGATGACCTCCAAACCACCTTCGCCTTTGATTTTTCAGATCTCTTTGAATTATTTTTTTGAAAATGATTTCGCTAATATCACTTTTCCGGTGGACTTTCCGGTGACAAGCTAGGTTGGCTGAAAAAAAAAAGATGGCCTAGTGGTCGTCTTATTGAGGTGCACCTTCCGGTATTTTTCTTTTAATTTTTCGGGCACTTTTGAAAATCGGAGTTACTTTTAACGGTGTTTTTCAGAATTGAAGAAATCAAAGTTTCAAAAAGTATCTAATCATTTACTCTCGCCGTCCCGTAAACAACTTCTCACTTTCCTTTTTGGGCAATCCCGAAATTAACTTCAGACTTCAATACTTTCCTTATTTGGAAAATTATCTACATCAAAACAGTACCAAACAATGTCAAACAGTATCCAAACAATGTCTAAACAGTGCAAAACAGTGCACTCTACAGTAAAGTCAAATTTATTTTCTTAATCTGTGTGAAGTCAAAGTGTGAACTTAATTGTGGAACAGAGGGAGTATGAATTTCAGTTAATTTTATAGACTCTTAGTTCCTTTTTATTTCACAATTAAGATGGTCAAAGGTTTACTTTCAAAAAAAAAAAGATGGTCAAGGAGTTCTACGTAGTACCAGGGTTATACCCTGGTAATAGGGTATAGTACTATAGACTCTTCCAATCTTAATTTTTTATTGGGTCATTCGGTCAGGCTCCTACTATTTTGTTAGAACTACTTTAATTGTTTTGTAGCTTGCGGTAGAGGTGAATTGGGTGGTCATGTAATCCACTAATTACTTCGTAATACACTAATATTATACTCCATATATAGTATGGAGTAGTGTTTTTATATAAAAAATGGTGCCGCCACCTAGAGTGGTGCCCTAGGCCATTGCCTAGGTGCCTGCCCACCATGGCCGGCCCTGACTATACATGAAATATCATACTCTAATATCCCACATATCCAAATGTCATATACATTTGGATATGAACATACTCGGATCAAATCATCCGTGTATACTATGGTATTATAACTTGGATGTTGTTACCCAGTTAGCCATGTTTTAGGGGCATGTCTCATTGTCTTGCACACTATATAAGATCAAATTTCCTATTACAAGTATGAACCAATTTATAACAAGTAAAATTGTCGTGTTTTGATTCAAATATATTATAGTGCCTGTAACATAATTGAATCAGGTATGTGGTACCTGTGAAATAATGGGAATGGTTACCCAATAGGATACCTGGCAGATATATTTATACTAATAAAAGTTTCCAAAGATACAAAGGATTCCTAATTTAATACTACGGTATTAGGCTATTACACCCCCTCAAACTGTGCGGGAGATACAACGCGCAGGTTGTCCTTTAAAAAATGAAATTGCTGACTAGAGAGACTTTTAGTAAATATATCTGCTAACTGAAGACTGGTAGGAACATATTTAACAACAAGATCACCATGAGCCACACGTTCACGAACAAAGTGATAATCTATCTGGATATGCTTACTCCGAGCATGCTGAACAGGATTGGCCGTTAAGTAGGAAGCAGAGATGTTGTCACAAAACAAACGTACCGGTGCTGTGGCTGGAAAACCAAGCTCGAATAGAATGGACCGAATGTGTATTGTGTCCTGCACCGTGTAGGCAATGGCTCGATACTCTGCTTCTGTAGAGGATTTGGAAACAGTAGGTTGCTTCTTTGACTTCCAAGATACAAGATTTGGCCCAAGAAATACTGCGTACCCGGTGGTGGATCGAGAGGTATCGGGACATCCGGCCCAATCTGCATCTGAATATGCCATAATGCAGGTCGCCTTAGGTGTAGGCTGAAGCCATAGACCATGATCAATGGTACCCCGCAAATATCTAAAAATCCTCTTGACAGCAAAAAGATGAGTGGTACGTGGGGCATGCATAAATTGAGAAACCAAATGCACAGCATAAGTAATGTCAGGTCTTGTCAAAGTTAAATACTGTAATGCACCTACCATACTGATGGTCCCGGATAGGGTAAAAGTCTAGAGGGGGGGTGAATAGACTTTTAAGTCTTTTTCAATTTTTGGAGTTTTTCCCTCTAGATGAATTGATCTATAATCTTTTGAGAGATTAATAGATGCACAGCGGAAGTCTTTACCCTTTATGTAATGAGTGTTTGACCACTTTCTAATTTTGGGAAGATTGGACTTAGATAGCTAGCTGTTGGCTTGGCAGTTAGCTTAGCAGTTGACTAGGTAGCAGGAAGCTGCTGAGGTAACTGCTAGAGAAATATTGATTTTATGATGAAAGTGATGGTGAAACGTTGTTTAGAACGCAAGAAAGATGTCTGAAAAAGTACTTAAGTAAGGTTTAATTGGAGCAGTGGTCTTGGCAGTTGGGTGGTACAAAGGGAACTGCTGAGTCACCTGCTTAGGTTATAAGCAGATTTTCAGAGATCCTTTTAAGCAAAACTTCGTGTGATGATGTTATGAGGATCTGGTGATGTTGAGTTGTTTAAAGGAAATATATGTATGTGAGCAGGGAGCTCAGCAGTTGGGTGGTACTGAGGAGACTGCTGAGGCACCTGCTTATACTTTGAAAGTGAATTTCCGAGAACTGATAGAACAACCTTTTTGGTAATGCTTTAGCAAGTGAACTGTGTGGAGATAGCCTCAAAGAGAGTGAGTAATTAAGCAGAAGGATAAACAGTTGGGTCAATTAAGACAACTGCTTAAGATGCTGCTGGCAAACTACAATCTTTATACGAGAAGTGCTGGGTGTGTGTTTTGTTGAATGAAGTGAAATCAACACACGATGTATCCTGGTTCAGAGGTGGTGTAATCCTCCTACGTCCAGTCCCATTCTCTTTCAAATGGATTTCCACTAAAATATTCAGCCCAATACACTTAGTGCCAATCTAGCCTTTACAACTCTTAGGCCTAGATTGAAGGTTTTTCACAATGAGTATAACACCACTCAAAGTTACTCAGTCCTTAGACTTTTCTCAATTGATCCAGTGGGGATCAAAAGGTACTCTATCTATCTAACTACACTTTAGGATCCGAACAACTGTTCTCCTAAGTGTTTACAACCACTTGTGAAATGTTACAAGAAAGTTCTAACCTCCAACTATGAACTAAGCTCTAAAAATGTAAAAGTATTGATCTAATCTAAGAGCTTAGTGAAGCATGAGGCTAAGCAGAGAGTAAAGTTGAGTTTGCACTTTCTCTTTTGCTAGATATCTCGTATATGCTTTGATGAAAGTGTTTCTCTACTTAGGATGCTCAAACTTATTTTCGAACTCATGCTTCTACCTATATTTATAGGCCTTCATGGTTGATTAATCTCATCCGTTGGTTGAGATGAATTAATCCTTGTCGTTGAAGATCTCTGGCAAGGATAAGTAGTGCAATTGTCTTCTTGTGCTGGAGCATTAATTTGCAGCTGATCACTTTGTCTTGTATTATGTGTGCGTCCCATGCCGCGGCCCCAGTACTTGATCCGGTATTAAATGCCGGTCAAGTTTTGTCTTCAATCATATACATTCAATGTATATGTTTATGTGACATTTAATTTTTGTGTGCTAATAGAATTATACTGGTAGGATTTAAATATCCTTTTAAGGTAAAAGAATTTTTACCTTATTGCGTTTTGACTTTCCAGTGTAATTTTATTAGTTCCAAAAATTTTACATTTATTTTGTCACATTTTAATGCTAATATTTGAATTTAATTTAGACACAATGTACGGGTGCAAAGTATAGTGGCATCATCAAAATCTATCAAAATTGGGTACTAACAGTTTCCCCCTTTTTGATGATGCCAAAACTATACAACACAAGAAACAATTGTTTTTATTGATTTTCATTGAGAATATTGTACATTGGTCTACAGTCTAAAGTACAATAGTTTTTAGTCACTTTCGGACTTTTCTTGAAGTCTGCTTTTGTTGATTTCTTCCAGCTTTTTCTTGGCTTCTTCTGCTTTCCTTTTTCTGATCTCTGCTTCTTCTTGGAGCAGCTTGTTCTTCCTTCTTGTTGCAGCTGCTTTTCTTGCTGCTGCTGATCTGGAGAAAGAGGGACCTGCTTGAGTTGTCCTTTCCCCCTTTTTGGCATCATCAGCAGGGGTCTCACTCTCTTTGAAGAGTGCTTCTATTTCTGGGTCAGAGTCAGGATCTTCAATTTGCCTCCTTGATAGACCATATACTTCAATGGACAGGGCCTTGATATGATTATTGATGTCCAAAAGATCTGTTTTGACTTCATCTTTGACCTCATTCTCTAATCTTTGAAGCTTGTCCTGTGTAGCTACTAGGCTCTGACCTAGTTTCTGAAAGTCTGACCCTTGCTTCCAAAAGGTGTCCTGAGTAGCCTTTTGAAGAACTTGAAAGTTGTGAGCAACGTCTTTAGTGAGCTGTTCATAGGCTCTAGCATGAGCCTGCTGGTCCATAAGGAATTTCTGAGAGAGCTTGAACATGGCAGGGAACTCCTCATTCCTTAGTTTGTTGATGTAAGCCTCATGCTCTTGAATTGTTTGGAGGGCCTGCTCAAGGTTGGGAGGTAAAGAGGGAAGAGAGTGTACCTGCCCGGAGGGCTCTGCTGAGGGTTGGGAGGCACCTGCTAGCTCTTGGTGTCTTAGTTCCCTTAGCGAGGTGAGGATTTGGTCTTCTAGTGCTTTGTCTTTGGCGCGTAGATCTTCAAGCTCCTTGTGTATAGCTTCCATTTGAGCTGGTTGCCTGGAGAGTTGGATGCTGAGTTGAGCTTTTTGTTCAGAATTGAACACTTGCTGGATCATTAGGTTGCTTTTGAGATGGCAGTGGACTTCTGCAAACCTCATGTCCAGTCTTGCTTCAAGTTGCTTCTTCATCTTGATGAGCCGTTTGTGCAGTCGAACTTCAGCATTACTTATGAACTTGGTTGTTGCTCTTTTTTCCCTAATGAAGACATCGGCCAGGGTAGCAGTGTCCTCTTCATTGTCCTCAGGTTCAAGAATGAATGTGTGAGAGTGCTGCTCTATGTTTTGAGTAGACGCTTGAGAGTGTGCACTAGGCGTCTGCTCTTGATCAGCAGTGGGCTGATGAGCTACTTCCTCCATTGCTTTGGAGGTTTCTCCACCTCCTCTGGTCTCAAATTTAGATTTTTCCAGAACCATATGAAGTTCTTTATCACTGGAAGAGGAAGAAGAGATGATTTGCTTACCTTTATTCTGTGGAGGGTTATTTGGACCAGAGTGGTTGTCATCATCATCATCAGAATTACCATCATCATTTTTATCCTGGGAGTGCTCCTCTGGTGATTCATCAGTCAGCTGCCTCTTCTTTGAGAGATAGACCAGATTCATCTGGTGAAGATTTGTTGCTTTGGCTATGTCTTCAGTTCCAAGCCAGGTGAGAGCAAAGTACTCTTCACTGATGAATTTTGTTAGGGTCCTGGCTTGGTGGAGAATTTTGGAGAGTTTCCATTCTCTCCAAGCTTTGACTCTAGCCCATTCAGCCTCTAATTTTTGCAGAGGGGTTGGTGAGTGGTCTGTTGGTGAAGGTGGAGCCATTTTCTTGTTGAGTTGAGTTGGCTGTTCTATCTCTGGAGGAGCCATCTGCTCTCCGTGTTGAGTCTCCTGCTCCTCTATTGGAGCTGGTTGTACTGGTTGTTGTATTTTTGGAATGAAAATGGAGAGCGGAGTGGCAGAGCTATTGCTAGCATTTGAGGAGTTGGAAGAAGACTCTGCCTCCTCCTGGATGATGGTGAGAGGAGAGCCCTCTTCTGCATGCATAGATGATGCTGCCTCTTCCATTTCTTCTTGTAGATTCCTGGTTGCTGTTCTTGGCCTCTTTGATTGTGGTTCTTGACACGCAGAGCGGAGCCTTTTGGCAGTCTTGGTATCAACTTTAAAAGAGACCAAGAGGAGGTCGTTGGAGACGAATGAATCATCTTCCTTTGGAATTTCTGGAGCCCCTGCCTTCGAGGTTTGGAACAAGAATTTCCTCCAAGTAGTTGCTTCTTTTCGTGTCCCCAGAATACCTTTCTTCTTGAGTAGTTCTCCAATGAGGAATCCGTAGCCTAGCAGTGGTAATGTACCATCCTCCTTTCTTCCTGTGTGTGATTTTGTGACATATCTTCTGAGTTCTTGGTAAACGTACCTGGTCCAGTTGTATGGGGATCCTGAAATGATAGCGGCCAGTGGCTTTGCTCTTAGTGCATTGATCTCATCAAGTGCTGTGGTTCTTGTGTCAATGCATTTGTAGAGGATGTCAAGTAGTATATCATACTCTTGAACCATTAGCTTTTTCTTTATCTTGAGAGTATTGAGGTTTTGAGCTTTTGGTAGGATGACCTTTTCTTTGAATTCTGCCTCATTCAGGAAGAAGTTGTCTACTGCTGGGGCTTCGTCACCAGGAAGAGAGAGCAACTCCTTAATGTCTTTTTCTTGTATCTCCACCTCAACTCCCATAACTACTGATTTCAAAGTGTCTGGGGTTGAGTTGATGTAGAACTCTGCTACCACTTCGGGATAGAAGTGGGAGTATGTGAAGGTTGCCATTTTTATGAGCCCGGTTGTGTCAAGCTTCCTTAGGATCTCTCTCATAAGATCACTGTTGTTTGCTCTTTCAAGTGCTTTGGAGGTGTTTAAGATGGAGCCACTGAAAATGGACTTAGAGATTTTGGTGAGTGAGGCCATTTGTTGGTTTGTGAGAAGATTTGGTGATTGCGGAAGTGGTGAGTTTGAGAGCTTTTTAGAGAAGGCTTAGAGAGTGTTTGAGAGCTTGAGAGATGTAGAGAGATTGCAAGGTGAAAAGTGTTGGTGGATTGTACGGAGAAAATATTTATAGGCTATCGGGTACTAGCCGTTGGAATATAGCCGTTGGAAAATACGGCTGGTTCCTTCTAGCATTTAATGAGTTCATACTGGTAGCAGGGGGCTCTGGCTTGGGTAAATTTGATGTTTTCTGAAGGTATGACTTACCGCTTTGAAATCCTTGATATAGGGAGATCAAGATGATAAACGCCACGAGCTGAGATTTCATGTATGTTGACTAGAAAGTGAGCCAACTGCTGTCTTAAGACAGGCTTCTGCTCCTGAGGCAGACATCTGCTGGCAGACATCTGTTCGAATTTGTGAACTAGTGTCTTTACCTCCATTGTTTTTCCCTTGTTCCAAGCTTGTACTCTTCTTTATGAAAGTATTAATTTAATTCCTCTTGTTACACATGTAGCAGTGGTCTATTTGGTCAGTTGCCTGCTGACCCTACTGCTGTCTTGAGTAGTCACCTGCTGAGCCTTCTTCTTGAATTTTGATTCCCTCTTTCTTTTGAAAGTCTGAGATAGACATTCTTGGACCTTGATGCTTCATTCCTTTTGGATTGTGAGTAGCCTGAGATGGCTACCCCTGTTAGTTCCCCCTCAACAGGTGGCTAGGAATTCCCCCTTGTTTATGGAATTAGGTTCCCCCTGAATAGATGCAGGGTTATTACCTTACTTGGTCTAGATCATCTAACATACCAAGCTCCTGCCTTAGTTGGTTGAATCTAGCTTCATTCAATGGTTTGGTGAAGATGTCAGCCAACTGTTTGTCTGTGGGGATATACTCAAGCTTGATGGTTTTCTTCTCAACATGCTCTCTGATAAAGTGATGTCTGATCTCAATGTGTTTGGTTCTTGAATGAAAGACAGGATTATGAGTGATAGCGATAGCACTAGTGTTATCACACAGTATGCTAATCTCTTTTGTTTCTTCTCCATAATCCTTCAATTGTTGTTTCATCCATAGTATTTGAGCACAGCAGCTGCCTGCAGCTATGTATTCAGCTTCAGCAGTGCTAGTAGCAATTGAGTTTTGTTTCTTGCTGAACCAAGAGACAAGTCTTCCACCAATCAATTGACAAGTTCCTGAGGTGCTTTTTCTATCAATTTTGCATCCAGCAAAGTCAGAGTCTGAATAACCATAGAGTTCAAAACCTCCATATGTTGGGTACCATAATCCAGAGTTAGGATTGCTTTTTAGATACCTCAGAATCTTCTTGGCAGCTAGAAGATGGCTTTCCTTAGGCTTCGATTGGAACCTTGCACACACACCAACTGAGTAGGAAATATCTGGCCTACTAGTGGTGAGATATAACAAGGAACCAATCAGTCCTCTGTAAAGTGTGGGATCAACATCTTTGCCATCTTCATCCTGACTTAGACCTTGGGATGTATTCATGGGTATTTTTACAGTGGACTTGTTTTCAACCTTGAACTTTTTCATGAGATCTCTTGTATATTTTGCTTGGTTGATGAAGATACCTTGAGGAGTCTGCTTTACTTGTAGTCCCAAGAAATAGTTCAACTCTCCCATCATGCTCATTTCAAATTTGTTTTGCATGAGAGTTGAAAATTTGTTGCATAGTGCTTGGTTTGAACTTCCAAAGATTATGTCATCAACATAAATTTGGACAAGCAGCAAGTGGGGACCTTCTTCAATTTTGAATAAAGTGTTGTCTACTTTGCCCTTGGTGAATCCATTATTCACTAAGTACTCAGAGAGAGTGTCATACCATGCTCTTGGGGCTTGTTTGAGTCCATAAAGAGCTTTATGCAGTTTGTAGACTAGATCCTTCTCTCTATTGATTTCAAATCCAGGAGGCTGTTCCACATAGACCTCCTCTTCTAGTAGACCATTTAGGAATGCACTTTTCACGTCCATTTGATAGACAGTGAATTGCTTATGGGCAGCATAGGCTAAGAATATTCTGATAGCCTCTAGTCTAGCAACAGGAGCAAAGGTTTCATCAAAATCTATACCTTCTTCCTGACAGTAATCTTTGGCTACTAGTCTTGCCTTGTTCTTGATAATTGTGCCTTCTTCATTCATCTTGTTTCTGAACACCCATTTGGTTCCTATCACATGTTGATGATAGGGTCTGGATACAAGCTCCCACACATTGTTTCTTTCAAATTGGTTGAGTTCCTCTTGCATGGCTTGTATCCAGTCAGAGTCAAGAAGGGCTTCTTCAATTTTCTTGGGTTCTATCTGAGAGATGAAGCATGAGAATAGTGCTTCTCTTTGAGTTGCTGATCTGGTACGAACCCCTTCATGGATGTTTCCAATGATCTGTTGTGGAGGATGTTGATTCAGCCATCTAATGTCAGATGTTTGATAGATGCTGGTTTGATTTTGTTGGTCATCATCCTCCTCTTCTTCTTCTTCACTTCCTTCTGGTAGATTAGGGTGTTTAGGAATTTCATGAAGGTCTGGAAGGATGTTTGTTGGTGAGTCATCTGCTGGCAGCGGGCTGACAGTTGAGTCCACTGCTGGCTGTGGACTGACATTAGATTCAGCTATTTTTTCTCTATCATTTCCTGGAAGGCAGCTTGGAGCCTTTCCAGTGTCTTTCTTTGAGTTGGATGACTCACCTTCTTCTTTTGATTGAGCAGTGGGGTGATTTTCAAAAACCACATGAATTGATTCTTCTACCACAAGAGTTCTTTTGTTGAGGATCCGGAATGCCTTGCTTGTTGCTGAGTAGCCTAGGAAGATCCCTTCATCAGATTTGGGATCAAATGGCTTGAGATAGTCTTTTCCATTGTTTAGAATGAAGCATTTGGATCCAAACACATGGAAATGACTAACATTAGGCTTTCTTTCTTTCCATAGTTCATATGGAGTCTTTTTGTAAGTCTTATGAATGAGACTTCTATTCTGTGTATAGCAAGCAGTGTTGATGGCTTCTGCCCAAAATCTTTTGGGTAAGTCAGCTGCTTCTAAGATTGTCCTTCCGGCTTCCTTGAGTGTCCTATTCCTTCTCTCAGCAACACCATTTTGTTGAGGTGTTCTTGCTGCTGAAGTTTGGTGATGGATTCCATTTTCTTCACAATACTGAATTACTATAGAGTTAAGGAATTCAGTACCTCTATCTGACCGGATCTTTTGAATTGAGAGGCTTTTCTCATTTTGAATTAGTCTCATCAATTCTGGGAGCTTCTTTTCTGTCTCATTCTTCTTCTTTAGGAATATGGTCCATGTGTATCTTGAGTAATCATCAACCACAACTAGAGTGTACCTTCGACCACTTAAGCTCGTTGGTTCTACTGGTCCAAACAAGTCAAGGTGTAGTAGGCTTAAGGGCCTGGTTGATGATTCCACTTCCTTTGATTTGAATGATACCTTGGTTTGTTTTCCTTTTTGACAAGCATCACAGAGATGGTCCTTTTTGAAGTTGATTTCAGGAAGTCCTTTCACCAATCCTTTTCTGGACAATTTGTTGATTGTTTTGAAGTTGAGATGGCTTAATTTGTTGTGCCATTCCCAACTCAAATTTGAATCTGCCTTTGTCACCAAGCAGATCCCTTCCTTAGCTGAGCTCCAATCAATAATGTACATGTCCTTCTTCCTTCTACCAGTGAGCACAATTTTGTCATTTTTGACATCTCTAATCAAGCAGATGTCTTTGGAGAATGTAACATTATATCCATTGTCACAGAGCTGGCTTGTGCTTATGAGATTGAACTTTAATCCTTTAACATAGGATATGTTTTGGATCGTAAGTCCATTGATGGATAGGTCTCCAGCTCCTTTGGTTTCTCCTTGTTTTTCCACATTCCCAAAAGTCACTTTGGGTCCTTCTCTTGCCATGTAGTTGGACAGGAGCCGCCTGCTGCCTGTCATGTGCCTGGAGCAGCCTGAATCTATGTACCATGTTTGTGAGTCAACTGCTCCAGCACCTTCCTGTATTCATCATTGTTGAGCAGTAGCCCACAAGTTAGTGGGCAACTTCCTTTGTACAAGTTTGGGCATCCATGCCCATCTAGAACCATTTAGTTCCAAGCAGATTGGTCTATAGCCATTTGAGGTGTTATAGTCATGGGGGATGGCTATGTATTTGTTAATCCTTTTCCTTCTTAAAATGGGAAATGGATTATTGGTTTTTGGAGGACACTGCTTAGTGTTATGACTGTGGTTGGTCTTATTGGTTGGTTGCCAACGGGTCCTTGGGGTTTGATGGTTGGGAAGTTTTTGTTCATACAGGAATTTGGATTTTGATTTGGGAGCAGGCAGGTTCCTTCTTATGGGAACATTTTGAGAATGAGATTTTTGGTAGATTAGCTTTCTTGTATTTTGTTGGTGCCTTGTGGAGGGTGAGTTTTGAGTGAGTCTGGTAGGGGATACATATCCGAGGCCTCTTCTCTTCTTATTTAAAACAACTTCAGCAGTAGAGTCACTGGTTTTACTATCCATGCTGAAGTTATTCATTTTGTCTTTCAGCTCTTTGTTCTCTTCTTCTAAGACATTGTTTTTGGTTAAGGCATCTAGCAATCTTGTGTGAACAGCCTTAATGTCTTGTTTTAATCTATCATTTTCTGATCTTAAGAGAACATGGTGATTTTGGACTTTTTGGAAATCTTGTAATAAAGATTCCAGAGTAATATTGGTTGGTCCAGAATCACTAGAGCTATAGGAAGAGCAGGATGTTACCTCAACATCATTGTAGTGGTCTTTGGCCATTAGGCATTTAGGGGAGCTGCATTCATCATCTTTACTGAGCCATCTGCTGCTTTCTTCAGTGAGCCAGCTGCCGCCTTCTTCAGCCACCTGCCAGGATCCCAGGCATAGAAGTGCTTCCTCTGAGCTTTCGGATGAAGAGCTTTCATCACTTGAGCTGCTTTCATCTTCAGACTGGGGTTCCTCTTTTTTCTTTTCACTTACAAAAGCTTGTCTATTGCTTTTGAAATCCCTCTTGTAACTAGCTTTGGGACCAGTCCCCTGCTGCCCTTGATACTTCTGGGCTAAGGGCAGAGGGCATTCATTTTTGTAATGTCCTGGCTGTCTACAGTTGTAGCACAGAACAGTTTCCTCAATGGATTGAGGTCTCCCTTGTCTTCTAGGTGGCAGGTTGTATGCTTTCTTTGGAGCAGTTCCCTCTTTCTTCATGAATCTTTTAAATTTCCTCACAAACATAGCAAACTGCTCGTCAGTGAGGAGATTATTGAGGGATTTTTCAGCAGATTTTGAAGTGCTTGGCTCAGACACTAGAGCTAGTGTCTTGTATTCATCTTCCTTTTCTTCTTTGATCTCCTTCATTTCAAATTCATAGGATTTGAGATCACTGAAGAGTTTGTCGGTTGACAAAGTTCTGAGATCTCTGCTATCTCTCATAGCAGTTACCTTCATGTCCCACTTTGATGGCAGGCCTCTCAAGACTTTAAGGGAAATTTCCTTTTGGGATAGATCTTTCCCTAGGTCTGAGACCTCTGCCACAATCTTCAAGAATCTGGACTCCATCTCATGGATAGATTCATTTGTCATCATTTTGAAATCCTCAAATTTCTTGAGGGCTATGGTTAGTTTGTTGTCTTTTTCCTGTTCATCCCCTGCTCCAATCTTTGTGAGCTCATCCCATACATCCTTTGCAGTTTCACATTTCCTGATTCTAGGAAATATGGATTCATCAACAGATTTAAAGAGAATATCTTTGGCAATGTTGTCAAGATTGTTTCTCTTCCTGTCTTCAGTTGTCCATTCCATTTTGGGTTTTGGAATATACACATCATCTGTCCCTTCTGTGGTTCTGGATGTGATGACCTTCATTATTTTGATAGGTCCATCAGTAATTACTTCAAGCATCTCATCATGTAAAGCACTGAGATGTGCTTTCATCCGTATTTTCCAGTCGTCAAATTTGTTCAAGTTGAATAGAAGATTTTTGGCTAACTGACTGTCCATTTCTAGAAAGTGTTTGGGAAGTAGAGTGGTTTGGATCTTTAGTTCAAATTAGTCAGAAACTGACTCTAAGAACACTCTGCTTTGATACCACTTGATGGTCCCGGATAGGGTAAAAGTCTAGAGGGGGGGTGAATAGACTTTTAAGTCTTTTTCAATTTTTGGAGTTTTTCCCTCTAGATGAATTGATCTATAATCTTTTGAGAGATTAATAGATGCACAGCGGAAGTCTTTACCCTTTATGTAATGAGTGTTTGACCACTTTCTAATTTTGGGAAGATTGGACTTAGATAGCTAGCTGTTGGCTTGGCAGTTAGCTTAGCAGTTGACTAGGTAGCAGGAAGCTGCTGAGGTAACTGCTAGAGAAATATTGATTTTATGATGAAAGTGATGGTGAAACGTTGTTTAGAACGCAAGAAAGATGTCTGAAAAAGTACTTAAGTAAGGTTTAATTGGAGCAGTGGTCTTGGCAGTTGGGTGGTACAAAGGGAACTGCTGAGTCACCTGCTTAGGTTATAAGCAGATTTTCAGAGATCCTTTTAAGCAAAACTTCGTGTGATGATGTTATGAGGATCTGGTGATGTTGAGTTGTTTAAAGGAAATATATGTATGTGAGCAGGGAGCTCAGCAGTTGGGTGGTACTGAGGAGACTGCTGAGGCACCTGCTTATACTTTGAAAGTGAATTTCCGAGAACTGATAGAACAACCTTTTTGGTAATGCTTTAGCAAGTGAACTGTGTGGAGATAGCCTCAAAGAGAGTGAGTAATTAAGCAGAAGGATAAGCAGTTGGGTCAATTAAGACAACTGCTTAAGATGCTGCTGGCAAACTACAATCTTTATACGAGAAGTGCTGGGTGTGTGTTTTGTTGAATGAAGTGAAATCAACACACGATGTATCCTGGTTCAGAGGTGGTGTAATCCTCCTACGTCCAGTCCCATTCTCTTTCAAATGGATTTCCACTAAAGTATTCAGCCCAATACACTTAGTGCCAATCTAGCCTTTACAACTCTTAGGCCTAGATTGAAGGTTTTTCACAATGAGTATAACACCACTCAAAGTTACTCAGTCCTTAGACTTTTCTCAATTGATCCAGTGGGGATCAAAAGGTACTCTATCTATCTAACTACACTTTAGGATCCGAACAACTGTTCTCCTAAGTGTTTACAACCACTTGTGAAATGTTACAAGAAAGTTCTAACCTCCAACTATGAACTAAGCTCTAAAAATGTAAAAGTATTGATCTAATCTAAGAGCTTAGTGAAGCATGAGGCTAAGCAGAGAGTAAAGTTGAGTTTGCACTTTCTCTTTTGCTAGATATCTCGTATATGCTTTGATGAAAGTGTTTCTCTACTTAGGATGCTCAAACTTATTTTCGAACTCATGCTTCTACCTATATTTATAGGCCTTCATGGTTGATTAATCTCATCCGTTGGTTGAGATGAATTAATCCTTGTCGTTGAAGATCTCTGGCAAGGATAAGTAGTGCAATTGTCTTCTTGTGCTGGAGCATTAATTTGCAGCTGATCACTTTGTCTTGTATTATGTGTGCGTCCCATGCCGCGGCCCCAGTACTTGATCCGGTATTATATGCCGGTCAAGTTTTGTCTTCAATCATATACATTCAATGTATATGTTTATGTGACATTTAATTTTTGTGTGCTAATAGAATTATACTGGTAGGATTTAAATATCCTTTTAAGGTAAAAGAATTTTTACCTTATTGCATTTTGACTTTCCAGTGTAATTTTATTAGTTCCAAAAATTTTACATTTATTTTGTCACATTTTAATGCTAATATTTGAATTTAATTTAGACACAATGTACGGGTGCAAAGTATAGTGGCATCATCAAAATCTATCAAAATTGGGTACTAACACATACTGTGATACTCAGTCGCATCTGCAAGAAGCTCTCCATCAGTGAGAGATAAGGAAGTACGAGACGCAAGGGGAGTGCGAACTGACTTGACAGTATGTAAATGAAAGCGAGATAAAAGGTCAGACACATATTTATGCTGGGAGAGAAACAAACCTTTAGGATTACGAATGGCCTGAATGCCAAGAAAATAATGAAGATCACCCAAGTCTTTCATGGAAAAATGGTGAACAATAAGATGAATGAATTGAGTGACAACAGATGAGGAATTGCCGGTAATAATAATGTCATCCACATATAGTAACAAATAAATAATCGAAGTGCCCTGGTGGTAAATGAATAGAGAGTTATCCGACTTACTACATAAAAAATTATGAGAAAGTAGGAAACTACTAAACCTATGAAACCATGCCCGCGGGGCCTGCTTAAGACCATAAATAGCCTTGCGCAGACGACATAAATGATGAGGATACTGAGGATGAATAATACCCCGCGGCTGACGCATATAAACTTCTTCAGTAAGATGACCATGAAGGAAAGCATTTTTAACATCTAGCTGACGCATAACCCACCCGAATGAAATAGCTAAAGTGAGAACAGTACGAACAGTGGTGGGTTTAATAACAGGACTAAACGTTTCAGAAAAATCCACACCAGCCTGCTGATTAAAGCCCTGAGCAACTAACCGTGCCTTGTGGCGCTCAATAGACCCATCTGAAAGAAATTTTGTCTTATAAATCCACTTAGAGCCAACAATATTTTTAGAGTTATCAAAAGGTACCAAATCCCAAGTGTTGTTAGCAATAAGTGCATTAAATTCCTCAGCCATAGCCTTACGCCATATCAAGTGTTTATTTGCCTCAGAAAAACAAGTAGGATCTGCTGAAAGAACAACTGTGTTTAAATTAAAAATAGTTTTTGGTTTAAAAATTCCAGATTTCGCCCGAGTTTGCATCGGGTGGACATTAACAGGGGAAGGGGGCTGCTGTTCGGGCTCGGGTTCTGGGCTGGGCACGGGGTTTGTAGATGGGGTGATAGGTGGGTTGTTCGGCTGAGATGGAGTGGGGTCAGATACAGGGCTGGTCGGTGGACTGGACTCAGCCGAGGAGAGCTCGAGCTGGCTTGTGTCCGGTGTAGCGAGGTGTTCCGGAGTGGAGAAGCTGACCGGGCTGGGGGTTGAGGTTGGGGTGGTCGGACAGGCCGTATGGCGGGACTGAGGTGGCTGGTCTGGGATGGGCCGAGGATTCCGAGGAAGAGGTAAGAAAGCAGGTCGGGGATGATCCTTTGGAAGTGAGTCTGATCGGTTCCAGGAGGAAATAGGGAGGGGAGTTTGGGAGGTAGAAGGCGTGTTATGCATAGTAGATGTCAAAGTGGTGTACGGAAAAATATTTTCACAAAAACGCACATGCCGACTTATGTATACTTTTCCGGTTTGAGGATCAAGACAACGATAACCTTTATAACCAGATGCATATCCTAGAAAAACACATTGAATGGATCGAGGAGAAAGTTTATTGGAGAAACTGGCAGAAATATTTGGAAAACACGCACAACCAAACACACGTAAAAGGGAATAATCAGGAGATTTTTGAAAAAGTTTTTCATAAGGAGAGTGACCAGACAACGTTGGAGTGGGTAATCTGTTAATAATATATACAGCCGTAAACAACGCATCAACCTAAAAATGACTAGGAAGAGATGCCTCAATAAGCATAGTTCTAGTTAGTTCAAGTAGATGACGATGTTTACGCTCAGCAAGCCCATTTTGTTGAGGAGTGTGAGGGCAAGATTTTTGAAAATAAATTCCATGAGTATCAAAAAATTGCTGCATATGAGAATTAAAAAACTCACCCCCTCCATCACTTTGAAAAATTTTAATTCTAGAGTTAAAAAGATTTTCAACTAAAGATTTAAAAATTTTAAAAGAGTCAAAAACCTCGCTTTTATTACGTAACGGGTAAATCCATGTAAAACGAGAAAAATCATCAATAAAGCAGACATAATATTTAAATCCTAAATTAGAAAGAACAAGAGATTGCCACACATCAGAATGAATTAATTGTAAAACAGAGGAAGAAGTGTGAATAGCATCTGAAAAAGGTAATCGTTGAGACTTGCCTAACCGGCAAGAAATACAGTCATGGGAAAAACTAGAGCTATTACATATGCGTTTTTGACCACTTAAAATACGTAAAATATTTTCACCACAATGACCTAATCTACGATGCCACACAGGGCCGGTGGTGAGGACTGAAGATAAAGCTAGGCTAGATGGTGGACTCAGGCTGAGGGGATAGAGATGGCCATTAGTTGTTGCCCGAAGAAGAACCGCCCCCAAAATTTTGTCCTTAACAAAAAAGGAATTTTTGTCAAAAATAGCAACACAATTGTTATCAGCACACAATTTTTGAATTGAAATTAAATTAAATTTAATATTAGGCACATGATAAACAGATTTCAATAGCAGTTGGCGGCCAGAGGAATTTAAAGAAATATCACCAACATGTTTTATAGGGAGTTGAGCACCATTAGCAACACTAACAATAGTTGGACCAGAATAAGTAGATTTATTTGTCAAAATACCTTCAGAGGAAGTCATATGAGCAGAGGCACCAGTGTCTGGATATCACAGAGCATCATTAGCTTGGCCGGTGAGAAGAACAGGTGCAGAGGGTGGAGAAAATCGGGACGGACAGCTGATTGCAGAATGACCTTCAGAGAAAAAAATTTGACACACAACGGGAGGGGGAATTGCCCCAAGAATTCCCTCAGCAGATGAAGAGCCTGCAGACTTAACATTAGTATCACACAATGATATAGCAGCAGTATTTAAAGTGGACAAAACAAAATTACTTATAGCACCTACATTTAGCGGTCAGAATTGTTGCTGCTGCCCTTGGCCGAAGGCCTGCTGCCCCGGACCAAATCCCTGCTGCCCTTGGCCGAAGGCCTGCTGTCCCGGACCAAAGCCCTGCTGCCCCGGTCCATTGTAAGGTTGCTGCTGACCGTAGTTGTTGGCCCCGCGTCCTTGACCGAAGCAGTGCTGTCCCCTGCCGCGAGCTGCCCTGCCACGGCCTCCTCTGCCGCGGCCTCCACGCGGTGCAGCACCCCGTTCCTGTGCACCAAAAGCTTGATAGGTTGGAGGAGCAGTTTGTTGACGGAGAAAAAGGACTCGCTGTTCAGCCTCTAACAAGCTCCGGTGAAGTATGTCTGGCGGAAAATTATCAGGAAAAAGGGAAATAGTGCCCATAGTAGATTCATATTCCGGTCCAAGCCCCATAAGAGTGGTCTGAAGAATTTCTTTGTTGGACACCGGAGAATTGATTGCGGCCAATTCACCAACTAAATACTTAATTTCCCTTAAATAACTCTCCATGGATTTATTTTCCTTCTTTTTCATATTGGTCAGATTATGTCTAAGTTCCATAGAACGGGCCAAACTAGCAGAACGAAAACGAGTTTCAAGTCTTTGCCAAATCTCAAAGGCATGTTTAAGTTCATGTACATCAATTAAGACATCACGGGTAAGAGTAGCAAAAATCCATGAACGAATGGTTTGATCAACCCGTAACCAGTGATGATAATCAGTATTAATGATTTGGTGATTATTAAAATCAACCGTGTGCATGGGAGGGACCGGAGTGGATCCATCGAGAAAACTAAACAAACCTTGAGAGACGAGGAAAGATTCAAACTGAGTGCGCCATGTGATGTAATCTTCCACCGCTTTGAGCTTGATCGTCACAATTTGAGTAACATTGGAGATCGGAGAGATTGATTGTGCAACGGTCGCCATGGGAGATTGGAACAAAGTGTGATCTGTTGGGCGGGTGATGCCCGGTGTGCCGGAGAAGGTAGAACCGAAATACCCCGGACTGGAGCGTGGTGGAGGCAGCGGAGTAGAGTAGAGACCGGGGATGTCAGGAATTATAGGTGACTGCCATGGAAACACCGGTGGAAGTGATTGGAACAAGGAATATGTTCCTGGGACAGCCGCGGCGAAGGAAGAGGAAGCGGACTGCATAACCGGACTTGCTTGAGAGGCGGACACCTGTTGCGGCGCTGGCTGGCTTATGGCGGCGGTGGTGACGCTGACGGCTGCGGCGGTTGAAGCAGTAGAGACCGGCGCCGTGGTTGTAATAGAAGAAACGGTGGAAGCCGCCATGGAGGAGAATGAACTGGCGGCGTCCATGGCCGAAGATGAGTTTGCGGCAGAAGAAGAAAAATCGGCCGAGCTCATCGCGAGGGTTTAGAAGAGAGAGAGAGAGAGAGAGAGAGAAATTAGGCTCTTGATAACATGTGAAATAATGGGAAAGGTTACCCAATAGGGTACCTGGCAGATATATTTATACTAATAAAAGTTTCCAAAGATACAAAGGATTCCTAATTTAATACTTCCTCCGTTCCTTTTTAATTGCAACAGTCAACATTTCACGTTTGTCAATGCACGAGTTTGACCATTAATATCTTTCAATCCTTATTAGTAAAAAATTGCAAAAATTCATATTTTGAAAATTTAGAATGAGAAGAAATTAAAAATATTTTTTAAAAATTAAATTTGTAATACATTAATAAATAAACTATAGTCAAAGTAGAATGTGTGAATAGTGCAAAAAGTTCTACGTTGCAATTAAAAGAGAACGGAGGTAGTATTAGGCTATTAATACCCAGGAAGTTTAACTTAAAAAAAATATTTTTAGGGAGGACGAAAATTATTTTTTGGTATATATATATATACAAAAAAAATTGTTGGAGGGGCCACTGCCCCCCTAGGTCTCTACTACGGTCCGCCCCTGTAACACCCCAAAAATTCCCGCCCAAATACATTGATATGTTTGACATAAAACTTTTATTTATTGATAATAAAATTTAAAGAGTACAGCGGAAGTCTAAATAGGGAAATGGGTGTTACCGCCACATCCGGTCATCTCTCAACCGGATGCACAGACAACTAAAACAAAACAATAAAACTAAATAAATAAGTGTTTATTTCAAGACTAAATTTAACTAAGGCAACTTCTAACTCGCTCTCAGGCGCATGCATTCAGCAATCAACATAATCATGATCACCTGCACACATATCGTGCAGAAACAAAACAAAGAAAGAAAACAAAAATTAGATTTAGAGCTAAGTAAGTACTACCCAACCCCGTAAAATAATCAGGTTTGGCAAAAATAGATTTTTATATAATACTATAAAAATAACACACTCCATAAAAGTTCTCTTCTTCTTTCATCATCTCAAAAATCACTTCTTCTCTAACTTCCTAGTAATTTAGAAGGGCGGTGCTAAACCTTTCGACTGAGCCCGGTGGACCGTGGTTACGGACGGCCACCCCGGGACTTTTGCCGGTACCACAACTGCTAATAGAAACGAAACGACTACCTTAAGTGTGCACACCCCCTAAAAGGGATTCTAAGCCCTCCGAGTAGTAAGTCGTCACGAGTAATCAGGACTCAGTCTACCAACTACCCTACCTTTAAAATTATATTCTTGAATGATTAGGGACTACTACTATAACTCTACTTCTTAAAAGGGATCATCGATCCAATCATCACTGAAAACTTATTCTCACCCTTAGCAGTAGTAGCCCTTTTACGTCGGAACTACTACTACTACCACAACTCTCCTTCTTAAAAGGGATCATCGATCCGAAAGTTACTCAAAAATCTCTTCTTAGTAGTAGCCGTTCTAATCACCCTCCACATTTATCCGGATGTGGAAAACCGACACCGCGGATTTCTCCCGCGGTGCTCACTTCTTATGAAAACGTAATTTTTATCTTGGCTTTAGATATACTTCTAAAAATATTTCTCAATCTCTCTAAATAATCTCAAAGGTATTTAAAAATATTTAATACCCTAAAAAGTACTCTTGATTTGTATTCATCAAAATCTCATACACATAATTCAAAATTCACACTTAATCACATAATTAATGCATAATAAGCATATAATACGAGGAAACAATTTTGGATTGGCAGAGAAACTTACCTTAAATTCCAGATATTCCTAACAAGCTTCTCTAACGCCTTCCTCTCCAAGTTCACCTTCTATTAATTAAATTTCACAATAAGTATATTATTCTATTTTTCCGTAGTTTTATTGCTTTATTGGATCGTTAATTTAATCAAGTCGAGGTTATTTTGTTTTACTACTTTTACCCAATTCCTTATTATTTATCAATATGAAATTAAGCGGTGTAGTCTATTAATTATAGTAATTTTATTTGATCCATTATCGAATCATTAATTTAATCTAATATGTATACCATTGGTTTCTGTTCATAGATAACGAGTCAAGTAATTCTGTTACTCTGTTTATTTACTCCCATACAATTCAATATTTCATTACATTACAAATAGTCAGTCAAATAGTCTACCTGTTTTATTTCATCACTACGATCCATTAATTGACCTATTACTATAACAATTCAATCGGTCCACTCGTAAACGTTCCATTTTAATTTAATTGGTTCATTGCTTATCATTAGATTATTAAATCCTCACCATCATTAACTTCAGTTTTAACAAATAAAACAATCGGCCCTACTCAATTTATTTTTATTAGTTCAGTCTAAGTTTCATTTTAATAAAGTTGATCCAAAAATAAAATAAAAGGTTCAGTTATAACAACAATTCAGTTCGTTATCATAGTCTCTAAATGCAGTCCATTATGATCATCTATTTTATTTTCATATTCGTCGTGTACTTTAATATAATCCAATGTCCATTTTATAGTAATTCAATCGGTGAAATTGAAATAGTCAAAGTTCCATATCCTTAATTTGTATATAGGCCATAAATTTCAAAATCAATAACCAAGCCGTTATTATTATCACTTTTATTACCGGTTATTATTTCCTTATTATTATTGGTATCATCATTAGCATCACTATTCTTGTCAATACATAACTACTGCTCTTAATATCAGTCAAATTTTTCATTTTAATCCAATTACTCCATTCGGTAATATAATAATCATTCAATTTTATTTAGATCATTAATTTTATAACTACTAACCATTCCATATATTATTATTACGTTCATATGTTATGCGAAGTAGTTGTCATTAACTTATTTATTTTCGAACAGTTCATCATATAATAGGTAAATAGTCCAAATCGGTTTAGTTTTATTATTTCAGTCCAGTTTATTTTAATTAGAGTCGATCCATAAATCAAAGAAATGGTCTTTCGTATATACTTTGGCCGTTTTCTCTACCGACTCTACGTAACTGCCCGAACAACTAAGAATGCAGGTGTGCAGGTTACCTCTCTTGGCGATGCTTTCGTGACACGGTGACGGCAGCGTAGACCAGTGATTGGTGCCCGGCGGTTTCGTCCTCCAGAAATGCCCGGCAGAAACCTGCAGCGTCCTTCCTTCTCCGGCGATCTCCGGCACACCACGATCAGCCTTTTTCCCTCTTCCGAACGTTCACCCTCTCGCTCTCACCGTTATCTCTTTCGAAGTATTTTTTTTTATTTCTCTTTTTCTGCCTGCGGCGCGGGTCGTTGGTTGTGGGTGATTTGATCGAAACACTGATATTTATAGTTGAGGCTCGAAGGTTCTAGGTCTCATCCGATTAGCAGATTAGCTTTGGCGAACGAAGAATACGGAGGTCGTTGGCAATTCATTCGTTCGTCATTCTTATCGCCTCACATGCGGCAGACTATTACTTGCACACGAAGTATTATTATGTGCTGCGTATTACGTACGTACATTTATTGTTATATATTTTAAGTTTGAAAAGTCAAATTCCCTTCATAATTATTTCAAATTCGTAAGCATGTGTCGCACTATATATATACACTACAAAAAAACACGGGCGTAGTCACGGATTTAGTCACGGACTGCAGTGTAAAAATTCTGTGACTAAAAAGGTTAGTCACGGTCATCAGCTGTGACTAAATCCGTGTCTTAATTGGCGTGACTAAATGAAGTCACCGCCACATAACCGTGACTAAATTTAGTCACGGGTTAGTCACGGTCAAGGCCCGTGACTATATCCATGCCGGAAACCCCACTCCGACGTGTTAGTCACGGCTTGTGACCGTGACTATAATTTTTTTTTTTAAAATAAATATTAGTCACGGCTGTGGGCCGTGACTAATGTTTCAAACTTTCAAAATTTTCAAAATACCGCCCGCGGGTGTAATCTAAATTTTTGAAATTAGTCACGGTTGTCGACCGTGACTAAGCTTTTTTTTAAAAAAAAATAATGTTTTTAATTAAAAACAAATAATAATTTCGAATTAACTGTAGTCACGGGATAAGGCCGTGACTACTATTTTTGTTTTTTAAAAAAAAAATCCATTTTTTTTAAAGTTGTTTTTAAAAATTACTTTTTTATACGTATTTTTACAAATTAAATTTAAAAATTACTTTTTTATACGTATTTTTACAAATTAAATTTAAAAATGTTTTTTGAAAATTGAGTTATTGAAAATATTATTCTAATTTTTTAAATTTAAAATTACATTTTAAAGAGTAAAGACATACAACAAACTTAATAAATATTGTGACAAACTTTTAAATGTTTTGACATAGAACAAAGTATAAATGTATGATGATTACATGTCCCTTCGTGGGACTCCATTATGGAAAAAATTATGATTTTCTTCTTCTTCTTCTTCATCATCATCATCAACAAGAAACTCATCTGGGTTCACGGGGGGGTCTTCGGGGTCAGGTCGGGTTCCTCCTCGGGGTGCTCCTCGGGGTCCTCCTCGGGGTCCATGGCTCGGTGGACCACTACCTCCTCCGGATGACCTCGCAAAATCAAAGGACATAGATCCGAAATTCGGGGAGATCATATGTCACGCCCCGGACCTATCCGGACACGTCAACAACCCGCCGTACAATACGAATAGTCAACCGCAGTCCAACACATTCATATCATACAAGGCGTCTTGAATATCATTCACACATATACATCCATAAACAAACATAATAAGTAATTCATAACGCAGCGGAAAACATTGTTTAAAACAAAAGGGCCACACATGGCTATTCATGAGCACGCAGGCTCTATTGTAAAATATCCATGAGCATGTTTATTAATGTTTAAAAAAACAGAATGGAGGAAGCACGAACCAAGTCTTCCCTCCTAGATGAATCTCTCGAGCAACGAGCACAGGAAGCAAGCTCTAGCCTCAACCTGAAAAATGGTGGTGGGACGCCCCCGAAGGGGTCAGCACTCTATAGGGCTATAAAGTGCTGGTGTGGATGGCATCTAATAGATATACAACAAGTATTTCAAACACAAGACCCTCAAATAGGGTGATAATATAATCTAGGCCGTAACCCCAAGTTACCCCGTTTTAAAATATACTTACTTTATATATAAAGTCAAGTAGTCGGCCCGTAGGCCCAAGGTTTGTTTATCAAACATACCCCAAAATCCCGTGACCCCTAGTCACAACAATACATAGGGTTCAACCCCAACACATATGTTTGCATCTCGAGTCCAACTCGACTACATCACCATGCACCTTAATTAACATAAGCTAACTACTCCACCGTGCATTTCTTGAGTCCAACTCAACTACATCACCATGCACAACAATCATCTCATCATGTCTACCCAATGCAATTCTATGAGCACGGGCTCAAGTACATCTCCTTACATTGGCATAGACCCCAATTCCTAAGCACTCACTATGCCTAGAATTGTAATATCAATAATCTATTTTGGGACATCCCTACGGACTGCCCAACCATGGTCTTAGCATCACATTACATCAAATTTGTCACTTGCATCACAATCAAGTACCTCAATTATAATCAAATCCTTAGATTCAATTCCCTTAACAATTACAACAATCATTAACTAGTATTTCAATACTATTAAGATTTTTCTTATCCATCATATATTCCATTTGTATAACCCTACATATTTAGAGATATGTAGCAGCAACTTAATCATTCAATGCAATACATAAATAATCATTTATGTATCTATACAATTCACACATGGATAAAATGACTATTTCACCCAATAGTTCACTTAATCCCATTTTTATCAATACTTTACCAAATCATTTCTCATTTCATTCTTTGGAAAGTAGATCAATATTTCATCAATAATTTATCATCATAATCCATGATATGGAAAACATAATTTGAGCATTTAGGTAATCTCATGCTTAACCTACAAGTTGTAAGCAACTAGATGTCGATCCTCACCTCAAATGAGCTTTAAAACTTTCCTTCTCGATCCAATGACCAAAGCCTCGGCCAAGGAAGATTGAGAACTGGTTCCTTGCTTGAAAATGGGTGTTAAACAGCTTCCTCAAGTTGCTAATTCAACCCCTAACCGTTGATACTAAAACAGCCCCTAGAACGGGTGTTTTCCGGCTAACTCGATTCCTAGTTTTCCAATATTTGCTCTAGGTTAGTATCTAACCTTTACATCAATCAAAATAACTTTACAAGGACATATTATAAACTTGGATTAGTGTACAATAGTCCCACCAATCGTTCATATCATTTGGAAAATGAATGGAAAGGACTTGGGATTAACAACTCACTTAGAAGAGTAAATCCGTTCCTGCGAGGTCGCGTTCTGCTCGGGCGATTTGGAAGCCTTCCTCTACTCCGATTGATGCAAACCAGACCTTCACGGATTCCTCGTCTTGAGATCTTTCTTTTGGTATCTCACACGCCTTAATTGGATTGGTAGAACTCGAGATATCAACCAAACAGTCTCAGCACTCTCACAGCTCGGGTTCACAGACCACTGCTCGTTCCAGATCGATTTTTGGATGATTACTCTCTCCTATCGAACAGAGACCACACAATTATAAACACAGACTTCAAAAGCTATCCAAGGACACCTCATTCACCTTATTTGGCCGAGTATAACATCACTCATGAAGGGAGACAACCAGCACCACTCTTTTGTGCGAAAATTGACTAGGTGGGGTTCCCTCTTGTTTCCTTTGTCAAGTCCAGCCCCTAGAGTCAGCTATGGCAGTCTCCTAACCTTATTTATCTTGTATTGCAGGTGGAAAAGAAGGGATGGGGCGCAGCATGTGTTCCCCAATTATTTTTTTGGGAGCAAAACATTAATCAATACATCCAAAAATGGAAGAATGGGTCCTATTGTTTTATCTTTTGTCAAAGATGTCTTTTTGTACTCATCCTAATTTATTTAGAACAAGTCAACTTCCTATATAACATTATTGATCTCCAATATGTGTAGGCTCATCTCAATAATTTACTTGATGGATAATATAGAAGGAAAATCCTACTCCCATTATTTGGCTCAATAATGCCAAAGATGGGGTTATAGGCATTTGTACTCTTCTTTAATCATCCTATCACTTATTTTGACATTTGTCATTCATATTATTGGGCTACAAGCCGTGTGGGTCGCCCCCGAGTGGGCCTACGACGCCGTCCTCAAATATTTGCTATTTTAGCGGGTTGAGCCCAAAATAATATATGGGCTGCCCGCCCTTCCTCAACTTGTCTTGAAACGTTATGTATAACTATTTAGATAATGCTAGGATCTTTTATTTATTAATAAGGCCCAAACGAGTATTCGCAAGCCCAACACTAATGTACGAGTTCGAGCGGTATAATAATCGATCATGAATTACGTAAGACATCAATCGTTTTACATACGTTTGGGAATCAGAAATCCAATACATAAACTTTGAATTCTAAATCAAATTTTCAAGGACGTTCGGGAGCGGTGTCACAAGTTCACCCCCCCTTAACAGGAATTTCGTCCCCGAAATTCACAGCTCTACTCGAATAGGAAAGAATACTGCTTCCTCATCAAAGCTTCTGTTTCCCAAGTCTCTTCCTCGACCCGGTCACTTTTCCAAAGGACTTTAACCATTGGAACTTCTTTACTCCTCAGTTTCTTCACTTTTCTGTCAATAACTCTTACCGGTTGCACGGCATAGTTCAAGTCTTCACGTACCTCCACGGGCGGCTTCTCCAACACATGAGAAGGATCACGCACATACTTCTTAAGCATGGACACGTGAAATACATTATGAATCTTCTCCAACTCAGGAGTCAACTGTAGACGATATGCTACGGCCCCAACCTTCTCTATAATTCTGAATGGGCCTATATATCGTGGGTTAAGCTTTCCTCGGGTTTGGAATCGAATGATTCCTTTCCAAGGAGAAACTTTCAGGAATACCTCGTCGTCAACCTTAAACTCTAAGGTCCTTCGACGCTTATCTGCATAACTCTTTTGTCTATCCTGAGCTGCCTTGAGTCTCTCTCGAATCAACTTCACCTTTGACTTGGTGACCTCAACCAAATCAGTACCCTCGAGTTTGGCCATGCCAACCTCATCCCAGCATAACGGCGTACGACACCTCCTCCCATACAATGCCTCGTATGGAGGCATGCCGATGCTTGCCTGATAACTGTTGTTATAGGCAAACTCCACGAGTGCTAAGTGGTTGTCCCAACTTCCTTGAAACTCCAATGCACAAGCCCTCAGCATGTCTTCTAAGATCTGTATGACTCTTTCAGACTGCCCATCCGTCTGTGGGTGGAAAGCAGTACTGAACTTCAGCCTCGTTCCCATAGACTCCTGAAATTTCGGCCAAAAACGTGACGTGAATCGTGGGTCTCTATCAGATACAATGGTGACTGGGACCCCATGTAGCCTCACGATCTCATCCGTGTACAATTTGGCCAACCTCTCAAGTGGGTAAGTAGTGTTGATAGGTAAGAAGTGCGCACTCTTCGTGAGCCTATCCACAACAACCCAAACCGCATCATAGTTCCGAATCGTCCGTGGTAAACCTACCACGAAATCCATAGTCACATGTTCCCACTTCCACTCAGGAATGGAAAGTGGTTGTAACAAGCCTGCTGGATGCTGATGTTCTGCCTTAACTTGTTGACAAGTAAGGCATCGACTGATGTACTCGGCTATCTCCCTCTTCATTCCAGACCACCAGTAACTTTCTTTCAAATCACGGTAAATTTTCGTGCCCCCCGGGTGCATGGCATAAGCCGATGAATGAGCCTCCTCTAAGATGGACTTTCGGAGCTCATCATCTGACGGTACACACACTCGGTCACGAAATAACAAGAGACCATCATCTCTTTCCCTGAAATCCTCCACCGGTCCCGCTTGCATGCGTTCCCGGATCTTCATAATTTCTTCGTCAGCTTCCTGACCCTTCTTGATCTCATCAAGTAAGGTAGGTCTCACCTCAAATCGTGCCAGTAAGGCACCATCGCTAGATACCTCCAATTGGGCTCTTAATGCCCTCAAATTAGCTAGCAATGCCCCAGACGAGCTCTTCCGGCTCAAGGCATCTGCCACCACGTTTGCCTTGCCTGGGTGATACTCTATCACTAGATGGTAGTCTTTTATCAACTCCATCCACCGTCTCTGTCTCATGTTTAGCTCCTTCTGAGTAAACACGTATTTCAAGCTCTTGTGATCAGTGTATATGTGACATGTCTCCCCGTAGAGATAATGTCTCCATATCTTCAGTGCAAACACCACGGCCCCCAGCTCCAAGTCATGAGTAGGATAATTCACCTCGTGCTTCTTCAACTGTCGTGAAGCATAGGCGATTACCCTCCCATTCTGCATCAACACGCATCCAAACCCTTGGATGCTCACGTCACTATAGACATCGTACCCCACACCCTGTTTGGGTAATGCAAGTACCGGTGCCTCGGTCAATCTCTTCTTCAGTTCGATGAATCCTTTCTCACATTTGTCATCCCATATAAACTTAGCTCCCTTTCGAGTGAGCTTCGTCAACGGCGACGCCAAAACAGAGAACTTTTCCACGAACTTTCTGTAATAGCCCGCCAATCCAAGAAAGCTACGAATTTCCTTGACATTCTTTGGTCTCTCCCATTCGGTAATGGCTTCTATCTTCTTGTTATCAACAGCAATTCCCGATCCTGAAACCACATGCCCGAGAAAGCCAATTTCCTTTAGCCAAAATTCACATTTAGAAAGTTTGGCATAAAGTTGCTTCTCCCGTAGTGTCTCAAGAACAAGTATCAAATGCTCCTCGTGCTCTTCTTCACTCTCCGAGTAAATCAAGATATCATCTATGAACACAATCACGAACCGATCCAAGTATTTATGGAATACTCGGTTCATCAAGTCCATGAATGCCGCTGGGGCGTTTGTTAACCCAAACGACATAACAAGGAACTCAAAATGCCCATACCTTGTGCGGAAAGCACTCTTTGGTATGTCGTCTTCCTTAATCTTCAATTGATGGTACCCCGACCTCAAGTCAATCTTTGAAAACACGGTTGCTCCTCGTAGCTGATCAAACAAGTCATCAATCCTAGGCAAGGGATACCTATTCTTGATTGTGACCTTGTTCAGTTGACGATAGTCAATGCACATTCGAAGTGTCCCATCTTTCTTCTTCACAAAAAGAACTGGTGCTCCCCACGGGGAGTGGCTTGGTCTAATGAAACCATTATCCAAAAGCTCTTGCAATTGGGTCTTCAACTCGTTAAGTTCAGCGGGTGCCATACGGTATGGCGGTATGGAGATTGGTTTGGTACCGGGCTCGACCTCGATCACAAATTCAATCTCTCTATCGGGTGGAAGTCCCGGTAAATCTTTTGGAAAGACATCCGGATACTTACAAACCACCCTCACATCGTCGATGTTCGTTTCTTCTTTGGTTTTGTCAACGACGTATGCTAGATATGCGTGGCATCCCTTTCTCATCATACTTCTCGCTCTCACGGCGGATATGATACAGCTATTTGATCTCCCTCGATCGCCCTCGAAGCGTAGGGTCTCCCCATCATTGCCTTCGAGTTCAAGAACCTTCGTGTAGCAATCTACCCTAGCATGGTTCCTTTCTAGCCAATCCATCCCTAGGATTGCATCGAATTCAATCATGCTCAGCGGTACGAAGTCACACGTCAAGGCTTGACCATTAACCTCCACCCCACAAGATGGATAGTAACAAGTTCTTTCCACGTCGTCCCCTAGTGGTGTTGACACCACTAAGGTTTGCATCAATGGTGCGGATTCAACTCCCAATCTCTTGGCGAACGCTTCATTCACAAATGAACGTTGCGCCCCGGGTATCGATAAGGATTCGCGCATCCTTCCCATTAATCTTTAGTGTCCCTACATTCATGAACCATGTAAGACATCTTTCCTACCCTCCCTACTCATTTATAGAAGGTTACAATGTTCACACGCACGTTAGGGATCAAGAAAAGGTCTCAACGTCGCAAAACGGTGCGAAAAATCGCACTTCGGTAATCTGGGTGCCAGGCACGGCGTGCCTGGGGTAGGCACGATCGTGCCTGGCTTGGGAAAAAGTCCAGGACGCTACTGCCTTGGAGACACGATCGTGCCTGCCTTAGGCACGATCGTGCCTGGGTCGGGGAAAACTCTGGGAAGCTACTGCCTTGGAGGCACGATCGTGCCTGCCTTAGGCACGATCGTGCCTGGGTCGGGGAAAACTCTGGGAAGCTACTCCTTGGAGGCACGATCGTGTCTGCCTTAGGCACGATCGTGCCTGGTTTGGGGGAAACACCTGGGGAGCTACTGCCTTGTAGGCACGATCGTGTCTGCCTTAGGCACGATCGTGCCTGGGCCGGGAAATTCCTGGGCAGCTACTGACTTGAAGGCACGATCGTGTCTGCCTTAGGCACGATCGTGCCTGGGTTCCAGCCGCCTGAAGTTGCCCGAAATCCCCCGGTTTGACCCCAAAACCTTGTGCAATGATCCTAGCGATTAGTAACCTCAATTTATGGACTAATTAAGGATAAAACACTAGCATACGAGAGGCAATACCTGCAACGGAATCCGGGTTAGCTTGAGCATCCGCCTCCGTCATCGCGTAGACCCTAGCTTGAGTCCTTCCTTGATTCACGGACGGCGCATTGCTTGCGCTTGCTCCCCCTTGCCCCCTGGACGCTTGTGAAGTCCCGGCTTGATTCCGTGTCCCGGTATTACCACTACTTGGTCCCGATGACCTTGCCCCACCCAATTGTGGGCAATTCATCTTCAAGTGCCCGGTGTTTCCGCATTGGTAGCATCTAGGAGGGTCACGACATTTCCCCAGGTGGTTCCTCTTGCAATTCTTGCAACGAGTCCCCCCCGAGGCTTGTGATTGCCCGCCCGGGCCTTGACTTCCCCTAGATGGCAGTGGGGGTGTCCGAAAGGATCCTCCTCCCCCATGGTTCCCCTTTTTGCTAGGACCTTGAGGTCCATGGTTCTCCCACTTTCTCTTCTTCGCCTCTTCGGCGTTTTTCAACTTTCTCTCTTCCCATTCTTTCTCTCCTTTCAACCCTTGCTCGACCACTTGGCTAAAGGTCATGTTAGGCAACTGTGTTGCCCTCTCACGCACCTCCAGGTCTAAGGCATCCCAGAAGTGATTTACCATCCGGTTCTCGTCACAGACATACTCCGGTATGAACTCCGCGAGCTCCCTGAATTTATGTTCAAGTTGCCTCACCGTCATCTTGCCACCTTGGGTCAGGAGGGTATACTCTCTCCTTTTAGCGTTCACCTCAAAATCAGAATAATATTGGGCAAAGAACTCCTGTCGGAAATTCTCCCAAGTCACGGTATTGCCATACTTTCCCTTGGCTCCATCCCACCATGTGGATGCCATCCCTTCAAGCAATCTCACCGCCACCCTTAGTTTAAATTCGGGGGTGAGTTGCATATCAAGGGCTGCCTCGTTCAACCTCTTGATCCATTCCGCGGCGACCGAGATGTCGCCTGCTCCGTTGAAGGGTTTGCACCCCAAGTCCCTAGCCTCTTTAAGAAATTTTGAGATCCTTATGATTGGACCTCCATCACCCGGACCCCATGTGGTTCAATGTGGGCCCGAGAGTCGCCATGGCTTCTTCCTCTTGAAGCCTCACCCGAAATTCGCCCTCCCCGGCGCCTTCGGCGTTCCCTCCTTTCCTCGCGCTCCCGTTGATATTGTTGGAGCAGCGCCTCTATTCTTGCTAGGGAGTCATTCTCCCCCTCTTCATTGCTCACATCATCGTCATCCCCTTCGTAAGGGGTCTCAACCGGCTCGGTCCCCGGTTGGTAAGTCGAGTCCTCATAGGACCAGTAGGTTTCACTTTCTGTGTCGACATGACCGTCACTCACGGTCTGTGATCGGCCTCCACGGCCAGCTCCTCTAGATGCCCTAGAGGTCCTTCGACTGCCCTGTCCAGTCTCCTCTGGTACACGGCCGGTCGGGTTTCTCCTAGTAATCCTGCCACCACGGTCCATTTCTGAAAGAAATTGGGAAAGAGTCGTTAGACTCGTATCAAATGTCAATTGACGGATAGGTACTTAAGACACATTTTGGCTCGAGTCACTGCCATACCAATTGCTAAGGGTACCATCTTAACAATTAGAGACCTTGCAACCCGAGTACCAAAAGCTCTCCAAGTACAAAACTTCTATGCTCATGGTTTTCAAAATCTTTTCAAAAAGAGAATTTTGAGACTTCATTATGAAGTTTATGGACTAAGGCTCTGATACCAACTTAATTGTCACGCCCCGGACCTATCCGAACACGTCAACAACCCGCCGTACAATACGAATAGTCAACCGCAGTCCAACACATTCATATCATACAAGGCGTCTTGAATATCATTCACACATATACATCCATAAACAAACATAATAAGTAATTCATAACGCAGCGGAAAACATTGTTTAAAACAAAAGGGCCACACATGGCTATTCATGAGCACGCAGGCTCTATTGTAAAATATCCATGAGCATGTTTATTAATGTTTAAAAAAACAGAATGGAGGAAGCACGAACCAAGTCTTCCCTCCTAGATGAATCTCTCGAGCAACGAGCACAGGAAGCAAGCTCTAGCCTCAACCTGAAAAATGGTGGTGGGACGCCCCCGAAGGGGTCAGCACTCTATAGGGCTATAAAGTGCTGGTGTGGATGGCATCTAATAGATATACAACAAGTATTTCAAACACAAGACCCTCAAATAGGGTGATAATATAATCTAGGCCGTAACCCCAAGTTACCCCGTTTTAAAATATACTTACTTTATATATAAAGTCAAGTAGTCGGCCCGTAGGCCCAAGGTTTGTTTATCAAACATACCCCAAAATCCCGTGACCCCTAGTCACAACAATACATAGGGTTCAACCCCAACACATATGTTTGCATCTCGAGTCCAACTCGACTACATCACCATGCACCTTAATTAACATAAGCTAACTACTCCACCGTGCATTTCTTGAGTCCAACTCAACTACATCACCATGCACAACAATCATCTCATCATGTCTACCCAATGCAATTCTATGAGCACGGGCTCAAGTACATCTCCTTACATTGGCATAGACCCCAATTCCTAAGCACTCACTATGCCTAGAATTGTAATATCAATAATCTATTTTGGGACATCCCTACGGACTGCCCAACAATGGTCTTAGCATCACATTACATCAAATTTGTCACTTGCATCACAATCAAGTACCTCAATTATAATCAAATCCTTAGATTCAATTCCCTTAACAATTACAACAATCATTAACTAGTATTTCAATACTATTAAGATTTTTCTTATCCATCATATATTCCATTTGTATAACCCTACATATTTAGAGATATGTAGCAGCAACTTAATCATTCAATGCAATACATAAATAATCATTTATGTATCTATACAATTCACACATGGATAAAATGACTATTTCACCCAATAGTTCACTTAATCCCATTTTTATCAATACTTTACCAAATCATTTCTCATTTCATTCTTTGGAAAGTAGATCAATATTTCATCAATAATTTATCATCATAATCCATGGAAAACATAATTTGAGCATTTAGGTAATCTCATGCTTAACCTACAAGTTGTAAGCAACTAGATGTCGATCCTCACCTCAAATGAGCTTTAAAACTTTCCTCCTCGATCCAATGACCAAAGCCTCGGCCAAGGAAGATTGAGAACTGGTTCCTTGCTTGAAAATGGGTGTTAAACAGCTTCCTCAAGTTGCTAATTCAACCCCTAACCGTTGATACGAAAACAGCCCCTAGAACGGGTGTTTTCCGGCTAACTCGATTCCTAATTTTCCAATATTTGCTCTAGGTTAGTATCTAACCTTTACATCAATAAAAATAACTTTACAAGGACATATTATACACTTGGATTAGTGTACAATAGTCCCACCAATCGTTCATATCATTTGGAAAATGAATGGAAAGGACTTGGGATTAACAACTCACTTAGAAGAGTAAATCCGTTCCTGCGAGGTCGCGTTCTGCTTGGGCGATTTGGACGCCTTCCTCTACTCCGATTGATGCAAACCAGACCTTCACGGATTCCTCGTCTTGAGAGCTTTCTTTTGGTATCTCACACGCCTTAATTGGATTGGTAGAACTCGAGATATCAACCAAACAGTCTCAGCACTCTCACAGCTCGGGTTCACAGACCACTGCTCGTTCCAGATCGATTTTTGGATGATTACTCTCTCCTATCGAACAGAGAACACTCAATTATAAAAATAGACTTCAAAAGCTATCCAAGGACACCTCATTCACCTTATTCGGCCGAGTATAACATCACTCATGAAGGGAGACAACCAGCACCACTCTTTTGTGCGAAAATTGACTAGGTGGGGTTCCCTCTTGTTTCCTTTGTCAAGTCCAGCCCCTAGAGTCAGCTATGGCAGTCTCCTAACCTTATTTATCTTGTCTTGCAGGTGGAAAAGAAGGGATGGGGCGCAGCATGTGTTCCCCAATTATTTTTTTGGGAGCAAAACATTAATCAATACATCCAAAAATGGAAGAATGGGTCCTATTGTTTTATCTTTTGTCAAAGATGTCTTTTTGTACTCATCCTAATTTATTTAGAACAAGTCAACTTCCTACATAACATTATTGATCTCCAATATGTGTAGGCTCATCTCAATAATTTACTTGATGGATAATATAGAAGGAAAATCCTACTCCCATTATTTGGCTCAATAATGCCAAAGATGGGGTTATAGGCATTTGTACTCTTCTTTAATCATCCTATCACTTATTTTGACATTTGTCATTCATATTATTGGGCTACAAGCCGTGTGGGTCGCCCCCGAGTGGGCCTACGACGCCGTCCTCAAATATTTGCTATTTTAGCGGGTTGAGCCCAAAATAATATATGGGCTGCCCGCCCTTCCTCAACTTGTCTTGAAACGTTATGTATAACTATTTAGATAATGCTAGGATCTTTTATTTATTAATAAGGCCCAAACGAGTATTCGCAAGCCCAACACTAATGTACGAGTTCGAGCGGTATAATAATCGATCATGAATTACGTAAGACATCAATCGTTTTACATACGTTTGGGAATCAGAAATCCAATACATAAACTTTGAATTCTAAATCAAATTTTCAAGGACGTTCGGGAGCGGTGTCACATCATAGGCATGCCACCTTATCCGGAGTTGGGGAAAAATCCCATACCGCCCATGTGCGGAACTTGAGGAGTTTGCTCAGGGTGGAATACGTACGGGGGAGGAAAAGGCTGTTGCGGAGGCTGGAATCCGGCACGCATGAACCATTCCATCTCCTCCAACCGGGCTTTTGTGGCCTCATCTGCTTTCCGCTGCTCCTCCCATCGCCGTTCGTGCTCCTCCAGTTCACGCAGCATTGTAGCAATACGAGGATCTTCTCCCCGCCTTGACCGAGAAGAGGAAGCGCCGGTGCTTCGATCATACAAAATCCGTTTTCAAAATTTGAAAATAGTCACGGTCTTAGTCACGGCTCTGACCGTGACTAATCCGGTCAGCTGCGGCTCTGACCGTCAGGCCTGCGGCAACATTTACGAAGGGTTTAGTCACGGTCAGGACCGTGACTATGACCGTGACTTTAATGACCGTGTCCAATACGCGTCCAACACGTGTTAATGACGTGTAAATGACGTGTTAATCAAAGTAGTCACGGAACTAGTCACGTCCATGGCCGTGACTAAAGTTATCCGTACATATTACCGTTGCGAATTAAGTTAAGGGAGGTGAAAAAATTAAATTTTAATCATAGTCACGGGTATAGTCACGGATGTGGCCGTGACTAAGTCGTCGGAATCAAATAAACTTCGCCGGAAACAGAAACGGGCCTATCGGAGGACTTAAGTCACGGGCCAAGACCGTGACTAATTGTAGTCACGGCCATAGTCACGGTCCAGACCGTGACTATTTTTTTTTTTAAATTTCCGTGACTAGTCCGTGACTAGACCGTGACTAAACTAGTCACGGACCAAATCCGTGACTAAAATCCGTGACTATAACGCTATTTTTTTTGTAATGTAAGTCCTATCCTAGTATGATATAACGGATTATTGCACAATTATAGTGTACATGAGATAATGGCTTCATGTATCATCCATTCGGTACGTATTATTGTATGATTGGTACGTATTATTGTATGATTTAGTAGGTTCATACTTCGAGTGTTACCTGAGAAAGTCATTACTTGAGTATGGGTCGAATTTGTCTCGAGGTACTGCCCATCGTGAATAGTTTTGTACCCATTTCTACAATGGTACAACTTGGATTATACACTCATTGGTATACAATCTCATAGCCTTGTATGGTTGTTACTCCAGTGATAACAAGTACGGTTATAAACAACTTGGCTTAATCATGATTTCGACTTGAATGATACGTATGTTTTCCCTATATGGTCATACGTATGAATTAACAATCTTCGTGACTATGACAAATAACATTAGAATTGTCTATTTTAAGTGAAAACTATTATGAATACATTTAAATTTCGTACAATTACCATATTGTAGTCACGAAATGGTTTATCAGTACGGTATGAATCTTACTAAATTATTCACTGTAATAGAAGTCCACAATTGAGTTAGATAAGTCCACTATAATACCACTACTCATAGTCTATGTACTTAATACTATATGATAGGTACATAATATGAATCCAGTCATTTACTAAAATCTTGTTTGTGACTACGGGAAATTTTGGATCATTTGGTATGCTAACAAATTATCGACAATCATTGACTACTATTACACCGTTATCTCAAAGACTACTCATATTTAACATTTATGGACTCAATATACCCATGATTGTAAATTATATATACTGACTTGAGTATGATACACAATATACTCAATGATACATCAAATTTTGGGTTCCCAACATACTCCGAGTTGTATGTTAACCGAGATCACTGTATATTGAGTTCAACTGTGAATAAGGAAAGTCCAAATTAGTAAGTAAACTCACAATATACAATGGGCAACATTTATATGGTGCCAACCATTAATTATTCGGGTAAATTTGTTATGGGGATAACATTGTGTACCGTATAAATGTTGATATGACCCAACGTTATTGCCATAGCCAATTTTCTATGGATATTTAGGTTGAGCTTAAAATTATTGGTACAATTGCCTATGTGGGTTTGGACCAAGAATGTAATCTACATGTAATTGATCTTACGACTTCAACAACTCGAAGTATCTTAGCGGAATGGTAACATTTACTTATAGGGAGTCATGCCAGTATATATTATACTATAACGATATGGTCCACATTTAGACCTATGGGTTACAAACTACCCGGATATATTACAAACGAGTGTTACCGACATTTACCAAGTAGTGTATACTCTACTTTCCCTAGATCAATTGACCCGTATGGACAAAATATCTCAAGATCATATGAATTGTTGGCCGTATATTCAAGTTACTATTGGGTTCACTGCTGTTCTATCACAATTCTATTGGCTAAACGGCCAGGGTTTTTACGAATTCTTTCTATGGCTTTTACCATGGAAGTGTGTTAGTAATAGAATTGTTTACGAGATTATATGAGACGTACCCTATTGGCCAAGATCATACGAAGTCGTAATATATTATGGGTCGCACAATGGATGTAACATTATGTTGTACCATATATGATAAACATAAATCCTAATGATGTCGTGAGGATGTTTTCTTTTGGACTGTTTTCAGTCCCAGACCAGACCAGACCAGACTTAAACAGATCAGACCAGACCAGACCAGACTTAAACAGATCAGACCAGACCAGACCAGACTTAAACAGACCAGACCAGACCAGACCAGACCAGACTTCCGTAGTTATAAAATACATAGAGACCAGACGTTTACCAGACCAGACCAGACCAGTTCAGACTAGACCAGACCAGATCAGACTTAAACAGACCAGACCAGACCAGACCAGACTTAAACAGACCAGATCAGACCAGACCAGCAAATTTCAGTCCAAAAGAAAACATCCTGAGTGATCATTGAACGAAACAAGTAATGGCACGATGTAGGTAGACATAGTATGACTTTGGTGAACCCAACTCCCTTATGAGTATACAATCCACGGCAGATGTAAATCCTGTTACTTACTATAAATACATACACCGTAACAACCTAAGTCACTAAAATACACATTAGGGTTACTATTGTCAATAACTCAATATGATGCCTTATCCGGGTATTTTACTATATCCTACAGATAACGTTTACACGGGAAATTGTAATATGTTACAATATTTGATAGTATATACATCTGTGGAGTACTCTTCCGGTCAGGTATACCTGACCGGAGCCCCGTCCGATCTCCTCCATTTGGGGGCCTTTCCGGTGGTATATTTTGCTCAAATTTTTTGTGTAGGTTCCTCATCAAGTGTAGTTCATCCATACCAAATTTCAGCCAAAAATTCAATCGGGAAGGTCGTCAAATGATTTTTGCAAGTTAACTGGTCCGGAAAATACATATTCCGGACCAGTTAACTTGCAAAAATCATTTGTCGACCTTCCCGATTGAATTTTTGGCTGAAATTTGTTATGCATGAACTAGACTTGATGAGGAACCTACACAAAAAATTTGAGCAAAAAATACCACCGGGAAGACCCCCAAATGGAGGAGGCCGGACGGGGGGAGTGGTCCGGCCTGGCCGGACCTGAATATTAGTCTACATCTGTGTACCCCATCTCGTTAATAGAAATACACATATGGGATAATTAACTCTTATCATAATGGTATTGGCATAATGTCATAATGATTTACAATGACCTTAGTAACATTTACTATGACTTGTACTGTGATTTTCTAAGATTGTTAGTGATATCCATGGTACTATAAGTATTACGGGTTCACCAATTTACCCTATTTGGTGATGAGAATCATACACAAATTCATAGGCTACAAACCACTCATTTGATTGGGAAAACATATGTTACGAATTACAATATCTTTTAGTCGTATTACTCAAATTTTCTATTCAAAATTGCGATAGGTAAACGAGAATATTGGGTTATACATAGCCTGTAAAATATTTTGTGTATATCCGACTTGTACTAGTGATACAAGTAATCCCCAATAGAATCACCCAATAGAATCAGTTGTATCCAATTGAACAAATAGATTTTCATAAAGACTGTCAACAGCCTAATGACAGTCTAGTATATTGTTTAAGTTTTATAGTACGTATAAAACTTGTGGGATATAGACTACATATTACTGAGTGAGTCAATTATTTGAAAATTATGAAGGGAAATGTATATATGGCTTAACAACGATATAAGTACAATTAGGAAATTCAATTAGTATATCTATTTTTAACTATTCAGGTCCATCACTAGGTCTCTACATCAAGTTTACTATCAATGTACCCAGTTAGTATAAAATTTGTTAATGGGTTATAAAGTTTGAGATGGTATTACTCGAAATGGTTCAATCCTATTGGGTAATTTTCTAATGTAATAACTGTTTGTACTGGGGAATGCACTAATTCATAACCTGGATTTGATAATTAGTTCTTGTATGTATATTACATGAAAATATATATGTTTATCCACGTTGCAACTCTAGTGTAATTTAGTCTAATGATATCCAACCCGACTAGATATACCCATGTCTAAAACCACTGTAGTATCTCAAACTTGTCCCCAGGTATCCAATGTAACACAATCGGTAGTTGCATATCATGACTAGAGAATAGATGTTTTACGAATACTTGCCGAGTAAAACATACAGTTTTACTCATAGATTTGGTAATATAATAACCATTATAATTATCAACAATAACCTCAATTTGTCATGAGGTATGTTTCCCAAATTTGGACTAGTTAGGGTAACATGCAAATTCTCGTGTTCTAATACTCGATTTGCTAATGGTTAACAATACCCTGTATAGATAATCTAATTATCTGGTAATCCATATAACACCCGTTGTGGAATATACCCCAAACATTAGGTTACTAAGTGCCCAAATTTAGATATGCCGATTAGATCACGAGAGAATTCCCTAAATAAGAGTAAAAAAGTTTTGAAATTCCAAAATAGGAGTATCATGTTTTTATTCCCTAAATAGGAGTAAATTTCTGCCAAGTTTGGAAATTACAAGGCTTTAAACATGGCATTTTTTTTCCAAACTTGGCAGATTACTCCTATTTAGGAAATAAAAAACATGATACTCCTATTTTGGAATTTCAAAACGTTTTTACTCCTATTTAGGGTAATTTCTGTTAGATCATAACCCCACCATGGTTTTCAGTACCATGGTTTCAATGCAAACTTCTAACACAACTCATTAATATTTACTCGTTTGAAGTAATCAAGTCTTGGACCGAATTTGATGGTAATACCATCAAATTCTCTATAATCTTGTTCATATATACTACAGTATGTGTCGTATGTTGATATACGACATATTTAGCCCAATTTATTAGTGTATCTATACACTAAGGATGTTTTCTTTTGGACTGAAATTTGCTGGTCTGGTCTGGTCTGGTCTGGTCTGTTTAAGTCTGGTCTGGTCTGGTCTGGTCTGTTTAAGTCTGGTCTGGTCTGAACTGGTCTGGTCTGGTCTGGTAAACGTCTGGTCTCTGTGTATTCTATAACTACGGAAGTCTGGTCTGGTCTGGTCTGGTCTGTTTAAGTCTGGTCTGGTCTGGTCTGGTCTGGTCTGTTTAAGTCTGGTCTGGTCTGGTCTGGTCTGTTTAAGTCTGGTCTGGGACTGAAAACAGTCCAAAAGAAAACATCCTAATAAAGGCTAATACAATATGAGTATTTTGTCATTCAAGATTTGGTGAAACATTAGAGACTAGAGTCTATCCAGTGTACTCAGTTAAACTACGAAGGTATAATTGAAGAAATTGTACATAGTGTATTACATTTATGACCCAATGGTTAAGTTCTTGGAGTTATACAACTTCTTGTTCACGACTCGGCTCAGTAGAACGGTGAGTCTATACTCAATATTTCAGTGTATCAATTTAACATACAAGTCGTTATATATAGGGTTGCAATATGTATCACATTTAACCATTAGAATGTGATTTGTACCAATAACGGTAGGGCATTCCGACTTAAGGTAATAATTGAAGACTATCATTACAGTATCATAGGTTAACTCAAGTAAGTCAGATCAATACCGAGTCTTAGTCGTATCACATTAAATGATCTCAATTCGAGTTGCAATGGGTTCCCTATGCAAAAATACACAATCCCCGTTCACGACTCAAGTCCAAATTATGAATAGAAAAAAACATTTCAAGTATGGACATTCAAATTGTGGCTATAATAGTAGTAGCCATGATTTATATTCGTGGAATAGAAAAATTGCAATTCCCAGTTGAGTAAAATTATCTACATGTTAATAGTTATACGAAGTATAATCATTATACCTTGATGCCATAATTGGTAAAAAATATACGGACAATTATTAATTAATATGACATTTTAAAACCTTTGGATAATATCTAACAAGGGATTTAGTTCGCAATCTCATGAAATACACCAGGGTATTTATGTCTTGTTAGTGAACCAATGAGTACACCTATTGGAACATTTGTACATGTAATAATGCCCATCATCTATATGTATGATCGGCATTCTGTTCCATTTAACCCATGATCCAGGAAGGCTATTAGTAGATCTATAGGTGTACTATTTCTCATACAAAAACGGTTATAAAACATCGCATATGGATCATGGGCACTTCAATGAGTGGATTGTGAACAATATAATTTAACTCTATGTACCCAACTTAAGCAATGTTATAGTTCGGTATATACTCAAGTTTACGATCATAGGCTATCATTTAAGATGGATAGCAATTATTAAAGTTACCAAAATATTATTGGTATATATATAATACGTGAAAATACATTATAAAGTATTGTTGATGAATACTTTATACAAAATATTGGTTCCGATTATAGTATTATGTTATAGCCTTACCATTACAGTAAGGCTATAACTAGGATACAATCTTATATTAGTTTTATTACTATACCCAATTATCGGTAATTAATATGTAAGCCATCAATTGTAATATACGTATTTGGAAATATAAACTGTGTGGTATCTCCTGTGATAGGTTATGTATCCAGCTATTTGGTATTTTATCCCTATGAGAATGGGTTACTACTATCAAATTATGGATCAATGTTATTGCTGATTATTACTACAAGGGTTTTATCTGATCAGTATAACAATATATCGTAGACTTACTCTCATAGTAATAATATGTAATTAGGATGATTTTATTTATATAACTCTATAGTTGACCGAATACTATATATCTAAAATCGATAATGATGAAACGGTTAGCAACACAAGAGAGGGGGTGAATTGTGTGTGTGTAGAACCGTGGCAGTTTTTCGCCAAGTTCTAGTGCGGGGTATAGGGAATTACGAAATAGTAAAGTGCACAAGAATTTAACGAGGAAAAATCCCTTGGCTCAAAGGGATTAAAAAACCTCGACCCACTACAAGAAAAAGTGTTATTTGCGTCCAACTTTTTTGTGTCGACTAAAGTGGACGCAAATAACTACTCTTTTGCGTCGACAAGTGGACGCAAATGGTATTAAATAAAATCCCGCCCAGGCCTGGTACAATTTCATTATTTGCGTCGCCTTGTCGACGCTAAAAGAGTTTAATTATATTTGTGTCAACGAGTGCCGACGCAAAAAACGAAATGTAAAAAAGTCGGGCGCTCAGCGTCTACAAGCCCAAGCTTGTAAGCCCAACACACAACACACTTACCCTAAGCCAACTGCGAAATGAACCTACGACGAGGATGAAGGAGCTAGCAGCTGCGAAGACAGCGAAGTGAACCTGCGTCCTGCGAGGAAGACGTCAACCGCGCCGCCTACGTCGTCCGCCAGACCGCCGCTCCACCCAGCTGTGACCTGCCGCCCTGCATCCGCCTCTGCGCTTCCCTCCGGGCTCCAGCCTCCAGCCGGTCCAAGTAAACTCCAATTGGACCAATTCTCCGAATTCTTATTCTGTTTTAGATTTTAGTCGATTATTACTAACTGATTACTTATTTTATGGCATCTTGTTTTGCTTGTTCTTTAACCGTTCTTTCTTTTGAACGATGAGTAATTTTCTAAACCGAGTTGTAATAGGTTGTGTTAATTGTGAGAACCATGTTCTTACATTTGAATAAGTATTTTTTTGTTATTCTAAATCACGAAAGAGTAATTGCCTGAGATATGATTGGTTCAATTTATAATTAATAGCTTATTTTCTGTCTGCTTTATCTTTTTTATTACTTGAATATATATAATTGGTTTACTTGATTGGTGTAGTCTATGAAATCGTGTGTTCGTTTTATCTATTGAAGCAGTTAATTATACAAGCTTATATCATCATTCTCAAGTACTTTACATGGTCATTATGTGATAGTTATTAAAAAGGCGTTCTTAAGACAGTCATTTATTTTGAATTGCTTGTATTGTTCCTGAATAAGTCATTTTATTTGGAATTGCTTGTATTGTTCCTGAATAAGTCATTAAAACTTATGGGTTATTTCAGTAAAATGATTATTTGTTTATTTGCTAGTTGTTTATATTGAACCCCTAAAAATATGATAACAGCAATTTTGTGCATTGAACCCTTAAAAAACTGTTAAATCTAGAAAAAATTAAAGGGATCATACTTCATAAAGAAGGACCATTAGCTATGATATGGCTGGACAAATCCATCTATCGCACTTTAACAGGCTGATTAACACCTACACGTGTTTATATTTCTGATGAGTTGGCTATATTATTCAATTTAGATCCTTTTTGGGCACCTAAATGCCAAAACAGTTCCGGATGCAACATTTCCATGAACAAATTCTTCAATTTCTGTCAACGTTTACTGAGAGTGCATCTGATCATATAGTCGTTCGATAAATTGATTAGAATTTTTCGACAAAAAAAGAAGGGACTGAAAGCAAAGGTTGTCACCTGTGAGATAGTTGAAAATTTCCCATTTTATAAGGAGTGAGAAGATGAATTTCATGCTGCTTCTCTTCTTTTTCGTGTTGTAGCTAAAACGGAATCCCGATTTTTTAATAATATTAGCGTCGACAGAGTCGACGCAACAATGAAATGAAAAAAAATATAAAAAACGGGTAGTCTATAGCGTCTACGGTCGACGCTAATACTGAAATACAATTAAAGGAGCTTAGGGCGGAATACACTTCTCTATCGGTTAGGGCAGGACAAAACAACTATGGACGGTCTTCCTCCTTCCTGAGAGCTGGCCGGAAGAGTTCAAGAGTGCTTCTATGTGAAAGGGCAACATTAAGTAAAAGTAAAACTAGCCCTTTATTGCTAAATAGGAGTTATAAAAAGAATTACTTTGAGAATAAATACGTATTATATTAATTCTATCTTTCAAATAACTATAAATCATTGACATTTAAGAAGTGTTTTCATTTCCTTTTATAAACTAAACTCATTCACTAATCCTTGTATGATAAATTTATTGATAGAGTTTTGAAGTTGTTCTCTTTGAGGTGAGGATGCCGATGGATAAGAGTTGGATATATATAAAGAATCGATTATCGGAAGAGTATTGGAAGGATCTACAAGGTTTTATAGACTATGCAAAAGACTTTGTGAATGAAGAAGGAAATATAAGTTGTCCATGTAAACGATGTTTGAATGGAAAAATGCTTCCATTGAAAGACGTTAAGCGACATATCTTTGAATCTGGGTTTGATGTGACATATTCACATTGGGTTTTTCATGGTGAGCCACCTGAGATACCACCATATCTGAATTCAAATGTAGAAGATGAGGCAGAGGATGAAATGGCTGCAGTACTGAATGACATTGCAGGAGAAACTCGTGACCATGGCATAAGAGGTGATACCACATATAATATGGGTGATGAAATGCCTACTCAATTTGAGGATCTATTATCCGAGCTTCATACGGAGTTGTATCCAGGGTGCACTAAGGTTTCTTCGCTAAATTTTTTAGTAAAACTTATGCACTTGAAAGTACTCTATAAGTGGCCAAATGAGTGCATGGACTCGGTGCTAAAGTTGCTAAAAGATGATAATAAGTTACCAACTTCTCATTGCGAGTCAAAGAAAAAGTTGAGCAAATTGGGACTTGGCTACGAAAAGATTCATGTTTGTAAGTATGATTGTGCTTTGTTCTGGAAGAGTAATGTTGATTTGCAAACATGTCCAATTTGCAACACGAGTCGGTGGAAAAATGAGAGGGGGAAAAAAGTTCCATGGAAAGTTCTCCGCTATTTTCCATTCAAGGATAGATTGAGACGATTATTTGTTTCACGAAACACCTCCAAAGAAATGACATGGCATCAAAGGGGTAAATCAACTGATGCAGACATGATGCAACATCCAGTTGATGGCAAAGAATGGAAAGAGTTTGATGACAACTACCCTGACTTTGCTAGTGAACCACGAAATGTTCGATTGGGGTTATCTGCAGATGGATTTAATCCATTTGGAAACATGAGTTTATCATATAGTATGTGGTCAGTTGTTGTGGTGGTATACAATCTACCTCCATGGTTGTGTACTAAAGATCCTTATAAGCTTTTAACTTTATTAATTCCAGGACCATCTTCTCCTGGAAAGGATATTGATGTGTTCTTGAGACCTCTCATTGATGAATTAAAGGAGTTGTGGTCAGAAGGGATGGTTGTACATGATGGAGCTACAAACACGCGATTTCCTGGAAAGGTTTTGCTTGCTTTTCGTTCTAGTCCGACGTTCAAAAGTTATCCTGGATGTATAGTTAATGGAGTAAAGTTTTTGACTCACTGTCGGGATATGAACCGATCAACTCAAAATAGTGGAATTTCTGTGAAGGGGTCAGATGATGAAGTGTTTTATGGACAATTAGAGGACATTTATGAATTGAGTTACGGAGGTAACAATTCTGTTGTTCTCTTCAAATGTAAGTGGTACAACACAAGCTTAGATCGGCGAGGGAAAAGAAGGGGAACGAAAGAGTACAAGAATAAGATGAGCATATGCATCAAGGATTTTTGGTATGAAAATGAGCCTTTTATTCTTGCATCTCAAGCAGAGCAAGTGTTTTATGTTGAGGATCTTTACAATGGCCCACAATGGAGAGTTGTTGAACATTTTGTGCATAGACACATTTGGGACCTTCCCCCGGATCAAGAAGATAATATGTGTATTGTCCAAGATGTTGAGTCTTCGGGTATTGAATTGGATGTTGAAGTACCAAACTTAGACTCTATGTTATGGAATGACACAAATGTTTCACCAAATGTCGCTTCATCTGATGTGATTACTTTATATGAGAATCTTCAAAGTGGTTTTACTATCAACGAAGAAGATGAGTATGATGAAGATGGTGAAAGTGAGTTTTTAAGTTATGGTAGTGGTAATGAATACGATGATGATGATGGCAATGTTGCTGATGATGTTGATGATGATGATGATGATGATGAGAGCCTCAAATATATTAGCAGTGACGATGATTAAATACGAGGCCTTTTTATTGTTAATTATGCTTGGATCATTTGTACGCACTTTATTTGTTTAGATGTTTTTGCACGTGACTAAATGACTTAATGTTTTTCCGTATATTTTTATGGTTATTGGTTTCCGATGATGTTTGATTTACATTTAAATTATCCTTACATATGTATGCACATATATAGGTGTACTTTATGACAGGAACAATGGCTACATGTGCGGGTTCAAGTGGAGGATCCCAACCTCCACGAGATCCCCATAGAGTGCCATCTTCGTGTGAGTCAGGTATGATGTAATGCAAAACGGAAAACAAAATATAAATTATTCATGATCAATACTAAATTATATTTTGTTTAATGAATTTTATAGGTTCAGAAACACAGAAAACAAAACGGAAAGGGAGAGGTTCAGCCAAGGGAAACAACATTATGTTAGCCGTAGCTAAAGATGGAAAGATCAAAGTTCAATTTGATTCGGCAAGGAAAACGTGGAAGGCAGTAGGGCCAAAAGCTTCTTGGTGGTCAAGCGCAATAGGCATACACACTCGGGACTGTTGTGATCCGTTCTACGATAAGTGGGACGATGTTCCGGCCTGTCAAAAAGATATGATTCGACATAGGATGTTGGTAATTATTAAAAACCTGTCTTCTTTTCTTGTTGGGTTTATTGATTTAAATTTATTTATTTCTAATAGTGATCATGTTGGGTTTATTGATTTGAATTTATTTATTTCTAATAGTGATCATGTTTTACATATTGTAGGACTGGTTTGAGTGCGATAATGACAAGCTTTTTGATGAAGTATTGATTCGAGATGCTCGAGAGTCCTACAACGATTGGAAAAGTGATTTATCTGTGTATTTCAAGAACAAAGGAGGAATGCAAGCTAAGAGACCTATAAATGTACGAAGTGATGAGCAATGGCAGAAGTGTTGCGAGAGATTCAATTCTACGAAGTTCAAGGTTTAGTATGAGTATATTTTATTTTTATTATACAATTAAAGTTCTAATTTTTGACTTAGTTTCATGCTTACAGGAAATTTCTTCGAAAAACCTACAAAAGTGGGCATGGGAGAAAATCATATGCCCAATATATGCATGAAAAAGTAAGAAATGAGTCTTTGTTATTTCATTTTGAGTTGTGATATGTGGCAGTGATTGGGTGATTACATATATTTGTTATTGGTGTTTAATGACATATGAATGTATGATGTAATTTCCTTGGCAGTGTTTATGTTATATTGTAGTTTAATTGGGTGTCGTTTTTTGGTATGGTGTTGATTTTTTGTATGATTCATTGTATTTTTTTTTTGGTACAGTTTTGTTTCGGGGTGTCCCTAAGGCCTTAGTTTATATATAGTTTACCTCTCGTATATATTTAATAAGCACTATCTATATCGCTTAGTCGTATATTTTTGCTTTAGTTTTGCAGGTTTTTCAAAGATTGTACTTAGTAGTACAATCCTTAATGTTATGGTAGTGATTACTGATCGACCAATGTTAAAATTTCAAGCTACTAATTTAATGTTAATGTTACTTATTGATCATTCATGTTATTTTAGATATTGACAATTATAATGAATATTAAATAGGATGATCCAGAAACTGGTGAGCAATACTCAGCTCTTGAAAATTGGAAAGATCAACGTTTGACTCGTAGTGGTGAATGGAGAACAAAAGAAGCACATGAAAAATATGTAAGTATATTAAAAAATATTTTATTAATTGTAATCATAATGATATGTAACTATATGAATTGTAATATGATAGACTCAAATGAGCGAAGAGTACCAAACACAGCTAGGACAAACAGGGTCATCGTCTTCAATAAATGAGATTGATATTATGCACCGGAACTTGAGAAGATATCGCGGACGCCAAAGCGGATTGGGTCCTACCCTATCAAAGGGTGCATCTCGACAATTAGAAGATGGGGCTACTTCAACGTTCCAAGACCACCGGGATGTTCAAATAAGTGAATTGAAGGCAAATCAAGAGTTGATGCAAGCAAATCAGGAGTTGATGCTTCGTGCCCTACAACAATTTATTCCTGGCTTTCAACTTCCTTCACGTAGCTCCGCAAATGATGTTCCTTCGACATCAAGTGCTAACCAACCTGATCGGAGTCTCGATGAACATGATCAAGATTGATAACATCGAGTTGAATATGCTTTTTACTTTGTTAAGATGAACATGAATTTATTTATGTTTACATTTTGTGATGTTGTTTGTAATGATTTAATGAAACCGCGTTTTAGGATAACTCACTTTTACTATGGATATGGAATGAATTTAGTTGTTGTTGACATTTGTTGTGTTTGGACAGATTTTGGTGTTGGAAAATGTGTTAGTAAATTGCATTAAATGGTCATTTTGGGGCAATTTTTTGAGTGGGGTCCACTTCCGATTCGGGTCGGGTCAAAGTGGTTTCGGATTGTCCTTGTTAAGGGCTACAATTCGATACGTGGTACACTCAAAACGGATAACGGGTGAATGAAATATCGATTTTCGAAGTTTGCCCGTTGAAATGGGGGGTAGCAGCCGGCTGCTCTAGCAGCCCACTGCCGGCAGGATAGTCGGCAGCAGCCTGCTGCCGGCAGGACAGTCCGCAGCAGCCTGCTGCTGAGACGACTGCCGCAGCCCACTGCTGGGACGTTACAACTCCATAAATGCCCAACGTTCCTTTGCAATAAATGGACGGTTTTTTGGACTAGAATCAATGCCAACGTGCTGGACATTGATTACCAACGTTCATATCCATTAAACCTCCATTAAACACACAACAAATCTTCCCTATAAATGGCTGCAGGTGATTTGCAACAATACACCACTCACAAACGTACTCACGCAGTTTTTGAGCTCTAGAAAAACACCTCCAGCTTCCGAAATTCCTTCTGTGTTCTAAGCCTTGTTCTCGTTCGTTGGAACTCTAGTTTGAGTGCTAAACTATTGTTCGAAGTCATCGTATCCTGGGAAACGATCGTTGCAACGCTCCTAGCACCCCGGGAGGCAACGAATACGTTTTAAGGAAATCGTGCTTGGCACGAGCTTTGGCTTATTCTGCTTCATCTCATTTCTCATTTTTCCTTTAAGTCATTTTATTTAATTAATTTTATTAATTATTTTCTTAGTTTTTCGAAACACACCCAACAATCTTAAAACGTATTTCTTTTGTTAAGCTTGTATCATACGGATACAATCTTAAAACGTATTCGGTGATTGTTCTACTGCGGTAAACAATCTTACACTTGTAGTTTGTCACCTTGGTGAACGAACTTATTTTTGTGTTTCCGAAGAACGTAAGAAACGGAAAAATGACTTCTCAAGAAAATGAAAATGTTGTTGGGCAGAATGCTTTGAACGGTTTGAACGATAATCACTCTGAAAGCGGAGCTCCGGTGAACAATAGTTCACAACGCGGTGCATCTGCTTTGGTTAACCAAAGGGTTATCCCTATGGTGACCGTGCCGAGCAACTCTGTGGAGAAACCCGAAAAATTTAACGGGTTGAACTTTAAGAGGTGGCAGCAAAAGATGCTATTTTATCTCACTACTCTCGGCCTTGCAAGGTTCTTGACCGAGGACGCGCCGGTTGTAACCGGGAGTGAGGTAGATGTGCAATCTCTCAACGCGGTTGAGGCTTGGAAGCATTCTGACTTCCTTTGCCGAAACTATGTGTTGAACGGGCTGCACGATGCTTTGTACGACGTTTATAGCAAATTAGCTACGGCTAAGGAGCTATGGAATGCTTTGGACCACAAGTATAAAAGCGAGGATGCCGGCGCAAAGAAATTTGTTGTTGGTCGATTCCTTGATTTTAAAATGGTGGATTCGAAGACGGTCTTGAGTCAAGTTGAGGAGATGCAAATGATCTTCAACGAAATTCGAGATGAAGGAATGACAGTTGGTGAGTCATTCCAAGTGGCGTCTATTATTCATTTATTGCTGCCGGCTTGGAAGGATTTCAAGAACTACCTTAAGCATAAGCGAAAGGAAATGAACTTGGAACAATTGATCCTCCGTCTGCGGATTGAAGAGGATAACCGGAAGAACGATGGGAAACTCCCAATTGTTCACGGCGCCAAGGCAAACGTGGTGGAGCATGCAAAAGGCTCCAAAACCAAAAATAATGGGAAGAGCAAGCTCGGTCCCAAGGGAGGCGTTTCCAAGACAAAGTTCAACGGAAAATGCTTCAATTGCAATAAGAACGGACACAAGTCCTCGGATTGCAAGGCACCAAAGAGGAAGAAAGATTCTCACGTCAACTTGGTGCAAGGTGGGCAAAAGGATGAAGACATCATCCTAGCGGCTGTGGTTACGGAAGTCAACCTCGTTGGATCCAATTCCAAGGAGTGGTTTGTGGACACCGGTGCTACCCGACATATTTGCTCAAATCGGGAGTTGTTCACAACTTTCGAGCCATCTAATGGTGAGAAGGTGTGGATGGGAAATTCTGCTCACTCCGAGGTTGAAGGCGTGGGCAAGGTGGTCCTGAAGATGACTTCGGGCAAAGAGCTGACTCTTAACCAAGTGCTGTTTGTTCCGGAGATACGCAAAAACCTGATTTCCGGTTCGTTGTTGAACAAGCATGGATTCCGCATGGTTTTTGAGTCGGACAAATTAGTTTTGTCCAAGTCGGGAATGTATGTGGGCAAAGGGTATGCATGTGATGGGCTGTTTAAGCTCAATGTAATGACTATTATTAATAATAATAATAAAATCCCTTCTGCTTACTTGCTTGAGTCTTCCAATGTGTGGCATGGTAGACTAGGACATGTTAATTTTAATTCTATACGTAGATTAATTAACATGGAACACATTCCTAAATTCACAATTGATGTGAAGCACAAATGTGATATTTGTGTTGAGGCAAAACTAACGAAAACGTCTTTCAAATCGGTTGAAAGAAAAACGGAACCACTAGAATTAATTCATAGTGACGTTTGTGATTTCAAATCAATACAAACACGTGGCGGTAATAAATATTTTATTACCCGAAGCAATCGATAAATTCATTCTTTATAAGAATGAAGTGGAAAACCAACTTAATCGACGGATTAAAACGGTTAGGAGTGATCGAGGTGGTGAGTATGAAGCACCAATTGGTGACTTTTGCGCTAGTGTGGGTATAGTACACGAAAGTACCGCCCCCTATTCACCTCAATCAAACGGTGTTGCCGAACGAAAGAATCGCACATTGAAAGATATGATGAATGCGATGCTAGTAAGTTCGGGCTTGCCACAAAACATGTGGGGCGAAGCAATCTTGACAAGCAATTACCTTTTAAATAAGGTTCCCCAGAAAAAATATGATAAAACTCCGTACGAGTTGTGGAAAGGCAGACGGCCTTCCTATCAATATTTGAAAGTGTGGGGGTGTCTTGCTAAGGTGCTTGTACCAACACCTAAGAAAATAAAAATAGGTCCAAAAACGGTGGACTGTATTTTTATTGGATATGCACAAAATAGTAGTGCTTATCGGTTTTTAGTGTACGATTCGAATAATCCGGATGTACATAAAAACACAATAATCGAGTCAAGGAATGCATCATTCTTTGAAGACGTATTTCCATGCAAGTCCAACGATGGACCTAGCACGTCAAAACGAACATTTGACGTAGCTATGGAAAATACTAGCGAGGGATCCGGTGAAGAAGCCGAACCCCGACGTAGCAAACGTGCTAGAGTTGAAAAATCCTTCGGACCGGATTTTCTCACATACTTGGTAGAATTCGATTCGAATATTCTAACTTGTATGGTAGAAAATGAACCGGATTTTCTAACATGTTTGGTAGAAAATGAGCCACGGACTTATACGGAAGCCGTAACGTCTACCGAAGGACCTATGTGGAAAGAAGCCATCGAAAGTGAGGTGGATTCTATCCTAAAAAATCACACATGGGAATTGGTTGATCTTCCTCCGGGATGTAAACCTTTGGGATCCAAGTGGATTTTTAAACGTAAAATGAAACCGGACGGTTCCATTGATAAGTATAAGGCCAGACTTGTAATCAAAGGATACAAGCAACGTGAAGGCCATGATTACTTTGATACGTATTCTCCGGTAACGAGAATAAATTCCATTAGGATGATACTAGCAATTGCCGCTTTGCGGAATTTGGAAGTTCATCAAATGGACGTAAAAACCGCTTTTCTAAACGGCGATATAGACGAAGAAATCTATATGGAACAACCCGAGGGTTTTCGTGTTCCAGGCCAAGAAAAGAAGGTGTGTAAATTAATTAAATCATTGTACGGATTGAAACAAGCCCCTAAACAGTGGCACGAAAAGTTCGATCATGCAATGTTAATTAATGGGTTTAAAATAAACGAAAGTGACAAATGCGTCTATGTGAAAAGCACGGAAGACGGCTATGTCATTTTATGTTTATACGTGGATGATATACTCATCGTGGGTAGCAATAATCTAATGATTAATTCTACCAAAAGCATGTTAAATTCCAAATTTGACATGAAGGATATGGGGCTGGCCGATTTAATCCTTGGGATTAAAATAATTAGAGGACCTGACGGTCTTACGCTAAGCCAATCTCATTACGTTGATAAAATCCTTACCAAATTTAATAAGGATGATTATCAAGAGGCAAGGACGCCGTTAGATAAAAACGTACACCTGACCAAAAATCGTGGAGAGTGTATTTCTCAAGTAGAATACGCTAGGATTATTGACAGTTTAATGTATCTAATGAGTTGTACCAGGCCTGATATTGCCTTTGTGGTTAGTAAGCTAAGTAGATATACTAGCAACCCCGGTGATGAACACTGGAAGGCAATAGTAAGAGTTTTGAGGTATTTACGAAAAACCCAAAACCTTGGACTGCACTATGGAAGATATCCAGCTGTACTTGAAGGGTATAGCGACGCTAGTTGGATATCTGACATTAAGGACTCAAAGTCCACAAGTGGATATGTTTTCACTTTGGGAGGTGCAGCCGTGTCGTGGAAATCCTCGAAACAAACGTTAATAGCTAGATCCACGATGGAATCTGAGCTAATAGCCTTGGATAAGTGCACTGAAGAGGCTGAATGGCTACGCCATTTTCTCGAGGATATTCCAAGTTGGGAGAAGCCTGTCCCTCCAATATGCATACATTGCGATTGTCAAGCGGCAATTGGAAGGGCACAGAGCAATCTCTATAATGGTAAGTCTAGACACGTCCGTCGTAGACATAATACTATTAAACAACTTCTCACAACGGGTGTTATCACTGTTGACTACGTGAAGTCAAAGGATAACATAGCGGATCCGCTAACCAAGGCATTGGATAGAGAATTGTTGGAGAAGTTGTCACGAGGAATGGGATTAAAGCCCGTGAATTGAAAAGTTCTATAGTGGATACCCAACCTAGTTGGTCCTAGGTTCAAATGGGACAACTAAATTATAGAGCGAAGGATAGTCACTGTGGGGGTCCCGGACTCCTACCCACTCCTCGTTGAAACAGTGACTCCCGCACGAGGTTAGCAAAAACGTTTGCTTTAATGATTCTAAAATGTTGATCTACTTGATAACATTGGAAGAGTATGCGGGATACTCGTGAAAGAATCACCTATGTGAGAGAGAAGAGGGCCGCTTCAAAGGAGAACTGTAAAGGCTCAGTTCTTTAGAAACTCTTGCAGAACCAGGACGGTGACCCATGGCCAAAACGGGCACACCCATGAGAACGGAACAAAGTTGGAAGGTTCTTGTGTAAAGATAAGTCAATGTTTACACGACGGCAGTATAGTTCAAAGACATCGAGTCTACTAGACAGCCAATAAATAAACGAGTCTTTACAGCGGAAGGTTCAAAGGATTAAACCTACCTCTCCGTATGCAAGGATCATCCGGTGAACACAACGTGTCCTCCTATCTTCGTGTCATTTTTAAGTCTCGAAAATCAATTTTCATTCATGTGGGGGATTGTTGGAAAATGTGTTAGTAAATTGCATTAAATGGTCATTTTGGGGCAATTTTTTGAGTGGGGTCCACTTCCGATTCGGGTCGGGTCAAAGTGGTTTCGGATTGTCCTTGTTAAGGGCTACAATTCGATACGTGGTACACTCAAAACGGATAACGGGTGAATGAAATATCGATTTTCGAAGTTTGCCCGTTGAAATGGGGGTAGCAGCCGGCTGCTCTAGCAGCCCACTGCCGGCAGGATAGTCGGCAGCAGCCTGCTGCCGGCAGGACAGTCCGCAGCAGCCTGCTGCTGAGACGACTGCCGCAGCCCACTGCTGGGACGTTACAACTCCATAAATGCCCAACGTTCCTTTGCAATAAATGGACGGTTTTTTGGACTAGAATCAATGCCAACGTGCTGGACATTGATTACCAACGTTCATATCCATTAAACCTCCATTAAACACACAACAAATCTTCCCTATAAATGGCTGCAGGTGATTTGCAACAATACACCACTCACAAACGTACTCACGCAGTTTTTGAGCTCTAGAAAAACACCTCCAGCTTCCGAAATTCCTTCTATGTTCTAAGCCTTGTTCTCGTTCGTTGGAACTCTAGTTTGAGTGCTAAACTATTGTTCGAAGTCATCGTATCCTGGGAAACGATCGTTGCAACGCTCCTAGCACCCCGAGAGGCAACGAATACGTTTTAAGGAAATCGTGCTTGGCACGAGCTTTGGCTTGTTCTGCTTCATCTCATTTCTCGTTTTTCCTTTAAGTCATTTTATTTAATTAATTTTATTAATTATTTTCTTAGTTTTTCGAAACACACCCAACATTTGGTAACAGTGGTTTATTAATAAAAGTTTTGTATGAATAGCAATAGGTAATGTGGTGTAATTTCAGACTTGTACGGTGCTATTTGCGTCACAATGCCGACGCAAATAATGTATTTTAAAAAAATGACTGATAGGCTTTGGCGTCGACATGTGGACGCAAATAAGGGTATTATTTCCGTCGACGTGTGGACGCAAATAAATGCTCAATTTTTGCGTCGACATTATGCATGATTACTTCCGGAAGATCTAGCTTTTCCGTCCATATGTCGACGCGAATAAGATTTTATTAATTGCGTCACACATTGTCGACGCAAAAACATTATTTGCGTCGAGCCTTTTGCGTCGACCCTTTTGCGTCGACATGTGGACGCAAAAAACTTATTTGCGTCGACTTTTGATCTTTTGCGTCAACTTTTTGTTGACGCAAAAACCGTTTTTTCTTGTAGTGACCTCCCTCGGAGGAATTTTAACAACTCCACTAAAAAAGCCTTTGAATGATTACAAGAGAAACTCTCCTAGTCTACCCTTGAGCCACCCCAACTCTATCCTCTTTAGGAAGAGTTACGCTTCTCTAACTTGCGGGTAGAGAGCCTCTCAGCTTTACAACAAAGCTCTCTCACACACAAACCAACCCGAGAAGGCTACTCTTAGCCAATCCTCAAAACCCCATTACAATATGAAGAAGGGAAAGAAGAAACTATATCTAGAACTCCGAGTGAGCAGTTTCAGACGTCTTGGACTTTGATATTTTTGTGAATATGTCTCTTCAGATTTTGTCTTTGTCAGGCACACTTTTTCTCTCCAGCCACTTCGATTATATAGGCAGCCATCCCATGAATCCGTTGGAGTCTTCTTCTCTTAAATAAATGATCTTCTAATCTTGGGACTTGCCTTGATATTTTGAATTGCCTTCCTTCCATAATATTTCCATATCCGAGCTCAATATAGGCAGCCAAAATAAAACATCCAACATATCATAATCAAATATTCAAGGTGACCAATCAATCACGCACTTAATAAAAATATACTCGGTTCATTCAACTTACGTGATTAATTAAGGTGGGGTTTTTAGAAGCTATTTTGAATTAAGTACCAAATAAAGCAAGCTTTGGTCATACCTCAAAAAGGTATTAAAAAGTAATCATGCAACGGCATTAATATGGACCCTCTTTAAAAGAATTTTCCTTTCTAAGTGGATGCACTCATTAATTAAGATCCTAAGAATATTCAATTAATATTTCCATTAAGGATTACTTTTTCAAACTTAAAGGGAGTACTTAACAATTTATGTATAAAATATGGACCATACACTCACATTAAGTAAAGATACTTTCCATAAAGTATTTAAACAATATTTAATGAGTGGATGTATATTCAAGTACGGAAAGATAATAATCACCCAAATGACCACTCAAATGCAAATTACGTATATATTATTTGGTCATGCAAGAAAGGTGTTTTAACTTATTAAAATAATATTCTTGACAAATTATAAGCACTCATATAAGGAAGGCACATTAATTGAAAATCAAGTAGGTGTAATCAATATTAATTCAAACCATATCACGGAACTAGATATGGTTCAGTATTAGTTCCACCTGCATGGTTAGTCAACAACACAATAGTAATATCCATTTGGACCTGAGGATAGTCCTGTCCTTTGTTCCTTAAGGAACTGGGAGCGGTTCTGTCCGCCGTTCCAGCTGCATGGTTTGTCATCAACAAAATAATGTACGCAACAGATAACATGGTTATCGACCATGTTGACCCTCATCCTAATTATAATGGGATTTTACCTAGGTATTTAATAATACCTAGGTAAAATCATGTAAATAACCGCCGATTATTTACAATATTCAGTAATGTTACCTAGGGGTTATCATAACTGTATTATAATGCCATCCATCACTTATGATTGGATATCTAATGACCGTGCACCCATATGGATGAGTGCCAAATTATACCCATAGTGATAATACCCATCTACTATAATATAAAAGCAAAATCTATGAAAACACTGTTTTTTCAACAGTGTTCCCGCCCAAAGTCCTAAGGTGAGAGTCCATAACCTGAAATTACATAAATAGCCCTATGAAGGAGCCATGTGAAGGGTAAAATTGCAAAACAAGAAATAATGATGACATTTGAAAAGGTTTCTGAAAAGTATCTAAAAAGAAAAGTTCCTTGATGCACATGCACAGTAAAAACTTTAAAGAAAGTTCAAAAGTAAACAGAATTACGGCCCCAATCAAATCTGGCCAGGCTGTATTTACAGGCATGCACACACAATATCTATAAAATATGCTGAGTAATAAAATTTGTAATAAAAAAACAGTCCATCACTTCTGGCCAGCCTGTTCCTTGGGGCATGTGTAGTATCAGCCAATCAAAATTTGCTAGCATGTTCTTGGGGTGTTTATTTTCTTGATGGGAGGGTCATTGACTTGCCTGTAAATACTATGCTTTCACAACGCACACATCCCACACAATTGTCAACTTCATCTCATTCCCTCTTGATTCTCTGCCTACAATGTGAAAGATTATCATCTTAAACGTGCCCATATATATTCATATTACATACAAGTAGTTCCTCTCTTGGTGAGAAATGAAAAATAGAATATTTGAGCAGATAAAAGGAGAAATCAAATGGGATTACAACTCGATGGAGTATAAGTAGAAGAGGTAAAAGATCAAAGCTTCTGCAGTTTCTTGGCACATATTCTTCAAATAGAAAGAACTACAAAGAGACGGCCACAAATTGCAGGAATGATGCAGCAAATGTAAAATAGGAAGATAATAAGTTCATATATGCATATCCCTCAACAAAAAAGGAAGATAATGAAATAGAAATTCATAAAAGAAATAGAAGTATAAAAAATAAATTTATTGAGTTTAAACAGATATTTTATTTGTACTCACAATTTATTTCCTTCCAAACTTCTCTTACATTTTCCTCTCTATTGTTTTTACCCAGAATTTTCCAAGTTCCAAATAGAACCTGAAACACTGGGTTCAGCAAGGAAGGAGCTTAAGAGAACAGAAACGGGAAAACAGAAACAGATCTTTACTCTCCAGATGTTGATGTTTCAATGGAGAACCTTCAGATGCTAAATAATGAAACTTATCTTTACTTCTCTGACAAAAGTTCTATATGTACAAACAGCATCACAGATCAATGGTACAAAAGAACCCGGAAAATAATACACCTCCAAGTGTGGCATTAAAAGCAAAATTGGCAAATGGAAAAACACGAATGAAGCAGTGAGAATAAAAATGGTTTGTTTGACTCTGTTTTCAGCCAAAACTCAGGACAATATATTAGATGCAATTGAAGATCTGAGGATAGTTTGTCGCAGAGAGCCATGCAATAAGGTACAAGTTTGCAGCATTGGAATGATAACACTACTTGCCAAGTTTTTGGACTACAAGAACATAACCATTCAATGCGTGAGACTAGAATTTCTAGGAGAGTTGGCTGAAGAGAACAATGATAGGAAGGTGATTTCTTTTCTCTTTTATCAGTTTATGTCATTTGCATTCACCACCTATAAGATCAATGCAAGTAATGTTATGTTTCTGACCTGAAACTAACATGTGAATTTGGCACCTAAATTTCTTTTGGAATCAAATATAAAAGTGTCAATCTTGAAACTGAATTTGATCTGGAATGAAATATAAAAGTGTGAATATTGAGATGTTATTTTTTAAATAGTACTTCAAGAAATGAATGAGGTGAGTTTTGAAGATATGATTTTTTCACTTTTGAAAACATGCATATTTTAGTCTAAATGTATAATTATTTGAAAAAATAAATTTCAGAAAGGGTAACTTAAGATGTAGAAAAAATAACAAATCGAAACATTCTTCAAGTGTGCTGAATTTTCAAAAAAGATAACAACAAGATTCATTGCTGCTTGCACTTATAGTTGATTCATGTTTTTAATAGAGAGAAATAAATTAGCAAGTTAATTTTTCTCCTTAAATATAGGAAAGCATTTACTTCATATATTATTAATGTTTGTTTTTTCAATAATAATTAAGGTGACACAATAAAGTTGGATGAAATATATTTACAATTAAGTCTATTTGCTTTCGGGGGGTTGGAATTAAACAGCTACAATATGGTGGTTCAAGTGAGTTGAGAATTGAAAAGGGATCAAATCTATGGAATTCAAAACCTTTTTATTTAAGCATTGGCTCATGTCATGGAAAGTAAGAACAATTAAGCAATCAGTTAATATTACTCCATAATAATTACAACAGGGCGAAACGGTTTTGGTAACTAAGGAAAAAAGTTAGTTGACATGTTTGTAAATAAAGAAAAGAATGTTGACATAAGAGTCTATTTCAATACTGGAGTTTAGAACAAACACAGCAAAAGGTAAAGCACAAAGATACAGGATAGAGAAATACGGATTATCATTCTGCAACCGTAAGTGTATAAGCGAACATCTCTGTTTGGCTCTCTTTAAAATTTAAAACCACTATGTCAACTATTACTCTGTAAATGTTCAGCAATTATGCATATACATTTTTTCAATTGTATATCCTTTATCTTACATAGAGTGAAAATAAATCAAGCTTACGTGTGCTGAGGTGTCTTAGTACGGGTTTCTTAGCAAATTTTCTTATACTCAAGACATTTGTGCCTGTAAAGTTTAACAAAATAGTTATTCACAATTAGGAACGAATATATAGAACTTCATTCTACATGTTACAGTGTAGATAAGTAAAAACAATAAACATATTTGCTTATTTTTTCTAAAACTTGACTTGGATTGCCATTAAGGTATACGCAAGCAAGAAAAATCTTGCTCCATCGGCAATAAAAGAATCAGAACCTAAACAAATCGAACCTCAAGCATCGACCGATAGACATCACCGGCAAGAAAACTCTAACGAACAGGCCCTTTGCCATAATATCTCTCCCAGGACGAAACAACAACGGCATGAAACCCAAACCAGAGCAACAACATCATCATCCCCAGGCGAGACGAAGGACCAACCTTCCGCGACACAGATTAGAAGACGGATCTACCGACAACCTAAAACCTTCTCCGCCGCTCGACACTTTCTATCTAAAAAAACGGACGTTTTGAAACGAAAGAATGATACGCGAACCTAGGGTATGACCATCTCGGCCTGATTATGTTCCTGGAAAGCTATTTTTGGGCTGACTCTACAAGCACTTTCAATTTGGCCCACCATGGCCCATCATCTTAATTTCTTCTTTGGGTCTTTTGATTTTTAATTTGGGGCCAAGTTCTAAAATGGAATGATATGCAAACCTAGGGTACTCTTTGGCCCACTTATTTTAGAATGAAGATTCTAAAAAGGAATTTATTGAAACTGTTATAATAAAAGAGTACAACACATTGACACAACTTCTAAGTAAGGTTTTAGGAAGTTTTTACTTGAATTGTAATTTGCTGGTCTGATCTGTTTAAGTCTGATTTGGTCTGGTCTGTTTAAGTACGGTCTGATTTGGTCTGGGGCAATCCAAGTAAAAACATCCTTAATCAACTTGGTTAAGTAAAAACAGTTCCCAACAGTGTGAATAGATTGATGGAATAGGGCATTGTCTGAGTGAATTTAGAGAACAATTCGAATCGAGTTTGCTAATATTATCTTCTACAAAATTTTCATCAAAGCAATTCATATAGTAAAAAACTTTGTTAATTGTACCTGTTTGGAAGTCAAGCATGTATTTATCAATTTTGAAATCATGGTTCATAACTCCATATATTTAGTAAAAACGCAAGAAAGAAAAACACCAACAGATGCGAACTTTTTTAAAACTTTTAACAATTTTCTAACCGATTCTTCCCTATCAAAAAATGTTTTTTAAGTAGAATGTTAGTGAATATGATGCTCGAATTAGTCCAGTTAGTCCTATTTTAACAAATCTGACAAGCATATATTTTAATTTATTAAAAACAAATATCAAACTAAACTTACACTATGTTTACCACTAAGCTTTAGATCGCTAGAAAGGCTTTGCCAAAACATTGTTCACCTTATTCACTAATTAATAGTGTTTGAACTCCTCATGCATGAACAAAAACATATAAGGAGCCATACCTATGACCTATGTAGCACCGATACCGGTACACGGAAACGCGGAAACGCGGAAACGGGTACGGGGATACGTCAAAACCAAAAAAAGTAGGATACAGATACGGGGCCATATTTATAAATATTAAAAGTTATGGGGGTGTATTTACAAATATTAAAAGTTATAGGGGTCATTTATAAATATTAAAAATAAATTTTTTTGAATATATATATATATATATATACATATAATATCCTATGATATCTACCCATTCATTGCATTGAAGCATTTTCCTTTTTCAAGATACTTAGTAATAAATTCATAATATTTCTCATATACAATAGTGCATCTCGAAATATAAATGTAGTCAATAGTCATTAATTTAAAATGAGAAATAAGTCAAACAACTACAATTTTAAAATTAAAAGTGCAAGTACCCAATTCGGAGTATGAGTTAATGACTTAATTCGGATATAGCCATATAGGCCCATTATTTGATTACCAAGTAAAATGTAGTTTTAGATTTTCATTTTTTTTAGAATTTTATTAAGTAAATTTTGGGATTTTTTTTTTTAAAAAGTTGATACGGGTATCCGTCAGGATACGAGTATCGTAAACTTTCAAAAAATTACAAAAAAAATGGAAACTTTTAAAAAATTGCAGATACGGCCCGGGAACGTACGGTACGGGTATCCTAGAGTATCGGATACGGGAACGTATCGGATACGCCGATACGCTACCCTAGGGAAGTATCCGTGCTTCATAGCCTATGACTAACTCTGACATATTTGGTAGATTGACGAACTTGGGGAAAACGGGAGGGAATCAGATTATTGGCTGAGGCTTCCCCAGATAGGAGGGGTGAGATTGTCTGCCGGAGAAGTAGATAGAAAAAAAAAAAAAGACACGAGGTATTGTCACCCGAAAAACCCAGAGAGAATTAGGTGTCGGGTTGCTGGCCGGAGAAAGGGATATAAGAGAATAATACAAAGGGTATGAGTTATTGGTTGTGAGGTATCGGAGAAGATAACACTCACCCTCCGTGACTCTAGATATAACTCATTTGAATATAGCACATGTGATGTAGTTACTAATTACTCCGTATGTATTAAAAGGAAAGAAATACCTGATTTTGGCTGTATTTTACTCCACTAAAAATAAAATACTAATCTTATATATATATATTTAAAATACAATTTTAAACTATTCAATTAAGAATACTAAGACAATTAACACAGTTATTTCTTCTATCGTATTACATTCGTCCCTTTTAAAGGTTCTCATGGAAAAATAGTATGATTATTAAAACAATTACGGTGTATTAGATAAGATAATTCAGGTAATTTTTAAGAAATAGTTTTGATGTGTATATAATACTCCGTATATATAATGGGCTCAATGATGATAACTGTGATATTATAAATGTATTATTTTTAATATTTAATAATTAAATTATCATTTTATGAGTATTAATTGTTTCCTAAAAACGGAAATGGAAAACTTATATGGAACGCCCAAAAAAAGAAAGTGGCAAGCTCAGAATGGGACGGAGTATGTGATAAACACATTGAGGAAAGTATTAATTGATAGATGCAACAAACATCTCAACGGGTAAAATCCTGGACTAACATTTGTGTAAGATAAAAAGTTTCAATTCCAAGACTTTCAGTGTTTATTAGGAGGCCATTTGGTAATAATAAAATTGATAGAATCGGCAAAATTTGCTAAAATTGATGATAATCTGGCTAAACCAGTTGAATTGGCTGAATTTGCTTAATTATGAAAAATTATATTTCAAATATATTTTAGGGAAAATGGTCAAACAAACTCTTCCGGTTATTTTCAATCCATCACCTAAATTCTTCTACTAGGAAAAGCATCATATAAGCATGCTCACTTTTAAATTACAATCAACCAAGCCATTTTTTGTTGTTATAACAGGTTACTTTTTAAAAATAAATTAGGACTTTTGATAAATCTCATAAATAATCGTATAAATCTAAAAAATAGGGAAAATGGAAATTAATTTATGAAAGGTAATATTTATCTTTGTGAAAGGTGATATTTATGGTAGAATAATTTGCAAAGATAAGAAAATAACTTGGAATAGCAGGTCATCAAACGGTCAATGAACATGAAATGAAGATGGAGTGCAAATGTTGGATTATTCATTAATAACAAAAAGGTGGGACTATTGTAAGAAGGCCGCTAAAAAATTGGATTATTAGTTTCCATTTTTTATTTTCTAAAAAATAATGTAATAATTTTTTTTTTCTCCAGGGGGTCTGGGGGAGGGGGTCTGGGGGAGCCTGAAGTAATTAGGGCTGAACTCATTCCAATTAGTTTCAAACTCTTATGTGTCTAGCGGGTTTCGAACTCAAAACCTCCTACTAGGTATGATAACCTCACACCAGTTGACCTGGAATGTAATAATAATATAAAAATAAGTTTAAATGTAAAAAAAGGACAAATAATTTCAAATAATCAAAGATTTTGACTTTGACAAATTTGAAAATTTTCACAAGTTTTATCTATATATCTTCAAATTTTAATATTTTTAGAGTTTTTCAATATATAAACCTACTATTACAGGTCAAAAGTGATTGAATGACTAAATTGATCTATTTTTTAAAAAAGTAATGTACTATATGACACTTTTTTAGTATATGGGCTTAAGTGACAAATTGAAAATAGTAGAAAGTCTTATTTGACCCCTTTCCCTATATTTTATTAAGAAAATAAAAAAAATTATATAAAAATTATCTAAAATGATCAATTGCATTAACTTTAAGAAAATAGTAAAAGGTCTTATGTGACCCCATTCAGCCTGAAAAATAAGTTAAAACTTTACTTATTTCCATTATTATACAATCCAACGCGTGAAATAAAAAATATGTGTTTGGTGGGGAAAATCTTTGATGATAAGGTTGATAAGCCGAAAAATATGATCAACAAACAAGTCCCTTGATGATTTCGAAGGCGGCAGTACTTGATAATGACTTCTTATGTAACGTTATTAATAAAAATCAATATCCATTATTACTGTCTCATATTGATCTCTTAATAAAGAAATCTATTTTTAGTCATATCACAGGTTAACTTTGAAGTGTCAAATCACATGAAATCTCTTAAATAAAAATTTTGATATGGCTTTTTAGAGTACCAAATCACAGGTTAGCTTTGAGAGTTGGCACCCCAGTGATGCTTTAACATAATATTGATCACTCACTCGGTCTGTGTAACGGGACAAGACTTATCATAACAAAGATGTGTGATCACATCTTAGAGGGTAGGGTTCTAAATGTTATGAGTGTAGGACAGAGTTTTAATACCACGACTATCTTTAACACCGTCTGATGTTTGGTTGCTATTTATATTTCAAAGGAGACCATTTCTTATTATGGATTCTTATGCAATGACCATCAATGGCCCAATACAAGTCAAGGTGAGTCATTCACTCACGTTGGTCTCCTACCGAAAAACCAGTTTTCAGCCATGGGCAATTATATGTTATTGTGTCAAGAATTACCAATCGTGCATGTCTCAAAATCCTCATCCAAAATGAAGACGATTGTCCAAAGGATGAAAACAATGAATGTTGTCTACCAAGAAGTGTTCCATATATAATCTGCAATGTTTCACATTGTAACATAACCACGTTACATATTTAAACAAACTTACGTATTATCCTTTAAGTTCGCAATTGTCCAATGTTTGATATTTAACTTTATAACCAATTAAATTTTCATGTCTAATGGTGTTTATACCCCATCCAAAAATTCATACACCGTGCATCGCACGGGTACAATACTAGTTTTACTTAATGAGATGTGCTCAATCTAACATACTAGGTTGACTACAAGGTCATAATGATATACTACTTCATTACCCGTAATCTCACAGCATTCCATCAAATATGTCTTAATACAAACCTAGTAATTAGTACATTTGAGTATATCAGAATGGCAATAGTTATCATGACTCACCGTATGGGATTTTTCTGATTATCCAATTTATGTTAACAAATATGAATGATTAGTATATATAAAGATACGGGGAACACGGTCATTAATAATGTATATCGAGGAATAAACTACAGGGTTGCCTGCAAGTTAATATGGGATTATCCAATTTGTCTGTGAAATCATACCTATTACAGGTCGAAAATGAACCCCGGTTTATTAAGTACTAGATTTTCACCCGTGCGATGCACGGAATAAAAATATAAAAAAAAATTAATTTTACTATATATTTACAGTAATAGTATATGAAAATCGTCAAATAGCAAATATAAATGCATAGATATATAAAAACTATATAAAAAATGATACTTATACAAAAAAGATCGTAACATGGATTTATTTAAAGCAAAATGTACATAACGTGACGTGTAGTAGAGAAATTTCTAAATTTACAATATGTGGAAAACCTATAAATTTTGAAATACTTCCCCGTAAACATGTCTAGTATAGGCGACTGATCTTTATCATTTCAAAGTTTTATTATTTGCAACTTGTGACAATGGAAAGTCTAGTAGATTGTGACTAATAAGTACCGACTTTTTATCGAGATTAATTATGACCCTGTTAAATGACTTTGTTTTTCAACTTATGGATCGATTTATGATCAAAAAACTTATGGATCGATTTTTTCACCGAACACGTGATTTTTGATTTCGCTCGTTGAATTGTGTAATAATAAGAATAAGATTGAAGCTACTTTTCTCTTTGTATTGGATGAAGTATAATTTTTTCTTTATTTTATACTTAAAACTTACTTTAATGTTTTTTAGTAAATCAACAAAATCGATCAACATAATCACTCCAACCAGAACTTCATAAATTTCAGCAGAGTCAGTCGCTTTCGTTATTACCAAACAGCCTATATGTGTCATTTTAGCTTATAGTGTTATTAGCCTTTTTAAACAAACACCAAACTTTTAATTTTGACATAAATCAACAGAATCAACTACTTCAATCAGATTTTTGTAAGTTTCAACATATCTTTCAGCTGGTTCTAGTATTACTAAACATTCTCTTAACTTTAATTACTCGTATAATATGAATAGATATTTCGTATGTGTACGTATAGAGTTATGCGCATATTTATGAAGTTTTGTACCGAAACTATTAGTATGATGATATTCAATAGACTGAATATAATGATGATTAAAGTGTATTTCTCCTTTGTGTTATTTTGTTGAAATGAAACAAAGACAGATGAAGTTAGAAATTCCCTATGCATTATCAATACGAATAGTGGACATTAAAAAAATGATGAAGTTATTAGCTATTGACAAAATATGTTACCCTAAAATTTGGATATTATGTCGCACATGTGTGTGGAGTGCAGACACAGTACCTATTATCTTAGAAATAGTGACATATTCCAGACTCCAGAGTAGGGGTATTACTCTTGTAAACTATTTACTCAGTATAAATTTAGTGCGAAGAATATGTTTTTAAATAAATCACATCAAAAGTAATAATAAAATGCAAACACTCTTTATGCTTTTAATTATTTATATGGCCCAAACGTACATTGCATCTCGAAAAAATCATACGGAGTAACACCTTTGCTATCCAGAAAACCGAGTCCACCATCTTGCTTTACCCCAGTTCCCTTCCCCTCGCCATTACGCTTTTTCCTTTCACCGCACGGCCACACCTTCCATCAATTTGTTTTCTCTGAGATTGCTTCTAACAACTTTTCATCCGAACCAGTGCTGTCGGTGCTGATGATGAAACATGAACAACAAAACGATGCATGCCTACCTTGGCAATGTTGACCCCTCAGTGTAACGGTTCTTCATTTATGTTTCAATGAAGAATGGATAATAGAGATTCTTACAAATATAATGAAGTGTTGGAATGTGTGGATTATTATGTGAGATGTGAAGATATTTATAATGTTTTCGCCATGATTATTGATTCTAATTACGAACTATGCATGGAACTGTACTGTGTCCTCTTCGCACAGCATTCAAGAGGCAACATCTTTTTGCCCTTCAGAGATAACATTGTTATACCCGTATCTCTCTTCACGTGAACTGAAAAGACCGGCAGCCTGCTAGCACGTCAAGTCGTCGACCCATTTTTTAGACCTATTAAGCCAACCTGTCACTTTTTCTACAAAAGTACTTCAGTTGACTATCCGTTCATCGCAGCTTGATACGCTGAATATTTCTCCATTCTATTTCATGACCCGTTCAACCCATTATATTGACCCGTATTTGACATGTGTTTTGGGCGGGAAAAATGACCATGTTTCCACTTCTTTTTCTATATAGATAGATGGTTTATAATTATCAAAATACTTGCATCTATATAGGGTAACACAATCCCTATTATATAATCATTACTTCACCATTAGTCGATTTATTCAATATTCACCTAGTAACATTTCAAATCCACTATCATGGGTATTTCTTCGCACATATGTCTACCATCACGACATCTCAAACCTTATGTACTTTCATAAGGTTTTAATCATATGAGTAAACCACTTAAAATCCATAGTAATCACATTACCCGGATTGTGATTACCCGTATATACGATGTTGTACTCAATCCGAATTTAGTAATTGCTCTATATAGAACTAAAAGATAGGAGAAATGCAAAAATAGGACTTGATATGTTTTCTTCCATTAATAGGACCAAGTTACTCCTATTATTGAACATACGAAAATTACCATCCCAAATTTGCCCCTGCACCCATTTACCCATTCTCTCTCCCTTCTCTCGATCTATTAGATCGGCGATTGCTTCACCAGACCCCAAAGCAGAATAACCACATGACGGCATCTCATCTTCTCGGTGTAGATATGCTGCGCTGCCTACTCCACCGCGCGATTGCTTCCACCGCACCGCTGTTGATGTGTATAATTCAAACTGTATGTAATAATGTGGTGTGTGCGAAATGTGGTGTATTGAAAATATACTTACTATTTCTATAAATAGTAAGGATCGTATTTGTGTGGTGTGTGTGGTGGCATTTACTGAATTAATAAAACCTTCCTCTCTTCTAAAACCAGTTCGTTATTACAGTTAGATCCCCATCAATTGGTATCAGAGCTATACGCTCCTCCGGACCAAACACCACCGTACACGACTGCAGACTGATACTCACCGACCCTCTTCGATGTCTAATCCGAGTGGTTTCCTTGGAAATCTACCTGTTCTTGATGCCAAGAACTGGGATAAGTGGTGCATTCAGATGAAAGTCATCTTTGGATTCCAAGAAGTGATGGAAGTGATTGACGAAGGAGTTCCAGTCCTTGGCGAACATCCAACTGAAGCAGAACGAAAGGATTATCGCGAGGCCAAAAAGAGAGATTGCAAAGCCTTGTTCCTCTTACATCAGGCTGTAGATGAAGTGCATTTTCAGAAGATCTCCATGGCTAAATCGAGTCAGGAAGCTTGGAGGATCTTGGAACAATGTCATTCTGGTAGTGATAAGGTAAAGCGTGCAAGATTGCAAACCCTAAAACGCCAGTTTGAATTGTTGAAAATGTCTGAGACAGAGACTATCGCTGATTACTTTAATAGAGTAGTATCCCTGTCTAATGCGATGCAAAGGTGTGATCATGATATTAAGGTTTCAGATGTCAATGAGAAAATCATGAGAACTCTATTAAAGAAATTTGATTATATTGCCTGTGCTATAGAGGAATCAAAAGATGTTAGAACAATGACTACTGAAAATCTGCAAACTACGTTTGAAATTCATGAACAAAAACTGTTAGAAAGAGATACTGAAGAACAGCAAGAACAGGCTCTTTTGGTCCACAAATTTAAGAAAGGAGGTGCTAAGAAAAGTGACCAAAAGGCACAGTCAAAGGTAGGAGGAAATAATCATTCTGATGAAAATTCTGATAGGCTTGCAGATGATAAACCTAAAACTGTGACTAAGAAGAAGAAATTTGACAAGAAGAAGATTCAGTGTCATAATTGTAAGAAGTGGGGACATTTTAAAGATGAATGTTGGTTTGGTGAAGGAAAGGATAAAAGGCCAAAGAACTGGGGTAAGTAGGAAGAGGCTTTTGCAGTAGAGGAAGAGGATTCAGAAGAAAGTGAACCTGTAGTACTAATGACTACTACCTGTGATAAATCTGAAATGGGTGAAGCATGGTACTTGGATACAGGTTGCAGCAATCATATGACTGGACACAGGTCTTGGTTGATAAATTTCTGTGATAAGAAGAAGTGTAATGTAAAGTTTGCAGATATGAGTGAAGTACAAGTGGCTGGAGTTGGAGATGTTGTGATGACTGGTAAAAATGGGAAGAAAGTGTATCTTCAGGAAGTCTTATATGTGCCTGATATGAAGTGTAATCTATTAAGCTTGGGGCAATTATTGGAGAAGGGCTATAAGACTATTTTGAAGAATGGACATTTGAAGCTATATGATCCTGCTGCAATTCTGCTGTTAAAGGTTCTTTTGTCAAAAAATAGGACTTTCAAGGCAAGGGTGTTACCTGCAGAAATTAAGAGTCTTAAAGCTACAACTGTATATGATGATACCTGGCTATGGCATGCCAGGTTTGGCCACTTGAATTTTAAAAGTCTGAAGCTGTTATATGAGAAGGAGATGGTCATTGGGATTCCACAAGTCTCAATACCAACAACTGTGTGTGAGGAATGTGTTGTAGGGAAACAACACAGAGATTCTTACAAACATAAAGTACCAGACAGGTCAACAAGGGTGTTGGAAGTGGTATTTTCTGATGTTTGTGGGCCTTTTGAAGCATCTACACTTGGAGGTAACAAGTATTTTGTTACATTTATAGATGACTTCAGTAGAATGATGTGGATCTATATGATCAAAGTTAAAAGTGATGTGCTGATTATTTTTAAGAAGTTTAAGAATCTTGTTGAAAAGCAAAGTGGCAATTCAATTAAGGTTCTTAGAACAGATGGTGGTGGAGAGTATACCTCAACTGAGTTCAATAAATTCTGTGAAGACAATGGAATACTGCATGAGATCACAGCACCCTATACTCCTCAGCACAATGGGATGGCTGAAAGGAGAAATAGGACTATTGTGAACATGGTGAGGTGTATGCTTAGAGAGAAAGGAGTACCAAAGTATCTTTGGGGAGAGGCAGCAAGTACTGCAGTATACATACTAAACAAGTGTCCTACTAAGAAGCTTCAGGGTGAAGTACCAGAAAAGGTGTGGTCTGGTGTGAAACCTAGTGTGAAGCACTTTAAAGTTTTTGGTAGCCTATGTTATAAGCATATCCCAGATCAGAAGAGGAGAAAGTTAGATGATAAGAGCATACAAATGGTGATGGTTGGGTATCATACTGCATGCTCTTATAAACTATTTGATCCAATTGCTAAGACATTCTCCTACAGTAAAGATGTGGTCTTTGAAGAAACGAAGGGTTGGAATTGGGATGCATTTGCTACATATTCAAGACCAATTCCTAACATATTAGAAGAAGATGAGTGTTCTAATAATGAAAATCCTAGTAACATAAATGCCAATAATCAGTCTGGTGAATTAAATCAAAGACCTTTGAGAAATAGACAACAATCAACTAGACTCAGTGGGTATGAGGTGTATGATGATGCTGAGATTGATGAAGCAGGAGAGTTATTGCACTTTGCATTATTGGCTGATTGTGAGTTAATTGATTGGAAGCAGGCTCTATCACAGAAGGAGTGGAAGGAAGCTATGGAAGAAGAGATTAGATCTATTGAAAAGAACTCTACATGGGAACTCACATCACTACCATCACACAAGAAACCTATAAGTGTGAAGTGGGTTTTTAAGATCAAACATAAACCAGATGGTTCAATTGTCAAGTACAAAGCCAGATTGGTAGTGAGAGGTTTCCTACAGAAGGAAGGGCTTGATTACACTGAAGTTTTTGCTCCAGTTGCGAGGTTAGAAACTATAAGAATGGTGGTTGCACTTGCAAGTAGCAAAAGGTGGAAAATGGCTCAACTAGATGTAAAATCTGCTTTCCTAAATGGAGAGTTGGAAGAGGAAGTGTATGTAACTCAGCCACCAGGTTTTGAAGTTGAGGGTGCAAGTGATAAGGTACTCAGGCTTAGGAAAGCTTTATATGGCCTAAAACAAGCTCCTAGAGCTTGGAATAAAAAGATAAATGCATATTTGAATGATATAGGTTTCAGAACCTGTGTTAGTGAGCATGGTGTATATGTAAAAAGATCAGGGAGAGATATTGTTGTGATTTGTCTGTATGTTGATGATTTGTTAGTAATCAGCAACAATATTGAGCAGATTGAAGATTTTAAGAGTCAGATGAAACAAAGATTTGAAATGACAGATTTGGGAGATCTGACATATTTTCTGGGAATGGAATTTTGTGTGCAGAGTGGTGGAATCTTTATACATCAAAAGAAGTATGTTACAGACATGTTGAAGAAGTTTCAAATGACTACTTGTAATCATGCAAATAGTCCAATGGAACCTAAACTTAAACTGGGAATATGTGAGCAGGATAATGATACAGATGCCAGTTTGTTTAGGAGTCTGGTGGGAACTCTGAGGTTTGTATGCAATACCAGACCTGATATTTCCTTCAGTGTAGGGCTTATCATTAGGTTTATGCAACAACCTAAACAATCACACTATATAGCTGCAAAGAGAATACTCAGGTATTTGAAGGGTACAACTGAGTATGGAATATGGTTTCCAAATGAAGTAAAATTTGAAGAAAAGGGTTTGGTGGGCTTTTCTGATTCAGATTGGAAGGGGGACACTATTGAAAGAAAAAGCACTACAGGTTATGTATTCAAACTGAATGGTGCTACAATTTCTTGGAGTTCTAGGAAGCAGCCTAAAGTGGCATTATCCACTTGTGAGGCTGAATATGTAGCAGCAGCTTATGCAGCTTGTCAGGGAGTATGGCTGAATACTTTGTTGGGTGAAATACTGGGTGAAGAACAAGAAACTTTTCAGCTGCTAGTTGATAATAAATCTGCCATAAACCTTGCACAGAATCCTGTTTCACATGGTAAAAGCAAGCATATTGAGCCGAAGTATCATTGGTTGAGAGAAAAGGTGGGTGAAAGAAAACTGAATTTACTCTATTGCAATTCTGAAGCTCAGGTTGCTGATATCCTAACTAAGTCATTGCCGGCTGACAGCTTCAGGAAGTTCAGAGAAAAGCTCGGAGTTATAGCTCCAAGTTTGTGAGAAAAGAATGTTTTTTTACATAGTTTGAATTAAGGGAGAGTGTTGATGTGTATAATTCAAACTGTATGTAATAATGTGGTGTGTGCGAAATGTGGTGTATTGAAAATATACTTACTATTTCTATAAATAGTAAGGATCGTATTTGTGTGGTGTGTGTGGTGGCATTTACTGAATTAATAAAACCTTCCTCTCTTCTAAAACCAGTTCGTTATTACAGTTAGATCCCCATCAACCGCCTCTGGCTTCATCGCCTCCTCCACCTCCGATCCACTTCGCCGCCTTCTCCGTCCACCATCACTGACTTTCTTTTCCTTCAGATTTCAGGTTTGTTCCCTGCTTTTCTTCTTGCTTTTCTTCTTCTCCTGCGTCTCCTCATCCTCCTCCTCCTCCTCCTCCTTCCTCCTTCCTCTTCTTCTTGTTTTTAATTTTTGGTTTTCCTCTGTTATTTTTAATTGATTTTTCTAATTTTCGGACTTCTATTTCAATTTTATGGTTTTTGATACATGAGTTTAAAAAAAGAACGCTTTCTAGAAATTTTGGATGATTGTTTCAGATTTGGCCAAATTTATGGCATAAATATGTACATTGACAACCATATTATGGCAGAAATGCTTTTGTATAAATGTGTAGATTGGTTTTCTAGCTTTGTTTTTCTAATTTTTGACTCTGTTAAAATGCTTATTCCATTAGAAAAATTAATTGTTTGAATATTTGGTTATTTATTTCATGTTTTCCATTTTTTGCCAAATTTGTGGCAGTTTTATGTTAAATTTGTGGCATTTTTTTGCCAAATTTGTGACAGTTTTCCATATTCCATTTCTTCCAAGATGAATCTGCCAACTCTTTGGCAAATCTGAAACACTTGTTTATGGCATATGTGAATCTAATCTCCACCAATAATCTGCCAACTTGATGGCAGATTTATTCTACCTGAGTTATCATGGTGGTGACGATGCTCAGAGGATGGCGGCGGCGGTGGATGGCGGTGGATGGCGGTGGATGGCGGTGGTGGTGGATGGTGACTCCGCTCAGATAGTGATGTCCGATGTTTTCGCCCTCTCTCATTGCACGATGTTTTCCGTTTTTTTTCGAAACCTCTCATCTGCTTTAGAAGCAATTAATTATACTTGAAGGATAAAATTGGAAAAGCAAACCCTTTTTAGTCCTACGAAACATCACTCACGTTTCTAGTCCTATTTGTGCACATGAAATTAATTTTAGTCTTATATAGGTCATTAACTCATCCGAATTAAGTCTACGACTCACATCTACATAACACTGAAGACACATTGCCATTAATGATTTACATGCCCACAATGAATTCCGTAATTAACAAATGTACATCACTTGAATCTGTGCACCGTATGAACAGCCAAAGGATAACTAATACAGTGTATAAAATGGTTCTATCATGTCATAGGGAACCCATCATACGATGGTGATAGAGTAATTCTAGAGAGAAGTGAGAGCTAGAGAGAAAAAGTGAGTAAACATTTCTCAACCCCCCATAATTAGCCCCTTGGGGTCTATTTATAGGTAAAAATGTGGATTTGGGCCCCTAGCCTTGGGCTTAGGAGGCCCATTACAACAAATATGCCTTCTTTGGGCGAATTGGGCCACTAATGGGCTGTGTACAATACTTAGTAAATAAAATAGGAAAATGAACTCTGCCAGGGTAATTCCGGACGACGCGGTCTGATAAGTCCATATTTAGACACACATTTAATGCGTGTTCGAATCGGATTTTGACGGTTTTCCTAGCTTTAAGGCGTTGCAAGTCTCAATTTTGGCTCAAGTTGTGTTTAACAGGTGTTGGATCAAGTTTCGTTGCATTTGGAGTTGATTTGAAGAAGTTGGAATCCGGCAATCGGCGCTTGAGAAGCATTCGGGCAGAGTTTGGAAGCATTCGAAGAAGATTTGAGAGATTTGGAGGTCACCAGGAGATTCACGACAAAATTCTGATGAAGAAAGAGCATTTGGATCGACCTCGTAGGCATCCGGGAGCGTTTGGAGCAAGAAAACGAAAGAAAAGTGAAGAATAGGGTCAGGCACGGTCGTGCCTGGAGTTAGGCACGCCGTGCCTGAAGAGTAATTTTCCTGGGAGCTACTGGAGGCGAGGCACGACCGTGCCTGGTAGTTAGGCACGCCGTGCCTGGACGCGAAATTCGGGCTTCTTCCGCAGGCACGGTCGCAGGCACGGTCGTGCCTGGCACCGTGCCCGGCCGCGATTGATCCTAATTCGACTTAAATTCGTTGTTTTCTATAAATAAGGCCTCCATAACCCATTTTTGGGGGTTAAGAACTTTAGAGAGAGGCCTAGGGACGAGTTTTACCTGCGTTTTTACGTTGTTTAATCCAAGAACCTGGGACTCTTTGTAAGTTCAATTCTTTAATTAATGACAATTTATTCTATTCATCCCAATTCTTTTGATTCGTCAATTATGAGGCGTGAGTAGTTTAATTAGGGATTTGGGGTTGATGAAGGGGTTAATAATGATTGATGGCTAGATTCTTGTCGGTTTAATTGCATGAATGCCGTTTAATTTGTGTTTGAATAATTTAACTGATATCTCTTGTAACCTAGATGGCCACTAGAATTACAATTGCTTATAGAATAAATTAAGAGAGATCTAATTTGTTCTAGGACACATTCACACACACTTAATCGTTCGCTAAGAGATTAGTAGCGATTAAGGGTCCGTAAGCTCGCTCATTTTGGCAATAATTTAGGATCTTGTCGCATGAGAGATTAGCCTGGTCCCCTAAATTATTGTACTCTACGCCGCGAGAGCGGTAAGAACTTAGTAATGATTAGCTAGGCTCAATTAAATTAAATTCATGTAATTAGGCCTGTTCTGCCAGAAATCTGGTTAACCCCGGAATCAATTCCTGTTCCCTTCGTCGTTAATTAAGGAAAACCAAATCTTTTTATTCGCTCATTAGCATTAGTTTTAGTTTAATTAAATCAATCAATCTCGCACAATTGCACTTTTATTTTATTTATTTCTTTTTAATCGCTGAATTTAATTAATCTTTGATTCCCTTTTGTCCGTCCCTGTAGAGACGATACTCGTACTTTTCACCACTTTTCTACAACCATTTTAAGTGCGAGAAAACACAAATTAGTTTTTGGCGCCGTTGCCGGGGACGGTGTCGGTTTTAAGGGTTAATTAATTTCAGCGAGATTTTTTTTTGTTAGTTTTCTTTTTGTTCTTCGTAGGATTTTTCTGGGCTAACCTTTCAGGTATTTTTCCAAGAGGCATGAGATGAACTCATTCAGCCAAATTCCTTGAGGAATTCCTTACCCTCAAACCTCCATGGAATATTCACCATTTACGCCATACCCTCCTTACACTCCTCCTCCTCCTCCTCCTCCTCCTCGTCCTCTTCAATATTACACATCTCATCAAAATTATTCTCCTACACCACAAAATTTCTCATCTTCTTATTCTTACCCTCTTCCAAATACGCAATACTCCCAATCTCATTGTCCTAATCATTATCCTTATCCACAATATCCTCGGACAAAACCAGGCTCCATAATGGAATTTCTCATTCAAACTAAAAGTCTCGAGGAATTGGTTGATTGCTTTCCTAAAAATAGCATTTGTAACTTCTGTGGAGGTGGTCACCATTCATGTCTTTGCCCCATTCCTCCATACGACCATCCTAACTGGGCAACTGCATACCCCACTTCTTCCTCCCCACAATTTACGGACACAAATGTTTCAGGCACTCCTACATACTTCCCGAGTAATGAGCCTCATAATCAACAAGAGGATCTAGAGGAGGCAGATTTAAAGAGGCTTTCTTACTAGGAAGAGGGAATCATGCAACTCACAGCCAGAATGCAGAATTTCAGTAATCACTTGGATCAGCTGTTTAACGCCTATATGAGGAATCCGAGAGATACCATCATAGCGACACAAAAGCCCAACCACAGGAGACTAATAGGGATGATCATGTGACTGAGTCAGACTGCGAAGGTGGGAATATGATGGATGATACACTTCCAGATATTTTTGAAGACCCACCTATGTTTGCACTTGAACAAGAAGATAGTGGTGATGTCCATACAGAAACTCACCAGCCTTTTGATTTACCGTACCATTAGTCTCAACACCTGACGAGGAGGGCAAGGAGCAGGTCCGTCATGACGTTGATGCAGCCACTGAGGTAGGTTTAATTTGGGAATAGATGATTACAAGCTCCAAGAGAGTGGGGGTGAGATAGATGATGTCCGTAATGAAGAAGTCCCGCTCCACAAGCAAGAATTCCCTTCTTGTAAACATGCACCGGTCCACTCTTACGTGGTTTCAAATTTGGATTTCTTTGATCCATTCCTTGGTGATGATATTTCTTTGTGTGTGGAGAATAATCACAACTGCTTAGAGGATATTAATAAGAAGAGTGACGAAACGAATTGGGATGCATTCATGGGGAGTGATACAGAGTCCAAAGGAGAGGTTGTGAATTTTCATGATATTTGTGAGGAAGAAGGAGACTTTTCTATGGTGCAGTTTGATTACGGGTTTGCTACTACTCCCTGCTTGGAGACATGTTTTGAGCTTCCGGTGATGTCTAGAGTAATCAAAGTTTTCACTCATGTTCCCTATCCACCTGAAGAGGATGAGAGTTTCATACTTCACTTCTGCGCTGATGAGGGTTATGAAGACCATATGCTGCCTACGTGGACTGAAGAATTTAAAGATCTACGCCATCTAATCGCATTTGTTGAGAGGAAGCTGGAGACATTGATGATTAGTGCACCACTGCAGTCTTTGCTATTTGAGAGCATTTGAGGAAGTTGCGTCGGGCAAACGACGTTAAAATTAGCGCTTCTTGGGAGGCAACCCAAGCTTATTTCTGCATTTTTTTGTTTGTTTTTGTGTTTGTGTGTTTTGTTTTTGCAGCTCAGGGTCTTGCTTTGGGGATGATGTGCCGAGGATCATTGACTCAATTTAGTTCTGCACCGACCAGCGCTATAGGGAAGTTTCTTTGACTCTTTTACTCGCTTGTTGAAATATTGACTTGTGTTAAGTTGAGCATGCGTGACCCTATCCTCTTTACCCCCTTGTGCATAGTGCATTTTTGGTCATCGAGGACGATGCCAAAGTTTAAGTGTGGGGAGTGAATTGGGCATTCGGGCAGTAGTTGCTACATGTGATTTTTAGAGTTAGCATGCGCAAGTGTTAGTTGATATTCATTGGAAATTCATGTCAATTTTTGAAATTTTTTCTTTAAACTGTGTCTTTGTGAGCTGGCTAGCGTTTGACTATGCTTTTAGAATATCCTTGAAGTGTTTAGGCTTAAATTGCTTGCATGATAATCTAGTTGTTGAAAGGATGAAGGCATTAGTCACTCATTGAATTTTCCAATAATCATCCACCCCACCTGAAAAAGTCCTTTAGGAGAAGCCATTTTGAGCCGACCATTCTTTGTTTACCCAATTAAATAATTAATTTAGCTCCATAGCCAAATGGCCTGTTTCCTTACCCGTGAATATTTCTGACAAAGTCTTGATGTTTAGGGAACTAAGGGATTAATTTGCTAAGTTTAAGCAAGTTGTGTAGGAGCCATTTTTGGCACTGTTCCTATGCCCCAAATGGGGTAAGATCAGTCATCTTTTAGGAATATGATACTTTCGAGGATTGCATTGCAGGCATGGATTCACTTTCAAATTAATGAACTTTAATTGCTATTTTTCCTTGGTGAGGCCGAGATTAGAATGGGGTGATGTCTAGTGAGAATCCGAAAGGTGAAAAATTAATATAGTTGGACCTCTTACTTTGCGAAAAAGAGAATGTGAGCCCCGGTCAAAAAGCGTAAGATGAGACTTGGGTATCTTTCGAAAGAAATGGCGTTCTCGTGCCAACATGACAAGGAAAACTAAACATAATTAATGAACTTGGAAGCTATTGAAAAATTAGCTTTAGTCCTCCGCGTACTTCAAGTATACGTCAAAAGCACAAATGTGCCGAGACGGTTTAGCTTAGTTGTACACCATGTCTACTTTTTGCATAGATTTAAATGATTGTTCCTAATTTGTGGCCTACTGAGTTCCTTGTTCCTAAGAATAGCCCTGAAGTTCCTGAATACATTAAGTCTTTGTTAGAATATTCCTATCTCTCAAAATAAAGGGACTATTATTTTTATCCATTCACCATCACATTCACAAATCCTTCTGATCAGTAGCTAGCTTATTTGTGTAGGCTGTCATTACTTTGAGGATGTTGTGAATAATTGTGTCAAATATTTTAGCTTGAGTACAAAGGTGTAGTTTAGGGAAGAATTTTCTTGGTTTAGATTGTCTGTCCTGTGAATATACCTTTAACTACGTATGCATGCTAACTGTTTTAAATTCCGTGTGGTGATTATCGTAAGTCCCGTTGTTCGATTTGCTTGAGGACAAGCAAAAGCTTAAGTGTGGGGGAGTCTGATAAGTCCATATTTAGACACGCATTTGATGCGTGTTCGAATCGGATTTTGACGGTTTTCCTAGCTTTAAGGCGTTGCAAGTCTCAATTTTGGCTCAAGTTGTGTTTAACACGTGTTGGATCGAGTTTCGTTGCATTTGGAGTTGATTTGAAGAAGTTGGAATCCGGCAATCGGCGCTTGAGAAGCATTCGGGCAGAGTTTGGAAGCATTCGAAGAAGATTAGAGAGATTTGGAGGTCACCGGGAGATTCACGACGAAATTCTGATGAAGAAAGAGCATTTGGATCGACCTTGTAGGCATCCGGGAGCGTTTGGAGCAAGAAAACAAAAGAAAAGTGAAGAATAGGGTCAGGCACGGTCGTGTCTGGACAATGGCGGACCCACTAAGGGTCCCACGGGGTCCCGGGACCCCGTGGACTTCCAACAATACCTATATATATTTTTTATATTTTAAATAAAATTAATACGTAAATGTATAAAAACAACAGTAGCGCTCATTGGAATGACTAACTTCCGCAGTGGAACGGGTGTATGTGAGAAGTTAATCCCTCTCTTTTTGTGGAGGTGCGTGGTTCGATTCCCGCAAGGCTGCTCTCCCTTTTTGTCTTCTTTTTTGCATAATTCATTTAGATTTAAACTTTGCACCCTTTTTGTCTTTTTGCATAATTCATTTAAATTTATATTTTGCACCATCTGTATTGAATTTCAACCACCCAATGGAAGGAAATTCCCAATCAATTCACTGCCTTATTTGAGTTATTTCTTTGTTCATTTTTTACTTTTATTGAATTTCAACCTTTGCATAAATCATTTTTAGGGATTAATTATTAAAATTTATTTGGATGTTAAAATCAAATTATTAAATAGATTTGCTCAATATATGACTAAAACTTATACAAAGTTCAAAAATAGGACGAAATATGGCGGAGATTTGTTTCAAAGTTGGTTTGATGAGCATTAATGGTTCAAATATACTATTGCCAAAAATGTCGCATTTTGTTTATCATGTTATTTATTTAAGAGTGAGTGGGAAGTGGGTGGTGATCGTGTTTTGGGAATAGGGTTTTCAGATGCTACATTTTGTTTACCATTTTATGTTACTTTTGAGATCGATGCTGCATTTTGTTACCATCTTATTTGTTTATCTTGTTATTTGTTTAATTTTATACTAATTAGGATTACATTTAGATAGGGACCCCGTGACTCTATTTTTTTGGGTCCGCCACTGTGTCTGGAGTTAGGCACGCCGTGCCTGAAGAGTAATTTACCTGGGAGCTACTGGAGGCCAGGCACGGTCGTGCCTGGCAGCTAGGCACGCCGTGCCTGGCATTTTTCGAGGAACGGAGCTACTGGAGGACAGGCACGACCGTGCCTGGCAGTTAGGCACGCCGTGCCTGGACGCGAAATTCGGGCTTCTTCCGCAGGCACGGTCGCAGGCACGGTCGTGCCTGGCACCGTGCCTGGCCGCGATTGATCCTAATTCGACCCAAATTCGTTGTTTTCTATAAATAAGGCCTCCATAACCCATTTTTGGGGGTTACGAACTTTAGAGAGAGGCCTAGGGACGAGTTTTACCTGCGTTTTTATGTTGTTTAATCCAAGAACCTGGGACTCTTTGTAAGTTCAATTCTTTAATTAATGACAATTTATTCTATTCATCCCAATTCTTTTGATTCGTCAATTATGAGGCGTGAGTAGTTTAATTAGGGATTTGGGGTTGATGAAGGGGTTAATAATGATTGATGGCTAGATTCTTGTCGGTTTAATTGCATGAATGCCGTTTAATTTGTGTTTGAATAATTTAACTGATATCTCTTGTAACCTAGATGGCCACTAGAATTACAATTGCTTATAGAATAAATTAAGAGAGATCCAATTTGTTCTAGGACACATTCACACACACTTAATCATTCGCTAAGAGATTAGTAGCGATTAAGGGGCCATAAGCTCGCTCATTTTGGCAATAATTTAGGATCTTGTCGCATGAGAGATCAGCCTGGTCCCTTAAATTATTGTACTCTACGCCGCGAGAGCGGTAAGAACTTAAGAATGATTAGCTAGGCTAAATTAAATTAAATTCATGTAATTAGGCCTGTTCTGCCAGAAATCTGGTTAACCCCGGAATCAATTCCTGTTCCCTTCGTCGTTAATTAAGGAAAACCAAATCTTTTTATTCGCTCATTAGCATTAGTTTTAGTTTAATTAAATCAATCAATCTCGCACAATTGCACTTTTATTTTATTTATTTCTTTTTAATCGATGAATTTAATTAATCTTTGATTCCCTTTTGTCCGTCCCTGTGGAGACGATACTCGTACTTTTCACCACTTTTCTAAAATCATTTTAAGTGCGAGAAAACACACATTACGTACCATGGACGACGCGGTCCGTAGACGACGCAGTCCATGGACGACGCGGTCCGCAGCATGTCGACCCCTGGTGGTTAGCTTCCTTGGCCGTCGCGGGTGTCACGTGAATGCCTCGCTGATGTCTCTTGGGCCGTTTGAGTATGTGGGCCATGGGGTCCAGGCCCATATACTCTATTAGATGGCATTGACAGTTTTGGATCCGAAGTATCGGTTATTTTCTTGAGTCGGTTTTATATGCAAAAATAACATCTGAGTAATTACATAGTCATAAAATTTAAATATCCCTATGCTTAATAACATATGATATTTAAATGAATTAGGTTAAAAAGTAGAAATTTCTATAGTGGGGTGAAATCCCGTATTACATACTCAACGGAGTCACAAATTTTGAAAATGGGTGATACGTAGTATATTGATAAGAGGCATTATAGACTTAAATCTGATGGCCAAGACAACATCATAATGAAGATTAATTATGAGGCGTAATCAAGCCTCGATATAGTATTGAATTTAGTCTAAATTTCTATTGTTACCGAAAAATAAAAATTTTAACTTAGGAGGAATACGAGTCATGTGTTTAAGGTTTGCTTACAAGCCTTGTTATACGTAGATACTGATAATAAATGTATCATATTAAATGTAATTGTCATTCAAAATGCCGATTGAGTCAATTAAGTCTACCAATACACAGGTCATTGGACCCATTTGCGTTCTACCCATAGTGTAAATTAGGGATATCGTATACAATAATGTATGAGCATGATGACACCCTAACAGTATTAGTTATTTTAATGTATTAAAATATGGGTTGGAATAGCCCATAAATCTTGTGAAAGTCATATTAAGTCGGTAAACATTACGTATACCGACTAGTTTAAATGAATTGTGGGATACATGATTCATCGTACATCACAATGTCTATGGGTAACCACAATTAGTACAAATTTTTAACCCACTAATAATATTCACATGTATTATACTAATTCAGTGACATGGTTTACAATATAGTAATGATCAACATGATACGATGTCGTATCTCTAGTGTCTATGCACATCGATAAATTGTTTATACATACTTGAAGACCGGTTCACATCGAAATTATATACATAATTCACTATTTCGAGTACATTATGGTCACAAAAGCCATTTCAAGTATGATTTATAGTATGGTGATTTAATATCAATCATTTCAATTTAGCCCAGTGACAATAAGCCCATCCGTATAATAGATTACTTTACAGTAGAACGGCTTTACAAATAATATACAATCATAAAATACCTATAGGTTTACCATATTTTAGTCGGATGTCTACAATTGTTAATGGATCATACCCGTCTTCCCAAATAAACCCATACTCACTTCATATATGTTCTTCACAAAATCGTGACTATTGTATATTTCATGAACTTGTTTATAATGAGTGCAATGAAGAATTGTGAAGAATTGTCGTATGGAGGATTTCAAGTTATATAAGTATCCCTATAGCAAGTTGTAATTAAGTAATATCCGTATGTCTTACCAATCATTCAAACTCTCATGAGTATATGAGTTCCCTATACTCATGAAGCCTATCGTATCATTATTATAAACTCACTGTGATACATGTCATACCAAAATTTGTACGTATAAGTCGTACTTTAATGAGTACAGTGTTATACTTTGTATACCAATGTAGTTCATATGGATAGTATGAACTACTCCCTCCGTCCCAGAAAATTCTTCCAATTTTCCTTTTTGGGACGTCCCAGAAAATTCTTCCAATTTCACCTTTTTGATTATTTGTGTGGCTTACATTCATTTCACCTTTTTCTTACACAACTACAACCACACATTTCCACTTTATTCCCACTTTCTTAAACTCCGATCCAAGTCAAACTTGGAAGAATTTTCTGGGACGGAGGGAGTATTATATAATAGTATTAATACGAGTTAAAGTGATTGCATATATATACTATGTGTTAAGATAGTGTGATTAATTTAACAGTGAGTTCTCTATACACATGTGTAGTCAATTGGTTACCCTATAACTTATAATACACAAGCCATATCATGTACCCATTATTATCACATGAGTCTATAGTATTAAAAGATTACACTAAATGATTACTGGCCTGGTATGTCTTCTTTAATAGTAATAGATATCTACTATAGTCCAATATTAAGACTACATCTCTTATGTTATCAATTATCTTTTGATAACGGTAAGTAATCCAATAGTTACCTCATTATTTTATTACTGACAAAATACCCATAAGTAAATTTGAGAACAGATAACCCAATTGCTAATTGTAATCTATTTAAGTTGTTTTTTTATTTAACAAACAATACCTGGTTGACTCGGATTTGTTACTTTACTGACAATTAAGGGTTATCTGAAGATGGTACCAAACAAAATTGATTATTAACATATCATAGAATATATTTCTATGATATGTTCATAGGTAACATATCATCGATACAAAATATACCCGGTTGCAATAGATCTTTAGTATGAACTCAATTTACCAAGTCAATAGGCTTTATACGATGTTATATGACCGCCATCTGTTATGATAACAGATTGATGTCTATAATCGTTTGATGTACTCGGTTTCCGTATGAGAAATAGACACCTCGCATATATTTCTCGGTCCACTTTGCAAGTACCCATTTAGAATGGTACTTGTAAGGATTTAGTAAGCCTGAAAACAGTGAAGACTTGTATGTTTTTTCTATTCATAATTTGGACTCTAAGTCTTCATAGACTGAACACAACCCATTATAAGATAACCATCGGGCTATACAAGTCTTAAACATTGGAACAATTGAAATTTCAAATTTAGTCCCCAAGATAAAATGAGGATTTAAAATATTTACAATTCTAAATACGATTGCCATTTATATATTTGGACTATCGATCTGAATGTTGGACACTGTAAATTGTGTCCAAAAGAAATGGTCGTATCTATACGAGTCTAAATTTTTTGTGATCTACCATATAATAATGTTAAGATCCGAGGTACCATCCTAAAAGGTCAACCTTATAGGAGGAGTAGCCCGAAGCTTAATATAGCACTCTAGTGCTTCTAAATTTTCCGGTGTGGGACATTTAACACCCCTCCTCACGACCAGACACTTCGTCTGGATCGTGTCGTCATTCATTTTTTCATCGGTTCGTCATTTTTTTTTTCGTCGTGTCGTCATTTTTCATAAGGGGACCCACACCATGGATCGATTTGGCTCTAATACCATGTTAAGATCCGAGGTTCTATCCTAAAAGGTCAACTTTATAGGAGGAGTAGCCCGAAGCTTAATATAGCACTCTAGTGCTTCTAAATTTTCCGGTGTGGGACATTTAACAGATAACACAGTGACTCAATTAAGTTGACCATACAAGGTATCGTATGTAAATAACCGTGCTAATTAAGTTGATCATAGTATGTCGAAGCCTAGTTAAATAGGTAATAAGTCCGTAAAATATTATAGTTTACACATTGTATGTGTAAACTATAATAGGCTTACCAATTCAGAACTTATACAATAATCGTGGAATAAGTTGTCCTATTTGAGTTTAAATTGAATATCAATTTTGTTATGGCCACCCATAAAAGGTGTAGAACTTGCATAGAATTTGGATGAATATTTGGCTACTTCACCCCATTAGTTGTGAGGTTATCGATTTGGGATTTGTACACTATTGATTATTCTGGGAAGTGGGAACTATACATGAAATATCATACTCTAATATATCCCACATATCCAAATGTCATATACATTTGGATATGAACATAACTCGGATCAAATCATCCGTGTATACTATGGTATTATAACTTGGATGTTGTTACCCAGTTAGCCATGTTTCAGGTTAGGAGCATGTCTATTGTCTTGCACACTATATAAGATCAAATTCCCTATTACAAGTATGAACCAATTTATAACAAGTAAAATTGTCGTGTTTTGATTCAAATATATTATAGTGCCTGTAACATAATTGAATCAGGTATGTGGTAAACACCCCCAAATTTCCCGCCCAAAAACATTGATATGATTGAAATAAAACTTTTATTTATTGATAATAAAATTTAAAGAGTACAGCGGAAGTCTAAATAGGGAAATGGGTGTTACCGCCACATCCGGTCATCTCTCAACTGGATGCACAGGCAACTAAAACAAAACAATAAAACTAAATAAATAAGTGTTTATTTCAAGACTAAATTTAACTAAGGCAACTTCTAACTCGCTCTCAGGCGCATGCATTCAGCAATCAACATAATCATCATCACCTGCACAAATATCGTGCAGAAACAAAACAAAGAAAGAAAACAAAAATTAGCTTTAGAGCTAAGTAAGTACTACCCAACCCCGTAAAATAATCAGGTTTGGCAAAAATAGATTTTTATATAATACTATAAAAATAACACACTCCATAAAAATTCTCTTCTTCTTTGATCATCTCAAAAATCACTTCTTCTCAAACTTCCTAGTAATTTAGAAGGGCGGTGCTCAACCTTTCGACTGAGCCCGGTGGACCGTGGTTACGGACGGCCACCGCGGGACTTTTGCCGGTACCACAACTGCTAATGGAAACGAAACGACTACCTTAAGTGTGCACACCCCCTAAAAGGGATTCTAAGCCCTCCGAGTAGTAAGTCGTCACGAGTAATCGGGACTCAGTCTACCAACTACCCCACCTTTAAAATTCTTGAATGATTAGGGACTACTACTATAACTCTACTTCTTAAAAGGGATCATCGATCCAATTATCACTGAAAACTTATTCTCACCCTTAGCAGTAGTAGCCCTTTTACGTCGGAACTACTACTACTACCACAACTCTCCTTCTTAAAAGGGATCATCGATCCGAAAGTTACTCAAAAATCTCTTCTTAGTAGTAGCCGCTCTAATCACCCTCCACATTTATCCGGATGTGGAAAACCGACACCGCGGATTTCTCCCGCGGTGCTCACTTCTTATGAAAATGTAATTTTTATCTTGGCTTTAGATATACTTCTAAAAATATTTCTCAATCTCTCTAAATAATCTCAAAGGTATTTAAAAATATTTAATACCCTAAAAAGTACTCTTGATTTGTATTCATCAAAATCTCATACACATAATTCAAAATTCACACTTAATCACATAATTAATGCATAATAAGCATATAATATGAGGAAACAATTTTGGATCGGCAAAGAAACTTACCTTAAATTCCAGATATTCCTAACAAGCTTCTCTAACGCCTTCCTCTCCAAGTTCACCTTCTATTAATTAAATTTCACAATAAGTATATTATTCTATTTTTCCAAAGTTTTATTGCTTTATTGGATCGTTAATATAATCAAGTCGAGGTTATTTTGTTTTACTACTTTTACCCAATTCCTTATTATTTATCAATATGAAATTAAGCGGTGTAGTCTATTAATTATAGTAATTTAATTTGATCCATTATCGAATCATTAATTTAATCTAATATGTATACCATTGGTTTCTGTTCATAGATAACGAGTCAAGTAATTCTGTTACTCTGTTTATTTACTCCCATACAATTCAATATTTCATTACATTACAAATAGTCAGTCAAATAGTCTACCTGTTTTATTTCATCACTACGATCCATTAATTGACCTATTACTATAACAATTCAATCGGTCCACTCGTAAACGTTCCATTTTAATTTAATTGGTCCATTGCTTATCATTAGATTATTAAATCCTCACCATCATTAACTTCAGTTTTAACAAATAAAACAATCGGCCCTACTCACTTTATTTTTATTAGTTCAGTCTAAGTTTCATTTTAATAAAGTTGATCCAAAAATAAAATAAAAGGTTCAGTTATAACAACAATTCAGTTCGTTATCATAGTCTCTAAATGCAGTCCATTATGATCATCTATTTTATTTTCATATTTGTCGTGTAGTTTAATATAATCCAATGTCCATTTTATAGTAATTCAATCGGTGAAATTGAAATAGTCAAAGTTCCATATCCTTAATTTGTATATAGGCCATAAATTTCAAAATTAATAACCAAGCCGTTATTATTATCACTTTTATTACCGGTTATTATTTCCTTATTATTATTGGTATCATCATTAGCATCACTATTCTTGTCAATACATAACTACTGCTCTTAATATCAGTCAAATTTTTCATTTTAATCCAATTACTCCATTCGGTAATATAATAATCATTCAATTTTATTTAGATCATTAATTTTATAACTACTAACCATTCCATATATTATTATTACGTTCATATGTTATGCGAAGTAGTTGTCATTAACTTATTTATTTTCTAACGGTTCATCATATAATAGGTAAATAGTCCAAATCGGTTTAGTTTTATTATTTCAGTCCAGTTTATTTTAATTAGAGTCGATCCATAAATCAAAGAAATGGTCTTTCGTATATACTATGGCCGTTTTCTCTACCGACTCTACGTAACTGCCCGAACAGTTAAGAGTGCAGGTGTGCGGGTTACCTCTCTTGGCGATGCTTTCGTGACACGGTGACGGCAGCGTAGACCAGTGATTGGTGCCCGGCAGTTTCCTCCTCCAGAAATGTCCGGCAGAAACCTGCAGCGTCCTTCCTTCACCGGCGATCTCCGGCACACCACGATCAGCCTTTTTCCCTCTTCCGAACGTTCACCCTCTCGCTCTCACCGTTCTCTCTTTCGAAGTATTTTTTTTTATTTCTCTTTTTCTGCCTGCGGCGTAGGTCGTTGGTTGTGGGTGATTTGATCGAAACACTGATATTTATAGTTGAGGCTCGAAGGTTCTAGGTCTCATCCGATTAGCAGATTAGCTTTGGCGAACGAAGAATACAGAGGTCGTTGGCAATTCATTCGTTCGTCATTCTTATTGCTCGCATGCGGCAGACTATTACTTGCACACGAAGTATTATTATGTGTTGCGTATTACGTACGTACATTTATTGTTATATATTTTAAGTTTGAAAAGTCAAATTCCCTTCATAATTATTTCAAATTCGTAAGCATGTGTCGCACTATATATACTAGTATAGCACCCGTGCGATGCACGGTGCGTAAATTAATTAAAATAATGTATATTTGGTATTTAATGCAAATATGTATTCATATTGTAAAAATGTTAAATGTTATGCTATAAAATAAAGGGCTTTTGCCTTGAATATTACTATATTAAAGTCAATTTTCAAAAACGTGACCACTTTTACAAAAGGACAACAAAGTGACTAAGAAGATCATATATTTGAAAAAACATGATGTCACTACTGAATTTATGTCACTATCGAATGTCACTGCCGCCATCTTCCAAGTCACTGTCGCCACTTCTGATGTCATTGATGCCGTAAAAATGTCACTATGATTGCCGGAAAATTTTCCGGTGACTTTTTCTGGCAAAATATTGACCATCCAACACCGCCATCAACCACCCCTCCGTGCCAGCACCGCCACCCCACCACCACCACTCACATCTCTCCTTTGACCGCCCATCCCCATACCCCTCATCCCCATCCCCATCCCCATCCCCATCCCCACAGGCAGTTGGTTTTCCCCATCTGAAGGTCTTTCCATGGTCTCAAGTTTATTTGTAGGCAGAGACTTTGTTTTTTTTCTTACCTTGAAGTTGTCGCATAAGCATCTCCCTGGCTTCAAAAATTTGCGGAAAATAAAAAATCTACCAAAATTAGAATATGCCAGTATTCACTTCCTCGCCAATTGACAGCCGCACCGCCGTCCAACTAACAACCCAGAACACCATTAATTCGACCACAAATCGGTGAAACACAGACCAAGATCTGGAATCTGTGAAGAACAAAATGAGCTGGTCGTTGTCCAGATCCAGCAACACCATGGGTAACCGGATGCAAATAAATCGAGCAACGACTTGAAAACCTAGCCACTGTGGTCGTCACGGCCAGCAAAGGAGAGGAATAGCCGCAGAAAGGAGAGGCGCGGAGCAGCGATGCTGTCATTGTTGTCGGGTGATTGCGCAGAGCAGCGACTTTGCCCATCGACATGGAGGCGGAGGCGAAAGCAAGGGTGAGGCAGAGGCTAGGCGGAGGCAAGGCCGACGCTTTGACACAGGAAGATGCTCTGTTCGCTGGGAAGTAATGCGCAGAGCAGGTCGCTAGGGAAGAAGAAGTGCGCAGAAGAAAGTGTCGGATCACTTTTCAGGACTTTTTAAAATTGATTATATTTTTGTCTAAAATAAGCTGAGAAGTAATATTCATGCCATTATTTCTAAAATAAAATGTAATAATTTGACCATATATGTAATATTACATGAGCATATACACACACGCACACACACAATGACAACATCCAATTCTTAGTCACAAAAGATTATATGGTCGGTTAACATAATTCATACATAATATAGGAATCAAAATGAAGAGAAAGATAAAAAGATAAAATATGTTAAAAAATAACGAAAAAATAAGATATATAAAACACAAAAGATATAAAAAAATGATACGATAAAAAGGATAAAAAGAACATACTCAGCCCGTCCCAAAATGAAATTCTTGATTTAACCTTCACACATATTTATGTATGATAGAGTTTTACTTTGACTTTCCAACTATATCATTACTTTATGTCAAATCAAGCAAAAAATAGATAAAAACTAAAAGTAGCTGTGTCTTTTTGCTTAAAACTAATTTCCTTTTAAAGAGATAAGAACTTCTTTTTGGGACATCCATAATAATAAAATGAGAAATTCTTTTCAGGACAGAAATAGTATATACATGTGTGTATACATATTGTGTGTGTGTGTGTACACACAAACATGGAGCTGTTCCGGTGAAAAAGAATGCACATGAGAGAAATGAGAATGATTATGGACCGTTTGATTGTATTATGTGGAACTAATTAAATTGTGCGTTTGGTATATATCTGAAAGGTGCATTATTTTTATTTTGAATGTGCATAATAATTGAAGTGTGTATAATAATTCAGTTTCACCTATTATTATGATTTATTACTCCTGAAATAATAACACATGGTATATAACTATTTGTGGCTACAGACATATTTCTTCAATAAGAGATCAATATGAGACAATAACAGACTTTGATATTCATTGATGATCGATCAATGCATAATAAGTCATTATCAAATATTCACCTTTGAAATCTAATAGGATGCCTACCATTAGATGATTAGAAGGCATTAGCATTTATGTATGTGAGCCCAAGATTTCACCCTCCAAGATTTTTATTGTATCTCCCAGATTATTATTCTACTCATTGTTTTTATTCTCTATGACATAAGAAAATATAGCACCATTAACTGACTCAATATTGTAAGAGTGTTTTTGTAGCACCTATTTTCATCTTATCTTTCAATCTTTATCAAACACATAATTTTTAATTTTGCACAACAGAATATGTTATTATCAAAATAAGTAAAATTTCAGTTATTTTTCTAGTAGGAGTTCATATAAAGAACTACTTTAACTACTTTCATATAATTTTGTATTTATTTCATACTCTATTATTTTTCAAATACAATTATTTTATAATTTAGTAGAATTGACTAATTCAACCGTTTCAATTAGAATTTTACCATTTTACACAAATTTATTAAATTCAATCAATTTCGATGTTACTAAATGAATTCTAAACTAAATACTATGTAGTTTGAAATGAGATTGTAACTCCCCCCGTCCCATTTTACCTGTCTTACTTTCGTTTTTGGATTGTCCCAAAATAGGTGTTACCTTTCCTTTTTTGGAAAGAAATATGTGATCCATACCATTTCATTTTATTATATTCAAATCTCAACCACAACTTTTTTATTTTTTCAATTACTTTATTAATATTAGTGTCAAGTCAAAGTAAGACTTATAAAATGGGACATAGGTAGTAATTTGTAAAAATAAAATTAGAACTTCATATTTCTTTTTATGAATAAAAAAACAGCTGAAATGGACAAAATGAGATACTCCGTACTTTATTAAGAGGCCGTTAGGTAATACGGAGTACTGTTTTTTGGCTTATGAGGCTTATCGGCCAACTTTTTTACCAAACACGTAACTTTTGTTTTTGTGCGCTGAATTGTGTAATAATAATAAAAAGTAAGGTTGCAGTTACTTTTCTAGCTGTATTGGCTGAAGTTACTGTTGATGACCATTTTAACTATTTTTAATATAGATTTTTCTTTATTTTATTAATAAAATATATTTTAAAAACAATTTTTTCTTAAATCAGCAGAATCAGCCAATGCAACCACTTCAGCCATAATTTCATAAATTTCAGCAGAATCAGACTCATTAACCGATTTTTTTTGTTACCAAACGGGCCGTAAATAACTAACTCTCAACATATTTGTATGTTTCGGCCCAATCGCTGACCCAAAGCCTAAAAGAGAAATACATCAACACATAACAAAAACAAATCCGCTCGATCGAGAACCCTAACATCCATATTCTTTTGTGAGAGTTGTTGAGAGATGAGAGGGAGAGAGCTGGTTTGTGAGAGTGTGAGGGAGGAGTTTCCTTTTAGATCCCGAGCGTAGGCCGTTCATGCATGGTCTGGGGGATGGAGAAGCTGTTACCGAAATCGCTAGGTGATGAGCCACTCGATTGGCTTCGCGTGGACGGTGACAGAAGAGAGCTTGTGGGTGATTCACAGTTTAAAGTGATGTATCTGGGTATGGTTTCTTGACCTTGAATCATCTTTATTCTCTGTTATGAGTCTGTCTGAGCTTCGAAGTTAGTGTAGCCTTTATTTATGTTGTTTGATACTGAGGTTTCCAAGGCGATTGCTTCGGTTTGAAGAGGATTGAGAGTCTGGGTGGGGAATGAAACTGGAAATTGGAGCTGTCCCTGAGAATTAAACCACCGGCACTCCTGAATTGGTGAAGGATGCGTCTGTGTTCAACGTGAAGATGTTTGGTGAGTCAAGTTGCCACTTTATGATCTTAATTTGATGTTTGTTTCTAAGTAGCGGCATTAGGCCATCCCTGTGCAGATCTGAGTCAATTAAATACCTATAGCTATATTCTAAATTCAAGTAATTAAGTTATTTGTAAAACATAAGCCTTGCACCCCGAAGAAGATGAATTTAAGTAGCAGGTGTTGTGTGCTATAGTATGTTTTATATCATTATTCTTATCTTCTTTAGGAATTTTTGCTTATCTGGTGTTTATATAATCAATTCGACTAACTTGTAACCGGATGACCTTAACAAATACTCACAATAGTTTTGGTAATTGGTTCTATTTGTACTTAAGTTTGGTTCTTTTGTAGGTGGTCAAACATGAGATTTATGAAGTGTTGTTCCAGTAAATCCCAGAAATGATTGGAATGCTGCTTATTTGGTAAAGTCTACCTCTTTTTTACATTTAACAACTTCAACACATGAAGTCAATCAAGATATCAACCTGAGGCCTTTCTGATCCAATGTTATTAGAAAGTTTCTTTCATATTTTACACATAAATGTCTAATTTTACAAATTAACATCTATCAAATAATGTTTTCATTTGACTGAGCTATCAAAGACCTAATTCTCACTAAGTTGTTTTTGAAAGTTGAGCCTTGCAGCCATGTTTTAAGTTCAAATGGATGAAGATGAACTTACTTTAGCAGGTGTTGTCTGCTATAGTAAGATTCATGTTCTACTCGTATGATTTTTATCTTCTTAGACCATTTTTTGCCAATCTGTTATTTTATAGGCAATCCCTCTTAACTTGTAACAGGATGACCATTTTATAAGTTCGACAAAAAGATTTGGCTCACTTTGTCCTTATCTTTGATTCTTTTTTATGTGGTCAAAGATGAGATTGATATAGTGTTTTACCATTTAATCCAAAACTGATTCTAGTGCTGCCTATTGGCCGGGTAAACTCTGCATCTGATTTACACAAAATAACATCAACTAATTATATTAATCAATCTATCAACTTGTGGTCTTACCAATCCAATATTATAATAAAGTTTCATTCACATTATACATTCAAGTGTCATAATTCAAATAAGCATCTATCTAATAATCTTTTTATTTCTCTAAACTATTTAAGACCCAACTCCCATTAAGTTGTTTGCAGAAGTTAAGCCCTTGGACCCATTTTTTAAGTTCAAATTGAAGAATATGAATTTAAACAACATGTGGTATGTGCAGTGGGGTTGTTTAATACTTCGTTCAGCCTAATTTTTTCTTATTCTTGCAGTTATTTATATGTAATAGTAAATCAAATGTCATTGCTATTATACCCAACTCTGTCACTATATATGAAATGACTCTTTTTTTAAACTTCAGTTACGTAAATCAAGTAAATTTTTCCACTATAAATCAATTGCTAGAGCCAATAAATAAACTGACAGATATGATCAAACAAAATTTATATGTCATTCAATAAACTTTTGATATAACACAATCTGTTTTCCAATTGAATGTTTTTTGTGCTCTAATATATTGTCGACTCAAAATATTTTCTATCTAATATATACACCTATCTCAAATATAGAAATAAACGTCATAACACTAATGTCTTCAAATATGGATATGTAGTTCCAACCCAATCCACCTCCAACACCTTAAACTTGTATTCTAGTGTGTGGATTGGTAGAAATATCAACTATTAGGTATGTTGTCCTATCATTAGCATATTCCTATAATTTTTGTTTTTGATAATCATTTTTAAAATTAGAGCAATGATATACTATCGTATGTGTTAATAATACTTCATTTACAACCAAGTAGTAAAATCAAATTTACCTGAAGTATAGTCTGACAAAGGTCTTCTCTATGGACCTACTGTTGTGGATCCATTGAGCTTAGCCATAGTTATGAACTCAACCTTGACACGTAGGAATTTGCCACATAGGAATGAAGTAATACACCAACTTTTTGGACCTACTGTTTCTCTTTATCTGGAATTTGCCACATGATTTTCATTATACACCAGCTTCAGTAATCATTATACATATATTTTCAAAACTTAATACAGGGAATAGGTTCTGAAAAATTCCAGTTTGACACTTATATTTCATGAAAAATATTTGATTCCAGGTCAAATTTCACCACCAAATATTGACAGTTCAATATCTCATTCTAGAAGAAACTTACGTAACTAAAATTAATACTTCTTTTAGGAATTGCTATTTTAGTATCTTCTGTTTTCTTATGTTTGTTGAGAGCATTGAGTTATGCATAAATGAGCTTATTATCATCCATCTTTTCATTAGCTGCACCATTGCTGCAATTTGTGGCTGCTCCTTTGTAGTTCTTGGTACTTGAAGAAGATAGGTGCCAAGAAACTGCATTTGTCCATGCCTTTTACCTCTTCTGCTTATGCTCCATCGACTTGTAAACCGATTTGCTTTCTCTTTTTGTCAGTTCAAGTATTGTAATTTTCATTTCTCACCAATATAGGAACTTGCTTGTATGAAATATGAAATTATGAATATATATGTGCATGTTGTGATGATGCTCTTTCACACTGCAGGTTAAGAAGAAAGAGAGAGAGAGAAAGAGAGGAGGCTGGACAATTAAGCGGGTTACTCTAGGAAAGAGTAGTATTTATAGGAAAGTAAATGGTCCTTCTGTAAACAAAATTCATACCCCAAGAACAAGCTAGCGAGTTTTGATTGGCTGAAAATACACATGCCCCAATGAACAGGCTGGCCAGAATGGATGGGCTGTAATTTTTTTGACAAATTTTAATATAGAGTATCTTTTAGAGATATTGTGTGTGCATGCTCCCTAAAACAGCCTGGCCAGACTTGATTGGTGCGGTAAAGTATGTGTACTGTTGAACTTTTAAAGACTCTCACAACTTTATACTTCTCTCTTGTAACTTCCGTGAAGTTTTTTCGTAATGATATCAAGAAAGTTTCCTTTTGGTTACTTTTTAGACTGATTTATTTTTTTCTTTTTTCTTAAGCACAATATTTTCTGTGTTAGCTTGCAATGTTTATTGTCTTATTGATGTTGACATTTCCAAGCGGGAATACTATTGAAAAAATAGTGCCAAAAAGATTTTGCTTTTATATAATGATAGAAATATATATAGTACATACGTACATGAATTCCTACTTTTAAATTGTATATGCACTATTATTATCATATACGAAGCACATAGTAAAGTTAATGTTGTTATTTATTTTTAATGTATACCTTTCACACGTTATAATAAATAGTATTATCTTATCAACTTAATTGTAGCAATGTCACTCTAGTAACATTTTATCTGATTAACAAAAATAATTATTATTTTACTTAAATTTTTTTTTCGAAGTGTCACATTCTACCTTCCTTAAAAGATGCTTCGCCCCGAAGCATAAGCTAATATCTGCTATCAAATTACTAAGTGTTACATTCCACCCCCTTAAAGAAAGGTTACGTCCCCGTAACTAAAATATTACCTTGACAAAACAGTTCGGGATAACGTTTTCTCATGTCATCCTCGGTCTCCCATGTGGCATTTTCAGCCAAGTGATTTGACCACAACACTTTCACCATCCTAACTGCTTTTCTTCTAGTCTCACGAGTCTTGGTGTCTAGAATCTGAATAGGTCTCTCCTCGTAAGTCAATGTTTCGTCTAACTCGACCACCTAATAAAGTCGGGGTTAGATGTGACTAAATTGAATCTAAAATATTTTAAGGTTATGTTTCATACCTCAGGGTTCAGGATATGTGATTCGTCGCGAACATACTTCTTCAATTGGGAGATATGGAAAACATTGTGTACCTAAGCATATCATACGTTAGTTTGGAGAGATATTTACTAAGGTATCCACCAACGAGAGACTTTAAAGTGTAATTATACCTTAGCCAGCTCAGTGGGTAGAGCTAGACGATATGCCACTCTTCCCACTCGCTCGAGGACATCATACGGACCGATGAACCTCGGGCTTAGCTTTCCTTTCTCTCCAAATCTCATGACTCCCTTTGTCGGGGAGACTCTAAGTAGGACTTTTTCTCCCACTTCGAATTCAGCCGGTTTCCTCCCCAGGTCTGCATAAGACTTCTGACGATCTTGTGCAGCTTTCATCTTGGCTTGGATTAGCTTCACTTTCTCCATGGTGTCTTGGAGGTAATCCGGTCCCAAAACCACTTGATCTACCATGTCACCCCAACATAGTGGGCTTCTACACTTTTGACCATATAGAGCTTCGTACGGTGCCATCTTGATACTGGCGTGGTAGCTATTGTTGTACGAAAACTCTATTAGGTCTAAATGTTCGTCCCATGACCCTTGTAGGTCTAATATACATGCTCTCAGCATGTCCTCGAGTGTTTGGATGGTTCGCTCCGTCTGTCCATCGGTGGTCGGGTGAAAGGCAGTACTCAGCCTCAGCTTCGTCCCCATAGCAGCTTGCAACTCTTTCCAGAATTGAGATAAGAATCTGGAGTCACGGTCAGAAATAATGTCTTGAGGAGCTCCATGGTACTTAACCACGTGCTTGATGTAGGCTCGGGCTAACTTCTCCATGCTCCAAGTCTCGTTCATCGGGATAAAGCGAGCGGTCTTTGTTAACCGATCAACTATAACCCAAATCTTGTCTTTGCCAGACTTGGTTAGGGGTAAGCCCCCGACAAAGTCCATGGAGATGGAATCCCACTTCCATTTTGGCACTTCCAAGGATTGCACGAGTCCCTTGGGCTTGCAACGTTCGGCTTTCACCTTCTGGCAGTTTAGGCATCGAGCCACGAATTCAGCTACCTCTTTCTTCATGTTTGGCCACCAAAAATTCTTTTTAATGTCTTTGTAGAGTTTGTCGCCTCCAGGGTGCACTGAATAGGGCGTGTTGTGCCCTTCCTTCATGATTTTCTTCTTAAGCTCTTCACATTTCATCGGAACACACCACCTTTATCAGAGCAACCCTGCGACAATGTGCTGATCCGTTGGATATCGGGCGGGCACTTAGCAGGGGAAAAGATTCTGGGGTGTGATTGAGATTGGTTTAAGGGCGCAACGAGGAAGTTGCGATCCTAAGTGGGGGTGATTGTAATACTTGAGATTTAATATAAATGGATTAATAGTACTACTCATACCAACAGAGGTGCATCTCCTTTTAAGGGAGCTCATCACCCAAGAACTCCAAAGTGCGCGCATGAGTGAGGACAAAGTGCGCGGTAAAGGCTTGTGGTGGTTTGTGAGGGCAGTACTATTAATCTGGAGTAGCTACCTCGGGCCCTGCGGGACCGGGGGTGTTACAGCCCCTGTGTGGTACAATTATCACATTGGTTATTCTATAACCAATAGATTTGTACTGATACACTTGTATCTCATGTCATTAAAGATACAAGTGTAAAGCCTTATATCCATTGTCCATTTACACGGGGTTCAGTATTGTCTAATCCTATGTTGTTGGTAATACTCCCTCCGTCCCAATTTGTTTTGCAAAGTCAATATTTTTTGGTCAACCAATAATAAAAGTCAACCCTCCCTATGGATAATTAATTAAATTTTTAATAATTAAAATTTACATATTCAAAAACTACATTAAAATCTATTCAAAGTTGTAAACTCCAAATTAGAAAATAATTAAAAATTGACATCCTAATTAAGGTAACAAAACGAGACTGTTTGACTAAAAAAAGTCAAATTTGCAACTCTTTTTGGGAGGGAGGTAGTAGTACAAATATATCCAATAGTACAACATTATTGTCCTACCGTATGTTCGCTTCGTCAATTATTGTTAAAATATAGTCTGACCCCTCAAGTATGTACTCATGGTTACTCGCTATGGATTGTGTAGAAAATTGAATACGACATGCTTATTAAACGTTGGGATTGAAATAGTGGATTACACCGATGTTGTTACATGACTGAATGTAGTATTTCAAATTACCTCACAGCTATCTTCACGTGTAGTTATCCCATATCCCTGGAGTTGAACATATAATCATTGTACAACTAATGAGATACTAATTGGTTAAATGGGTATATATTATCGGTATAATTTAGAATTCACTGAAGAATATACGATTATAGGAGATAAAGTATGTTTAAGAGTCCTGATACAAATTTAGGGTTATAGATCGACTATAACCCTATTCATAGTAACCCAATGTATACTAGGGTGTAATTGGTTGGACGTATTAACTTGTCGTTTGGTTCCCATATAGGTGGTTTAACATGGCTACAAACATGATAATTGTGTAACTAATGGTTTGAGAAATCACAGGTTACTCACAATCTGTAATTACTAAGATCTCATACTAATTGGTAAAAATACGTGTTAATAAGCATGGAGTTACCTATGGTCTAGTTCAACCATAATTAATGGCTAATCGACTATCCTTGCAAAAATGAATTATACTACTTTATTAACATAAATTAAAGTATTTGACTGGTAATGTTTATATCCGTTGGGTTATAAATTCCATAGTTTATAAATGTATCTAGGAAAATATAACTTGTGATTTTCTAACCGACATATATATAACAATTTTATACCATATTAAGGATGTTTTTACTTGGACTGTAATTTGCCCCAGACCAGATCAGACCAGACCAGTTCAGACCAGACCAGACCAGACCAGACTTGGATAGTTATAAAAATACAAAGAAACCAGACCTTACCAGACCAGACCAGACCAGTTCAGACCAGACCAGACCAGACCAGCAAATTACAGTCTAAGTAAAAACATCCTAAGTTTGGGATGTCCTAAAGATTTAGTCATATTATGGGTAGATACTTCGTATCTATGTATTCAGGATAGACTCGTGTATGAATTACGACCAATATAAAATTAATTTCCCTATTAACCACAATTTCAACTGTACAGTTTCCCCAATTTCACTAATAACGGATAGACTCCTCGGTCCAACCAAGTAAGCCTTAAAATATTCAAAAATGTTTGAGGTACACACTTTGTGTACACACTTTGTGTACACTCGTCTGTCTCTTAAGAAAATTTTGTCTGTCACAGACAATTCATATATGAGTTGTCTGTGACAGACAAAATTTTGTTAAGAGACAGACGAGTGTACAAAAAGTGTGTACACAAAGTGTGTACCTCTAGCATTTCTCTAAAATATTTTGACAGGAAATAATACACATAATGGGTATACAAGCTTGTCATGGGGTAAGCCTAAACTTTAACATCATAATCAAGTCATAATGTTACCCTATAGTCTATTCGTTTTTAATTGTATACAGGCCCCTAATATATCTATTACCCTATGATAACGTATATTACTATATGTAATATAGTACAACTCATCACATTGATATACTTTTTTTTTTTTGGTAAAAATCACATTGATATACTAAATCTGGTCACAAATATCCCAAATTATGGGAGTATACTTTACCCGTTTACCGATAGGAATGTACCATATTTCAGAAAGGCTTAAATATTGGTCGTAAATGAATTGTACCCCGTTATAGTCGTGATTGACCATAACGGGTGAAAGTCCTGATCATGATTAGTAATTTTTTAGATTGGGTTATACCACGTATACAGTAGGATATTGTGTTGAGGGAAGTCTTGGGGGTTTAGCAATTGGCTGCTGGCGGTTGGCTGGTCCCGTTGGCTGATTGGTGATAGCGGATTCTGTTGGCTGTTTTGATTAGCTGATAGTGTTAGCTGTTTATAAAATAGTGTTTGGTTAAACAACTGTTTATAGTCAGCAGATAACTCCTTAAATTACTTTTAAGGACATCAGTTATTTTTTTTTGTTAATATTATTAGTACAACTACTTAAAAATTAATTTATGATCTAAAAAATAAAAATTAATGGAAACAAGTAATAGTTATTTTAACATCTTTTGCTCAATTTGTTATGGCGCGTTGCACGAAGAATTCTGGAGTGTTTCCACTCCAAATTTTATTATGATGATTTATATGCATTAACTAGAGGAAATTACATATATAATCATTTATTTATGCTTTTGTCTTTATATTCTCGAGTCTGACATAGGTTTAGGGGACAACCTTGGTGTGTAATCACCCAGCATTCAATGCTCTGTTTTTTTATTTTAAGTGGAAGAGGAGAATGTAACGCACGAAGAAGAGAACACGGCTTGGGCAGAATAGCAATATATGCGTAATATTCAAACAGCCGGTAGCTAAACGCTGGATTTATCAGCATTTTGGATTTTGGCTTTTTTGGATAACAAGCCAAGTGAAAAAGTCAACTAACCAAACACTTCAATTAGGTGTTTATCTGGTCAAAAAAACAAATACTGGTCAAATCAGCCAAAATATGGCTGATTGGCCGTTAACCAAACACCCCCTTAATATTTTTATTCTAATTTATACATGATGTTATCGTTATAACATCATGTATATTTGTAAATACTTGTATCTCCAACACTTCATCATAACAAAATATGAGTTATGTATTACTTGCATAACTATGTACCATGGATTGACTTCAACCAGTGTAGTTAAGGTAATATGCAAGAAGATTGATTAGTTTATCCAATTTGTATTTGATGTCTAAACCGGTATGGTATTCGTGGTTTTACAAATATTTCCATTCTCGTTCGAGAGTTGGAGAATATTTTAATAGAGAATATATCTTACATGAATTAACCATAATTCATATACACTTGTTACACCCAGTGTTTAACATTATAGACGAGAATGGGTTAGGGCATCCCTATTGGTAGGATTATTAAGAGATTAAGTAAGTGACATGACAGATTTTTTAAAGGAGCATCATTGAGAAACATAAATTATTTAGTGAGATTATTTGCTACAATAATCCGGGGTCAAAATATGAATCCAGATTATTTTAAGATTATTTAAAAAGTATATGTAATAGAAGTTAATGCAGGAACGAAAAAAATCGGATTATTTGAAAATGATGGTTGAGAGACATAAACGAATATTGAGATTATTTAAACATTAATTATATAACAATATTTAAATGGTAAGAATCATAGAAAAAATTGATTATTAGAGATCATGAATGGAGACACTCTTATAACGATGGTGATTTACAAGTTTCTACGAAAGTATTAAATTACTCAGTGTGCAATTAATATTATGCACACTAAAATAATGGTCCAATCTCATAGGTGTTACATAAGCCGATGAGTTGATTCACTAAATTATAGGCCCTTTATGGGTAATAATCCTGAACGGTTGTTATCAACTAATGGGTGATAACAATTCTCTACCATATGCAACTCATTTTATATTTGTGATCCTTTAGTCTTATCATTATCTTAGTTATCCATTAGTAAAAATGTACTACTCCGTCCCGCAAAGATGTTCCCGGTTTGACCTACACACATATTTAGGAAATAAATTTGACTTTACTGTTTAGACACTGTTTGGCACTGTTTAGACACTGTTTGGCACTGTTTAGACACTGTTTGACCACTACAAAAAAACAACGATTTCGGCACGGATTTGGTACGGAGCTTTGGCACGGATATGCCAAAATTCGTAGGGTATTTGGCACGAATTTGGCACGGATGCGTTAAATCCGTGCCAAATTCCGTGCCAAAGTCGTTTTGTCACCAGCTATTTGGCACGGCGCTGTGCCAAAACTAAGTTACAGTCCGTGCCAAACTCGCCCAATCCGTGCCAAATTCCGTGTCAAAGTCGTTTTGTCACCAGCTATTTGGCACGGCGCTGTGCCAAAAATAAGTTACAGTCCGTGCCAAACTCGCCCAATCCGTGCCAAGTCCGTGCCTATTTCGATGTTTTTTTTGTAGTGGACACTGTTTTGCACTGTTTGACACTGTTTTGATGTAGGATAACTTTCCATTTGGGGAAAGGAAACTTCTTTTTGGGACATGCAAAAAAGGAAAGCGGGAACATCTTTGCGGGACGGGGGAGTACTACCGTTATCAATTTTGTATTAGTGACATTGTATTACGGAATACTCAATAATAGGGCTAAAATTGTATGGGTATTTGGATCATACTGTCATGTATCACGGTGATACATGACAGTATGATCACCAATGCGTAATTCACCATTTGAGTCATTTAACAACTCGTCAGGGGCGGATCGTAGTACAGACCCAGGGGGGCTGCCGCCCCCCCAACAATGTTTTTTTTAGTATATATATATATAAAAATTTATTTTTACCCTCCAACATTTAATTCTCGCCCCTCCAAGAAAAATTTTGAACCCCCCCAAAAATATTTTCTCCCCCAAAGCATAGCCCACTCGCAGAAACCCAATTGTTTAAGAGCCTAAAAAATAGAAATTTTACGAGTAATATTATATCAACTCACTCCAAAATTTATTCCCCATTAACCCACCCCAAAATCTAATCCCAGCCCACCGCCCAGACCAAACTAATGAAAAACATGCGCACCTAGAAAAAAGAAACGGAAAGATCGATTATTTTTAAATGATTGTCCTTATGCCTACTATGTTCATTGCTTAGCACATCAGTTGCAATTAGCATTGGTTGCTGCTTCTAGAGAGGTGAAATATGTGCACAATTTTTTCATCGATTCAGTCTTTATTATTAATGTGACTAATTTTTCTTGCAAACGAAGTAATGAATTAAAGGAAGCTCAAGCACTTGAAATTGCAAGAATGTTGGAAATTGGTGAGCTTGAAACAAGCAGAGGACTTAATTAGGTTGGTACATTACAACAAGCTGGGGAAACTCGTTGGAGCTCACATTTCAGTTCTATTTGCAGTTTGATTAAGATGTTTGCTGCAACTTGTTCTGTTTTAGAAGATGTTGAAGAGAATGGCAATAACTATTCTACTCGTGGAAATGCAGCTAGAGAACTTAAGAAGATTAAATCTTTTGATTTTGTTTTCTTGTTGCATCTTATTAGAGAAATTATGGGCATTACAGATCTTCTATGTCAGCATATACAGAAGAAGTGCCAAGACATAGTAAATGCTATGCATTTGGTGTTAAGCACCAAAATGTTGATCCAAAAGTTAAGGGAGGGTGGATGGGATAACTTCTTAGAAATTGTTAAAGAGTTTTGCACAAAGCATGAAATTGAAGTTCCTAATATGAAGTCTCGTTATGCGGTAAAACGCAAACGCCATGATCAAGAAGGGTTTGATATTGAACGTCACTATCGGGTTGATATGTTTTACGCAGCCATAGATTCATAATTGTTGGAGCTGAATAGCAAATTCGGTGAACAGATAATGGATCTTCTTACTCTTAGTGGTGCTATGGATCCTAAGGACTCATATAAGTATTTTAACATTGATGATATCTGTTCTTTAGTGGATAAATATTACCCCTTTGATTTTATTGAGCAGGAGAAGGTGAGCTTGAGGTTTCAATTGCAACATTATAAGCTCAATGTTCTAAACCATCCAAAGTTGGCGAATTTTTCTACAATGGGTGAACTTTGTCAAAGATTAGCGGAGACGGAGATATCAAAAGTGTACTTTCTTAGCTTGTTGATAAATTGATCCGACTTTTGTTGACTCTACCGGTTTCGACAGCAACAACCGAAAAGACTTTTTTCGCAATGAAAATTATAAAAACAAGGCTTCGCAATAAAATGGAGGATGAGTATGTTGCAGACAACCTTATTGTTTATATTGAAAGAGAAATTGCTAAAATTTTTGACTAAAAAGTCGTGATTGAGGAATTTATCTCGTTGAAGAAGCGTTGGGTACAATTCTAAGGTACTAACTTTAACTATTTTGTAATAATATATTTGTCTCTTCTTCTATTATAATGCTTCATTTAATTACTACTCGGTATTATATTAAGGTTATAACTTATAATAATAATCGCCTATATTTTTTTTGTTTAAATTATCGCCCCCCAATATCAATTTCCTGGGTCCGTCCCTGCAACTTGTTCACCATATATTTTGAATATTCATTTACTCATAGCGAAAATACAGTGAAGATTAATATGGTAATCAGTATCCTGTTCGTGAATACCGGCTAGATTTCGTAAATGGTCCGAGTTGGTTGTAATAATTTACTATTATTACCATCTATATTGGGACTCCCAAACGGCAAACGTTCATGATCTAGATTACAAATAAATTTGACTATTTATCATATTAGTGCTCAATGTCCCTATTACAAAGCATCGTGTCGACCCATGTAAATTGTACAAATCTAATTTTGATCATCTATCAGTAACCTTATGGATTGCTAAAATATCATTAGTGAATAAATCAAACGAAAACATAAAATTAAGTGTACAATAAGTATATACGATAAAATTACTATGATCCAATCTAAAGACTTTGGATCCATCGTGTATCTTTCACATCAAACATTAGTTGTATTTCAATGGGTTCCCATATACTTAGTGGAATAATTCAAGATGCCCATAATAGAAGTTGGGTATGAGTTTGATATATTCCGATGTTGGCTATGGTAACTCATAGCCAATAGCCGTGAGTATTATAATAGGTTATTTAAGTTAATTTTATACATGAGACCCTATTTTATCTACCGTGCAAGCCGACTTTCACGGTAGATAGTATGAAATAGTATGCAAAAAACATTTACCCCTGTTTTCAGGCATATTTTGAATTATATTTATAATTCGTCAAGGTTTCCCTTGACGAATTATCCGAAAATTCGTCATTTAGGGAGATCTTAAATCAACATTACTCAAGTGTATGTAATCACATTACTTTCGGATGGTCCATAAATACCTATTACCGATAAAAATATGACCACAATATCTTGGATAATAACCATCTATATGGCTATTCAGAATTGGAGGGTTTGACAATTACATGATTTTGACCATGGTATGAGATTCCATGGGTTTGACCATGTGTTAAAGCCATGACATTAATACAGTCAAATGGAATACGGTTTGTAAATACCTGACATCAAATTGATTATGTAATAGGTTACATATGATTTTAATTGCCTCAATTTTACGTATCGAGGCAATTCGATTGTTATACCCTATAGTCAGACTTAAAACGTATTGTAAATCTATAATCATAGATACACCATCAAAGCCACATTAAAAAAAGCTGGAAGCAGGTAGAAGGGTGCTTTAAACTGCTTCTCACTTTTTCTATTACACAAAAAGTACTTATTTTACCAAACACTACCAACTTTTACTTTTTCAGAATCACTTTTTTCTCAAACACTACCAACTTTTACTATTAATCACTTTTCCCAAAATCACTTTAAAAAATCACTTTTTCAAAGTTGAAGCAATTGCAAACACTCCTTAAGTATGTTAACGTTCACAATCTAAATAATTTAGTATCTAACAAATTCTCATTGTTATACATTACGCAATCAAACTTAATCACGTACACCTCTCTATATACGTGATTAAAACTATTGATACCGACCCATTATGTTACTTTGATCATAGTAGTCTTCAGTCTCATAGCCCACTTATTCTGTAGTAAGTATACCCAATGAAAACATCACGACAATTATGGCTACATTTCAAAGTTGGCCAAATAATCCATACTTAACCACAAGGATACTGAAATGGACTAATTTGAATTCTCAAGTATACCGAACTTTATATCATAAAGCAATTCTTAAATGACTCATATTGTCGTTTATGGTAAGTCATTCCATAAACTTGTATGTTAATTCATTATGAACTTCGATAGATTGGACTATTAGAAATTCAATAGATGAAAGTCAAACATGTATGACATACCTATATCATGGTATATAGTCAATAATTAATGGGTTAATTTAAGTATGTTAAATTAAGCCACTATCGGATGAATGGCTTAAATTGAGTAAACTGGTATGAATATTATACTACGTAGTATTTGGTAACATGGTTCACTATGGTGATAATATAAATGGCCAAATGGCCAATAGTGATCAAGCCACAATGGTATGATCTCATTTTCATAATGTAGGATAATAAATGGATCGGGTTAATACTTAACAATAAATTACGATAGTGTTCTCCAACTAATGTCAACATGTCAACTTATAAAGGTAAGTGTTCTATGAAAATAAGGATAGGTGAAATGGACTATATGGTTTTTAGGAAATATGGCTTGTATCAATGGTAAGCACCGAATATACCATTTGTGTAACATTAATGTCCGGATCTATTAGTGATTGATTACGCAATAATCAATCCGTAATTACCTGACATACGGAAATATGGATTAAACTAGATGGTAATATTCATGAACATGGATATTACTAACAATGATCTTAGGGTATGTATATTACTATAAAGTATATAATATACATGTAAATAACAATAAGATTAATTCTTTATAAGTGATCTGATCGTTAGTTGATTGAAGAGACTTATGGTTGGTATAAAAGTTTATACATTCTATATAAGAGTGGAATTTTTATAAATTAGTAATAAATTGTTATTATCGTACTCACCAATTATGGTATCTGTAATAGGTAAAATGATACAGTATATCATGAACCAGATGATATCAAATTTAGACAATGTCACCATCATTGTAACCCGGCACATACCGTTGGGTTACAAAATAGTATTGAGTACGCCCACATTATAACAGTATTCCTATATACTAAGAGCAACTTTAACGGGAACGTGGATTGCAACTCATTAAAAATGGACACGTCACTTTAGTAGACAGCCTATGAAGCTGATGTGGATACATAGACATTTAAAATAATATTTCTGCTCCAATGCAAACGTGGGTTAAAAATAATAATTTACTTTTCATACGTAATGAATAGCTGCAGGTTACCCGTTAATATTAGTTTTCTTCTACCGATCTTCTTCAAAAGCATAACCTGAAAGTGCACATGCAAGAAAAATTATTGATATCTAGCCATTAAAAGAGGCCACTAAAAGAAAGAATCTCAAGCCATACTATATATGATTATATATGACCGGTAAAAAAACAATCAATCCTCATTTACGCCAGTGCCGCAAAGGCTTCCCACCTACGGTGGGATAAGGGGGGATCCGATGTACGCAGTCTTACCTCTGTGCTAAAGCACAGAGAGATTGTTTCCAGATGACTCATAATGAAAATAGCGTCCAAAATTGCATGGACTGACTGAAGCTTCATAACAAAGAAGAGCAGACAGTTTGGTGAGCCATTTTGCTTTATTCCATCATAATGTCAAGCCAAAAAATAATGAATCTTTGGCTCCATTGCAAATGATGGGAAAAAATTAGAAGCAAAGCGAATAGAAATATAGTCAATAATACGGAGTAGATAAATTCAGAAGCAATTCTTCAATTACAGCAGGAAACGAAAAATCAATCGTAAAACTAATTACAGAAAAGATGAAATTGAAATCAATACTTTGAGGAAGGTTTATCAAAATTGAACTTCTGAAAATGAAGTATTTAATTACACGAGTAGATATAATCGGAATTACATGTGTAGCTCCTTCATATAGTTTATCCATTTAATTTAGCATCAAATTGCAATACATAGTAGTTGATTCAGCGGAGATATTTTATTCATTCCTCGAAGAAGTGCAATTTTGAGATCGGCAAATATATTTTGGATTACAGCCTCTGATTACCCCAAAAGGTGTTGATAAAAAAAGGAAAATTATACTCCGTATTTGCTGAGTCACGCTGTCCATCAGACTTGCTGAAATCAGATAGAGCATGAGACGGTGTGGATTCTTTGCGTGTCCAACTCAGCATCGCGAGAAAAATAGAGAGTTCCGTTGGAGGTCCAATTTTTATCCTAATGTTTATTTTAACTACGTGGCAATGCATTTTTAGCTATTGACATTGCCACTAAGAGCATCTTTAATGGTAATGTGGATTGCACCCCACAAAAAATGGACACGTAATCGCTATAGACGGCCCGTGAAGCTGATATGGACGGACATCCAATTTCAATCCGATTGCATCTCCAATGGAATCAATCGTTTTTCTATTCTTTAAATAATACGGAGTACGTAACAACATTTAAATTAATTACTCTCCAAGTCTGCATATATATCCAAAACATATACGTAGTACTTCGTACGTAGTAAACAACATATATACATAGTCTCCCTAGCTAACCAATTCAAGTAACTTTTTTTGAATGTAATATATAAATATATTTGTATTCGTTCAGATATAAGAAGTATGACCCAAATGCACAAAAACTACAATGCTTTTGAAATTCCTCAGCACAGAAGCATAAATAAAACTTTCGTTGTTTCTTGTGAGCATACACCAAATCCATGGCGGATTGGCGGTCACTGTCTTCCTCCTAGCATAGTAGCATGCTGTATATGTAACCACATCATCAATGACATTTTTGAGGGGAAGATCTTCATCAGCACACCTCCTAGGTCTCTTGGACCTCCGTTTTTGAGCGCTGGAAAATAAAATGAGCCCGAGAAGGAGATCGTCGGAGCAAAAAGGGGCTGCCGGCCGCTGCTACCGCGTAGACGACGAGCCACACCGTATCACAAAACGCTGATATTCGTCTATATGGTGGTCACTTTCTTCCTCTATTTCAATAGTCTCTTCATAAATGAACCACCATTTTTCCAGGTGTCGGAAAATAAAACGAGCCGGAGAAGGTTGCCGGAGTAAAAGGGGGTGCCCAGTTGCCCACCGCCGCCGCTTAGGCGAGGAGTGCCGCTGTATCACAAGGACGGGGCTGCTATAGGATGTGGGATTGTTGTCCTTGTTTGGTTACTACTGAGTACTGAAATCGGGTGTTGCTTTGCCGGAAAGGAAAAATTGAAGGAGCTCTTTACTTTTGTAGCTAGGTGTGCCGAAGAACTCCACATTTGTATAAATATGTCCGGCAAAAAATTAATTAAAATACTCCGTAAATAGTTGAATAAATGATTTGATGACATGGCTGTTTGCTGGCCTTGCTGAAAGTAGAAGCCCGGGTAGACAGCCGCTCCTATTTTTCATTCCAGCTCAGCAACACAAGATGAATGCATGTTTCCGTTGGAGTGAGTAAGTTTAGCTCAAGGTCTCTATAGCTCACGTGGCAATTCATTTTTAAAGGATCCACAGCCCCACTACAGATGCTCTAAAGATGCTCTAATATGTTTGACATGATTCATGCCAAACATGGATTACCATAATGATTGGGGTACCCACTTCCCATACATATAGTAACAGTGGATGATACCCCACTTTATCGAGTACTCCCTCCGTCCCCTTTTAAAAGTCCCGGAGGAGGGTGACACGAGTTTTAAGAAAAGTGGGTTTGTGTGGTTGATATTAATTGATAAAGTAAGAATAAAGTAAGAATGATTTTGAGCCACACAAACTTTACCAAATAAAGTATGGGACAATTAAATAGGGACATCCCAATATGGTAAAATGAGACATTTAAAAGGGGACGGAGGGAGTATAATTTAAACTCGGTAAAGTGTGATCTTTCTATCATGTATGATTGGATTTAGAGGTTAGGGTATCCCAAGTATTGAATACTCAAATCGATTGGTTTAAGGATGTTTTCTTTTGGACTGTTTTCAGTCCCAGACCAGACCAGACTTAAACAGACCAGACCAGACCAGACTTAAACAGATCAGACCAGACCAGACCTGGATTTCTTAGTTATAAAATACACAGAGACCAGACGTTTACCAGACCAGACCAGACCAGTTCAGACCAGACCATACCAGACCAGACTTAAACAGACCATACCAGACCAGACCAGCAAATTTCAGTCCAAAAGAAAACATGCTAACATAGGTGTTAATTGATGTGGGATCGTAGGTGTAATTGATGATGGTCAAAATCTATCAATTTTTAATTGTTCGTTATTTAAGGATCCAATTGTATAATTTTTACATTCAATTCATAAACGGACCATTTTATACCCATATGAAGTAGTTGGGTATAAAACGTGTCAAATTTATCCCTCATTACTCAGATTATTATAAAACCACTTTAAAGTGATGAACAATAAGGGATGTATACTTGTTTAAATATATTATGTCGTAACAGTAAATACAATTGTGTACATTAATTCTGAGTTGTCATACGTATATACCTTATAGAAATATGTACAGGCAGGGGCGGAGCTAGGGTACTGGGCCAGACTGGGCCGGCACAAAAAATATTTTTGGATTTTTTTTACACGAAATTTTTTACACTAAAAATACAAGCATTTTTCAAATTTGGGCTGGGCCAGGGCCAGGTATGGCCCTCCCCTAACTCCGCCCATGTGTACAGGTATATCAATCGTGATCATTCAATGAATTAAAAGGGCTTACACAACATCATTACCGGTTTTGTAATTACACCGAGACTATTAGTCGACATACAATTACGTGTATCTCAGTAGATGATAAGTCTGTGTTTAGACACGCATTTGATGCATGTTGGGATTGGATTTTGATGGTTTTCCTAGCTTTAAGGTGTTGCATGTCTCAACTTTAGCTCAAGTTATGTTTACCGGGCGTTGGTTCGAGTTTTGTTGCATTTGGAGTCAAAATGAGGAATTTAGAGTTCAACACCGGCACTTGAGGAGCAATCAGGATGATTCGAGATGCATTCGAGAGTGGATTGAGAGCTTTGAAGGTCACCGGGAGGTTCACGATGAAGATTTGATGACAAAAGAGCTCTAGGATTGGCTATGGGATCAAAAGAAGATGAATGAAGCTGGAAAATGACGATCAGGATGACCTTTGGTCCATCGTACAAGCATATCTCTTTTTAGAAGCATCCCAAGGACACGATTCAAAATGCATATGAAAGCCAACTTCAAGGGCTACAAAAAATATGCAGACATCATTACGAGAATCTGAGAGGATCAAGGTGAAAACAGATGATGAAGTTAGATGATCTCTGCTGCGATTTCAGAATGATACCTTCCACCATTTTGATCATATCTCTTGATTGGATGATTCAAATCACATTCGGCAAGTTGGGGTGGATAGAGGACTGCATTATCTACAACTTTCATGAAGGAAGTTTTGTCCAATTCGGAATAGAAAAAAGGCTGAAGAGCACGGACGCACGATCGTGCGTAAAAGGACGCACGATCGTGCGTAAGAGCCAACAACGCGACAACTGTTCTGCCTGCTACGCACGATCGTGCGTGGCAGGGTACGCACGATCGTGCGTACACCCGAGACGCGGATTTCAGCCCTTTTTTAGTCCCATTTAGCCTAAACTCATGTGTTTTCTATAAATAAGGCCTCCATACCTTCTTTTTGAGGGTTACAAACATTACGGAGAGGGCTAGGGACGAATTTAACACCGTGTTTACGCTATTTTCTTCTAAGACCCTGGGACTATTTGTAAGTTCATCTTTTTAATTAATGACAATTTATTCTATTCATCCCAATTCTGTTGATTCTTCAATTATGCATTTTGAGTAGTTTAATTAGGGTTTTGGGGTTGATGAAGGGGTTAATCATGATTGAAGGCTAGATTGCATGAATGTCGTTTAATTTGTGTTTGAATAATTTAACTTATATCTCTTGTAACCTAGACTGCAGCTAGAATTACAATTGCATGTAGAATGAATTAAGAGAGATCTAATTTATTTTGTTCTAGGACACATTCACACACACTTAATCGTTCGCTAAGAGATTAGTAGCGATTAAGGGGCCGTTAGCTCGCTCGTCTTGCCAATAATTTAGGATCCTATCGCATGAGAGATCAGCCTGGTCCCCTAAATTATTGTACTCTACGCCGCGAGAGCGGTAAGAACTTAGTAATGATTAGCTAGGCTCAATTAAATTAAATTCATGTAAATTAGGCCTTATCTGCCAGAAATTTGGTTAACCCCGGAATCAATCCATGTTCCCTTCGTCATTAATTAGAGAGAACCCCCTAGTTTAATTGTTTTATTCGCATTAGTTTTATTTTCCAAGCAACCAATCTCGCACGACGCATTTATTTTATTTATTTCTTTTTAGTCGCTGAATTTAATTAATTCTTGATTCTCTTTTGTCCGTCCCTGTGGAGACGATACTCGTACTTACACCACTATATTACGATCTATTTTAAGTGCGAGGAAACAGACATCAGTAGATCTAATACAAAGCACTGATTTAGGTAATTAACGATCTCCCAACATAATTTATCCCATGTACAAAGTATTACTATGAACGTAATCGTATATTTATCTTTCCCATTATCAACACAGTTTACTTACAATATTTTATCACTTGTATGCCCTATACACGCATGATACCACACATTGGCTTAATCATGTCTTAAACATACATTCTAAAATACACAATTCGATTGGATTCATTGCCACGGTTAATCATATGTTGCCCGTAAATGCAATTTATGGATATCTATTGGAACGGTATAATACAACCCTAGTATACCACGTCCTTCTTCGTTAAGTGATACACTCATATCATTTAGCTTATGTCAAAAAAACAGATACGAAAGCATGTTGTGTGTGTGACATGCTTTCGTATCAGTCAAATATTCATAATTTTTGCACTTTTAATGATGTCATACAATCATCTGAGTATAGCAACATATTTTTACGACATGGTTAAATTGTTTAATAGACCAAACTTTCGAGGGTATAGTCGAGGGACATGTATCAATGGGAAGACAATTTGGACCAGTTTACTATGCATAGATGTTAATTTCTAGTAGGTCATTTACGAATGGAGTTCACATGATTAACATAGGCTTACATTAGTCCATTTTTATTCGACTGATCATTAAATATGGAAAGGTCAAATAATTGTTAGAAATGTAATTAGTTTAACTTGCCAGTAATTATATTCCCACCAGTATGTGATATGGTCAGTATAATTATGTAGAAATGGATAAATATACCCAATTTGAATATAGTTATTTGTATATACTGGAAATATATTGTTCAGCAATTTACGATTTGTCTAAAATGGTAACCTTATATTTTATTACTTATATTTGTAATCAACTACTGTAAGTAAGGATGTTTTTACTTGGACTGTAATTTGTCCCAGATCAGACCAGACCAGACCAGTCCAGACCAGACCAGACCAGTCCAGACCAGACCAGACCAGACCAGACCAGACTTGGATAGTTATAAAAATACAAAGAAACCAGACCTTACCAGACCAGACCAGTTCAGACCAGACCAGACCAGATCAGACCAGACCAGACCAGACCAGCAGATTACAGTCCAAGTAAAAACATCCTAAATTGGGATTGAAATGCCCTTTTCAATATGTTTTTTTCTATTCATAATTTGGATGACAGTATATATACTATATAAGACAATAGTGAATAGACTCAGCCAATAGGATGTCTCTATATTCTTGTAAACACCCATCTTATATCAGTTCCTATACCGTGGGATCATCCCACGGTGAGCACCATGCTCTACCTCCAAAACGACGTAGTTTTGATCGAATTTAAAAAAAACGCGTGAACAGTACACGCGTGAACAGTACACGCGTGTACGGTCTTTTTTATTTGTTTTATTTTGCTCCAGTAACATAATGATGTAACTCACGTTATTGATGAATATAACTCAAGTCTAGTTGAAGTGTAACTTGTCCAATATATAACATAAAAAATAAAATATTGATTTCATTGGGAAAAAGGAGCCTAATTGTCCAATTATTTTACATAAATAGTGTTTATGTTTTGTTTTTAATATCAGGGCTATAAAAATGATTTTTGTATAAAAAATAATTTTTATTTGAATAACAGACTTGTTGGGTTGTGTAACTCGCATTATATTGTGATGTAACTCGCGTTTTGAAAAAAGTAAATCAAATGCAAAAATGATGTAATTTGCTAAGAAAAGTTGACATGTAACTCGTGGTGTAAGATATGTAACTTTAAGCAAATTCTTATGTAACCGCGTGTATTTTCAAATGTAAATTGAACCCAAATCATAATATAAGCATAGAAATGTAACTTAACACATATATAATCAAAGTAAGTGACTGGAGAGACAAGAATTTGTACCGGCAATTACTTATCAAATTGTGTCCCTTAAACTTGAATCAAAGAGATAAATTTAGATTTGGGTTATTGACTTTGTATCCGGATTGAATATTTGAATCTACACAGGCGTAGATATGATTTGGATCTGAGATTTAGGCTTTGTGTTATGCTGGATGGCCAAGGGAAATTCGAAGCAAAGCAGCGAAGCAGATACGGAATACCTAAGCCTGTAATTCCGGTTCCGCTATCCCTATTGCACAACAATTACAGAGGAAGGAAATACATTGGTTCAATGCAGAGCAGATCCGCAGCAGGTGGCATAGCAACTTGCGAAGGAGATAAAGGGGCAGAGGAGATGGAGATAGCAACTTTTAATACGTATGAAACTATACCGTTTTGGGATCGGTACACCTTGCGCATGGTGGGCCGATCCCACGATATAATTTGCGATCTTATATGGGACAACCCATTTTTGTCACACTATTGATAATTAAGCCCATTTAACTACGAAACCAATAGATTAATGATCTTGTTAATATTCATATTAACTGAAATATAGTCCATGAAGTGTATCTAAGCAAGTCTGTAAGACAAAATTATATCAATTTTGTGAATGCAAATCTAATTTTGGGCGACATCATGATTGGTAAAGAAACCAATCATACGAGGTAACATCTCAATTGTGCCATCTGGGTTACACAATGGGATATTAATACAATCGAATTGCATTAAGGTTACATCGCCATTAGGATAATTTAACATGCAGGCTAAATCTTGAATACAAAATTTAGGCCAATCATTACTGTATGTTTTATCCCAAATTTATCCAGATCTCATTGTATTTCGAGTCCACATGATCATTAATCATAGTGACCTGTTTAAGTCACGGTAATAGATTAGACATAACCCTTGAATGGATCTAAAACCAATGGCGATATAATTGTAATACGACAATTTAAGCCATTAACAATAAATCATTCATAGTTAATATCCCAAAAGCAATTTACCGTGTATAACAGGGAACTGTTACAGAACATGTTAATACACTATTATTGTAACATAGTGTAAGTTGGCCGAATTGAGATGTAAACCAATTGATGTTGGATTATATTTTAACCTATTCCAAATAGGTCAGTGAAGTCATAGGGTATAACTATGTCGAACTGCACATACAAGTTTTAATAGTACTTATTAAAATAGGCTTGTAACATCTCAATGGGTATGAATAATCATACCCTGAAAATGAATTATACGTGTAATAATATGATTTACACTATCTAGGTAATACGATGTTAACATATTTCCTTAGGTTAAACCCTAGTTTAAGGTTATTATAAATATGTTATAACATGTAATTCTAGGCTTGATTGTACTCCGGACAGAAGGCCTCAACAAGAACACCTCGGATAGTGTAGGGATTCACATAGTATATTTACGTACTTGAGTAAACGATTTGTATACGATGGTCTAGAAATAAGTCCATTACTTGTACCCATACGATGGGCATAGGGTGAACCAATGTTCTAAAAGGCGCTAGGCGCTAGTCGGGCGCCAGCCCAGCGCCTAGTGTCTAGTCGGCTAGGCGGGCGCCTAGGCGGGGACTAGTCGGAGACATAGAAATTGTAGTTTTATCAATATTTTTGCATAAATATGATTAGTAATGTTGTGTTTGTGTGTAAAAAATATATACACACACATTAACATGCATAAATGATAAAATTATCACATTTAATAATATATTATACCTAATCAGACACTCACCAGCAGTTTTCTTTATATGTATTGTCAAAGATAAATGTACATAAATCTCTTAGAATACTAAAATAAAAAGGAAAAACAAAATTGTTTGATGAATCAAGACGCCTAGGCGGCCCATTAAACACGCTGGGCGGGCAACTAGGCTACCTAGGAGACCAACTAATTCACCTAAGCGCCGAATCAATTAGTCGGAGCGCCTAGACTAAAGTCGGGGCGCCCGACCACCGCCTAGCGCCTAGGCGGGGACTAGTCGGGCGCCTAGAACGATTTTTAGAACAATGGGGTGAACACTATCTTACATTCCATAATAGGTATGTGCCAAAAACAAGGTTACATCGTTAAGGTCCTATGGTGCATAGGTCAACTACTTATCGACATCTTTACATCCTATGGACTGTGATGGTTAACGTAAGGAAATACGTTAACATCGTAATCAAACTACGATGTATTTGATCAATGAACATGTATAATTGGTAACATGAATTAATGTACGAAATGTTTTACCAGGTTAATACGAATTATGATTGGAAGACTTGTATGAATCTTGGACATACTCAAAAATAATGGTTAGTACGACCGGTTGTACTAAGGTAATATGGGACATCTACGTTGATATTTATCTCAACATTTCGTACAATATGGATAACTATCATTTAGGACATGTCACTTATTACACTATAATAGAATTTCAATTATGGGAATTATGTTAATATCCCGTACATTTTAATCTCTATTATTGTATGCTTTGAAATGCGTTAGTGGATATATTCCCAGTTTATAACTACAGATCGATTCATAAGTTAATACAAATGAGTGTATTAGAATGGCATTATTCAATTCAGTTTACCCTATGTAATAGAACTGGATTAAGTACATTTTAAAATCTTATAATATTTATGATCGGGTAACAATTTCATAAAGGTGTAAGCCACAATGACTATTGTACATAATGTAGGGTATAAATATTGTAAAATAGAGATGTTCATCCACGGAAATATTAGTACATCCATTAACAATAAATATAGATTGAAATAGACCGTGAGTCAATTGTCCCTGTACGTATACAATACTGAATGTATACACAGTAATTTAATTATATAAATTACGTACCCGTATGTGGTATCATCTCGGGCAGGTGATACCGTATATATGTAAACATATTCCATTATGTTCCATTATAACCCTTCTAAGATGTAAACACGTACCTTATTGAAATAACTAATAGTCTAAGTACAATACCCAGTTTGACCCACTATATTGTATAGGTTGACTTAATATTTCGAATGTCTCATTTCTCTACAACACTCAATTTTTGAACTACAATTATCCTGAATTATGTTGGATTCAGTACTGGTAATGAATAACACTGGACTCTAATTTTTTACCAATCATAACACCATTTGTTGACAAAATGGTCCGTACTTTTTGGAAAGTATAATACTTGACCCGTGTTATACATATGATTTGGCCTTAGATATAACTGAGGCCCATAAATTGGCTATGGGTAATATAGACTACCTCGATTGAGTTACCATGGACTGTGTAATAAGGTTAATACGATAAGGTTAAATTACCGAATAATGGTGACATGTCCTAATTCAACATAATAAGAAATGTTGATCCTATGGCGTGAAACCATCTATATGTAATAAACGGTACATGTCAATGGAGGTATTTCCAATGTTATACCCATGGAATGATATTCATCAGTGATGTATTTGGCCTAATAAAACAATCCCATACTTCAATTTAAGTGTATATCATGTTTATCCCATTATAATTGGGATAAACATACCATCTCTATTATCGGTAATCACCCATTACACATTTGAGACGTTATAGGTTATACGACTAAGGTTATACATAGATACATATTCAAAAACACAACCAATATGAGGACTTAGGTAATTATTTTGCCCATGGTAGTACCCATTCAAATACTTGACCAGACAATATGAACGAGAATAGTATGTTTTCCCTCAATTGTATAGTTATAAATTACCTAAGTCCAGTATTGGAAATCTTGTCGGGATATATCTTATGTCGTATTCACAAATTTAACCCTAACAGGTCCATTTCACGTGGTTTACACATATACCAGGTGATTATCGTACATAGTCATTTACATACTTGGGTTAATTATGTATGGAATCACAGGGTTCAATAGTATTTTTCGTACCCGTTAATATATCAAAAATAAATTATGTACCTTCAATCAACTATGGTTGAAAACCCATATTACCCATATCCGGGTACATTGTATAAAATTGGTCCTATGATCCATTATACCAATCTATATCGTGTTCCACATTGTTTATATATTGCTTTGAGAATGGCCTATATCTAGTATGTATACCTAAATAGAATTTCTGTCGTACGATCACTGTCTATTCCTAATATCAGGTATACCTCACAATTTTGAAGTTTCCCATTATGATATTGTGTTTAAACTATTACCGAGTCACTAAGATGATCATTCATAATTATGGGACACATGCTAAACTTTCACAATTCCCGATAAGCCACAATTATCCCATATTATTCCCTTAGACTCCATTGAATACCATACGTCATATAACCTGCATAACTACCTAGAATGACGGTTGGTACACTGGTATGTAATTTACCTAGCATTCAAAAACGATATTAAGGGTTGAAATACTTTTCGGCTACACATATGTGCATTTTTTGGTAAAGAATGGGTTGCTATATACAGTCCATGTCAAAAGGTTTATATGACAGATTATATGGGTAATTTCATAAACACTATACAGTGGATCATTTGATGTCATTAGATTGTACCCATGACATGAGGGAACTCATTGTTATTCTCAATATATTGGCCAATTAAGTGTTATATACTGGAATTATCGTGAAAAGTTGGTTGAAATGAATATTAATGTTAACTCATGTGAATATCAAATGTAAGTATAATTATGTAGAAATGGATAAGTATACGTTTGTACGATCAATGGTTAACCCATGTTTTATTAATACATGACTATCAACATTTAGTAATACTATTTTAAATACACAATGGGACCAATTAGTACCAGTGTTTCTGAATTGTTATACTGTGGTCCCATTGTACCTAATATACCCATCACCATTCATTATTAGATGGGTATATTAGGTATACCCATCTAATTTCTATAATATGTTATAGTTACTAATACATGTAATTGTCGGGAACCTGTAATTATAATAAACTTAGTTTATTATACATAGTTCACGTATTATCCTCTGACGAATCATGTTCGCCAGGTACTAAACCTGGTGAACATGGGTTTATATGCCAAGAGAATGGCCAACTTGAACCATCACTCGATATTCTACAATCCCTGGTAATATATATGAAGTTATATGAAATCCCCCCTGAAATACTTCGTGGTATGACATTGTATATTAGTTGGTATAATTACCCATGAATTTGTCTCATATAGGTGGTATAATTACTTACCCATCTTCATATTGTGTTGAAGTACTCCCGATTGTTATATACCCATTTTTTCACTACGGCAATTCAAGATAAAACTATACCCGAATTTTATATTCAATCTTATATTGATACGAATTATGAAACACATTTATTCACATAATAAATCATATAAGATCCATATCTTTAACGAATTAATTTTTAGTCAAATTAAGCTAAGTAAACATATTATATTCCTATTACATTTTCACTATTTACAATCTATTTCGAATAGGTATATGACTTAAACAAGTATGTAATTATGTTTATAATGAATAGTCTTCACGACTATTAATTTTTACTGGTATACAGTGGTTACTAAAGACAAGGTTGGGATTAGTTTTTTACGATTATTCTACCATAATCATATAACCCAATACATCAACCGATTAGTGATACATATTAGAGGATATATGTAATTATCCATCAATTTAAAAATTACCCCACTTAATGGTTGATCACTTAATAAAAGTTCATATCTGTTTAATCAGTATAATTATTGTATCTCTACAATAATTATACTGATTAATGTTATTTTACTAAATCAAGTAAAATACCCTACATTATATTACGATAATTCGTAATAGTCTTCATTTACCATTGCCAATTTAGGGCTAATTGTACAATTCCCTGTTACAAGAACAGGGAACCCATTGGTATTATCGAATTGCAATAAATACACTTTCTATTATCTTAGAATAATTTTTAATGGAATGAATATGTTCCAAACAAAGTGAAATAATTTGACTATCATCCAAACAATGTTCACTAAATCGGTTATTAAATAATCACTTTATGTAGGTGTCCAAATGATTGGTTGTACACCCATTAATATACTAACATTATTATACTCTATATTGGTATACTATATTACCAATGAGATCATTTGGTATAACGAGACTTTTAACAATTTGTTGTATTCCCATTTTGTATACATATCAAATTTGGGCTACCAGAGGTCGAAAATGAACCCCGGTTTATTAAGTATGCCATTACACAGTATACTATTGAGTCTACCATTGAAACTATTAGGCTATCCGCAGCCCTACAGGTCAAAACGTAAATTTAACCTATTGACTCCTAAAAACTCTCCATCCCATGTATTTGGAGGTGCCAAATGGGTAAAATGGCACCCAAGGGAGGGGGGATTTGGCACCCCATATTCACGCCCTTTGCCAGAAGAAAGAATGGGGGAGTTGTCCTGATGTGGAGAGATAGTGCAGACCCCAACAACAAAATATTTCTTTTTTATTAAAAGTGTTATAACTTTTTAATTTGTATTTATTTTATTTCAAAAATTATATCAAAATTCATAACTTTTTTTTTATCTTTCATATGACACCAATATCATATATATATATATATGTATATATATATATATATATAAAGTTACAAAAAAAACTTAACTATTGGAGATATTTTGAATAAATTTTTTTCTTAATATATTCCAGTGCTAAAATTAAGATATCGTGATTAATATATTCTTTTTACATTTTCACTTTTTTCCAAAATGGATCTGAAATAAAAACAAAAGTTTAAATTCCAAAATTATTTATTTTTACATAGGAATGTTTGACTCTTTTCAATCTTAATTATCCCAAAAAATTATCGCAAAAAAAAATAATGTATAATAATAAAAATAAGATTTTAATTGAATAAACTTTGCAAGATAATATATTGACGGTGGCTGGATTGCAGCAAAAATTGAATTGACGGTGTGAATACGTATAAAGTAGTGGGAAATTTGATTTCTTGACGGACGCGGGTTGCGGTTAGCCTTACACTTGATATAGTACCCAATTTTTACTCTGGATTTCGTGATTATAGCACAATGAAGTGTAAAACATTATATTACAATCATATAAAATAATAGTGTTTACCCTGTACACAAAATTTTATGTAATACCTCTTGATCACATATGTGTAACTAGGTTACACATAAATTATTTACCTACAATTAGGTACAACCCGTCTACGGTCAATAATTATACAGTGATACTGTATACACAAAATATTGTATGCTAAAGTTCTTGGATTACCCATTACAATTTTCCCATATTGTAAATCTCCTACACAACTTGACATTATGGATGCCTACATTAGTGATGTGCCAGTTAATTGTAAGTTAATATCCAATTTTCTTGGTCAAAGAGTTTCGTTTTTTTCACTTAATTATAATGTCAATTTTTAATTATATTCCAAACTTTGAAGAGATTTTAATGTAGTTTATGAATATGTAAATTTTAATTATTAAAAATTGAGTTAATTATCCATAGGAAAGATTGACTTTTATTATTGGTTGACCAAAAAAATTGACTTTGCAAAACAAATTGGGACGCAGGGAGTAATAGGGTTGATCGGAACAATTGTACGATTGCCTCCGTTTGATATGCTTTTGGGTGGATTTTTTTGGATGAAATTTTGTTAGCATGTTCCTCTTGAAGTTAATATTATGCTCATAAAACTTTATCTTAAAATTCAATTGGGAAGTCAGTAAAATAAATTATTGAAAAACATTGTGTTTTATGTACATTTTTTGGCACAATTTTATTTAATAATTTACTAAGTATTTAACTGATTTTCCGATTGAGCTTTAAGGTAAATTTTCATGGATATAATCTAAACTTCATGAAAAACATACCCACAAAGTTTATCAAAATATGCAACCCGAAAGAAGCTGAAATGGAGGCGATCGGACGGCGGTTCCGGTCAGTCCATCTGGATCGGAAGATTTCTCATGTATATATTTTTATTTTTTCTCTCACACACACATATATTATACTTGGTCAGCCATTAACAAAAAATGAATAGGTTCCTGGCATAAAAATAAAAAACAACTTTTATTATTTATTAATAAAGGAAACAACCTAGGAGACAATTACATTGATTAACATAGTTCTCGTGATTTGTCTGAAGTAATCATCGCAAATGGTTTCCACGAGAAAACTAAAAAAACGAACTTATGTAATCTTTTACGGATTCTATTAATAGGTATGAGAAAATAAATCTGTTTTCTTTTCTTTGAAAAAAAAAAGATTTCGTCTGGGGCACCAGAACTTCTAAAGACGGCCCTGATACTGAGTTACACTATAATTGCACCCAAAAATGTATACAAGTAATCATCGAGTACGGCCACATGTATAGGTTTAGAAATTATCGATACAAAAATTTTGGTTCACGTAATAGAATTAAAACTGAAAACAAGTATATTCGTACGATTATCAAGAAAACAGTGAAAGTCCAATCTTTGGCATACGATGAAAAATACATATGTGAATGATTCGGGTTTAATAGACTATTGTTACATAGTATACCCAATCTATCTATTCCATCATTTATTGGGTTACACTAATTATTACAAGTCCCAGGTCTATGTTCAATACTTATTTTAGATACGGGACTATAATTTGGCGTAACATAAGTTGAGTCCCTAGTGACTTACATACCAATCATACTTAGTATAACATATGTATTATAAAATGGTTTATAATGTTTGACTCGTATGAAAGAAATACGAGCCAATTCTCATTGCAAAATGAGAATTTTTGATCCCTACCCGAAATATAGCTGAAAATAGGACTCCAAGTTAGAGAGTATTTCGGTCATTAGGATACCTTATGGTAATTGAATTATAATATGGGAAGGTAAATGAGAGAATAAACGGAGGAAATTACCAATTTACGGGAGTTTTGGGACTGACAAGCCAAAATACGGCACTTTAGTTTAGGTTACCAATTTACGGGAGTCGGATTCTCCAATTCCGACAGGAGGAAAAGTTTGAAAATTCGGTTGATCCGACAAGAAGGATTAAAGTAAAAACAAAATAAAAAACACCTAGTCAGAATTGTGTAATCCGACTAGGGGGTGTTCGAAATTTTTTAATGTTTCCATTATTTCATTTGTGTAATCCGAAGGAATTAAAAAATAATAATAATAAAAAAATAAAAAAAAACTAGTCGGAATTGTGTAATCCGACTAGGGGGTGTTCAAATTTTTTTATTGTTTGCTTTGATTTGTGTTCATTCATGTAATATATTTTGGTTGAAATAAAACTAAAAAACAAATTTATCCCTGTCGGAAATGCTAAATCCGACCAGGGGATATGTTTTACAAATTTTATTTTGTTTTATTTTAAAAAATTTTATGAAATTTTAAGAAATTTTATAAATTACGCTATATTTTGTTTTATTTTAAGAAATTTTATAAAATATATTTTATAAATTAAATTGTTATTTAGATGTATATATTTTACTAATTTTTAACTCATTCAATTAGATAAGTTCACATTTTATAATATGACGCGTTTAAGTAATTTTGAACTCATTCAATTAGATAAGCTCACATTTTATATATTTATTTTTTGTAGTATATAATATTATTGAAATTTATGAATGTATCTATTTTGTACAGTCATAAACTCGGGTGAAGAGTCAGACGACCCAGACTGAATGCCTCGATGACATGGTGCTTTGGTCGGCTGATGTGATGCTCATATTTTGCAATATGTCTGAAAGGCATTACCCCAATCGATTTCTTCGGTAGTTCAGTATTTTGCAAGATATTCCCAAAAACCCAAAGCAGGGTAATAATCATCACACCAATCATATTGGTCCAACATATCAGCCGGTGCCTTAACATTGTGGGCGAACGTGCTAAATCATACTACCTCCGTTCTCTTTTAGTTGCAACATTGAACTTTTTGCACTATTCACATGTTCTACTTTGATTACATTTTACTAATTGATGTATAATAAATTAAATTTTTTAAAAATATTGTTAAATTCTTCTTATTCTAAATTTTCAAAATATGATTTTATTTTATTTTATTACTAATAAGGAATTAAAGATATTAATAATGGTCAAACTTGTGCGTTGGCAAACGTGAAATGTTGACTGTTGCAATTAAAAAGGAACGGAGGAAGTATTTACTATGATACAAGCCGAAATACGATAAATGGAATTAGGTTACCAATATACGAGAGCCGGATTCCACAATATAAAGGTTCAATAATGATTGAGAACATGTGTTATATTTTATTTGACCCGATAAAATAAAATACTACCTCTGTTTTCTTTTAATTGCGACATTGGACTTTTGGGATATATTGGGATGACCTCTAAAAACAGTCTGAGAATTGAAATACAGCTTTCGATGTCAAATGTACACTTTGGGACATATTGGAATGACCTCTGAAATGGGTAGTTTTTACCCCCAATGGATGTACACAAACCTTGGACGGTAAATGATCCTAAATACTCCAGGTTAGTGTTGAGAACCCTTGGACGGTAAATGATCCTAAAATATTGGTTTTAATATTAAAATTATTTATAAATTTATAAATATTGGATTCTTATCAGTACTCTACACAGCCGGATGCATATTTTCCCACATTTCCGGATTCTTCATTTTACCATGAAGACACAGCGGGGGTTTGGAACATTGGCGGGTCCAATCATGACAGCGGGGGTAATAAATTACATTGTTATTGAAATTACAAAAATTGCATATTAAACAAAATCAAATTTGTATTTCATTTTATGAATTTAATTCATAATACTCATGGATTAAAAAATAAAATAAAGTAACAATATTACTTTTAAAATTCAGAAATACAAATAAATTAAATAATAAACTTAAATTCTAAAAAAATTTAAAAAGCATATGCTTTTCACCCAACCTACCGAGTGCCTACTAATGGTTTTCACTCAAGCAAGCATATGTAGTCGGATTCTAGTCTTCCAACATGGAATTTAAAAAACAAAAGCATGCATCTAGTCGGATTAGGGAAATCCGACAACAGTGGTGATTAAAATTTTCAAACCCTTTACCTAGTTTTATCCCCGTAAATTCGTCGTCCTAGTTTTGGGAAATGAGCTCTTAGCCATATTATGAGGACTGTCGAAAACGACTACTGGACGTAGGTGATAAAGACATATTCCATTATGAAGATGAAGATGAAGGTGGAAGCGAGCAAGAGGATGATGCAGATGAACATGAAGGTGGGGTGAACAATCACAATCGCCCCCTCAATCTCAACACGTCAAGGTGTCTCATTTGATCAACCACCCCCTCAATTCTCAACGCATCAAGGTGTCTCATTTGATCAACCACCGCCGTATTATAGGAGTGTTTGGGTTTGCTTAAAAAAAGCGCTTTTCAGCTTTTGGCTTAAAAAAAGTTGAAAAGAGTGTTTTTAAATGACAACTTCTGCTTAAATTAATCACTTAAAAGTTAAAAGCTGGAAGCAGGTAGAAGATTGCTTTAAACTACTTCTCACTATTTCTATTACACAAAAAGTACTTATTTTACCAAACACTACCAACTTTTACTTTTCCAGAATCACTTTTTTCTCAAACACTACCAACTTTTACTTTTCCAGAATCACTAAATTAAAGAATTGACAGCTAAACAATGAAACTAAATGCATGTGGTACTTAAGGCCAGGGGTTTCGAATGGTAAGAATGACACTTAGTGTTGAGGATGAAAGAGTATTATAGTCTAAAATTCTAGTACTAAAGGAAGTGACTTCAACTTTTCAACGGAGTGGATTTATATTTGGGTGTCAACATTTTGACTTTAACAATCTCTTAAGAGTTTGGAAGTACGTATTACTATGGATTCATGAAAACTATAGCCATTCAAGAACAAAAGAAATAACACGAAGTTTTTTAAAAAGTGGAAAAATAAGTTAGTCGAATATGTACACAAAAAAGTTACATATATGAGCGCATGAGACTATGAGGTGGACTTTTTATTTCAAATTACAACTCAAAATAAAGTAGTCATGTTATATTTAAAATAAATTATTGCATGGTTCTAACTGTTGTATTTTTACATTGGATGGGAGAAGAAAAACATCTGCAATAGATCCTAATTATGTGTATCATCTAAGAGCAACAATGACAAAGAAAAAGATCAAATTAACATTAGCAATTAACATTATTTCATAGCCAATAACAAAAATAGCTAAGAGGCTGTTTGGTAACACTGTTTTCCACTTATCAGGCTTATCAGCCAACCTTTTCACCAAATACTACCAACTTTTACTTTTTTAGAAACATTTGTTTTTCAAACACTACTAACTTTTACTACTAACTTCATCCCGTTGGAAGGTTCCCATAGCAAAACGGCATGATTATTTAGACGATAATTAAATAAAGTACTTCGAGTATATTTTGAGAAACAATTTTAATAGGTATATATTATATTGCAGTTAGTATTGATAATTGTGATGTTATAAATGTATTATTTTTAATATTTAATGATTAATTTGTCACTTAAGATTGTTAATTGTTTCCTAAAACGGAAGTGAGAACCTTTATATGGGACGTCCAAAAAAGGAAAGTGGGAACCTTCTAATGGGACGGAAGTAGTATTAAGCACTTTCTCCATTTTTTTTACTTGAGGGGGTGTATGGTGGAGGGGGTTGGGGGAGCATGGAGTAATCTAGGCTGAAACGCACTCCATTGAGTTTCGAACCCGAGACCTCCCGTAGAGGAGAGTGAGTCGGTAACCAGCTGGGATGGACCGCTTCCTCTAAGCACTTACTCCAAAATCACTTTAAAAATTATCTTTTAAAATATAAACAATCAGAAAATAATTTAATATTTAATACTTTTCTGTTTGAATTGACTAACATTACTGTAGAATACTATTTTAGTTATTTTCATGTAATGTTTTCTTAATTTTTTTATTAATAAGATACGGAGTATAATTTAAACAAAGGGATATTTCATCTTTTACATAGCATATACGGTGACCTAGAGAAAAGTTTTAAAAAGCAAAATTAAATGAAAACATACATTACATAAAAATCAATTCTACCAAGTACATAGAACAATTAAAATACGAAAGCCACATACATATAGGATTTAACAGGAAACCTAACAGTAGGTAACGGAGTACGTGGCAGAAATAGGAGTAATGATAAAAGGTACAATAATTAAAACAAATTGTACAAGTGTAACTTGCTTTAAGGTTACACCAACATTTTTATCATTCCTAAAATGCCCTAACCATCATTGGTGTTTATAAGTTTTTAGATACAATCAATATTCCCATACTTTCAGGCTTATAATTAATAATGAAATGACTATATTAGAGTCACATTCTGTATATATTATAGATGTGTATAAGATGCCGGGATGGGTACATATGTAAATTACGACTCAAGTTTAAATTGCCATTATAAGGTTACAAGTGTCAAAATTTGGTTCATGATATATGCTAATAATCCAGTTGACATGTAATTGATGGCTTATCATATTGTTAGTGGGCTCATTATTATGGCAGAAAATATTGGTATATACCCTACATTAAGTCTATTATCTTAGACTCTGTGTTATATTGAGCCTATTCCGGTTAACAGTAACGGTCTACTGTTGAAGTCTCCCAATTGAATATTAAACACCATATATCTCACCATAAAGTATGGGTGTAACATTAGGGTACACTAATTATCATTGGATCATATTGTGAGTACAAATTGGCTATACGTAAAGATTCATATAAAACATATGTACCCATATCATATGTAGACTAATCTATATAATAAAGATGACATCCTGTCGAATCATATACAAGCCCACCGATACTTATTAGTTAAACAACCATTAATCTTGTACATTTAGAAATAATCACTGGACATTATACTCAATAAGTACAAAATCTTAACCAGAGATGGGTCGAAATTCCGACTAGTATTATACCCTTGGACAATATTACATGGTACAACTCATGATAAAAAATAGTTTTTCTAAAGAGTTACATATAATAGGGTAATTAATTTGGATGGTCACTTAACTTTTAGTGTGTTTCAATTTGGTCACTCAATTCTAATTTAGTCCATTTCAGTCATCTATTTTTAATTTCGGTTTCAAATACACCACGTCCGGCAACCCGCATGCTACATTGTCGGAAAAGTGAATATCTATAACAACTTAAGCCACAACCATTGAAAGAATCCATCCTTAGATTAGTACTATTTTGATAAAATCGATTTTATGTAGAATTTATTACATTAAGCATTCCAGTCAAATAATCGTTTGAAAGTTAAGGGATCTTACCAACCACGTTTTCTTCTCCAGAGGTATACTCATTTAATTCGGACAACACTTACTAAAGAAGCTCTTATTTTCTACATTAACCTAATAAACTCATCCATTCCAACTTTCAATTTGAAGCCAGTTTCTCTGCTACACAAGGTCAATAAAGAGGGAGAAGAACCTCATTGAAATTTAATTACGTATATGTGATTATGTGTAGTTTCCTTTAATTTGGCGCGTCAGTGCTATATGCATATATAAGATTCACAAGCTGGTTTGAGATGTTATGGGGAACAACTTCTTTCTCAAGCTGGTTTGCTTCTGGTGCATGTTGTAGCTCCGGTGTAGGAATACAGAGGAAGAAAGAATTAAAGCTGACTATAAGCTAAGGGTATTGCAGATTTGCAGCGAGCAATGGAGCTTGACAGCATGAGGATCGATCGGGTAAAGGCACTGAAGTTTGTCATTTTATTTTAAGGATTTAATGATTATTTACTATGGATGAGAAAACATACATATTTAAGCACGTCACTTTTCCGGCAGCTTAAAGCCGGATATGATGAATCTGAACTGAAGTTATTGTTAGGTGATCAAAATGAAACAAATTAAAATAATGTGACCAAATTGAAACTTATGCAGAAGTAAAGTGATCATTCAAGTTAATTTCCCCATATAATAAGATAGCTAAATAACTATCGTATTTATCCGATTGGCTTACAATGGTTTATAACTATAGAAATTACTTCAAATAGGACTAAAACTATGGCAAAAACTCAAAATAGGACTTGTTGTGTTTTTTTTCCAAAATAGGACCATAGTGGTCCTATGGGAAACATACTCATTTCTTCCTTCCATTCTTACCCCTCCTTTAAATATTAGTAAAAGATAGCTAAAAGTCATAATTAAATGTTTAATTCATAATAAATTCGAAAAAATTTCAATAATTCATAGAAAAATAATAAAAAAATTAATAAAATTTTTATAAAATAAAAAATAAGAAAAATATTTTTTTTTTAATATTTTTTTTTTAAAATTAATAAAAAAATTGTAAAACTCCATAAAAAAAATTAAAAAAAATATGGATACGTTTCCCACCGCCTGTACTACCTCCCTGAACCACCACCTCCGATCGGTGTAAAAAATGCCACTTTTTTTTTTAAATTCCACAAAAATGGCATATTTCTCTATGAGAATGCCAACATTTTCATTCTGCCAACTTGAATCCTTTTGACTTTTGTCAAAAATATGGCATTCATAATTTATTTGGCATTTTTTTACCCCGGTGACAGGAGGTGGTGGTACCGCCTCCCTGCACCACCACCTCCGACCGTTAAAAAAATGTCATATTTCCTACAAACTTCCATTTTTTTTCGGAAAATGCCAAAAATATGGCATATTTCTCTTTGAGAATGCCAACATTTTTTTTCTTCCATCTTAAATCATTCTGAATTATGCCAAAAATATGGAATTCATAATAAATTTGGCATTTTTTCCCCAAATGACTAGAGGTGGTGGTGCTGGGGCGGTATAGGCGGCGGTGACAAAAAAAATATTTTTTTGATTTTTTTTTAATTTTTTTTTTTTTATTTTTTATTTTTTTTAATTTTTTTTTTAAATTTATTATTATTCAGAATATTTTTATTAATTTTTTGGTATATTTTACGAATTTTTATTATTTTTTATTATTTTATTATGAATTAAAACATTCCAATAGGTATAAGGGTTTATTTGTCCAAGACAAACATAATTAGTCCTATGGAAACATAGTTTATTTTTTGGTCCTATTTGTGCAAAGTGAATGACTTTTAGTCCTATTTTGATAATTAACTCTTATAACTAGTAATATCATATTCTCACGTAATTACCCATAAAATTTACCTGTTACATTTGTTGTATACAGGGTATTCAAATTTAAACATCCTATTAGATCTTCTTAATTGTACTATCCTGTTTTAGATCATACTTCTGGGAACTCATTGCAACTCGAATTGAGAATCAATCCGAATTTCGAAAAGACTCGATAATTCCAAAGGGTATAAATTTGAATGAGTTTTGTATACACATAATTTCGAGATAATTATCACGGATATTTATTGAAATACACTAATATACCTTATCAATATACTCAATTAGTATATTAGAGGATGTCATTTACCTGTTACAGTCTTCGTAATTTACCAATGTGGTAAATTAAAGTCATACCGACACAAAATCTATGGCATAGCCCTCAAATTGAGATATGATGTGCAATATTCTGTGTATATATCACTATGAGATTTTAAACATAGTTTTAGAGGTATCATTTGGGGTAATGCTTCAGTTAACTATGAAAGCAATTCTCGTGTAGAATAACATACAAGTAATATTATACCCTATTCGTGTTGTGTCCTATTACAATAATTTGGACTTGGTGACATAGAAATGACTATCCAATCATCGTGTATACATGGGGTGACTATATAGTCAGGGACCCATTTAACATAGTATTCACAACCTTATAATTTCAAGTGTATTACCAAAGTCTATATAAATATCACTTGTATGCCTATACTTTTACAAGCCCATATTGCCATCATAAGTATCCACTACTACATTTTTTACTCGGTTGATGTAAAGCCGTATGTTTAGGGGAAGATATCAGCCTATTAACCCTCATTTGAGTCGGAATTATGAATTTCACTGTGTGATAACATCACAAGTCTATTTAATGGGTTCCCTATTGCAACATAATTCAATGTATAGGACTGGTATTGAATATCAAGACAATTATGGGTAACACTGAACCTTAATACCATTTAGCTCTATTACCCAACTCGGGATAATTTTATACTCAATAAGTGTCACTAAAGTTTGGCTCATATAAACATAACATATACCCGAGTAATTATGTCGTGAATACAATGATAGATGATCCCAACCATAATATCAAGTATAACCATATACATGAGCCAAACTCAGGGATTAAGACTGTATGATCCAATTAGAACAGTATGACGGTTATCATTCATATGACTATACTCCACAATATTAATTGTTTTAAAACAATTATACCCAGCACAATTAATGATTTACAACATTGAATTATAACCCATTGTGTACCGTCATACCACGTAAAATTCGTGACTATCTTACCTTAAAAGAATATAACGTTGATAATCGGTATAAACAAGTACACCCGACTACATATTACCGTAATTTTTATAACCCGGACAATACATGATCCATAGTTCACCCTTTTTGGGGTTGTATATATAGCTATCACCCAACCGGTATCTACTATCACATTATTTCCAATAGTAATAAATGATCAATTTATCGTATTATTAAACACATATGTCAATTGTTAACGTATATAGGTATTTTATATTAATGGTATACTTCCCTATGTACATGTCCATTTCGTCCATATTTAGTGTACCATCGTATAGTGATATAAAACTTGTGTTACTGTCCAATCTCAGGGGTTACATATCATGAATTATACAACTTGTATTCTTATACATTGATTACGGGTAAACATCCTTTTAAAATTGGAAGTGTTCCCTATGGCATTAGATATAATAATAATTCTACTCATACATCTAACTATATGTATGGCAACGGTTCGTATCTTGGAATAAGATAACCCAATTAGTAATCACTCTATATAATCACTCTATATAATTGCAGTTCTTTAGGTGAATTCATTTTCCCGCTCAAGTGTTGAACGCGCTTCAATCGCTCGATCCTAAAATGCATCTAAGGCTCTCATGAAAAGATCGTTCATCCCTTTTTTCTTCCCTCACCGCATGTTCGTTCACTCCCTTTCTACCGATCCTACCAAAACTCGGGCCTGAGTCGAACTTAATAAAAGGCCCTATACATTATTTATTTTTTTACTATAATTTTCTTTGAAATTGAAGATTAAACATCATAAAAATGACTAATTAAATAAAAATTACATTAATGTCAAAGTATTCAAATGACTAATTAAGTACAACTCGCCGGAGAGGTTTAGCTGCAAAAGTATTAATTAACTAGACATTCTAGATGTTCAATAATTTCCTTCTAAACAGATATTTGGTAGGCTATAAATCCTTTTATGGCTTTAAATAGAAAAATATTAGAAATTTAGAAGCTAATTAAACAAAGAAGATGAAAGATTAACCTTGATGTTGATTGATTAAGTCTATAGATTGGAACAAGATCATCGCAAATTAACCTTGGCTAAGGCCCTGTTGTCGATCGATTAGTCTAGGCAAGAACAAAAGAATCGCAAATCGCCTTAAAACCCTTTTCCATTTGTATGTTGATGGCTATTCCGCTTCTAAACTGGTCAAATAAAAGTAATTGGGGGACTTTTGGGTTTTCCTTTTTGAAGTACAACAGCGGAGTCATCGGACAAAGGTTAGGCAATGTTGGGAAATAGTGTTAATAATTCAAATAAATGTGGGAAACTAAAGAGTTGCTAGATACATGAAAATACTTCCTAGAAAGTTCTATCTTTAATGTTCCAATTAACTGATGTTTCAATGCCTATTATATATAAAGGCATCCTCCTATAATTCAAAAGCAGAGTTCCTGGATAGAATATGATTCCCTTCTCATATATCAGCACATAGTGTGTGTGAGTGTGATCTGATATCTCCAGATTCTTTCTAACTGGTGCTCTAACAGGCAAAAAGGAACCCAATATGTAAATTTAATACATATATATATATATACTAAAGAAATATCTAAAATTGCGGGCCCTAAAATTTTAACAATTTTTTGGACCCTGAGGCAAGTGCCTCATCCGCCTCAAGCACCGCACGGCTCTGCTCACCACCGCCGACCATCCGAGTTCACTCCATTCCCAAATGAATATCACCTTAATAATACTTCATCTTCTTCGCTCATAGGAATCCATCGAGTTCAAAATCTAGAGAAGCGGTTCTTCTTAGTCCCTTATCGGAATCTATCCGAGTTGAAAAGGACGAAAGCAATTTGTTGAGGTTTATTCCTTCAACCCTTGGGCCCAACACGTAAGCCCAAAAGATCTCGAGTGGAAGAGGTGTAGGAGTGTATGAATTTTCAGCCCAACAGCTATCAGACGGATCAGGAAACAGAGGAAATAGCAGGCAATGCAAATAGGTATTATTAACTTCGTAATAACTCCCCTAAATACAATCTACTTGCTAAAAGAGGCACGTCGGCCGTTCATCTTACAAGGCAGTAGAAGTGCTCCCAGTAAGAATGCTATAGCTAGAGTGCTAAGAATAGAAAGTTGCCAACCCTTTACAATGAAATAAATGCTTCTATTTATACCCACCAATGGACAGGTGGCTATACTGACGTGGACGCCTGTGGACCGCTGGTGTCCCAACCACCAAATCTTCAGCATTAAATGCGCTTCCCGCCAGAATCTAGGTTTCCCGCCTAATTAGTGGGGACGTTCGTCCGCCCGGGGAGCGAGCTGGATAGCTCCAAGTAGCCCCCCAGAGAACTGGCCGTTCGTCCCCTGGCCTTTGTGGATTCTCGCCATGCGGGCTAGACTGTCTCCGATGGCTACGGGCTTGCTCTGACGACGTTCGTCGCCATTCTGATGACCCGTGGGCCTGCCCCCTGTCCCCGCATAGACGTCCGTCGAGATGGGCCGCTGGGCCTAACTCCCTATTGCAGACGTTCGTCCCTCCTGGAGGAAACATGGGCTCGCTAGGCTAGTCCAGTGGTCTAACCGGACGCACGTCTGGTAAGAAAGAGGTGAATGGGCCGGACCCTGGGCTTGGGCCATTAACCCAACACAAGTCCCCCACTTCTGATGTTCTGAGCATGCACAGGACATAAGGAAGTATGAGTCCCGTGAAGTAGACGTTCGTGTCTTGATACTTATGTTTTATTGCATCCGGTGGAAGCGTATGCCCGTGATCATGGTGCTTGACAGCTGTTGACGGTTCACGAAACGAGGTGACGGCCGCTGTAGCGGCGGTGCATTTTCCGAGGAAATGTCATCATTACGCTTCCACCCCACGCGCAGCGCGTGAGCCGGACTACGCTCCTCGCTACGTGTCGACCCCCCGTTGGTTCCCTCGCCGGTGTTTCTCCTATAAATGCCGGGTTTTCCCTCTGGATTAGGGTTCCCAACTTCTGCTCTCTTTCCCTTGAATCTCCGCTGCTCTTCAGTCTTCTCCCCCGCTTCCAAGTTCGGCTAGTCCCCTTGTAAGGTAATTTCCCTCCTCTGCTTCTTTTCTTGTTCTGACTTCTCGCCAAAATGACTTCGATGGAGATTTCGTCAAGTTCTGGTTCCGGTTCATCGGGTTCCTCCGCGGGCTCCTCTTCTGATTCCGGTTCTCGTTCCCCCGGAAAGGCTAGTGTTTCTGGGACTTCTGGTTCGGCCACGACGGTGGGGACCATCCGGGCTGATGGTGAGCCGGATGACGCTTCTCGAGGTAGTGGGAGCGATGCCGGGGATGGGAATGCCGACGGGGCAGTAGATGTTTGTAACACCCCCAAATTTCCCACCCAAAAATAATACTTTATTCAAAAGAAATATCAACTTTATTTAAAAACATCAGAGTTATGCAGCGGAAAACCAAAAGGGAAATCGGGTGTTACCGCCACACTCGGTTCTCCCGTAATCGAGTGCACAGGCTAATCACCACAGAAACAATTAAACTTAATACGTGTCTTGAAAATTTAATTAAACTACGATGTTATCTACTAATTACATTTTCTCTAGCGGAAGCTCTCTCGAAATCAACATCATCAGCAAAGCATTACCTGTACAAAATCAAGTACAGAAAGAAAAATAATAGAAACAAAAATTAGCAACAATGCTAAGTAAGTTCCACCTAACCCCATATAATAATATAATTTAATAATTTTGAAAAAAAAAACATTTAGGAGGAAAAATCTTTTTAAAACAATTTTTAAAATCTTCTAACAACATAATTCACTAGTAAAATAGTAGTACTTCAAATACAAGTACATATTTCCAAACCACAATGATTACAAAATACCAAATATACATAAAGTGCCAAAAATCATTCTCAAAATACTTCCAAATACTCCTAATCAATATTAGCATACTCAAACCGAATTAAACCCAAAAGTATTCATACTTTGAAATTCCACAAATAATTTGATAATTCAATCCAACTCAAATTCAATCCAATAATCCAACAACTCAAATCCAATCCAATCCAATCAAATGTAATTCTCCTCAAAACCTCAAAACATCAATCCAAATATAATTTGTACTCCTAATACATTTGAAGGGCGGTGCTCAACATGTTATTGAGCCCGATGGTCCGTTGTTATGTACGGCCACCCCGGGACTTTTGCCGGTACCACTTCTAACCTGAGGAAACTGAACCTCTACCTTAAGTGTGCACACCCCCTGAAAGGGATTCCAAGCCCTACGGGTAGTAAGAAGCCCAAGTAGTTCGGACGTCAACGTCCCCCTACTCCACCAAAAAGGGATTACCCCATAAAAGTGACTAGGTTACTGCTACTACTGAATAACAGGGTCTTTTGCCCGAATTTTTCCGCCAACATCCACAGTCAAGGTCGTGGAGACACCAAAATCCACAGTCAAGGTCGTGAAGACACCAACATCCACAGTCAAGGTCGTGGAGACACCAACATCCACAGTCAAGGTCGTGGAGACACCAACATCCTAACTCTTCATGTGTAAACAAGTAGTAGCAGCCGTAATCACTCTCCACAGTCAAGGTCGTGGAGAACACCGACACCACGGATTTCTCCCGCGATGCCCTTACATTGAAAGGTTCTTTTTATCTTGATTACTTTTCGAAAATTCTATATCTATTATTTATAGATATAGTTTTAGAATAAGGATTATTATCCTTGGGTTTCAAAACACAATTTCACCATGTAGTTCAAAATATCTTGATCTCTAATAGCTTTCGAAATCTCATATTATACATAGACATAAATTTGCAAAATAAGAGTTAATTGATCCTTTAGACTCAAAATTTCCCAACATGATCAAAATATAGAATACTTTATAAATAGATCAAATCTCAATCCCAATAATGATTCATACATAACTTCAAATACTCAAAAATATCACCCAATATTCAATACTCAAATCACAAATATAATCCTCAATAACAATTCATAAATAAAATCTAAATACTCAAATACGAAGTATAAATGTAAATGCTAGAATCTCACAAAGTACTCAAATAATTTCAAATAAATAATCATATATAGATTTACGAGGAAAAGTGTAATGTTGGTTGACGTAGAACTTACCTCAATCGCGATAATTCCTAACCGAAGCTTCTACCTCGATCTCCTCCAAATTTACCTTCTAAGAATATTAAAATTTGTAATTAAAAAACATGGTTTACTTATCCCATTATTATTATTATTATTAGATTATTACTCCGTATTATTCAGTCCAAGATGGACTTCCAACCATGCATTCAAATGTCCAGCCCAATAAAAATGCTAAACTTATTACGGAGTATGAGTTACGTACGCGAAAGTCGAGTCGTCTTCTTTAGCAGTCAGCACTCAGCAGCACCGGCGAGGCAGGCAGCCTAGCATCGCATCCCGGCAACTTCGGCGGTGATCTCCTCCGGCGTCCTCCTTTCACGGCACGGCTGCTAAGCGATGGATGATGCCATGATGGTATGGTCAGCGACAATTATCGTTCTCCGTCGGCAGCATTCCAAAGGTCCGGCCACACGTAGCGGCGTCTTCTTCTTCTAGCGGAAAGGGGTGTTCAGCCCCAGGGCAGTCTTGTAAGCAGGTTGTCAGTCCAGAGCGGTGGTAGCAACTCCATCCAGCTTCCATTCTCCCTCTTCCCCGGCGTGAACTAGTCCGGCGAGCTTAATTAGCAGCTCCGGCGTTCGTTCTCTCCCTTTCAACGAGCTAGCGTGTACGGGGCATTAGGTTTATATATGTGCAAGTTTCGTTCTTCTTCCTTGAGACGATGATACAGCAGCCCAGATAATCGTAGGTATATAAGTCTATGTAGGTAGTATAGTTCCGCCGCAACTGCGTTTCTATGGAGGATTTGGATCGCTAGGGCTGAATCCTTCGATGATCACAAGTATATATATATATATATATATATATATATATATATATGCGTCCAGCCGATGGTTCCAGATTCTAGGGTTTCACCCGTTAAAATCTTTTATATTTATTGCGTTTTATGCGGCCGTTTTTCTTCGTGCCTCGCTGTGCAAAAAAATATACGCAGTGTACCTATTACTCCATAGGTATATATGGAAAAGTCAACATTTGTATATTAAACAAGTATTATGTACGTACTATTATATTATGATTATATTATTATTATACGAAGTATATGCTATATACATGTGTGCATATTCTTTTATATCACTTGTAAAACAAAATGTTATTTCCATTATTTAGATCAAAATTTTATCTGACTAATAAAAACATCACTTTCAAATATGATTAGAATATTTTTATCTATATTGTTAGTAATATTATACTACCTCTGTCCCATTTTATGTGTCTTAGTTTGACTTGACACGGTTATTAATGAAGTGGTTGAAAAAGTAAAAGTTGTGGTTGAGGTTTGAGTATAATAAAGTGAATTGGTGTAGGCCACATATTTCTTTCCCAAAAAGGAAAGTGGACACTTATTTTGGGACAGCCTAAAAAGGAAAGTAGGATAGGTAAAATGGGACTGAGGGAGTATATTTTATTTTATTGAAATTTTCGGGGTATCACAATGTTATTGATGCAGTCCCCCTGAACGAGCGCCCCGCTGATTATGACTCTGGGGAAGAGGCCGATTCCGGCTCCGACATGGAGGTACATGACCTGGGGATCCCCACGGACATGGAGCGCCACATTTGTCCGATCAGGAGCGCCCTCGACCACGATCAAGTCCTTTCCCGTGTGGCTCTCAACAAAATCCGCACTTTCTTCCCCCCGCCGTTCGTCTGGAGCGTGAAGGGCGCTGAGCATGTGATGAGGAGACGCCCGGGGATGATCATGCTCCACTTGGATTCCGTTGAAGCCGGGCTACGGTTTCCACTTCATTCATTCTACGTGGATTTCTTCCACTGCTTCCAGGTGGCCCCGGCGCAATTCATGCCAAACTCCTACAGGTTCATATCAGCCTTCCTGGTGCGCTGCAAACTTGCGGGAGTCACTGCCACTTTGGACCTGTTCCACTATTTCTATCGCATTACTCCCCAGAACTCTGACGGTTATCTGAGTGTGGCCGCACGTCCCGGAAGGCGGCTGTTCAAAAGCTACCCCTCGTCTATCCATGACTGGAAGAACCGCTTCTTCTTCCTTAGATACGATGGCCCTCCTCTCCCGGTTCGGTGGAATGGCTATCCCCCGAAGATTGAGTCACCGGAGCTGACCGACGATCTGATTTGGGACGTGGAGAAGGTGTTGGAGGGCGGCGTCTGCCCTATAGCCGGATACCTGACCTTCGAGGCACTCTCCGGGGCAGGCATAGGTACCGCCCGTGTCCCTGGACTCTTTTCCACCCTTCGACGCTCGTCTCGGGGTACCGGGCGGTCCTGTCCTTCGAGGTGAGTGTCCTATTACATTCTTCGTTCGTCTTCTAACCCTTGATTGTTTCGTGCAGGTTCCCCACCAGATAAGGCCCAGATGAATCACGCTGAGTGTTTGAAGACAAGGAAAGCCAAGGCGGCTGCTGCTAAAGCCGCGTTGGCGAAAGCCAAGAACGCCCCTGCCTCGAACTCCAACTCTTCGGCCTCCGATGCTGCCCGGCGAACGGCTGAGGGTGAGCAGCACTTGATTGCCACCGTGCTGGCCCAGGGGTCCGGGCCCCCCGCTCTCGAGGCTGCCCTTCCACCGCCGGTCGTCCCCGCGAAGGCGGCTTCTCAGAAGGGGATAGAGAAGGTCCCGGAAAAGAAACAAAAGAGGAGCCGTGAGGCAGCCTTCACTGGCCCTCTGGTTGAAGACGCCGGCTCCCTGCCCTTGAGCCGCCCGGCGGAAGAACTTTGGAGGGAGATGGCCCTCAAAGCCGGTCTTGAGCTGCCCCGCCGTTCGTCTTCTGAGGCGACCAGCGCTGCCCTGGCAGCCGCTCTTCAGGTACCCCCTCATTTCTAGACTCGAGTACATCTTTTCTTTGACGTTCATTTTCTGACCATTGCCCTTATTTTTCCTTCTGTTGTCCAGTCTGGGCTTCTGGTTCTCCAGGCTGAAGCTGCCAGGGAGGCCGACCTGAGAGAGGTCAAGGCCAAAGCCGATGCAGCTGTTGCTACAGCCCGGGAGGCCGCCCGTCGAGCAGAGGCGGAGACTGCGGCCAAGGAGAAGGAGATTGCCGCCCTGCGGGCAGAATCCCGCAGACAGCTAGTCAGCCTTGTGAATGCTGGCTTCAAGCTTGTCGCGGTGCACCCCGCCGCGAAGGACGCAGACCCAGAGTGGCTGGTTGACACCTATGGCTATAGGAACACTGGGGAGTTTATGGACTCCGCCAAGGATTATTGCGTCGGGGCCTTCGGCGACGTGTTCTCTGCGGCTTTGGCGAAGATACCGCCCCGGCAGCGTCTGGCGTGCGGCGTCCGGATTCTGGAGAGCTCTCCTCTGTCGCACAAGTTCCTCTATGAGGTCGGCGATAGCACCTTCGCCGCCGGCTATAATGAGGGGGTTAAGGCCACCCTTCCCATTTTTCTCGAGGCTGCAAGGGGCCGATTTTGAGCTGGCTGCGAACACAGACGACGATCTGCTGCTTCAAGCTCTAGGGAAACTGGGGAGGGACCAGCGTCGAGAGGAGGCCAAAGCCAGAGGGGAGATTCCGGAACCCCCGACCCCCGAGCCCGAAGCTGAAGAGGAGGAGCAGATCCCGAGAGGCAGCCGGCCTGAGTCCCCCTTTATGGTGTAATGTAATTTATACTTCTTCCCATCTTGAACTTGTAATGCCCAGCCGTTAGAGCTGAAGAATATACATCCTTTTGCCCATAGTTGTCTCCATGTTCGTGATTTTTTACTTCATTACTTTTCTTTCCTTTGTCGCCTGTTGTGTGGAATCTCCCTCGGTGCCTCGCTACACTTTTAACGCAAAGTTAAAGTCTGCGGGGACGTTCATACCCGTCCCTCATTTTGTTTAGGGCAACGGCGTCCCCTTGCCATGCCCCCGTACGTACTCGAGTGTGCGGACGTACCGCGAGAGTTCGTCTTCGGGTGACGACGCTCAGCGCCGATGCTGGCTTGCCGTCCGGCCAGTATTCTGATAGCGACGTCCATCTTACAAGTGCGAGCATACCATCAACCGCTGTCTGTAGTCATTCTCAATGTCGCGGGACGACGTTCGTCGATGGTTGCCTCCTTGGTCAGTAATAAACTTCTCAAGTATGGAGATATGAACGTACTCCCCAAAACCAGCATTGATGACGATGTTCATCTGTCGTATGCGTAAACACGAATATTCATGCTGCGCGTGCTCTGCCCAAGCTCCGTAGGGAGACGTTCGTCTGGTCTAAATGTTCCCGTGGCGAAGTTCGGAAAGACGGACATAGCCCGTTGACACGTATGTCTCCCGTTAGCTGTCGATACTAGGCACAGCCGATGGTCGCGATCTCTGAGCGTCACTAGATCCCTTGGAGCTGGTAAACCCCTCCTGGCGGGACGTTCGTGGCATCGATCCGGGTCTCCTTGTCGTGATTATGAGGTGATGGAATCGAGGCATCTTAAATGTCGTGGTAGGTACCGGTAGCTGGGTGCCACGTGTTTCACTTCGGTTGGTGGGATCCCACGGTGCTGTCTATAAGTACCCAGAGACCATGTGACCCATTCACACTTCTCATTACGCTGCACAATTACTTCCTCTCTCTAGATTTCCTACAAGTCGTGTCCACCTCGAAGCCTCCCAGGTACCGTTCGTTGCCATGTCTTCTGAAAATCGTTTCGACGATGGCTGTTCTTCCGGCGATGACCTAGAATATTATGAGCGGGGAATGCCGCCTCGGCCCCCCCGTTATAGCCTCAGTTTCTCGTGCGTCCGGCGTCAAATTCAACGCCTGACGAACGCTGACACGCGCCTGATCAGCCAATGGTTTTATCCCCCAAGGTCCTACGACGATCGGCGCCTGCGCAACCCCATGCGCCATCTGCCCGATTATGTGGTAGTCCATTTGGATTCGGTGATAGCCGGGCTGAACTTCCCTTTACACAGCTTCCAATTGGAGCTTTTCAGGGCCCTCGAGATAGTGCCTGCGCAGTTTGTCCCTGCCGCCTATCGGATAATCGATGGCTTCATCATTAGATGCCATAGCGTCGGCGTGACCCCCACCGTGGATCTATTGCACCATTTCTTCCGGCTGTCCCCCTTCGGACGTACGGGGTACCTGACCTTGATCGCCCGTCCGTCCATGGTCCTGTTTTTGAACAACGCCGGGAATCCGGACAGCTGGGAAGAACGCTTCTTCCTGGCCGGAGTAGGCTCACCGATGCCATTCTCTGACCGGTGGAATGCCTACCCGGTGAAGACGATCCCGCCGCCCATGACGGATGAGGAACTCGGGCATGCCAAGCGCATAGCTGGACTCGGCGTCCAGAACCTCTGGTTGCTGGTGGCCGAGCCTTTTAAAGCTCGGGTTGGGTTAGGTGCGTCCGTTTGTACTTGTATTGTTTTATCATCTCTTCGCTGTTATGGCTCTGAACGCCTTGGTTCCTTTTGTGCAGGAGCTTTCCCATCTACGGTCACCATGGGTCGTACCAACAACACTTCGACTGCCGCTGGCCGTGAGCACAAGGGTCATGATAAGCTCGAGAAGCCGCTCGTCCCTAAGGTCGAAACTCGGGTGACCAGGGCACGGGCCGATGACACTTCGGGGGCCGGTGCTTCCAAGAGGCCATGTGTCGAGGGTACTGCTTCCAAGGCCATCATAGTGGCCGATGACTCTGATGGTGAGCCCGGGAGTCCCCTCAAGCGGAAGCCCACTTCTCGGAACAAGCCCCGTGTTTCTCCTCCGCGGAATTCTGACGTCCGCTGACTCCGGGATGATGATTTCCAAACTGCCAAGGGTTCTGCCGATGCTCGTCCTCTTTCGCCCCCAGAAACCAATGGGTCCTCCCTTGGTTTGATTGAATTTTCCGGGGTCGGACCCCGCAAGGAGTCGATGATGCTCTTTGGCCAGACAGCGTCCTCCATCTGGTGTGGCCTGAATCTCAAGGTTCCCCAGGACTTCGCCGCTCAGGAGGCCCCTGAAGACCTCTTGGAGTGTGGTCAGAGCACCCTGGATAAGGCCGGGCTCTACTTCCATAGGGCTCGGATGGCTTTCGAGCACCAGGGTAGGGAGATGGCCAGAGTACGGGCTGAGTGCGATGCCCTTCTAAGGAATGCCAAAGGCAGGGCTGGATCTCTCCAAGAGAAGGCCGATGCCTATGATAAGCTTGTCCAGGAGAATGCTTCCCAGAAGGAGCTCCTCAGGAAACAGGAGGCCGAGCTTGTGGATCTCCGCAGCCGGATGTGGGCCGTAGAGCAGGCCAAGGTGGAACTCCGCCGTACGGGCGTGGACAACCATGTTCCCATTTATGAGGCCGACGTTGTCAAGATCAAGGAGTCTGGCTCTATCGCATTTCAGAAATCCAAAGCTTACACTGGTGTCATTCATACCATGGCCATGAAGTTCCTCCCGAGGCTCGTCGGTGAGTTTTTGGCCACCTGCCCGGACGCCTATCTGGATGGGGTTAAGTTGCTCCAAGCCACCCCCACCGGGTGGCGTTTCCTTGATGATCTTGCTGATGACACCTATGGTAAGGGCATGGTTGGGCTAGTAGCGGAGAATCTCCCGACGTTCGAGCGTCACTTCGGGGCTCCTTTCGATCCGGAGGCGGCTGGCTTTGACTTTCTGATGGCGGACGCTCATGCGGGGGCCCTTGAGCTACTGAAGGAGCGTAGGGAGCAGGAGGAAGCCGAAGCTAGAGAAAAGGCCAAACAGACTCTTTCCAAGGCTCCAACTCCGGACGTCGATCAGCAATAATTCTCCGTTCATTGTCTTGTACTTGTACTAATTTTTTCATTATCCACATTGTACTTAGCACATTTGTTACTTTCCGGTCATCAGTACCGAAGAATAAGAATCGTTGTTTGCTCCGTGCTCTTCTGGCATCTCTTTTTTTTTTGGAGTCTTTTAGTCTTCGTTCGTCCTTGGTTCTTGGTCCTACCGGCGTTCTTACTTCGAAGGGACATCCGGTATCCTCGAAACTCGCAAGGAGGAACAGGTTTACCTGCATCGAGATTCCCCCTTTTTCGTTCGTCCGTGGTCCTTTTAGTCCTACCGGCGTCTCTTGTTTCGAAGAGGACGTTCGGTATCCAAGGAACTCACAGGGACGAACTGGTTTACCCTCACGGGTTCCCGGCTTTGTTACCCCACGTCCATCGATCCATGGTCATTGTGGGATAAACAGGTTTATCTTGGCAAAGCTCCCTTGGTTCGTCTAGCGCCCCCCGCGTCTCTACTAACCTCTACATCGAGAGGCGTTCGTCTTCGGCGGTGGGAGAAGATCTGGCACGCCCGAGCAAGATTCCCTTCCACATAGGAGCTCTCCTTCTCTTCTCCCCATCTTGGTAAATTTTTTTTTTTTTTTTTTTTGGGGAGGCAATCTACATTCTTGTTCGTCCTCGGTCCTTGGTCCTACCGGCGTTCTTACTTCGAAGAGACGTTCAGTATCCGCGGACATCACAATGAGGAACAAGTTTATCTTCATCGAGATTCCCTGGTGCTTCGTGCGTCCCTGGTCCGGGGTTCGGCCGATGCTTCTTGCCTCGAAGAAGCCGATCGGTGGCCGCGAGACTCACAGGGGCGGACAGGTATATCTACATCGAGATTCCCTTCCTTGACGGCCGTTGGTAAGAGTAAAACTGATCAAAAACAGGGGGCCTTATTATTGACGACGTGCGGTTATTTTACATGGTCGCAGGAATAATACAAAGACAAACGGCCTCTAACTATTGATAGAACTTCTTCAGGTGTTCTACGTTCCATATTCCGGCATGGTTCCCCTCCAGGGTATGGAGGAGGAACGTCCCCTGGTTATATCTTCTGATGACCCGGTAATGCCCTTCCCAACTTTTAACCATCTTGCCACCCTCGAGTGGTTTGCTCTTCTCTCTTTTTCTGAGTACGAGGTCCCCGGCCTCTATTTCGCGGAATTTCACGGCCTTGTTGAAGTATCTCTGTGTGGCCCTGTGGTACTCTTCCATGCGACGAGCCGCTAGGTCCCTCCGTTCCTCGATGAAATGGAGCTCCGCTCGTAGGTTGGCCTCGTTGTCCTCCGGCTGGTAATGCTTGGTGCGATGTGTGGGCACCAGCACCTCCGTTGGCACCTTAGCTTGGAAACCATAAGCCAAGGCAAAGGGGGTTTCCCCAGTCGCCGTTCTCGGCGTCGTCCTGTACGTCCACAAGACATAATTCAGTTGCTCCGTCCAGGTGGAGGTGTAGTCTTCTAACTTCTTCTTGATGCCATCCATGATGGTCCGGTTCATGTTCTCCACCTGGCCGTTTGCTTGCGGGTAGGCCACCGAGGCCTTAGAGTGCCTGATGCCCCACTTCGCCAAGTATGCCTCAAATCCTCTGCCGACGAACTGCCGGCCGTTGTCGGTGATGACCTGCTCCGGAATCCCGAAGCGGCATATGACGTTCTGCCAGACGAACTTCTGGCACTGGAATTCAGTGATGGAGGCCAGTGGTTCGGCCTCCACCCACTTTGTGAAATAATCAATTGCCACAATGACGAATTTTCTTCCTCCAGCGGCCGTTGGCAGAGGACCCAGCAAATCTATGCTCCACCTAGCAAAAGGTAGTGTGATGGTCATCGGGGTGTAGAAGCTCGCCGGACGTCCAGGGACAGGCGCATACTGCTGGCATACTGCGCACTTCCGAGTATGGTTGAAGCAATCTTGCTGTATGGTCGGCCAGTAATAGCCCTGCAGGATGATTTTCCTGGCCAAGGTTCAGGGGCCTTGGTGGCTGGAGCAGATCCCCTCATGTATCTCTTCGATCACCGCTGCTGCTAGGCTCGGCGGGAGGCACCTGAGGTAAGGCCCGCCGAACGTCTTCTTGTAGAGCTGCCCCTCAATAAGTTCGAAGTTAGGGGCGCGCCTCTTTATCCACACAGCTCTTCCTGCGCCGCCATCATCTTCGGGCTCCGGGGGTGTTCCATCTCTGAGGTAATCTGCTATCTCCTTCGTCCAGTTTGGTTCGGCGAGGGAGATAACCTCCACCTGGATGACGTCCGTCGCCGGTGTTGGGAACACCTCCTGCCTGACGAAACCCCTGATGTGGCGGGGGATGCTTGTCGCCGGGTCATCGGTCGGGGGGCTGCTTAGTTTTGACAGTATGTCTGCCTCTGCATTCTCCACCCGTGATACCTGCTCAAGGATCACCTGCTCAAATTGCGTGGTCTGTTCCTCCGCCAATTCCTTGTAAACCTTCATTCTTTCCTCCCTGGTTTCTGCAGTGCCGTTCATCTGGGTTACCACCAGCTGGCTGTCCATCCTCACCTTCAGACGAGCTGCTCCGAGTGCCTTCGCGCATTTCAGTCCTGCGATAAGCGCCTCGTACTCAGCCTCGTTGTTGGTGACCTTGAACTCAAATTTCATAGAGTAATAAGCCTTGAAACCCTCGGGGGAAGTGATCACCGCTCCTCCGCCACAGCCTCGCGCGCTCGAGGCCCCATCGGTGTACATCTCCCACCAATTATTGAAGTCGTTGCTGTCATGGGATTCGTCCTCGGTGCGCGCGGTGCATTCCGCAATGAAGTCCGCCAGTGCTTGTCCCTTGATCATCGGCCTTGGTTTGAAGTCCACGTCATATTGGCCGATCATCAAGGACCACTTGGTTATCCTCCCGCTTGCCATTGGGTTTCTGAGGACTGTGGCGAGGGGCTGTGTCATGTAGACTGTTACCGGATGTGCTTGGAAATACGGTGCTAGGCGCTTGATGGATGCAATCAAGGCGAGGACCGACTTCTCCATCAGTGTGTATCTCGTTTCTGGGCCGTTCAGCGCCTTGCTCACAAAGTATATTGGCCGTTGAATGCCTTCTGATTCCTTCAGCAGTACGGCACTCACAGCTAGATTGGCTACTGCTAAGTACATGTACAATCTCTCCCCGGGATCCGCTTTGGTGAGGACGAGCGGAGAGGAGCGATATACCTTGAAATCTTCGAAAGCAGCCTGGCACTCCGGTTTCCACTCAAAGGGATTGGCCTTCTTCATAATCTGGAAAAAGGGAATCGCCTTATCAGCCAGCTTGGATAAGAATCTGCTCAGGGCTGCCAGACGCCCGGTGAGCCGCTGCACGTCTTTGAGGTTCTTGGGGGCCTCCATGTCCATAATTGCCTTTACCTTCTCCGGGTTAGGTTCGATTCCCCGCTCGCTCATCATGTAGCCGAGGAACTTGCCGCCCCTGACGGCGAAGGCACATTTCTTCGGATTGAGCCTCATGCTGGCCCTCTCCATGATACTGAAGACCCTTTCCATATCTTGGACATGGTCCTCCTTTTTCTTACTTTTGATCAGGATGTCATCCACGTAAGCTTCCATTGTTTTCCCCAGTACGTCTTTGAACAACATCCCGATCATCCTTTGAAAGGTAGCCATGGCGTTCCTCAGGCCGAACGGCATGACGATGTAACAGTACACGCCGTCCGCTGTGACGAACGCCGTCCCACAGACGGCGCCAGTGTTGAGGTTTATTCCTTCAACCCTTGGGCCCAACACGTAAGCCCAAAAGATCTCGAGTGGAAGAGGTGTAAGAGTGTGTGAATTTTCAGCCCAACAACTATCAGACGGATCAGGAAACAGAGGAAATAGCAGGCAATGCAAATAGGTATTATTAACTTCGTAATAACTCCCCTAAATACAATCTACTTGCTAAAAGAGGCACGTCGGCCGTTCGTCTTACAAGGCAGTAGAAGTGCTCCCAGTAAGAATGCTATAGCTAGAGTGCTAAGAATAGAAAGTTGCCAACCCTTTACAATGAAATAAATGCTTCTATTTATACCCACCAATGGGCAGGTGGCTATACTGACGTGGATGCCTGTGGACCGCTGGTGTCCCAACCACCAAATCTTCAGCATTAAATGCGCTTCCCGCCAGAATCTAGGTTTTCCGCCTAATTAGTGGGGACGTTCGTCCGCCCGGGGAGCGAGCTGGATTGCTCCAAGTAGCCCCCCAGAGAACTGGCCGTTCGTCCCCTGGCCTTTGTGGATTCTCGCCATGCGGGCTAGACCGTCTCCGATGGCTACGGGCTTGCTCTGACGACGTTCGTCGCCATTCTGATGACCCGTGGGCCTGCCCCCTGTCCCCGCATAGACGTCCGTCGAGATGGGCCGCTGGGCCTAACTCCCTATTGCAGACGTTCTTCCCTCCTGGAGGAAACATGGGCTCGCTAGGCTAGTCCAGTGGTCTAACCGGACGCACGTCTGGTAAGAAAGGGATGAATGGGCCGGACCCCGGGCTTGGGCCATTAACCCAACACAATTCTTCTTCTAATTCGCTCATTAGTCTTGAAAACCTCGGAAGCTCTCACATTCCAGGTGCGGCTGAATTTCAATTTTAATCCACATAAGATTCTGAATTACATTCATGCTCTGTTCATAGGCCTTTACAAATTTGTGTTTGAGAGAGTACATGGTCTTCTTCCTTTTTTTTAATTCAAGTTGAAAAGTTATGGTAATGAAGAATAAGATGGTCTTTTTAGATAACTTTCTTCTGCTACAAATTCAACCAAGCAAAATTGAGGTCTTTTTAGATTTATATTCAATATTCATTCTTTATTTAATTATTCATCATCTTTAAATAGAATAATTGATTCCTTCTTTATTGCTTGATTTGATTAATTTTGCTTTTGAATCCTATCATTTACATTATGAAGAATGGGCATGTGAAGTTAAAACCAAACTTTTGTTGTTGTGGGCCTTTTAGTTTATTAGATGTAGATATCAGATAAAGATGTGAGCTTTTCTTTGTGCATTCAATGTTGATAGAGTGCAAAGGACTAAAAATTTATAGGCGATATTCGAGCTGCAACCGCCACAAATCTGCACTTTTATAGCAAATAATGTTATGTTAATCTATATACTAGAGCTCCTTATGTATGAATATATAATTACCAAGACTTTTTTTCAGTTTTCAGCTTAAAGGACTTAGGGTCCATATCCTTTAAAAATATCACAGTTATTCCTACTCTGTCTAACTTACTGTGCATATGCATATCATTAAACATTTCAATAAATTATGCAGTAGCACCAGTTAGGAATCTTAGGGTGCATATGCCTATCAATATAGTTATTCTTAAGGTGCATATAAGCATATTAGAGTCTTTTTTTTTTTGAAAGAGCATATTAGAGTCTTTAAAGATCTAAACTCAGTGAGTTGATGTTTAAACTATGATATGCTATCAAGTGGGAAAAAATAGAAAGTTGAGATTTTAAAACACAAACCTCAAGTTGATAGGTGTTACAACAAAGTCTTTCTTATGCCTAAATTCTATAATGGGGGAAGAAGTAAATAGTCAGTGTGATATAGTTCATAATGTATGAAGCCCAGAATGAAAGTTAAAGCAAGAACTAAAATCAATTTAGCCTAGCAAGGCTCACACTTTACTCATATTACCTATTTAACTCATTTCAGGAACCTAACAGTAAGAGAAAGATTTTATTTTTTTTAAGCTGACACCATATGTGCTTCATATGTGCATTGTTTTCTTGTGAGGAAAGAGAAATATGATGCTCTTAATGCAAAGAATTAATTGTCTAGAGCTGGGAGAAGCACACTCAGCAACCGAAATACACTATCACACAACTAAATTTTTAAAAGTTTTTCAAGATATTCTCACAACACATATATAGTGTTTGGTTATTATTTCTTACACTTACTGTTTGGTTTTAAACCTGCTGTTTGGTTATTGTTTTTAATGTATAAGAAATCATATATTATAAAGTCCCTAATCTATTCAGTTGTTGTTGAAAAGTGATGAAGGTTTCTGTTTTTAATTAATAACTTTGTTCTATTTCTGACTGTAGATGAATTTGTTGCTAAAAACGGATTTGTTCCACCTGCACATAATTATTTCACTGCCCCCTTTCACCACCTCCTTTAGGATTTTATATTTTAACTTCAGTATCACTATAAAATTGAAATATCTTTGTTAATTGTTTTCAGCTAATCTTGGTGACAATACTTTCTTTTCCAATATTACTTAAATTTTCATGTTTTCCTTAAAAAAAATACATTATGTGCAGGAGTATTAATTTTGAGTAACTGATTAAACATTTTGGTTAGGATAAACATAAATTAACTTTGAGAATTTCATAATAAATTTTTTCAGTTTTGTTCTATTCATTTGGGTTTTCAAGTTACAACAACTCCTCTTTTCAAAATGAAGATGTTGTTTTTTAACTTGGATGAAGATTTTAGGTAGGATTGAAGAATATTTTAGATTAGGAATATCATAATGTAACGGTTTAAAGATACAATATGTAATGGAGTATTAATTTTGAATAATGCACCATCTTGGTTTAGGTAAACATGAACTAACTTTGAAAGATTGTTTCGAACTCTTTCAATTACTCCCTCCGTCCCCTTTTAAATGTCCCGTTTTACCATATTGGGATGTCCCTATTTAAATGTCTCATACCTTATTTGGTAAAGTTTGTGTGGCTCAAAATCATTCTTACTTTATTCTTACTTTATCAATTAATATCAACCACACAAACCCACTTTTCTTAAAACCCGTGCCACCCTCCTCCGGGACATTTAAAAGGGGACGGAGGGAGTATATTGTGATGATTTGGGTTTTCAAGTTTGGAAAGACTTCTAATATCTAATATTAAAATGAAGATCTACTTAGATCATTTTGTAAATGTACTAATATAGTTGATCATTCTGGTATTGATATTTCTCTAATCAAAATGTCATGCTTTAGTAGACTAATGGGCCTCATTAAGTTTCAATACATAATCATTCAAAGTATGCATCAGTATGGCTGCTGGGCTGCATCAATGACAGAGGGCATCATATCTATTCATAACCAGTGGGGGATAGTTCAAAAAAAGCAGGAAACTTCCCATTAGCATAAGGTAAATTTATGTGTTTTATGTAAGTCTTCTATATGTACTTACAATTTCTATATTTACTTAAAATAACTACCACTACTAGAAAAATGGTCTATAATGACACTAAATAAGTGTCACAAAAAGTTTTTCTGACACTAGAAAAGTGTCAAAGAAGGTCGGGAATTGTGACACAAAATTTAGTGTCACTGATAAAGTGTCACTAATTTATGGCACTAAAGTATCATAAAAAATTATGATACAATAATATCACTTTATATTTTGACACATTAGTATCAATTAAATTTATGATACATCGATATCACATAATGTTGATTATGTATTTGTAAATTCATATTTATATATAATGATTTATACATACGAAATATAAGTTTATTACTTGAAAAAAAATGACAATGTATTAAAAATCGAAAGACGCTTTATTGAAAATAAAAAGAATTATCATTTACAATTCAAATGTCATACACATTCCAACACAAACTCAACTAAATTTATAATAAACTAATTTGATATCTTCTAACTGCTATAAGCTCCACCTATGATTAAATAGGTTGATCTTCAACATGAGACTATAGTGCTTCCTACTTGTTGGTGTCTTTTCAATACAAGATGAGACTATAGTGCTTCCTACTTGTTGGTGGCTTTTCAATATCTGAAAGAAACAAAATCAAGTTACATTAGATAGCTACAATGAATAATGTTTATATGAGAGCGCCAAAATATTGTTGCTAAAAAGTAACCTCTAAAGTTAGATGAACTTTAAAAGACCCCCTTAAGAGCAAAATGAATATCTTCTACAAGAAGGGTTCAATAACTTTTAATATCAAAGTGAAGCATAGTAGCATACCAAGACAGATGTAATCAGAACCAGAGATCTCAAGTCTGTTTAAAGATAAAGAAGTTGAAAAGTTCAGCAATCTGTCATCACATATAAACTAAAAAAGGGACCAGCACTAATGTAAAACATCTTACTTTAGGATCCAAAAGGTTGAACCCAAAATGCACAAGTATCTTCAGAAGCAATGAGGACCACAAAATCAATTTCAGCATACCTTGAGCTAGGAAATCACTCTGAACTTCTCCACCATCATAGTTCTTTCATGCCTATACATAGCCACAATCCCTCTTCAATGCATACACAACCATAGTGTTTATAAGATGATGTTGTGACATATGAAATTAATAGAAACAATCTGTATAACATACATACAATGCACGGGCCAACAACTAGCACACCACATAAAAAAAAGTATTCTTCCTATCCCTTAAATGTTGAAAGGATTATATGGCCTGAAGCTTTGAAAATCCCTAATTATCTCCTGATAGAGGAACAATGGGTTTTAGATTTGCTAAAACCTAAACAGATTAGTAAGAAGATTGTAAGAAAAAAAGTCTCACAAACTGTCCTAATATGCTTGGTTCATAGAAGCAAATTGTTAATGCAAAAAAAAAAAAAGATTAGGAAGCAAACTTTTCATAATTTCACTTGAGATGAATTAGTGATGGTGATATGCATCTGGCTGTTCCAAATGTTTAGCTCATACCTTGACACCATAAAAATGATCTCCGTGAATCATCATGAAACCCAAAAGTTAAAATCAAAATTGAATGACTCAGTGTCTCAGTCTATGGCAAACAACTTTTTATATTGTTTAGAATATAAACCAGTATCAAACATAAAAAAAAGTAGTACCTGAACCATTATATTAAATAACTATTAAAGATGAAAAGCTAAATCAAAACTGAAGTACCAAAAATAGAATCGTTCACTTTTTCTTAATTTTTCCTGAAACAAGGAAATATTAAAGCATAAACAAAGTCATAAGTAGTAGAAAATCAAAAGAAGATACGAGCTAGGCAAAAAACAAAAGGAATCATAGTTTTAAGGGGTTTAAAGATATGAAATTCGCTTATATGGTTCGATATCCAACCTGTTCGACTCGTGTCAAGCCTAACTGACTGCTACTTGGAGTTCATCTTCTTGGCTGCCATGAAATCGAAATTAAGCGAAGAGGTTGGTCATACTTATATAGCAGTTATGTTACAAAAAGAGAAGTAAACAAAACAAGAGAATTCGTCCACCAGTCTCATTATCTTTCTTCATTTCAGATCGAAAAAACAGTGTCATGGAAATAAAAAACCGCACCAAAAGCTGTACTTAAAATCAGACAATTCACAATGTGAAAAAAACAATAACAGGCTGGGAAATTAAAAGTATAACCACGCACTTACCTGAAATATCTTGAAGATGTAAGCAAAAGAGTTTCTAGTCATTTGCAAATATTCTATACACTGCTTGATAATTTGCACCAGTTTTGTTGTATAACTGTGCTTATCAAGTCTCATAGACTCCATGTAATATACTGAACAAACAAACACCGACTTGGAGTCTAGGAGCAGCAGAGTGTTGGTGAGGCGTGTCATCTTGGAGTGGGGTGCACCGTCTTGGAGAAGTGGAGCGGTGGAGCTGTGTGTCGCCTAGGAGGGCGGAGCGGCAGACCTTTCATTTTCTGTTTTATGCTTTTATCATGAAATGGTTCGTGAGTGCAAGAAGGCTTTAGGTTTAAAATTTTCTGATCCTCCCCACACTTCTTTACTAACCAAAGAGAAAGTGTGATAGAAGTCAAGAAATTCATGAAAACATATTTCATTTAAATGTTTCAGTTTACATCAAAAGCTATTCATTGGTTCTTTCAATACATATATGACAAAAGACAACAAATAAATTACCACAAGTAAAAGTATAAGCTAAATGAAATCATATTTCATTTAAATGTTTCAGTTTTCTATGTAAAGAATGAACATGTACTTGTGATATTACCGCAAATAAATATCTTCTGATATTCATTTCTATCTTCTGATATTAATTTTTATCTTCTGCTACAAAGAAGCCACAAGGGAAAAGTCCAAAACAAGCATATGTTAAGCATCACAATCTTTGAAATTTGTCTAATACTAAAAAAATGCCTACTTATTTACAGTTGAACCAGATTAGCAAGGCATCTTATGAATTAGTAGTGGAAGTATATTCTTTATTCGGTATTATATACAAAGTAGGCAGATGGTCTTAGAGATGGAAATATACCAGATGAATCGAGCTGAAATGCCCTGATATCCTCTTCAATATCTGAAATTGGATGCAAATAGTTGAATAAACATAATCTGAATATTTGTGAACAAGAGAAAGACAATAAATAGTCATGAACTCACGGTAAAGCAATTCATAAGTCACAAAAAAACTGGTTTTGAATGTTAAGCTATAACAAAACTTGCAACTTAAGGGATCGTGCAACTTAAGGGAGCGAAGAGGCCTCGTTGGATCCGCCGGTCCTATTACCAGCAGCGGATGTTGGATTCGAAGACATTATCCCACTACCCAGAACTTGAGCGCACCGATAAGCGAGGTAGCAGAGAAGGCCTGGAGGTTGTGACGCCAACAGAAATTGAGATGGAGCCTAAACCCACTGTCATCGCAGATTATTCTCTATGGTTTAGCGAGGGCGAGGAAAGCACGCGTCGATCAAGTCTCGTGTTCGTCACTTCATGTATCTTCAAACGCAGGGGCTAGGGTTGAGGAGTCTGAGTCGCAGGTTGAACATATCTTGTGCGTATGGGCTTGGGTTGGACCAAGAAAATAAAAACGTGGAAGAAGTTATGTGCTTATGGGCTTGAATTGTATAGGAAAAAAATGTATTGTTGTAGTGGGTCCAAGAAACTAGTGTGAAAAATAATGGCTTGAAAATTGTGGAGGGAATTAAAAATTTTGCATCTTGTATCACTATTTTTGATGATATCATAGTGTCATGAGTTAGTGACACTTTTTTGCTAAATTTTTGTTAGTGACACTAATTTTAAAAAAGTGTCACTATAAAAGTGTCACTATAAGCCAGTTTTCTAGTAGTGTACTTACTTAAAAAAGAAATTGCCCAACTTCAAAAAACTGAACTTTTCATTCACACTATTTGGCTGAAATGCACAGGTGCTGTTAAAAAACACGGGTTTCATCATACGGAGTATTAAAAAAACATCCAAAATCTAAGAAAAAAAGAGCATCTCAATATATCATGCCACAGTGACATAAAAACCACTCACTCTAGGTGTTAAAAACATATTGATTCTTTTGGGCTTTCGTGAATCAAATAAGTTGTGACATCATTTTGGTATCAGTTAAATAAGATATATCCATATTGAAATTTATCTACGATTTAACATATATTGAATAAGCTAACACATAGTTTATTTATTTACTTATTTAAGGATGACAGTGATATAAGTCAATCTTAGAAGATCTTTTGAGCATGCAAGTTTCCAGCTATATATAATTGAACCTAGGAGAAATTATACTCATTTTTGCTTTAAAAATAAAATAATGAAAGTTTCTATATGCTATGTGCTTAATGGTTTGAAACTAAGGATTATTGATGTGTGGTGCAACCATTCAAACTCAAGGGTGCCACTGAAGGGTGCCAAATGTTCAGTTTTCTCCTACACATTAATCTTAGAGTTAAATTCACCTTAAAAATATACCTCTTATTCAATTTACTGGAGTACTGAACTCTTACTCTTTGCCTTGCCTGAAAATTGAAATAGGTAGGTGCTAATTTTATAGATTTATCCATCTACATAGATGATTTTATAAAGCTATTGTACATAGGTAGAAATATCATAATATGAGAGCATTGTATTTTTTATTGAGGCTGTGCAAATTTATTCAATTTTAGGGTGCACCGAGCTATAAACTTTAAAAGTGAGGCAGGTTGCTGCTTATTTTTACCCTTATGGGTTTTAACTTCTAATAGTTACCACATCACCTACTCTTATAATGTAACAATGCTCTTGAACCAAGTTACTTGATGATTCTCATGTTGGATTAACTCCATATATAGAATTTATTTTATTTTGTTCCAAACTAAATTAGTCTCTTACTTTCTATGATCTTTTTGCAGGTTAGAGGGTTGAAAAAACAAATGAAAAGGCTAAATTCCCTACAGCATCATGCGGTTGTTTTATGTTTCTTGAATTATTTGGATTTATTTTAAATTAGTTTTCTTTGCATTGGTACTTATTTACTCTTTTCAATATAAATATTTAGTAAGACAGTATTTTTGGTGAAAACGTAATTTCAGATAATATAATTTTATCAAATTATTAATAAACATGAATGAGCATAATCAGATCACTCCAAAATTTAAAGTTCAAGAGGACTGGATGACTCCAAAATTTGGATTAGATGTCATATTTGGAAGGCCCTGTGAAAAGAGATCTAAAAGATTGGCATTTGGGCCACTGGAAGCTATTGTTTGTTGAGATGCCACATATAGAGGGTCGATGGTTTGACCGCCTGGAGGAGTAGCGGAAGTTTGGTCTGCATCTTCAACTCCAACTTGCTCAGGTATACTTGAATACAAGTAATCAATACCTCTCTCGGGATTGTTATATGCAGCATGCAAAGCAAGGATGACTGTCTCCCTGTCCCAACTTCCCCCACCCATATCAAGAATTTGTTGAATTGTGGTCTCTAAGTTACTTCCAGCCACAATGTGTGATGTTGCTTGATCATAGACACCTGACACAGAAACAGCAGTAGCTGGGGAAGGGGGCAGGAGGATGAGTAGGGGCAGGTCTAGATGCAGGGTGTGGAATTTCGACAATAGAGGCAATAGATGGTTGTGCCATTACTGTCTGTGTTGATTGTCCTGTGGAAGTTGTTATAGGTTCGGCTTTGCTTAAAGGTTCTGATTGTATTGATGAAGCCTCACTTGCGGGGGACTTATTCTTGCTAAGCATAATGACAACAAAACTATTTTCAGCAACTTTATTTTCTTCCACTGTTGTTGTGTCCTTCAGATCTTTTCCCCGATGGATAAACATCTGAACCCTTAACAGTTTCAATGTTTTTCTTCACATCAGAAACGGTGTCGTCATGTTTAACTTCGATCGTGAACTGAGCCCCTTTCAAAGTGTCACAAAAATCATCATAGCTCATCAGCTCGCTTTGATGCCATGAACAGAGGGATCAATTAATAGCAATACCTTGGATGGTTTCATTTTCCCGCTCAATGTAAAGAGCATTTCAGCCGCTAGATCTCAAACTTACATCTATGGCCCATGTTAATTTTTCTGTTTTCAGCCGCCACAATTTCAATTCTACTTCTCTCTCACACTATAGCAATGTATATTTTGATTTATCACTTTTCTCTCTAACAGCTTGGACCATAAGCTATCCTCTGCACAATCGTTTCCCAGATCTGTTTTCCTCTCATCTCCTACCTATTCTTTTTCTGAATTTTGTCAGCTATTCACTCTCCTCTCAACTTTGCTTTCTTATTTGCAGTTTCCAGCACCATTGTAACACATTGTTATTTATGTTTTCATTATTTTGTTTTTTTAAGCAGATTATGAGTTCAACATTTTTCATGCTATTCACATTAATCAAGAGTTTGCTTACAAAGTGTTAGTACCCAACGTTGATAGATTTTGATGATGCCACTATACCAATAAATAACACCTCCATCACCTAATAAATCATGACTAATCAAATGTATCAAAATAAAGTATACTGGAAACTTAAAATGCAATAAGGTAATACCTTAAAAAGGAGATTCAAATCTCACCAGTATAACTTTACTTAATATACAAAGGAGTGGAAAGTGTTAAACGAATACATCAAATAAATTTCTACAGGAAAAATTCACTAGGGTAATTACTTTTACCTTAAGGTTTTACAAAAGATTTGTCCAGTACATAAGTTAATTGATGCATAGTAAACACGCAGGGATAAGCTGCGTAACAAAAGGCATAAGGCTAAAAAGCATTTAATGCAAGGTTTGTACATGGGTCCCTGACGACAATAAGAGATAGAAGTGATCTCTCGGAGGAAGCTTATCAATAAAGGAAATCTCCTTATCCTGATCCAAGACAAGAAGACAAGAGTACAACTCCTTCTACGACTTCGATTAATTCCTCTCAACCAACGGAGGAGATTAATTCACTAAAAAGGCCTATAAAAATAGGCAGAAGCATGAGTTCTAAAATCAAGCTTTTGAGTTATCTAAGTAGAGTATACACTTCAAACATTCAAGAGATATCTAGCAAAAGAGAAAGTGCACGTTAAACTTTGCTCTCTGCTTAGACTCATGCTTCACTAAGCTCTTAGACTAGATCATACACGATTATACTTTTAGAGCTTAGTTTCTAGTTGGAGGTTAGAAATTTTCTTGTAAACAAATTATTGTAAACACTTAGGAGAACAGTTGTTCGGATCCTATAGTGTGGTTAGATAGAGTACCTTTTGATCCCCACTGGATCAACTGAGAAAAGTCTTAAGGTTTGAGTAACTTGGAGTGGTGTTATACTCCTCGTGAAACGCCTTCAATCTATGCTAGAGTTGTCAAGGCTAGATTGGCACTAATTGTATTGGGCTGAATACTTTATTGGAAATCCATTTGAAAGAGAATGGGACTGGATGTAGGAGGATTACACCACCTCTGAACCAGGATACATCGTGTGTTGATTTACTTTCACATATACAAAGCACACACCAAACACTTCTCACAAAAGGATTGTAGTTTGTCAGCAGCATCCTAAGCAGTAGTCTTAACTGACCCTACTGCTTATCCTACTGCTTAATAACTCACTCTCCTTGAGACTGCTTTCCACGAAGAAGATTTCAAAAACTCAGAAGGTGTCTCAGCAGTACCCTGGTCTTCACCCACCTGCTGAGTCCACTGCCCACCCACACGTGTCTCTCTTAACTCTATAATAGTTTGAACAAAAATCTATCCAAGAGTCATCCTATTTCCCAGCATTTGCCTCAGCAGTTCCCTGCCCTCCAGCCTACTGCCTACCCAGCAGTTGCCTCGGCAGCAATCTGCCCACCAGTCAACTGCCAAGCCTACTGCCAGTCCAAACATCATCAATAATAGAAAGTTTTCTTGCAATAATCACCTAGAGGTTAGAGACTTCCGCTGTGCATCTATTAATCTCTCAAAAGATTATAGATCAACTCATTTAGAAGGGAAAAGGTTTTTAAAGTTTCATAAGCTTTAAAAGTCTATTCACCCCCCCCCCCCCCCCTCTAGACTTTTACCTCTATCCGGGACCATCACAAAGTATGACATTGGGTATTATTGTTACAAGATGTTATATCAATTGCAATTGTGATATCATAAAATTGAAGTATGTAATAAGATTAGGAGGAAAGAGGCAAATAAGTCCTAGAACTATTTGCGATTTTGCAGTTAGGCCCTTGAACCGGAAGAATTGCAAACACACCCCTCAACTCATTGAAAATCAAACAATCAGGTCCTTTTTTACCTGATGGTACAGGTAAGGAGATAAGAAACTACCGACACCAGCGGGTAAAAAGAATTGCTTGATTTTCAATGAGTTGAGGGGGGTATTTGAAATTCTTTCGGTACAGGGGCCTAATTGCAAATGCTCAAATAGTTCGAGGGTTTATTTGCATGTTTTCTCTAAGATTAGCAAGTGGGATTTAATAAAATTGAATAATTCTAAGCTTTCAAACAACTTTTCTAGAAAACTGTTTTCTATTTTTCTAAATTTAAGGCCATGTTTATAAAAGATTTATAAGAGTTACATAGTATAACGCTGGAGATTAAATTATTAAAATCAAGAGCTCAATTCATCCATTCATGTAATTAATTCGGTAGAATGGACAAGAGTTGAGTGGATAAGAGTAACACCTTCGTCTAGGTTGAAATGTGATGGTGATGGAAAATCGGCCTAGAAGACTTTGAGTGTTGCTTACAATTAGGAAGTATATATTGATTTCTAATTTTTTAATCTTTATGTACTTTTGTTAAAAATAATATATGCATTGTTCTATTTTTACACAACATTCCTATAATATTCGCATTTTTTGCTTACTAATTGCATCCCGTGCGAAGCACGGGTGAATATCTAGTACCCCGAATGTCAAATAAATTTATAGTGGGAAATAAATAACTTTGATTTCCCTTAGGTTCGTAAATTTTATAACAAATGGGATTTACCTTAATTTAGATTTATTTGGTTCAACTGATATGGCAAGTTATGTATGTGATACTCAAACTTGGTAAATATACCCACGAGTTCGTATACCGTACCACCGGCTGTACGGTGAGCACCGTACAGCCGACCCAGTTACAGGCCCAATGAAAAAATAGAAAAATAATTCGGTGGCAATTTTGTAATTAATGTAAAAATCGCGGTTTCTGCTAAATGAGCATTTGTGTATTGTTAATGAGCAATAGTCAAATTTTAATGAGTATTAAGCGTCCAATAATGAGCGTTGTGTTATTACAAGAATGTTGATATCACAACTAAAAAACGGTGGCATTTTCGTAATTTCAGTTAAAATAGCGGTTTCTTTAAATGAGCATTATATTGATACACTTTTAATGAACATCAGATGTATTCTACTGAGCATTAAGAATAAAATAATGAGTATTGTGATATCAACTTCATATATTGTAATTGACTTTCTTTTTCTTATTTTTTCTTTTATAAAATCTCATTAAATTATATCTATAATCAATTCATATGAATTTCAATATGCGAATCTAATGCAATATGATACTTTGGAAATAATGCATTGGTATGACATTTTAAAAATGAGCATAACATCGGTATCAATTGATCATATGTAACATATAAAATGAGCATAGATATAAAGAGGGAGAATTTGACTTTACACCACACTTTTTGGGGGATATTGAACTTTGCACTCCATTTTAAAAAACTTTTGACTTTGCACCCTATCATATAACATTTGTGAATGAAAATTTCTAAATGGGGTGCAAAGTCAAAGGATTTTGAAGTGAAATGGAGTGCACAATCCAAGGTTTTTTAGAATGGGGTGCAAAGTCCAATATCATCCAAAAAGTGAGGTACAAAGTCAAATTCTCCCTAAAAAAATCATAAGTTTTTTTGTTCATATTTTAATTGAGTATCAAACCTCCTCTATTGAGTATTAGAATTATGCGATTGAGCAATCTGTGCTCCCGTGTCTATAATCAAGTCTTGTGTAAAAATATAATGAGTAGAAGATCGGTACCAAATGAGCACTCACAACTTACACAATGAGTATCGAAAAAATGAAAAGCTCATTTGTGTCTGCACATTCATTTTAGGAGTTATACTCATTTGAATTTAACATAAAACTCATTGTGATGAAGTGGCTGCGAGAGCCACGGAAGCCGACGTGAAGTGCATTGACACAACATTTTAAAATGAGCAGAACGCCATTACCAAATGAGTATACATCATTTACGATATGAGTAATGATATCGAAATCATAAGTTTGGTTAACTGAGCATCAAGACATTTTCAATGAACATCAAATCTGCTCAATTGAGTATCAACAATATGCAATTGATTTTCATGACCTCTTTTCCCTTGTATATAATTTAACTATTATGCGAATCTAATATTATAGTTTTAAAATATGCATTAATATGACATTTTGAAATGAGCATACACTAGTACGAGATGAACACAAGTAACTTACAAAATGAGCATCGAAAAATTCGAAAACTCGTTTGAATTATCTAATGTGTTCAAATCTTCATTTGTGCATATTTCTTTTACACTACTCTCATTTTAGTATATCACAAAACTCATGTTAGTAATTAACACAAAATATTTAATAACTAATAAATGTTTATCTTAAAATAAGAAATAGAAAAATAAAACATTAATAGCTAAAATATTTTATAACACAAAAATTAAAGACTTAAGTTAGAATGGTAATTGAAAAAAAAAAAAAAACTCGAACATTGGATTGTTTATATTATACATTTACATTATAATTGAACATAGAAATTGTTTTCAAAACAATGGTTTTTGAATAAAAAAGTAAAGAAAACAAAAGAAAGAAAATGACAGAAAGAAACCAACAACTAAAAGCTAAAAGCAAGCACGAAACGTACGTAACAAACAAAAAGAAAAAGAAAATTGAAAAAGTAAATAAAACAAAAAATAGCAGTGGGGCGGCGGCACAAAGCAAACAACGGAGAGAACTGAAACGGCGGAAAAAAACTAACGGAAACAATGGAAAACGGAAGAAAAGCAGGGAGCAACTACTACGATTCAGGCTGGAAGTTGTATTAAATTTCAAAAATACCCGGCTGTACGGTGCTCACCGTACAGCCGGTTGTACGGTATAATCTACCATATACCCACTATCTCATTAATTTAATAAACCTAAAGTACAATTCGTACTCATTCCATGGAACCATTGTTATACTTATTTCTACAGTATATTTATGCCTTGATTACGGAAACTAAATAGAGATTAATTGATGATGTACCCTGAACAACGTTATGGCTTGAAGATTGCGATAGTACCGTGACCTAAATCGTAATCAATAAAACCTAAACAACGTTATGTATACAAAATCGTAACTAAGTTGACTAAGGTAACGACATCGGGTTTAAATAGGGTATAGCTACATTAAGTATGTCCTAATTAACCTATTATCATTAAGCAAACTTGATACCACACTATGAATTATCAATTGTTAATTCACGATAAATATAAATGTATAAGTAAGTCCATATTACTTTATGTTAAACCTTATTAATCATTTACAATTCTGAGTGGCTTCAAACGATATAGTGTTATTCAATTCAAACGTTTACCATTTGTGATACTGGTAAATGATCCAATATACAACGTTCATGAAGACCACTTTATAGGTCACCCTTATTACAATAATATACCCAACATATCAGTCGGATGATTCACCCTATAGTTCTAATTGGTATATCTTATTGATCACTTTTGTTATAAACATGGGGATAACCGATACTCGGTTATTGTATATTGCTCACCCACGTATAACGTATTATAGGATCTATAATTATTTTAAGATTGTATGTCTTCCACGATTGTAATACTAGTGACTCGGTTGGACTCTTAATTTTGGTAACACAGTGACTCAATTGAAATATAGGGTTCTGTGGAATACTATCTCATTACTATATATAGATCGGACTTGTATCCCTATGATCATATAACAATACTCACCAACTAGATTTAGGAGGAAGAATGATCTTTATTATTTTGAAGAATTAGTCTGCTTTACAATCGGCCAAGCCATCCCTATAAATACATTTGCTATACACTTAATGAAGCCCTTAGCCAAAATTTACAATAAGTATACAAAATAGCAAGGCCCAATCTAATACCCCCCCTCAAATTGGAGCATGAGGATCAAACATGCCCAACTTGCGTAGCAGATGACTAAACTGACGTTGTCCAAGTGCCTTCGTAAAAATGTCAGCTATTTGATCAGTAGTAGAAACATGTCGTGTCAAAATCAGCCCTTCTTGTAGTGCATCACGAATATAATGACAATCCACTTCAATATGCTTAGTGCGTTCATGAAAAACAGGATTGTGAGCAATATGAAGAGCAGAACGATTGTCACAATGTAAGGGAATAGGCCGCGGATGAGAGATGCCAAAGGTGAGGAGTAGGCTCTTTACCCACTTCAATTCTGCGGTAATAGCCGCCATAGAACGATATTCTGCTTCAGTGGAAGAACGAGACACAGTATGCTGCTACTTTGTCTTCCAGGAGATCGGAGAGTCACCAAGAAACACTAGCCATCCAGACAATGAACGTCGAGTGAGAGGACAGCTAGCCCAATCAGAATCACACCAGCCTGCAAGATTTAAATTAGAAGAGTTGCTCAAAAGAATTCCTTGTCCGGGTGAGCCTTTGAGATACCGAACAACGCGAAGGGCTGCACTCCAGTGTTCTCGCCTGTCGGGTGGAAGCCCCGGTAGGTCTTTGGGAAAGACATCCGGGTACTTGCACACGATCCGTACATCTTTGATGTCGACTTCCTTCTTGGTATCGTCCACCACGTAGGCAAGGTACGCGTGGCATCCCTTCCTCATCATCTTCCGTGCTCTCATCACGGATATGATACAAGCACTAGATTTCCCCCGATCTCCCTCAAAGCATAGCGTGTTCCCTTGATCATCCTCGAGCTCCAACACCTTGGTGTAGCAATCTACTCGGGCATGGTGTTTCTCGAGCTAATCCATTCCTAGGATTGCATCGAACTCCAACATGCTTAGAGGTACGAAATCACAAGTCAAAGGTTGACCCGTCACTTCTACCTCACACTACGGATAGTAATGATTTCTCTCCACGTCGTCTCCTAGCGGTGTGGAGACTAGCAACGTTTGAGTCATAGGTGTCAATGGCACGTCAAGGCCCTCGGCGAACGCCTCACTCACAAATGAGCGTTGTGCCCCGGTATCGATGAGGATCCTCGCACACCTACCATTGATCTTTAATGTTCCTACATTTATACACCATGTAAGATACATTTCCTAATGTTTTTACACATCATTAGGATGTTATTAGGTTCATACAAATGTTTGGAATCAAACGGGGGTCCAAACGTAGAAGAACGGGGCGAAAAAATCAACTTTCGGGTGTTGGGGGTCCACGCACGGTGTGCCTGGGTGGCAGGCACGGCCGTGCGTGCAACAAACTCACCCTGCTGTCCACTGCCGGCCAGGCACGATGCCAGGCACGGCGTGCCTGCGGCCGTGCCTGGCCAAAACTTCTTCGGACACCACTGCCTCCCAGGCACGACGCCAGGCACGGCGTGCCTGCGGCCGTGCCTGGCCCAATTTTTTTTTTTTTCCTTTTTTCTCTTCGGGTGCCACTGCCTTCCAGGCACGATTCCAGGCACGGCGTGCCTGAGGGCGTGCCTGGCCGGCAGTGGCTGTTTCCAGCCAGATTCGGCCTAACTCACCCGGTTCGACCCCGGGGTGGCCCACACTCAATCCCAACGACGTATATGATCAAAGTAAGCCTAGAAATACATGGGAATACGCGTATTACCTGCAACGGAGTCCGGGTTTGCTCTCGCATCCGCCTCGGTCATCGCGTAGACTCGTGCTTGGGTCCCGCCTTGGTTTACGGACGCGGCATGACTTGTGGATGCGTTGCCTCTTCCCGTACCGCCGTTTGACGGGCCCGCACGGTTTCTTCCCGTCATGGTTCCTCCTCCGGATCCCGGAGCTCCTCCTCCCCCCAATTGTGGGCAATTGGCCTTCATGTGGCCCGTGTTCCCACACCGATAACACCTCGGGGGTGCGTTGCACTTCCCGAAGTGGTTCTTTGAACAGTTGGCACACTTAGGAGGCCCCGTATTTTGAGAGGAGGATGCGTGCCACCGAGCATCCTTGTTCTTCTTCGCCGGTGGTGCCGGCGCCTTGAACGTACCCCCACCCCCACCGTGGTGATTCTTCCGTGCTTGCTCGGGCGGCCCCGAATTATGCCATTTTCTCTTTTTCGCCTCCTCGGCGTCTCTTTCTTTTCTCTCATTCCATTGAGCCTCCCCAAGAAGGCCCTGCTCCACCACCTCGCTAAAGGTCATGTGGCGTGAGTACGTAGCCCGATCACGGATGTCCAAGAGTAAGGCATCCCAAAAGTGCTCCGACATGCGGTCCTCATTGATCGCGTACTCCGGTAAGAACCTAGCCAAGGTTCTAAAATCTTGCTCCAGTTGTTTAACAGACACACCCTTCTTCTGTTTGAGGTTGGTGTACTCCCTACGCTTGACGTTTTTCTCATAGTCAGTGTAGTATTGGTCATAAAACTCCTGCTCAAAGTTCAACCATGAGACCTCCCCATGGTATTTTCCTTCCACACTCTCCCACCACGTGGAAGCTATCCCCTCAAGCAGCCGTGAAGCAACAGTCAACTTCACGTCCGGTGAAATTTGCATGTCCTTTGCCGCATCCTTCACCTTCTTTATCCAATCGGCGGCAACGATAATGTCACCGGTGCCGTCAAAGGACTTACACCCCAAGGCCCTAGCCTCCTTGAGGTACTTGGAGATTCTCACACAAAAACCTCCTTCACGCCCATCGTGTGGCGCCACGGGAGTGGCTCTTGAAGCTCCCCGGCTTCCTTGACCCGAACCACCGCGAGAGCCACGCCTTGCTTGGCGCCTAAGGTCTCTCCTCAGCTTTTCTTTTTGATACCACTCAAGCAATTCGCCCATTTGGGCGAACTTGGCATCACTCTCTTCATCATCATCATCGGTGTATGTGTCACCCCCATCATATGGGGTCTCCTCGTGCTCCGTTTCCGGAACATATGTAGAGTCGTAGTCTTCGGTGTTGGTTTCATACACCGAGCTTACATGGCCCTCACTCACAGTTTGAGCTTGGTGACCTCCACGGCTTCCACGGCCTCCACGGCCTCCTCTTGAACCCCGAGATGCAGCCCGGCTCCCCCTTTGGGATGCTACCGGCGTCTGCCCCCTCGGATTGTTCCTGGTTCGCATTCGCCTGCCCTCCATTTCTGAAAGAAATATGGATGAGTCATTAGACTCCTATAAATGTCAATTGACGGAAAAACGTTACAGACACGTATTGGCCCAAGTCACTACCATACCAATTGTTAAGGGTACCGTCTTAACAATTAGAGGCCTTGCAACTTAAGCACCAATAGTCCTATAAACGTCAAAATACAATGCTCATGGTTTTCGGCAAAAACTCTTTTGTAAAATCTTTTGTGAGAGGTTGATTATATAGTTTAGAACTGAGATGGCTCTGATACCACTTAATTGTCACGCCCCAGACCGCAATCCAAGCGCGTGTACAACCGCCGTATAACTAAGTGACGTCACCCACGAGTCAACCTCACTCAATTACACAAGGCGTTCGAGAAAACAATCCATCCATACTCAGTAGTAAACATACATAACAACATCACATTTAAACCAATGAATAGCGGAAAATATTCAACGGTAAGTCATAGGCCACAACCGGCCAACAACATGGGCATGCAAGCCCCAAAAATAGTTTATAGTAGAACAAATATCCATGAGCAAGTGTTCGGTAGTTTGAAAGAAAATAAGGAAGCACGAACCACGTCTTCCTGATTTGATACCACCCGTGAGAAGGTGCAAGTAGCAAGCCCTAGCTTCAACCTGAAAATGGTGGGGCCCCCCGAAGGGGTCAGTACAAGTACCGAGCGAGTAGCAGGCACTACAAGAAAAAATGCTTTTAACGACCGCCATATAACGACGACTTTAAAAAGTTGTCGTTAAAAGTGTCTTTTAACATTGAATAGTGAGTTCGTCGTTATTAAATTTTATCTTTAACGAGGATAATGAAAAATTGTTGTTATAAATTAAAATGTAGTCATCGTTATTAGTAGTTAATAATTATTTTCTTATATATTACTCCGTACTTTTAATTGAGAAAAGGAAACAATCCATTCGAATATAGGAGTAATAATAAGATTATAATATTTCACGATGCCGCTAAAAATTTCAACTTCAATAATTTTCGTCCGCTTTGGCGCTATCCCGATTTAATTAGATCCATCGGTTGGTAAATACGCCGTAAAATAAACCCTAAGCATAGCTATCTTCTAAATCAAACTTGCCGCTGAAATCCTGTGGCCGGATTGAACTTCTCGCTCGACCATTCTCCTTCCTCAGTCATCCATCTTACTCTATCTCTTCTCTTGTTGGTTCGATTTCTAAGCCTTCCTCTTACTCGCGCGCTTAGAAAATAAATCGATCTCCTATCATCAATTGCCCTAAGCTCGACACGATTCAATCGCTCCCATTCTGGATGTAGCATTCTCGAAGAATTCAATCGCTCGATCGTTTTATCACTGGATTGTTCCTGGACGGGAAAGGATTCTCAGAATTCAATCGCTCAATTGTTCTTGGCCTGTTGCTCGATAGTTATTGGCCTGTTGCTCGATCGTTATTGTCCTCTCATTTGATCGTTCTGCCTTCTCCCTCCAGGTAACTTTAATCTTAAATATTGATTTTCTAATCTTCTTATCTTAATCAGTTTTTAGAAATTTACAGGGGTGCTGCATAATTTTACTAAATAGTTGATTTGCTTGGTTGATTTGGTTGGATAATTTGCTTCGTTCAGTATTTATGTTTGCTGGGTTTTGAGTTTATTGAAAAGCTAAACTTGCTCCAAGTATTATGGGTATATATTTACCACATATAAGCTGTTTATACACTTGAGATGCTATATGTGAATGTGATGTGAAGATGAAATTCATAATTGATTTTTTTAAAGAAAACACTCAAAAGTTGTATTAAAAAATTTATTTACTCAATCATGTTTCGTAGAACAAGATTTTAGTTCATTGAGATCATTCCAATGGCATTGAGCACTACTTAGACTAAATGGCTAAAATTAGTACAATTTCAGCTCTTTCAACACCCCAGTCCTTCTGAATGAGTTTTATGCAATTTGAAAATGAGTATAAGCTGAAGTTTCATATTTTCCATCTTTCCTGCGCTTTTGATTTTCTGGAATTTCGGATTCTTTGTCAAATGCTTGTAATTTTTTCTTTAACTTGTCCCTCATCAATCTTGTCCCTCATCAATCTTGTCTACTGTCAAAAGATCCCATTTCAGGGAGTTATATTTGTCTCTCACAAACCTTGATTTGGTGGTGCCTAGTTTTTTGTGTTAATTTTCTTAATTATTGAGTACTCATTATTATTTGTTCTGATGTAATTCGATTAGGCAAAATATGGGCTGGGCATAACATACTCAAGTTTGATTGACCATGAATTCGAGAGGCCTTTGCTGCTATAAATAGGTCAGCACCAGAGCCTAAGGGATAAATTGACTCCCTTGTGTCATTGAATCAGCACTTTGGTAGGAGAGCTCATAACATGAAGGTAAAATACCCTTTTTACTATAATGACTCCATAGTTGCAAACGGAATAATTTAAAATTGCTTAAAAGCACTTATGGTTTACACCTTGTTCGGGCTCCCCTAACTGAAGACAGTTTTGACTCCACAATCTGTGGATTGATCTAGTTATATATATGAAAATTATTTGGCTGCATAGGTACTGTTATCCTAATTTTATTGTTATTATTGTTATTATTATTATTATTGTTATTATTATTGTTATTATTATTATTATTATTATTATTATTCACTTGTCAGTTCTGTTGATACTGCTTGCTTTTGTCATAGCAGACCGCATGATTTTAAAAATGTTAGCAACTTAGCACCTTTACTCATGCGATCTCGTGGATTAAGGAATGCATCATATATCACTATTAAATTGTGAGGTATTTTGACTTTTAAGTTTTAATAGTTATTATTTTCATTAAATTGTCTGCATATTTGTTACAGAGGATTTAATTAACAATCTTCTTTTCTAATCTTAAAGTGATTTAAACTCATGAGTTCCATCTTGTTTGAAACTTAAGTGCTGATTCAGTTTCATTCTAATTGCAGATGGCATCTAGCTAATCATTTTGTCCAGCCCCCTTTGCTCTTAACAATACTACAGAAAATACATGAGTTTCACCTAATGCTACACCAAGTAGTCATGGCAATGCCAAAACTTTTCGAGAAGGAACAAGATTCAATGCAAATACACACTCATCAAGTCTGATGATAGAAAATATGATAACACCAACTGAAAATTGTACCATGGAAATCCATACAACAACATCAATTATGACTTTAGGCAGAATTGAAGATTATGTAGAATCCATTGCTGCCAGGTCAGACCCTTTTAATATGAGCCTACTACCCACTCAATATTAATTATATGGAGAACACATTCCTGAGTCCAGATAACATGGATGAAGAAGAAAATGGTTCACCTTCCTAAGTAAGAACTTATCATTGTTAATGATTGGATTTTAGCATTAAAATGTTAAATTCTGTCACTTGCAATTCTCAGTTCCTAGTTAATGCTTAAGTCTCAGTTCCTAGTTAATTAATACCTTAGCCTAAGTCATGCATATATTGAAGAATGAAATTTGCTAGTTCCTAAGTGACCCACTGCTATTGGGAAATGTAGTTCTGTTTGAGAAGTTTTTTTTTTCTAATAAGAATTTATCATTTATTAGAAAATCTGAATTCTATGTTTTTTTTGTAGGTTTTCAAAGATGAGAAGTTCCAGGCTTGCAGCATATGCGTATATAGTTAATGATACATGTGTATTTGTACAATTATGTATTGAAATTTTATTTATGAGAATGATTACTAGTATTGTGTCAACTTACAATAATTGTGATATTTAAAAGATATTTGTTTGATTGTACAATTTATCGGAATATTTGAAGTTTGTTATATATGGGTTACTGAATTCATTTTCATGTAATTTAAAACTAAATATATATTTCTTAAATTGGTATCTCGTGGAATTGTATTCGTGTTGTTATTATGAAAACACAATCGTTTTCAGATAAGTAACTTTGGATCTCAACAAATTGTACAAAAAGTAACGATGGTTGAATATATTGTTGTTTTTAGACAACAATGAAGGATTAAGTTGTCGTTATTATGAACAATGAAGGATTAAGTTGTCGTTATTATGTAACGATGAGTGAATTTTTTGTTGTTATTAACTAACGATGACTATTGTGTCGTCGTTAGTTATTAACGATGAACTTTGTCGTTAAAACTAATAACGACGGAGCCTATAACAACCACTTGGCGACGAGAAAAATATGGTTGTTAAAAGCTTTAACGACCAAGTTTTGGGCCTTTAACGACCATATTTTTCATCGCTAAATGTCCTTTTTCTAGTAGTGAGGCTAAATATAGAATAACTAGCGTTTCAAGTATAAGACCCAAACATAGGGTGATACTTAAATAGATAGTCTTTCCCCCAAGTTATGAAATACTTATTAGTATAAATATATACTTGGAAAATATCCGATCCGTAGATCACCATTTTATTTGGGAAGAATAGTAATAGTCAATATTCTTGACTAAAAACCCCAACCCACCCATATACCAATGAGTGTATAGGACTCCTCCTTGTCCCTATTTCAATATCATAATCTATGAGTTTTGAGGATCATAATCCTTGGGTACTCCACCGGTTTGCGAGTGTTAAGGACTCATAAGTCCTAGGGTCCTCCACCAAGTTTTGAGTGTTAAGTACTTTTAAGTACTAGGGTCCTCCACCGAGTTTGAGTGTTAAGTACTTTTAAGTACTAGGGTCCTCCACCAAGTTTGAGTGTTAAGTACTCTTAAGTACTAGGGTCCTCCACCAAGTTTGAGTGTTAAGGACTTTTAAGTCCTAGGGTCCTCCACCAAGTTTGAGTGTTAAGTACTTTTAAGTACTAGGGTCCTCCACCAATTTATAATCTGAGTGTTAAGGACTTTAAGTCCTAGGGTCCTCCACCAATTTATAATCCGAGTGTTAAGGACTTTAAGTCCTAGGGTCCTCCACCAAATTTTGAGTGTTAAGTACTTTTGAGTACTAGGGTCCTCCACCAAAATATTTTCCTATGATCAACCTTCTATCAACCTAGATAGAGTTTATATCACACTTAGTTACTCATAACTAATTCAATACATAAAGCTTATGTATCACAATCCATGCAAACCATGCGATTCTATAAATGTATAACTAACTAATATCAACCGATATTAATTAATCCATTATCCACCGGTCAACGGTGTCGTTGACCGCCATTTCAAGTCTTACACTTATCGACTTAATCATCATGTAATTAAATTGATAATGTTCATTTAGTGTTCCTTATACCTTTCAAACAAATATGGATTTTATGTAATTCCTCATATCATATTCCATGCATAAATCATTTATTTCTTTTATACAAACTTAACCCTATTGGCTAATCACATGTTTAAATATCTTTTAAACATCATTATGAAATCATATAACATTTATTTAGGTAATCTCATAATTAACCCAAAAGTTATAAGATATTAAGCCGTCCACTCACCTTGAACTAGCGTTATGAAGTTCTACCCTTCTTGGTTGAACTCCGGTGAAACTCCGGCGAATTTTGGTCAACTCCGGCGACAACTCCGGCGACCTTTCCAACTTTGTGAAATCACTTGAAATACCCTTTACAAGTTCCTAACAAGGTTTTATAGTCATAAAACCCATGTTAATACAAATAACCTCTAAAAGGTTATTTTCCGGTGAACCGGTCGTTTTGGCTTCTAAGTCCGTTTTTTGGACGTAGAACCACCTTCCAACCCATGAATCCATACTTATAACATATGGAACCATACTAAAGGTTCTTCATATGCTATATACTTCATATGGTAGAAGAAAAATAAAGAAAAAGTTATAATAAGGTCATTACCTTAATTATTTCACACTTTTAGCACTTTAGCTCCTTTTTGGGTGATTCTTCTTTGATGAGCTCTCTTCAACAATGGAGGAAGGAAGAAGAAGAGTTTTCTTTCTCTTCTTGCTGTAGCTTGGCCGAAAATGAAGAGGGGAGAGGGATGAGAATGGACTTTTGTCTCATTAATCCAATGAGTGCAAAATGAGGGTCCACCTTAGGTACTTTTGATGCATTTCCATTCAATCTCCAACACCTCCCACCTTCCTATTCCCATTCCAGCGGCCAACACCCCATATTGAGTGTCCAAATTCGTGGGTTGGCCCCCACTCATGTGGGAGGTCAACCCTTTGTGTCCCGAAGTGTACAATCGGTCCCGAAAGTTGTATTTTTCGGACTGTTTTAAATATATTTTATTTTATCAGGTCAAATAAAATATATTATGTGCTCTTACTCATTATGACATGTATAATGAATATACATTCCCCAACTTTAATTTATAAGCCTCCGAAATTCAGTTCGGGCTGTTATCAGTTAAATTACCAGTACTGGTAATTTGGGCTTCTTTTGACCAATCGGTCAACTCCGGGCCTTTCCATGGCCCAAATGAAATATCCACCACTACATATTTATTATCTAGACCATGATGAATAAAATGTATGGTCTCGGGAAAATCGGGCGGCCCCCGCTCCCGGTGTGGGTCCCACGTGCAATTTACTATTCACGCGAAAGAATAAATAAAAATTTACAACTTCGTAAATTCATAAATCATTCCATAAGGTTTATTACATCATTTACATAAAAGTAAATACATTTGGGGACGGTGTTACAGTAAACATTAAACAAAAATGCAAAATAATGTCAAATATTTAGTAACTTTAATAAATAAAAAACTTTGAAACCATTGGTCAGTGGACTAAAGACCCTTATAAGGAGAGGATAAAAAATGTGATGAATAGATATATGATAAGGGCTACCCTAGCTAGTATCCTATCAGTATTTCCTATTACATAGACTAAATCCACTTAACAGAGAATTTCCTATTACCCTAGCTAGATACTCCGTTTATAGCCAAATCCAGTAGTATATGATAAGGGCTACTCATCCTCAGTTTATAGCTACATTTGACTGTGAATTGGGTGTTTTATAAAATCAATATTGTTTGAACTTTATTATTTAAAAAGAAGAGAAACAATATCAATCACAAAAGCATTCCCTTATATAGATAGTGGAGATGATTATGAACATATGAAAAAAGAGAAGACGGAGAGAGTAAATATGACTTGCATACCTTCATTTATTAATGACGCGATTCTTGTTCACAGAGCAAACGCCTTTAGATAATATCATAATAGATAAAGCCTTCAAAAATAATCTGGTTATTCTAAAATCTTAATAAGCCTGCAAGCTCAAATGCCATAAGAAGGCAACAACGATAACCTCCAGTGCATTAGGTAAACACATAATAATACATTTATAATACTAAGTTAGCCAAATAGGATTTGCTTAACCCCTAGAACTAAACTTGAAACCATTGGCCGTTGAATTTCGGTCACCTACATTTCTTTCGTATGTAGTTTGTTGGAAGTTGTTGTAAAGGCCCTGCTACATTTCCTAAGGGGAACATAACTTCGTTTGGATTTGGATAGATGACTATTTCAAAAGTCCCTATAATAACAATTGGTGTAATCTGCAAATTCATCTAAAAGATTTACACTCCATAAATTATGGATTTAATTATGAAATAGACAAAATTTAACTTTGATAGACATTACGATTCCCCGATTCCTCATTACAGATGGCCTCAGCCAGACTTGTCTATATGAATATATTATGATAAAGCAACAATCGTCTATGTCGTTATCCCCCCATGTACAACAAACCTCTTGACTTAATAAAAGAAGGGAAATTTTTCATTTTTTTCTTAAATTAGGAAAGTTATGTTTTCTCTAAATATAATTCAATTGATTCAGTCAATAAAACGTTACCAAACGAGCTCTAAACACATCAAACATAAGCGATTGAAGCAGGGATTGCGTGTTTCAAATGAAAAACAACATACGAGTCACAGAGCATAAGCCCACAGAGCATGTGAAGAAAAAAATTCAAAATAGAAACCAGCATACTCGAGTTTCTAAAACAAATTACCTCGAAGATCAAACTCCCGAGTTAGGATAGCTATGGTGATGTCGGCAACGATCTGCTGGGAGTCGGGGAGACGCAGACTGAAGTGCCGTCTTCGATTACATATTCAACGGATATAAACATAACTGGCAACAATACAATCTGATGAGTAGCGGTTTGTTTCCGTTTGAGACTTATCAATCATCGTTTGAGGGATCTGATGCAGACCTAGCAGTGTGATTGTGCGCCCCTTGTTCGTCGGTCTGTCCTGCTCGAAGTGGTTAGGGTGAACGGGGTGATAATAAAACAAAGCGGGCTAAACAACTTATGGGCCCAAAAAATTTAAGGATACCGGAACTGATTTATTAAAAAATTACAACCCGTATTTAACCACAGTTGTTAAGTGTGGGCAAACAACTAAAAATAAAAACCGTTGCTAACTTGACTTTTAGAACGGTCTTTGAGTGATGCCTATCAGAATATGTTATTCTTTTCAACTTCAGCTACACTATAAAAAAATGTAGTCTATATAAATATAAGGCAACACTTTTACGGCAATAAAAAAAATTGGTGTTGCCTTACCTCCAAAATGTTGTAGTGTCGAAATGAGCAAAATTATTATCAAATACTATAACGATCAAGTAATAATTGAAGATATTAGCATACGATGTCGTATACGAAATCACTCGGATACGACTGTTTGGAAATTGTTCTCGGGAACATTTTTTGATTACACTCGAATTTATAAGATCTATCTTATAATTGATACAACCTGGTAAGTAATAATGATATTCGTAAATAATCATATCGTAGTAAATCAATACCTATAAGCTAAAGGGTACTATTAGTGATACTCATTAAATAATTGCATATAGGGAACATTGTTTGGACAGTGTTGCCATGTGAATACTATCCGGCTATGTAGCACCGATACTGGTACGCAGAAACGCGGAAACGTGGAAACGGGTACGAGGATACGTCAAAACCAAAAAAAGTAGGATACGGATACGGGGCCATATTTATAAATATTAAAAGTTATGGGGGTATATTTACAAATATTAAAAGTTATAGGGGTCTATTTATAAATATTTAAAATAGATTTTTTTTGAAAATATATATATACATATAATATCCTATGATGTCTACCCATTCATTGCATTGAAGCATTTTCCTTTTTCAAGATACTTGATAATAAATTCATAATATTCTCATATATACTAGTGTATCTCGAAATATAAATGTAACAATAAGTCATTAATTTAAAATGAGAAATAAGTCAAACAACTACAATCTTGAAATTAAAAGTGTAAGTACCCACTTCAAAGTATGAGTTAATGACTTAATCCGGATATGTTTGGGGGTTCCAAGCATGCTTTCCTTCTTATTATTCCACAGAAATGCAAGTGTTGTTTTGTTATTATTATTTATATATAGATACTTTAATTTTCTGTTTACCTTCCGTGAAGAATAAGGCCTTTACTCTGGCAATTTAAGGCTCTTTTGTATTTGTATTGACAGAAGTTATGAATTACGGAGTATATAGTTAGATACTTGCTATGTAGTTTACCAATTTAAGGCCTTTACTCTGCCAATTTAAGGCTCATTATTTGATTACCAAGTAAAATATAATGTAGTTTTAGATTTTCATTTTTTTTAGAATTTTATTAAAGTAAATTTTGGGATTTTTTTTTTAAAAAGTTGGTACGGGTATCCGTCAGGATACAAGTATCGGAAATTTTCAAAAAATTACAAAAAAATGGAAACTTTAAAAAATTGCAGATACGGCCCGGGAACTTACTGTACGGGTATCCTAGAGTATCGGATACGGGAACGTATCCGATACGCCGATACGCTACCCTAGGGAAGTATCCGTGCTTCATAGCTATCCGGTTATAAGAGACATCGTATTAATTACATGAAGAGTTTTTTATTAAGTTCCCTATACTGAATTACACATGGCAAAAAGTATTAACCCGTTAACCCTAATTTTTCACAATTGGGTACGAGTACCGTACGACAAGATTGGGTTTAATATATTACATGACAAAACCATATATCACAAACATGGTGTATCACAATTAGTTATTTTGGGTTGACATGCTCACATATAAGAATTGGCTTACATGAGTTATTATACCGATGGTTATAGTAGTAGGTGGGTATCCTACTACAGTACTACTCTAACCCACTAATGGTAAACGTGATTGTAATACATACTCTCCATTATCACATGTAACATATATGTTACATCGGCTAATGATACCCTACTTACCATCGTAACAATATATTGAAAAAATGGCTGCTTTATCACTTACGGCTTTTCGATTTCCACAAGTGTGACCATATTTAGTTTTTCTAAAAATGTTACCCATGTTCGGCCAGTTCTCCGCACAGAACACAACAGCACTTCTCTCTTCATCGCATCCTCTCATCGACGCAAGAGCTCCAACAACAAAGCCTCCGGCGATCCTCACATCTCACCCGTCGGGCTTATTCTCTCCAACCGCCGCCGCTCTCCAATCGCCGCCGCCCTCCAACCGCCGCCGCCCTCCAATCGCCGCCGCCCTCCAACCGCCGCTCTCTTCTTCATCTTATTTCTTGCTTCAACCGCCACCAGTCGTCCTCGTTGCTCGATCTGCCGGTGCCGGATATGCCGTACTTGGGTCCGCCGGTGCCGGATCTGCCATACTTGGGTCCGCCGGTGCCGGATCTGCCATCCTTAAGCCCGTCGGAGCCGGATCTACCGCCCTTATGGCCTCCGGTGTCAGATCTGTCATCTCCGTGGATGGCGACTCCGATCTGGGGCAACCGCTGATGCTGGGGGTGCGGCGATGGTTGCAGAGTCTTGGGAAGCGATAGTGCACGGCCGGGGTGTGGTGTGGTGGGGACTAGGGTGCGGTGGCCGGCCGGCCGGCCGGTATGGTTGCAAAGGGGGCGGAGGTGGTTCAGAGGCACATGCTGGAGGTGGGGTAGAGTCTTGGCCATCGATTATACAGGGGTGTGGTGGGGGGGGTTGCGGTGGACTGGGGCTGGGTTGGGGTGCGGTGGCCGCTTGCCGGCCGGGGTGGTTGGTTTGAGGTGGTTCAATGGAAGGGGCAGACAACGGCGGTGACTGACTGGCGGGGAGTGACTGGTCGGGGGGGTGCGGCAGTCACTGCGGCGGCAATCACTGTCTGGAGGCGGCGGCAGTCACTGCCCGGAGGCCGCGGCAGTCATTGCCCAGAGGCGGCGGCAGTCACTGGCCGGGGCGGGTGGCAGTCACTATCAGTGAGCTGGCAGTCTCTTTGACCAGTGAGCAGACAGTCATCATAACCCGGAGTCACTGTGGCCGGTGAACGGTGTTCACTATTACCGTTAGGTGGGAGTCACTGTGACTGCCGAAGTCACTTTGGTCGGAGTCATTAAGATAGTGACTGGCGGCGGCGGCGCTGGCGGTGCTGGCGGCGGCGGCGGCAGCGGCATTGGTGGCGGCGGCAGCGCTGGCGGCGGCAGTGGTGGGTTGGGGTCAGTGGGGTGCTGGTGGCTACAAATGTATAAATGGAATGTATTAAATAATAAATATATAATTAAATATAAGGAATAAATGACTTTTAGTCACATTTTTAGAAAAATTTAAAACATATCACTTTTTTATCTTTTTCATTCACTTTAGTAATATTGGAATAAAAAGGCCCAATATATTTATACTAAAGAATAAATATTAGACCGATATGTACATATCTGGGGTATGTCGGAATAACACTTAGTCATTTTCTATTATTTAACATAAGTTGTCACAACTGTAGACTAATATGTTCGGATGGTTATATCATTGTTGGTAATATTATACCCCAAATTACACTAAAAATACTTGTAAATTTGGGTATGAACAGTGTGTTATTAACCGACTTATGTTTGGACTTGATGGATACATTGGAATATTTTCGATATCCAAGCCGCGGTGACAATAGGGATTGAGATACCCGATTATGACAAATACGTAATTTAGGCTAGGGGATGAATATGTATCAATAGTTACACCGCTTGTCCAATTATCGATAAGGATTGATAAAAACATTTATTATCGAGAAAATGAGCTAGGACTTGACAATTTATTGATGCAAATTATTTCTCAAAAATAATTTAGTTATCTCAATACATATTTTGAACATTGAGTCAAATTGTATGGAAATTAACCTGAATGATCACAGTTATTACGAATTCTCATAGAAAACTAGAATTATAGTTTATATCTGATTAAATTGGACATGTATACTATAAAATATACATTTGGATCAAAAAACGAATACCAGGTTACGTACTATGTGTAAAACATTGTCTGACCACGTGTCTATATATGAATATAGACACGTGGTCAGACACAGACTCGGTAAAACATGAGTATAATCATGTCGTACATAGACTTGTTCAGATAATGGTTACATATAAGTCTATTGTGTTACTTTTATACAATAGATGAGAAAAAGACCCATATACAGTGAAGACAGTAATACTGGGCAATATAAGTTAGAAAGTTATTTATGGGTGGACTTGATTATACCTTACATCGTAGTCATATGTAAGGTTGTTGGACGTAGATTCCATTGTATGAGTGTAAGATATGTCATATTGTTGAAGCATTTGTCCCACACCGGAAAACTATAAAACAAATAAACCTATATAAGGCTTTGGGTTACTCCTTCTATCAGGTTGACCTTTTAGGATGGAATCCCGGATCTTAACATGGTATCAGAGCCAATTCCGTTTGTGGTTGATGGCTTGTTTAGCACCCATGATTAAGGGTAGCTTGTTAAGGGTTTGTTTGGCCCGTTTATACACCCCGATATTGTCCAGTCCGGTTCGGGCTGAGGGGGCGTGTTGAAGCATTTGTCCCACACCGGAAAGCTATAAAACAATTAAACACTATATAACGCTTTGGGTTACTCCTCCTATCAAGTTGACCTTTTAGGATGGAACCCCGGATCTTAACACATATTTCACGACTATACCATTATTGACTTGGGTATCAGTAATGCAAGTTAATAGTCATAATAGTTGGATTATGATCAATATATTCCGAAGTCATGGAGAACCAATTGTGAATTCTGTTGATAAATATAAATGACTATTATGACAATCAATGGTAAATGTACCCAGTATATGCTATATATATCAAAAAGTGTATTGTCTGACGAAATAGAATTGTAGTAAACAATTGTTTGATACAATGGTCCCCGTGTGGTTAACTAATGATTAGAATATTAGATATAAGGAAAACTGTCAAATAGGTTCTCGAACTTTCATAAAAAGATCAATTAAGTCCTTCTAGAGGATGTTTTGTCCGGCCGTCACGATTTGGGGCAGTTTCCGGTGGAATTGTTTGATGAAATTTTTTGAGCATCTTATTCACCAAGTCTAGTTTACTCATACCAAATTTCAGCAAAAAATTCAACCGGGAACACATTCATATTAATTCTTGAAGATAACTGAACATTTTTGCGTTCTCAAATTAATTTGAATGCGCTCCCGATTAAATTTTTAGCTTAAATTTGGTATGAGTAAACTAAACTTGATGAATAAGATGCTCAAAAAATTTCATCAAAAAATTCCAGCATGAACCGCCCCAAATTGCGATGACCGGACAAAGTCTCCTATAGAAGGACTTAATTGACTTTTTTATGAAAGTTTGAGGACCTATTTGACAATTTTCCCTTAGATATACTATATTTACTACTCCCTCTGTCCCTAAAAGAAGTTCCATTTCGCTTATCGAGGGTCAACTTAAATCACTCTTAAACTCTTACTTTTTACATCAAAATTTTATAAAAGTTAAATTATTTTTTGCAGGCTTTGTAGCGGGTTTAATGTAGTTTCTGAATATGTAAATTTTATTTACTAAAAATAATCCGAATTTTCACAGGGATCATTTAACTTTATCGTCTGTCAACCTTCGTAATCCGCAATTGGAACAACATTTAGGGACGGAGGGAGTAACATTGTTGATATTATACCATATTGGCTATAAGTTATGGTTTCGGGACTTAATATCTTATATGTCTTATGGACGTTACATATAACATCCATATGTATACTTGTGAATGGATCTGTTTAAAACCCATTAAGCTAATTCGAGGTATCGACCGATGTCACTGATAAATATTACATACGATAGTTGATATAAAACACTGAGTCTTAACTCTTCAATATTTACATACAGATCATATAATTGATATAATTATATGATATCGTTATTGGGCGTGTACCAATAGCTCATTTGGCTCCAACCGAGTCAATCAAGTCACTAAAATATTGATATAATATAATGTTTCGAATTGTAGACTACACATTATCGACTATGAAGGGGTATATTTTTAGTGAAATCAAGTCCCACTACCTAGATTGGATTGCATACAACCCCATTTACATAATACTATATCAGATACAGAGAATTTTACCAGTTTACAAGGCAATCAATTGGTATGAGAATACTTAGTCATATACATGCAGGGGCGGACGTACATGTTAATTAGAGTAGGCATAAGCTTCACCTCAATAATTCCTGTTAGCCTAGGTGGTGGTGGGAAAGTAGTTTAAATTTTTTTATTCTGAACATCAGGAGTTCGAAACCTGGTGAGGCTACACCCTCTTTTTTGAACTATGGCAGTGCTTCACGTCAAACTGTCCAAGTTCGCCCCAGGTTTTTAAAAGAAACAAATTCACTCCTCATGATGTTTTTTAATTAAAGGCTTAGGATTATTAATTAAATACTTATTCCCTATTAAAGATTATAGTTATTATCTAATTCTTCCATTTGTTAGTGTGTAACCCACGTACCGAGTGTTTTCTCCCTCCGAAAAGGATTTGCAAAGTAAATTTTATTTTTATATCGATACAGTTTCATTTTATTTACTAATTTAACAAATCAAAATTTTACTATATTTCAATTTGAGATTTGCGACTTTATTGAACTTTCAATGTATTTCCAAATATGTAAATTTTATTTATAAAAACGATTTAACTATCCATAGGTATAATTTAACCTTACTATCGGTCAACTTTAAAAATCACAAATTTCAATCAATTCAGGATGGTGGAAGTACAAACATATATTTATGTTTTATTTAACCTTTGTTATTGTAATAATAAATTCGTACGGAATACATTAGTGGACATTACATACTTTGTATGTGCATACACTGACCTCCGATGCCTAGGTCCGCCACTGTATACATGTATACATTATAAGACTGATATACCTAATAAGAACCCTGTTTTCAGGCTTGTGATTACCATGTGGGTATATCGATGGAGGCATTTCATAATTTTCCTAAGTTGATGATACATTTATAAATCTTAGTCACTGGCATATGAATTGCGAGTATTAACATAGTCAGTATGTGTACAATTTGGTAATAGTGTAACTCATACCATATGGCCATATGGGAGTTAGGGTGTATGATAGTATGATGAATATAATGACGGTTGGCCATACTAGATACCCATGGTGTATTTTATTATATTGACCATCATTTAACTTATATAGAATAACCATACGGGTTGCACATAAATATAGTATTCCAAGAGTATATATGAGTAGACTTTATTGGGTAAATCATCAAATTCGTATGGGGTCCTAGCCCTGTCGCAATTAGTAAGTGGTGACACTTATTGTATGTGAACATTTAAAATGTATGTCTCATTACAAGTCTTATTTAATCGGTATGATTGGATCACCTGTCCCATTAAAAGCCAAATTTCAATATGATCTCATAATTCATAGAATAATGAGATTTACACTCATTATAAACAAGTTCGATATAATTATAAATATGGAACTTGTTTATAATTGCCATATATTGGCCAATTATAGTAACCCATCTGTACCAATAGATGACAATAGTAATATTTCGTATTTGTTAAAATTATAGTATACCGGGCATACTATAATTTATGTAAAAAGCCTGTAAGAATTGTGACGCAATGGGTTCTTGAAGGATATCATACAATAATTTGAAAACATAAGTCGTGATTTTTGTATAAGTATTATTCTTGTGTCGTGACAATTGAATACGACACGAGAATAATACAAGTAAATTTGTTACTCAAAAAGTCTTCCATAATTGTCTCGATTATATATTCACATACTAAAAACATCTCATTTAGGTAATAAATTCGGTTTATTATCAGTAATTCTAGCCCTCTTCACATTTTCATAATACTTGTGAATTGTGTATTTTCGAGAAAATAATACACTTTACTTAAAATGCATAGAATTCTTGAGGGTTCCCTATAGTCGGTAACATGTTGGACAATATGGGTTTAAGTGAATAGAACTGTACGGACCCATTTGATTTCGACTATGAGGTTCATCTAATTTTTGATGAACAGTGATTAACCCGTTTCAATTATGTAAACCAAATAGAAAATTTCTACCATTATAACTCAAGAGAATATATAAGTACACAGAGGCTTAAAGAGGGCTTACATATGATCTCATTTTGAGATCTCATTATTTAAGTCCTCACGACTTAAGTAACCCACTTGTTTGCATGTTTATATATTTGGCTCAATACTCGTGACAAGCTCGTAACGGGTATTTTCATGGTAGACAGTCGGGCATAATGGTTTCTGTTTATGAAAAATCATATTCAACTTAATGAAATTGTAGGTGAGTAAAACCCAAATTATGCCTTGTGTAATAATGAGTTAATATTCTCATTTTGAATAGGTTACGAGAATACCCCGACCATAATGTTTTCAGTGGTATCAAATTTGCAACCATGGCGTATAGAAAACTTTGACTAAGGAAATAAATTTAGTCAATTGGTATACAGTATGCCAATTGGTATGTTATTTTTATGACCTCGTATATTAGCAGACTTGTTAATAGTGTGAAGACACGTATCAAATTAGTCGTAATTTTGAGAAATATTGGATAAATATAATCTTATATTCATAATTCGAAATACATAACTATGAATATAAATTGAAATCAACCAAACATGTAGATAAAAGTATGTGAATATAATGTAAAATTTCGGATGGGTAATTTAATCAAGGAATCATCTGTATTAATTTGAGCCCTGTAGTATAACAAGGGTTGTATACACTAATGAGCATTCTAAAACGGTATAATCTATAGTTTATTTTCAACCGTATAGCCTACGACTAATGTACAAATAATTGTGGTACATTATTAATACTCTGGCAGAGTATATGGAATTTCCCTAACAATATCAGTACAAGTAATATGCACTACATGATGGTGTATTGTCCAAGATTGATTAACAGTATGGTATATAATACCCAAATATTTCTCCATTATGATAACAGTCTATTTAAGGTTACCCTTGTAGTAAGATTGAGTTTAATATAAAAATAATTACAGGGTTACTTGTAAATGAGTGATGAATAACTTACAATCTATTAGATCACGTATAACAGTTTTATTCCATACTTAATCTGTAAGTTGACTTACTTGGTAGGCTCAATGGATAGTATGAATGATCAAAAATTAACTGATTAAATGCCATATGGGGGTATATTTTAAAAGGTTCATATCACAGTACTAACATTACTCAAGTCCACTAATATACTAAATTCTTCGTAGTTTTATAAACCGACATTATTTTACTCCATGATATATGTTATGACCAAGGTTACGTGAAATGGGTATCCTTATAACTAGGGTTCCCCATTAAATTGATATTTGTATCATAATTAGTCTGAACAGGTGTAACATTTCTATATGGTCACTAACGTATGTATGTAACCGGAATTCCCAATGAACTAATGGACACAATTTTACTTAATAATCATATACATTATGCATCAATATTAGGGACAGTCTATGTAACCAATTCGGTTGTTATCTATTTACAATAGTGTGATAAATTATAATTTATCTTACTAGGTATCCATTGACAATGGTACCTAGTATATTTCATAAAACATCCCAATATTCGTATGCTTATACAACCATTAGCATGTTAATTATCATACTATTATCCACATATACAAGAGTATCATGTGGTCCATCAAATTGTGTTGATGAAATCATCAATTATTGGTTACCAAATGGTTGCACTAATACCATACAGATTGTACTGTATAGTACAGTAAAATACATTAATGATAAATTTGTTACTATCCTGACAAATGTAATATTTCAACTTTGTGCAAATAAGATTCAATGGCTATAACATACTATGAAACCACATGATACTCTTGTACACACTTGTTATACAGATATTTTAAACAATTGTAAACGTGCCCGTCTACAAATGACCATTTTGTATATTCAATCATAACGATGAGTCGTCTAATAAACCATATTAAACCATATACATTGGTATCATATTTTTAACATGCCAATTCCACTTCAATTCGCTTTTACTATATAGTTACATCATTCAATCGTGCCTCGTCTAAGAATGGGTTGATCGACACATTATAGCCTCAGTATGGATTTTGAGGGACCATTTTATGTTATACTGTTTCATTAATTACCGTATGTAGATCCCTTGATCGCAGTAGGTTTAACTCCAAAGTGATAGGTACCCAATACTTCTAAAAATAATTAACGTGGTTACATACCGAAGGACTAATGTCATGAGGTGATAACCGAACATCCGAGACCATATAGTACAGTTCAAAATTCGACTATCATTTAAATATATCCTTACATCTCAAGTCACTTTGACATCCAAAGTGACTTAATCAATTTGATAAATTTATTAAACATAGGATATGTTTAATACTCCATATCAATTGGACCTATACATTGCATCAATATTAAATATCTTAATTCGTACTAATTAGTGGTGTACATATAGACTGTACCCATATCTAATATTATACCCCATGATATTAGTTTTGATCAATAACCTAAAATATCCTTCTTAATATTTTAGTTCCCAAAATAACTACCCAGGGTGAATATAAGACATGAACACCAGTAATCATAAGATGATGGGCTATAGTAAACTATTCCACCAAATATGAAATTTGGCTCAGAGATAGTCTCATATCTTCGTAAGTAGACGAATACGGAACTATGGATGTTTTCTTTGGGACTGAAATTTGCTGGTCTGTTCTGGTCTGGACTGTTTAAGTCTGGTCTGGTCTGAACTGGTCTGAACTGGTCTGGTCTGGTCTGGTAAACGTCTGGTCTCTGTATATTTTATAACTAAGAAATTCTGACCTGGTCTTGTCTGGTCTGGTCTGGGACTGAAAACAGTCCAAAAGAAAACATCATATGTTATTAATAAAGTATTAATACATAAGTAATATATTTACAACTCGTATGAGTACTGTGAATCACTCAGGCTATACGAAGTATCATTTACTACCATTGTTTTATAGATGTGTACTATTGGATAATATCTTGTTTCGAATATATCCTACATGTGTTTATACCACTTTTTAATCATTTAACTCTAGTTATCTCTAAAATTTTGTCATACACATCTTTGTATTATCTCATGAGAATTTTTAGCCCCAATTTAGCGTACTTGATCAAGCCATTTACTAATCAAGATTTTTAATCCACTAGTATTTCACTAGTGATAATAGGGTGAAATAATATGTATGACCTTATGAACATATATGGTGTATTTATCGATGAAAATATACATATAGTATGAATATATATTGGTATACCACTGTTGATAAATCACAATACTATTATACAGTATTTTTGTGTTCAAGATAATGTTAATCCATATACAAGGGATATACGAATGTACATGTTCTCGTTTCAAATGGTTTATATATAGTGAACCAAATTACAGTCGATGTAACTTATACTATAAACGTATGGAATCAACAATTGTAATAAATTGAGTATTATCTAGCAATTATAACTAGGCTAATATACGACTATACGTGCATAATGTACATTTTCAATAAATACGAAAGGGAGGACAGAATAAACAAGTCTTATGATCAGTTAAGACTATAATTGTATATCTTGGTGTAAATTCCTAAATATAATAACCTATTTTGACAGATGGGACATAGTATATATATGATAACTAAATATGATACCAAGTTTACTGAACACGTATAATTGTAACCAATTATGTTGATAATACATAATAGGTTATAGATATATTGTAATGGAAAATATGAGGAAATTACCAATTCACGGGACTTTTGGGACTGACAAGCCAAAATACGGGACTTCAGTTAGGTTACCAATTTATGGGAGTCGGATTCTCCAATTCCGACAAGAATGATTAAAGTATAAACAAAGTAAAAAACACCTAGTCGGAATTGTGTAATCCTAGTCGGAATTGTGTAATCCGACTAGGGGGGTGTTCAATTTTTTTCAAAAGTTTCCATTATTTTATTTGTGTAATCCGAAGGAATTAAAAAATAATAAAAATAAAAAATAAAAAAAAACCTAGTCGGAATTGTGTAATCCGACTAGGGGGTGTTCGAAATTTTTAATGTTTCCATTATTTTTTTGTGTAATCCGAAGGAATTAAAAAATAATAAAAAAAAAAAAATAAAAAAAAACCTAGTCGGAATTGTGTAATCCGACTAGGGGGTGTTCGAATTTTTTTTTGGTTTGCTTTGATTTGTGTTCATTCATGTAATATATTTTGGTTGTAATATATTCGACTATATTTTATTAATTTATGTATTATAAATTAAATTTTTTAAAAATATTTTTAAATTCTTCTCATTCTAAATTTTCAAAATATGATTTTTTTAAATTTTTTACTAATAAGGAATGAAAGATCGATTATACTCCCGATTGGGGTTGAGTACCCTTGGGCAGTAAATGATCCAGAATACTCCAGGTTGGGGTTGAGAACCCTTGGACGGTAAATGATCCTAAAATATTGGTTTTAATATGAAAATTATTTATAAATTTATAAATATTGGATTCTTATCAGTACTCTACACAGCCGGATGCATATTTTCCCACATTTCCGGATTCTTCATTTTACCATGAAGACACAGCGCGGGGGTTTGGAACACTGGCGGGTCCAATCATGACAGCGGGGGTCCGATCCGAGCACCAAACCTATCGTTGAACAAAGACGAAGACGCAAACCGTGACATCATTATATGTCGTCGTTGGAGAAGATCGGCGCCGCCTATCCGTTTACTCTGGTTGAATGAAACAGGGATGAGTTTGGTTATGCAGGGAAGGAGGATGGATGCATGGCCTTTGGCAGACAAAGGTCACGGAGTATCAATTAGCATGGTACCGGTGGTAAGACCTCCTCCTGAATCACCACCATGGGATGTACGAGGTGCTAGAGTTCGTGAACCCTTTTCTTGTAGTTTTTATCTATTTGTTATTTGTTTTCTTGTGTCCACTTTTGTTGTTGGTTTTGATAGTTTGTTTGAGTTTTTTGCCTCTCTTTATGTCATTGGGTATGGTTGGATCTATGGGAATAGGTTTGGCTGTGTCAAGCCCACTACATGGTTAGCGATTCGTGTTGCTCTCTCATGGGTGACCGTCTCAAAGTCTCACCATAGGGTTACAATCGTAGTTGTTAAAGTTTCAGTGGGTGTCAGTTTTATTTTCCTTTTGCTTGATGTAATGATCCTGAATCTTTTGATATGAATAGAGGCCCGTTTGATGATAAAAAAAGAAGAAGTTATTTTAGATTATTTTAGAGAAACAAATTACATGGTGAAATTTAGTTGGATTAGTATTATACTAGTATCTTTACCCGTGTCTTGCACGGGATAACATGATTTTGTATTTTTGTTTACCAACGGAAAATCAATTAATTTTCGGATTTAAAAAAGAACACAAACAACACTCCAGTTATCCGACGCTTAGGACTTCTAAAATTTTAAAAACTCACCTTATTTGAAAAGTAACTTTATTTGCAATTAAAATATAAAAAGAATAACAAAAACTCTGGTCGGATTTGGTGTATCCGACAGGGTAGTAACCTATTTTTTTAAACCTTCTCCCTAGTCGGAAAGGCCAATTCCGACTCCCGCTTTTTGAAATCCTAATTTTTTCCCGTAATTTGGCAACGCATGTCAGCAATTCACGTATTTTGGTAAAACACCCGGAAAATATCCTAATATTTAATATAAAATATGGCTACCATATACTTGTATCATAGTGATGGGCGTAATAGTGTCGTATAAAATAACTAGGCTTAGACCGTCCAATCATTGAACCTGTATTTGTTAAATATGTTTACTTGGTATGTCATCACCAATATAGTGATATAGGTTTGAACTATATTCTATGATATTGAATACCCATGATAACTTGAACAACTCGAAATACAATTGCCATTGTATGATGAATTTGTTAACTTGGCTTAGAATCTTCACTATAGAATAGGTACAAATGTAACCTATCGTTGGTACGTGTTCCGACATGTGTAGTATATCTTGAGTACGTGTGAATACATATTAACTGTAAGATTTGTATTTGCATTTCCGTGACACGGTCTGACAGTCGGCAATATAACCCACATACGACTAATGGGTCGTATGTGGTAAATACAAGTCTCGTTCAAAATGAATTAAATTCTACATGAGTATGTCTCTACGTTATCCATGCATAACGTATATTTACTATAGTATACAATATTGTAATTGCCAATACATATCATTAACTATGATCTCATTTCGAGTTGCATGGGTTATTATTGGTGACTTGTATAACATTTTTATATTCTATCAAAGGATTAACGTCTATCGTAATCCCTGGAACCGAGTATGGATAAGTTATTGGTTAATGTGTTCAAATTATAAGAATCGAAGTACGATTGGGAATGGAGTACATATGCATAAGTCAGTTGGCAATAGGAGTATATACCTTAATAGTTGATTATACCAGGTCAATACTACACAAGTAGTGGTTAATAGTTGATTATACCAGGTCAATACTACACAAGTAGTGGAACCACAACTTATTAAAATACAAGTCTTTGATACGGTTTTGTTGAACTCGAGTGGGTATTATATTCCCAATTAACCATGTACAAATGAATGGGTATCTTTTAATATGTGTCTACGCCATAATAATGTATACAGTGTGTAAAATGATAGACTTTCATCACCCTATAGTGGATGAAAGCTGACCCATCGTATTATGGCGTAACTTGTTATCATTAAATATGTACAATTGTGAATAGTAATACTTGAATTTTGGTTTTATTAATATAGTGATATAGGTGATCGAGTGTTATTTAACAGTGTATTTACGGCGTCTATATCATACCGGGTACAAGGTCATTACTTACTCGGGTCAAATATAATAGTATGTATCCCCTATTGTACATATGGTAATAGTACAATAGTCTATTCACTACTACCTCCGATAACCCTGGAATCTTCCCAGTTTGATTCTTTTGGGTCAAACTTTATAAACTTTGACCATTAATTATTCAAAACTCACATTATGTTATGATTAAAAATTTATTTTATATACTTCATTGTAAAACATATTATTTGAATGTTAATTTATTATGAATTTTATAAATATAGATATGTAGATATTTACACTAGTAGAAAAAAGGCTTATAGTGACACTAATTTAGTGTCACTGAAAGTTTCTGTGACACTAAAAAAGCGTCGGGAAAAGTGGCGGCCAGTGACACTAAATTTAGTGTCACTAATCGTAAAACATTATAGTGTCAGTAAGTTGTGACACATAAATGTGATACAAGATTATGACACATTGGTATCATTAGACTTTGTGACACGTTGGTTTCATAAAAATATGTGACACATTGATGTCATAGAAATATGATAAAAATATTATAATAATCATTATTTTATTTCTTACTAATTCTATTATACATTATAGAAATATTAATAAATAATCAAAATAAAAGATCAACATTTGTATTTATTACTCAAATTATTTTACAATGTCAATATCAATAAAGTATATTACAATATGTCATAAATCTACGCTTTAACCATACAACATTTTTATTTGTAAACATATACATCATTATTCCTCACGTCACCATCCGCATCTAGCATCCAAAGAAGAAGTCTTTATCAATATCTGGTTCTAGTGGAACATAGCCTGCATAATTTTTAACTTTGCAATTCTAATAATCAACAAGTACGTCAACATCAAAGAATATAAGAATAAAATTCACCCAAGTCAAAATTTTCAATGTTAGAGTTTATTATAATGATCACTATGTGAAAACAGTGTGTAAAATATGAGAATAGAAAACACTAAGATAAAAAAAATAGGATATCTATATTGACTACATATAGTGAGGAACATAAAAATCTTACCATGCTAAAACTATAGCGTCCACATTAATGACAAATGTGGAGTACACACTAAATAGCAACTGTAGATTTCACTTTTCAGAAACAACTATGAACTGAACAAATCCTAATTGAATTCCATTGTAAGTTTGAAACAAATCAAAATACGAAATTTATTTTATTTTATTATTGACTGGATTAACTCTCTGCTAACGATATTCAGATGAGTATTAATCATCAGTACAATTGATGCATGTCATTCTTATACAAGTGCATAATTTCCACTCTCTGGAAGCAAATGTGATGTGAAAAACCTGATAGAAGCAAGAGAATAACAATCCCTGCCTTATTTCTGGAGTATCTTCCTACAAGTATATGTGAAAATTCGGTCACTTCTCATTTCTAGATAAGAATGATTGTAGAAAAAATAATTCACCTTGACATGGATTCATTGCAATATTCTTCCATGGTCCAGTAAAAATTAAGAATGAAGTGGGCTATAGTTATTAAAAAAACATGTTTTGGGCATTATCAAAAGTCAAATAAATAAACTGCCTCATGATCAGAATCCTTACCATGTCATAGATATTTCTAGACCCAACTAACCTGATAGCTTTTCCCTGAGATCACCAAATAGAGAAGAAAAAACATATAACCATTAGAACTTGGGTGACTTAAAATAAGGTATAAGTGGACCATATATCACCCTATTTTATCTTGCAAACTGCACATGATTTCTGCTCCAACAAGAGTAGAAAATTAACTAATCAACTGAGCAAAGTAGTATATAATGACATTCCTTATCCAATCAGTCATTTGAATTTCAAGATACAACTCAGACTCATCTCAAATGCACCTAAATAATAGGAAAATGGCAACCGGTTAGAAATAGTTAATCAAAGAACTTTAAAACTACTCGGTTTTCACCGCCATAATATAGATAAATAATTTAGAAAAGTATACGCTTCTCTAGACACCGAAGTAGGCGGCATCTAACTCCCAGGGAAGGTTAGTGACTGCCAAAACAAAAACCGATTAATCACTTTGTGACAAGTTATCCATCTGCAATCTAATCACACCATTAATTCAATCTATATACTTGTTTTCATTTAAAATGTCAAATATAATAAAACATACAATCTACCATCTTTCCTCATCAATAGAAAAGAGTGTTCCCATTTCAGAGGTTGACCCAAGTTAAATATAGATTAATTATCCACCTCTTACTTTGAATTTCTTTTTCAGTTTATTTTGATTTTAATATCCACAAGAGAAATCATCCCATTTTTTATCTACAAGCCTACAACTATTAGGTCAAACGTAACTCCTTCTTTGTCCCTAGCTTTTACTTTTAATCATACCAATATACACATAACTACAAATTTATCATCTAAGAAAGAGAAGCAACATAATTCACACAGGCCTCAAGCAAAAAATCTTAATAGCAATTGAATAATGAGATGGGTAAAAAAATCACAACTTAAAAAAACTGTGGGAGTGGTGTCAATTATGTTTGGGAGGACATGGCTGTGCAAGTTGATTGTTGTTCTTGAATATATAATGTTGTTCTAAGAGTATGCTCCACAAATCACATGTATTACCACCCTTTCCCTTTTAAATCTTATTTTTTAAAAAGGGCAGATATCTAAAGGTATGCAATCACAAATAATTTAGTCTGAGATCTAGCAATTCACAAAGCACTAAAAACAACTATAACTCACTGTTTTTCAAGGTTCACTGAACAAACTTCCAAAGAGTCATAAACCAAAAGAAGACCAGCAATGGTTCATTTTGTTTCATCTGCCCTTAGACTTAAGCAGTTGTGAGAAAACTCTGCTCATGGAAATGCCCGAAATATCATCCTAGTTTGCAGCAGTGTCGAGCTGAGTATGGTTGAAGTCGTTCACTTGTGGGGACAGAGAGAGGTTGCCAATGAAGTTTGTGATATTCTCATCTAGATCGTTTGGGGCGACTGCTTCTTGCAGTTGAAGTGCATACTCCAAGTTCCCAAGCACGTCTCCCATGGATGGTCGGTCCACCCCTAATTAATTTGGTTCTTTCCATAAACAACTAACAAAACATAAGTTATCTATGTTAGCTCGAATTCTTGCTATTAAGTATTAACACAAACAAATCAAGCAAAGAACAAATCTGATGCGCCTTCATCAATACAAGATTTCAACAGCTAGCCATAGTCAAATACATACCTTCTTAAGGTTCTGTTTACATATTTTTTCACCAAAACCACCCTGGTTTCATCTTTCTCCCTTTGTTGCATAGAGAAATCTTACTTAGCTTCTTTCGAGTACAACTCAGAATCTGAGCGCTTCGGAATGCAGAGGACTCTTAAATTGAGCTGCCATGTTTTTCTGAAATTGAAGTTCACTGTCAGGAGAAATCAAGGCTGCTGAATTTTTTTTAAGAAGATTCATTAGTGTAGAGCATAGGAAGAAATAATCATCTAAGGAAATGAATTTAAGGAGCAACGACAAAATTCTACTCCACATAATAAGCTTGCAGCTTGTAAGAAAAGTGTCCTGCCTACAAACCTGCATGATGCTACGCGGAAAAATCAATTAAACAGTTATACACACACATATATACACACTTATTCGTTCATATGTACCATACAATATGAATTCCAAGGCCAAGTCTCATTTTCATTTACTTTAATTTCCTCACTACGACCATTACAAGACGGGCAAAGAAATCATACTACTTTTCCCTTCTCTAATTAAAAATACAACATCTTCTACTCCTGCTTTAGTAGATAGGTTTAAATCAAGGGTACAAAGAACCAGACTCGATTTCAAAATGTCCTGAGTTTTAGGTTCAAAACCCTAGCATTAAAATTAAAGGAGATAAAGATAAAGGTTACTAGGTGAGATCGAAAAACCACCGGTTGTCGTCTTCGTTTGTCGCTGGGAATCCCGAGAAGGAGATGGCTAACCTACTTAGTCTGTGGGTAGCCAGGGGAAGTCGTGAGGAATCGAAGTCCAAGGAGCATCAGCCGAGTGGCCATGGCTGTGAGCCTTTCCAAATGGGCGAGTGGTGCGTCCGGCGAGTCCCGCTGGAGTCCAGAGTTCCGATTGAAGCAGCCCAGATGATAGTCGCGACTCGTGAGCTCACAGCTAGCGGAGGCAAGAAGGTAGGTGTACTGAATTGAACGAGAGAAGGGAGATGCTCATTTAATACGGAGTAGTATAAATGAATTTCAAAAACCTAAAATTAAATAATGAAGTATTTTGAAGTGTCGCAGTTATACTGCCGATGTAATAGTATGGAATGTTGTTGACGTCTAAATGTCATAAATGCTTTTACGTCGTTATAGTGTCACTGAACAAGTGTCACTGTAAGCCCCTTTTTTAGTAGTGTTAGAGTCAAAGTTCAACTTAGAAGATCGTGAAAAGTCAAAATGAGAAGATCTTTGTGTTACGGAGGTAGTATTATAGACACAATAATTAGCCGTAAAATACTATTCATATTAACGAACGATTTTATTATGGAATTAGGTGGACTAATTGGGAGACTTTATGTCAGCCTAAAAAGTTTGGGGGTTTGGGCTTTAGACGGCTCCGAGAATTTAATTTATCCATGTTGGCTAAACAGGCGTGGCGGTTGGTGACCGAACCGAACACTTTAGTCGGACGGGTGTTTAGAGCCCGTTATTATCCGAAAGGACATTTTTTATCTGCCAAGCTAGGTGGAAACCCTTCTTTTATTTGGAGGAGTCTGTTTGAGACTCAAGGGGTGATTAAAGCGGGATATCGTTGGAGAGTTGGCGACGGGAAGTCTATCAATATCTGGGAAGAGCCGTGGCTACCGAATAATGAAGCCCCTTATATTTCCTCCCCACAAATTTTGGGACTGGAAAAGTCACGGGTTGATGGGTTGATGAAGGAAAATGGGTCTGGGTGGGACAATGATATTTTACTTGATCTTTTTAATTTCAGGGACAAGAGTCTTATTGAGCAAATCAGCCTCAGCTACCGAAGTGTACCTGACAGATTAATGTGGAGTGGCAAAAGAGATGGTCAGTTTTCAGTCCGGAGCTGCTACAGGAAATTGGTGGGCGAATCAACAACGGGATGCTGGACAGGTTGGACTCAAATGTGGAAGTGGAAATTACCACCAAAAATCAAATCTTTTTTCTGGCAAATTTGTTCGGGTTGTCTTCCAACTAGGTGTGCACTTCGCAGCCGAATGGTAAACTGCCCATGGGTTTGTGGAATTTGCGGAGAGGGAGAAGAATCTTTGTTGCATCTTTTTGGCAGGTGCCCTGTAGCGGTAGAGGTCGGGCGTATTTTAGGATGGCAGACAGTTGCTATTTCAACTACTTCTTTCATGGAATGGGTGGAAGTGAATTTTCAGGCCAAAAGTATTGAGAGCTTGCTGTCGGTGGTTTGGGGGTGTTGGGGTATATGGTGTGAACGTAATTGCAGGGTTTGGCAGGGGCGTAATGGGACTCCGCAACAGATTGTTCATCGAGCCCGGTCTTTTGTTGAAGGCTGGTCGGAAGCGCAGAAGAAGGGGGGCGGGCTGCAGTCATCCCTTCCAGTCCGGGATGTTGTTTGGTGTCCTCCATTGCCTGGCAGAGTGAAGGTTAATGTCGATGCTTCTGTGGCTGCTGCAGGGTGTGGTTTTGGATGGGTTGTCAGGGATGAAAGAGGGGAGTTTCAGGGAGGTGGAGCTTGTCCATGGGTGAGAGGCTGCTCACCACTTGAGGCGGAATTATTAGCCATCAGGGAAGCTCTTAACTGCTTGAAGGACTATCGGTGGGTGAAGCTTGAGGTGGAGTCAGACTCTTTACAGGCCATTACTGAGATTCACAAGGGATCCAGCGTCTCATATACGGGTCTTTTAGCTGATGATATTAAGGCTTTAGGAATGCATTTCGGGAGCATTTCCTTCTCTTATACTAGGCGTTCTGCGAACAGAGCCGCTCATACTTTAGCTAGGGTGGCGTGTTCTTTGTCTGAACGCCGATTTTGGCTTGGCGTTCCCCCTGATTGTATTGTTCATGTACTTCATCACGATTTGATAAATAACTAGATTCTCACCCGTGCGATGCACGGGACATTGATCAAGCAATAATAATAATAGCATATGAGCTGTTAACATTACTAATTAATATATAAATAAATGAATGCATAGATGTAACAATAAAAAAGTTTAATCAATTAAAAATTAGTACGACTCATAATTAATACTATTAGTTAATGTCTTACATAAAGTTATGTGATAGTACTATATATAAGTAATTAGTAAAAGTATCAAAAGAGTATAAATTTAATAAATAATAAAAAGTTATAACTAAAGAAAAGACAATTAGAACTCTTAATTAGTGAAAATTATGTTTTGTAATATGAAGAAAAAATTATTATAATGAACATGCAATTGCCTACACACAAATTCCCGATAGAAGGGGCAACAATGAAAAACAATACATACTATGTATATATTAAAATTTTGGGTTAAATATGCCTCTGGATTGTATTAAAGCAAATTAAAATCGAGAAAAACTGAATCAAACTATTCAAACATTTTGCCATCTCTATCGCAATTAAATTCAACCGAAATTCAAACATTTTGATATCTTTATGAAGTAAATTCGAACTACATTCAGACATTGTGCCATCTTTATCGAGCTAAATTCAAACATTTTACTATCAAAATTTTGCCATCAAAATTCAGACATTTCTCGAACTGAATTCGAACTATATTTATTTTGCCATCTCAAAATAATTTATTGTTACTAATTTTCAGACATACACACACTCAAATTTATATATAGACATCACTCTAAATTGCAGACAACATAATTTTTTTAAAATAAAAGTTTCACATGAAGCCTAAACTTTTTTCAGTCATTTTTGTTGCTACTGCTTTGTAAAGGACCATGTAAAAGTAGACTACTTCATATGTGCACTAAAATATGATCATGGTAGTTAAGCAGTCTTTTCTCACATACTTTATTTTGATAAACAAAAGGGTCTTTAGACACAAAATATAGTTGTATAACCTGTGATACAAATTGAGATGAAATAAATATGATATCATCTTTTATATTGCAGGTTTAATCCAAAAGGATTGATTTCGGTTTGTATTAGAATTGAATTCTTTATAGAATGTAAATTCGTAGTATCATGTACCTCAATAAGGTGCCTTGTGTGTATTTTTCGTAAACAAAATGTAATCCTTAGTGAAAATAAAGATGCAGGTTTTTATTTTCTATGGTCAAACTCCCAGGTATTGTCTTCATTATCTTTACTTTAAAGTCTTACTTTTTGCCTTTCTTTACCATCAAAGGCATGTTAATTCGAAAATAAACAGATTAAATCTGCATGTTAACTAATGAATATGTTAACTAATGAATATGTATATCATATTCTTAGTTATTTTGCCTATTGGATTTATTGGTTTATCATATCTGATATTTCTAAAAGTTATTTTGCATCACGAATAGGTATATAGTATACTTAGTTTTACATTTCAGATTTACCTTTTGTTGTTGTCATTGATTTGGTGCTTGTGAAACACACTTTTCCAGAATCTTACACCATTGATACCTGTGTTTTATCACAATGCCAAAAAGAATAGCAAACCTTAGATGAACACATGAATTCTATTTGCATAATTTTCATAAATTCTCTAAGCAGATTATATACCTATTTTCATAATGCAAAATAGCTTGTCCAGTGTCCCGAAATGCTTAAACTGGACTTTGTTTGCTCAATGTCTTTAATCAAAGACCAGATCCCTGTTTTGGTTGATGATTAACCTGCCATTGATCAAATAGAAGTAGTTATTGCATTTGAAGTGCTCGCTGGTGGTTTGGTTTGCAACCCATATTGAGGGTATTTATAGTGGCACAATGGAGTGTCTTCTTAGAACAAATAGGTTTTTATCCAATGGTCTATAAAACAAAAATCTTTACTAAAGATTTTGTAGTACAATCATTAAATGAGCTGAACAAATATTGAAAAGAAGATTTTGTAGTACATCCTCATTAAATCGAAATGACACATGCCCATTTTTAAAATTAAAGTTGGTCCTTGCTTTAGCATAGTGATTCGTGCAGCCCACATTGGCTGTCCTTTTTCTTGAGCCAAACAATACTTTCTTGGTTATTGGGCATTGCATTTAATGGTAAGCTATCTTAGGCCACACCAGCGGTAAATAATCAACCCAACCGATCAAGCATTTGCAATTCAAATAACACAGCATTGAATATTGAATATTCTTCCAGCAAGGCTCTGCAGACCCGACCCAATCCACTGGAGACCCGCTCCGACCCACTGATGTGACGTTTTTAGGCGGGATTACTGTACATTTTTTCTTTTGGCTTTGTATAATAGAAGATAGTTAATTGTATTTTATTCAAAAAAAAAAATATATATATATATATCTACGGTATATTTAACATTTCATAAGTGAAATACAATGGAACGCGAAATACTAGGTTCATGTTAAATGTTCACAACTATACCCAAAAATTTACATGATAATTTACAATCAATTATATCCGACTGACGTTTGATTATATATGAGATCACCCTTCTGACACTGTATTGGATCAGTTGTGTATGTAACACTGTTTGAGACCAGACTTAAACAGACCAGACCAGACCAGTTCAGACCAGTAGTTATAAAATACACAGAGACCAGACGTTTACCAGACCAGACCAGTTCAGACCAGACCAGACCAGACCAAACTTAAACAGACCAGCCCAGATCAGACCAGACTTAAACAGAACAGATCATACCAGACCAGACCAGCAAATTTCAGTCCAAAAGAAAACATCCTCAGGATGGGTAAAATGTATAACCATTGAATAATGGCTAGTCTTCGACCCGTATAAAAGTAGGTCAATTAAAACATAATTCAAAATATTTAGTGCCAATACTAGTTTTATATTTATATAGTATGTATCCCTTATATAGATTGCATAATGGTAATATTTGAAGTGAGTCTACTATCGTATGTTTTATAGATAGATTGTGTTATGTATTGGACTATGTGAAGGTTTAATCGTATACTATGAAGGGGTATTGTACGATTAGTTGTGGATTCCATTATTACAGTAACCCCTAAATAATATCTATTTATGATAGGAAAAATAGACAAGAATAATCCCACCTTTCAGTGGTCTTCTCATAATAATCCCACCTTTAAATAATTCCAAAATAATCCCACATTTGCACTTCATCTTCTTTCATTGGACCCTGACCATGTTTTTTACTCTTTTTTTGAAAATTATACAAATAATCTCACCTTTCACTTTTTAATTATATCCTTATAAATGTGAGATTATTTATATAAAATTTTTAAAAAAGGTAAAAAACTTGGTCAGAGTCCAATGAAAGAAGATGAGGTGCAAAGGTGAGATTATTTTGGGTTTATTTAAAGGTGAGATTATTATGAGAAAACCGGTGAAAAGTGGGATTACTCTTGTCAATTTTTGCTTTATGATACACGAAATGATATTGGTAATCGTTGTGATACGGGAGTACATTGACCCATATGATTAATTTTACGATCATATAATTACTTAACCGACTCAGTCTACAAGTACCTGTTTATTACATATTTCTAACGTTGTAAATTATAATACATGGGTATCCCACATATTATCCAATGTTTAGTCACCCTACTATTGGGATATTCAAAGGCCTTTTTATTCCAATATTACTAAAAATTGGATAAAAGATAAAAAAGTGATCTATTTTTAAAAATTCTAAAAATGTGACTAACATCACAATTAACCCTGCAGTGTAAAGTGACTCCGGGCAAAATGACTCCGACCAAAGTGACTGTCGAACCGACCAAAGTGACTGCCCCGCCGCCACAATGACTGCCCTGCCGCCACAGTGACTGCCCGCCGGTCACAGTTACTGCCCCGCCGGTCACAGTTACTGCCCCGCCGGTCACAAATACTGCCCCGCCGCCACAGTGACTCCACCCCACAGTGACTCCGGTCACAGTGACTCCCACCATATTAACTACCCGGCTACCGCCACAGTAACCGTCACAATGACACCCGCCAGCACCGCTGAATTACTGCCGCCGCACCGCCCAATTACCTCCGTCGGCCACCGCCTCCGGGCTCCGGCAGCCACCAACTCTGGCCAATGACTGCAATCACCACACCCAGCCCCCTCCTCTGCCTCACTGATAGGCCCATTGGACTGCTGGAGTCTTATTATTTTCACATATAATTATTATTATTATTATTTCCTTTGTTGTAGTTATTGGCTTACAGTTAGTTACCACTAGGCAGTTGCATTTGTTTACAGGTTTAGTTATTGGCTTTGTGGGGGGAGACCACTATGCACGTAGGAGTGGAACTCCTCTGTATTTCAAGTGTTTAAATATGTGCTTGCATCCATGTAATAGAGGGGGGGGGGATATATCGAGATCATCTCTTCTAGTCTTCTGCTACTCTTATTCTTCTTCCTGACTTTTTCTTTATTGAATTGCTCCTGGGTTTTATCAATTGGTATCAGAGCCGATGGATACCCGAGGGAAAACCAACACTGAGTTTCGGAACGAATTAAGTTAACGAAGCACTGGGCCGACATGAATCTCTGCTGGATCAACTCACGACAGCCCTACAGGCAGTGACGGCCGAGTTACATGCAGTGAGCCGGCGCCTCAATCGTGATCCCTCTGCCATGGATATTAACGTTAACCCCTTTGCAAATGGAGAAACCAGCAGCCCCACTCCCCGGCCACACGAACCGAAAGCGGTGTTTCCGAAATTTGCAGGTGGTGACCTTACCGGATGGATATACCAAGTGGAGCAATATTTCGAGTTCTATGGTGTGACTGCTGAACGACAACTTGGCTTAGCCGCCATGAATCTGGAAGGATTGGCACTACAATGGTTTCGCTGGATGACCAAGCGTCGGGGCCCAATTTCCTGGGCAGAATTTGTGAGGTCCTTGCGGGTGCACTTTGGACCAACTGAATACGAAGATCCGTCTGAGGCTCTTTCTCGTCTCAAACAAACCACTACAGTTGCTGTTTACCAGGAATCTTTTGAGCAACTTAGCCACCAGATAGATGATCTTCCTGAACCATTTGTGATCAGTTGTTTCGTCGATGGACTCAAAGATGAAATTCGGCTCGAAGTCAAGACAAAAAAACCACGAACCTTGGAGGATGCTTTTGGCCTTGCACGACTAATAGAAGAAAAATGGCAACTGAGTACCCGGAATTCCTTCCGTTCTGGTGCTGCCAAGCCTAGCCCCACCGCAGGAATTCTGGGTCCACCACCGACACAAGAACCAAACAAAACTCCTACTGCCATCAAGCAATTACCGTGGGATGAAATGCAACGTAGACGGCAACTCGGCCTCTGTTTTTTGTGCAGTGAGCGGTTTACTCCGGGACATCGTTGTAAACAACCACAACTCCTTTTGTTGGACGGTGGGGAAGCAGAACCCGAGGATGAGGAAGTTCCACCCGAGGAGAGTCCACCAAAACTTTCTTTAGGATACCCGGGATGAATACATGATGCCATCTGTCACAAGAGGATGTCACATGGGAAGACATTGCTCCTATGCGAGAATAATTTTCTGCTTTGAGTGCTTTCGACCTTGGGGACAAGGTCACTGTCTCAGGAGGGGGGTATTGATAGGCCCATTGGACTGCTGGAGTCTTATTATTTTCACATATAATAATTATTATTATTATTTCCTTTGTTGTAGTTATTGGCTTACGGTTAGTTACCACTAGGCAGTTGCATTTGTTTACAGGTTTAGTTATTGGCTTTGTGGGGGGAGACCACTATGCACGTAGGAGTGGAACTCCTCTGTATTTCAAGTGTTTAAATATGTGCTTGCATCCATGTAATAGAGGGGGGGGGGGGGGAATATATCGAGATCATCTCTTCTAGTCTTCTGCTACTCTTATTCTTCTTCCTGACTTTTTCTTTATTGAATTGCTCCTGGGTTTTATCACTCACCCAGCCCCATCCCTTGCCTCACTCAGCCCCCTTTCCACTAGGGGTGGGATTTTGGAACCGGGAACCGTAGAACCGATTGGAACCGAACCGTTAACAACATCTAGGAACCGAACCGTTAACAATTAATGCCTCATTTGTAGGAACCGAACCGAAGCGGGTTATAACGGTTCGGTTCCCGGTTCCTATAAAAAATATGTGCATGGAACCGTTAAGGAACCGTTATTAAAAAAATAAAAAATAAAATAATATTAGTAGTAGTAGTAGTAGTAGTAATAGTAGTAGTAGTAGTAACAATAATAATAATAATAATATAATAGCAATAATAACCACCACCACAACCACTATAATAAAACAATATAAGATATTTAACTAACAATTCTAATTTAATCAATTGAAAAGAAGTAATAAATATTGTACATGAGGTTGATATAATACATTAAACTCCTTTCTACAAATCAAGTTTTGTTCCATCACATAAATTTTATAAATATAAAATAACTCAAATAACTTGTAGTTGATTGCACTGATATTTCTAATTATTAGATTTATTATGAATCAATAGAATGTAATAATGTTTTTTATATCTATACATGCAAACTTAATGTCTTTTTTTTATGTTTTGAAAGACTTGAAGTAGGCGTCATATTCTTGCTACTATGATGATGAGTAACCTTCATCGCTCCGACACGACAACGATTTTTAATGTTTCATTCATTACATGAAAATTTAAATCACTTTTGTTCTATTAAGTGTTCAAAGTTCATCAGTTAAGTTTGAGCTTTGATGTTTGAAGTGATTAGAGCTTCAAATAAAATTTTAATACTCGTGTTTTGAATTTTCGACGTGTTTATGTTGTTTGTGGAAAACAGAGGCTTTGATGAGGAAGCAGTATGCTTTCCTATTCGAGTAGAGCTGTGAATTTCGGGGACGAAATTCCTGTTAAGGGGGGGTGAACTTGTGACACCGCACCCGAACGTCCTTGAAAAGTCAACTTAAATTCAAATTTATGTATTGAATTTCCGATCTCCAAACAATTGTAAACGATTAATGTTCTACGTAGTGCATGGTTAAATAGCGTACTGTTCAAACTCGTACATTAGTGTCGGTTTTGCAAATACTTATTCGGGACTTTTTAATAAATAAAAGAGCCCAACATTATCCAAATAGTGATACATAGTCTTTCAAGACAATTTGAGGAAGGTCGGGCGGCCCAAACATTATTTTGGGCCCAACCTGCTAAAAATAGCAAGTATTCGGGAATGGCGTTCTAGACCCACTCGGGAGTGACCCACACGGCTAGTAGCCCAATAATATGTATGACAAATGTCAAATAAGTGATAGAATGACTAAAGAAGAATACAAATGCCTATAACCAAATCTTTGGCATTATTGAACTAAATAATGGGAGTAGGATTTTCCTTCTATAATATCCATCAAGTAAATTATTGAGATGAGCCTACACATATTGGAGATCAATAATGTGATTTAGGAAGTTGACTTGTTCTAAATAAATTAGGACGAGTACAAAAAGACATCTTTGACAAAAGATAAAACAATAGGACCCATCTTCCTATTTTTGGAAGTATTGGTAGATATTTTGGACCCCAAGATGAATGGGATCAATTGGGAACCATTCCACATGGACTTAGTACCTGCAAAACAAATGAAAAGAGGTGAGAAGACTATATGGGGCGGACTCTTGGCTCACGTGCACAAAAACTCCAAGAGAAAACAAAAGGGGGAGGTCCACCCCATATTTGATTGCGAACCAAATATCTCCCATGTTCTTTTGTGAGCCACATACTCTTTTAGCATGTTTAGGGTCTCCTAATACACTCCCCCTACACCCCATTCGAACCCCCAAAGGGATAAGAGAGCAAGGGAATCCACACAACCCAAGAGAGAAGGAAGGAGGAGAGCAGTCCGCAGGTTCGTTCTCCAGTGCGTAGCTCTGATTGTTTGAGCCATAACTTGAGATTTACTCATCCAAATAAGGCGTGCGAGATACCAACAGAAAGCTCTCAAGACGAGGAATCCGTTAAGGTCTGGTTTGCATCAATCGGAGTAGTGTAAGGCTTCCAAATCGACCGAGCAAAACACGACCTCGCAGGATACGTTTTTTGTATTCAAAGTAAGTTTGAATCCAAAACCCTCCTCTCTATTGTCTAAACCATATAAATGATTGAAGAACTATTATACACTGATTGAAGTGTATAAAATGTTATTATAAAGTGACTTTAATTGTTGGAAAAGTTAGATACTAATCTAGACAAAACCTTGAAAGGTTAGGGAACGATTTCGTCGGGGAACACCCGTTCTAGGGACTGTTTTTGTGTCTTCGGTTAGGAGTTGAACTAGCATTTTGAAGAGGCTGTTTAACACTCAATTCCAAGCAAGGAATCAGTTCTCAATCTTCCTTGGCCGGGGCTTTGGTCATTGGATCGAGAAGGAAAGTCTTAAAGCTCATTTGAGGTGAGGATTGACATCTAATTGCTTACAACTTGTAGGTTAAGCATGAGATTACCTAAATGCCTAAATCATAATTTTTATGGATTATGATGATTATATAATGATGAAATATGGATATAGTTTCCAAAGAATGAAATTGGAAATGATTTGAGGATGTATGAATAAAATGAGATTTAATGAGTTATAAATGAACTATTTTGTGAAATAGACATTTTACTCATGTATGAATTATGTAGGTACATAAATGAATGTTTATGTATTGAGATTGAACACTTAAGTTGCTGCTACATAATTATAAATATGTAGAGGATTACAAATAATGAGCATATATGTATGATAACCATAATCTTAATAGTATTGAAATACTAGTTAGTGATTATTGGAAATTGTTGATGGAATTGATCCTAGGGATTGGATTGTATGAAATGCACTTGAATATACTTCAAGTGTGTATGATGACTTAGTATGAAACTAAGGTTAAGTGGTGGGAAGTCTTTAAGGACGACCCATGGTAGTTTATTGATATGTCAATTCTAGGCATAGGGTTGCCTAAGAATTGGACCTTCGTGCATGGTGATGTGATAGAGCCGAGCTCTAGGATGCATGGTAAGGTGGTAGACTTGTAGTCTATGTACTGAATAGCTAGAGCCGAGCTCTAGGGCTTGCGTGGTGATGTGATAGAGCCGAGCTCTAGAACGCAAGGTAAGGAAATTGACCCGAGGGACATGAATTGTATGGTGATGTGGTAGAGCCGAGCTCTAGAATACAATGTCATGTGTCAGGGTTGGACTCTATGAGTTGTCGTGGCTTATAGCCACGGGGAATGGGAACGGTGATTTCTAAATGAACATGGGCCCACGGGCCGACTACTTGACTTTTACATAAAGTAAGTATATTTTCAAACGGGGTAACTTAGGGTTACAAATCATAATGTACTATCACCCTATTTGAGGGTCTTGTGTTTGAAATACTTGTTGTATATCTATTAGATGCCTGCCACACCAGTACTTTATAGCCGTATAGAGTACTGACCCCTTCGGGGGCGTCCCACCACCATTTCAGGTTGAGGCTAGAGCTTGCATCCTGTGCTCGTTGATCGAGTGATCCCTCGGAGAGAAGACTTGGTTCGTGCTTCCTCCATTCTATTTGAAACATTAATGAATTTGCTCATGGACATTTTACTATAGAGCCTGTGTGCTCATGAATAGCCCTGTGTGGCTCTTTTGTTTTAAACAATGTTTTCCGCTGCGTTATGAATTACTCCCTCCGTCCCTTATAACTTTGCCAACTTTCCTTTTTTGGATGTCCCAATAACTTTGCCACTTTCCCATTTAAGTAAAGAATTTGTGGTTCCAGTTAATTCTCTCTCCTCTGCACAAACCTCAACCACACAGTTTTTACTTTATTAATTCCCGTGCCGGTCAAACTTGGCAAAGTTATTAGGGACGGAGGGAGTACTTATTATGTTTGTTTATGGATGTTATATGTGTGAATGATATTCATGACGCCTTGTATAATATGAATGTGTTGGACTGCGGTTGACTATTCGTATTGTACGGCGGGTTGTTGACGTGTCCGGGTAGGTCCGGGGCGTGACAATTAAGTTGGTATCAGAGCCCTTAGTCCATAAACTTCATAATGAAGTCTCAAAATTCTCTTTTTGAAAAGATTTTGAAAACCATGAGCATAGAAGTTTTGTACTTGGGGAGCTTTTGGTACTTGCGTTGCAAGGTCTCTAATTGTTAAGATGGTACCCTTAGCAATTGGTATGGCGGTGACTCGAGCCAAAACGTGTCATAAGTACCTATCCGTCAATTGACATTTTATACGAGTCTAACGACTCTAGGGCCCACATTGAACCACATGGGGGCCGGGGTGATGGAGGTCCGATCATAAGGATCTCCAAATACCTCAAAGAGGCACGAGACTTGGGGTGCAAACCCTTCAATGGAGCAGGTGACATCTCGGTCGCCGCGGAATGGATCAAGAGGTTGAACGAAGCAGCCCTTGATATGCAACTCACCCCCGAATTCAAGCTAAGGGTGGCGGTAAGATTGCTTGAAGGGATGGCATCCACATGGTGGGACGGAGCCAAGGGGAAGTATGGCAATGTCGTGACTTGGGAGAATTTCCGGCAGGAGTTCTTTGCCCAGTACTATTCTGATTTTGAGGTGAACGCTAAGAGAAGGGAGTATACCCTCCTGACCCAAGGTGGCAAAATGACGGTGAGGCAACTTGAGCACAAATTCAGGGAGCTCACGGAGTTCATACCGGAGTATGTCTGTGACGAGAACCGGATGGTGAACCACTTCTGGGATGCTCTGGACTTGGAAATACGTGATAGAGCAACACAATTGCCTAACATGACGTTTGCCCAAGTAGTCGACCAAGGGTTGAAAGGGGAAAAACAGTGGGAGGAGAGGAAGAAGAGAGACGCCGAGGAGGCGAAAAAGAGAAAGTGGGAGAGTCATGGCTCCCAAGGTTCCAACAAAAAGGGGAACCATGGAGGAGGATCTTTCCGGGCACCACCGCCACCATCTAGGGGGAACCAAGGCCCAAGTGGGCAAGGCTCGAGGTCACAGGCCTCAGTGGTAACCCGTTGCAACAATTGCAAGAAGAACCACTCCGGTAAGTGTCGCGACCCCCCTAGATGTTTCCAATGCGGGGATGCCGGGCATTTGAAGGCGCATTGCCCACAATTGGGTGGGGCAAGGACACCGGGACCGAGCAGTGGTCCTACGGGTACACGGAATCAGACCGGGGCTTCTCAAGCAAGCAGGGGACAAGGGGGAGCAAGTGCGAGCAACGCGCCATCCGTGAACCAAGGAAGGACCCAGGCTAGGGTCTATGCGATGACGGAGGCGGACGCTCAAGCTAACCCGGACTCCGTTGCAGGTATTGCCTCTCGTATACTAGTGTTTTGTCCTTAATTAGTCCATAAATTAAGGTTACTAGTTGTTAGGATCATTGCACGAAGTTTTGGGGTCGAACCGGGAAGATTTCGGACCATTTCGGGCTGTTTTCGCCCAGGCACGATCGTGCCTAAGGCACGCACGATCGTGCCTACAAGGCAGTAGCTACCTGCGCTTTTCCCCGACCCAGACACGATTGTGCCTAAGGCAGGCACGATCGTGCCTCCAAGGCAGTAGCTTCCCAGGATTTTCCCCGACCCAGGCACGATCGTGTCTCCAAGGCAGTAGCGTCCTGGGCTTTTTCCCAAGCCAGGCACGATCGTGCCTGTCACCCAGACTGCCGAAGTGCGATTTTTCGCACCGTTTTGCGACGTTAAGACTTTTTTCTTGATCCCTAACGTGCGTGTGAACATTGTAACCTTCTATAAATGAGTAGGGAGGGTAGGAAAGATGTCTTACATGGTTCATGAATGTAGGGACACTAAAGATTAATGGGAAGGATGCGCGAATCCTTATCGATACCGGGGCGCAACGTTCATTTGTGAATGAAGCATTCGCCAAGAGATTGGAAGTGCAATCCGCACCATTGATGCAAACCTTAGTGGTATCAACACCACTAGGGGATGACGTGGAAAGAACTTGTTACTATCCATCTTGTGGGGTGGAAGTTAATGGTCAAACCCTGACGTGTGACTTCGTACCGCTGAGCATGATTGAATTCGATGCAATCCTAGGGATGGATTGGCTAGAAAGGAACCATGCTAGGGTAGATTGCTACACGAAGGTTCTTGAACTCGAAGGCAATGATGGGGAGACCCTACGCTTCGAGGGCGATCGAGGGAGATCAAATAGCTGTATCATATCCGCCGTGAGAGCGAGAAACATGATGAGAAAGGGATGCCACGCATATTTAGCATACGTGGTTGACAAAACCAAAGAGGAAACGAACATCGATGACGTGAGGGTGGTTTGTAAGTATCCGGATGTCTTCCCTAAAGACCTACCGGGGCTTCCACCTGATAGGGAGATTGAATTTGTGATCGAGGTTGAGCCCGGTACCAAACCAATCTCCATACCGCCATACCGTATGGCACCCGCTAAACTTAACGAGTTGAAAACCCAATTGCAAGAGCTTTTGGATAATGGTTTCATTAGACCCAGCCACTCTCCGTGGGGGGCACCAGTTCTTTTTGTGAAGAAGAAAGATGGGACACTTCGAATGTGCATTGACTATCGTCAACTGAACAAGGTCACAATCAAGAATAGGTATCCTCTGCCTAGGATTGATGACCTGTTTGATCAACTACGAGGAGCAACCGTGTTTTCGAAGATTGACTTGAGGTCGGGGTACCATCAATTGAAGATTAAGGAAGATGACATACCAAAGAGTGCTTTCCGCACAAGGTATGGGCATTTTGAGTTCCTTGTTATGTCGTTTGGGTTAACAAACGCCCCAGCGGCATTCATGGACTTGATGAACCGAGTATTCCATAAATACTTGGATCGATTCGTGATTGTGTTCATCGATGACATCTTGATTTACTCAAAGAGTGAAGAAGAGCACGAGGAGCACTTGATACTTGTTCTAGAGACACTACGGGAGAAGCAACTTTATGCCAAATTTTCTAAATGTGAATTTTGGCTAAAGGAAATTGGCTTTCTCGGGCACGTGGTTTCGGGATCGGGAATTGCGGTTGATAACAAGAAGATAGAAGCCATTACCGAATGGGAGAGGCCAAAGAACGTCAAGGAAATTCGTAGTTTCCTTGGATTGGCAGGCTACTACAGAAAGTTCGTGGAGAAGTTCTCTGTTTTGGCATCGCCATTGACGAAGCTCACTCGTAAAGGAGCTAAGTTTGTATGGGATGACAAATGTGAGAAAGGGTTCATGGAACTAAAGAAGAGATTGACTGAGGCACCGGTACTTGCATTACCCAAACAAGGTGTGGGGTACGATGTCTATAGCGATGCGAGCATCCAAGGGCTTGGATGTGTACTGATGCAGAATGGGAGGGTAATCGCCTATGCTTCACGACAGTTGAAGAAGCATGAGGTTAATTATCCTACTCATGATTTGGAGCTGGGGGCAGTGGTGTTTGCACTGAAGATATGAAGACATTATCTCTACGGGGAGACATGTCACATATACACTGATCACAAGAGCTTGAAGTACGTGTTTACTCAGAAAGAGCTAAACATGAGACAGAGACGGTGGATGGAGCTGATAAAAGACTACCATCTAGTGATAGAGTATCACCCAGGCAAGGCAAACGTGGTGGCAGATGCTTTGAGCCGGAAGAGCTCGTCTGGGGCATTGCTAGCTAATTTGAGGGCATTAAGAGCCCAACTGGAAGTATCCAGCGATGGTGCCTTATTGGCACGATTCGAAGTGAGACCGACCTTACTTGATGAGATCAAGAAGGGTCAAGAGACTGACGCAGAATTTATGAAGGTCCGGGAACGCATGCAAGCGGGACCGGTGGAGGATTTCAGGGAAAGAGATGATGGTCTCTTGTTATTTCGTGACCGAGTGTGTGTGCCGTCAGATGATGAGCTCCGAAAGTCCATCTTAGAGGAGGCTCATTCATCGGCTTATGCCATGCACCCGGGGGGCACGAAAATGTACCGTGATTTGAAAGAAAGTTACTGGTGGTCTGGAATGAAGAGGGAAATAGCCGAGTACATCAGTCGATGCCTTACTTGTCAACAAGTTAAGGCAGAACATCAGCATCCAGCAGGCTTGTTACAACCACTTTCCATTCCTGAGTGGAAGTGGGAACATGTGACTATGGATTTCGTGGTAGGTTTACCACGGACAATTCGGAACTACGATGCAGTTTGGGTTGTTGTGGATAGGCTCACAAAGAGTGCACACTTCTTGCCTATCAACACTACCTACCCACTTGAGAGGTTAGCCAAATTGTATACGGATGAGATCGTGATGCTGCACGGGGTCCCAGTGACCATTGTATCCGATAGAGACCCACGATTCACATCACGTTTTTGGCCGAAATTTCAAGAGTCTATGGGAATGAGGTTGAAGTTCAGTAATGCATTCCATCCACAGACGGATGGGCAGTCTGAAAGGGTTATACAGATCTTAGAGGATATGCTGAGGGCTTGTGCGTTAGAGTTCCAAGGAAGTTGGGACAACCACTTAGCACTCGTGGAGTTTGCCTATAACAACAGTTATCAGGCAAGTATCGGCATGCCTCCATACGAAGCATTGTATGGGAGGAGGTGTCGTACACCGTTATGCTGGGACGAGGTTGGCATGGCCAAACTCGAGGGTACTGAGTTGGTTGAGATCACCAAGTCAAAGGTGAAGTTGATTCGAGAGAGACTCAAAGCGGCTCAGGATAGACAAAAGAGTTATGCGGATAAGCGTCGAAGAACCTTAGAGTTTAAGGTGGATGACGAGGTATTCTTGAAAGTTTCTCCTTGGAAAGGAATCATTCGATTCCAAACCCGAGGGAAGCTTAACCCACGATACATAGGTCCATTCAGAATTATAGAGAGGATTGGGGCCGTTGCATATCGTCTACAGTTGACTCCTGAATTAGAGAAGATACATAATGTGTTTCATGTATCCATGCTTAAGAAGTATGTACATGATCCCTCCCACGTATTGGAAAAGCCGCCTGTAGAGGTACGTGAGGATCTGAACTACGCTGTGCAACCAATCAAGGTCACCGATAGAAAGGTGAAGAAACTGAGGAGCAAAGAAGTCCCAATGGTTAAAGTACTTTGGAAGAGCGATCGGGTCGAAGAAGAGACATGGGAAACAGAGGCTTTGATGAGGAAGCAGTATGCTTTCCTATTCGAGTAGAGCTGTGAATTTCGGGGACGAAATTCCTGTTAAGGGGGTGTGAACTTGTGACACCGCACCCGAACGTCCTTGAAAAGTCAACTTAAATTCAAATTTATGTATTGAATTTCCGATCTCCAAACAATTGTAAACGATTAATGTTCTACGTAGTGCATGGTTAAATAGCGTACTGTTCAAACTCGTACATTAGTGTCGGTTTTGCAAATACTTATTCGGGACTTTTTAATAAATAAAAGAGCCCAACATTATCCAAATAGTGATACATAGTCTTTCAAGACAATTTGAGGAAGGTCGGGCGGCCCAAACATTATTTTGGGCCCAACCTGCTAAAAATAGCAAGTATTCGGGAATGGCGTTCTAGACCCACTCGGGAGTGACCCACACGGCTAGTAGCCCAATAATATGTATGACAAATGTCAAATAAGTGATAGAATGACTAAAGAAGAATACAAATGCCTATAACCAAATCTTTGGCATTATTGAACTAAATAATGGGAGTAGGATTTTCCTTCTATAATATCCATCAAGTAAATTATTGAGATGAGCCTACACATATTGGAGATCAATAATGTGATTTAGGAAGTTGACTTGTTCTAAATAAATTAGGACGAGTACAAAAAGACATCTTTGACAAAAGATAAAACAATAGGACCCATCTTCCTATTTTTGGAAGTATTGGTAGATATTTTGGACCCCAAGATGAATGGGATCAATTGGGAACCATTCCACATGGACTTAGTACCTGCAAAACAAATGAAAAGAGGTGAGAAGACTATATGGGGCGGACTCTTGGCTCACATGCACAAAAACTCCAAGAGAAAACAAAAGGGGGAGGTCCACCCCATATTTGATTGCGAACCAAATATCTCCCATGTTCTTTTGTGAGCCACATACTCTTTTAGCATGTTTAGGGTCTCCTAATACACTCCCCCTACACCCCATTCGAACCCCCAAAGGGATAAGAGAGCAAGGGAATCCACACAACCCAAGAGAGAAGGAAGGAGGAGAGCAGTCCGCAGGTTCGTTCTCCAGTGCGTAGCTCTGATTGTTTGAGCCATAACTTGAGATTTACTCATCCAAATAAGGCGTGCGAGATACCAACAGAAAGCTCTCAAGACGAGGAATCCGTTAAAGTCTGGTTTGCATCAATCGGAGTAGTGTAAGGCTTCCAAATCGACCGAGCAAAACACGACCTCGCAGGATACGTTTTTTGTATTCAAAGTAAGTTTGAATCCAAAACCCTCCTCTCTATTGTCTAAACCATATAAATGATTGAAGAACTATTATACACTGATTGAAGTGTATAAAATGTTATTATAAAGTGACTTTAATTGTTGGAAAAGTTAGATACTAATCTAGACAAAACCTTGAAAGGTTAGGGAACGATTTCGTCGGGGAACACCCGTTCTAGGGACTGTTTTTGTGTCTTCGGTTAGGATTTGAACTAGCATTTTGAAGAGGATGTTTAACACTCAATTCCAAGCAAGGAATCAGTTCTCAATCTTCCTTGGCCGGGGCTTTGGTCATTGGATCGAGAAGGAAAGTCTTAAAGCTCATTTGAGGTGAGGATTGACATCTAATTGCTTACAACTTGTAGGTTAAGCATGAGATTACCTAAATGCCTAAATCATAATTTTTATGGATTATGATGATTATATAATGATGAAATATGGATATAGTTTCCAAAGAATGAAATTGGAAATGATTTGAGGATGTATGAATAAAATGAGATTTAATGAGTTATAAATGAACTATTTTGTGAAATAGACATTTTACTCATGTATGAATTATGTAGGTACATAAATGAATGTTTATGTATTGAGATTGAACACTTAAGTTGCTGCTACATAATTATAAATATGTAGAGGATTACAAATAATGAGCATATATGTATGATAACCATAATCTTAATAGTATTGAAATACTAGTTAGTGATTATTGGAAATTGTTGATGGAATTGATCCTAGGGATTGGATTGTATGAAATGCACTTGAATATACTTCAAGTGTGTATGATGACTTAGTATGAAACTAAGGTTAAGTGGTGGGAAGTCTTTAAGGACGACCCATGGTAGTTTATTGATATGTCAATTCTAGGCATAGGGTTGCCTAAGAATTGGACCTTCGTGCATGGTGATGTGATAGAGCCGAGCTCTAGGATGCATGGTAAGGTGGTAGACTTGTAGTCTATGTACTAAATAGCTAGAGCCGAGCTCTAGGGCTTGCGTGGTGATGTGATAGAGCCGAGCTCTAGAACGCAAGGTAAGGAAATTGACCCGAGGGACATGAATTGTATGGTGATGTGGTAGAGCCGAGCTCTAGAATACAATGTCATGTGTCAGGGTTGGACTCTATGAGTTGTCGTGGCTTATAGCCACGGGGAATGGGAACGGTGATTTCTAAATGAACATGGGCCCACGGGCCGACTACTTGACTTTTACATAAAGTAAGTATATTTTCAAACGGGGTAACTTAGGGTTACAAATCATAATGTACTATCACCCTATTTGAGGGTCTTGTGTTTGAAATACTTGTTGTATATCTATTAGATGCCTGCCACACCAGTACTTTATAGCCGTATAGAGTACTGACCCCTTCGGGGGCGTCCCACCACCATTTCAGGTTGAGGCTAGAGCTTGCATCCTGTGCTCGTTGATCGAGTGATCCCTCGGAGAGAAGACTTGGTTCGTGCTTCCTCCATTCTATTTGAAACATTAATGAATTTGCTCATGGACATTTTACTATAGAGCCTGTGTGCTCATGAATAGCCCTGTGTGGCTCTTTTGTTTTAAACAATGTTTTCCGCTGCGTTATGAATTACTCCGTACTTATTATGTTTGTTTATGGATGTTATATGTGTGAATGATATTCATGACGCCTTGTATAATATGAATGTGTTGGACTGCGGTTGACTATTCGTATTGTACGGCGGGTTGTTGACGTGTCCGGGTAGGTCTGGGGCGTGACACCAACCCCCCGCGGACAGCCATTGACTCTTCTCTAGCAGGTCAGCCCACCTCCATAGCCGCCAACCGTCCAGATCTGAAACCACGAAGCATTGGCCAAGCAGCAATGGCCAAGCAGCGGAGGAAGAGGCGGTCCGGCTGTTCAGGCTCCTCTTCGACTTCGAGGACGGTGGATCCGACAGATCCGAGCCCTCATCCACCAACGTTGGAGGATCCAGAACCGGTTGCGAGAAGAAAGACGAAGAATCGAAATGGAGGACGGGCGGCGTCTGCTGGTGGAGGTGGCGAGCTATATTATCTTTGGCGGTGCTCTGGTGGATGTGTGGATCTGGAGAGCTTCTCACGCGATGGAGAAGACGATTCCGCGGATGGAGAAAACGGATCTCACGCGGAGAAGAGTGCAGTGCGGGACAGTTTTTTGGAAAAAATGGGAGTGGTCATACTTTTAGAAATTGAAACTTAAGGAGTAATATTTGGGCAATTATTTCATATTCAAAACGTATATTAGTCATATACGTACCCATAATCTATAGATATGATCTACCTATTTTGACAAAAAAATCTCAATATCACGTTTTGAAGCCCAATTTTAGAGGGTATATGGGGATACCCTCTGGATGGGTATCCCTGTCTCACTGACCGTGTATCCTCATTTAGACTCCTATTCAAGTAAATATACCCATCTACATTTAGTACCCCAATAACATGGCGAATCCCACATCGAATTGGTACTATGAAATCATCGTACCATCACCCAAATATGAGTATTTAAAACAGGGTACAGTAATACAAGTTATCGTGTAACGTTAGATTATGGGTACGTATATCCAAATTATGTCTACAAGAATTAATAGTAAATTATAGATATTATACGTGGATACATAGTTATTTGGGTAGAATTTATTTCAAAATAAGTGAACATATGGCACTCATACGGCTATATGATCATTCACTAAGATATTTACGTATTGTGTTCAATACGGTTCCGGGATGGTTCATATCGTAAATATGGTATGTGTTTTGGTGATATCCATGTATAATACCTCTGACATACGATGGGTGTCTAGTTGGATACACTATGTCATTTATACATATTTTGTCTGAACAGTCCCAATCTTGTATTAGCTATATTCTAGTGTAACCTATGTGTGTATTAACCATATACCCTATAAATCATAGTATGTAAGGTCCTTCACTATTGGTGAATGACGTATTATTAAATGTAATGGGCTCATCTCAGCCAAAACGCACTAGATTCCCATTGCATTAGTCTTCGGTATATACGTAAGTGGTTAAATAGGAGTCCCAAGTCTGGAGAACCCTATCCACTGAATGATATGTAAAAAATCTCATTTCTTCGTAATGTTTATGTCAAACATTATCGTGAGACAGGCCCATTAGTAAGCCAAATTAGTTCATTTGGGGACATACACTATATATCATGAATATTTTGAATATAGATGCCTAAATTTTGGCGTAAATACATACGAAGTAACCATTGAATGGACTTGAAAATTATGCAATTACCATCGATGTTATTTCTGGTACAAGTCTAATTTGGTAAAAACAGACTTAGAAATCTATATACAAGCCTATTGATCATTTCAATTTGGACTTTATACCGACAGTATAAAGTCCAAATTAAAGACAACTCGTATGAAAAGTTGGACTTGGGGGACCAACTCATTTATGATCACGAGGCAATGAAATCCAAAAATTGTGATTTAAATTTTCAGTGCATTTATTAACTAAGATAGAATACGTATAATACCTTTAATATGTATTTAAAGGTATTATGATAATTGGACAAGTATGAATAGAAATTTCAAAATACTCAACCGATCTGACATAACTATTGTGGATATTATATCAAGAAATATCGATGAGATCGTATGATCTCATTTCATGTATTTGATTATTGTATGTATTTACTAATATTACAGTTTACTAAACGAGTGTATTATCATATAGACTGGTATTAGACATCAAAAAACTATACTCCGTATAATCAAATGGACATTTCAACCCTTACAAAAGATAACCTTATGCCATCATTAGACATAAGGGTAACTATTGTTATTGGTTATAAGATATTTTTGGAGATTTCATGTATTATCCGGACAAATGATGGTGTCATCGTACTGAGTATACTATTCGATGTCAATCGGGATTTATGTAGGTGAAACTGTTGTATTCTTTTGTAAGAATAATATGATCATACGGGTATGTTAACATTGCGTATATTGAGGTAATTAACAAAAGTTTACTATATGATCATCTGGAGTCATACAAGACTAATAAATTAATATAGGTCCAATCGGTAAATATCATAACAACTGGTATTAACCAATTAACAGTCCATTTTGAATAAGAACCCTCATTTGGACTATTACATAAGTAATAGTCCCAAAACATAGTATGATCACATTGGAGCAAAAATGGGTTGACCGATTGAACCTATATTAATTATAAGATATAGTCCGGGAAGGTTTATGTAACCGTATGGTCTATACATATGCCAAGTATATAACGAATATTATGTTTATATATTCGTGTAAACATACTGTTAATTTATACACAATGTGAACAAGTTTTCCATGGACTGTACCCACAATTGATAACTATTTAATGAGATTTGTCACTGGCCATATGTATTAATTGCAATATGATAAGATCACTATAACACTTGCTAACTCAAGTTTAGTAAGATCATAAATGTCCAATTTATGATCTTACTAAACTGTATTTAGGGTCCAATTTAATGTCAAAATTGGTTAGTGATGGATAAAGGACAAAATAACATTAATAGGTAAATAACCGGTATTAGTTAATATATACCCATTATAAACGACTCATTCGCCTGTTTATCGAACTTAGTATGATACTATGATTTAAACATGGATATACTATATTAACCATGTTATACATGGTTAAATAACCCTATTTGTTACCAATCATTAGGACAAATGTCTTAATCATAGTACAAATTCTTCACACATTTGTGAGTCCAAATTTGTGTCTATATTGGACAATGTATAAGAGCTGAGATTAAAGAATGATAATTCAGACGTCATGAATTTATCTGACCATAAATCGGTAATTAAGTATAGGCTAATCTATACCATTTAAGTCCCATAGATTAGAGTACTTTTACATTAGTAGGCAATGAGTATACATCGTGTCATAGTACAATTCATCTACTCATAATATTACTTGAATATTTAGATGGCCTGGGTAGCAAATGGAACTAGAGCAAAAATGTAAGGATCGGATTCCGTCTCCGGCTCAGGTCTCCAACCTTCTAAACTAAACTCACACACACCACTCTAGGACTAGGCCACTCCATCTCCCATGTTTACTCACTCTTCTTCACTCCACTAAGGAACTCTCACACAAAGGGAAAGGAAGAAGGAAGATACTGCATAAATGTTCTCTCGCAGGCTTATCTCACAAAGGGAAGGGAGTGTTGACTTTATAGTAGGCTGCCTGCCTATAGAGAAGTCACGGGCAAAATTAACAGAACACTCACGGGTGTGTATAGGACACTCACGGGTAAGCCAAGACAAACAAAGGGTGCAGTGGACAGCAAGCAATGGGGCTGATTCCAGGTAAGTCAACATGACACCAATGAGTGATTTCAACTCAGGGAATCAAAGTGGGAGTAAACATGGGGTGCAAGCCTAAATAATAAAGTGGAAGGGATGCCTTGGTAGGACCAATACCTCCAACATTCTCCACCTTATTGGTCCTAAGTGGTGTAGAGTAGCAAAACAGGTTGTGAGGAGACTCATCATCGCCGGGTCACCCGGAATATCAACAGACACAACGGGCAAACACTTTATTAGGCAACCCACAGTTATCCACAATCAAAGTTTAACACGCGTTTACAGGACAAGTGCTTCTCAGCAGAAAGACACTTGGTACCCATATCCGCGGGGTTAAACTCCGACGGGATCTTGCACAGCTTGACTCCACCTGCATCAACAATATCACGTATGAAATGGAACCTAACATCAATATGCTTAGTTCTATCATGAAATACAGGATTTTTGCAAAGTTGGATAGCCGATTGGCTATCCGAGAAAATGGTAACTCCCTTTTTGAGAAACCCAATTTCGGAGACAAGGCGTTTGAGCCAGATGGCTTCCTTAAACGCTTATGTGGCTGCAACATACTCGGACTCAGTGGTAGAAAGGGCCACAATAGGCTGTAGTTGAGACTTCCAACTAATGCAAGAGCCACACAAAGTAAAAACATAAGAAATGGTCGACTTCCTGTTATCTCTATCATTTGCATAGTTAGAATCAACATAACCAATCAATTCAATACCACTAGCACATTTAGAGAAAATTAATCCATGCTTCACAGTAGAAATCAGATATCTAAGCAACCACTTAAGATCATTCCAATGGGGCAAACCAGGGTTGGACATATATCTACTCAAGCAACTAACCGCATATGCAATATCAGGTCTAGTGCTAACCATAAGATACATCACCGACCCTATTGCGCTGGAATAAGGCACAGATTTCATTTTCTCAATTTCAGGAGCAGTCTTGGGAGACTGGTCCTTACTTAACACAAAGTGAGATGCCATAGGGACATTAACAGGAGAAGCAGATAACATATTAAATTTACTCAAAACTTTTTCTATGTAAGAAATCTGATTCAAAGTAAGAGTACGCTTACTCCTATCCCTAACAATGTTTATGCCTAGGATCCTCTTGGCATCACCTAGGTCTTTCATGGCAAAATTCGCACAAAGACATTTTTGCACATCTTTAATAGCATTCAGAGAAGGACTAATTATCAGCATGTCATCCACATAGAGTAACAAAAATACAGGCACAGAAGAAGTATTTTTGAAATACAGGCAATGATCACAAACAGATTTTTGGAACTTCAAAGATATCATGCATTTATCAAATTTGATGTTCCACTGCCTAGGGGATTGCTTCAGGCCATACAAAGCCTTCCTAAGCAAACAGACATGCTCACTTCTCTTGGGATCCACAAAGCCCTCAGGCTGGGTCATATAAATTGTTTTGTCCAATTCACCATGCAAAAATGCAGTAGTTACATCCATCTGTTTCATTTCCCAGTCATGGTGAGCAACTAAAGCAAGCATCATACGAATAGTGGTGAATTTAACAACAGGAGCAAAGATTTCTGCATAATCTACCCCCTCTTTTTGAGTAAACCCCTTCGCAACCAACCTAGCCTTAAACCTAACATCACTAGGTTCTTCCTTAACCTTAAACAACCACTTACACTCAACTACCAAACAGTTGGGGGGTCTAGGTACAAGGGTCCAAGTCTGGTTCACTCTCAAAGAGTCCATCTCACTTTTCATGGCACTAATCCATTTCTGAGACTCTTTGGAACCTAAGGCTTCACGGTAGGTCTTGGGTTCATTCAGCTCTAGGGATTCAAACACAGAAAATGCAAACATAGAAGTATCATGCACAATGAAAGCATAATCAGGCATACTATCAGCAGTTCTCCTGATAGCCCTTCTACTCCTATCTCTAGCAAGTTGATAATCATGCAAATTATCACTACTAGGTTCCACATGCAACTCATGCAAATTATTGTTATCATGAAAATCAGATTCAGCACCCATATCATGCAAATCATGCTCAGTATCATGCAAATGCTCCACCTCACTCGAGGTGGTGGGACTATCATGCTCAGAGGAATCAGAATCATGCATAACAATATCATCAGTAATAACAGGATCAACAGATAAAGGACTAGCAGCAACAGGGACAGACTCCACCTCACTAGGAGTACTATCAGACCTAGACTCAGGATTAGAAGCAGACTCGGTCAAGCAAGGAAAATCAGTTTCATTAAACACCACATTTCTGCTAAGGACCACTTTAAAGCCTACTTGGTTCCTATCCCATAACCTATAACCCTTTACCCCCTCTGGATAACCTAGGAAGACACACTTCTTAGACCTAGGATCCAACTTGTCACCCTGTTGGTGTGCATACGCTGCACAACCAAACACCCGAAGGTTAGACAGATCAAGAGGCTTACCGGTAAAGACGGTTTCAGGACACTTAGCACCAAGAGGGACAGACGGGGACCTATTAACCAAATAGGCAGCAGTAGTGACTGCTTCACCCCAGAATTTCTTAGACAAACCAGAGGTAGCTAACATGCTTCTAACCTTATCCAACAGAGACCTATTCATTCTCTCTGCTATCCCATTCTGTTGGGGAGTATAAGGCACAGTTTTGTGCCTTTTTATCCCACAATCCACACACAACTTATCCATCTCCTTATTACAGAACTCTAACCCATTATCGGTCCTAAGGGTCTTAACCTTCCTGCCAGTCTGGTTTTCAACTAGGGTTTTCCACTCCCTAAACCTCACAAACACATCAGACTTGTGTTCTAAAAGGCAAACCCACACCTTCCTAGAGAAATCATCAATGATAGAAAGGAAATATTTCCTACCCCCGTGGGTAGGAACACTGGCAGGACCCCAAACATCGGCATGAACATATTCAAGCACAGACGAACACTTAGACAGATTAGGGTAAGAGGAAGGAGGAAAACTGACTCTATGCTGCTTGCCTAACACACATGATTCACAGAAAGGCACAGAAGTCACAGAGTCCTTACCAAAATAACCAGCCCTACGCATGACATCTAAACCCTTATTGCTCATATGTCCTAGCCTATTATGCCACAAAGAGGTCTTATCAGAACATACAACATTCACAGACTCAGCAAAAGGTTTAGCATGACACACATAAAGGTTATTCACCTTCTCAGCTTTAAACAAAACAAGCGAGTTTTTCAGGATTTTCATACAACCATTCCCCCACTTTCCCTGCAACCCACTACTCTCCAAAGCAGCAACAGATAACAAGTTATGACACAAATCAGGGACATGCCTCACATTCTTAATGGTAAACACAGAGCCACAAGAAAACTTCAGACATATATCACCAACACCAAGCACATTGCATCTCTTATTATCAGCTAAGGAAACGTAGCCACTATCACATAATTCATAAGTAGAAAACAAATCTCTAAAGGGGGACATGTGATAGGTACAACCAGAGTCAATCAACCATTCATGCTCAGACAGGGAATTTCTCACAGAATTAACATGGTCACAAACCATCAAAATATCACCAAGGTCACATTTATCAACAGCTACACTAGCATGCTCGGTCTTCTTAGGGTGGGGGCAATCCTTAATGAAATGGCCAGTGTTACCACAATTGTAACACACTCTCTTCCTAGATTTACTCCTTTTCCTCCCAGGCTGACTAGCGTTCTTACCCTGACTATTTTGCTTAGGATTCTTAGACCTACCCTTAGATCTACCCCTAACAAACATAGCCTCACCAGAGTCCCTGGACTGACTAGCACTACCCCTAGCATGCTTCAGGTCTAATTCCTTACTCCTTAACCCATTCACAACAATGTCTAACGAAATCTCATCCCTACCATACTTAATAGCGGACTTAACATCATTATAAGAGTCGGGAATGGCATTAAGTAATACTATGGGAGTGTAATCATCTATGTGTTTATCACCTGCCTGTTTGATATTCTGTATCAGTTTATTAAACACATCCAGGTTCTCATCTATATCCTTAGTCAGGTCAAGCCTAAACCTAAAGAATTTCTCTAGTAAGAACAACTTCCCGGGCAAAGAGGTATCAGTATAGAGACTATCCAATTTCTCCCACAACTCCTTAGCAGACTCAAGAATACCTACTTTCCTAAGCACAGAATCAGACAGATTCAAGTAAATAGTAGAACAAGCAGTTTCGTTCATTTCAATTTGCTTAGCCTTATCTTCTGATTCAAGGAAAATACCAGTGACAGCTCTGAAAACTTTTTGCTGTATTAAAACACACTTAATTTTCTGTTTCCAAATATCAAAATCTGTTTTTCCATTAAATGGGAGCATACCATACTGATTCGCAGCCATGGTATCAACCACAAAAGGAACACAAAGCTAAACAGATAGTAATGACAGAAAAAAAATAATCCAACCCGGGTTATAAAGTATTCACTTTAATAACCCCGGGCAGCATGCAACACATGGCAAAAAAATGGACATTTTGGCAATTAAACAATTCCGGGCAGAAAAAATTAAAATTAATTAATTCTACCCCTACCACCCAATAAACCACCCCCTACGCATAACAATTAAATTAAATAACACTTAGTAATTTAATTAATTAGCTAAAACAATCAACCACAAAAGGAGAGGGTTTAGTACGTACCTGGGGGGTTGGCGGCCGGGATTAAATCAACCGGCGGCCCGCGGGGAGGGGGAATCAATTAAATTAAATTAAAACCGGAATGCTAAAAATAGGAAATTTACTGAAAACTTACCTTCGCGAAACCCTAGGAGAGCGTTTCGACCTTACCTACCCAAATTTTAAAAAAATTGGGATTTTTCTGGAGGATTGACTGCCGTTGATCGGCGTTGACCGGCGGCGGTTGACCGGCAGTTGACTGCTTCCTGCTCCAGCAGTCCAACACCAACCCAGCGGCCCAGCAGACTGCTCCAGTCCAGGTCCAGCAGCTTCAGCCCATCTCTAGCACAGCAACAAATGCTAGCCCAGGCCCAGAGGCCCAAAGAAGCCCAATAGTCCACAAGCCTAATTCACTTTAGCAACCATCAAACTAAACAAAGAGCATATCGATGCTCTTCGATACCAGTTCGTCCCTCTGCTTTCTACGAAAAAAAAGACTCAAGCCTTCTGCGAACCACAAGTATCGCAGGTAGCGACGGCGGGAAGCGAGCGATGGCAAGAGGCGAGCGGCAAGCGACTGTGGTCGGCGATTCTCAGGCGGCAGCTAGAAACTCCGGCGGCGGCTCTGCAATCACCAGGTGGGCGATGGCGGTGCTTCAATTTCCGGCGAGGGCCTCTGCAATCGGCGACTTGAGCTTCTGACAAGCCTGATTTCGACAAGCAGAAGCCACGGTGGAAAGCCAGTGAGTTCGTGCGAACAACCAGGCAGCTCCAGCGACCTCCGGCGAGCTTCAATTGACGTCGGCGGCGGACGGCGGCGGCGGACGGCGGCGGCAGACGGCGGCTCCGAGCTCTGATACCACTGTAAGGATCGGATTCCGTCTCCGGCTCAGGTCTCCAACCTTCTAAACTAAACTCACACACACCACTCTAGGACTAGGCCACTCCATCTCCCATGTTTACTCACTCTTCTTCACTCCACTAAGGAACTCTCACACAAAGGGAAAGGAAGAAGGAAGATACTGCATAAATGTTCTCTCGCAGGCTTATCTCACAAAGGGAAGGGAGTGTTGACTTTATAGTAGGCTGCCTGCCTATAGAGAAGTCACGGGAAAAATTAACAGAACACTCACGGGTGTGTATAGGACACTCACGGGTAAGCCAAGACAAACAAAGGGTGCAGGGGACAGCAAGCAATGGGGCTGATTCCAGGTAAGTCAACAGGACACCAATGAGTGATTTCAACTCAGGGAATCAAAGTGGGAGTAAACATGGGGTGCAAGCCTAAATAATAAAGTGGAAGGGAGGCCTTGGTAGGACCAATACCTCCAACAAAAAAGATAGTATACATATGGGTCACGAAATAAATTGGTTAGGTGACTAAGGTGTATCATAATGTTATAACAATTTGGTCATGACAATGTATAAATCATATGGTTAAGAATATTGAGAGTTGAATCCATAGTATTATATACGAATTGTATATAATATTGTAAGAATATTATATACAATAGTTATACACAAGTCTATTTGTTATAATGGTACTATGATTGAAAGTCGGATTGTATTTATGGTAACAATACGGATGCTTATGAAATACTGAGACAAAATTAACTTTATTCATAGTATTATAATGCCCATCAAGATAAATAATATATGTAGTAACAGGATTATTCAATCATAGTAATTAATATGTGTATCCAATTCTAGTTGACTTATGAATAGGGTATAAGAACAATGTTACAATTGTTCATGATGCCAATATTGGTACCTCACAATTTTGGGTAACACAATATTAATTCCCACAATTCTCATTCACGACTCAAGTCCAAATTATGAATAGAAAAAAACATACGAAGTACAAGTCTTCACTGTTTTCAGGCTTACTAAATCAACCGAGTCTATTTAGAAATTATATTTAATATCCGATTGTAAACATACACTGTTTTACCAATGTTAATGATTCAATTGGTATGTGATATCATATGGGATATCATATACAAGTATATTATATTACGTTCATATATGGTGTAACAATTTAGTGTAATCCATAATCGTACATATGATATCACGTACCAATTGAATCATTAACATTGGTATAAGTTAATCATGTGAGACCATCGTTTATCCGTTAATTACTCGGTTGTTGAACATAGGATATGACACCAAGGTATTATCCATAACCAGAGGGTCAGGGTATAATACCCGGATTATCAATTAATAGAGGGATATGTATTTTATCATATGTCATTCATATGTTAACAATATGAAGTTAACAATCTAACTTTGGTATTTCTTAGTTTATACATTATGATTGTTTTAATGTGTACAGGCAGTGGCGGACTCACTAAGGGTCCCACGGGGTCCCGGGACCCCGTGTACTTCCAAAATATTACCTATATATATTCTATATTTTAAATAAAATTAAACAATCTGATTATATGTACAACAAAAGCTACAAGGTGCTAAAAGACGGAAGTGGCAGAGTGGAGTAATGCGTGATTTAATCTCTTTCCATCTTTGATGGTTGCTGGGTTCGATTCCTCTTAGGCACACCCCTGATGCTTATTTTTTAATTTTTTTGGTCTTATTGTTCTAAAAGACCAAAATGTTGCTTTGGTTTTAATAAAATCCCTAAAATCATCCCATTTTTTCCCCTTCAAAAAAGCTACGCATATCTAATACTTTAATATACTTAATATTTTATTAAGTATATAATGGGTAAACAGTAAACTAATTAAAGTACTATGAACTTTTGAGGGGTGTGAGGTAAACACCCTAAACTTGTATATCTAATATGAATATTCCAAATTTAAAAAAAAATTATTTTAGCATAAAGATCATATTTTTTTCTTTCACAAATGTAAAATTACAGTGTTGAGTAAATAATTTAAATATTCTAAGCATTTTTAGTGTGAAATTAACATTATAAGCTTGTTTGTTATTGTTATGTATTTCATATATTAAAGCTTAGATTAATAATTTCATCCTTATAATTGCCCAAAGTATTTGAACACTATAAGCATACATTTATGAAAGAAAAAAGAATATTATGATGGTGCTAAGATAAATTTTATATACACTTTGGGTTATTTTTATTACATATGCATGTTTGGGGTGTTTATCTCTCACCTTTTGATCAGAAGTTTTTGGCTATTTAAATTATTTTTCCCTTAAATAACTATAAATAATATTTTTCTTGGATTTGTTTCTATTAAAACAATACACATTTTGATATTAAAATTTTATAGTCCCGTTAATTTTTTTTATTACTTTTTTCAGTTGTAGAATGAATTTATATGTAATTGTAAAATGAATTTTATATGTAACTGTGCGTTATTCGAAGTACTATGTTAATGTTTTGATGATGTACTTTAACTATTAAACATTATGCTTCTTTAATATTTTACTTTATTTTTTATTAATTGTATATTAATTAGAATTATATTATGATAGGGACCCCGTGACTCAATTTTTCTGGGTCCGCCACTGTGTACAGGTCTATATCGGATATATGTAAAACCATATATATGTCAAACGGTATACATATGCATCCTATACAATGCATCCTATACTTACATGGATTGTACCCATTAATTACTAGTACATCAACTTAGATATTAGATGTTTATTATTTGAATGTTAACTCTCAAATTATGGATCACTTTGGTTCATATAATTAATGATTTAATTAGTATGTTCTCAATGGTATAATATTCAATTCCCGGGTCCACTAGTAATAATGATATACATTTCAAATGATAACTAATATACCGTAAGTACCGGTGGGCGTAGCTCAACTGGTAGCAAGGGAGTGCCACAAGGGTTAGGTCTCGGGTTCGAATCCCGGCAACTGCGATGAGGGGTTACTATGCTGAAAAATGCATAGGGCTTCTGCAAGTACCGGGGACAGAGCCCCACTCTCTATATGTCAGATTGTGATTATAGTCCAATTTACATCCTCCCATTGTGTCGTCCGGTCGGTGTTGGGGGGCCCTCAGGGATGGGGTGTCATCCTTTTTTTAATATACCGTAAGTAACCTTTGGTATTTACTAGTTAAATGACACTTTAGGCTAACCACTGGTGTTACCCACTCGATATATAAGACTTAATTTGTATTAGACTGTGACACCCCGAAAAATTTAAATAAAACAAATGATTTTTATTAGTCAGATAAAATATTTCAAAAGTGGCATTTTAATAATTAAGTGAATCAGATAAAATCGTAACATCTATGACATTTTTAATGAGATAAAATTGTTTCAATAATAAAAGTAATATTTTAATTTGAAGAGATGAGTAGATAAAATGTGTACAAAAATACCCTACAAAAATAACACTTTTGAAAGAGATGACTTTTGAAGTCTAATAATAATGCATACTATAGATAACAATAATATGCTTGCGGTACTAATAATATACTACGTACATAACAATAAGATGTGGTGCAAAGTATACAAAATACAAAACAAATTGACCACTCACATGCGTTGGTCTTAAAACACGGCCACAGATAGATGGATGCATGTACTCGCAACTACATACACTCACAACACGCATATGCAATGCACCAATGAGGAAACACATGTGTATGTCTAAGATGAAGCCAAAAATACCCAACTCACTTAGCAGAAACGTTCGGTTGAAACGGAAGAGACGTACCACCTGTATCTACAACTGGAGTTGCGCGTAGTACTATTTATTCTCCTATAGTTCATCCCTGTTAGCATAACAAATGAAAAACTACATTCATACTCCGTATATGAAGTCTCTGTCCGTATGTGTATGTATATAGAAACAAACGAGCTAGAGAGACACATATATTTACGCATTAATAGAAGGAGAACCAAGCTGCTCTATACGTCACGTGAAGAAGAAAAAGGAGAAGACATCGCCGGTATACTCACCGGTGCTGAGGAGGTATCGGGCATTCGGGCGAGTCCAAAAAGAAACCAACACCCCACCTGAACTGTAGACACCTGCGTCGCCGTAGAAAATTATAACGACGCCGGAGATAGGATCCCGCCGGAGATAGGATCCCGCCGGAGAAACAAGGCTCGCCGTAGGGAAGTAGCAGACCGCCGATGAGAGAGGCCGTGGTGCTGCCCCGGAGGAGGAAGCCTGATCATTATCGTCACATGCGAAGGAGTGATTCACTGACCCTAGCTTCTTCCATCTGTCTCCGGAACGGACAACCATCGCCGGACTAGTTGCTAGGCCACGTTTCACGCCGGAATACTGCTACACGGAGTGCCGTCTTCGCTGGGAGAGAAGCCACCGTCAATCGGTCCATTGCCGACTCCAAAATCACAGTGACCTGTCTCGGGAATAACTAAACCGCGAGGGACGACAAGAGGAGAGGCTACAGGCCGCCACTCTGTTTCCGACTGCTTCTCGAAGAGGACGATCTTCTATGACAGAGTATGTATACTCTGTTTTCCTTGCGTAATGTTTATAAAACTTTGGGCTGGCTAGGAATTCTAATTGCTCTATTATGTAGCTTGGGCCGATTAATAATAAAAAGACTTGTTAATAAAATAAATCAAGATTGATATGAAAAGGAGAAAATTTATTTGATCTGGCTGAGAATCGTGGACTGTTATTCGATTGTTAATAATATTAACACAAGTGGGTGACTATAAACAAATTAGATTATGGACTACTATATATATTGGTAAAATAAAAGAGTCATAAGAACGAGAGTTTACAAAGGGTTGAAGAATTAAACTATAGTTGATTAGATATTGATTTTAGAAATTTTAATATTCTTAGAAGGTGAATTTTGGTGAAGATCGAGGTTAAAGCTTCGGTTAGGAATTATCACAATTCGAGGTAAGTACTATGTCAACCAAGTTTCATGCTTTTCCCATATAAATTTATTTGTGACTAGTTATTTGAGATCATTTGAGTATATGATAGTTAATGAGATTTTACGTATCAATTGTGATTGTGAATTATATATATTCGAGAGATTTGAGTATTTTTATATTGGGTGATATTTTGAGCATTTGAATTTACATATGAATTGTTATTGGATTGAGATTTGAGATTTGAGTTATTTATGAAGTATCCTATATTTTGGACTATTTATGGTATATTTGAGTATGATGAGTTGGAGTTAATAATTTCATTATGAATAATTTGGTTGGATTTGGATTTCATATCCATTTTGATTGAGGTTATGATACTTGAACTTGAGATTGGATTATGATTTTGTGAACACTCAGAGAAATGTGGATTTGGTGAGTGGTAATGACTATAAGTCTAATTCCACCAGGGATCTCCCAAAAGTGGAGCATCCCAGCTTAATTGTAGTAGTCGGTAGAAAAATCCCGACTACTCGGACTTTTACTACCCGGAGAGCTTGAAATCTCTTTTAGGGGGTGTGCACACTTAAGGTAGGAGTTCGGCTTCCATTGGCTTTGATTGAGTTTGAATGATTGGATTATATTTGGATTTGATTGGACTTGGATTCCATTGGTATTGAGGTGAATTGGTTTTGAGGCTTTGAGGTGAATTTCATTGGACTTGAGATAATTTGGATTATTTGGTTGGACTTAGTTGAATTACATTATATTGGATTATTTGAGTGAGTTATATTTGTTTGGATTGGATTGGATTTGATGTGGTTGAGATTATTAAATTATTTATGGATTTCCAAAATAATACTTTTGGATTTGATTAAATATATGTACCTATATTTGGAATATTATTATTTTACATGTGATTTGTGATGAGAAGTTTGTATAAAGTGTTTCATAAGGTTTCCTCCCAAATGTTTTCACAAAATGATATATATGTATCAAACATGATTATTTTACAGGGTTGGGTGGGCCTTACTTAGCATTTCCAGCTAATTTTTGTTTCTTTGTGTTTTTCTTTCTGTACTTTATTTGTGCAAGAATTGAGGATCATATTGAAGTTGATTTCGAGAGCTTCCGCTAGAACACATAGACTAAAGTGATTGAGTAATTTATTTTAGTCTTAATTTTAAAGAATTGTAGTTGAACAGTTAATTATGGAAATTTTTAATTTGTTGGTGGTGGATAGCCTGTGCACTCGGTTATGTGAGAACCGAGTGTGGCGGTAACGTCCCTGTTTCCCTTTGAATTTTCCGCTGCAAGACTCTGATGTTTTCGAATAAATCATTATTTAATTTGAATAAATCATTATTCAAATGTATTTTTGGGTGAGAAATTTGGGGTGTTACAAGTTGGTATCAGAGCCTTTGATTTTTTTTAAATGAGGGTTTTCAAATAAAAGTTTTTCCTAAAGTGACTATGGTTTTCAAAAAAAAAAAAAATAGTTTCGAACATTTTTTTGACTTTCTAAAACTTCAATGAGTAATACCAACAAGTTGGTATGAGAGACTTTGATTTTCTAAAATGGGGTTTTTAAACAATTTCTGAGATTTTCTTAAACTCCCTTAAGTGTATCAAAGCCTTAATATTTTCCAAGCGGATTTTGGTAAAATGCTTTTCTGAAATACTAGGAAATTAATTTACCAGGGAATAAGTAAGAACTTCTAGGACCGCGGTGAGAATGTGAGATTTTGAATTTCTATTTTGGTGGAGTTTGTGGATCTTTGAATTGTTTGAGTTATACTTATATGAGATATATCATTATTGACTCAGTTGAAAATGAGTTTGGACTTTTAGAGGAACTTACCAAATGTGAATAGTGAGTTATTAGGTAAGGTAGTGTAATTGGTGAATATCATTCTATATACTTCGTGTCTTAAACATTATTCTTTCAAGTAGACAATGAAGTCAACAAGAAACAAAGTAGAAGACAATGTCGTCGCACCGACGAATGCGGAGCATATATGGTTCAACTCATCCAGACTATCGGGAGTGTGCTAATTCAGAACCAACACCAACAACGTCTCAAAAACCTCAATGATGTAGCAAAACTTGTTGCGAAGCGCAATCCCCCGTGTTATTTAGGCCAAGAAGATCCTCTCATCCTTGAGGATTGGATTCGCACTTTCGACAAACTCTTCGATGCTATAAACTGCCCTGCAGATCAACGAAATAATACGGCTGCGTACTATCTACGTCAAGAGGCGGACAATTGGTGGGCCACGACTGCCCCAACATTGCGTCAACAACCCGACTTTTCTTGGGAGACGTTCAAGGAGGCACTGCGAAAAAGATTCTACCCAGAGCACGTGAGAGCTCAGAAGTATGAAGAATTTTTACACCTGAAGCAAATAGGCATGACTGTCCAAGAGTATCACGCTAAATTCTTGAGTCTCGCACGATTTGCACCCACGCTAGTTCCCGATGAAATCGAGAAAACAAATAAGTTTATACGCGGTCTGAACTTCGAGAAACAAAAAGCTCTTTGCGTTTCAGAATGCCAAACGTTGAACGATGCCTACAACAAAGCTAGCAAGCACTATCGAGTGCAACAACTCCAGAAGAAAACACTCAAGAGAGAAAGGATGGGCATCGAAGAAGAAACAAGACAGGGAGGCAAACGGCACAAGCTAGGTAATGCAGGGGAGACCCAAAACGGGAACAAGATCATCAACCAAGGCCAAGGCCAGAAGCGTAAGAAGAAGAACTCAACTGAAGAGATGCACTTCTACTGCTCGAAGTGTATAAAAGATCACCCTGGGAAATACTGTGACGGAACACTCGTACGATGTTTTTATTGTGACAAGCTAGGACATAGGGTGTTCGAGTGTCATTCAAGGAAGAAGGGAATCCCTTCAACTCTTGGACCCAATCGTCATGCAAAACGCAATGGAGGAATCTGAAATTAGTAGGCGAAATCATATAAAATTTCATATTTTCAAAATTAGTAACTTTGTTTAAGGATTATGTATCGTTCTGATCTTGAATGAATAATCTATTTTCTTAAGTAAATTAAGTGCTTCGGGGACGAAGCACTCTTTTAAGGAGGGTAGAATGTGACATTCCTTAAATTAAATAAAAAGATTTAATATTAACTAAACATGTGATACCTACTATTAATATTGCAGATATTTTCTTAACATATGCTTCGGGGACGAAGCATCTTTTAAGGAGGGTAGAATGTGACACCCCGAAAAATTTAAATAAAATAAATGATTTTTATTAGTCGGATAAAATATTTCGAAAGTGGCATTTTAATAATTAAGTGAATCAGATAAAATCGTAACATCTATGACATTTTTAATCAGATAAAATTGTTTCAATAATAAAAGTAATATTTTAATTTAAAGAGATGAGTAGATAAAATGTGTACAAAAATACCCTACAAAAATAACACTTTTGAAAGAGTTGACTTTTGAAGTCTAATAATAATGCATACTATAGATAACAATAATATGCTTGCGGTACTAATAATATACTACGTACATAACAATAAGATGTGGTGCAAAGTATACAAAATACAAAACAAATTGACCACTCACATGCGTTGGTCTTAAAACAAGGCCACAAATAGATGGATGCATGTACTCGCAACTACATACATTCACAACACCCATATGCAATGCACCAATGAGGAAACACATGTGTATGTCTAAGATGAAGCCAAAAATACCCAACTAACTTAGCAGAAACGTTCGGTTGAAACGGAAGAGACGTACCACCTGTATCTACAACTGGAGTTGCGCGTAGTACTATTTATTCTCCTATAGTTCATCCCTGTTAGCATAACAAATGAAAAACTACATTCATACTCCGTATATGAAGTCTCTGTCCGTATGTGTATGTATATAGAAACAAACGAGCTAGATAGGCACATATATTTACGCATTAATAGAAGGAGAACCAAGCTGCTCTATACGTCACGTGAAGAAGAAAAAGGAGAAGACATCGCCGGTATACTCACCGGTGCTGAGGAGGTATCGGGCATTCGATCGAGTCCAAAAAGAAACCAACACCCCACCTGAACTGTAGACACCTGCGTCGCCGTAGAAGATTATAACGACGCCGGAGATAGGATCCCGCCGGTAAGAGAAACAAGGCTCGCCGTAGGGAAGTAGCAGACCGCCGATGAGAGAGGCCGTGGTGCTGCCCCGGAGGAGGAAGCCTGATCATTATCGTCACATGCGAAGGAGTGATTCACTGACCCTAGCTTCTTCCATCTGTCTCCGGAACGGACAACCATCGCCGGACTAGTTGCTAGGCCACGTTTCACGCCGGAATACTACTACACGGAGTGCCGTCTTCGCTGGGAGAGAAGCCGCCGTCAATTCAGTCCATTGCCGACTCCAAAATCACAGTGACCTGTCTCGGGAATAACTAAACCGCGAGGGACGACAAGAGGAGAGGCTACAGGCCGCCACTCTGTTTCCGACTGCTTCTCGAAGAGGACGATCTTCTATCACAGAGTATGTATACTCTGTTTTCCTTGCGTAATGTTTATAAAACTTTGGGCTGGCTAGGAATTCTAATTGCTCTATTATGTAGCTTGGGCCGATTAATAATAAAAAGACTTGTTAATAAAATAAATCAAGATTGATATGAAAAGGAGAAAATTTATTTGATCTGGCTGAGAATCGTGGACTGTTATTCGATTGTTAATAATATTAACACAAGTGGGTGACTATAAACAAAATAGATTATGGACTACTATATATATTGGTAAAATAAAAGAGTCATAAGAACGAGAGTTTACAAAGGGTTGAAGAATTAAACTATAGTTGATTAGATATTGATTTTAGAAATTTTAATATTCTTAGAAGGTGAATTTTGGTGAAGATCGAGGTTAAAGCTTCGGTTAGGAATTATCACAATTCGAGGTAAGTACTATGTCAACCAAGTTTCATGCTTTTCCCATATAAATTTATTTGTGACTAGTTATTTGAGATCATTTGAGTATATGATAGTTAATGAGATTTTACGTATCAATTGTGATTGTGAATTATATATATTCGAGAAATTTGAGTATTTTTATATTGGGTGATATTTTGAGCATTTGAATTTACATATGAATTGTTATTGGATTGAGATTTGAGATTTGAGCTATTTATGAAGTATCCTATATTTTGGACTATTTATGGTATATTTGAGTATGATGAGTTGGAGTTAATAATTTCATTATGAATAATTTGGTTGGATTTGGATTTCATATCCATTTTGATTGAGGTTATGATACTTGAACTTGAGATTGGATTATGATTTTGTGAACACTCAGAGAAATGTGGATTTGGTGAGTGGTAATGACTATAAGTCTAATTCCACCAGGGATCTCCCAAAAGTGGAGCATCCCAGCTTAATTGTAGTAGTCGGTAGAAAAATCCCGACTACTCGAACTTTTACTACCCGGAGAGCTTGAAATCTCTTTTAGGGGGTGTGCACACTTAAGGTAGGAGTTCGGCTTCCATTGGCTTTGATTGAGTTTGAATGATTGGATTATATTTGGATTTGATTGGACTTGGATTCCATTGGTATTGAGGTGAATTGGTTTTGAGGCTTTGAGGTGAATTTCATTGGACTTGAGATAATTTGGATTATTTGGTTGGACTTAGTTGAATTACATTATATTGGATTATTTGAGTGAGTTATATTTGTTTGGATTGGATTGGATTTGATGTGGTTGAGATTATTAAATTATTTATGGATTTCCAAAATAATACTTTTGGATTTGATTAAATATATGTACCTATATTTGGAATATTATTATTTTACATGTGATTTGTGATGAGAAGTTTGTATAAAGTGTTTCATAAGGTTTCCTCCCAAATGTTTTCACAAAATGATATATATGTATCAAACATGATTATTTTACAGGGTTGGGTGGGCCTTACTTAGCATTTCCAGCTAATTTTTGTTTCTTTGTGTTTTTCTTTCTGTACTTTATTTGTGCAAGAATTGAGGATCATATTGAAGTTGATTTCGAGAGCTTCCGCTAGAACACATAGACTAAAGTGATTGAGTAATTTATTTTAGTCTTAATTTTAAAGAATTGTAGTTGAACAGTTAATTATGGAAATTTTTAATTTGTTGGTGGTGGATAGCCTGTGCACTCGGTTATGTGAGAACCGAGTGTGGCGGTAACGCCCCTGTTTCCCTTTGAATTTTCCGCTGCAAGACTGATGTTTTCGAATAAATCATTATTTACTTTGAATAAATCATTATTCAAATGTATTTTTGGGTGAGAAATTTGGGGTGTTACATAGACATTGTTTAATCCATATGACTAACATCAGTTTAGTTCATATCCCATTTATAAATATGACAAGTTTGCTCAAAATAATCATGGGTTCGAAGCCATATATTGGGACACCATATGGACAATATATTGATTACTTGAGTAATACTTTCAAGTTTCAACGTGTATCATACATAACTTACTAACGAGTGGGTATAAATGTATAATACAAGATTTGGGTAATCGACACACGTAATAGATTGGACTTGATCATACAAAACAGTAACTTTGAAAACAATTCCTATGTTTCTTAGCCAATACACAATTCATATAGGAGATCATACTTAGATTGTAATACTCGTTCATTAGTTAACTAGACTCCATAATTATTTCGTAGGGAACCATCGTTTTACTTGGGATTAATATCATCGTACAATAGAATTAAAACTGAAAACAAGTATATTCGTACGGCCATTTTTTAAACCACGTGGGAGCCAATACCACGACTGTAGACTTGGGTTATCCAATTAGGCTGTAATTCAATATCAGGTATTAAAAATAATTGTATTTTATGTATAGATGTCCATAGTCAATATACACGAGTCCATACATGAGACTGAAAAACAGTCTCGTGATCTATGGGATAATGTATCACCGTTGGAACATAATATTTTCAACATTGGTATGTTAGGGTATGTATCAGTGAACTCTGGTACTCACCTCACATATATGCAAACTTCGAATGGTGACTTTCCATTCGGCAATAATATCAACGAGATGCCATCCCGTAATAAATGAACATTCCCATATGCAAATTCTGTTAGATTGGTATCTGAAAACATATTGGAGATCATTGTATGATTTCAGAAAATGTCTCAAATATCTCATATAATATATCTATTATAATGAGTACAAGGCATATCCCTAATTAGTGGTGTAAATACATACCGTGATCAAAATACCCTGTATGTACATACATATCCGTATGTGTGTACATACACAATATGTACAATCACTATTGGGTTATTATACATATTATACTGAAACTACCCATATGTTCAACTCATCGAGTTATTACAAGTCCATAAGCTATATTTACATAGTCTAACCATAGACCATAGGATTTAAAAATACCTAATACTCTGGTTGTTTTTAGCAACTAGACAAAAATTTGCAATATCAGTCGGTATTGACATCCAGTTGGGTAAGGGTTATTACATTGACTTTTATGTTTGAATATGACAATTTTTTCATATGGGATACGCCCATATATTTTGTATAATCAAGGCTACTTGTACATATGTAGTACGGTATGTAATGAGATGTCGGAATGACTTTGTCTAAACAATGGGTGGAAAATACCAATGTTAGATATACATACACATAATGGTTCAAAATGGTTTTTGAACCATTATCTCATACGATAATGGTTCATATTCTACATGATCCCAATACTTGTATATCGCCCAATATAGTAATTGAAGATCATACAATATTACAAAGGATGTATTCATTTGATCTCATAATTACATATGATGGTAAGATCATATACAACCTAACGGTTAAAGACTTAGGTGTTTTGGGTTAATACTCCAAATTTAGTACTACCTCCGTCCCGCTAAGATTGTCCGTTTTACCTTTCCGGTCCGTCCCACTAAGATTGTCCCATACCAAATTAGGCAAAATTTGTGTGACTCCAAATTACTCTTACTTTATTCTTACTTTATCAATTCAATATCAACCACATAATTCACTTTTTATTAGTTTGTGTGTCACTCTCTCTTGTCCCATTGTTAGCGGGACGGAGGGAGTAATAGTTAACCCTTGGTTTTAAATGGTAAAAGTGTAATTCATAATGTTAGTGAATTATGTGGTTATCTTGACGTAATATGGAACAACATATTACTATTATGATACCAAGGGTATTATAATGTATATTGAAAGACCATATGGTTAACCGAGTTGGGGATAACCAAGATGGTTATAAACGGGTAGTAATACAATTTCAATGATATTGGACATTAAAGTGTTATACATGGGGTATCACACTTGAGTGGTACTAATATAAACCATGAAATAATGCACCACATACTAACATACCCCATGTATGTTAGTATGAAAGTTGGGTACATAATCAGTATCTTCCCTGATTTAGGGAAGATACCCATTAGTCATTTTAATTGATCATGGCCAACTGTATATTTAGGTAATAACATCGAATGTAATTAGATGTAAATACTTATCTTATACTGATAAGTATAAGATATATACTGAAACTAACCCATAATCATTATGGTAAGGTCAATAATAGTTACTTCCGAGTCTATCTAGATGTGATTTTACATACCAGGAAAATTGGATCGATACCATATTGGACATTACGATTTACGATAAAATAATTATCACATTTGGACACATGGGTTGGTATTTCGTTGATTATAACCGTTGTATACTATTGATACCTATTAATTACACAAGAGATTTGGGATAATTTATATTGGTAACGGACATTATTTTGAATAATAATGTGTTCGTCTAAACTTTATGATTATATCATTCAATACTACGAATATAACTGACTTGAATGTATGTGGTTTCTCATTTTTTATAACTTATTTCACTAAAATTTTACGGTATGGCTTATATTGATACCAAATTTGGGATAAACCCAAATTTGGTATGTTACTTGGATGTAACATACCAAGTACTACCTCCGTCCCATTTTATGTATCTTAGTTTGACTCGGCACAGTTGATACGTTTGTAATTTCCGTATGTTTATTTACGCTTTTAGTTAGTTTTGATTGTTTAATATTTCGGAAATTACACACTTTCGGTGTAATAGTTTAGTTTGTTAAATTCTTGTAATTTGTTTAGATTAGGTTTATTCTGAGCTTAAACAGGTCCAAGATCAATCAAATGATCAATGGTGAAGGAAGGTGCAAGAGTACAAGACAAAAAGAAGGAAAAATCCTGATTTTGGTCTATACTCGATCGAGTATATACATATACTCGATCGGGTATCTGGTTGACATTTCAAATCGGATCGGATCCGAAAACAAAGGAACATGCAGGAGAAGATTTTCCCACGTTCGAGTGTCTATACCCGATCGGGTATGCTTATATACTCGATCGGGTATGCATATAAAATCTACTCGAGTATTGATCGAGTATTGACCAAATTCTGATTTCTATACATACTCGATCGAGTATGTATACATACTCGATCGAGTACTCGATCCTGCACCTCAAAAAGCCTATAAATACACCTCCTTTCCTTCACTTTTAGACACCAATTCATATACACTCTTAAGCTCAGTTTAGAATAGCATTTCTTATATTTCTTTTAGCATGTTTAGTCTCCAAATGAGGAGCTAAACTTCCATTTCTTGGTATTGCTCTTGAAGCTTGTTGATTAGTAAAGTTGTGAGTTATTTTCTTAACTTCTTTTCCTTGAATATTAATTCTTCCTTTAAATACTATTTCTATATCAATGTTGGGGAGTGTTACTAAGATGACAATTAGTTAACATCTTGATATTGGTTTTAGTAATAGCTATTCCTTCCTCTATGTTAATATCGGGGAGTGTTACTAAGATGACAATTAGTTAACATCTTGATATTTAACTATAGTTGGATTCATTCCCTTTAATATTCTTCCTTGAGTATTAATTAATTCCTATTCATATTTCATATTAATATTTTGAACATTACTTAAAGGATCAATTAGTTTTGTTTCATATATTAATTATTACTAGAAACGATCAACGAACCGATGGTTAATCGTTGATAGTTTCACAAGTAAGAAACTTCGGTTTATTAATGCACGGTCGTGGTTAATGAACTTAAGAGGGATTAATTTTGTTGGTTAAACCGAAACCGTTGTGTTGAGGTTATCAATCTCAATTGATTTCATCAAGGAGTTAAAAGATTAAATGCTACTATCAAGTCGGTATATGGCGTTGTTCTATACTTGACTAATAGTAAGGGTTATTAATGAACGGTTGTTGTTAATAACTATCCTCGATGAATTGGATATACTCCTCGATTGAGTATTCGAGAGGAGATAAGTTATAGATATAACAATGATCGACTAAAATATATCAACAAGTATAAAGTAGCAATACCAAGTCACTTTTATCTTTGAATTAAATCCCATATAACTCGTTGATCTTCGTGTTTAATTTAATTAAATCACTCAACAATCAAAACCCCCCCTTTACTTACTATTTATATAAAAAGAAAGTTATTCCTTTCCCTGTGGATACGAACTCTACTACGCTATACTACGTATAAGTGTTAGTATTGAATATTATTTTGAGTGCACTCACGATAAAGTGCACGTCAAATTTGGCGCCGTTGCCGGGGAAGGGCAATTAATTTTTCTTTTTATTTTATTTTAAAGAAAAAGAAAAAAAAATATAGTTGAAGTATAAAGATTTCCATTTCTTCTGAGCTTTGTTTGAGTATATGGTAAGGACCCGATCTATAAACGAAATCATCTACCAAACAAACCCCCAAACGGAACAAGCTTTCGAAAGGTTTAGGAATTTATTTCCGAATACTTCTTCGGAGGAATCATCAAGCGCTAGCTCTCATTCTAGCGAGACCGAAGAGCCGATCACTATGGCTCTTGAGACGAGAACATTAAGGGAGCTCACAGCTCCGAATCTAAACCAACAACCCCTATGTATCACTTTTCCAACTCTTGATACGGGGGTCACATTTGAGCTAAAATCTGGGCTCATTCATCTACTCCCATCCTTCCATGGCTTACGAGGGGAGGATCCGAACAAACACTTGTCGGAGTTCCACATTGTGTGCACAAGCATGTGCCCCAATGGTGTCTCCGAGGAGCAGATCAAACTGAGAGCCTTCCCATTTTCCTTGAAGGACACCGCGAAGGACTGGCTATTCTATCTTCCTTCAGGAAGTATCACTACATGGCCACAAATGAAGAAGGCCTTTCTTGACAGGTACTACCCCGCTTCTATTTCATCATCACTCAAGAAGCAAATAAGCAACATCGAACAAAAAGATGATGAATCCCTATATGAATATTGGGAGAGATTCAAGAAGCTATGTGCAAGTTGCCCCTATCACGGATACACCGAACAAGACCTCATCCTCTACTTCTATGATGGTCTTGTGGATCAAGATCGTCGCATGGTGAATGCGGCGTGTGGAGGGGGTATTGTCAACAAAACCCCTTCGCAAGCAAGAGATCTCATCTCGGAGTTGGCCGAGAACTCCAGACACTATAACGGGCGATCCTCAACTCGAAGAGTTATGGCGGCAGAATCCAACAACGCGTTGGAAAGTCAAGTGAACGGCTTGACAAGTCAAGTGACCGGCTTGACTTCTTTGGTTAAGGATTTCCTTCTAAAATCCAAGACCCAAGAAGTCAAGGTCTGCGGTATCTGTACACAACAAGGGCATCCCACGGACTCATGCCCAACTCTTCAAGAAGACACAACAGAGCATGTCAACGCCTTGGGTTTCCAAAGCCATCAACAAAGGAGGTATGACCCGTTCTCAAATTCTTACAATCCCGGATTGAGGGATCATCCCAACTTGAGGTATGGAAACCCTCAACAAGCCAACCCACCTTCTCAATCGAGTATGTCTACGGAAGACATGATTCGAACTCTTGCTACTACCATGGGCACCTTACAACAAAACGTGGTGAAATTTCAACAAGAAACAAAGTCAAGCATTCAAAATTTGGAAACTCAAGTTAGCCAAATTTCGAATGCTGTAAATCGACTTGAAGCAAGAGATTCGGGTAGGCTCCCGTCCCAAACTGAGCAAAACCCAAGGCAACAAGTCAATGCCATCATGCTAAGGAGTAGCCCGGAATCACAAGCAAAGGAAAATGAAAAAGAGGAGATTGACCACAAGGAGGAGGAGCCAACGAAGAGAAAATTTCCTCCACTATCATCATATGAACCAATCCCTCCATTCCCTGAGGCGTTGAAAGATACAAGGAAGCTAGAGAGTGATCGGGACATCTATAAGACCTTCGCCGATTGTGAGGTAAATACCCCACTCTTTAAACTAATCCAAAGTGTTCCCCGTTATGCAAAGTTTTTGAAAGAACTATGTGTAATAAAAAGAAAAGATAAATTAAAGGGGAAACCAAAGGTTGAAGTTAGTGAGCATGTCTCGGCCGTCTTTCAGAAAAAATTTCCAAAAAAATGTGACGACCCGGGCATGTTCACTATTCCTTGCACGATAGGAAACACCACATTTCCTAAGGCCTTACTAGATTTGGGGGCATCTATAAACGTCATTCCTTATTCCGTTTATAAAACCCTACAACATGGCCCACTACATCAAACCGGTGTAGTGATTCAACTAGCAGATCGTTCTAGTACCTACCCGAAGGGTGTATTAGAGGATGTGCTAGTAGAAGTAGAGAATATGGTTTTTCCCGTCGACTTCTACGTCCTCGAAATGGGGAATGATGACCAAACGGCACCCATCCTCTTGGGAAGACCCTTCTTAAAGACCGCAAAAACAAAAATTGACGTGTCTAGTGGTTCATTAACTTTAGAGTTCAATGACCAAAAAGTAGAGTTCAATATCTTCGACTCTACGAAAAAACAAATTAAAGATCAATCTCTTTGCTCTTTGAATGTTTTTGAACCACCAACGCCAAATGCTTTAACTGAGTCGATAACAAAGAAGAAAGGTCGGCCTTACTGGAAAAGGCCAAAGAAAAGAAATGACGGAAGGGATGCTCACGATCCCACATAAAATAAAAAAAATAAAAATAAATAAAATGTCGTGCCACGACGTTAAATAAGGCGCTTCTTGGGAGGCAACCCAAGTCAATTAGTTAGATTTTATTTCTTTTTTGTGTGAATTTGAGAGAAAAGAGAGAGAGGGAACTAATCACATGTTTGTTTTGAAGGAGAAGAAAATGCAGGTTTTGAAGTGTCTGGGGGCATACTCGATCGAGTATATGTTGATACCCGGTCGAGTATGAACTGAAATAAGAAGAAGAAAAAAATCTGTCTCCAGTACTCGATCGAGTACAGGTTGATACTCGGTCGAGTATAACGGGAAAAACAATTTAATTTAATCCCTGCCTCCAATACTCGATCGAGTATATGTTGATACTCGGTCGAGTATTCTCAGAAAAGCCAGTTTTCCCAACCCCTGTCTCCGGTACCCGATCGGGTATACAGGGATACTCGATCGGGTACCCCTGCGATTATAACCCCAAATGCACTCCAAAACACTTCATCTTCCCCAAACACACCCAAATTTTCGAACCCCTCTCCCCCAAACTCCATTTTTGGATCTTCTCTCTTCCATATCTCACTAAATCCTTCACCAAATCACCCCATTCCACCACCAAAATACTCCCCTCACTCTCATCTACACACTCATACCCACAAAATCCCTTTTTCCCAAATATCCAAGAAATCCAAAAACCCTACCCCCATTCGAAATTTGGCTATTTTGAGCTCCAAAACCATCAACAATGGCACCGAGAAAAGACAAAGGGCAAAGCTCTAGAGCCATGGCACCCATCCCGGGTTTCGAGGACCTCATCCCCGCCGACAACGATCACCGGGCTCGACTCCTCACAACCATAAAAAGGAAGGTAAAACCTTCTCGTTTTCTATGTCACGATGCTCTACGTGAATTAGGGGTGTATAAAATGATGAAGAAATTCTTTCATGAGTTGAATATGGACCTTGTTTTCAAAATGAAATACAACTCAAATGAAAGAATTATTTATGAATTTATGAGCTCGGTGCACTTTGAGAGCAATGAGGAGGATTTTAGGGATGATAGACTCGAGTTTCGTCTTTTTAACCGAAACTATTCAATAACGAAGCTCAAGTTTGCTGAACATTTTGACATCCCGGTGCCCTACGAGAGATCCATCTCGGATACCACCATTTTTGGGCACTCCCTATGGACAAAGATGACCGGGGAAGTGAACTTTAACTCCTCCCAAATGTATATTAGTCATGTCCAACACCCCGTCCTCCGGCTATTCTTGAAATTCTTAGCAAATTGTTTGCTTGGACGCCCCAACAACCACCACACGAGGATTGGGGACGTATGTTTGATCTCCGTAGCCCTTTTCCGGCGTCACGTAGACTTCAATCTATGTAATCTCATTTGGGCACATCTAAAAAAGGAAAGCATGGCCAAAGGTGCCATTGTCATGGGTGGGGTAATTATGCACTTGGCAAGCAAGTTCGGGTATACGGATAACTCTCCTATACCCGACTATTGTTTGATGGACATAGGTTGGTTAGGCCGCTCGGGATGCACCTCTTTTTCCCATACGGTATATATTGGGGACCAACCGAAGAACATGTATAATTGGATCATACACACCCAACCGGTCCAATATTTCCTAATGCCAAGCCCGGACACCCCCAAACTACGCTACAAACCGGAGTTCGAGGAACCTCACTACCTATTCCCTCACGCCCTTCCACCACATCTCCAAGAATCCGACGCCCAAAACCCCCCCGAAGATCAACACGACCAAGAGCAACAAGAGCACCAAGAACCCGAGGATGCACCTCACCCCATGCTCGAATACAACCAAGCCCCACCACCCACCGATTACTTCCAACAATTACTTGACGGGTTCGACCGAGTTACCAACGAAGTTGGTAAGTATCGGGAGGAACAAAGGGCGGGATTTCAAAGAATAGAAGAGCAAAGGGCCGAAGACAACCGACGGTATGAAGAGGATCAACGTAGGTTCTATGGACCTATGTACTCTTACATGGCTCATCAAGGCCAATTCCACACCATGGCTCAACCACCACCACCCCCCTCTTGGTATGACCCCACTCAATGGGGTAATTTTGGAGGATCTAGCTCCGGGGGTGGAGGTTTTGATGGAGGGGATGATGGCGGCGACACCCACATGGGCGATGGGAGCTTTGGAGGAGGCTTTGGAAGCGGCTTTGGAGGCGGCTTCTACGGCGGAGAAGGCGGGCACTAGGGACAGTGCTTCAACTAAGTGTGGGGGAGGAGATTACTCATGGTATGTAATTTCATTTTCTACCTTTTACTATGCATGAATTTCTTTTACCCTTTGTAAACAAAAAAAAAGAAGAGAAAAATGGATAAAAGAATTGAAATGCTAGTTAGGTTGAAAACCCAAAAATGGGCAATCTAAGCAAAAAAATGGCTTATAAAAAAAAATGAAATGAGTGAGTTAGTAAGGATGGAAAAACAAAAAGAGATGCTAGGATGAAAACCTGAAAAGGCTCCTAGGCAAAATGAGAGATATGAGAGAAATATTTGTTGTGTGCAGGAACTCATTTGATCTCTTGAGGAGAAAAGAAGAGAAGGCAAAGAAGAAGAGGCAAGAAGATGGAGCATAGAAGATCATAAAACCCAAGAAAGAAAGTTGTTTGTAAAATCATTTTCTTATTTCTTGGTGATCTTAGTTCATTTCTTTCTTGAACTCATGGAATGGTCTTAAACTGTTTGAACATTTGACTTTACTCGAGGACGAGTAAAGAACTAAGTGTGGGGGAGTTGATACGTTTGTAATTTCCGTATGTTTATTTACGCTTTTAGTTAGTTTTGATTGTTTAATATTTCGGAAATTACACACTTTCGGTGTAATAGTTTAGTTTGTTAAATTCTTGTAATTTGTTTAGATTAGGTTTATTCTGAGCTTAAACAGGTCCAAGATCAATCAAATGATCAATGGTGAAGGAAGGTGCAAGAGTACAAGACAAAAAGAAGGAAAAATCCTGATTTTGGTCTATACTCGATCGAGTATATACATATACTCGATCGGGTATCTGGTTGACATTTCAAATCGGATCGGATCCGAAAACAAAGGAACATGCAGGAGAAGATTTTCCCACGTTCGAGTGTCTATACCCGATCGGGTATGCTTATATACTCGATCGGGTATGCATATAAAATCTACTCGAGTATTGATCGAGTATTGACCAAATTCTGATTTCTATACATACTCGATCGAGTATGTATACATACTCGATCGAGTACTCGATCCTGCACCTCAAAAAGCCTATAAATACACCTCCTTTCCTTCACTTTTAGACACCAATTCATATACACTCTTAAGCTCAGTTTAGAATAGCATTTCTTATATTTCTTTTAGCATGTTTAGTCTCCAAATGAGGAGCTAAACTTCCATTTCTTGGTATTGCTCTTGAAGCTTGTTGATTAGTAAAGTTGTGAGTTATTTTCTTAACTTCTTTTCCTTGAATATTAATTCTTCCTTTAAATACTATTTCTATATCAATGTTGGGGAGTGTTACTAAGATGACAATTAGTTAACATCTTGATATTGGTTTTAGTAATAGCTATTCCTTCCTCTATGTTAATATCGGGGAGTGTTACTAAGATGACAATTAGTTAACATCTTGATATTTAACTATAGTTGGATTCATTCCCTTTAATATTCTTCCTTGAGTATTAATTAATTCCTATTCATATTTCATATTAATATTTTGAACATTACTTAAAGGATCAATTAGTTTTGTTTCATATATTAATTATTACTAGAAACGATCAACGAACCGATGGTTAATCGTTGATAGTTTCACAAGTAAGAAACTTCGGTTTATTAATGCACGGTCGTGGTTAATGAACTTAAGAGGGATTAATTTTGTTGGTTAAACCGAAACCGTTGTGTTGAGGTTATCAATCTCAATTGATTTCATCAAGGAGTTAAAAGATTAAATGCTACTATCAAGTCGGTATATGGCGTTGTTCTATACTTGACTAATAGTAAGGGTTATTAATGAACGGTTGTTGTTAATAACTATCCTCGATGAATTGGATATACTCCTCGATTGAGTATTCGAGAGGAGATAAGTTATAGATATAACAATGATCGACTAAAATATATCAACAAGTATAAATTAGCAATACCAAGTCACTTTTATCTTTGAATTAAATCCCATATAACTCGTTCATCTTCGTGTTTAATTTAATTAAATCACTCAACAATCAAAACCCCCCCTTTACTTACTATTTATATAAAAAGAAAGTTATTCCTTTCCCTGTGGATACGAACTCTACTACGCTATACTACGTATAAGTGTTAGTATTGAATATTATTTTGAGTGCACTCACGATAAAGTGCACGTCAACAGTTATTAATGAAGTGGTTGAAAAAGTAAAAGTTGTGGTTGAGATTTGAGTTTAATAAAGTGAAATGGTGTAGACCACATATTTCTTTCCAAAAAAGGAAAGGAGACACTTATTTTGGGACAACCCAAAAAGGAAAGTAGGACAGGTAAAATGGGACGGAGGGAGTACAATCTATATATACGATTACCACTTCATATTAATTTGGTACCTAATATCACCACGTCCCAGTTAGATTTAATTTTTAGATCACAGGTAAATACCATTCTAATAATTTATATAGGATATGTTACTTGGGCTGCTCATTTTCTAGCCCAAGCCCAAGTGGATACTATTTGTGATTTCAGCAGGCCTAGTCAGCTTCCTATTTGGGTAATTCTATTCACAGCCACATAATTACTAATTACAGTCACTTAATTAAATTTTAATAAAACAATAATTTCAAATATCTATTTTACCCTTATACAAATACGGAGTATATTACAATTCACGGATTAATAATGTGGACGACGCATCATCGGCATCCTTCTCTGCGCCTCTTCCATCAAGAATATCTCCTAATACAACGACCCTTCTCGTTCTGCCATCACGAAGATTAAAGGACCTTTTAATGAATAAATCAATTTCACCTTTTCATGGACATTTGATGCTCCAATTCTGTCTGTCTTTCGCATGAAACAAAGGAGAAAGAGGAGACCAAAGTTCAAAGCCTCAGTAAACCAAAATCTATTCAGCGGGCTGCACATCTACATATTTTCATGGATAAAGAGACTTGAGTGAACTACCATTTTAATTCGAGCTTCACCTTGAAAAAATAAGGGACGTTTTTTGCGAAATCAGACTAAGCACCAAACTTTCATCACCGTGAATCTCTTTGTTGGATTGATCCCATGGAACCATCTACAGAACAAGATCGAAGGAGAATGATATATATTTGGAGATAGTGGCTGCGGTGTATTTTAGACCATTGCTTCTACAGAATCAGTCTAATCCTTCATCTTCTTCTTCGTTGTGAAAAATCAGACTGCAACATTAGCGGCCGCGGTAGTGCAGTGGTGTATGTGAGTAGAAGTTTCAAAATAAATCGATTCGGTCTGCGTTTAATTGAGAGGACATAATAGGAATTATAAAAAAGCATTTATATTTTCCGGAATTATGTGTGTGTGATTAGCAAATGTGCAACTGTGAATAGAATTACCCTTCCTATTTTAGCTAGAAGGGCCTATTGGATGGATTTTTTTGGCATTCCTTCTCTTCGTTTTTTGTAATCCTTTTATTATCTTGACGGGAGGTTTTGGTTTGATCCCCCTCCATGTATGTTTTTTTTTATCTTCCATCTTAATAAAACCCGGTAAATGTCCTCCGGCGTTTACCCCACTGATTTTGGTGGTTTGCCTTCCGGCGTAAAAAAAAATAGTATGTATGTCAACCCCAATATTCCTATTCGACTCATATTATTTAAATGATCCTCACACTATATCTATAACGAGTAAATTTATAACCCTACGATGTAGTATTACATTCACTGTTGCAATCCCAAAAGATCCATATTATGACTTTATGTCAACCCATGTTTATTGGTCCTAAAGGTGACTTAATATTCGTTTTGAGTCACTATTCAATTGATGTGTATCCAATATATAAGTATTACACCTGGGTCTAGGCTTGTCAATGGGTCGGGTCTAGACCCGGACCCGGTTGTTTTTAACGGGTATGGGTCCTTATTTTATTCCGTTTACCCGGACGGCCGGACCCGAACCCGGACCCGTTAGTACTTTTAATAAACGGGTCGGGTATGGTACTTATGATTCCGACCCGTTAAGGACCCGGACCCGTTTAAAATTTCTTATTAGTATTTACACACACACTAATGCATAAAGAGATTAGTTATAATACTTCAAATAAAAATACAAACTAATATATATAAAGTGATTAGTTTTAATTCTTTGATTAAAAAGAAACAAATTAATACATACCTAATGTATAAGTGATAATATAATAGTACGTAGTATATAATATGCTTTTAGTCCAAAAGAACTTTTTGTGACCTAATTTCTAGTCTAATATACGAGCTTTCTGTGGGAGAGAAAGAGACACAAAGTGCGGAATTGTACGCATCTACAAGAACTCATATTATATTCAATAAAAGTACTAATTTTCTATGATAAACCTTGATTTTTTTTGAAAAGTGAAGAGATATTTTTCTTTTAAATTTGTGCACTTTGATTTACATTTCATATACATGTTTTACTATTTTTAAAAAATTATATAATGTTCTGTCAAAAAAATGTTATATAATGTTATGCATATGATACTTGGCGGGTCTACCCGACCCAGTTCCGAGACCCGTTGGGTCCGGGTCCAGGTCCAAATTTTTAGTCCCGCCGGGTAAACGGGTCGGGTCCGGGTCCTTTATTTACTTAGCGGGTCCGGGTCTGGAACACTACGTTCCGACCCGGACCCGACCCATTGACAGGTCTACCTGGGTCAATTGTATGGGTTATACAATCGTGTCGTATATGATCAAGTCTGTATACATATTAAGACTTGGAAGAGTAACCCGTTGTATATATTATATAACTGAAGACGTAGATCTGGTTACACAGTCAAACATGCCCAAGGTTACATTATATTATCAGCACATTAATTGTGATGACCTATCTATGTATACCCGTATTACTATCGTGATTTAATGTTAGGGTATAACAACTATAATGGACAACGGTCCCTATCTCGGTACCTATATACATGTATTCATATACTTCCATACGGCTAACCAAGTCTCATTTGATAAGACATCTTATATGGTAAAGTATGATACATACGATGATCCAATGTATATGGACACTTGCACATACCTTTCAATTAAATTTGCCATTATACAATTCTACACGTGGGTTATACATCGTTCGACTAATTTTTGTATACAATTATATTGCAAGATGTTGAAACCCATCGGTTAATTACAATCTCTCACGAAGAGGAATAACTGTTATGGATACTGACAGTTAGGATACACTAATGGGCTATTGCAAGTCTAATCAAATGAGACTAAGTCCCCACAAGTGGTCTTATGAGTGATATTTTAATCTTATACATAGATTAGTTAGAGAAATACATATTGTGATCGTTACCCACTATAAGGTGGGTAATTAAATAATAATTATTTATTTATCACCGTATTATATTTATCATTGATAAGGTAACCATATGTGATTATGGTTACTATTTCCATCATGCATAGGGACTTTAAATCGTTGATTGAATGAGGTCAATTGACATTCGTCTGGATTGTTATTTAAATTTAAATATTTATGAGATCGGTGATTACACATCACATTTATAGGGAACCTTAAACTATAGACACTGATATAGTTTATGATTCGTTCAAAAGTATAACGAATTGGCCTACACTAGTATTCTGAAATTTTAATAATGGTATAAAACAATCTGTCGTATATAGGTTTGTATCAATTCTAGTCTTCTACGTAGTCACATTATATACGATGTATTGTATCCATGAGTTACATCGTATGATCTCAATTCAAGTTTCAATGGGTTATAATCTTAGGATATTGTATAAATGAGTCATGCCAGAATACGACTGACTCATATACTCCTGTATATGAGTTGATAAACACCAACTCATATTATGTTTAAACCCATACAATGGTTACTACATTAAACCGATGTAGAGACAATATATACATCTTCAGTCATAGGTGTTCTGTCTTCAACCACATTTCGAGGATTGGAAAACTTGTACTCCAAACTAATTATACCTAATATTATACCCGACTATACACGACATAAATATACCCAGGGTACTAGTTATAGGGACAACTATATAGTTAGTCATAGATGGTAGATTAATAATTTCGTAAATTATTTAAGGATAATTTATACAGGTATTATCATTGATATACGTAATTTATGTATGCCCAAATATTACACTCCTTAATTTCAATAAGTTATGAATAAACTGGGACGTCAAATAATAAATAGTTTTAATAAACGTAAATTGGATAATTTAACAAGAAAAATTTGTATAGGACGTTAGAAACATATTAAAATTCCATAAGTATCAACTATATGATGTAGGGTTAAGTATTGCCAGAAGGTATAGGTACTGTCAATCATATAACTATTCATTATATGTATATGGACCACATGAACAGTCAATGTAATGTAGTCTATAGTCTTCCTTATATAGATTGGTATATGTGATCCCATAATAACCCCATACAAGTATCAACTCAATAATGTACCCATAAAACTCGATCCATGTAAATTTTATCGTTTATTTCCTAATACTTGTGAAGGACTATATTAAAAAATTTTATATAGTAATACCTACATATTAAGACTCGGGTTACCATATCTGATTACGTTTATTTCCTAATGTAAAGTACACTATGACATTTTTAATTGAATTGGCAAATGATTTCAGCCTATATTACTATCAATACAAGTAATTGATAGTACTGAATAGTACGTTACCTTTCATATATGTGTCTTGATCATGCATGTCAACTCCGAGTCTTCAGTGGACATATGAATAAATATTTTTATTTTGTGAAAATCGTATGATCACAAAATTTGGTCCCAACCATGTTCTTGAACACGTCTTCATGTTATCCGAATGTTAATGACTCATAAAATCCTATTTACATTTGTTGGTATTGGCCCATTTATTCTTAAGCCCAAAGAGGAGTACCCGACCCATTTCCCATTTGCTCCCAACCGGTCCCTGAGTTTTGAATTACGCATCTTTGCTAATCGGCTATTTCCTTCTTCGGCTCCTGCGCGATTCTTACCTTCAGCATCTTCGGTCTGTTTGGAAGTTAATCTCATGAAGGTAAGTTACCTTCTATAATCAATTGCTTGGTCTATTTATACCATTCTCTTCTCTGCCAATGGGTTGGCCGAACCCTTCTTCTCTGCTCCTCCTTTGTGGAAGAAATTAAACCTAGGGCAGAATAGATTAGCTGGTTGATGCCCAATTCTCCTCTTCTTGACTCTAGTGGTGTTAATTGACATCCTTTGTGGATGTAAATCGAAGACCTGAGCTGGAATCACCTCATAACAGTGGTATCAGAGCCATCGGAGGTCCTGCCGCCGTCTGCCGCCGTCCCGCCACCGCCTGCCGTCGTCGGACGCTCAGCCACCGGCCACCGGAGCTTCTGCAGCGCCCAGAACCAGCCTCTGCATCGGCCAGACCTTCTGCCAGGAGTCCAAGGTGCTGTCCAGAGCACTGCCGCCGCGTCGCCGCTGTACGCCGCCGTCCAGAGGTCGCCGGAGGACCAGGGAGTTCCGCCGCCGTCGCCTGGAGTCGCTAGTGCCAGTCCGGACCTTCTGCCAGAAGCTTCCAGTCAGTCCAGGGAGATTTGCTTTGGTCCAGAATTCTGCCTGCTGCCGCCAGGGAGGTGCCGCCACGCCATCCAGTCCGCTGCCGCCGTGCTTTACAGCAGCCCACGCTGCCTACGGTAAGTCGGGTAACCCAACCTCGGGCCCCGCTCAGGTAAATTGGCGTTTAACATCCTTGGTGTACCGGAGTGCCACCGGATTTATTTTTTCCCCCCGCTCCCCGCTGCCCGCTGCTGACCTGCGTGGTCTTGGAAGCCGGCTGTGCCCGGCCCCAGGTACGTTTACTAATCCTTTGTGTGATTATTATTCGTAGTTCATTCATTTTAATTTCAAGTTGAATTGCTATTTACTTGTTAGTTGAATTGTGATTACTTGTTGAATCGTGAATTAATTTTCCGCTGAAGAATATTTTGTTTGGATACTCGTTGTCCAAAGTTGTGAATATTTCTTCCGGTTTAAATTTAATCACGTGTTGAATTTTTTTATTTTGATTTTTCTGTTGATTGATTCGTGGATAAACTCTCCGGTTAAGAATATTTGTTTGGATACTTGTTGTCCGAAGTTGGGAATATTTCTGTCCGGATTAGTTTTAAATCCAGTTTCTTTGCTTGTTGATTTAATTTTAGCCTATTTGTGCTTGTACGAAAGAACAAGGAGATTGTACCCGAACTTTGTGTTCATTGGTCTTCTCGGCTTGTTCGTGCTAGTTGCTTCGTACAATTGATAGCCCTATAGGTTATAATTAATCATTTATCTGTCTGTTGAGTAAATAAGAATTTTATCTTGCTTGTACGAAAGAACAAGGAGATTGTACCCGAGCCTTGCGTTCATTGGTCTTCTCGGCTTGTTCGTGCTAGTTGCTTCGTACAGTACGAAAGAACAAGGAGATTGTACCCGAGCCTTGTGTTCATTGGTCTTCTCGGCTTGTTCGTGCTAGTTGCTTCGTACCGGTTGATAGCCTGATAAATTTTTTTTATTTACTCTCTTGCGTGTTGTGCTTGCTTTCCGGTTAATATGGCTGTCAATCAATATGGCATGCTTCCATTTAACGGAAAGACAGATTTTGATATCTGGAAACAGAAAATCAAATGCGTGTTGATCCAACAGAAAGTCTATAGAGCTGTGACTGGTCTCTATTTAGACTCTGAGGATGCTGCTAAGCGCGTTGAGATGAATGAAACTGCTTGTTCCTCTATATACCTGAACCTTTCTGATTCAGTGCTCAGGAAGGTGGGTATTATAGATTCCGCGAAGGATTTGTGGGACAAGTTGGATAAGTTGTATACCGATACTTCTTTGCCTGGTAAATTGTTTTTGCTTGAGAAGTTCTTTAGATTTAGGCTCGACCTGTCTAAGGACATAGATGAGAACCTAGATGTGTTTAACAAGCTTATTCAGAACATTAAGCAAGCCGGTGATAAACACATAGATGACTACACGCCCATAGTGTTACTTAATGCCATCCCTGACTCATACAATGACGTCAAATCTGCCATAAAGTATGGTAGAGACGATATCTCGTTAGATATAGTCGTTAATGGATTAAGGAGTAAGGAGTTAGACCTTAGACACTCGAGGGGTAGTAACAGTCAGTCTAGGGACTCTGGTGAAGCGTTGTTTGTGAGGGGTAGGTCTAAGAGTAGATCTAGAAACCATAAGAAGGGCAACAACGATAAGAACAAAAACAATGACCCGGGGAAGAAGAGAGGTAAGTCTAAGAAGAGAGTGTGCTATAATTGTGGTAATTCTAGTCACTTCATTAAGGATTGTCCCCATCCGAAGAAGTCTGAACATGCTAATGTGGTAGATGATAATAACTTGCATGAAGAAGTTTTTATGATTTGTGATTCTGCCAATTCTGTGTTGAGTAGCATGACTGAAAATGAGTGGTTGATTGACTCTGGTTGTACTTATCATATGACACCTTTTAGATCCTTGTTTGCTTCTTATGATTCTTGCAATGATGGTTTTGTGTCTCTTGCTGATAATAAGAAATGCAAAATACATGGGGTGGGTGATGTATGTTTAAAGTTTGATAATGGGACTGTGTTTACTATGAAAAATGTGAGGCATGTTCCTGATTTGCGTCATAACTTGTTTTCTGTCGCTGCTTTTGAGGGTAGTGGATTAGAGGGTAAATGGGGTAATGGGTGCATGAAAGTTTTAAAAAATTCCCTTGTTTTGTTTAAGGCAAAAAAGGTGAATAACTTGTATGTGTGCCATGCTCAGCCTTTCTGTGATTCTGCTCATGTTGTTAGTTCTGATAAATCTGCTTTGTGGCATAATAGATTAGGACACATGAGTAATAGGGGTTTAGAGATTTTGCATAAATCTGGTTGTTTTGGTAAGGATTCTGTGTCCCTCATCCCCTTCTGTGAATCTTGTGTGTTAGGCAAGCAGCATAAGGTTACATTCCCCTCCTCCCCATATCCTAATCCTACTAAGTGTACCTCTGTGTTAGAGTATGTTCATGCTGATGTGTGGGGTCCTGCTAGTGTCTCTACCCACGGGGGTAAGAGATATTTTCTGTCCATCATTGATGATTTTTCTAGGAAGGTGTGGGTCCGTCTCCTTGAGCATAAGTCCGATGTCTTTGTGAAGTTTAGGGAGTGGAAAAACCTTGTAGAAAATCAAACTGGTAAGAAGGTCAAAACCCTTAGGACAGATAATGGTCTAGAGTTTTGCAATAAGGATATGGACCAACTGTGTGTTGATTGTGGGATTAGAAAGCACAAAACTGTGCCCTATACTCCCCAACAAAATGGGATAGCCGAGAGGATGAATAGGACTGTTCTAGATAAGGTTAGGAGTATGCTTGCTACCGCCGGTTTGTCTAAAAAGTTTTGGGGTGAAGCAGTTAACACTGCTGTCTACTTGATTAACCGGTCTCCTTCTGTTCCCTTGGGTGGGAAGTGCCCTGAATCTGTTTTTTCAAACAAACCCCTTGATTTGTCTAATCTTAGAGTGTTTGGGTGTGCAGCGTATGTGCACCAACAAGGTGACAAGTTGGATCCTAGGTCTAAGAAAGGAGTCTTCCTAGGTTATCCCGAGGGTGTGAAGGGGTATAGGGTTTGGGATAGGAACCAGGTAGGTTTCAAAGTTGTGGTGAGTAGAAACGTTGTTTTCAATGAATCCGAGTTTCCTTGTCTGGTTAAGTCAGTTCCTGAGTCTGAGTCTGATCCTAGTAGTACACCCGTTGAGGTGGAGTCCATACCACGTGCTGCTAGCCCTTTGTTTGCTAATCATGATAATGTTGTTTTGCATGATTCTAATTCTTCTGAATTGCATGATTCTGATTCTTCTGAGCATGATACTACCACCACTTCGAGTGAGGTGGAGCATTCTCGTGTGCATTCAAATGACAATGAATCGCATGATGAGAGTGCGGATGCTAGTGAGAATGATTTGCATGATTATCAACTTGCTAGAGATAGAAGTAGGAGAGTAATTAGGAGAACTGCTGATAGTATGCCTGATTATGCTTTCCATATGTGTGATACTTCTATGTTTGCTTTCTCTGTGTTTGAGACCCTTGAGCTTAACGAACCTAGAACCTATAGAGAGGCCCTTAAGTCTAATGAGTCCGCTAAATGGCTTTGCGCCATGGAAAGTGAGATGGAGTCACTTAGAGCGAATAAGACTTGGACGTTAGTTCCTAGACCGCCCAATAGTTCCATTGTTGCCTGTAAGTGGCTATTTAAGGTTAAGGAAGAGCCTAACGACATTAGATATAAGGCTAGGTTAGTAGCTAAGGGATTTACTCAAAAGGAAGGTGTTGATTATGCTGAAATCTTTGCTCCTGTAGTTAAATTTACTACGATTAGAATGATGCTTGCTCTTGTTGCTCATAATGATTGGGAAATGAAGCAAATGGACGTCACCACTGCATTCTTGCATGGTGATTTAGATAAGAAAATCTATATGTCGCAGCCTGAGGGCTTTGTGGATCCCATGAAGAGTGATCATGTGTGTTTGCTTAGGAAGGCCTTGTACGGCCTGAAGCAGTCCCCGAGGCAGTGGAATATCAAATTTGACCAGTGCATGTCATCTTTGAAATTTCACAAGTCCGAATGCGACCATTGCCTATACTTTAAAAATACTTCTTCTGTGCCTGTATTTTTATTGCTATATGTGGATGATATGCTTATTGTGAGTCCTTCGGGTGACGCCATTAAATGTGTGCAAAAGCGTCTCAGTGAGAACTTTGCTATGAAAGACCTAGGTGATGCCAAAAGGATCCTAGGCATTAACATTGTTAGGGATAGGAGTAAGCGTGTGTTAGTTCTCAATCAGATTTCATACATTGAAAAGATTTTGAGTAAATATAACATGCATTCTGCTACTCCCGTTTCTATCCCGATGGCGTCTCACTTTGTGTTAAGTAAGGATCAGTCTCCCAAGACTGCTCCTGAAATTGCTAAAATGAAATCTGTGCCTTATTCCAATGCTATTGGGTCCGTGATGTATCTCATGGTGAGTACTAGACCCGACATTGCCTATGCTGTTAGTTGCTTGAGTAGGTATATGTCTAATCCTGGTTTAGATCATTGGAATGCTCTTAAGTGGTTGCTTAGGTATTTGAAATCTTCTGTTAATCATGGGTTGGTTTTCACTAGGTGTTCTGAGGGGGTTAAGTTGAGTGGGTATGTGGATTCTAATTTTGCTAATGATAGAGACAATAGGAAATCCACTACCTCTTATGTGTTTACTCTTTGTGGGTCTTGCATTAGTTGGAAGTCTCAACTTCAACCCATAGTAGCCCTTTCCACCACTGAGTCGGAGTATGTGGCCGCTACCGAAGCGTTTAAGGAAGCCATTTGGCTTAAACGTCTCCTAACGGAGATTGGTAGCCTTAAGCAGGATATTTGTGTGTTTTCTGATAGTCAATCTGCTATTCAATTGTGTAAAAACCCTGTTTTTCATGATAGAACTAAGCACATTGATGTTAGATTTCATTTTATACGTGATATTGTTAGTGCAGGTCATATCAAGTTGATTAGAATTCCATCGGAATTTAATCCTGCTGACATGGGGACTAAATGTCTCTCGGTCGAAAAGTTGCTGTCGTGCAAACGCACGTTAAACATTGATTGCGGATAAGTTGCCTGGTGAACTTACCCCTTTTGCCTGAATATGTCTTTGTGATTATTCGGGCAATCCAGCGATGATGAGTCTCAAATTGTTTTAGAGCGTTGTGCTCTACACCACTAGGGTCCAATAAGGTGGAGGATTTGTTGGTATTGGTCCATTTATTCTTAAGCCCAAAGAGGAGTACCCGACCCATTTCCCATTTGCTCCCAACCGGTCCCTGAGTTTTGAATTACGCATCTTTGCTAATCGGCTATTTCCTTCTTCGGCTCCTGCGCGATTCTTACCTTCAGCATCTTCGGTCTGTTTGGAAGTTAATCTCATGAAGGTAAGTTACCTTCTATAATCAATTGCTTGGTCTATTTATACCATTCTCTTCTCTGCCAATGGGTTGGCCGAACCCTTCTTCTCTGCTACTCCTTTGTGGAAGAAATTAAACCTAGGGCAGAATAGATTAGCTGGTTGATGCCCAATTCTCCTCTTCTTGACTCTAGTGGTGTTAATTGACATCCTTTGTGGATGTAAATCGAAGACCTGAGCTGGAATCACCTCATAACAACATTAGTGTTATACTTTGTGTATTCTACGAAATTATTGGGTAATTTCAATTCATAATATTTTGATAAGATCGTATGATCACAGGCGATTAGATGTACAGGGAATATAGTGAAGTCTTCAAAAACATTGTAATGTTTTCATATAGAATACGTAATTAACACGTACAAACTATTAATACGTATAGACGATTTAATAGTTATACTATAAAATGTATAACATGTAACACATTTATACTGTCCCAATATAAGTTCACCGTGAGTATGGTTGTAACACCGTCCCCAAATATATTTACTTTTATGTAAATAATGTAGTGAACCTTATTAAAGGATTAATGAATTTACAAAGTTGTAAATTTTTATTATTTCTTTCGCGTGAATAGTAAATTGCACGTGGGACCCACACCGGGAGCGGGGGCCGCCCGATATTCCCGAGATCGCATAAATTATTCTTATGGGTCAAAATAATATTTATATTGTGGTGGACATCTTATTTGAGCCATGGGAAGGCCTGGGGTTGACCGATTGGTCAAAAGAAGCCCAAATACCGGTACCGACAATTTAACAGATAACAGCCCGAAAATGAATTTCGGAGACTTCTAAATTAATGTTATGGAATATATATTATTTCAAAAGGCCATTACGATTGGGAACACGTAATATATTTTATTGGACCCGATAAAATAAAATATATCTAAAACAGTCCAAAAAAATACAACTTTCGGGGCCGATTGTACATTTCGGGACAAGTTGGGATGACCTCCCACATGAGTGGGGGCCACCCCACGTTTTTTGGGTCTCAAATGGGACTTGTGTGGCCGCACAACATGTGAAGATGAAGCTAAATTGATTGGAATGGGATCATTTGAGGTGTGGACCTCACCCACACACATTATTTGTCAACTAAGACAAAGGAGGACACTTCCTACCTCTTTCCTCATCCTTGTGCTCGACCAACCCCTCCAAGAAGAAGAAAATTGAACTCTCAAAACACTCTCCATTGCTGCAACTCGAGCTCAAGCCATAGAGGTCCAAGGAGGAAGATTTGAGAAGGAAAAATCTAGGAAAAGTGTGAATAATAAAGGTAATGACCTCATATTAACTTTTCCTTTATTTTTCTTCTACCATATGAAGTATATATCATGTGAAGAACCTTTATTATGGTTCCATATGTTATAAGGGTGGATTCATGGGTTGGAGGATGGTTCTATGTCCAAGAACGGACTTAGAGGCCAAAACTACCGGTTCACCGGAAAATAACCTTTTTGAGGTTATTTGTATTAACATGGGTTTTATGACTATAAAACCTTGTTAGGAACTTGTAAAGGGTATTTCAAGTGATTTCACAAAGTTGGAAAGGTCGCCGGAGTTGTCGCCGGAGTTGACCAAAATTCGCCGGAGTTTCACCGGAGTTCAACCAAGAAGGGTAGAACTTCATAACGCTAGTTCAAGGTGAGTGGACGGCTTAATATCTTATAACTTTTGGGTTAATTATAAGATTACCTAAATAAATGTTATATGAGTTCATAATGATGTTTAAAAGATATTTAAACATGTGATTAGCCAATAGGGTTAAATTGGTATGAAAGAAATAGATTGTTTATGCATAGAATATGATATGAAGAATTATATAAAATGCATATTTTCTTGAAGTGTATAAGAAGCACAAATGAATATTTTAACTTAATTATATGACGATTAAGTTGATTTGTACAAGGTTTGAAATGGCGGTCAACGACAACGTTGACCGGTGGATAATGGATTAATTAATATCGGTTGATATTAATTAATTATACATTTACATAATTGCATGGCTTTGCATGGAATGTGATACATAAGTTTTATGTATTGAATTAGTTATGAATGGCTAAATATGATATAGACCCTATCTAGTGTGATATGTGGTAAGTCATAGGTCGGGTGGAGTACCCAAGGATCGGGCGGTTATCCTCAAAACTCGGTTATATAGGGTGGAGTACCCAAGGATCGGGCGGTTATCCTCAAAACTCGGTTATATAGGGTGGAGTACCCAAGGATCGGGCGGTTATCCTCAAAACTCGGTTATATAGGGTGGAGTACCCAAGGATCGGGCGGTTATCCTCAAAACTCGGTTATATAGGGTGGAGTACCCAAGGATCGGGCGGTTATCCTCAAAACTCGGTTATATAGGGTGGAGTACCCAAGGATCGGGCGGTTATCCTCAAAACTCGGTTATATAGGGTGGAGTACCCAAGGATCGGGCGGTTATCCTCAAAACTCGGTTATAGGGTGGAGTACCCAAGGATCGGGTGTGTATCCTCAAAACTCATAGATTACATATAATGATCTAGGACCGGGCGGTGTCCTTATGATAATTTATTTGACCAAGGAGGAGTTCTATACACTCATAGGTATATGGGTGGGTTGGGATTTAAGTCAAGGATATTGACTACTATTATTTTCCCAAATAAACAATGACCTACGGGTCGGGTATTTCCAAGTGTATGTATACTAATATGTATTTCAAACTTGGGGGAAGGACTATACGTATATGTATCATCCTATGTTTGGGTCTTATACTTGAAACGCTAGTTATTCTATATTTAGCCTGCTACTCGCTCGGTACTTGTACTGACCCCTTCGGGGGGCCCCACCATTTTCAGGTTGAAGCTAGGGCTTACTACCTGCACCTTTCTACGGGTGACATCAATCAAGGAAGACGTGGTTCGTGCTTCCTCATTTTATTTCAAATTACCAAACATTGCTCATGGATATTTTTATTGTCATAAACTATTCTTTTGGGGCTTGCATGCCCATGATATTGGCCGGTTGTGGCTTATGACTTACCGTTGAATATTTCCGCTATTCATTGGTTTAAATGTGATGTTGTTATGTATGTTTACCACTGAGTATGGAAGGATTATTTTCTCGAACGCCTTGTGTAATCAAGTGAGGTTGACTCGCGGGTGACGTCACTTGATTATGCGGCGGTTGTACACGCGCTTGGATTGCGGTCTGGGGCGTGACAATTAAGTGGTATCAGAGCCATCTCAGTTCTAAACTATATAATCAACCTCTCACAAAAGATTTTACAAAAGAGTTTTTACCGAAAACCATGAGCATTGTATTTTGACGTTTATAGGACTATTGGTGCTTAAGTTGCAAGGCCTCTAATTGTTAAGACGGTACCCTTAACAATTGGTATGGTGGTGACTTGGGTCAATACGTGTCTATAACGTTTTTCCGTCAACTGACATTTATAGGAGTCTAAAGACTCGTCCAAATTCCGTTTCAGAAATGGAGGGTAGGCGAATGGCAACAAGAATTGACCCTAAGGGACAAGCGCCGGTAGCTTACCTTGAGGATAGCCGGGCTGTGTCGCGAGCCTTTACGAGGAGAGGAATAGGTCATGGGGGCCGCGAGGGCCGCGAGGGTCGCCAAGCGGCAAGCGCTAGTCACGTGGGCTCGATGTGTAACATGAACACCAGGAGAAACGAACGTAGGCGTCAGGCTAGGCGAGATCGGGCCACCTCCCAACGTGATATGACTGTCAGTCAAACCCATCCTTGGGCAAACGACCAAGGAGGAGAAAGCACTTTTACGGCACCAGCATCACCGGTAAAAAAGAAAAGGAACTCAAAGTGGCATACGTCCTTTCCTTACTCTTTAAGATCATCCAAATGTTCGAATTGCTCTAAGAAGCATTTCGGGAAGTGCATCGAGCCCCCGATGTGCTACGAATGTGGGAGCACAACCCATATGAAATTAAGCTGCCCATGGAGGAGACAACGAGAAACATCGCAAGCCGATGAAGGGCTCACCGTGGAAGGAAACCATACGGGACCAACGACGAGCAACGCTATGTTCGGCAACCAATGTGGGACCCAAACACGAGTGTACGCAATGACCGAGGCGGATGCGCGAGCAAACCCGGACTCCGTTGCAGGTAATACACTTACTTTCCTGTATTTCTAGGCTTATTTGGGTCGTACGAGTCATTGGGTTTGGGTGCGGGCCACCCCGGGGTCAAACCCCGCGAATTCGGGGCGAAACGGGCTAAAAACAACTACGCGCGATCGCGCGTACCTACAGACGCACGACCGTGCGTACGAGGCAGCAGCCTCTGGCCGTTTTCCGCGCAGACGCACGCCGTGCGTGCAGGGAAGGCACGCCGTGCGTGGGACGCACGATCGTGCGTGACCAGCTACGCACGATCGTGCGTAGCCGGCAGTGGCGGATTCCGAATTTCTCACGCACGCACGACCGTGCGTGCCACCCAGGCACGCCGTGCGTGGACCCCAGGCACCCGAAACTTGATTTTTTTCGCCCCGTTCTCCTACGTTTGGATCCCCGTTTGATTCCAAACATTAGTATGAACCTAATAACCTCCTAAAGATGTGTAAAAACATTAGAAAAGGTATCTTACATGGTGTATAAATGTAGGAACATTAAAGATCAATGGTAGGTGTGCGAGGATCCTCATCGATACCGGGGGCACAACGCTCATTTGTGAGTGAGGCGTTTGCCGAGGGGCTCGACGTGCCATTGACGCCTATGACACAAACATTGCTAGTCTCCACACCGTTGGGAGACGACGTGGAGAGAAATCATTACTATCCATCATGTGAGGTGGAAGTGACGGGTCAACCTTTGACTTGTGATTTCGTACCTCTAAGCATGTTGGAGTTCGATGCAATCCTAGGAATGGATTGGCTCGAGAAACACCATGCTCGAGTAGATTGCTACACCAAGGTGTTAGAGCTCGAGGATGATCAAGGAAACACGCTATGTTTCGAGGGAGATCGGGGGAAATCTAATGCTTGTATAATATCCGTGATGAGGGCACGGAAGATGATGAGGAAGGGATGCCACGCATACCTTGCCTACGTGGTGGACGATACCAAGAAGGAAGTCGACATCAAAGATGTACGGGTCGTGTGCAAATACCCGGATGTCTTTCCCAAAGACCTACCGGGGCTTCCACCCGATAGAGAGATAGAGTTTGTAATTGAAGTAGAGCCGGGAACCAAACCCATTTCGATTCCTCCTTATCGAATGGCGCCGGCCGAACTCCAAGAGTTGAAGGTCCAACTACAAGAATTACTGGACAACGGGTTCATCAGACCCAGTCATTCACCGTGGGGGGCACCCGTACTCTTCGTGAAGAAGAAAGATGGTACACTAAGAATGTGTATCGACTACCGACAGTTGAACAAGGTCACCATCAAGAACAGGTATCCCTTACCGAGGATTGATGACTTGTTCGATCAACTTCGAGGGGCAATAGTGTTCTCGAAGATTGACTTGAGGTCGGGGTATCATCAGTTGAAGATCAAGGAGAGTGACATACCTAAGAGTGCATTTCGCACTAGATATGGTCATTACGAATTCCTTGTGATGTCGTTTGGTTTAACCAACGCACCGGCGGCATTCATGGACTTGATGAACCGTGTATTTAATGAATACTTAGATCAATTTGTGAAAGTATTCATTGACGACATCTTAATATACTCCAAGAGTGAAGAGGAGCACGAACATCACTTGGGGCTTATACTTGATCGACTAAGGGAAAAACAACTCTTTGCCAAGTTCTCTAAATGCGAATTTTGGCTCAAGGAGATTGGTTTTCTCGGTCACGTCATATCCGGTTCGGGCGTTGCTGTGGATAACGCCAAGATAAAGGCTATCATGGATTGGGAGAGACCCAAGAATGTGAAAGAGATACGTAGTTTCCTTGGCTTAGCAGGATACTATCGTAAATTTGTTGAAAAATTTTCTGTATTGGCGTCTCCATTAACGAAGCTCACAAAGAAAGGGGCCAAGTTCATATGGGACGACAAGTGTGAGAAAGGGTTCCTTGAACTGAAGAAACGACTTACCGAAGCACCAGTCCTTGCCCTACCCATACAAGGGATAGGGTATGATATATACAGTGATGCTAGCATCCAAGGGCTTGGATGTGTACTGATGCAAAACGGTAAAGTGATTGCCTATGCTTCAAGGCAATTGAGAAAGCACGAGGTGAACTACCCTACCCATGACCTAGAATTGGGGGCGGTAGTGTTTGCACTGAAAATCTGGAGGCATTATCTCTACGGGGAGACATGTCACATTTTTACAGACCATAAGAGCTTGAAGTACGTATTCACTCAGAAAGAGTTGAATATGAGACAGAGGAGATGGATGGAGTTGATCAAGGACTATGACTTGATCATCGAGTACCATCCAGGAAAGGCCAACGTAGTGGCCGACGCACTGAGCAGGAAGAGTACGTCAGGGACGTTACTTACTTGTCTGCAGGCATTGAGGGCACGCGTGGAGGTGTCCACGTGCGGGGCTCTCATTGCTCAATTTGAGGTCAGGCCCACCCTATTGGGCGAGATTAGTCGAAGTCAGGCCATGGATGAGGAATGTCAGAAGATCCGTGAAAGGATCCTTGCGGGGCCCGTTGAGAACTTCCGGGTACGTGATGACGGTCTGTTATTGTTTAAGGATCGTGTGTGCATACCAAGGAATGAGGAACTCCAGAAATCTATACTTGAGGAGGCTCATTCTTCAGCTTATGCTATGCATCCGGGAGGTACTAAGATGTACCGAGATTTGAAGGAAAGTTACTGGTGGCCAGGTATGAAGAGGGACATTGCTGAGTATGTGAGTCGGTGCCTTACTTGCCAGCAAGTCAAGGCAGAGCATCAGCACCCGGCAGGGCTTTTGCAGCCACTCACCATCCCAGAGTGGAAGTGGGAGCACGTGACCATGGACTTCGTGGTGGGGCTACCACGAACAGTGAACAACTATGATGCAGTATGGGTGGTAGTTGATAGGCTCACCAAGAGTGCACACTTTCTGCCTATCAACATTACTTATCCCCTTGAAAGATTGGCCAAGCTATACACGGAGGAGATCGTGAGATTACATGGAGTCCCAATATCCATTGTCTCGGATAGGGATCCACGATTCACATCCCGATTTTGGCCAAAGTTTCAAGCATCGTTGGGTACTAAACTGAAGTTTAGCACAGCTTTTCACCCACAGACGGATGGACAGTCCGAGCGGGTGATACAGGTTTTGGAAGATATGCTCAGAGCATGTGCCTTGGAGTTCCAAGGAAGTTGGGACAAACATTTGGCTCTAGTGGAGTTTGCTTATAACAACAGTTATCAAGCAAGTATTGGCATGCCTCCATACGAGGCATTGTATCGGAGGAAGTGCAGAACACCGTTGTGTTGGGACGAGGTTGGCGAGGCCAAACTCGAAGGGATAGAGCTGGTTGAGATCACCAAGGCCAAGGTAAGGATCATTCGGGATAGATTGAAGGCTGCTCAGGACCGACAGAAGAGTTATGCTGATAAACGGCGGAGACCGTTGGAGTTCGAAGTCGGTGATGAGGTCTTCCTAAGGATTTCTCCTTGGAAGGGCATCATTCGATTTGTATCGAGGGGAAAGCTTAACCCCCGATACATTGGTCCATTTGAAATCCTTGAAAGGATTGGAGCCGTGGCTTATCGTCTCAAGTTGACACCGGAACTTGAGAAGATACATGACGTGTTTCATGTATCGATGCTCAAGAAGTACATACGAGACCCATCTCATATTCTTGAGAAACCACCGGTAGAGGTCCGTGAGGACTTGCAATATGCGGTGGAACCAATGAAGATTGTTGGTCAACAAGTGAAGAAGCTTAGGAATAAGGAGATTCCTATGGTAAAGGTTCTTTGGAGGAGTGATCGAGTCGAAGAAGAAACTTGGGAGACCGAGGTCTCAATGAGGGAGCAATACCCATTTCTTTTCGATTAGATACTTGGATTTCGGGGACGAAATCCCAAATAAGGGGGGGTGAACTTGTAACACCGTCCCCAAATATATTTACTTTTATGTAAATAATGTAGTGAACCTTATTAAAGGATTAATGAATTTACAAAGTTGTAAATTTTTATTATTTCTTTCGCGTGAATAGTAAATTGCACGTGGGACCCACACCGGGAGCGGGGGCCGCCCGATATTCCCGAGATCGCATAAATTATTCTTATGGGTCAAAATAATATTTATATTGTGGTGGACATCTTATTTGAGCCATGGGAAGGCCTGGGGTTGACCGATTGGTCAAAAGAAGCCCAAATACCGGTACCGACAATTTAACAGATAACAGCCCGAAAATGAATTTCGGAGACTTCTAAATTAATGTTATGGAATATATATTATTTCAAAAGGCCATTACGATTGGGAACACGTAATATATTTTATTGGACCCGATAAAATAAAATATATCTAAAACAGTCCAAAAAAATACAACTTTCGGGGCCGATTGTACATTTCGGGACAAGTTGGGATGACCTCCCACATGAGTGGGGGCCACCCCACGTTTTTTGGGTCTCAAATGGGACTTGTGTGGCCGCACAACATGTGAAGATGAAGCTAAATTGATTGGAATGGGATCATTTGAGGTGTGGACCTCACCCACACACATTATTTGTCAACTAAGACAAAGGAGGACACTTCCTACCTCTTTCCTCATCCTTGTGCTCGACCAACCCCTCCAAGAAGAAGAAAATTGAACTCTCAAAACACTCTCCATTGCTGCAACTCGAGCTCAAGCCATAGAGGTCCAAGGAGGAAGATTTGAGAAGGAAAAATCTAGGAAAAGTGTGAATAATAAAGGTAATGACCTCATATTAACTTTTCCTTTATTTTTCTTCTACCATATGAAGTATATATCATGTGAAGAACCTTTATTATGGTTCCATATGTTATAAGGGTGGATTCATGGGTTGGAGGATGGTTCTATGTCCAAGAACGGACTTAGAGGCCAAAACTACCGGTTCACCGGAAAATAACCTTTTTGAGGTTATTTGTATTAACATGGGTTTTATGACTATAAAACCTTGTTAGGAACTTGTAAAGGGTATTTCAAGTGATTTCACAAAGTTGGAAAGGTCGCCGGAGTTGTCGCCGGAGTTGACCAAAATTCGCCGGAGTTTCACCGGAGTTCAACCAAGAAGGGTAGAACTTCATAACGCTAGTTCAAGGTGAGTGGACGGCTTAATATCTTATAACTTTTGGGTTAATTATAAGATTACCTAAATAAATGTTATATGAGTTCATAATGATGTTTAAAAGATATTTAAACATGTGATTAGCCAATAGGGTTAAATTGGTATGAAAGAAATAGATTGTTTATGCATAGAATATGATATGAAGAATTATATAAAATGCATATTTTCTTGAAGTGTATAAGAAGCACAAATGAATATTTTAACTTAATTATATGACGATTAAGTTGATTTGTACAAGGTTTGAAATGGCGGTCAACGACAACGTTGACCGGTGGATAATGGATTAATTAATATCGGTTGATATTAATTAATTATACATTTACATAATTGCATGGCTTTGCATGGAATGTGATACATAAGTTTTATGTATTGAATTAGTTATGAATGGCTAAATATGATATAGACCCTATCTAGTGTGATATGTGGTAAGTCATAGGTCGGGTGGAGTACCCAAGGATCGGGCGGTTATCCTCAAAACTCGGTTATATAGGGTGGAGTACCCAAGGATCGGGCGGTTATCCTCAAAACTCGGTTATATAGGGTGGAGTACCCAAGGATCGGGCGGTTATCCTCAAAACTCGGTTATATAGGGTGGAGTACCCAAGGATCGGGCGGTTATCCTCAAAACTCGGTTATATAGGGTGGAGTACCCAAGGATCGGGCGGTTATCCTCAAAACTCGGTTATATAGGGTGGAGTACCCAAGGATCGGGCGGTTATCCTCAAAACTCGGTTATATAGGGTGGAGTACCCAAGGATCGGGCGGTTATCCTCAAAACTCGGTTATAGGGTGGAGTACCCAAGGATCGGGTGTGTATCCTCAAAACTCATAGATTACATATAATGATCTAGGACCGGGCGGTGTCCTTATGATAATTTATTTGACCAAGGAGGAGTTCTATACACTCATAGGTATATGGGTGGGTTGGGATTTAAGTCAAGGATATTGACTACTATTATTTTCCCAAATAAACAATGACCTACGGGTCGGGTATTTCCAAGTGTATGTATACTAATATGTATTTCAAACTTGGGGGAAGGACTATACGTATATGTATCATCCTATGTTTGGGTCTTATACTTGAAACGCTAGTTATTCTATATTTAGCCTGCTACTCGCTCGGTACTTGTACTGACCCCTTCGGGGGGCCCCACCATTTTCAGGTTGAAGCTAGGGCTTACTACCTGCACCTTTCTACGGGTGACATCAATCAAGGAAGACGTGGTTCGTGCTTCCTCATTTTATTTCAAATTACCAAACATTGCTCATGGATATTTTTATTGTCATAAACTATTCTTTTGGGGCTTGCATGCCCATGATATTGGCCGGTTGTGGCTTATGACTTACCGTTGAATATTTCCGCTATTCATTGGTTTAAATGTGATGTTGTTATGTATGTTTACCACTGAGTATGGAAGGATTATTTTCTCGAACGCCTTGTGTAATCAAGTGAGGTTGACTCGCGGGTGACGTCACTTGATTATGCGGCGGTTGTACACGCGCTTGGATTGCGGTCTGGGGCGTGACAATGGTACATGTATTTCCCCAAACACTACGTGCAATTAGATTACAACACGTATTCTTGTAATATGTCTTTGGGTATACCAATTATACAACCTTTTACACATCTCGACTTAGATTATACATATTATACCGATTATCTTCACTTGATACTAATGATAATAATATATTGTAATCCTGTTAACTCGTGAAAATTACACTTGTACGCATCATTAGTCCATGTAGCTTATGTTATATCCATGTAACAACAGCTATAACCCTTTCTTAACAATATATAATCAATAGTTGAACAGTAAACACTATCATTTAACCGACCCATCAACTTGAATGAGAATATCGGTGCATGACGACACAAAAACATACAATATACAAAGTGTATGTTTAACAGGATATGGGTTTTCTACCCAGTAGGTACAAGTATGGGGACTATTGAGAATGCCCATAATAAATGATCCAATTTGCTACTGATCATATTTATAACCCATAACCATACTTCAAAATAGTATATATAGACATCCCACTAGTCCATAGTATACGACATCGCATGATCTCATTTCGAAATAATTGTCATATTGAATGTACCAGTGTACTATTCGGTACAAGTTATATTGTAGTATAATATAACTTGACATAAATCAACATTATGGGAAAACCTTATGTTTGACAATTCATAGGGTGTTTCATACCCGAATATTTCTATAAATATGCCGTATACCCATAGTAAGTTCTCCTGTCAGTATGTAATTTAATCGCGAGTTGGCTTTCTAATACTCACGATGATTCACGTATTTGCAATCCCTGATCAGTATGTACACACAATTGTGAAGATTGGTCAATTATTGTGCAATGGCTTAACTTTAGTGAAGCCAATCTTCGTGTATTTTTGTAAGTCGTATTACAAGTCGAATAGAAATGTAAGCCTAAAATTTAAGTCCGAATTGTTGACGAACTTATTGAATACCAGCGTTAAATGGTATTACATTAAGTCATATATTAAGTAAGACTAAAGTTAGAACTTTAATTATTGTGTACATAATTTCGACTGAAAACACTAAATGAGATCACTAGTGTGTTCATTGGAGACTTGTATGGTCTCCACTGTATCAATGGGATTTTTGAGATGACATTTGTCTTATAATTACATTATCCTATGAAGTTTAATCTTGGAATGGGAAAATAGTATTTAAAGGATTGTATAAATTTAGGTATCTATGTAAATACCTAAATACACTCATATTGGATTAAATCATAGTATATAGGGTTACTTAAGCTGTATGGTACTACGTGGATTATAGTACACAATGTTGAAAGCAATAGACATATGTTATACAAGATGAGAATACCATACAAGCCGATATTATCAATTTTATACCTGTATAGATTATTAATGTCAATCTTTGTCCTAACAAATATTTGGACCAATTTACATAATTTCGGAATGGATTATAGATTACCTAGCTATAATGGGGTTACATTAACTTACCCATTAGTGTACATACCCTCAGTTAATTTAGTAACTTGATCATTTGTTTATACGAAATGACCAGATATTCATTCTAACCCTCGGGTACACTCAATTGCGACATACGTACTTTGATTTACCCTAACAACTGTCTATTAATCAACTAATAGTAGACCACATATTTAGCAACTTGCATTTCATTTCCCGATAATTTTGACTTACAATGGTTCATATGTCACAATTCCCAGTCTACTTGTGTTTTTTTCCCATACTAAAATTTTCGAGTGAGATAATACAGTATGGACTTGAGATATTTTTTCGTGAATTTTTGATAAATTATTTAATACAATGTATATAGGGATACAAGAAATTCGGTGTTTTTTTAGTACTATGTGAAATTCAATATATGAGGCAATAGTATGGATTTTACCGTATTGTAACCTGGGTAATACCCATGGTACAATGTATGATTGGGTGGTAGATGGGTATGGAGCTTTGACATAACTACGGTATATTACACTTGAAATTAGTATCGAAATGTCTACAAATGGGTATCCTATTTATATAATTGGACCAAAATGTGATACAATGAACTATTTCAAGTATAAATAGTGATCTCATAATACTAAATGATCATTGATTTGAATTACACCTATAGATGTAAGTATACCTATTTGTAGTATAAATTCACTTGTATAGTGAAAATATGTCAAACACTATTTCTGTGTACGGGTTGGCTATACGACTCGTATTTCTTTTTGGAACATACAATGAGATCATATGATGTTGATTTAGCTTTTCTCGTAAGGAGAAAAGCCTTATTTCATTGAGTCGGTGGCTTAAATTTTGCATAGGCTTGACAATTTTAAGACTGGAACCCATTGAGATCAATGGGTTTAGTTCAACCGACTCATATACATCCTGAAAGATTGGCTCAAGTCCAAATTATGTAATTTTCAGGCTTACATCTATTGCATACTCACGAAGACTCGGAAATTCTCATTCCGTGATAATGACATTATATGTGTAAATCACTATTCACACGACTCGTTGCGTATTTTTGCATACACTATTCCAATAAATCGGACATTGGTCCATAATTATGAATTCAATTGATAGTTTTCTATCAATAACCCGAGGGATTTAGACGTGTAGGGAATACTCATGAATGTGTACAATTGAGTATGTTCAATAGGCAATTGTGTAACATAGGACTCGGTTGGTCATAATGATTTGTGAAAATAACCCATTGGACTTGGGGGACCAACTCATTTATGATCTTTAATGGATGGCATATGTGTAATGATACCAATGTATTCGACATTTCAATCACTCATAATAGAAATGGGTTGAGACTTGTATTCGTTCCCCATTAACGAATTGGCTTAAATAATCGGAAGATTTATAGCCTGTTCCATAATAAACCGATGTATTTTATTGGAGTCTCCCTATTAATCTCCTTGATATTGGGTTCCCTATCCAAATAGGTTAAAATGTTTGACTTTATAATTGGTTGAGACTTAGTGTACATAGTCGACTTGAGTCTTCGACTTGTAATGTCTTCATACAAAAATTTGTATTCGTTTCCAAATTTTGAATCAAGTATGTTTAAAGTGAATACTCAGTCGTATAGACCTGTATCTTATTCACGACTCAAGTCCAAATTATGAATAGCAAAAAACGTACAAGTCTTCACTGTTTTTAGGCTTACTAAATCTTATTATGGATACGACACTTTTCAAGTGATACAACACTGTAGATGATCCTTGGCAACATGAATACTATGTTGGAGTTCATAGAAATAGGATTTCTATCCACCGCTAACATGGATGTTTCCCATTTTGGAGACACATAGTACATGGAGTGCAACATTAGTTATGAATGTAATAATGTACGGCTTGTTAAGTAATAAGAATCTCAGTGGACTGGGCTAGGAGTTGTAACAGGCCCAATTATATGGAATGTAATAAGCTTGTTGTACTGCGTGTATAAATACCTAAATCAGTAATAAGAATTTTAGATTTGCTTCCATATTAACTCTCTCTCTCATATTGTAACTAACTAATAACTATCGCCATAGCCTATCAGTGGTATCAGAGCTTCAGCGATCGATGATCATGGCGCAAGGAAGTAGTAACATTCTTGGGAACTTACCAGTGCTTGACTCAAAGAACTTGGATGATGGAGCGTGAAAATGAAGACAATTTTTGGATTTCAAGATGTTCTTGATATCGTAAAGGAAGGAATTCCTGAAATCGGGGCAAATGCGACTGAAGCGCAGAGGGCGCAGTACAAAGAAGCCAAGAAACGAGATTGTAAGGCTCTTTTCTACATCCATCAGTGTGTGGATGAGGCGAATTTTGAAAAAATAGCCTCGGCTTCTTCAGCCAAGGAAGCTTGGTCCATTCTTGAGTCTAGCTACGCTGGTATTTCCAAACTGAAGATGGTGAGGCTTCAGACTCTCAGGCGTCAATATGAGTTACTGCGGATGGAGGACCAAGAAACTATTCCAACATACATGAATCGGATTCTACAAATAACCAATCTTATGAAGACTTGTGGAGAAGAGTTAAAGCCAAGATCTATTATTGAGAAGGTATTACGTACCCTACCCTCTAAGTTTGATATTATTGCCGTCAATAGAGAAGAAGGGCGTGATTTGGATACTCTCAAGATAGAAGAACTACAGGGTACATTAGAAGCTCATGAACAACGACTAAAAGAAAGGGAGACTGTTGTACAGTCTGTCACAGACCAAGCCCTCTTGACCCAATCCACCAAGAACCAAGAATCCTCAAGAGGAAGAGGAAGAGGAAGTATGAGGGGTCAAGGAAGAGGCAGAAGGGGTGGTCGTGGAGCTTTCTTTGGTGGCAGAGGACATGACAACTCTGAAAATAAATTCCAGAATGCGACTAACTCAAGAGGAGGTTTCAGGGGTGCAAGAGGAGGAAAATGAGAGGTCAATTCAGAGGTGGTTATAACACAAGAAGAGGAAGAGGAAATTGGCATGGTGCACAAAATCAGAAGAAACAAGATAGATCCAATGTGCAGTGCTATGTTTGTAGTAAATATGGGCACTACTCCTATGAGTGTTGGTACAGAGATCAGTCTGGAGATAAACAAGAAGAGGCAAATGTGGCTGCTCAGAATGAAGGATCAGTTGAGGAAGAGGTGTTGCTTATGACAACAACTACTTCAGAGGGTGATAAAGTTGTGAAGAATGTATGGTATTTGGACACGGGATGCTCAAATCATATGTCCTGTAGGAAGGACTGGTTCTTGGAGCTAGATGACACCACCAAGAGTACAGTGAAATTTGCTGATAATAGCACTATAAACTCAGAAGGAATAGGCAAGATTCAGATTAAGTGCAAGAATGGTAAATATGCTCTCATTTTTGATGTATTGTTTGTCCCTAAAATGAAGCATAATTTACTTAGCATTGGGCAGTTGCTTGAGAAAGATTATAGTATTGATATGAAAGACAAATGTATGAGGATTTATGACTGTAATGGCTTGTTAATTCTAAAGGCTCCATTGGCAGCTAATAGGACCTTTAAATATGACATGAATGTGAGGAAGTCTATATGCTTTAAGTATGGAATACAGGAGGAAAGTTGGCTATGGCATTATAGGATGGGACATCTGAATTGGAAAAGTCTGAAAACACTAGGTGACAAGGGAATGGTTTCAGGATTGTCAAGAATAGAATGTGGAGAGAAGTTATGTGAGTACTGTATTTCAGGGAAGCAAACTAGGAAACCATTCAAAAGCTGGATTCCAACGAAGACTACACAATTACTGGAAGTGGTATATTCAGACGTTTGTGGGCCTTTTGATTGTCCATCTCTGAATGGAAATATGTACTTTGTTTCGTTCACTGATGATTTCAGCAGGAAGATGTGGATCTATCTTATAAGGCACAAGTCTGATGCGTTCTCAGTGTTCAAAAGGTTCAAAAGTATGGTTGAAAAGCAAAGTGGCATGTTTCTGAAAACCATCAGGACAGATGGAGGAGGTGAATATGTGAATGGAGATTTCAAAGATTTCTGTGAAAATGAGGGGATTGTTCATGAGGTTACTGCTCCATATACACCACAGCATAATGGTGTATCTGAGAGACGAAATAGGACAGTGTTGAACATGGCTAGAAGCATGCTCAAAACCAAGAATCTCCCACATGGTTATTGGGGTGCAGCTGTGACTACTGCAGCATATCTTTTGAACCTATGTCCTACAAAAAGGTTGGGGTACATTACCCCTGAAGAAGTATGGACTGGAGTAAAACCTTCAGTAGGCCATCTGAGAGTGTTTGGGTCAGTATGCTACAGACACATTCCAAATGAAAAGAGAAGAAAGTTAGAAGATAAAAGTGAGAGGCTGATTTTAGTGGGGTTTGATCCAACTGGTGCCTAAAAACTTTGGAATCCAGTTGAGAATAAATGTGTGATAAGCAGAGACATAATAGTAGATGAATCAAACAGCTGGAACTGGAGTGATGATAAAGAAGATGGGACTTCAATTCCAATAGATTTTGAGGAAGAATTTGAAGGTCATACTTATCACAATGGTTCTGGTACAGAACCAAGTGAATTTCAGCCTATAAGGCCAGTAAGAAGTAGGAGAATACCAACAAGGTTGGAAGAATATGAGTTGTTCCCAGATAATGTCATCAATGAGGATGGTGATGACGTGCACTTGTCGGGATGTGCACTCAAAATAATAATACAATACGACACTAATACGTAGTATAGTGTAGTAAGGTTCGTATCCGCAGGGAAAGGAATACTTTTCTTTTTATAGAACTAGTAACAAAATGGGGGTTTTTAGTTTGATTTGGTTTAATAAATTAAACACGAAGATGAACGAGTTACGTGGTTTAATTAATGAGAAGGAGACTTGGCTTTGCTTTTATCCACTTAATGAAATGTTCGTCGATCCCGGTTATATCTTTAACTATCTTCCTCTCGAATACTCAATCGAGGAGTATATCCAGTTCATCGAGGGTAGTTATTAATAACGAGATGCGTTCATTAATAAAACTTACTATCGAGTCAATATAGAACAAGCGCCGTATATTAACTTGATAGTAGCAATAAACTTAAGATGAAAATGATTGAGATTGATAACCTCAACACAAGCGGTTTGTGACACCCCCAAATTTCCCACCCAAAATAATACTTTGAAATAGAAATGAACTTTTATTTATTATTTAATCATTCAAATGTTTGCAGCGGAAATAGGTAAAATAAAGAGAAAGGGGTATGTCACCGCCACATCCAATCCGTGAATGATTGGATGTTAAGGCTATCTACCAAAATATGAGTTTAAATAAAAATCAAGATGTTCGAATCATAAGCAAATATTAAAGTTTATTCTAGTGAACTACGATAAGGTCTTCTAGTTCGCGCTCTCAAACATTCCAGCACCAAAATCAACATGATCACATCCTGTTAGAAACGAGCAAAAGAAAATAAAAAGAAAACAAACATTAGCAATAATGCTAAGTAAGTTCCACCTAACCTTTTAAAATAATAATAATTAATATATATATATAAATTCGTACAACCTCATAAAATATTTTTCAAATCACTTTATAAATTGTAAGTAGATGGTATCTATACAAAATCCCAACCACACAATTTGCAAATATCATAATAATTCCAAAATACATGAAACACCAAGATTCTCCTCTTTTGAATTTCTTCCAAAAATCACTTTGTAACTAACTCCCTAGTACTTTAGAAGGGCGGTGCTCAATACTTTGGTTGAGCCCGGTGGTCCGTTGTTATGTACGGCCACCCCGGGACTATTGCCGGTACCACAACTGCTCAATGGAAACGGAAACAACTACCTTAAGTGTGCACACCCTCTAAAGGTATTCCAAGCCCTCCGGGTTAGTAAGTTGATCCGGGTAGTCAGGATGTTTTCTACCAACTACCCCACCTCAAAAATTGAATGATTAGGAGCTACTACTACCACTACTACTCAAAAGTCGGGATGTTTTCTACCGACCATCAATTCACCTCAAACCAATACCAACAAGAATTGAGTAGTAGTAGACCTAACCACCCTCCACATTTTAAGGGACGTGGAAAACCGACATCACGGATTTCTCCCGTGATGCCCACTCTTTATGAAAATATTTATTTTTCTTTGCTTTCTCAAAATCAATCGAAGTTTATACTTCAAAATTTTCCTTTTTATCAAACTCCCACAAAGATAACAAATTACGTACTATTACAAAATCTCCCAAAATTGTATACAATAATTCATATTAACAAACCAATATATCAACTAATATCCCAAATACAACCCTTTCATATCATAATATTTAATCAAATTCAGCACACATAAATTCAATTCTCAAATATGCACACAAAATATCCAAAGAAATCACACGAAGTAAAAAGAACTAATTTCGGTTGACGTGAAACTTACCTTAAAGTGTGACACTCCTACTTGGTCTCTTAACTTGATTTAATTAGCAATCACCTTTAATAATTCAAAACTCTATAATTAGTCCTCGATATCTCAACCACTCAGTCAACTAAAGTTATTGATTTACTTTTTATAATTTTTGTCCATTTATTAATAACTTATCATTACTCTGGCCTAAATACTTCGGATTTCATTCATTCTCAAATACAAATTCGGAAATTCGGAATCGTGAATCACTAATGTACTTTATTAATTTAATTAGTTAGTCTGCTACTTTATTTCAGTAAATAGAAGTACTCTGTATCCAACGATCTTCTTTAACCAATTGAGTTAATTCTTGGTATCAACCCCTCGACTCAATCGTTTAATGACGACGAACACTCGTATTCTATTTTAATCAGGTAAGTTCCTAGTCTGTTTATTACTATTTCGGACAGGTAAATGATCCAGTAACTACTTGTTACTTAACCCCTTATTCTAATGGGTTTTTTTTTTTTAATTAGAAATCATGTCAACTTAGCACAGTGAGAACCCATATTAACATGCTCCTATTCCAGTTTATTGCTACGTATAACTTTTAGTTCACTAACTAATGGCTAGTCAAATTGATCCCGATAAGTAAATTAAAACATTCATGGAGTCCAGCCTAAATTATATGGTAATTGACTACCCTGAGACTCATATCCATACAAGAATAAGAATTTACTATTCGTAATTCCTTTGTTTAATTATTAACATTGTTCATTTCTGATTTTATTACCACCATCCAAATGATCCTAATGATTACTAGTGGTAAGTCAGGCAATACTTTTGTTATTGTTATATGGCTATCATTACACCGTATTATTACTCGGTATTATTTTATTAGTATTGATGTGTGGACTAGTAAGTATTACTTCGTTTTATTAATAATTTAGTCCAATCGTCCATAAAGTTTCAGGAAAGTCGGGTAAAATAGCTATGGTACCAGTTCGGTAGTGCAGTGGCCGTAACAGTGGTCCAGTCAGCGTCAGATCTTTCCTTTCGGTGGTGGTGCTAGTCCCTTCTCCGGCGACCCCCGACGTCCGATCCTTCTGCAGCAGCAGCGGCTCTTCTCCTCGGTCGAAGTAAACGGTGAGATGCGGGGATGAAAATATATTTGGTGTTTCGTATGAAGGTGTGGGTTGAGGTGTGGAGGTGATTGAAACGTTGTGTATTTATAGGCCAGCTTTGAAGGTTCTAGGCTCTTAGGCAATTAACACCCATTAATAAGTTTCCATACATGTAGGTAATACGGTACTTTACTTTGTGTATGTAATTACTAGTATTATTTTAGGTATGAACTATTCGCGTTTTCTTATCAATACGTTACTACTAGTATACGTTAATAAACCGAATATCCGAAATAACTGCTATGTATATGTTGGGTCCGTGTATTTTACTAGTATGTACGTGTATTATTATTATTCTTGTAGTAGTGTACATGGTTTAATAATCATACACTTTGTATGAACGTCACTTTTATTTAAGTAAACAAAATTTAATCTGACTAACGTCACTTATCACTTTTAACAAACTGAACTATTTTTTTTTTTCTTTCTAATATTATATATTTTATTGTTATTATTATTATTATTATTATTATTGTTAATTAGTTAATTATTATTATTTTATTTATTTATTTATTTATTTTTTTCTTCGGAGTGTCATACGGTTTATTGGTTAATCAATGTAATTAATTCCCCTTAGATTATTAACCATGAGATGCATGCATTAATAATCCAAGTTTGCTACCGTGAAAGGACCGAATTAATAACAAGCGTATTAATCGACCGATTCTAGTATTAATTAATATATGAAACAAAACTAGTTGATCCTTTAAGTAATGTTCAAAATATTAATATGAAATATGAATAGGAATTAATTAATACTCAAGAAAGAATATTAAAGAAGATGAATCCTACTATGGTTAATATCAAGATGTTAACTAATTGTCATCTTAGTAACACTCCCCGATACTAACGTAGAGGAAGAAATAACTATTACTATAACTAATGTCAAGATGTTAACTAATTGTCATCTTAGTAACACTCCCCAACATTGATATAGAAATAGTATTTAAAGGAAGAATTAATATTCAAGGAAGAAGATTAAAGATAATAACTCACAACTTACAAATTCATTAAGCTTCAAAGGAGCAAAACCAAGATGGAAGAGTTTAGCTCCTCATTTGGAGACTAAACAAGCTATAAAAATATAAAAGAAATACTATTCTAAACTGAGCTTAAGAGTACGTATGGAAGAAGGGATGATGATTTGTGAAGGAAAATGGGGCTATTTATAGGTGTTTTTCAACACCTTTGGCCGGGTACCCGACCGGGTAAAGTGCCCACCCGACCGGGTGCATGTCAAAATCAAATATCTTCCACGTTCTGGCGATCTTCGGCACGTTCTGGTGTTCCGGGTCAAGTCGGACCCGACCGGGTGAAATACCTCACCCGACCGGGTGATGTAATTTCCTGAGCAGTTTCGCATTTAAATTTCTCACCCGACCGGGTGCAATTGTGACACCGCACCCGGATGTACTTGAATTTGAAATTCGACTTGTATTTGAAATTACTACCGAATAAATTTCGTGTAATTGATTGGTGTATTTAATTAATGTGAGATTAATTAAATTATTTCTCGGGTCCATTATATGAGAATGGGCTACCAAATATTTAGTTGGGTCATCATAATAATTATAGGAGCCCAATAAAATGCCAACCGAAATTAATAAAAATATTTGGACAACCCGAGTGCTATTTTGGCCCGACCTACCGAAAATAGCACGAATAATCGGGAGAGACTTCCTACACCCACTTGAGGATATTTTACTAGCCCCTTAGCCTCAAATAAGTGAGGAAAGGACAATGAGAGTGAAATGGGGCGTGCATGGTGGGTGAGAGGTCTCATTGAGACAAAACCCACACCCATGTTTTTTGTTCTACACAAATAATTGTGTTGAGAGAAAAGGAATCTCCCCCCACTCTCTATCAACCACTCGACCAAACCAAGGGTGGAGAAGCTCTGGGAATAGCTCACACAAACAAGCAGCTTAGAGGAAGCAAAAGGAAGGAGGTCTAGCAAGAAATAGTTTGAGTTCAAGGTAAGAACTCTACCTATATTCTTTAACTAGTTTATGTTGTATGATTTTTAAGAAATCATATGGTGGATTAATCCACGAGTTCTACACGTTTAAAAGTGTGAAATAATGTTGTAAAGAGGTGGTATTTAACTTAGAAGAGTCGTGGAATCGATAGGAGTTGAAACCACCGGAAACCGCCACTTCAAGGAAGCTGTTCGTAGTTGCAGACCACGAAAGCCGCCCAGCTTTCGTGAAAGCCGCCCGGCTTTTGCTGACTGCCCAGATTTTTCATTTTCAACCGGTTTAGAACGGGGATTGATCGGAGGGCTTAACAAAGGCAACTAATTCAGCACTTCATAAGGTGAGGATGGCTGACTATATTGCTTATAATCTTTGGGTTAATTTCATAAGATTACCTAAAGTAATTAAATGTGATTTTCATGGATTATTAATGCTTAATAATGCCTAAATGAAAATATCATTGTTTGTGAATAGAAGATGCATGACATACAAATTTATGAGAGATTGTGTATGATGATGCATAATAAATGTGGAGGTATAATGATTGTATAAACCATGAATTTTTGTGATAAAATATACTTTTACTTCATGTATAGAAATCATGAATGGATAAAAGTGATATTTTTGATATTGAGATTAAATCGTATACGGATTCGAAAATCCATAGGAATGAGCCTTATAACTATGAGTTAAGGAGCTTGGCTGTTTAAAGATTTATGGATTAGTATTTAATTTACTAATCGGGAATGTTGTATAAAAGTGTTAGAACAATCCTAAGGACTTGGATTGTGAAGGATGTACCTTAAGTAGTCTTATGAGATGCCTTAAGGTAGGAATGGGTAACCACTAAGTTACATTAGGAGTAGGCCTCATCGGCTACTCAAGATTGAGGAACTCTAAGCATAGAATTTGCTAGTGAGTTAGTATCGTGACTAGAGGAAGCCTCTAGCACGATGAAGAATGACTGGAGGAAGCCTCCAGCATTCGTGTAGGACGAACTAGTATCGTGACTAGAGGAAGCCCCTAGCACGATGAAGAATGACTGGAGGAAGCCTCCAGCATTCGTGTAGGATGACTAGAGGAAGCCTCTAGCATAATGTAATGTGACTGGAGGAAGCCTCCAGCACAAAGTATGTAAGGTGATTAGAGGAAGCCTCTAACACCGAATGTAGTGACTAGAGTAAGCCTCTAGCACGGTGAAACATGACTAGAGGAAGCCTCTAGCATGGTAAATAAATATAGATGGGCGTGACTTGAAGTCACGGGGAAAGGGTTGAACGTTTTCAAAGAAAACATGGGTCTTCGGGCCGACTACTTGACTTTATATATAAAGTAAGTATATTTTCAAAGAGGGTAACCACGGGTTATGACCTATAATTTATTATCACCCTATTTGAGGGTCTTGGAAATTGAAACTTTGATTATACTTAGTATAGTTGTCATTGTACTTGTCAAATGCTTCCAAGTACTGACCTCCCCTTCAAGGGGGAGGCCACCTCACAGTTTCAGGTAGGACTTGAAGGTTGCTACCGCCGCCCGTTGCTTCGGGGAGATCAGAGGGAGGAGACGTGGTTCGTGCTTCTTCCGTTCCTGTTTTGAAAACATTTTTAATGATGCTCATGGATATTATTTGAATATTTATTAGGGCTTGTATGCCCGTGTTTGCCACGTGTGGCTTGAATACTTGTATTAAAAGTTTCCGCTGCTTGATTAAATATTTTACATTATGATTGTTTATGGATGTACTATCGTGAATGATATTCAAGACGCCTAGTATAGTATGGATGAGTTGGACTGCGGTTGACTATTCGTACTGTACGGCGGGTTGTTGACGTGTCCGGTGGGTCCGGGGCGTGACAATTTAATTGGTATCAGAGCCTTAGTCCGTAAACTTCATAATGAAGCTTCAAAATCCTTTTTGAAAATGATTTTGAAAACCATGAGCATAAAGTCTTGTACTTATAGAACTTTTGGTACTTGAGTTGCAAGGTCTCTAATTGTTAAGATGGTACCCTTAACAATTGGCATGGCGGCGATTTGAGCCAAGGGATGTCTTTAAGTGCCTATCCGTCATTTGACATTTGATACGGGTCTAATGACTCAATCTCTATCTCTTTCAGAAATGGAACGTACCGGTAAAGTCACTCGAAGAAACCCGACTGGCCAGGCACGGGGAGGATCCCAACATGGCAGTCGAGGGGCATCGAGGGCGTCTCGTGGGCAGGACCGTGCGGGTCACTCGTTAACGGTGAGTGACGGTCATGTGGAGACAATCGATGAACAATACGATTCCGAGGAGGATTCGACGTATCAACCGGGAACCGAGCCGGTTGAGACCCCATATGATGGGGAATATGATGATGATGATGAGAGCGACGACGATGACGCTCTAGAAAGGATGGAGGAGCTGCTCCGTCAATACCAACAGGATCGCCAAAGGCGCCGGGCAAGGCGTGCTTTGGGAGGGGCTTCCGGGGGAGGAAGCCGTGTGGGTTCTAGGGGACATGTAGAGTCCCGGAATGATCGAGGTACCGAGGTCCCGATAATAAGGATCTCAAAGTACCTCAAGGAGGCAAGAGACTTGGGGTGTAAACCGTTTGATGGAACGGGAGACATCTCCATTGCGGCCGAGTGGATCAAGAGATTCAACGAAGCAGCTCTTGACATGGAGCTGCCGCCGATCATGAAGTTGAGAGTGGCAACGAGGTTGCTAGAGGGAATGGCGTCCACGTGGTGGGACGGTGTTAAAGGGAAGTATGGTGAGACAGTCACTTGGGAGAACTTCCGCCAAGAATTCTTCAGTCAATACTACTCCGATTTCGAGGTGAACTTGAAAATGAGAGAATACACCAACTTGACCCAAGGAGGCAAGTATACTGTGAGGCAGCTTGAGCACAAATTCCGGGAGCTTGCCGAGTTCATACCGGAATATGCATGTGATGAGAACCGGATGGTGAACCACTTCTGGGATGCCTTGGACCTTGATATACGTGAGAGGGCAACACAATTGCCTAATATGACGTTTAGTCAAGTCGTCGAGCAGGGCTTGAAGGGGGGGAAAGAATGGGAAGAACGGAAGCGGAGGAATGCCGAGGAGGCAAAGAAAAGAAAGTGGGAGAATCAAGGCCCCCAAGGTTCCAACAAGAAGGGAAACCACGGGGGAGGGAGTTCTTTTAGAATCCCTGCACCGCCATCGAGAGGAAACCCGGGGATGAGTGGACAACACTCGGGATCACAAGCCCCAACAGCGCCCAAATGCAAGAACTGCAAGAGGAACCACGTGGGCAAGTGTCGTGATCCCCCGAGGTGCTACCAATGTGGTGATACGGAGCACATGAGGTCGAGTTGCCCACAACTTGGGCGAGCCGTGAGTGCGGGGCCGAGTGGTGGGACCACGATGAGCAGGAACCGGACAGCGGCACCTCACGCAAACACGGGGCACGGTGGAGCTAGCACAAGTAATGCACCGTCCGTGAATCAAGGGAGGACCCAAGCGAGGGTCTATGCGATTACGGAAGCCGATGCACGTGCTAACCCGGACTCCGTCGCGGGTAAATTCTTGAACTTTTGATGTTATTTCCTTGTAAACAATCTAAATGTTGGAATGTATAAGTTATATGGCCAACCCAGCCTGTTTAAAGTTCAAAGAAGTGGACAGATATCTGCCTGGGGCGAAAGCCGCCCGGCTTTGACGAACGTCGCCCGACGTTTGTCTATGATTTATTACATAAATCCTACGGCGACCATAAGCCGCCCGACGTTGACGAAAGCCGCCCGGCTTTCGTAAAGGATTTTTGTTAAAATCATTCGGCGGAGGAAAACCGGCCGAGTTTCGTAAAAACCGACCGGCTTGTGTTCAGGCATCTCCGGTGTGAGGCGCTGTTAACAAAAACCGGCCGGCATTCGTAAGAACCGGCCGGCTTTTAGGAATTAAAATCTGGGAATTCTTTCGGCGACAGAAAACCGGCCGGCTTTGGCGAAAACCGGCCGGCTTACGTAACCAGCCATTCCGAGCCGAAGGCCAAGGTACGAAAAGCGGCCGGCTTTCACGAAAAGCGGCCGGCTTTCACTTATTGGTGCACGGTGTTGGCTTTGGGTGGGAACCGGGATGGAATCGGGATGGGGCGTTAGATGACGATCATCCAAACCATAGCCGGGGTACTCTTTTACCTAAGAAATGAGTCTAAAAAGTGGGGAGTGTGTCTTACATTGCTTATAAATGTAGGAACACTAAAGATTAACGGGAGAGATGCAAGAATCCTTATTGACACCGGGGCGCAACGGTCATTCGTGAGTGAGGCGTTTGCCGGGGGATTCGAAGAACCACTTGTACCGATGGCTCAAGCCCTATTGGTATCCACACCTCTAGGGGAAGACATCGAGAGAGATAGCCACTATCCATCGTGTGAGGTGGAAGTGGAGGGCCAAAGCTTGTCGTGTGATCTCGTACCGCTGAGTATGATTGAGTTCGATGCAATCCTGGGAATGGATTGGCTTGAGAAGCATCATGCTAGGGTCGATTGCTACACGAAAGTACTTGAACTCGAAGGCGACGAAGGGGTAACCTTACGCTTCGAGGGGGACAGGGCAAAATCCAATAGTTGTATCATATCCGCCGTGAGAGCTAAGAATATGATGAGGAAGGGATGTCACGCATATCTAGCGTATGTGGTGGACAAGACCAAAGAAGAGACAAACATCAACGATGTGAAGGTGGTGTGCAAGTATCCCGACGTCTTCCCAAAAGACTTACCGGGACTCCCACCCGATAGGGAGATTGAATTTGTGATCGAGGTCGAGCCCGGCACTAAACCAATCTCCATACCGCCATACCGAATGGCACCCGCAGAACTTAACGAGTTGAAAACCCAATTGCAAGAGCTTTTGGATAACGGTTTCATTAGACCAAGCCACTCCCCGTGGGGAGCACCGGTTCTTTTCGTGAAAAAGAAAGATGGGACACTTCGAATGTGCATTGACTATCGTCAACTGAACAAGGTCACAATCAAGAATAGGTATCCTTTGCCTAGGATTGATGACTTGTTTGACCAACTACGAGGAGCAACTGTGTTCTCGAAGATTGACTTGAGGTCGGGGTACCATCAATTGAAGATCAAAGAGGATGACATACCGAAGAGTGCCTTCCGCACTAGGTATGGACATTTTGAGTTCCTTGTTATGTCGTTTGGGTTAACAAACGCCCCGGCGGCATTCATGGACTTGATGAACCGAGTATTCCACAAATACTTGGACCGATTCGTGATAGTGTTCATAGATGACATCTTGATCTACTCAAAAAGTGAGGAAGAGCATGAGGAGCACTTGATACTCGTTCTTGAGACGCTACGGGAGAAGCAACTCTATGCCAAGTTTTCTAAATGTGAATTTTGGCTTAAGGAGATTGGCTTTCTCGGGCATGTGGTTTCGGGATCGGGAATTGCGGTGGATAACAAGAAGATAGAAGCCATTACCGAATGGGAGAGGCCAAAGAATGTCAAGGAAATTCGTAGTTTCCTTGGATTGGCAGGCTACTACAGGAAGTTCGTGGAGAAGTTCTCTGTTTTGGCATCGCCATTGACAAAGCTCACTCGAAAAGGAGCTAAGTTTGTATGGGATGACAAATGTGAGAAGGGATTCACGGAATTAAAGAAGAGATTGACCGAGGCACCGGTACTTGCCTTACCCAAACAGGGTATGGGGTACGATGTCTATAGTGATGCTAGCATCCAAGGGTTTGGATGTGTGTTGATGCAAATGGGGAGGGTAATTGCCTATGCTTCACGACAGTTGAAGAAGCATGAGGTAAATTATCCTACTCATGATTTAGAGCTCGGGGCAGTGGTGTTTGCACTCAAGATATGGAGACATTATCTCTACGGGGAGACATGCCACATATACACTGACCACAAGAGCTTGAAGTACGTGTTTACTCAGAAAGAGTTAAACATGAGGCAGAGACGGTGGATGGAGTTGATAAAAGACTACCACCTGGTGATTGAGTACCATCCAGGCAAGGCCAATGTGGTGGCAGATGCCTTGAGCCGGAAGAGCTCATCTGGGGCATTGATAGCAAATTTGAGGGCATTAAGAGCCCAACTGGAGGTATCTAGCAATGGTGCCTTGTTGGCACGGTTTGAGGTGAGACCTACTTTGCTTGATGAGATCAAGAAGGGTCAGGAAACTGACGAAGAAATTATGAAGATCCGGGAGCGCATGCAAGCGGGACCGGTGGAGGACTTCAGGGAAAGAGATGACGGTCTCTTACTATTTCGTGACCGAGTGTGTGTACCGGCAGATGATGAGCTCCGAAAGTCCATCTTAGAGGAAGCTCATTCATCGGCCTATGCCATGCACCCAGGGGGCACGAAGATGTACCGTGACTTGAAAGAGAGTTACTGGTGGTCAGGCATGAAAAGGGAAATAGCTGAGTACATCAGTCCATGCCTTACTTGTCAGCAGGTGAAGGCAGAACATCAGCATCCAGCTGGGTTACTACAGCCGCTTTCCATTCCAGAATGGAAATGGGAGCACGTGACTATGGATTTTGTGGTAGGGCTACCACGAACTGTGAGGAACTATGATGCCGTATGGGTTGTGGTTGATAGGCTCACGAAGAGTGCACATTTTCTACCTATCAACACTACCTATGCGCTTGAGAGGTTAGCCAAATTGTATGTGGATGAGATCGTGAGGTTACATGGGGTTCCTATCACGATTGTATCCGACAGGGATCCACGATTCACATCACGATTTTGGCCGATGTTTCAAGAGTCCATGGGAACGAAGTTGAAGTTCAGCACTGCTTTTCATCCCCAGACAGATGGGCAATCCGAGAGGGTTATACAGATTTTGGAGGATATGTTGAGAGCTTGTGCATTGGAGTTCCAAGGAAGTTGGGACAACCATTTAGCACTTGTTGAGTTTGCCTATAACAACAGTTATCAGACGAGTATTGGCATGCCTCCATACGAGGCATTGTATGGGAGGCGATGTCGTACACCGTTGTGTTGGGACGAGGTTGGCATGGCCAAGCTCGAGAGCACGGAATTGGTGGAGATCACCAAGTCAAAGGTGAAGGTAATTCGAGAGAGGCTTAAGGCGGCCCAGGATAGACAGAAGAGCTATGCCGATAAGCGCCGGAGAGCCTTGGAATTTCAGGTGGGGGATGAGGTATTCTTGAAAGTTTCACCTTGGAAAGGAATCATCCGGTTCCAAAGCCGAGGGAAACTTAACCCACGATACATTGGGCCATTTGTGATTCTTGAAAGAATCGGGGCCGTGGCATACCGATTACAGTTGACTCCAGAACTGGAGAAGATACATAACGTGTTCCACGTGTCTATGCTAAAGAAATATGTACCGGATCCGTCTCACGTGTTAGAGAAACCACCTGTGGAAATACGCGAAGACTTGAACTACGCCGTACGACCGGTGAGAATACTTGATAGGCAAGTAAAGAAACTAAGGAGCAAGAAAGTTCCAATGGTGAAAATCCTTTGGAAAAGTGACCGAGTTGAAGAAGAAACTTGGGAAACGGAAGCCTTAATGAAGGAGCAATATGCATTTCTGTTTGAATAAGCATTTGTGAATTTCGGGGACGAAATTCCCGTTAAGGGGGGGTGAACTTGTGACACCGCACCCGGATGTACTTGAATTTGAAATTCGACTTGTATTTGAAATTACTACCGAATAAATTTCGTGTAATTGATTGGTGTATTTAATTAATGTGAGATTAATTAAATTATTTCTCGGGTCCATTATATGAGAATGGGCTACCAAATATTTAGTTGGGTCATCATAATAATTATAGGAGCCCAATAAAATGCCAACCGAAATTAATAAAAATATTTGGACAACCCGAGTGCTATTTTGGCCCGACCTACCGAAAATAGCACGAATAATCGGGAGGGACTTCCTACACCCACTTGAGGATATTTTACTAGCCCCTTAGCCTCAAATAAGTGAGGAAAGGACAATGAGAGTGAAATGGGGCGTGCATGGTGGGTGAGAGGTCTCATTGAGACAAAACCCACACCCATGTTTTTTGTTCTACACAAATAATTGTGTTGAGAGAAAAGGAATCTCCCCCCACTCTCTATCAACCACTCGACCAAACCAAGGGTGGAGAAGCTCTGGGAATAGCTCACACAAACAAGCAGCTTAGAGGAAGCAAAAGGAAGGAGGTCTAGCAAGAAATAGTTTGAGTTCAAGGTAAGAACTCTACCTATATTCTTTAACTAGTTTATGTTGTATGATTTTTAAGAAATCATATGGTGGATTAATCCACGAGTTCTACACGTTTAAAAGTGTGAAATAATGTTGTAAAGAGGTGGTATTTAACTTAGAAGAGTCGTGGAATCGATAGGAGTTGAAACCACCGGAAACCGCCACTTCAAGGAAGCTGTTCGTAGTTGCAGACCACGAAAGCCGCCCAGCTTTCGTGAAAGCCGCCCGGCTTTTGCTGACTGCCCAGATTTTTCATTTTCAACCGGTTTAGAACGGGGATTGATCGGAGGGCTTAACAAAGGCAACTAATTCAGCACTTCATAAGGTGAGGATGGCTGACTATATTGCTTATAATCTTTGGGTTAATTTCATAAGATTACCTAAAGTAATTAAATGTGATTTTCATGGATTATTAATGCTTAATAATGCCTAAATGAAAATATCATTGTTTGTGAATAGAAGATGCATGACATACAAATTTATGAGAGATTGTGTATGATGATGCATAATAAATGTGGAGGTATAATGATTGTATAAACCATGAATTTTTGTGATAAAATATACTTTTACTTCATGTATAGAAATCATGAATGGATAAAAGTGATATTTTTGATATTGAGATTAAATCGTATACGGATTCGAAAATCCATAGGAATGAGCCTTATAACTATGAGTTAAGGAGCTTGGCTGTTTAAAGATTTATGGATTAGTATTTAATTTACTAATCGGGAATGTTGTATAAAAGTGTTAGAACAATCCTAAGGACTTGGATTGTGAAGGATGTACCTTAAGTAGTCTTATGAGATGCCTTAAGGTAGGAATGGGTAACCACTAAGTTACATTAGGAGTAGGCCTCATCGGCTACTCAAGATTGAGGAACTCTAAGCATAGAATTTGCTAGTGAGTTAGTATCGTGACTAGAGGAAGCCTCTAGCACGATGAAGAATGACTGGAGGAAGCCTCCAGCATTCGTGTAGGACGAACTAGTATCGTGACTAGAGGAAGCCTCTAGCACGATGAAGAATGACTGGAGGAAGCCTCCAGCATTCGTGTAGGATGACTAGAGGAAGCCTCTAGCATAATGTAATGTGACTGGAGGAAGCCTCCAGCACAAAGTATGTAAGGTGATTAGAGGAAGCCTCTAACACCGAATGTAGTGACTAGAGTAAGCCTCTAGCACGGTGAAACATGACTAGAGGAAGCCTCTAGCATGGTAAATAAATATAGATGGGCGTGACTTGAAGTCACGGGGAAAGGGTTGAACGTTTTCAAAGAAAACATGGGTCTTCGGGCCGACTACTTGACTTTATATATAAAGTAAGTATATTTTCAAAGAGGGTAACCACGGGTTATGACCTATAATTTATTATCACCCTATTTGAGGGTCTTGGAAATTGAAACTTTGATTATACTTAGTATAGTTGTCATTGTACTTGTCAAATGCTTCCAAGTACTGACCTCCCCTTCACGGGGGAGGCCACCTCACAGTTTCAGGTAGGACTTGAAGGTTGCTACCGCCGCCCGTTGCTTCGGGGAGATCAGAGGGAGGAGACGTGGTTCGTGCTTCTTCCGTTCCTGTTTTGAAAACATTTTTAATGATGCTCATGGATATTATTTGAATATTTATTAGGGCTTGTATGCCCGTGTTTGCCACGTGTGGCTTGAATACTTGTATTAAAAGTTTCCGCTGCTTGATTAAATATTTTACATTATGATTGTTTATGGATGTACTATCGTGAATGATATTCAAGACGCCTAGTATAGTATGGATGAGTTGGACTGCGGTTGACTATTCGTACTGTACGGCGGGTTGTTGACGTGTCCGGTGGGTCCGGGGCGTGACAGCAATACCTCACCCGACCGGGTGATTGTCCTGGGCAGCCAAGAATTATTTTTCTTCACATTCAAAGTCTTCCTTTCCAACACCATAAATCCTAACTCTACTTTACAACTTACAAATGAGAACTAAAATACAATTACAACTAAAATCACACAAATGTTTATAAACTAAATAAAATGGTAAACAATCCACACAAATCAAACATAAAAAGACACATTTATGCACTACTAATTAGTGCATATCAGGTGACTTGGTTCACTTTGCCTTTTACAGTGAGCAAGAACCTATAACACATGAAGATGCAATGAGGGATTCTAAGTGGCTAGAAGCTATGAAGGAAGAGCTGAATTCAATAAGCAAGAATAATACTTGGGCATTAACTAATCTGCCTAATAACAGAAGACAAATCACACTGAAATGGGTATATAAACTAAAGAGGAAGCCAGATGGGTCTATTGCAAAATACAAAGCCAGATTGGTAGCAAGGGGTTTTCAGCAAAAACAAGGTGTTGATTATGATGAAGTTTTCTCACCTGTGGCTAGATTGGAGACAATAAGGGCAGTAGTCGCAGTAGCAAGTTTAAAAAAATGGCTTCTACATCAAATGGATGTAAAATCAGCATTCCTAAATGGTCCATTACAAGAAGAAGTATATGTAACACAACCACCAGGGTTTGAGATAGAAGGATCAGAGAATAAGGTGTATAAACTCAAGAAGGCTCTATATGGGCTTAAACAGGCTCCTAGGGTTTGGAATAGGAGAATTGATGGTTTCTTGAGCAAGCTGGGTTTTAATAAATGTAGTGTGGAGCATGGTGTGTATACTAGAGTGCAGAATGGAGATCTACTTATTGTCTGCCTCTATGTAGATGATCTACTCATTACAGGAAGCAATATAATTCATATTGATGAATTCAAGAAGAAGATGCAAGATGAGTTTGAAATGACTGATATTGGGAGTTTGACTTATTTTCTTGGTATGGAATTTGTTCATACTAAGAAAGGATATCTTATTCATCAAAGAAAGTATGCAGAGGATGTGCTTAAACGATTCCAGATGCAGAACTGTAATCCAGCTATGACACCATGTGAAAGTGATTTGAAGCTTGGGAAGTGTGAGAATGAAGAGTCAGTTGATCCAACACTTTTTAAGCAATTAGTTGGAAGCCTAAGGTATCTGTGTTCAAGCAGACCTGATATTACTTATAGTGTTGGACTGATCAGCAGGTTCATGGATGATCCAAGGATGTCTCATTGGACAGCAGCTAAGAGGATATTGAGATATGTAAAAGGGACACTAGACTTTGGTATATTGTTACCAAATTCAGTTGATAATAAAGAATCTTCAATATTAAATGGATATGCAGACTCAGATTGGGCTGGGGATATCACTGACAGGAAGAGCACAACTGGATATATATTCATGATTGGAAATGCTCCTGTTTCTTGGTGTTCAAAGAAACAACCTGTAGTTGCACTGTCTTCGTGTGAAGCTGAATATATTTCAGGTGCTTATGCTGCGTGTGAAGCTATGTGGCTACAGAAATTAATGGGAGAAATGAAGATCAAGATTGGGAGTGCACCATTGTTGAGGATAGACAATCAGTCAGCAATCCATCTAGCAAATAATCCAGTGGCACATTCAAGGAGCAAACATATTGATACTCGGTTTCACTTTCTCAGAGATCAAGTAAATAAAGGAAGACTGAATTTGGAGTATTGCAGTACATATGATCAGTTAGCTGATGTCTTGACAAAGCCATTGAAGATTCAGTTGTTTCTAAAAATTAGAAGTGCTTTGAATATATGTTCTTGCACTGAGATTCAGGGGGTATGTTGAGTAATAAGAATCTCAGTGGACTGGGCTAGGAGTTGTAACAGGCCCAATTATATGGAATGTAATAAGCTTGTTGTACTGCGTGTATAAATACCTAAATCAGTAATAAGAATTTTAGATTTGCTTCCATATTAACTCTCTCTCTCATATTGTAACTAACTAATAACTATCGCCATAGCCTATCACGGCTTAAATAATGATACACATATAGTAATACACTGTAGATTATATATATAGTTTTGGAACATATATAAGATTTCCCAACGTATATGGGGTAAAGCTGGTTACACATGCCGTATAATGTGGTACATCATACGACATCGTATGATGTGTTACTATTAAGTGGAAATACCGTATTTTATGCAATCAGGTAAATGAGAAATAACTGGATTGTCTAACTCGAAATGAGATCATACTTGATTCCTAATGAGATCATATATAACCCTAACATACACTATCATATAAATTTGCTAGGTAGTCAATGAGATCATCCGTAGAATGATGCCATATTACTAAATTACACAATATTTAATCTACCCACAATGAAATTGCCCGAGTTATATGGACTTGTTATAATCAAGTATATATTAACCGACTTTGTTTAAGCATATATCATTTGTAAATCATGTGAATAATCTCATAATTTGAGTAAAAAACCTACAGTATATCCCAATATACTAGTTAATCTTGTCTACAAATGACTTTTCCCATACATTGTCTAATTGAGTATTATTAGTTTCTACAACATAATTACCCTGGTATATTACTTAAATCATTTTAGTCTTATGAAGAAATTGGCCCTATAATTTTGATTACGATGACAATCCGACTATATTCATAGTAAACTTTGATGTGTTACAGATTTGGGTAGTCTAATTTTGCAAGATCAATCAAATTTTCTACTTAAATTTGGACTAATACATTAACAATTATAATTTAATTCTGAATTTTGGGTCGTGAACACATGGACTGGTAATCTTAGTAACATATGGTGATTGACTATAATTGTCTTATATCATTGAGTTGAAACCCTTTCATATTGGACATTCCAATAGTCTACTGTGGTATTTAACCCCATTGTACCAACTGGAATACCAATCATCCTACATGGGTAATGAAAGCCTATGGGTAATATACTGATGTGTTGTTACTAAGAATTTGACTTATATTGGAATACGATGTGCATAATTTAGTCACTAGTAAATGTTTGATAAGTACAATGGATCATGTCTTAAATAAGGTGTATATGTTGTCTAGTGAAAAACATAGGTGGATGTAAGACTGATAACCATTTCGATAGACCATAGTGGGATCGAGTTACTATCCCATAATGATTTCAATTATAAAACATTAAAATATACTGAATCTTAAACATCTGTATACTTAAAGATTTTCCAAATGAAGTGACTAATGATTTTGAACGATTTTGATTTAACACTCGGTATAACGATCCACAATTGATAAGTCAAGGAGTCATAATATGATAGTGACTCAGCGACTTGTATCATAGTTAAATTACACTATCAAAATAGTTTAATCCGGCTGATCGTTATCCATGTAAATATTTGCTATCGACAAGGATGACATACAAGTCTCGCCAATGTATACTAATTATTCCATGATTTGTGTCTGGTACCCATATAGCCATCTTCTGACACCCATGTTATTCCATTGGATACATAGTCAATATGTTAATAGCCATTTAACCCATACGATATCGCATTCAAAATTATGTACCACTATACATAATTAGTAGCTATCATACGAAAGGTAAGCCTGAAAACAGTGAAGACTTGTATGTTTTTTTCTATTCATCATTTGGACTTGAGTCGTGAACCCACGTGATCAGATGAGTCGGTTGACTGTTGCAACCGACTCACGACTCGGTAATATAGAGAATGAATAATGAGTCACTTCTTGGGTGAATTTGGAAAAGTCACTTTCAAATTGAGTATAAAAATATGATATACACGTAAGATTTACTTGGTATGCAAGTTGGATATATATATCAGTCGAATACAGTGAAGAATTTAATCCAAATGAGTTAAAGTGTCTTCACGAAGTAATAAATTATCAGTGAATATTCTCATTGTAATGAAGAGACTTATGAATATTTCAAAACATCATAATTTCGAGTGACTTGAGTATGAAATTAAATATAACTCAATGTTATTTGAATACGATGATTGGCTTCATGAGTATAGGGAACCCATATACTCATGAGAGTTTGAATAAAGTTTTATCTGGAAAAAAACTTGAAGTATGAGATTTGCCATAATGAAATCAATTGATGGTCAAACTATCAATTATCCCACAATTATTAGAAATTCTCATGTAAGTCGAAGTATTATGTACGCAATACCACTAGTAGTTTACCATTTACGTTTAGTGGTATACATACATGTGATCTCAACCCTAATAAAATTTCAAAACTGATAAATGTATGTATGCTTCAGTCCCTAAGTAATATAGGCCCAAATAGTATATTCATAGGGTAAGTAAATATACACAATTACATTCAACCATTGTTTATTGACTTTTACATAACGTATATTATAGATCATACTGTTAGGACCCAACTATGATGATTTTGATGATGCCACTATACTTTGCACTAGTATTTTGTGTCTAAGTTAATTCGTGCATTATTGCTTAAAAGTGAACAAGAATAATGAACAACTAACTGGAACACAAAATGCAATAAGGTAATAACTTTTACCTTAATAGGATTTGTTATCCTACCAGTTAAGTTGTCCACAGTACCTGCTAAACTACACAAGTACTTAAAAAGTGACAAGAATTCCAATGTACAAACTGTGTATCAGATTAAACATACTGGAACTATAAAATGCAATAAGGTAAAAATTATTTACCTTACATGGATATTTAGATCCAACCAGTATAGCTTTAATTTGGTATATAAGTTTAATCATGTCACTTAAAGAAAGAAAGTGATTAGTAAAATAAGTGACAAATTTTACTGTGAAATTTGTACCAAATAAATTGTACTGGAAAGAACAAAATGCAATAAGGTAATCTTATTACCTTAATGGGATATTTCAAAGATCCTACCAGTACAAAACTTATTTGATACAAAATATTCTAAGTCACACATTTTACTACTTCACTACACAAAATTGAGCAGGTTCACGCACTCAGCTTTACAAGAGTAGTTGCAAGACAAGGCCAATACACTCAGAACGCAAGAGGAGAGAAGACATCTGATTAGGTGAATAGTGAAGAGTTTCAGAATAGGCATGCAGCGATAAGAAGGCCTAAGGTATGGGTGTTATCTTCGTACAAAGCAAGTGGTCTTCAAAAGACAAATCCTTATCCTGCTCCAACACAAGAAGACGCAAGTACAATACTTTGGACGTCTAGGATTAAATCCTCTTAACCAACGGAGGAGATTAATCTACCGGAGATGCCTATAAAAATAGGCAGAAGCATGAGATCAAAGGTAAGTCATTGAGTTCAAAGCAAGTGGTTCAGTCATTACACTACGCATATCCAGCAAAGGAAAAAGTGCTTGAACACTGCTTTGACTCATGCTTCACTAAGCTCTTAGACTAGATCATTCATTGTAACATTTATAGAGCTTAGGTTTTAGTTGGCGGTTAGACACTACGTGAATCAATTCATGTTGTTGTAAACACTTAGGAGAACAGTTGTTCGGATCCTATAGTGTGGTTAGATAGATAGAGTACCTTTTGATCCCCACTGGATCAATTGAGAAAAGTCTAAGGACTGAGTAACTTTGAGTGGTGTTATACTCATCGTGAAAAACCTTCAATCTAGGCCAGAGTTGTCAAGGCTAGATTGGCACTAATTGTATTGGGCTGAATACTTTAGTGGAAATCCATCTGAAATAGGGTGGGACTGGATGTAGGAGGATTACACCACCTCTGAACCAGGATATATCGTGTGTTGATTTACTTTCATACATACAGAAGCACACACCAAACACATCTCACTAAAGGATTGTAGTTTGCCAGCAGCATCCTAAGCAGTAGTCTTCATCGACTGTACTGCTTAGCCTACTGCTTAATAGCTCACTCTCCTTGAGAGTATTTTCCACTAGAAGTTATCTTACACTCAGAAGGTGCCTCAGCAGTACCCTGGTCTTCACCCTCCTGCTGAGCCCACTGCCCATTTATATGTGTCTTTCCGAACGCCATAACAAGCCAGAACAAAAAGCCATCCAAAAGTCATCCTGTTCTTAACAGTTGCCTCAGCAGTAACCTGCCCACCAGTCGACTGCCAACTCAGCAGTTGCCTGCCAGTCAGCAAACTGCCTGTGCAGCAGTAGACTAAGCAGTTATCTGCTCACCAGTCTACTGCCAAGCCTACTTCCTCTTGTCACCGGTCTAAACATCATCTAAACTAGAAAGTTGTCTCACACCAAGTATAAAGAGGTTAAAGACTTCCGCTGTGCATCTATTAATCTCTTAAAAGATTATAGATCAACTCATCTAGAGGGAAAACTTCACAAAGTTAAAAAAGATTTTAAAAGTCTATTCACCCCCCCCCCCCCTCTAGACTTTTACCTCTATCCGGGACCATCAAGTGGTATCAGAGCAGTGTGTTCCTAGAGTCAGTTTCTGACTATTTTTGAACTAAAGATCCAAATCCACTTTTATCCCAAAACTTTCTAAATAATGGATGAACAACAAGCAAAGAATCTGTTGATCAACAGCAACAAATCCAATGACTGGAAAACAAAGGATGTATGGGATGAACTCACGGAGAGTCAATCAGAAGATGATCAAAGCAGCTCAAATGATGAAAGCTGCTCATCAGAAAGGCAGGAGGAGGCTATTACTTGCTTCTTTGGAATGACTCCAGAAAATAGCTCCTCTCACAACTATGATATGGCCAGATCCTATGAAGGTGACAATGATGAGGTATTATCCTGTTCCTCGAGCAATTCATACTATTCCAACTCAAACAGTGTTGATATGGAGGCATTGCTCCATCAATTTGAAAACTTCCAAAAAGAGCACCTTAGCTTAATGAATGAAAACTGTAGACTTCAAGAAAATCTTTTAGTAGCTCATGCACAATTGGGTGAAGCAATCAAAAAGATAGATTTTCTTGAATGTGAAAACATCAGTTTGAAAGAAAAGCTAAGCTCCCTCACTCCCCCACTCACTAAGGAAGTTCAACACACTGAAAAAGACACAGGATACACATCATGTTCCCACTCATTGAAAAACTCTCCCAAATACTCTTCTACCACAAAACATACTTTCAAAGAAGACACAAAGTCTCTTAGCCACCAACACTCCCACATCCATATAGCTCCCACAAGAAGGAACATGTCTGCTCCTAAACCAAAATCAAAATCCCTGTACAAACAGAAACTTCCTTTCAAACAAGAAAACCAAAGAACCAGTTGGCAAAACACCAATAAGACCAACTACCCACCTAAGAAGCAGCTAAATCAACCTAGAAAAAATCACTCTTATCCTACACACAGGAGAGAGATGATAAACACATACACAGCCACCCCATCTGAATGCAACACTTCAAAAGGCTGTAGATCACACTGCTTAGGGGGAAATAGTTCTAAATGGGAATGGATGCCCAAATCTGTTCAAAGGAAGTTGCCCACTTCAATGTGGGCTACCACCACTCAACAATGATAAATACAGGAGGGTGCTGGAGCAACTAACTCAACTGAAAAGCTCATACATTCTAGTTGCTCTAAGCACAAGACAAGGAGCAGAAGGCCACTGACAAACTGTTCAAAGGAAGAACCCAAAGAAACGCTTGCAGAAGAAGAAAAGAGAAGAAGATATCAAAGGAGTTGGAGATTCAATCAAATGAAGAACTTACAAACCAATACACACCTTGTGTTGAGGTTTTAAAGTTCAATCAAATGCACAAACCAACTCCAGATCAACTGTTACATCTTCCTCAAGAGATGTAACTGTGCTTAAAGAAAGATGAAGGAAGGACCACCTAGGTGATGGAAGAAGAATAGCTGAGACCATCTCAAGAAGGTGACTCAAATGCCAGACTACTGCTAGCAAAAGACTCAGACTGAGACAACTGCCAGCAGTAGGATCAGATCAAGCAGGATCATCACCTAAATTGAAGCTCCAAATCTTCAAAGTCTATCTGAGGAAAGTAATGAGAAAGAGGAAGAAAGGCAGCTGCTCAAATACTCTGGAGGGAACAAACTTAGAATACTTAAAGATCCCAAAAATTAATGGTGCATCAACTTAGGGGGAACCTAATTCAAAATATCTTGATCATCAGAAGCATTATCTAAGGGGGAATGCTTTCTAAAGTAACGAAGGAATAAAGCCACAAGATCCAAAAGAAGAAGGTTCAGCAGAGGTCTCCGCAGAGGTCTCTGCCGAAACACTTATAGCAGAAGAAGGCTTAAAAATCAGCAGCAGGCTCGCACTTGGTATGTATAAACTGAATATACTCAAAGCAGTTTTCTGCTTTTCCGGGTGTAAATGCAATCAAGGCCATGCGTAAATAACCGACTTCTCCAACGGTTATAATAAAACGGCTAGTTTCCGATAGAAGCTATATATACCTCCTCCGTACATTCCCCCTTCACTTTTTACAAGTATTCCCTCTCTATTCTTACTCTAAGCATTCTAAAAGCTCTCAACCAGAACTTCCTACTACTCTTCTTCCTCACGATCAAATGGCAACCATGAAAAACATCAAAGACATGATCTTCACTGGATCAATCCTTGACACAGCCATCATCATGAGGAAAGCCAAAAACAAAGATCTAATGAGGGATCTTCTAAGAAAATTGGATTCCACAGGGCTACTCAAAATGGCCACACATGTCTATCCAAACTATTATCCAGAGATCGCAGCAGAGTTCTATCTCAACTCCACCAAAGATAGCCTTAAATCAAACGTCAAAGGCAGATCGGTGGAAATTAAAGAAGACGACATCAAAGATCTACTGACTCTTCCTAGCCATGATTTCCCATCAGTTGCAGAATACGAGCTTGATGAGCAGTCATTCAAAGAAATTGCCCTGATTCCATCTGCACAAAATGCTCAATCACTCAAACTGAAGACCAACAAAATGGTTTATGAGTATGCTCTTCTACTCAGCATACTCTACAAATGCATTGATTCAAAAAACACTGCACTCGATGAGCTCAACAGAACAAGAGCCATTCCTCTAGCTGCAATCATTTCAGGATCACCGCATAACTGGAGCAGATATGTATTTGAAAACCTGGTGGCCTATGTCAATAAATTTCATGACAGGAAGATTGCTACAGCAATTCCTCATCTGGGATATGGATTTCTCATTGGAGAAATCTTAAGGAAGAAGGGAGTCTACTGCTCAATTAAAGTGGCAACTGATTGGAGAAAGTTCCTTTCCCAAAAGTCAAGTCAAGGAACCCCACAAATACCACAAGAAGGAGACTCCATAGTCTCAAATGATCTTCTCAAAAACACTCTCACCAAAATCAAATCCAGATCTCTGAAGAGAGCTCAACCAGACAATGAAGAAATCCAGTCAAGAAAATCCTCAAAGAAGATGGCTGCCAATCGAAATCTTCAAGCAGAGATGGAGGCAGTAGCCTCCCCACTAAATACATTCGCCTCAGCAGAATCCTCACTTCCAACTATCCATGAAGAAAGTGAGGGATCTCAACATCCAGAGGAGCAGCAGACATCTTCTTCTACATGCAAGACTACCGCTGGAGCAAGTATTGCCATCCCGGCCACTCCTCTCTCAATTAACATCCCTCAATCACCAGCACAAATCACTCAGCAGGCACCTTCCACACCAGCAGTCAACTCACCAACTCCTCTTGAAAGATTAGAAACTGAATGGGCTCGAGTCAAAGCTTGGAGGGATTGGAAACTCTCCAAGATTCTCCACCAAGCCAGTACCCTAACAAAATTCATCAGTGAAGAGTACTTTGCTCTCACCTGGCTTGGCACTGATGACATAGCTAAAGCAACAAACCTCCATCAAATGAATCTGATCTATCTCTCCAAGAAACGTAAAATCACAGCCAGGGATATTCATGAAGACAACAATGATGATGATGACAATGATGATGATGATCTTGATGATAGTGATATTGGAGATCAACCTCAACCCTCACCTCAATACAAAGGTAAGAAAATCATCTCCTCTTCCACATCCTCTAGTGACAAAGCACTACAAGAGGTTCTTGAAAAATCCAAGTATGAAACAAAAGGAGGGGGAGAATCATCCAAAGCAACAAACAAGCAGCCAACTGCCATCTTGATCACACATCCAACCTTGGCTCATAACAATGTTCAGACTACTGACCAATCCACTGCAAGTCTCGAAGAAGCTGATAAAGAAGAAGATCTTATATCCCTAGCCAATCTCTTCGTACAAGAGAGGGGAGCTTCTATCAAATTCATTAGCAGAGCAGAGGTCAGACTACATAAAAGGCTCATCAAAATGCAGAAGCAAATGAAAGAAAGACTTGATATCAGGTTTGAGGAAGTCCACAGGCATATCAGAAATGACCTCATGATCCAGCAGGTCTTCAATGCAGAGCAGAGGGCTCTCCTCAAAGTCAAAACCTCACAACACGAAGCTGTGGCTGCAGAAATCAAACAAGAACTTGAGGCACTCAAAACAAGAAATGATGAGCTGGCCAGTCAACTGCTCACATCACAAGCCACAAGCTCCTCTGCTCAGGTAACTTCTTTTACTACTTTACCCACTAATCTTGATCAGGCGCTTCAAACAATTCAAAAACATGAAGAGTTCATACAATATCTCAAGACCAAGGAACTACCTGCCATTCTTCAACTCTCCCAGACAATAGTTACAAAACAGGTAGAGCACTCAGAAGCAATTGGTCAAACAAAAGCAGATGTTGAAAAACATCTCACCAATCTTCACAAAGCTACTCAAGAGGCTTTCATCAAACAAGGAAATGAACTCAAGAAACTTGATCAAAATCTTGAGAAATTAGACCGAGTAGTCAAAGAAGATGTCAAAATAGATGTCATGGATCTACGAAACGTTATAAATGCAGTGGCAGTTGAAGTCAGTGATCTACGCCCAAAAAGACGACAAGTGGAAGTTGACTCTGATCCAGAGATAGAAGCTCTATTCCAAGAAAGCCAATCCACTGATCATGCTGCCAAAAAGGGGGAAAGATCAACACAAGCAGGCCCCTCCTCTACAAGGTCATTAGCAGCAAAGAAGGCGGCAGAAACCAGAAGAAAGAACAAGCTCCTCCAAGAAGAAGCAGAGATCAGACAAAGAAAAGCAAAAGAAGCATAAGCCAAGAGAAAGTTGGAGGAAGCCAACAAGAATAGACTTCTAGACAAGTCCGAAAGTGACTAAAAACTATTGTACTTTAGACTATAGACCAATGTACAACATTCTCATAAAGTACAAATATTCTTTCTCTTGTGTTGTATAGTTTTGGCATCATCAAAAAGGGGGAAATTGTTAGGACCCAACTATGATGATTTTGATGATGCCACTATACTTTGCACTAGTATTTTGTGTCTAAGTTAATTCGTGCATTATTGCTTAAAAGTGAACAAGAATAATGAACAACTAACTGGAACACAAAATGCAATAAGGTAATAACTTTTACCTTAATAGGATTTGTTATCCTACCAGTTAAGTTGTCCACAGTACCTGCTAAACTACACAAGTACTTAAAAAGTGACAAGAATTCCAATGTACAAACTGTGTATCAGATTAAACATACTGGAACTATAAAATGCAATAAGGTAAAAATTATTTACCTTACATGGATATTTAGATCCAACCAGTATAGCTTTAATTTGGTATATAAGTTTAATCATGTCACTTAAAGAAAGAAAGTGATTAGTAAAATAAGTGACAAATTTTACTGTGAAATTTGTACCAAATAAATTGTACTGGAAAGAACAAAATGCAATAAGGTAATCTTATTACCTTAATGGGATATTTCAAAGATCCTACCAGTACAAAACTTATTTGATACAAAATATTCTAAGTCACACATTTTACTACTTCACTACACAAAATTGAGCAGGTTCACGCACTCAGCTTTACAAGAGTAGTTGCAAGACAAGGCCAATACACTCAGAACGCAAGAGGAGAGAAGACATCTGATTAGGTGAATAGTGAAGAGTTTCAGAATAGGCATGCAGCGATAAGAAGGCCTAAGGTATGGGTGTTATCTTCGTACAAAGCAAGTGGTCTTCAAAAGACAAATCCTTATCCTGCTCCAACACAAGAAGACGCAAGTACAATACTTTGGACGTCTAGGATTAAATCCTCTTAACCAACGGAGGAGATTAATCTACCGGAGATGCCTATAAAAATAGGCAGAAGCATGAGATCAAAGGTAAGTCATTGAGTTCAAAGCAAGTGGTTCAGTCATTACACTACGCATATCCAGCAAAGGAAAAAGTGCTTGAACACTGCTTTGACTCATGCTTCACTAAGCTCTTAGACTAGATCATTCATTGTAACATTTATAGAGCTTAGGTTTTAGTTGGCGGTTAGACACTACGTGAATCAATTCATGTTGTTGTAAACACTTAGGAGAACAGTTGTTCGGATCCTATAGTGTGGTTAGATAGATAGAGTACCTTTTGATCCCCACTGGATCAATTGAGAAAAGTCTAAGGACTGAGTAACTTTGAGTGGTGTTATACTCATCGTGAAAAACCTTCAATCTAGGCCAGAGTTGTCAAGGCTAGATTGGCACTAATTGTATTGGGCTGAATACTTTAGTGGAAATCCATCTGAAATAGGGTGGGACTGGATGTAGGAGGATTACACCACCTCTGAACCAGGATATATCGTGTGTTGATTTACTTTCATACATACAGAAGCACACACCAAACACATCTCACTAAAGGATTGTAGTTTGCCAGCAGCATCCTAAGCAGTAGTCTTCATCGACTGTACTGCTTAGCCTACTGCTTAATAGCTCACTCTCCTTGAGAGTATTTTCCACTAGAAGTTATCTTACACTCAGAAGGTGCCTCAGCAGTACCCTGGTCTTCACCCTCCTGCTGAGCCCACTGCCCATTTATATGTGTCTTTCCGAACGCCATAACAAGCCAGAACAAAAAGCCATCCAAAAGTCATCCTGTTCTTAACAGTTGCCTCAGCAGTAACCTGCCCACCAGTCGACTGCCAACTCAGCAGTTGCCTGCCAGTCAGCAAACTGCCTGTGCAGCAGTAGACTAAGCAGTTATCTGCTCACCAGTCTACTGCCAAGCCTACTTCCTCTTGTCACCAGTCTAAACATCATCTAAACTAGAAAGTTGTCTCACACCAAGTATAAAGAGGTTAAAGACTTCCGCTGTGCATCTATTAATCTCTTAAAAGATTATAGATCAACTCATCTAGAGGGAAAACTTCACAAAGTTAAAAAAGATTTTAAAAGTCTATTCACCCCCCCCCCCCCTCTAGACTTTTACCTCTATCCGGGACCATCACATACATATAAACCGTGAATGTTGTATTCATACTATCAGGGTGACTTGATAACTTAGTCACCCTGACCAATCAATGGTACAAAAATGGAATATATGATAGTAAGTCATATGATTAGTGTATACTTCGATGTAAATTCCTTCATATTACTCGCTGATATACAGTATTATATAGTCTTGGGTAAGCCATAAATTAGTAAACTAATTTTTGTGTACTAAATCAGGTATGAACACAATTTACTACATCCGAGTATATAAACCGTGATAATTGTAAGTGTAGACGGTAGATAGATACTCCATGGCTCCAATGGGATTGATAACTTTGACATCAAATAAGGGTATCTATACTGGCCATAATCGTCGTGAAAACTATTACGGACTGGTGCATCTTGTAAGGCAATCCCTAAATAAACATAGTTTGAGATACTGTATGGCTCATTTTTTGGGGACTAATTTTACGGGTGTGGGAATCGAGTGGACAAATTTTAAGGCTTACATGAGTGATACAACTCATGTACTTACGCTAATATGGGTCATCCCTAATGGATTACTATGATTATTCGCAAATTTAATACACTATCTAGAACTAGCCATGAGTCCACAATAGTTTATGACGTGTTTTTCTTTACAATGGTATATTCAATTACACTGAAGTTTCATGCCATATGGGAAAATAATAATGTACCTATCCGTAACTCAGTTGGCCTTAAAGTAATATCCCTGATAGATACCGATTACAGTGGTTAGTATAATAAGTGACATATTGTCGTGAAGGATTCGATACGATGAACCGATTATCAAGTAATTAGGAAACTATGGGACCATTACAAAATATTGTAAAAGGCTTACCTATGTATATTCTATTGTATGAGGGTTAAACAACTGTTTTATATAAAAGAATACGTATTTCTTTTATATGCAAGACACGTTAAGAAGACATGACTGAATTGTGTATTACTAAGCCTGGTATAGGGATTAGTAAACTGATTTTGGATTCCTTCTCAAGTTTGCATACGCCAGATGGTTGATGACTTTAAGTGTATCCCGTTAAATTGTCTATGAGCCGAACTATACACATCTCATTTGGATATTATGATGAGATGTCCAGATTGAGGATAGTGATCTCCAATCTGTGGTCGACTAAATTGATGTACAATTAGCCGGTAACTAGAGAATGTTATACCACTTATAGATCGGCTTGAGTCGCCTATTGTATATCAATAACCCATATGGTATTCTACGGTGATCATAATTACTTTAGTCCCAAACACCTATTCAATCTTCGTTTGAGTACAATTAAAAATAAATTGTAGGTAACAGTAATTAACAATGGAATACCTTCAAAATGGTTGTATGGCTACATATAACCAATATACAGTTTTCAAGATCTTTCATACCCCGTATTATGGACCCACTTATTAGACATAGTCATCGAATTTTTCAGTGTTGACAAGATGAATTAACAGGTCGTTTTAAACATAGTCCGGTGAATAGAAAAAAACATACATCCGATGTTTGAATCTTTAAAACAAGTATGATCTCATGTTTAAGCCATAGGCTTAAACATGTTGAAATCATAGGGAACCTCGTATGTACACCAAGTCCTTTAGCCATTCTGCTTCTTTAGCCAATATGAGACTTTATAAACACTTATGTATTTATATGTGGATATAGATAGGGAATATCCCGTAAGATTATACATGCTCTCATCTTCATGGTTATCCCATCAATACTTACTATTGAATCGTTTTTAACCCTGGTATATGACAATCTAAATATAAACTGTAAAATAAGTAGATCATTCTTAAATTATTATGGATACTAGCCTTCGTAACAATGCCACTATCTAGAGTATGCATTCCACTATATGTTTTAATACTCACGACATCGGTTGATCGTATGATATCCATGATCAAAATAACGTTTAAAAACCCTTAGGCAACATAGTCCAAACTTAAGATTTACACTCGTGTCTATACGTGTAAATTATACCCACAATTGGAGTATATACAACCTATTCACGGTCGGACATGGGTGAAAGTTATATGCAACCGACTCATAGTATATCTCTCCGAGATATACGACATCTAGGGACTTAAATTTCGGTTACTACATTACGAAAATATTATGGTCGCTAATTGGGAAATTTAAAACATTGTCATATGCCCTGATGGGCATATGGCAATCATCAAAACTATGATTGTCATACATATTAATAATCGTTCCACTATGTTAGAAAACATAATACGACCTAAGTAGATCCGGTTCATCTTGTGTGTGATCTCCAGCCTGTTGAGTCCACTATGCTAATTCTATTTTAGCATGAGACTGTTTTCATAGTATATGATCTCATTTCGAGTTGCAATGGGTTCCCTATGCAAAAATACACAATTCTCATTCACGACTCAAGTCCAAATTATGAATAGAAAAAAACAAACAAACTTGGACTCGGCGATATCCCGAAGTCTATACCTGACGTACCCTTACGATTTAGTCGTTATATGGGAAGGTAAAACATAGTGTCTTGAAGATTAAAGCCGGGATTATCTTGTATATGGACTGTCGAGGCTTGTCGTATCCAAACATCAATTCGTGCTAGTCAAAACACCTTGGGTAACTCAAATAATTACCTTGAATAAATTGGCTCGAAAAGTAAATACTTCCTCCGTTCTTTTTTAGTTGCAACGGTCAATATTTCACACTTGTCAACGCACATCTTTGACCGTAATTATATCTTAATCTCTATTAGTAAAAAATATTTAAAAATTAGATTTTGAAAATTTGTAATGAGATAAATTGAACAATATTTTTCTAAAAAAATAATTTTCATAAAATAATAATATAAAATGTAGTCAAAGTAGAACATGTGAATAATGTAAAATTAAACATGTTGCGATTAAAAAGAGACGGAGGATAGTATAATATGTTTAGAATTCAACCCTAAGTATTTCAATATTTTTCAGGAGTAAACGGTGTTCTCCAATTATCAGATTTGTAAAATATATTGTTTTACAATGAATTAGGTTTATGATCGTCCGAAATATGTGTTATATTGTACAATATAACACAATTTCAACATACAATATAAGATATCGTATTTGATATGTCGACATGATAGGTCCCTAGAGACTTCACTAAATGGGAAGATATATGTGTTTTGACAATCCGGTGTAAGACTGAAATGGTAATTGTCCTATTTGTCTTATTTTAAATGTACTTATAACTACATAGATTCACCTAAATACACATTATCATTAAACCATGGCGAATACGTAAAATTCAATAGACTGGACAAAGTAATACACCTGGGATTTTGTACCCATATTGGACTCGTATTTTTAGAATGATCTACAGTTATAGACGATGTATAAAACATTCCCTATATTTCTCATTTACATAGATTTCCCTAAATTTGTAGACCAATAGGCTAAATGAGTTACTGTCAAATGTCTATTAGTTCATATGAAAACTATTTTTGTCCACTATACCCAGCCATAATGTGAATTTTGATCGAGTTGAAAAATATTAATGGGTAAATCAATTTTGACATCGTAATAGATTTACTATGGCTAGGGTGATAATTTTAGAACATGGGTGTATATTTCAGACTTACACAATCTATGAATCCTATTATACAAAATAGTACAGACTTGTAAATCGTATACCGGTATTATTATAACAGGTATAGTACGACCGTGAATAGGTTGTATATACTCCAATCAAAACATAGAACACAATTCATAGATTTAGTAAGGGACTTTTAATGATACCCTAAAACATGTAATTGATTTAGGGTAAATAACTAGTCTGTATATGGATGCTTTAAGATATCCATAGTTCTATGATATTAGGTACGTGTCTGAATACAACCCATCGTGAACTGTTGGAATGTGTATTCTTAAGTATGTTACTTGAGTCGTGAATAGAAAATGTACGTCAATATTGGCTACATAATAACATTGAGATATTGTGAATGATCCAGGGTCGTTTGTACGTGGGCTTACCTGATGGTTATTTTAGTAGGTCAATTGATTAATGTTACCCAATAATTACGGGTGAAGTATACAATAGTTTGTAATTATACTTGATAACTAGTATTTAGGTCTACTTGACAATGAGGATATTGTCCCTAATTGTATAAGTCATCCAATGATTAGATTGATGATTACCATAAATTGAATGGTAATTGACATTTTAGGGCCAAGAATAACAAAATTATAGGACTGTAAGAGTGTATCAACATATAATCCATTTAATTAGTCCAATGATTTACCTATGCCAATTATATAACTGGATAATGTACTTACCAGCATTATACACAATACATATACAAGAATTGTATGGGTTTCCCATTGTATACCTAAAATGATAGACATCGGTAAGTGTTTAAGGACTAGTTATTATGACGCGCGTTGCGCGATAAGAAAATGCCCAACGTGTTTATGTGCTTGTGTGTTGTCTTGCATACTTGTTTTTTAAGGTAATTTGCATAAAATGATCAAATAAATTTGAACCTGAACCATTTGTATAACAAATTTGGGGATACTATTCTAAAATGCAATCTTCATATTTGTCCAAAGTGGTTGAGCTGCCCACAATAGTCTGCTCAATGTACCTGATTTTCAAAAGTTCAGGAACCTTGTATCTAATAGCCTCAACAGTTCCCCATACATCTGTTACAACGCCACCAACCGTGTCACAGACTGCCGCTTTGACCGTGATGCATGCTAAACACCTTTTTTCCCTAGCCATGTCTTTCTATAAATAGCTTGGGAAGGATCGTCTGAAACCAGAATATGTTTAGGTTAACGTAGTTTCTCGAAGGTAAATCACATTTATGTACTCCGTATATGTAAAAGCAAAGTATGAATTTTGAAATTTTCCCTTTAACTAACCTAATATAATCTCTCTAAATATGAGCTGACTCTAATGCTAAAAATCTGAAATATAAACGTGAACTTTCAACTTAAATTATGAAAAAGTTATTAAATGTACATACCACTTTTCTAAACATGCAAAATTAGCCGTCCTAAATTATAAACAGTGGATATGTACATCTAAATGGGGTTTCTGTAGCAAGAAATGTTCACATTAAACTAACATGATATGATCCATTTAACTATGAACTAACTATAGTACGGAGTACTAAACACATGAAATCTAAACATCATTTTCCCATTAAACGAACCTAAGTTATGAAAAATCTATTGACAATGACACTTCTTTAAAGATGAAAAATTAATGACTTCAAATCAGAATACCAAAAGTAAGATATGAGATTATTAGTCTATTTTACTTTTATCAGTCTATTTTCTCTCATGTATTTTGTCAGAGGAATGCCTCTGTGGTGAGGTTTTGGTATAGTCCCTCTCACTTTTTGTAATGGATAATTTTTTAATAAAATCTCGGCAAATGTCTCCCGACATTTGCCCCACTGATTTTGGTGGTTGACCTTCCGGGATAAAAAAAAAAAGAATAATGTATAGTTTAGCACAGTTTGCTTAATCTTTTGTGACTATTTACAGCTGTGGTAGAAAATCAGTTTTCTTGTAGTTCCTGTTTATTAAGAAACAAAACATCATAGAGAAAAATGTCTTAGGCATAAAAATAATGAAACAATAAAGGAATAATACGGAGTTATTAACTAAAATAAAGAGAGTCAAATAAAATATGAACAAACCTAGAAGTGATAGACTGATAGATAAAGGAATATATTATCCAAGAATCCTTAGGAGCATGTTTTCACAAAGAAATAGAATTTCAGACCGCCGGCTATTTCCAGAATGGTCATTTCCAGATTGGTCGCCCAAGATAAAGAATGAGTCCTCAAAATCCAGAGATTAGTGGCAAGAAATCATCACAGTTTGTTAAACTTCCATCCTATAATTCACTTTTGGAGCCTCATTCTTTTCTAATGATCATTTTAGTTTTCTTTAAAACACATTAAATCTGTCCCTATACACCACACCTTAAATTTTCATATCCTTATAGCAGCAAATGGAAGAAATCACTAAGTAGCTGAAATGATTATAAGTTTATAACCACAAGTAGCATAGAGATTATTTTATAATCTCACCTTATGTAAACTAAATATAGAATGTAAACTATCAAATAACTAAACTAAAATGATCATTATTTAAAAAACATGAAGCATTTCAGAATCAAACTCCAGGAATGGAAACAGTAATATATACCAAAAGGCAGAGCCCACTGAATAACATGAATGATCACTCCAAAGATTTTTTTAAAGGAATAAACTGATTTTGAGCAGAAATGCAGCATAACCATATTGAAGTTCATCACCGGAGGAATTCCTGAAGAATTGCAGGCTTAGAGCAACTCCTTTAAAACCTACGCTATCACTATGACCTATATTAAAAACTGTCAAATGCAGGAATTCCTAAGAATTTTGGCAGCTCCTTTAAAACCTAGCCTATCATTAAAAGCTGTCAAGTTTGTTTAGTACCCAATTTATAAGGACATATATAGCTGAGAGCCACATTTAAAAGATAAAAACAACTAAAAAAAGCTAACCATCACATTAAAACCTCGTTAATAACACAAGCATCGGGGAAATCAAAATGAAATTACTATACAGTGGGAGGATAGCTTCATGTGGCTAATTTTGTGATGGTTTTTCATTTTAGACATATAAAGTTAAAGCCATAAAATCTAACATATAATAGTTGAAACATATAGAACACCTATTATATAAAAGTGTACGAGTGAGTAAGTGACAAATTTGTGATAGCTTCATGTAGCATCTTTAAACATAATTTGTCAAATTAAAGATCTAAACTTGAAAACCGTAGTAAACATTTATAAGAAATTGCTTATATGATTGTAATAAAGTTAAAACAAATCAATGAAAAACTACTACCAACCAAAGGAAAAGGTGGAAAAAGAGAGTAACTGAATTTGTTAAGTATAACTTACAGGTAGCCCTATTTTTAAAATATAACTTAGAGGTCAGGTACCATAATAGTTGAATATAGATCCTCCAAATAAAGCTTACAGCCACTTTTCATACAAAAACAAAAATGAGATCTGCATTTTAAAACCAAGCTGATTATAGTATTTACGACAACACTCAGGCTATGTTTTTTGCAGCGTACAACTTTTTTATTAGTTTTACAAAAAACTACAAACATTATCACCACAGTCACAAACACATATGTTCTTGACCTTTAACTCTTTTCTAAGCCTTGTCATGTTAGTGCGGAAACGCTAATAGTGACTTAAAGGGGCTTTACGCTGTTATCTAGAAACCCCAAATAGCAGCACAAGATTAAAGACATCAAAGATTCATCTCTTAACTCCATGAAAATATTTCTATTCACTTTAAAAGTTCTATACTCGTACAGGTTTCCGAGTGAGTACAAAGGTTTGAGTATAATATTGTATATTCCGGTTGTTGGTTGTTGACCAACTGGTCATTATTCCCAATCACACAACCATATCTCTTTGATCCATGTTTGGAACTTTAAAAGTTTTCTATGTCTCAACAAGAACAACAAGAAGTGTAGTAGATTAAAACCTGAAATAAAGCAAAGAACTTGTTTCTTAAACATTGATATTGTCTTGTAAGTCAGCATTAACTTAGTCATATTATAAAAGTAATGTGAAACAGATTTATGTTTCTTATATAAACACACTGTATAAGAGCATATTCTAAATGGTATTTACATCAACTACTTATGACTTACAGGGGCTTGGTAAATCTATTTGTACCCAGTTATATTGCAAGTGATAAAACAAGGGGGAAAAGGTGATATGAGATACGATAGTATATACATATCAAAATATGAAAGGAAATACCATTGAAGCATTTTATCGAACATATGAGATGCGAAGCTAATGAGGGTGTTACAAAATAGAACACAATAACTGATTATTTTATTTGACAAAGTTCAAACTGGTTCGACGCAAGCTGTGTAAGGAAAGGAGAAAACAAATACAATCAACACAGTCAAGGATAGAAGACTTACCAGGAGAAGTGTGAGCAGGGTGGGAAAAATGTTTGCCCGGTGAAGAATATGGATTTATATGGCCAGCGGAGTGAAGATGAGTGTGTCATTTGAATTTCCATAACTTCCAATGGAGAGGAGAAGGATCGAATTGCAAGCAAAAATGAAATTAAACAGCTCCATAAATGCCATAGAGTAATGAAGAGCTAAACCAGTGAAAAACAGAAGTTAGACGAGAGAAGCTGAAGGAGAGTAAGGGTTGTGAGGGCCGGGTATGTGCGCCTGAGCGGGCATCTGCTTGTATGAACGAAGCGGATGTGGGCCTTGTGGGCATACTAACTGAGAGTGTTTGCTGGTATAATGACGGAAACAGACGACGTTTCATGAAGCTAACGGAAGTTTAAAATTTGACAAACATTCAAGCATGTGGTACATGTCAACAAAGCTTACAATACCACCAACAAATTTTCTTATACCCATAACACCCTAACTATCATTCAGGCTTATTAGATTGTATGTAGAGAAGTACCCATTGTATAAACTCGTGGTATGATATAAACTTCGTAATAAAGTTACTAAGGAATTAAGTGATGGTCCATACAGTACATCGGTACAGCCATGGAACAGAGAATAGGAAGTATGTTATCATGGAATCCAATGACCACAATGTTGGAAATTTATTGAGAAATGGAGCTCAAGTGTTCAACATGATACTTGAAATATTATTTTAATAATTACTGCCAAGTTGTGATTATTAAAATAATACTAAAGAATATTAATTATAATTATTATTATTATGTAAATTATGAAGCTAAATAAGTATTTTAGTTAACATAATTTAAATAATAGTAATCATAATTAATTTCTCAAATGGTCATGCATGTATTGCGGTTTATAGTTAAAAGATAGATTTCATTTCAAATTAATTAGATATGAACGCACGGTTTTCAAATGTTTGGACGTGTCTTTTACTCTAAAAGAACACACCCTTTGAAATGTCACGGTTAGAATATCTTTTTGGCTATTTCGAAAAAGTCTAACAAAGCAATATGATTATTTTTATAAACGACATGACCATTTACATGGGTTCTCTCTACTCTATAAAAGAGTAAGAGGGATGTTGGGCAGAGATAGACGTACGAAACAAGAATTGCTCCCTTTGCCTTATTTTATCATTATTAAGGCTGCTTTATATACAAATCACTTGTTTAGTGTTATTTTGTCAGTAGCCAAAATACACCGTACACCTTCTTTTTATCCCAAAAGTTCTATCTTGTAACCCGGTTACTGTGATAAGGGTAGATAGTAAACTTTTAGGAAAGCGTATTTAATACGTGACTAGAAGTGATATCCGGTTCAGCCATATTTCTACACCCTTATATTTCACCATTGTTATCCTCCGGTTCCAACAATCTAAAAGTTTACTATTCCGAAAATATGGCTGCTACTCAACGCGATATCATCAACACCAATTTTCAAAAATTGGAAAAGTTTGAAGGTGTGGAGTTCCGAAGATGGCAGAAAAAGATGCATTTTCTGCTCACTACTTTGAAAGTGGTTTATGTGTTAAGCACCCCGAGGCCGCTCGAGGATGATGAAAACGAGACTTTGGAAACAAGCCGCCGCCGCATAAAGTGGGACAATGATGACTATATCTGTCGTGGGCACATTTTGAACGGTATGTGTGATTCTCTGTTTGACGTGTATCAAAATGTTGAGTATGCAAAAAACGTTGTGGGAATCTCTAGAATCCAAGTACATGACCGAGGATGCTTCTAGTAAGAAATTTCTCATTAGTAACTTTAATAATTACAAAATGGTTGATTCCCGTCCGGTCATGGAACAATTTCATGAAATTCAACGTTTATATGATCAACTTTTGATACACAACACGCATGTAAATGAAACTTTTGCGGTCGGTTCTATAATCGACAAATTACCACCATCATGGAAGGAAGTGAAAAATAGCCTCAAACGTAAAAAGGAGGATTTGTCAATGGAGCAACTGGGTCGCCGACTTCAAATTGAAGAAGGCATTAAGTTGCGTGAAGGTGACAATGGTAAAAGGAATGACCTTCCGATTTCCTCTATAAATGTTATGGAGGAGGGACAATCGAGTGGGACTAACAAAAATAAAAAACGTCCCGGGAAATTCACCAAAGGTTCCAAGTTTCAAAAGAAGCCGAAAAATAAGAAAGTAGGCTCTTGTTGGGAATGTGGTGGTCCACATTTCAAGAGCAACTGCCTGAAGGTGAAGAAAAAGAAAGCCCAACCGAACGGCCATCCGAACGGTGGCCAAGACAACCAAGGTCAGAATATTTTTGTAGTTACAAATGATGTTGATAACAACATGATTTTTGTAGCTATGCTTTCTGAAGTTTGTGGTGTGCAGGATGATGAATCTTGGTGGATCGACACCGGAGCGACAAGGCATGTATGCAAAGATAGGCAAGCCTTTAAGACTCTAAAAGAGTTGGAAGAGGGGCCGATCTTATACATGGGAAATGATTCTACTGTGCAAATTCAAGGAATTGGCCAAGTAGAGTTGGAATTAACTTCCGGGAAGAAATTAATTCTTAATGATGTGTACTTTGTACCACAAATCCGGAAAAATCTTGTCTCCGATGGCATCCTAAATAACTTTGGGTTTAAACTTAACTTTGAAGCAAATAAGTTTATTTTATCTAAGGGTGGTGTATTTGTAGGCCAAGGTTTCTTTTGTAATGGCATGTTCAAACTAAGTGTTGTGAATAAAGTAATTAATTCCGTTTATATGGTTTGTGATTCTTCTTTGTGGCACAATAGGTTATGTCATGTTAATTATCGTAGATTAAGTGACCTGTCAAAAGTAGGATTAATTCCTCCTTTTAATGTTAACATAAAAAAATGTAGAACTTGCATGTTAAACAAAATCACTAGAAATTCTTTTCAAAATGTTGAAAGAAAATCCAACATGCTTGAATTAGTGCATAGTGATTTGTGTGATTTCCATAGCACTCCTTCTTTTGGAAATAAAAAATATGTAGTCACATTTATTGATGATTGCACAAGATATTGTTATATATATCTTTTATTTTCAAAAGATGAGGCAATGGATAAATTCAAAGTTTTTAAAACGGAAGTTGAGTTGCAAACAGGAAAGAAAGTAAAAAGGCTTAGAACTGACAAAGGGGGAGAATATTATGAGCCTAAGTTTATTGAATCCGTTGGAATAATCCATGAAACAACAGCCCCTTACACGCCGCAACAAAATGGCATTGCTGAAAGAAAGAATAGAAGTTTGAAAGAAATGGTTAATTCCATGTTGTCTAATTCTGGCTTAAGTAATGGATTTTGGGGTGATGCTATGTTAACTGCTTGTTATATTCTTAATAGAGTGCCTAACAAGAAAAATAAGATTACCCCATATGAACTTTGGCACAAAAGAACACCCCAACTAAGTTATCTTAGGGTATGGGTTGTAGGGCAGTCGTGAGATTACCGGAACCTAAATGAAAAACGTTAGGTGAAAAGGGGGTAGATCAGAGTGCATATTTATTGGATATGCTGAACATAGTAAATCTTATCGATTCTATGTTATTGAACCGAATGACTCAATTGCGGTTCACACTGTTATTGAGTCTAGGGACGCTCTTTTTGATGAGAAGCGGTTCACTTCTATTCCTAGGCCAATGGATGTTGATCCCGGTCCAAGTAATTCACACCTACATGAACTGAAAAAGGATCATGAAAATGAGCCTGAAATAAGACGAAGTAAGAGGGCTAGAAAAGAAAAGTCATTTGGTCCCGATTTCCAATTATATTTGGTTGAGGGATCAAGAGAGACCCTTGAAACTCAAACACTATATTGTTATAGTGTTGAGGAAAATCCTAACTCTTTTGAAGAGGCAATGAAAGCTCAAGATGCTTCCTTCTGGAAAGAGGCCGTGAATGATGAAATGGATTCAATCATGGGCAATAATACTTGGGTTCTAAGTGATTTACCGCCCGGTTGCACACCAATCGGTTGTAAATGGATTTTCAAGAAGAAAATGAAAGTAGACGGTACCATTGACAAGTTTAAAGCTAGATTGGTTGCACAAGGCTTTAAACAAAAACATGGTATTGATTACTTTGACACATATGCACCGGTAGCTAGAATAACTACCATAAGATTGTTAATTGCTCTATCGGCTATTCACAATCTTGTAATTCACCAAATGGATGTCAAAACTGCATTCTTAAATGGTGAATTGGAGGAGAGGTGTATATGAAACAACCTGAAGGGTTTGTTGTTAAAGGACAAGAAAAGAAAGTTTGTAAACTTGTCAAGTCCTTGTATGGTCTGAAACAAGCATCTAAACAATGGCATCAAAGATTTGATGAGGTGGTGCTGAAAAATGGTTTTAAAATTAACCAATCAGACAAGTGCGTGTATAGCAAATTTAATGAGCACGGTAACGGTGTCATTATTTGTCTATATGTGGATGACATGCTCATATTTGGCACTGATTTGAGGCAAGTGAAAGACACAAAAGCTTTATTCCTCTGTTCAAACTTCTCCATGAAAGATATGGGTGAAGCGGAAGTTATCCTTGGAATTAGGATAATTAAACAAGGTGATACTATCACTTTAACAGAATCTCACTATATAGAGAAAGTGTTGAACAGATTTGGGAGTTTGGATTGTTCACCAGTTTCCACTCCCATGGATCCTAGTTGGAAATTAGTTCCAAATAGTGGGAACGTTGTATTACAGCTTGAATATGCTAGGGTGATTGGGTGTTTGATGTATGCAATGACTAGCACCCGGCCAGATATTGCATTTGCGGTAGGAAAGCTAAGTAGATATACTAGTAATCCTAGTATATTTCATTGGCAAGCCTTGAAGCGAGTGCTGAAATATCTAAAGAAAACAATGAGCTTCGGCTTATGTTATAAGAGTGAACCCTCTATATTAGAAGGTTATACGGATGCAAGTTGGATAACTAATCAAGAGGATTATTCATCCACAAGTGGATGGTTATTCCTTCTTAGAGGAGGTGCTATTTCATGGGCATCTAAGAAACAAACTTGTATCACGGACTCTACCATGGCTTCGGAGTTTATAGCTTTAGCATCAGCTTGTAAAGAAGCGGAATGGCTAAAGGATTTAGTGTCGGAAATTCCGATATGGCCTAAACCAATGCCTCCGATATCAATCCATTGTGATAGTGCATCAACTCTGTCAAAAGCTTATAACCATGTGTACAATGGTAAGTCAAGGCACATAGGGGTGAGACACAGCTATGTGCGGGAGCTTATAAGTTCTGGAGTTGTTGTGATTGACTTTGTACGATCACATGTGAATTTGGCGGATCCTTTTACAAAGGCGATGCCAAGGGCATGGTGTACAAAACGGCAAAAGGGATGGGGTTAAAGCCCTTAGAAAATAATCACAAGTGAAAGAAAGCACAACTCAACGTCTAGTACAACGCTAGATCTTGAGTTCAATGATGATGAGTAAGTCACTTCGTGGTTGAAGCACTTTTGAATAATAACCATCCCGAGGTAAGTGCTTGAGACTGCAATGTGTAATGAGGTTGACTATGTCTTAATAGATCTTTTGATAAAGTGTTTAATTGCAGGACACAATTTGAAAAGATCTACCTATGTGAGCTAGAATTGCGGCTGATTTACCAAGTTTATGGCTTTACTTGTTGGAGCTCATGAATGGATATAGACACAAGGCCGTTAATAGTGTCAAGTTTCTAAGTGAAATTGTATAAAGACTTGTGTGTGTAATATCTTCAGTATTTCAAAGTGGTTATATAGTTCAAAGCTTAGTCTACTATTATGATCCGAAATATTGTAAAGAATATTGCACTAAATGAAAGTTCAATCTTTACGACACTTTCATTATGCATAAGTCTTGATAAGTAGTCTATTTGGCAAAGAAGCGAGCAAGATTTATTTCTCCATAAATGGAGGAGGATTGTTGGAAATTTATTGAGAAATGGAGCTCAAGTGTTCAACATGATACTTGAAATATTATTTTAATAATTACTGTCAAGTTGTGATTATTAAAATAATACTAAAGAATATTAATTATAATTATTATTATTATGTAAATTATGAAGCTAAATAAGTATTTTAGTTAACATAATTTAAATAATAGTAATCATAATTAATTTCTCAAATGGTCATGCATGTATTGCGGTTTATAGTTAAAAGATAGATTTCATTTCAAATTAATTAGATATGAACGCACGGTTTTCAAATGTTTGGACGTGTCTTTTACTTTAAAAGAACACACCCTTTGAAATGTCACGGTTAGAATATTTTTTTGGCTATTTCGAAAAAGTCTAACAAAGCAATATGATTATTTTTATAAACGACATGACCATTTACATGGGTTCTCTCTACTCTATAAAAGAGTAAGAAGGATGTTGGGCAGAGATAGACGTACGAAACAAGAATTGCTCCCTTTGCCTTATTTTATCATTATTAACTGCAGTAATAGTGATAGAATATTTAGACTGCTTTATATACAAATCACTTGTTTAGTGTTATTTTGTCAGTAGCCAAAATACACCGTACACCTTCTTTTTATTCCAAAAGTTCTATCTTGTAACCCGGTTACTGTGATAAGGGTAGATAGTAAACTTTTAGGAAAGCGTATTTAATACGTGACTAGAAGTGATATCCGGTTCAGCCATATTTCTACACCCTTATATTTCACCATTGTTATCCTCCGGTTCTAACACACAATCATTAAAATTGGGTTATTCACAATACATGAAAACAGTGTGTATGAGTCGTTAGTAGCTAGCTTGGATACCAAGTATACCACTTTAATAAATCAGTAGATCTGATTATTATAATTTGAAATATTCGTATTCTATTATGAGCCCATGCTGGATATCTCTCACCAATTATTTATTGGGATCCCTATTAACGACTCATGTATGGGTATATTGCCGATTCGACTCATAATAGTTGTACGGTAGAAATTTGCAACTCGATTTCATTACATCTTGTATTTGCATTAAATAAACAGTAATGATTTGTAGTACCCATACATGAGTTGTACCCTATAATTATGACTAATCGGATCAACAGTAAAGGGTAAATCATACAAGTCTATATTTTTCATACCCCTAAAACAGGTAACTATGAAAGGTATATACTACAAGTAGTATACATTATTTCAAGTGATACTATAGAATAATTATTGGGTATTCTCAATAATAATCGTATGTAACATATGTAAAAATTTGGACATCCATAATAAAGTACTCCGTATGACATATTGGGATTACCAATATGATTATTATGGTCCCGATAAAAATGTAATGACCAATCTATCGACAAGTTATATCCAAACATCTATGGCGATTGAATGGACTTGTAATTTTCTTGTACCAACGTTGATGGGATCAATCGATTTCAAAATTGGAAGTGACATCTTAGGTAATACTCATACTTATATGAGAATTATCTAAAAATACTTATAATAGTATGACACAAGTCATACTATATTACATGGTATATTTCTTCATATAAAGAATAGTCAATGGGTACTAAAATTAGTTGTGTACCCATAGTGTCGGTAATGGTGTTACCCTAAAATTGGAGATGAGTTAATAAAATACTCTATCAAGTTGTAGAGTGGGTTCCGACATTTGGTATCGTAAATGTTTTATTCTATGATTATCCAAATATGTTTAGATTGAGACTATTCATAATCGTATGATATCATATATTCTTTGGCTATGACTTAAAACACAATTGATTTCAAAATATTCAAATAAAAATGGTCATGAAGATTGGCATAAATTCATAGTGATCACTTGAGTCTCGGGAATAGGTATGCCAAACATGTTTGAGAATAAATATAGGGTACCCTCACCAGCAGGGGCGGAGCTAGGGGGTGCCCAGGCTAGGCCCTGGCCCACCCCAAATTTGAAAAATGTCAATATTTTTAGTGTAAAAAATTTCGTGTAAATTTTTTTCCAATAATATTCTTTGTACCGGCCCAGTCTAGCCCAGTGTCCTGGCTACGCCCCTGCTCACCAGTGTAATTTCCATTATGGCCCGTATAAAATTTATCTGGTGTTTACTAAGTGAAAGGGTATAACTAAGATTGGCTTATTGCAATGTATCTTTTCGAGTATGACAACATAATACGAGTCGTATTATCAACCTATAAAATTGAAAGTACTCAATTTACGGGAATACGCCGTAAAATATTATCAAGTATTTATCAAATTGATCGTGTGTTAGATGGGTTTGCCCAATTACAAGATAGTAATTGGGTTTATTGGGTAATTTAGTGATCAATTTAGCCAGTTTTAAATCATTTTATGCAATCGTACCATTTCATGTATATACCTAATTCACTATTACACGGTAAAATATCTTATTTAGTTCATACATTCCAATACGTAAATAATCTATTAGAAAAAAACATACAAGTTAATATATATAGTATAAAATTAGAATTACCCACTAATGGGTATGACTACATAATTTGATCAAAATTAATCCAATCATATACAAAATGATTGTTATGCTAGAGTAACAATGTAGGTAGTTAAAATCATACGTATTTGGAACCCATTGTAAGGTATACGTCATACTCCTCAAGTGAAGACTTGAGGAGTATACGACCATGTAATAAACTTGTATAATCCAATGATCTTAATGAACCCATTATTGGACTCGTAACCTACGATTATTATAAGTACCGTATTAAAGAATTCCCATATAATGATCTCGGAATCATTAGTTTTCATGATTGCAATGGGTTGTCTGAAAATATGTTTTTAGGGAATTGTGTATAAAAATAGATCTCACACAGTATGTTTTACTGTGTCCATTGCAAGTGTTTATAGTCTCGCATTTAACCGTAGAATTGAATGCCTGGTAAATGTGTTCATGACAAGGATTACAAGACATAGGAAACCCATTGCAACTCGAAACCAATATGATCCCCATGAAACTGATATGTTCGAAACAAACTATAGTCGTAATGGTTCACTGTTTCGAAATATATACGACTTGAGTGTACAGATTAATAACTGTACACTATAATAATAGATTTGGGTAATTCTCAGTATATGGGTGAACTATATACAATAGGTGAATTCGGTTGAGTTGTAACCAAAATTGATTTAAATTGTATGATCTTACAATAATAGTATGTTCATTATAGGGTCTCTATAATTATTCCTAATGATTTAGGATCTTATCTATATCGTGATTGGTTTGTTAATTTGTGGATTGATACAAATCAAATACTGGTTTGTGTAGAATTGGTGTACACATAAAATTAGTCCTTGGGTTTAAAAGCGTGTAACAGTTAGGGATAACCAAACTAGTCACTAATCTATTGATGAACAAGTACTATAGGGTTCCTGTCGGTGTATATTAAGCCTGTTTACAGCCATATGATCACTGGGATCGTACATGATTAACACAATACGATGTCGTATTACAGGATATTACACTTAATGTCTTTATCCAACTTGAAATCACACATTCAAACCATTACATACCCTATTGCCACATGAGTATCATCCCAAGAATTTAGCTGAGATCTATTAAAAATTTAGTATACAAGATAACGTATCAATACAAGCCATTAATGGCCATCAATACATAAGTACCGTATAATCTAATACAATCTTGATCACTAGAATAGTTCCCACTTTTGAATTATGACAAGTTGATCATATCGGGGGACAATCTTCGTATGCTACATATTATGAAGAACCGTCCCATTAAGATGGTTCTTCTTAATTATCGTACAGTATACCTTCACAGTCTAATACCCTTCTGTATGGTAAATTCACTTGTATTGGCTGAGTACAATGAAGCCATTGTTTTGAGAAGAACCATACTTGATCATACGCAGGGACGGATCCAGGATTTCTATTCAAGGGGGGCGAAATTTTTCGGTAGTGTAGGGGGTGAAAAAAAATTGTTAGTGTAGTGGGGCGAAATTTTTTCCCCTAGTGTAGCGGGGCGAAGTTTTTCCGCTACTGTAGGGCTATGCGGCTATTAAGTTGTACATTCTAAGTTTAAATTAGACGATGACAAAGACATCAACCAATACAATTTTAATAACTTCTACATTTTTTAACCTCATGAATCAGTTATTATTGAATTGTATTTTTGTCCGGCCACCAAGGAGGGTGTTCGTGAGTCATGACTCATGAGAAGTTTTCTTAATATTACAATAGTAGTATGTATGATATTATTATTTTTAGAATAGTATGCACCACATACACACACATATATTGCGCATATTATATTTTAATATTTGTATTAATGCTATAATAATTTAAAGTTTATTATCTATGCAATAAATTATTTTTAGAATGCAAGAAGTAAATGAATTATGTAATTTAATGTCAATAAACATTTATATTTTGGATTCATTTCACGTGATCTAAAAACTGTGTAATTAGTGTGTCTGATATTTAATATTGTTTGATATATATTTTACAAAATCAAGTACTTGTTATCTAATAAAAATAATTAAACATTACAAAACTAGGAATTCTTATATAATAAGTATCCTAAATCTTAAAGAACGAGTTATTCTATTGTTTATTTGTTTAAGTTATGTAATTATTTTAGATGTTCCTTCTTTTAAATCTTCAATTAAGTATTACATTATGTAACACTATATATTACTTTTGAAAATTAAAAGCTAAGGGGGGCCAATCTAATTAAATTATGAAAGTTTTATGAAAATATTACATATATGGTTGAAAATTTTGAAAGTCCAAGGGGGGCGGTCGCCCCCCCCGCGCCCCCCCTAAATCCATCCCTGATCATACGATGATCAAGTATGTTATTAAATACGACATTGTTTTGAGAAGAGCCACTGTTTTTCCAATTGTCTTGCTTGTATTTTTACACTATTCTCAACCGATGATTAAGAGAACACGAATTGAAGTATTCTCTTAATAGGACTTGGCTTTTCACAGTTATTTGAAGACATTGCAATGGGCTTGAATAGAAAAATTTTGTATAGTCAGTGTATTTACTGTTTAGACATTGACTGATTCAACCGAAGTACATACACAAGTCCGAAACCGAAAACATAGGGAATTTGTGAAAACATCTAAAAGACTTCACTGTTTACGGAAATCATGTCACAAATCAACCAGGTAATATGAATACAAAATAGTTGATTAACGAAGATTGACAGAGTGAAAATTTTTATACAATGTCAATTGCAAGTAACATACTTGATGGGTTGAATAACAAATACAAGTCCCCATAGAATTGCAATGGGTTCCCTAGGATGAAAATTTAAGCCTATGTAGGATATTCATAAATTAGCACGTACCTTGGCAAATGAGTAGCCTTGAATGTGTGATATCCATTCAATTCTAAACATTCTATCGAAATATTAAGCCAACGATTCATGTTATCTTCGTAAATGATCAATTATAGATGTTAATCTGAATTATGGCTTCAATGAATACACAACCTCTATACTACGATCATTGGTTAAACAGTCCAAATTGTGAGAATTTGGGAAAACGGTACTCCAATAGGAGCCCTGGCATGTCTATTTATATTAAAAGAGTTTAATACACAATAGGAAACAAATATGCCTTATATTATTCTATTACACCCCCTCAAACTGTGCGGGAGATACAACGCGCAGGTTGTCTTTTAAAAAATTAAATTGCTGACTAGAAAGACTTTTAGTAAAAATGTCAGCTAACTGCAACTGAGTAGGAATATACTTAACAACCAGAATCAAGAGAGGGAATTGGCATCGTCATTGCTGCTGTAGATATTGTTTCCATGGAGGAGGAAACATTCGTAAGTGGAAGGCTTCCATCGATGGACTCCATGGCGGCGATCGAAGGAGAGAGAGAATAGCCGGAAAAAAATTATTAGCCCTAGGCTCTTGATACCATGTGAGAATTTGGGAAAACGGTACTCCAATAGGAGCCCTGGCATGTCTATTTATATTAAAAGAGTTTAATACACAATAGGAAACAAATATGCCTTATATTATTCTATTACAAATCACTTGGGGATCGGATAGACTTACGTTTAGTACATATACTTAGCAAACACGGGTGGCTAAATTTCATACAGTATAGAGGTTCATCGACTTGTATGTTTAGCCAATGGTAAATTAAATTTATCTCGTTTTATAAACCAAAATAATAAGGGTATCAATTATTCATATTTAATGTAATTCAAATGTACCCCGGTATTCACCATGATGATATGTCCCAATATAGACTGTATTTCTAGAATATTTCATGTGAAATATTAAGTGAATACTTATATCCGGCTTCATATGTAAAATTGGTATGTTACCACTTGTAACAGGCTTATTAGGTGACCCCACGTGAAACACACGATATGATAAAGAATAGTTGATGAACTGATGGCCACACGGTCACCTGTATACAGTGTTCTAAAAGGCGGGCCTAGGCGCCGCAAAAGTGGGCCTAGGCGTGAGGCCTGAATGAAACGCCTCGCCTATCCACAAGGCGCGGTTAAAGGCGCACTACAATTCGCGGCTGCCTATCGTTAATCCGCACAATGCATTGTAAAGGAAGACGGATTATTTATAGCGTTTGGTGAATTATAACGCTTTCTCTCCCACCGGTGTGGGATAAAGAATGGGAACGGAGGAAAGAAAATATCCGTAGTCATTTGTAAAGCATATCTCCTACCGGTGTGGGATATAGAATAGAAAAAAAAAATGAAATGCTACATCTAAACATAAACTAAAGCATGAGAAGAATACACATATACGATCATGCATGGGTAAGCATACCTCCAGCTCAACTCACATCATAACTCACATTGTAACTCCATTCTAAATACGCTAAACAACATCACTTATTATTAATAATACGTAGTATAATATTGTTGTTCGAGTTATTGTTATACTACAATTTTCCCAAATTCATTTTGCAACTTTAAAAATCTAAATTTTAATTATTAAGAATTGAATTAATTATCAATAGAGAGAATTTAACTTTAACATTGGTTGACCAAAAAATGTTGACTTTGCAAATCAATTTGAGACGAAGGGAGTATTATTATTATTATTATTATTATTACTAGTGTTACCGTTTATTGTTTGTTTACGGTCTGTTACCGTTTATTGTTATTATTATTGTTATTGTAAAAGAAATTATTGTTATTGTAGTTTAGCGTTATCATTGTCAACTTCCTCACCATTATCATTTTATTTTATTTTTAAAAATGTTACTAAATAGAATTTATGAACAAAAAATATAACTAGAGTGACTCAGAGTATGTTTCCATAGTCACTAAAATGTAAAATTTAGTATAGTCACTAGGAGTTATTAAGTCATTTTTCTGTCCACTATTTTACTTTGATCATATATTAGATATTATTTTTTTATTAATATTAATATTTAACCATTAAACTAGTTTTTGCAGTTCTAAATCTTTGTGCAATTGGTAACTTTGTACTCTGTATTTGTTAGATTTAGGACTCAACTATTTTTGTTGTTGTTAAAAGTGAGAAAATATGAAGTTTTTTAATACCAATATTTAAAAACTACATTAAAATATGTAAAATAGGTCTAGGAAATTTAAAATAAATGATAAAAATCAAAACGCCTTTTCACGCCTAAGTGCCGCCTAAGCCCGCCTAGGCTTCAAAGGCTTAAGGCTTGGCCGTGCCGCCTCGGCACGCCTTCCGCCTTTTAGAACATTGCCTGTATATCATTAAAGTATATTTCTCACCTGATCCTACATTTACCACTCATTGGAATCCATTCGTACACTGGTAATCCGATATTAGGTAGTATTAAATTGAGATAATTCCACTATAATTCCAAGATTTTCTCATTGTCCCTACATTTTCATCTTTTGTGTATTGTCAAGACATAATATCTTTCGAGTACATACTGGCTATACTCCAATCTAGCCATATTTGGGAACCTGAAAACATCTCAACACTTGAATTTAGGGAACCGGTATAATATAGGTCCAGTCTAAATTCACTATCATCCACTCAAAATTATCTAAATATGTCGCCATTTGTATATTACTAAACCTCAATTGACATTTGTTATCAGGTGAGACCAAGGTTTTAAATTGCGGTTGCGGTTGCGATTGCGGTTGCGATTGCGGTCGTTGCGGCTGCGGCTAGTGCGGCCGCTGCGAAGCGTATTGGGGTCGCTGCGGCGTGAATTATTTTCAAGTTCGCACCAGAAAGAATGATGGACAGGCGGAGGCGTTGCGGTCTGTTGCGGCACGCCGCGGCCGATTGCGGTCTGTTGCGGTGCCGTCGCGGTTACGTTACGGTTTCGTCGCGGTTACGTTGCGGTTCTGGCCGTGATTCCAAATCATAAGGGTGTTGCGGGCTGATGTGGTTGCGGTGCCCTCGGCAACCGCAATATTGCGGCCGCAACCGCGCATATCAATATGTATAGACCAGATTGTCGGTAGCTCATGGGAATACAGATATCAAATTTAACTCATGGATAGGGCTGGGGAAAAATACCGAAATTTCGGTATACCGGACTTACCATATCGAAAAATACCGAATTTACCGAAATATTTGGTATACCGACGCTTTTGGTACGGTATGATACCGTACCGAATTACTTCGGTATGGTATCGGTATATATTTTGGAAACAAACGGTATACCGGTATACCGTCATACCGTAATTCCAAGTCAATAATTTCCTTACAATTGTAAAAATAACTAGAAACACAACACTAGTTCAAGGATAAATGACTTTATATCCATGTTTTTTTAATTATTTATACTTTTTGTTGGAGATCGGTGTTATTTTAGTTATATTTATGTTGTTTAAATTATTTTAGTAGAATGTGTTGTTATCTTCATATATCATGTGTTGAAATATCTATACATATTTATAATATTATTTGTCAAAAGTTGAATAGAACAAAAATAGGTTATCTCATTGGTATTTTATAATTAATTTCATTAATGATTTTAGTATATCACTATTAACACTGATTTTCTTAATTTCATTTGACATATAATAATTTGTTATATTAAATCATGGTAATTTACCGATGTCGTACCTTACCGTACCGAAATTTAGGTATACCGAAACAAGGTATACCGAAATTTCGGTATGGTAACGGTATGTATTTTGGCATACCGAAAGTTTACGGTATGGTAAATGTATGCGATAAAATATTCGGTATACCGTACCGAACCACCCCTACTCATGGATATCCATAGTAAACTTATTGCTGACATACTTCTCTGTTTAAGGATGTTTTCTTTTGGACTGAAATTTGCTGGTCTGGTCTAGTCTGGTCTGTTTAAGTCTGGTTTGGTCTGAACTGGTCTGGTCTGGTAAACGTCTGGTCTCTGTGTATTTTATAACTACGAAAGTCTGGTCTGGTCTGGTCTGGTCTGTTTAAGTCTGGTCTGGTCTGGTCTGGTCTGTTTAAGTCTGGTCTGGTATGGTCTGGTCTGTTTAAGTCTGGTCTGGTCTGGTCTGGGACTAAAAACAGTCCAAAAGAAAACATCCTAGGTATATACGACAGTAAATTTATGATTACTTCAATCATTGATGATACAATTCTCCGAACTCATGGTATGTGAACCCACGTATGTCTTACCATGTTATATTCGACTTATATTTTTTTGATCAATTCTCCCATTGGTATGTCAGCCCTATTAACATGTATAATTACTACTAAATGGTTACACATGTGAACATAGGTATTTGTACGCGTATTGTTTAATTTTTCATACATCGGTTCCTACATGAGTTGGAATTGTTTGGGTGTGGGTTAGAGTGATTCGTGGCAGAGGGTTGAGAATTGGGAGAAATAGGTGGGTTAGGTGTGTTGTTTTGGGATAAGGATAGTTCGGTGATGGGTGGACTCAAAAGGGGATAAATAGGAGATAATTGTTGACTAGGTGAATTAGTTTTTTATAAGGATGGAGGTGGCAAGGAAGGTGGGTCCTCGGGCGGCAGGTGCATGCATGGAGCGGACTCAGACTGTGAGGAGCGGAATGGGAAAATATGAGGAATGAAACGTACATGACGACTCGTGTATACACGATTTGTACTGGGATCAAGACAAAAGTACGCCGACTGAGACAGTGAGTAGCCAATAAAAATACATGGTATGGAGCGGGCATGTATTTTAGATGAAGAATATGGACGAAGCCATGGATAGCATAAGCACCCAAAAGGTTGTAACTTTTTGTAATTAGGGTGACGATTATATAGTTGGAAAAATGGTGTAGAAAAATTAATGGCGGAGTTAGGAAGACGATTGATAAGATAGACTGCTGTGTGGAAGGCATATGGCCAATATGAGTGAGGCAGACCGGCATAATGAAGTAGAGTAAGACCGGTATCAACAATATGCCTATGCCGACGTTCAGCAATTCCGTTATGTTCAGGCGTGTGAGGGGGTGTGGTAAAGTGAGATATACCGTGATGATTCAGGTATGACCGCAATTTAATGTACTCACCCCCGTTGTCGGAGAAGACTGCTTTAATTTGATGAGTAAAATATTTTTCAACCAGGCGATGAAACTGAGGAAACACAATTGACACATCACTCTTATTTTTGAGTGGATATAGCCAAGTGTACCTGGTGAAATAATCAACAAAACTTACGTAATACTTAAAGCCATCAAAAGAGGGAGTGGATGTGCTCCATACATCACTGTATATTAACTCAAGAGGTGAATTGGCTTGCATAGTATTAATGGAAAATGGCAGTCGAGTACTTTTATTAATATGACAAGACGAACAATGAAACTCACTTAACGAAATGTTACATGGAATAACATGTTTATTTTGATGAACCAACAAATCAAAAATACGACGAGACGGATGACCAAATGTGTGATGCCAGTGAGACGGAACGGAGACCCGGGAAAGATGAATTTGTGGTGACCTTGGTGATTGGACATAGTAGACATCATGGATGTTCTCCCCGCGCATGAGCACCGCCCCCGTGACCCGATCCTTGACAAAAAAATGAGTAGAAAAAAATTCAACAGAAACGGAGTTAGTCTTGCAAAGTTTAGCAACGGAAATTAAATTTTTATTAAGGCTAGGAACACAAAGAACATTGGTTAAGGATAAAGGTCGGGATTTTGTGGCTAGGCTCGTTGAACCAGTGTGTGTAATGGTCAGGGAATTACCGTCACCAAGATGGACCTCGTCAGGGCCTCCATACTCAGCATAGGTCGGAAGGTTGGAATTATCTGAGGTGACATGATGGGAGGCCCCACTGTCAAAAAGCCACTGCTGACCGCCGGTCATGGGATTGACCATTGTATTGTGAGCCACGGGAGAACCAGGCCCCGATGAGGTGACAATTTGATGTTCACGGAGAAACCTCTGTAATTTCCGGCATTGTTTGACCTCATGCCCGGAAAAATTACAGAACCGGCATACAACTCCATTCATGTGGGAGTTCCGGTACTGACCATGGTTGTTGCCACCACGCCCTCGGCGATTGTGGTGACCTCGGCGATCAGGAGTGGACTGAGTTGAACGACGATCCACATGCATGGGAGAGTCAAACGTGCGTCCAGTAGCTTGCGTGTAATGGGCTGTGGGTACAAGCTGTTGAACTGACGTACCTGCCTCCTGGAGTTTTTGCTCATGCTCCAGTAAAATGTCTTGCAATTCCGCAAGTGGAAGGGGTGTGTTGCGCACGCGAATGGCTGATCTAAGTTCACCAAATTCCGGACCAAGGCCATTGAGAATATTTATGACCAAATCTTCCTCCGGAATTGGGTTTTGAGCGAGAGCCAATGCTTCAGAGATGGCGTACATTTCAGCAACATATTCGGTGATATTGCGGCCTCCTTTTGTAGTTCGGGAGAGAGCAGTTTTGAGAGATATGATCCTGCCGCGTGATGTACTCGCATAGGTGAGCGAGAGCTTGTCCCAAGCTTGCTTTGCCGTCGTGACAGAAGAGATCAACGGTTGAATAGCATCGGCACAACTACCGAGCAGTGCACTGATAATAGTGCGATCTTGGCGATACCAAATAGCGTAACATGGATTCGGCTGAGTCTTAGCATCATCCATGAATTTGTCCGGCGCTACAGTTGAGCCATCGACATAGCCGTCGAGACCAAGGCCAATGAGGGCCGAGTGAACCTGGCACTTCCATACGGGATAATTTGAGGTAGTTAATTTGATAGGGAAGTGGGTTGAAGCCGTGAGGGCAACGACTTGGGTGGTAGGAGTGATGATTGACATGATTGGATCGGAAAAAAAAAAACTGAGCTCGTTAGAGAAAGGCTCTTGATACCATGAAGAAGTATTAGGAGAAGTATATTATTGATGCATTTAGCACGATGTATGTACATCAATATATAGGCTGTACAATTGAGGTGATAAGCTAGACTTAACTAACTAGCATAAACTAAGGGATAGAACTTAACCCTACGTACATGATAATTACACGTGATAAATATATGTTAATATTGTGCTAATATGTACAAGATAATATTGTGATAATATTATGCTTCAATAATTCATACGTGTAATTAAAAGGGAATACAAGAACTCTAAAGTTAAGGGAGATCCCAACTTGGGCATCATTTATACAAATTATAAGTATAAGCCAATATTGATTTAAACCTGTATCAAACTCGATCGACAATTCAACCGATATGCAACCGAGTCCATATTAACTCGAGATCATTGAACGAAGACATTGAGATATAGGGAACTACATCTCAAGTATAAGTGGTGTTGGAATATATTGTTTTGTTGATGACAAACGACTAGTGTTACTTTTAATAACGTATAGTAGAGGACACTTTTGTAATTTTTCTATTATTGATTTATTATATATACACGTGAAGGCACCCTAAGAGGGCATGCCATTATTTCCCAATTATTATTTTCATATGGTATCAGATGCCTAGGTTTGCCTTTCTCCTTTCGTTACCCTAGCCGCACGTAGCCTTCTCTGCGCCTCCATCATGGCGTCTTCTTCCAGTATAGCAGAAGCAGCCTCCGACGTGCCTGCTACATCTTCGGCTTCCAACATGACAACCATGGCGCCCATCTCATCTCCGGTGCAGCCTTCATTAACTCCGGTCTCTCCTCCAGCGTCTTCTTCAATTTCTCGTCAGCATGGCTTTAACGGTCCCCCACCGTTGGGATCGTATCGTCTGTTTAATATGCCAGAACCGTTCAGTTGGAATCCCACCTCTACCAACTATGCAGCACCGCACTCGGCTGCGCAATTCACGTCATCTGCGGCTGTCTCCTTTTCCACACCTCATGCTGCGGGCTCTTCGGGTTTTTCCGGCCACCTGGGCGGGTTATCTTTACCGCCACCACCAATTGCTTCGCAGTCAGGTTCGGCTAATAATCCGACTCTATTGGCTTCTTTGGCTTCACATTTAGCGTTTTCTACACCCAATGTAACTAATATTGTTACCACCCGCTTGACTGCCGTTGAGGATTTTCTTCCTTGGCGTACTCAATTCGAATCTTTTCTAATTTCCCATAATCTTTTTGGAATTCTAGATGGATCCGTATTGGCTCCGCCATCCTTTATTCATGATAATTTTGGACGAGAAATTCCTAATCCGGAGTATCATCATTGGGTTAAAATTGACCAAACCATTCGTTCATGGATTTTTGCTACCTTGTCCCGAGACATACTCATGGAGGTCCATGACCTCACAGTTTCTGCTCGTGTTTGGGAGTGTCTTCGGACGCGGTTCATGTCCGCATGTTTGGCTCGTTCCATGGAGCTAAAAAGGCTTCTTTCACATATTAAAAAGAAAGAGACTCAAACAATGGAACAATATCTTTTAGAGATAAAGGTTATGGCGGATAATTTGAATTTGATTAACTCTCCGGTTAGTAATAAAGATTTGATTGAATACACTATTTCGGGGCTTGGTCCCGAGTATGAATCTTTAATCACGGCTGTTTCATACTTTCCCGGAGGTGCCACCATAGAGAATCTACGTCCTATTTTGCTTGCACAAGAACAGCGAGTACATTACCTTCGTTCCCAGGAGCTACCACCGGCCCATCAGGCTTTTGTTGCTCGCGGTGGACCTGCGGATCGAGGGGGTGCTCGTGGTCAGGGCGGACGGCAGCAGGGAGCTCGTGGTCAGCGCGGGGGCCGTGGCCGCGGACAGAGGGGCCGAGGCCGTGGGTATGGAGGTCAGTTTCAGCAAAATCAGTACGGTCAGTACCCTCCTCCCTTCGGGCATAATTTTCAGCCTCCAGTGCACGCCCCCGTTCATGGTCAACAGCCCTATGGTCAGCCACAATATGCTCCTCCACGTGGACCGGTTCAGTCTGGAAATTCAGGTGCACTTTTAAGTAATTTTTCGTCTGGTTATTCATACTTTAATCATTTATCTTCTAGCGATACTCATAGTGTTGGTGCAGGTTTTCCATCTGTGGACAATAGTTTTTCCCATGCTCCACATCCAGTTGTTTGCCAAATTTGTTTCTCGCCAGGTCACTCTGCTCTGAATTGTTCTCGCTTCACTGGTCAGTCCACGCCTGCTCTTGCTGCTATTCCCTCGGGTGAGACGAATGCTGCTCTGTGGTATCCTGACTCAGGTGCCAGTGCTCACATGACTCCTCATGAAGGTATTTTATCTTGTAAATCTCCTTACACTGGCTCTAATAATGTGCAAGTTGCAAATGGTACAAAATTACCTATTTCTCATGTTGGTAACGTTCATATAAATACATCTGGCCGCCCTCTAGCTTTAAACTCCGTTTATCATGTCCCACATCTTAAATATAATTTGTTGTCTATTCATAAATTATGTGCGGATAATGATTGTACGGTGATTTTTAATAAAAATTCCTTTTTTATTAAGGACAATCGGACGGGGGTGCATCTTCTTCAGGCTTCCAATAAAGACCATCTTTACCCGTTTCATGCTCTTCAGACTACTCTTCTCCCTGGACCGACCTGGCACAAACGATTGGGGCATTGTGGTGATAGAGTTTTAAATACGCTTCGGCAAAAACATTTTATTTCTGCTTCTAGTAATTTTTCTCATGATTGTGTGTCTTGTAAGTTGGGTAAATCCCACAGACTACCTTTTCAGGATGTGATTCATTCTTGTACTGCTCCGTTAGAGCTTATTCACTCCGATGTTTGGCAGTCACCTATTTTATCTAATCTTGGTTTTAAATATTATGTTTCTTTTATTGATGATTTTTCTCGATATACGTGGATCTATCCAATGCGTCGTAAATCTGAGGTCTTTTCCCACTTTTGTAATTTTCAGAATCTTATTGAAAATCTCTTGAATAAGAAAATTAAATCTTTTCAGAGTGATGGCGGAGGCGAATTTGACAATATTATTTTTCAAAATCATTTTTTAAAGACCGGCATTTTATTTAAAAAGTCTTGCCCTGATACTCCTGCTCAGAATGGTGTGGCAGAACGCAAACATCGTCATTTACTTGAATTAACTAGGACTATGTTAATTGACTCTTCTCTCCCGCCTACGTTTTGGGTTGATGCTCTTTATACTGCCACTTATATTGTCAATCGCCTCCCTACTCCACTTTTGAAAAATGTCACTCCTTTCGAGAAGATTTTTAATAAGGTTCCTGATTTTAATTTTCTACGAGTTTTTGGGTGTGCTTGTTTTCCAAACTTTGTTGCCAAGTCTTCAAATAAACTCTCACCTCGTTCCATTTGTTGTGTTTTTATCGGGTATGCTCCGGGGTATAAGGGTTATCGTTGTTTAGACCCTTTAACGGGTAGAGTCTATATTAGCCGGGATGTCCAGTTTCATGAGCACAACTTTCCTTATCCTCATCTTATTTCCCGTTCCTCTAACCAGCCCACCACCATGCCTGCTTCCTGGCCACTTCCCAGTCCACGGCTTCCATCCTTGGTTTTGCAACCGGTGCCTCCGACCAGTTTGGTACCCATCACCACATCTTCTACCACCAGCCCGGCACCTCATACTCCGCCTTCTAGTCCTGTATCCACACCCTCACCGAATATTTCTCCCCCCACCTACACTCTACCTGCTACGCCGATTGCTACTACCTCCCCTGACTCCCCGATCTCACATTCCCAGGCCTCCAGCGACTGCTTTGCCGAAAGCAGTTCACAGACCACCTCGGTGGACAGTTCGCCTATATCTATCAGTACCTCGCCTAGCCCGACCCCTGTTGTTAATATTCATCCTATGCAGACCCGTTCTAAAGATGGCATTTTTAAACCTAAAACAATTTTTAATTTAAGTGTTTTTGCACCCCCGGATGATCCCACTTGTTTTTCTCAGGCTCAAAAATTTTCTGTTTGGCGGGATGCAATGGCTGATGAATTTAATGCATTACTAGCTAATAAGACTTGGGATTTAGTACCTTTTGACAGCACTAAAAATGTAGTTGGTTGTAAGTGGGTTTACAAGACTAAATATAATTCTGATGGTTCCGTTGAGCGCCACAAAGCGCGTTTGGTTGCTCAAGGGTTTAAGCAACAAGCGGGTATAGATTTTACTGAAACTTTTAGTCCAGTTGTTAAACCTACCACGGTTCGTCTTGTTTTATCCATTGCTGTCTCTCTTGGTTGGTGCATTCGTCAACTTGATGTTAAAAATGCTTTTCTCCATGGTTATCTGACTGAGGAAGTTTACATGCGTCAACCCCCAGGCTTTATTCATCCTTCTTTTCCTAATCATATATGTCGCCTCAAAAAGGCATTATATGGGCTTAAACAGGCTCCCCGAGCCTGGTTTCATAGATTCAGTGGATTTCTTCTCACACATGGTTTTTTGCAGAGTAAGTCTGATTCGTCTATGTTTGTATTTCGCCGTGGTTCACAGGTGGTTTACATTCTTCTCTATGTGGATGATATTTTGATTACGGGCTCCTCTCTTCCCTTCGTTCGTCACATTATTAATTCATTATCTTCCCAGTTTGCCATGAAAGACTTGGGGGATATACATTTTTTTCTGGGTCTTCAGACTCGTCGTACGAATCAGGGCTTATTTATTTCTCAGCAAAAATATATTTCTGATTTGTTACGACGTTTCCATCTTCACACTGTTAAACCTGTTCGTACTCCTTTACCATCGCGTACTACTCTTTCTCTGACAGATGGTGAACTTCTCACTGATGCTACTGAATATCGTAGTATGGTAGATGCATTACAGTATTTGATTTTGACTAGACCTGATATTACTTATGCTGTGCATTTGGTTTCTCAGTTCATGCATGCTCCACGTACTACTCACCTTTTGGCTGTCAAGCGTATTTACAGATATTTACAGGGCACGGTAGATCACGGTTTGTGGCTTCAGTCTAATCCTGATATTTCTCTCATTGTTGCCTATTCTGATGCGGATTGGGCTGGCTGCCCGGATAGTAGCCGGTCTACCACTGGATATGCTGTCTTTTTGGGTAGTAATTTAATTTCCTGGAGGTCCAAGAAACAGCCTACGGTGTCTAAATCCTCTACTGAGGCTGAGTACCGTGCCATAGCTTATACAGTACAAGATACTCTCTTCATTCGTTCCCTGTTAGCAGATATGGGCATTACTATCTCGGCTCCTGTGCAGCTCCGATGCGATAACGTTTCCGCTTCCTATCTTGCTGTCAATCCTATACAACATGATCGGAGTAAGCATATCAAGATCGACTATCATTTTGTCAGAGAACGAGTAGCTCACGGAGATCTTGTGGTTAAATATGTCCCTACTCAGTTGCAGTTGGCAGACATCTTTACAAAAAGTTTATCTAGTCAGCGTTTTGAATTTTTACGTGCCAATCTGCGCGTTGTTTCCCCTGCACAGATTGAGGGGGTGTAATAACGTATAGTAGAGGACACTTTTGTAATTTTTCTATTATTGATTTATTATATATACACGTGAAGGCACCCTAAGAGGGCATGCCATTATTTCCCAATTATTATTTTCATAACTTTTGGTCTATAAGTGATTGCAGGAAAGGAATATAAGTCGTGATTTTGGAACAAGTCGTAGACCTGAACCCGGAACGATCCTACAATGGACATATATGTTTTGTTGTTAACTAATCATGCAGGTGGAACAGCGGACAGAACTATACTCAGGTCCAAATGTACATTATTATTGTGTTGTTGACTAACCGTGCAGGTGGAACTAATACAAGACCATTTCTAGTTCCACAGAATGGTTTTAATTAATATTGATTGCATCTACTTGATTTTCAATTAATATGTTTTCCTTATATGAGTGCTTATTCTTTGTCAAGAATATTATTTTAAGCAAAAATATCTTTTTGCATGACCAAACAATGTAAACGTATTTTGTTTATATGAGTGCCTTTTAGCATGACCATTATATATATACATACTTTCCATTGAGCTACTTATTCTCTTTCCTTGCTTGACTTAGTCATCCACTCATGAATATAATTTAATGATTTATGGAAAGTATTCTTGCTATCTTTATATTGGTGGACCGTAGCATTTGAATTTGTTAAGAAAGGGGTTGTCTTGCTTAAAATATTAAATAATCATTTTTGCTATATTGTTAAGCATAAAGTAATTGAACTTAGCATTTATAAAATAAATGCTTTGCTTTATGACCGTGTGATTCATATTTGTAAAGTAAATATTTCTTTACCTTTTGAGTTGAATCATTATTCTTTGTTGACTAAGCTAATGCATGATTGCTGTTGACCGTACATATCTATATTTGCTAAGTGATAAATCAATTTTGAAAAAGGCTCCTTGATTATAATTGATTCGTGCTTGGCTACAAGTGTATACATGTTAAGTTAATATAATATCCTTCTCCATGATATTTATTATGAAAGCATCCGTGATATATACCCGAGATCATGGCACTCAAATTAGAAGGAAAGTAATTCAAAATATCAAGGCAAGTCCCAAGATTAGAAGATCAATTATTCAAGGAAGGATGCAAAAACGGTCTGCCAAGACAGCCTATATAAACGAAGCAGCCAAAGAAAAATAGTGTGTGCTTGACCAGAGAAATATTCAGAGACACACTCGAGAAAAATACGAAGTTCAAGGCACCTGAAACTGCTCACTCGGAGTTCTAGATAGAGTTTCTTCTTTCCCTTCTTCATATTGTAATGGGGTTTTGAGGATTGGCTAAGAGTAGCCTCCTCGGGTTGGTTTGTGCGTGTGAGAGCTTTGTTGTAAAGCTGAGAGGCTCTCTACCCGCAAGGTAGAGATGCATAACTCTTCCTAGAGAGGATAGAGTTGGGGTGGCTCAAGGGTAGACTAGGAGAGTTTCCCTTGTAATCATTCAAAAGGCTTTTTAGTGAAGTTGTTTAAAATTCCTCCGAGGGAGGTCGAGGATTTTTAATCCCTTTGAGCCAAGGGATTTTTCCTCGTTAAATCCTTGTGCACTTTACTTTTCGCAATTCCCTTTACCCCGCACTAGAACTGGGCGAAAAACTGCCACGGTTCCACACACACACAATTCACCCCCCCTCTTGTGTTGCTAACCGTTTTCATCAAGTGGGAAATAAACAACTTCACTATCGTGTAAACTATACGGTTCCCTACAAATTCAAGGGGTCTAGTTTACCATTTTCAATAAATGGTATAGTTGGAATGGTCTCAGCACCACTAGTATACAACTTAAACCGTCATATACCCTAAGTTTGAAGTCCGTTAAACTAAAGTATACACATTTCTTAAATTGCCATACACTATGAGTGACATCCCTACATGTAAGACACGATAAACCGGCAATTTATACAATGAAATTATAGTTTAATTTCATTGCCTTACGTATGACAATGGGTTGTATGTTCAACCCATTGTGATCTTAAATTTAATCCAAAGATATAAGTCTATACAATTGGGTACAGAATGTACAATTAAGTCCAAATTATGACACTTAGAAAATTTGGATTGTGTTACTCCCTACTTTCGAATGAAATACAATTAGACTCTTGGTAATCTATTATGCACAAACATATATATTTGTTAAAATATTGGAAACCATTCACGAAATTTGATCTAAGTGATGATCATTTACTATAGTATAAAGTAAACTTATATTTGAAATATAATTGAGTAACACAATACTATTGAATGACAGGATATCCCTTGTTTACATATTGATAGCTTGTAGAACCATGGTTGTATTACAAAATGATTGTGTGATAAGCCCTGGGGAATATGACTCATACATTTACGTAAATACTTCACCAATGAGTATAATTAATTACCACTCATTGGTGATATACGAATTTAGATTGCCAGTCTTCGCAAATGATAGTTTACAAGCTATTGTAAAAGTCTACACGTGATATATTGGTTCCATTTATTCATAAGTGTAATTAGTACCCTCAGTAAATTATATTGTATATGATTAATGTATAGTTTGTATTAGGATTTAATAAACCTAATACAAATTTTATCCAGTGTAATCGATACCATCTATGTGAGTAGTGATCAAAAATTCATATAAATACTTATAGTGTTGTATGGATAGTTCACCCATACAATTGTCGGATTTATTACTTTAAATCGACTATGCCAAGATTGGCTTAAATTTTGAATACGATGACCGAGTCACGAAGTATCAAATATACTTTTGATAAGGTGTAAATCTATGTTCATCTCCCTATATGTTGTATATCGAAAAATTTGTGTAAATTCTTGGACAATTTATTACTAGTTATGATAAAATTTGGTTATAAATCATGAGGTTTATACCCTGTGAATACGTTGTATTAGTTTATAACACCGATTGTAAATCATAAGTTGAATTCAAATTATACGTGATCTATATATAACAATGATCAGGATGTTAGTAACAATCAGTAGAATATCTGACTTGATATGGAGTTGATCACATAATATACAGGGGTAATGATATAGTACTTTTGACGTTTAGCTAACCATGAATTGTCACCCAGTAAACAAATTCTTTGTACTTACTCAAGTTTATATCATGGTGTTAATATATTATTAACCCCTATGATCTCGTTTATATACTCTATTTATACCGTGAAATGAACTCGTTTTATTCCATACACTGTAAAATTTATGATTAGTATTCCCATAGTGGTATAATAGTAAATTATAGAATGTAGTATAATCTGATTTACAGTCGGTTACATATAATCACATGATATACTCCATTTTAGTAATGCCCGTGTACCAGTATACGGGCGGGTATGAATACCGTTAAGATAAATGGGAAATACATTGCTCGTTCAGTGATCTATCCGTACCACTGGTTAGTGTGGTACCCAATCATGGTAAACAGTTGTGATCTTTGAGTATATACCCTTTAGTAATCCAGCCAATTAAAACAATTTTAGATACTTTACTTCGACGTATACTAGATGTACACGAAAACTAATCATATACTCCGTATACAGCAAGATCCCTAGGCATAATGATCCCATAATTTGACCTATGAAGTTGTAAGATTCATGGGAAAAAATTTACGACTTTCAATTCAGATATTGGCTTCTAGGTTCCCTATGTAAAAATCCCACTGTATACAAGTTTTCTACTTAGTGATTTGGCTTACTTGGGTAAGAATTATGTAAAATTGCCCAGTATTCGTAATACTGCGTTAATGGGTTTTAGCAATCAGTGAACCATTTTAGTAATGGTTTTAAGATGTTCAATTGTGATTAGTTCAATTTAAGGGAATTCTACTATCCAGAGATTACTAAACCGGTGACACTTAAATTTAGGAGTGTAATATACTATAGTATCTAACATTTTTAGAGATTACGGGACTATTGACCTGGGTTGTCTAAACCGACATGGACATCTAAGCTAATATGATACATAATTGATGGGATCATTTATAGATCAATGAATATAAGCCATCATAAGGAGAAATCCGGTGGGTTTTCGTAAAAACTCTAATAGTATATATACGGAGTTTTTTACACTCATATAAAATATAGAGATCATGTACCCCCATATGTAGGTATTGCCCTAGACTCGAAAACAGAGATCATACCTAGAATATCAAACATATGATACGTAGTTCAAATGGGGTTTTGGTCATACAAAAATTATACTCTTGTTTAATTATCAAAATTACCTATCGCTTGTTGGATATATTGAAAGTGTCTACAGCATATGTGTTTTACACCCATTATACTTGGGGAATTCAGTAATAACATAGAAAAAATCTTGGGTAATTTCCCCATGTGGACTCAATTACCTTGAGTAACCATTTAAGGTCAACTTTGTATGGCCATTTGACTCTAGATACCAATTATCATTCACAATTCGGTATAGTAAATCTAGCATAAAAATGGTTTACAATTCTCGTTGTAAATACACAGTGATATCCAACATTATCTAAATTGAGACTCATTCTCACGAGTCTTCATTGTTCCCGTACTAGTTGATACGGTAATAATAGGATTTACCCTATTAGAAAGGGTAAATTGAATTAGGTCGTAATTAAGATATACTATATCGATAGTGATAGTTGGGGTATTATAAGTAATATGATATACGTAATGGTAGTTAATGTAATAATTACACGTTATAAATGTACCCTTTGGGCATTATGATATGACCCAGTAGATTAAGCCACCATGGGAGCGAATCAGGTGAGAAGTGCTCTTAGGCTGAGAACTGCGAAGTTAAACCTATAGACTAAATATATGAACTTTTAATCATTAAATCATAACTTATAGACCCTGCGAAAATAATTACGGAAATGCCACCGCGAAAAAATAATCACAGAAACCTGGAAGTTTTCTGCGCGGTGGCATTTTAGTAATTATTACAGAGAGCTTTATAAGTTATGATTTATTGGTTATAAGTTCCTATATTTAGCCTATAAGTTTTCTGCGTTGTGAGATCAGATGCAAATCCAAGGGCTGAGATTACTTCTCACTTCTCATTTTAAGGGGCACTTCTCACATGATCATTTCTCAAGCCACCATTTACCATATATACGGTTAAATTTGATCGTACTATTATACGATCTAAAGTGATATTGTCCCATTCCGACTAGTACCCTTCCCAATATATTAATGTATCACTTATCCGATGGTTTCAGGTCCCCATTGTAAGGAATAACATGCACATCGTTATTCCTTGGGATACTTCAAAATTTCGAGAAATCAATCCCTTAAGGTACACACATACCGGGTTACCAACAATAGGCTCATTTTAGACGAGATGGTATACGACATGAGATACCCTGTCATTGGTATATTATAGACGGTATTCTCCAATCATTGGTAATTATATACCAATATTATGTGTAATATTATTATTGGCCAATATACCGCAGTCGAAGTATACCCTGAAATAATATACGATAATGTCCATAAGTTGTAATTATACGTACCATGTTACAATTCTCCCATAGAAACTGGCTTAATAAATACTCCGTATTAGGTAACGTGGGACCCTATTAGTTACAAATAGTATTTTTCTCACCGGACATCTTAACCCAATTGAGATAACCTCATTCAAACAGTGTAGTCCAAATTACGTAGGTTAATCCCCACTTATATGTAATGTCCATATTGTGCAAAACTCGTGGAACTCTCTAAATATTCAGAGTAACAAGTCTTCTATAACTCGAATTGAGATCATACAAGTATGGCATAATTCTTGTTTTATCAACCTATAGAAAGACTTGTAGTCGTATACATAAGAAAAACACTGGAGACTTGTATGATTTGGGTATCCTATTAAACCTTACTCGTGTTTATTCGGAATACCACGAGTTTTCACCAATCTAGCCTTAATACTCCCTCCGTAACTTAAAAATCTTCCCACTTTCCTTTTTCGTCCGTAACAAAAAAATCTTCCCATTTCTAAATCTTCTCATCATACCCTCAATAATTCTTAAAATAATACACTATTACAACTACTTTTTTTGGATTTATCCTACATTCCACCACATTATTCCACTATTTTCCCATCATACCCTCAATAATTCATATCATCTTTCACTATTCTTAATCTACCTACTTTTGAAATGGGAAGATTTAAAAGTTACGGAGGGAGTATATGGGTAGACACGCTATCAATTGTGTGTCATATCTTATAATTAAGGCGCGGCATTGTTAACGCATACAAGATGGATCGTTAATAGTTTGAGATTAGTGTTCCTAATTATATTAGAACATTTAGGAAGTCGCTTCCATCATACAACCGATATTATCCACTATTGGGATAATATCGTTTTGAATATAACCGATATTATACCTTGTATTTTTAGCATGATAGACAAAAGGTTTCAACTCTTATACAGTGTTGATTGTATAATAGTCAAGACTATGGGGTCCATTCTCCTATAAGAGTGAATATGGTACGTTATAGCCGATAGGTCTACTTGTATCTAGGAGATGTTTCATAGGTAAATTATCAGGTTAATCATCCGATTATGTGTAATTTACAACCCATACGACAGTATGGGTTGTAAACCTATTCGTGTAACCCAATATGACCTGGGTTCACACTAACACGTCTAATGGACTATAAGATAATTTTGTGATTAATCATTATTGGGAATGATTGAGTCATATTCGAAATTCGATAGTTTGATTTTGTGATTGTATATTGGTTACTATATATTCATTTAGAATGGATTGACCATCTGGATACCACAGTATGGTTCTTATATGTACATAACCTGAATTATACGACGGATGGGTACCAACGTGACGTACTATTTTGAATAGTCCCATTCGACAACCGCATACAATATACTATTACGTCATGTTGGTATTTCTTTAGTCATCACTTGTACGATATACTAACCCCATTTGAATTTCTATATGGAACTTAAGCCAGGTGTGAATATATTTTTATGTATTGGACTATATGTACATCCCATTAAATACTTCATATAATGGGATGTACCGCCCCTAACTGGATTTCATCCAATTAGGGATAATAGACTATGGTATCTTGAATATAAAGGACACCTTCATTACTGTAATTAAATATTATAATTTTGAAGACCAGTAGTGTAAAATAGGGTTCACATTATATTAAAGCATAAAATGATTTAATTTCTATGATCTCAATAATTTACCATAGGGATGGGATACGGGTACAATGACGTATAAGTGTTGGGGTATAAGGGTTAATGAGTGGTATGTTAGTACCATAGAGAATTGACAATATTACAGGGACTATGTATGAAGATCATAATACATTTAAATGAGACCGTATGATGTCATCACTATGAAATTGGTGATGGTAACCTTTACAATTTATGAGAAAACTGATAATCTATATTTTGCCATTATGAGGTTGGACAAAACATGATGTCCCAACCATGATACGTAATCTGATGAGGTCCCTTCTCAAAACATATGCACAGCAGCTTTTGGTGGTAGTATTTACTACCTATTTTTGGTTTTTTTCATTCATATAAATAGGGAGAACAATACAAGTGAGTGGAATCATGGATTCCTACAAAAGTGGAACTGCTACAGCAATGGGATTGTAATCCCTTATTGTAAGGAAATAACGGGTAGTGGAGAAGTGCCTTTCTAAAGACCCACTCTCCTATTTGAATTGATTCAAAATAGACTAAAAATTAAATAATTGATTTGACTTATTACTCTTGATATTTCCTATTTGGAACCTTCTGCCGGGCTGACCTTCTTTGTGGCACTGACACCGCTGCTGGCATCCTATCAATACTCCGGCGGTCCGAAAGAACCTTGCCCCCAAGGTTCAACACAAAGTGCGGGAAGCTTGCCTTAATCTGCTGGTAATCCTCCCAAGTAGCCTCCTCCCGCGGCAGCTGTTCCCATTGAATTAAAACCTCTATAACCTCCTTGGATCCTCGCTGAACTTGACGCTGTGAGAGGAGCTCAGCTGGCTGCAATGGAATTCCGCCATTGGCTTGAAGTGGCGGCAGCTCCACGGAAACCGGAGCATCTGGGCCTATACGCTTTTTGAGCAAGGAGGCATGAAACACCGGGTGAATTCTGGAAGCCTCGGGCAATTTCAAACGATAAGCCACCTTCCCAATGCGTTTTTCAACTTGAAATGGTCCAAAAAATCGATGGGCCAGTTTTTGAGAAGAGCGAGTGAACACCGATTTTTGGCGGTAGGGCTGCAGTCGTAAAAACACCCAATCCCCCACTTCAAACTCAACATCTCGCCGCTTTTGATCCGCCAGTTGCTTCATGCGATTGTTTGCTGCCTGGAGATGGTGTTTTAGTTCATCCAGCACCTCATCTCTATTCCGCATCTGTTCATCAACCTCCTCTGCCAGTGAAGAACCAATGTCATACCTGGGCATTAACGGTGGCGGACGACCATATAGAGCTTCAAACGGTGTCATGCCAATGGATGAATGGAACGTGGTATTATACCAGTATTCCGCCCAAGGCAGTAACCCACTCCACTGTTTTGGTCTGTGTTGAATGAAACATCGAAGGAACTGCTCAATACAACAGTTTATGACCTCCGTTTGTCCATCAGACTGAGGGTGGTAGGCTGAGGTCATGCGTAAAGTAGTACCTGTGGATTTCCATAGCTCCTTCCAAAAGATGCTGATGAAGATAGGGTCCCTATCACTGACAATGGACCTGGGAATGCCATGGAGGCGAACAATTGAGCCCACAAACTGCGCCACAACTTGAGAAGCGGTGTAGGGATGGGTTAGAGGAATAAGGTGCGCTGATTTGCTTAAACGATCTACCACAACCAGGATAGATGTGTGATTGTTGGAGCGAGGTAAACCATCCACAAAATCCATGGAGATGTCTTTCCAAACCATGTCTGGTACGGGTAGCGGTTGAAGAAGGCCCGCCGGTGATAACGTTTGGGACTTTGCTCTTTGACAAATGTCACATTGAGAGACATATTCTGTCACTGTCCGGTGCATCGAAGGCCAATAAAATTGGCGAGACAGCCTCTTGAACGTGCGTAATACTCCTGAATGACCACCCATAGGAGTGTCGTGGTGCTCACGGAGCAACTGAGTAACAAGAGGGGAGTGTGGAGGGATAATGACACGGTTATTGTAGCACAAAAGGCCATCCCTCCATGCATAAGGTTTGCCGGGCTTGGATGTAGCTGTGTTTCCCACTTGTATCAGGTAAGGGTCTGTCTTGGCCAGGTTTCGAAGTTCTTCCCAAAGAGAGGCAGATGGAATCGAGATTGTGTTGAGTATCGGGCTATCTGGGACACGTGATAAAGCATCAGCTGCTGCATTTGTCACGCCCCGGACCCACCGGACACGTCAACAACCCGCCGTACAGTACGAATAGTCAACCGCAGTCCAACTCATCCATACTATACTAGGCGTCTTGAATATCATTCACGATAGTACATCCATAAACAATCATAATGTAAAATATTTAATCAAGCAGCGGAAACTTTTAATACAAGTATTCAAGCCACACGTGGCAAACACGGGCATACAAGCCCTAATAAATATTCAAATAATATCCATGAGCATCATTAAAAATGTTTTCAAAACAGGAACGGAAGAAGCACGAACCACGTCTCCTCCCTCTGATCTCCCCGAAGCAACGGGCGGCGGTAGCAACCTTCAAGTCCTACCTGAAACTGTGAGGTGGCCTCCCCCGTGAAGGGGAGGTCAGTACTTGGAAGCATTTGACAAGTACAATGACAACTATACTAAGTATAATCAAAGTTTCAATTTCCAAGACCCTCAAATAGGGTGATAATATATTATAGGTCATAACCTGTGGTTACCCTCTTTGAAAATATACTTACTTTATATATAAAGTCAAGTAGTCGGCCCGAAGACCCATGTTTTCTTTGAAAACGTTCAACCCTTTCCCCGTGACTTCAAGTCACGCCCATCTATATTTATTTACCATGCTAGAGGCTTCCTCTAGTCATGTTTCACCGTGCTAGAGGCTTACTCTAGTCACTACATTCGGTGTTAGAGGCTTCCTCTAATCACCTTACATACTTTGTGCTGGAGGCTTCCTCCAGTCACATTACATTATGCTAGAGGCTTCCTCTAGTCATCCTACACGAATGCTGGAGGCTTCCTCCAGTCATTCTTCATCGTGCTAGAGGCTTCCTCTAGTCACGATACTAGTTCGTCCTACACGAATGCTGGAGGCTTCCTCCAGTCATTCTTCATCGTGCTAGAGGCTTCCTCTAGTCACGATACTAACTCACTAGCAAATTCTATGCCTAGAGTTCCTCAATCTTGAGTAGCCGATGAGGCCTACTCCTAATGTAACTTAGTGGTTACCCATTCCTACCTTAAGGCATCTCATAAGACTACTTAAGGTGCATCCTTCACAATCCAAGTCCTTAGGATTGTTCTAACACTTTTATACAACATTCCCGATTAGTAAGTTAAATACTAATCCATAAATCTTTAAACAGCCAAGCTCCTTAACTCATAGTTATAAGGCTCATTCCTGTGGATTTTCTAATCCGTATACGATTTAATCTCAATATCAAAAATATCACTTTTATCCATTCATGATTTCTATACATGAAGTAAAAGTATATTTTATCACAAAAATTCATGGTTTATACAATCATTATACCTTCACATTTATTATGCATCATCATACACAATTTTCTCATAAATTTGTATGTTATGCATCTTCTATTCACAAACAATGATATTTTCATTTAGGCATTATTAACCATTAATAATCCATGAAAATCACATTTAATTACTTTAGGTAATCTTATGAAATTAACCCAAAGATTATAAGCAATATAGTCAGCCATCCTCACCTTATGAAGTGCTGAAATAGTTGCCTTTATTAAGCCCTCCGATCAACCCCCGTTCTGAACCGATCGAAAGCGAAAAATCTGGGCAGAAGGTGAAAGTCGGGCGGCTTTCGTCGTCTGCTACTACGAACAGCCTCCTACACTTGGCGGTTTCCGGCGGTTTCAACTCCTATCGATTCCACGACTCTTCTAAGTTAAATACCACCACTTTATAACAATATTACACACTTTTAAACGTGTAAAACTCATGGTTTAATCCACCATATGATTTCTTAAAAATCATATCAAATAAACTAGTTAGAAGCGTTTGATGAGTTCTTACCTCAACCTCAAACTATTTCTTGTTGGATTCTTTTCCCCTTGCTTCTTCCAAGCTAGGACTTTGCTAGAGCTATCACAGGCCTCTCTCTCCCTTGCTCTTGTGCGTATGGTGTGGAAAGGATAGAGGAAGTATCCTTAATCAATCCCACCCCCAATCAATAGTAGACAAGGCCAAAAGGGAGTGGGTGTTTGTCTTGCACATCACCTCACTCAACACTCCGCCCCAAACCATGCTAGCTTGTCCCCTTCCCATTATTTGGGTCTAATAGTGTGTAAAAGTTTACCCCAAGTGGGTGTGGAAAGTCCCTCCCAATTATTCCTGCTATTTTTGGCAGGTTGGGCCAAAATAGCGCTCAGGTTGTCCAAATATTTTTATCAACTTTAGTTGGCACTTTATTGGGCTTCTATAATTATCACGATGGCCCAACTAAATATTTGGTAGCCCATTCTCATATACTGGGCCCGATAAATAATTTAATTAACCGCGCATAAATTAAATGTACCAATCAATTACTCGAATTTTATTTGCCAGGAAATTCAAATACATAGCAAATTTCGAACCCAAGTACATCCGGGTGCGGTGTCACAGCATTGGCCTTTCCCGGGCGGTAAATGATCTCGTAGTCATAGCCCACAAGTTTCCCCATCCATTTCTGTTGTTCAGGGGTCAGTATTCTTTGTTCCAGCCTTTGAAACTCATCCTGTAGCATTCCGAGTCCAGCTTCCAGATCATCAAGTCGTTCCTTGTTGGTAGTCATGGGCTCGTTCCGAAAAGCTTGAGCCACTACCGGGCTTTTATTTGAGTTTCTGGTTTTTCTGGGAGGAATGATGAAGGTTGGTGTTTATGGGAGGGAAGAATGGATGTGGTTCTTGTTGAGCGTTGATTCCCGATGAATTCCGTCAACAAGAGGGAGAAAGGGCTCTGATACCAATTGATGAGGTCCCTTCTCAAAACATACGCACAGCAGCTTTTGGTGGTAGTATTTACTACCTATTTTTGGTTTTTTTTCATTCATATAAACAGGGAGAACAATACAAGTGAGTGGAATCATGGATTCCTACAAAAGTGGAACTGCTACAGCAATGGGATTGTAATCCCTTATTGTAAGGAAATAACGGGTAGTGGAGAAGTGCCTTTCTAAAGACCCACTCTCCTATTTGAATTGATTCAAAATAGACTAAAAATTAAATAATTGATTTGACTTATTACTCTTGATATTTCCTATTTGGAACCTTCTGCCGGGCTGACCTTCTTTGTGGCACTGACACCGCTGCTGGCATCCTATCATAATCTTCGGTGTATGTAGCAATTAAGGATTATCGCCAATGAAAGCCAATAAAATATTTTCATTGTGATCACTGAAGTGCAATGAAAATATACACATGACTTGTCATATAGTACGTACGACAGTGTTTGTATCATTTGTGACCTACTTCATAATGTTACAATTACAGAAATGTACCAACGAGAAGGCTGAATATACTACTCGGTATAATATAGTGGCCAGATTAACCAAGCAATGTAGTTCTAAACTTAGAGTTCAAATTAATCATAAGAACTCATTATAAATAACATGGTTAATAAGTTATACTCAGAAATAAGTTATGAGATTTGAACATATAAACGAATATGTTGATATAGCCATATAGGTGATGGTGAATATACATTAATCCACAGTGAAGACTTGTATATGTATCATTCCGGATATATACAATCTCAGTCCGGTATACTCAACAATTGTCTAGTAAAATTGAGATTCCATCTAGTATTATTGTTGATACTAGAAGGTTTAATATATTCTATTTTAACTAATACAACTATTCATAATAGACTTGGTATATCTATATACGAGGGTTACCCGACACAATTTACCTCGGACTTGTATTCATACCACTATAACATAAGTCTATTGTTATCTAAAATAAGTATTCAATCCATAATATGGTACAGGATCAATTTAATATAGTACAGTGTAATTGTAAATTACACTGTCATGTATACGGTATGATCAACTGTGGTATATATACGTGTAATATACTATTCATATGTTTTCACTCATTTTGAATGTGTGTACAGATATCTCAAAATAATTACACATCTCATAATTTATTTTGAAAATTTCGTACTATCATATCCAAAATGGCTATAATCCTAGTCATTTGATTACTGTATATATAGGACACAATTTGTATCAGTACATCATATGGGTACTGTATTAGTCAACTAATTGAATCGAGGAGTTGTGTTACATCCTGTTCGCTGGGTGACATACAAGGTTGTTCATCGAGGGTAATCTATATACTTCGAGATCGTGACGTTCATTCTAACTTTTAACCTTCGTTAAATCAATATCCTAGTATTAACTACTCCCTCCGTCCCAAAATGGTTGGCCAAATTTTCTTCTTTGGCCGTCCCAAAAAGGTTGGCCATTTCCATTATTTAAAGTAAAGAATGTGTGGCTAAAGTTAATTCTCTCTCCTCTGCACAAATTTCAATCACACAATTTTTACTTTATTAATCCACGTGCAAGTCAACATTGGCCAACCATTTTGGGACGGAGGGAGTATAAGATATAATGTCTATATCTTATGAGTATCCTAATTTAAATGTAACACCATTCGCAGATATGGTAACCCAAAGAATAATGATGTAACAACAAGGTGGTAAATCGTGTTACTTAGTTGCAATGAGTTCCCTATGCAATAATACATACCATTCGTACAGTATAGGGTATTACATATCTATTTAATACATGTTATGGTAATCCCATTTTACACAATCATATGTGACCTTATATAGTGAATACTGATCACGACGTATTTCAATACAGTAACTTAATTTTATATAGTTTACCCCATCGTATAATTCGTCAGTATAGTTTTATTAGCCCTATATTTAAACTGTCACGTATAGTATATTACGTAATACGAGTATACTATAAAGGTTAGATCAATACCTATATGTGTTATGGTAAATTTGACTATCGAGTCACACTTTAACTGCAATGTTTGTGTTAATCCATAGTAAACTAGGGTATTCATTGATTCACGAATCAGTTCAATACAATGAATCCCTTGTATTGGATACCCTGGTATAGATTATGGTATCCATAATTTTGCATAATACGATGACCATATTAATAGATCACTATTACTCCATAGTCAAATTTGAATCGTGACCGAGAATTGGGTATTTTTGCATAGGGAACCTGTAACACCCCCATTTTCCCTCCCAAAATAGTACTTGAAATAATAGATTTATTGATAATAAACTTGATTTATTCTATCAAAACAGATAAAAAGTTTTGCAGCGGAAATAATATTAAATGGGAAATGGGTGTTACCGCCACATCCGGTCATCTCTTAACCGAATGCACAGGCTAACCCCAGACAAAACAAACTAAAACTAGTGTTCAAAACATAAGTAAATTAAAATGTTTATTCTTGACTAAGTTTGTCTAAGGCATCTCTAAACCGCTCTCGGGAATCAAGCAATCATCAATCAACAAAGGATCATCACCTGCACAAATAAAGTGCAGAAAACAAAACAAAGAAAAGAAAACAAAAATTAGCTTTAGAGCTAAGTAAGTACTACCCAACCCCGTAAAATAATCAGGTTTGGCTGAAATAGATTTTTATATAATACTATATAAAAATAACACACTCCATAAAAATTCTCTTCTTCTTTGATTATCTCAAAAATCATTTCTTCTCTAACTTCCTAGTAATTTAGAAGGGCGGTGCTCAACCTTTCGACTGAGCCCGGTGGACCGTGGTTACGGACGGCCACCCCGAACAAGTGCCGGTACCACAACTGCTCTTGCGGAAACGAAACGACTACCTTAAGTGTGCACACCCCCAAAAAGGGATTCCAAGCCCTCCGAGTAGTAAGTCGTCACGAGTAATCGGGACTCAGTCTACCAACTACCCCTGAATAAGATATCTCTGAATGATTAGGGGCTACTACTATAACTTCTTCTTAAAAGGGATCATAGATCCAAATGTTACTTCAAACTCAAACTTTACTTCTTAGTAGTAGCAACCCTAATCACCCTCCACATTTATCCGGATGTGGAAAACCGACACCGCGGATTTCTCCCGCGGTGCTCACCTCTTATAAAATCTTTACTTTTATCTTGAATTAAGATATACTTCAAAAATACTTCCCAATCTCTCTAATTAGTCTCAAAGGTATTTAAAAATATTTAATACCCCAAAAAGTACTCTTAATTTATATTCCTCAAAATCACATACTCATAATTCACAATTCACACTTAAATCACATATAACACGTAATAATAATCATATAATACGAGGAAACAATTTTGGATCGGCAGAGAAACTTACCTCAAACTCCGAATACTCTTTTGAAATCTTCTACTTTGCTCCTCACCAATCTACCTTCTAAGAATGTTAAAATTCTAATATCAATATCAACTTATAGTTAAATTCTTCTACCCTTTTATTTATAAATTCCCCTTTTTATGATTCTTTTATTTCTCAAATTATCGATCTATATGATAGTCCATAAATTATTATTATTTTTTACCTTTAATTAACAGTTCGGCCAACCCAATATTTTGGCCTAAGGCCATCTTATTAACTAATCTGAGCATTACAATTCATTAGTTGTAAAACAGCCCGGGTCCAATACATGCTAAAATAGTACGCACGTTCGCAACAAGAAGAAGAGAAAACGTACTGTATATCTTCTTCTTTGATCTTCTTCGTCGATTGGCCTGGGTTAGCCGGCAAGCGTAGGTTCCCTCCGACGATCAACAGCAACTAGCGGCGTCACCCAGCAGCAGAATTCCGCTCAGCTCTTCTTCCAGCGATCCTCTCTGGTGTGAAGATAGCCGCCCGGTACCTTAACTCTGACACTTCAAACTTGAGTGACGACCCGGCTTCGCTCGCGTCTCTTCTAACGTGGGTCAAGCTGTTCGTCTTCCTCTGGTCCGCACAGAACATCGGTGATGTAGTATGTATATGCATATATAGCCGACGACTTCTTTATTTCGGGCGTGAAACTGTTCCTCCGGCGACACTTGATACTCTTCTTCTCCGGTGAAACTCGGAAGTGCACTACTTCAAGCGGGATGACATACTTCGGCGGATGTGGCTGTCTGTGTCTCTCTCTCACTTCCCGTCTTCATAAGAAAAGGTGCGTATATTCTGGCGACGGCGATGTCTCTGTTTAGCCGATGTACTTCTAGGCGGCTAGGGGTAAGCTTCTACACCCTAGGGTTTGGGCTTGGTTTGGCGCAGGGGTTCCGTCGGGTGTTATATACGGAGTATAAAAGTACACAGGAGAATTCTAGATTTCGGTTCATTCATTATTAATATCGTTGCCGAGCGTTTCCAAGGCGCACGTTTATTAGGCATAGCGGTTTCCATGTAACTAGGCATGTAAGTATGGTATGTATTTGTACGAAGTACAATTAGTTCACCGTGACTCTAAAATGTATCCTTTTAATAATAATACGTAGTACTGTTTGTATAATAAGATTAAAACTTGTTAAAAGTCGTTTTTAATTAAATTTTTTTTTTAACATTTAAGTCAACCTTTCATTTGACTAACATAGAAATGTCACTTTTCTCACACGTTAAATTTTTCCTGTTTAATTATTTTATTTCATTTAAATTTTTTTTTTTTGAAGTGTGACATTCTACCCTCCTTACAAGAATGCTTCGTCCCCGAAGCATCAACTTACAAAACCATTAAGATAAATGTGACAACTCCGGCACCCATTTAAAAATGGGGTACCGTACCTATCACTCACATGATTGGTCCAAATCATTAAATCACTTTTAATTTAGATTTAAAAAAAAATTCAATTGCAATATTGTGATTAGTCCATGTGAGCAAAGGTATGGTACCTTTTGGGTATCATAAAATCTACCTAAGATAAATTATGATGTATCACCTTTTACCCTCCTTAAAGAGAGGTTAAGTACCAATAACTCGAATATTAACTAAGCCAAATAACCCTGAATAGCGTTTTCGCATATGTTCCTTGGTCGAACGATTTGACCCTCAAACTTTAACCATCTTGACCGCTAAACTTCTAGTCTCACGAGTCTCTTAATTACTCAGGCATTCAAAACTCTTCTAAGCTATCTTAAGTATACTAGTCCTTCATTAAGTCTATACCAAAATCCTATCACACATAAGCATTTCAAAGATGCTATCATACTTCACATACTTCTCGGGTAATTCCATGAATTTCACAACTCAATCACATATATAGATTAGTAACTTAAAGGTCTCACAATCCTCACAACGTTCTTAAGAGATATTTTCCTAATCATTTTCATTTTCCTGGTTTTTACGTTAAGAACATTTAAGAAATTTTAGAAAAACTTTACAAAAGTTATTAAGAAATATTTTGGAAAAATATTTTGGAAAATCTCCAAGAAAGTCATACCATGGCTCTGATACCAATTTTATACCTTATTAAAGGTGATTAGCATTATTCAAAATAATCAGATTTCTCCGTATTACTCCGTATTTTAAAAGCTCAGTCCAGCCCAAAAATAACTACGCACTTCGTCCTTGGCAAGGAAAGAAGGAAAAAGTGTACGTACGTTTTCTTCTCGGGCTTCGTCGCCGGCAAATGCAGGGAGGCTGCAGCTTCTTCTCACACGGCCACGTCAACTATACTCCGGCAGCATCCTCTCGACGGTGGCATCGGTTTATTCGTTCTCTGTCTCCCAGGCGTTTGTGCAGCCAGTCCTCCTTTTCCTTTGCCGACCCTTCTTCTCCTAGCTTTCTCACATACAGGTTTGATCGTTGGTTTCGTCCCAGGTTACCTTGCCGATGTTGTATATATACGTGCATGTATTTTAGGGTTTTCTGTAACTTACCTGTAGGATGATATAATGGGGCTCTAAAGTATTGGGCTGCTGGCTCTGTAGCATTTACGACGTATATACTATGTGTAGTACATCCGTATTAGGTATAATAGTCCTCATTATTGGTCTTAACTACCATTCTTTTGTATTACTATACTAGTAATTTATTATAATAATATACGTGTGGGTGCGAGTGTATACACATAAGCCTAGGATAAACATTTTTTTTTTACGTTTTAAAAGTTCACTTTTAGTTTGTTATATGATAAAATCATCCTTATTACAAAAACGTCATTTTTGGATTTTAGTCAAATTTTTATTTCATCAACCTAATCATCATAAAAACGTTAATTTGGCTCATTTTATTTGGTTAACAAAATTATCTATTAAATTTTAAATTTAAATTTCATTTAAATTTTCGGGGTATTACATTCTACCCCCCTTAAAAGAATGCTTCGTCCCCGAAGCATAACTCTAAGATTTGCTTAGGAGTATTTCTATACAATTTTCTACTCAATCACATAAGTAGGAGCAAATATGCATTTCCGAGTAGGCTTTGGTTTGGCGCTCCTACTATGTTTAACCTTTTGAATTCAATAAATTGGTGGGGCGTTCCCTGGTCCCCACCCCGAACCACCTTGTTGGTCGGGTCTCCCCAGAATTTATAAAAAAAAGGAGCAAATATGCATATATCCCTAGAGTTCTTCCCACTAGTACTAATCAAGTATTTTGAGCAACATAACAACAATACATCTATCTCAGGCAACAATCAAAGTTCACATAACTTCACATAATTCCCATGTCATCAAAATTAATCCACATAAATCATAACAAATCAGGCATCCCACAATCTCACCGCGGCCCTAAGCCTTAAACTTTATTCCTAATCAGGTTCTTTAATCCTAATTAATAAAATCATTTAGTCAACTCAAATAGTTTTAGAAAATCTCTAAAAGATTTTGTAAAACAAAGGCTCTGATACCAATTTGTAACACCCCCATTTTCCCTCCCAAAATAGTACTTGAAATAATAGATTTATTGATAATAAACTTGATTTATTCTATCAAAACAGATAAAAAGTTTTGCAGCGGAAATAATATTAAATGGGAAATGGGTGTTACCGCCACATCCGGTCATCTCTTAACCGAATGCACAGGCTAACCCCAGACAAAACAAACTAAAACTAGTGTTCAAAACATAAGTAAATTAAAATGTTTATTCTTGACTAAGTTTGTCTAAGGCATCTCTAAACCGCTCTCGGGAATCAAGCAATCATCAATCAACAAAGGATCATCACCTGCACAAATAAAGTGCAGAAAACAAAACAAAGAAAAGAAAACAAAAATTAGCTTTAGAGCTAAGTAAGTACTACCCAACCCCGTAAAATAATCAGGTTTGGCTGAAATAGATTTTTATATAATACTATATAAAAATAACACACTCCATAAAAATTCTCTTCTTCTTTGATTATCTCAAAAATCATTTCTTCTCTAACTTCCTAGTAATTTAGAAGGGCGGTGCTCAACCTTTCGACTGAGCCCGGTGGACCGTGGTTACGGACGGCCACCCCGAACAAGTGCCGGTACCACAACTGCTCTTGCGGAAACGAAACGACTACCTTAAGTGTGCACACCCCCAAAAAGGGATTCCAAGCCCTCCGAGTAGTAAGTCGTCACGAGTAATCGGGACTCAGTCTACCAACTACCCCTGAATAAGATATCTCTGAATGATTAGGGGCTACTACTATAACTTCTTCTTAAAAGGGATCATAGATCCAAATGTTACTTCAAACTCAAACTTTACTTCTTAGTAGTAGCAACCCTAATCACCCTCCACATTTATCCGGATGTGGAAAACCGACACCGCGGATTTCTCCCGCGGTGCTCACCTCTTATAAAATCTTTACTTTTATCTTGAATTAAGATATACTTCAAAAATACTTCCCAATCTCTCTAATTAGTCTCAAAGGTATTTAAAAATATTTAATACCCCAAAAAGTACTCTTAATTTATATTCCTCAAAATCACATACTCATAATTCACAATTCACACTTAAATCACATATAACACGTAATAATAATCATATAATACGAGGAAACAATTTTGGATCGGCAGAGAAACTTACCTCAAACTCCGAATACTCTAGTGAAATCTTCTACTTTGCTCCTCACCAATCTACCTTCTAAGAATGTTAAAATTCTAATATCAATATCAACTTATAGTTAAATTCTTCTACCCTTTTATTTATAAATTCCCCTTTTTATGATTCTTTTATTTCTCAAATTATCGATCTATATGATAGTCCATAAATTATTATTATTTTTTACCTTTAATTAACAGTTCGGCCAACCCAATATTTTGGCCTAAGGCCATCTTATTAACTAATCTGAGCATTACAATTCATTAGTTGTAAAACAGCCCGGGTCCAATACATGCTAAAATAGTACGCACGTTCGCAACAAGAAGAAGAGAAAACGTACTGTATATCTTCTTCTTTGATCTTCTTCGTCGATTGGCCTGGGTTAGCCGGCAAGCGTAGGTTCCCTCCGACGATCAACAGCAACTAGCGGCGTCACCCAGCAGCAGAATTCCGCTCAGCTCTTCTTCCAGCGATCCTCTCTGGTGTGAAGATAGCCGCCCGGTACCTTAACTCTGACACTTCAAACTTGAGTGACGACCCGGCTTCGCTCGCGTCTCTTCTAACGTGGGTCAAGCTGTTCGTCTTCCTCTGGTCCGCACAGAACATCGGTGATGTAGTATGTATATGCATATATAGCCGACGACTTCTTTATTTCGGGCGTGAAACTGTTCCTCCGGCGACACTTGATACTCTTCTTCTCCGGTGAAACTCGGAAGTGCACTACTTCAAGCGGGATGACATACTTCGGCGGATGTGGCTGTCTGTGTCTCTCTCTCACTTCCCGTCTTCATAAGAAAAGGTGCGTATATTCTGGCGACGGCGATGTCTCTGTTTAGCCGATGTACTTCTAGGCGGCTAGGGGTAAGCTTCTACACCCTAGGGTTTGGGCTTGGTTTGGCGCAGGGGTTCCGTCGGGTGTTATATACGGAGTATAAAAGTACACAGGAGAATTCTAGATTTCGGTTCATTCATTATTAATATCGTTGCCGAGCGTTTCCAAGGCGCACGTTTATTAGGCATAGCGGTTTCCATGTAACTAGGCATGTAAGTATGGTATGTATTTGTACGAAGTACAATTAGTTCACCGTGACTCTAAAATGTATCCTTTTAATAATAATACGTAGTACTGTTTGTATAATAAGATTAAAACTTGTTAAAAGTCGTTTTTAATTAAATTTTTTTTTTAACATTTAAGTCAACCTTTCATTTGACTAACATAGAAATGTCACTTTTCTCACACGTTAAATTTTTCCTGTTTAATTATTTTATTTCATTTAAATTTTTTTTTTTTGAAGTGTGACAGAACCCATTGCAACTTGAAATGAGATCGTACGATGATCTCAAGTCTCGTGATCACACAATTCTGAGCCATAACGATCTGATCCAAATTAAGTAAGCCAAGTCTTCACTATTTTCAGGCTTAAATTGGTGATTTAAGCCTAGTCAATGGTTTCAAGTTGATTTACAATTGTATATTTTGACTATGTACAATCAAAAGAGATTGAGTCAATAGGCAGTCCAATAACAATTGTAAGCCATATAGGGACTCATTAAATATTAAGGCTTGGAACCAGACAAAATACCTAGCCAGTAAATTGCATACTGTTTTGACATCATAGGTTAATCCAAATTATGAATTTTGGTTATGTTATGGCGTATTAGTAAAAAATTTGGTATATTGATCCATTCCAACACCCGTCTTCACCGTACGTGTTTTAACCCATTGAGTTTAAGGATGTTTTCTTTTGGACTGAAATTTGTTGTTTAAGTCTGGTCTGGTCTGGTCTGGTCTGTTTATGTTTGGTCTAGTCTGGTCTGGTCTGAACTGATCTGGTAAACGTCTGGTCTCTGTGTATTTTATAACTACAAAAGTCTGGTCTGCTCTGGTCTGGTCTGGTCTGTTTAAGTCTGGTCTGGTCTGGTCTATTTAAGTCTGGTCTGGTCTGGTCTGGGACTGAAAACAGTCCAAAAGAAAACATCCTAAGCCATTCGAGACTATTATGGGTTTACATAATAGAATTGTACCCAATAGGCTACATATTAAGATAACATATAAGTGATTAGTAAAAGTTCAAACTCCTATGATTAATAATGGCCCTAGGTCCATTCTAATATGAGGTGATACATAGTGTAAAGAATTGTGTATATCACAATGGTTGTACATTAGGATTAGCCAATCTTCTATTTTAAGGTAATCACCGATTACCTTAAAATGGGTAGGGTTAACAACCATAACTAATGGTTGTATATATGGGTACTATGAGAATGATATCATACCATGTGTTCGGACTATTGATTGCACATAAATTGTAAGTCAACATAAAACTACCCTACGTATGGATTGGATAAGGGATATTACCCGAAATAGGACTAAAAAGGTTTCAAAATTCCAAAATAGGACTGACATGTTTTTATTCCCAAAATAGGACTAATTACTGTCATGTTTTGCCAGTACCAGACTTCAAACATGGCAGTATTTTCCAAACTTGGCAGTAATTACTCCTATTTTAGGAATAAAAAACATGACAGTCCTATTTTGGAATTTTCAAACTGTTTTAGTCCTATTTCGGGAACTTTCCCATTGGATAACGACCATCCTTATATAACGCAACTATTTTGAGTCACGTAAAGTAGATCACGTGATACTTTTAATTGACAATATCTATCGGTCGATAGATACTCATTTAGGGTAATAGCGTCATCAATACATTGTTAATGTAATAAAGACCAAGTCTTATAATTTAGGTTTATTCCGAATACTGGCGGTCAATGTGAAAACAGTGTACGGTGTAATTCCCACCATAGCTGGGAATCTATATGGATCTAGATATTCTGCATTATGATTGTCAATACATAATATATGTATTAATTCCTTATATGTATAATCAATATATTGAGTGACACTCCGTAAATATCTTATTGGAGTTACTACACAAATTGTATTATCTTAATCTCAAGTACAATTTATAACTTGAGTTGTTTGGTCAACCGAAAATGAGATCACCTGATGGGCAATCCAAAAATTCGTAAGCCAATCTATTCAACATTTTGATTACTCAATCACAATGTGCACAATTTTAACCAAATTGTGGTATATTCTAAAGAAAAAAACTAGATTATACGATGATTCAATTCACAAAATATACTAGATAGATTGGTATTACTATCATACGGTATTATTGTGCTAAAGGATACTGATGTACCAAATTATTACAATGAATCAATTTCCATAGTGATCAATAGGCTGAAGTGTATACGATAAATTGCCACATCTATCCAAAAATACACAATTCTAATTATCCATATAACGAGTTGGAGCTATGAATTGCTCATATACAAGACTTAAAATCATCGATCAGTTACTCTAAACTATTATAATTTTTGTAGAAACATAACTATTAGTCAATAAAATATTTAATTTCTTACAAGTTACGATTATAGGTAGATACACTGTCCTTTATGACAAACTATTTTTCAACTCGTATTGGAATACACCTTGAAAATTTTTCGTCATTTAATTTTTGGGATGTATAGAATAGATATGTACTTCAACCCCAATATATTACTATAGCCATATAAATGACTCCGAATAGCCTTCTGTTTGAGCGGTGAATGATATAATACGTAAGATCCAAATTTTTGTCTCTTCCGGTTGTGTAGGCCACCATAATAATGGGTTACACTCATTTCTATTACTTGGTTATAAATCCCATACGATCAAAGCCATATATATTATATCGTTACAATAATAGATCTCATTGTAGATACAGCATCAGTTATCAATGGCATAATTTTCGACAAGATTGTCTAAACCTACTTAGTGATTAGCCTGTAAAATTGACAATAAATAGATTTACACATGGCAAGCCATCAACAATTTTCTAAATTGTTGATGGGAAAAATTGTATCCAACATTGGCTTTAGTGGATATATTACATACATCGTCTATATCCCAAGTTAGAACAGATTATACTCGAATTAATTTCGTATAATTAATGGAAATTTAAGTGTATGTTGATAAAATTGATATGAAATAAACTGATAAAGTTCATAATGTGTAATTAGAGAAGAAAGTGGAAGAAATACTACACTGAACATTGAGGGTGCGTGCATGCCTACTTATATTACAAGAATAGTGATAATGTGTGATAGGAAAGAGAGAGATACATGCATGTATGGCCCATGCAATATACATGCATATGTGTTCACGCATGAGTGTACTACAGTGAGGTTACAACACATGTGGTCTAATAATAATATAGAGTTTGTGATAATATTTCAATACTCCCCCTCAAGGTGGAGTGTGAAGGTCACAAACACCCAACTTGCTCCGGAGAAATTGAAATCGATCTGCACCGAGCGCTTTTGTAAAAATGTCTGCTACTTGATTGACCGTGTGTATGGAATATGGCTGAATTTCTTTACTGGCAACACGCTCTCTGACAAAGTAACAATCCATCTCCACATGTTTGGTGCGTTCGTGAAATACAGGATTAAGTGCAATGTGACGTGCTGCTTGATTATCACAGTAAAGAGGAGTGGGACTCGTGTGGTTGATTGTAAGATCTCGGAGTAGCCACCGTAGCCATAATATCTCACTAACTGTGATGGCCATGGCACGGTATTCGGCTTCTGCGGAAGAACGAGAAACAACAGATTGCTTTTTCGTGCGCCAAGATATTGGGGAACTACCAATGGTGATAAAATATCCAGTACTCGAACGACGCGTGAAGGGACATCCTGCCCAATCAGAATCACAATAGCCTTTCAATCCGAAGTCAGAATCAGACGACAAAAATATGCCTTGGCCTGGTGTTTGTTTCAAGTAGCGCAAGACACGTGTGGCTGCATCGAGGTGGGTTTGGCGTGGATTGCTGAGAAATTGACTGAGTTGACTAACAGAGTAAACAATATCTGGGCGGGTTACCGTGAGATATAATAATCGGCCAATCAATCTTCGGTAGGAAGAGGCATCCACTAGTGGGCTGTTATCGTCTGGTCGAAGTTTCAAATTTTGCTCCATGGGAAATGAGTTGGGGCGTCCCGCCAGAAAACCACTTTCCTCTAAGATGTCGAGAGTGTATTTCCTTTGACTTAGAACAAAACCGTCAGGAGAGCGAGCAACTTCGATTCCAAGGAAGTATTTTAATTTTCCCAAGTCTTTGATACTAAACTGCGTGTCCAAGTAACCCTTGACGGTGGAGATATGAGTGGCGCTGTTTCCTGCCAAAATGACATCATCAACGTAAATAAGACCGAAAGTGGTGATTGAACCTTGTTTGAAAATGAATAAAGAGTGATCTGCCCGGGACTGGCGAAAACCTATGCCATGAAGAGCTTGAGTAAATTTTTGATACCAGTTGCGGGAAGCTTGACGTAGTCCGTATAAGGATTTTTGTAACTTGCAAACACGAGTGTCTCCACTCTTACGGAAACCTTGCGGAATACGCATATAAACATCTTCAGAAAGATCTCCGTGAAGAAATGCATTGTTTACATCAAGTTGGTGCACTATCCAATTGCGTTTGGCTGCAACGGCTAGTAAGCATCGCACCGTGACAAGTTTTGCCACCGGTGCAAATGTGTCATGAAAGTCAATTCCCTCAACCTGAGTGAATCCTCTAGCAACCAATCTAGCTTTGTAGCGCTCTATATCGCCATTAGGTTTATATTTAATTTTATAAACCCATTTAGAGTCCACAACTCTTTTTCCCGGTGGTAACTGGACTAGGGTCCAAGTGTTATTTTCTTCCAAAGCAGTAATTTCTTTTTGCATGGCCGCTCTCCATAAAGGATCTTGTACAGCCTGTTTGAAATTTTTCGGCTCATCACGTGAAGTGATGGCTGCTAAATATGCTTTGTGAGTAGGTGTAAATTTATCATAATTAATAAAATTAGAAATAGGATATACCATCGAGTGAGCTGATTGATTAGTGGTTCGCGAATGGTCTAGCGAGGGGGGCAAATCAGTCTCATAATCTTGTAGGTGCTTCGGACATCTTCTAATTCTTTCACCTCTTTTTGGTTCATTTTGAGGCACAATAATATTATTAGGAGCATTGACTGGAGATTGTACGTGACTAGACCCCTCTGGCTCACAAGTTGGATTTTTGCTTCCATCCAAATAAGTTCTGCCTTCCATGCCTTCCTGTGTAGGACCCTTTGTACCTGCTTGTTGGTGATGCTCCACTTGTGAGTTCCCACCCTCTCATCTAGGAACTGTTGTCGGCCACTGGTATCCACGCTCACCGCACCAGGGATGCAATTATTTTTATCTCCATTCGTTGTTGTGGGCCCTGTTGTCTTTTCTTGTTCTAGGAGCTGTGCGGAGCTGCTGTGTGCGTCCAAAAAATGCTCACTGGCATGTGTGTGACACTCCGAAAAATTTAAATAAAATAAATAATTTTAATAGTCACATAAAATGTTATGAAAGTGAGAGTTTAATAATTAACTGAATCAAATAAAATTTTAACATCTGTGACATTTTTAAATCATAAAAAAAAATGTTTCAATAATAAAAGTGACATTTTTACAATTTTAATTTAAAGGTACCAATTAATTATATGTGTGCAAAAATACAGATACCATGTGAACTAATAATAATATTAAAGGAATTAGAATTTTCTAAACCACCAATAAAGGAAATGGTTAATGAGAGGACAACAAATGCATATCTGCATGGATATTGAATGGATATGTATGGGCCATTTAGCACATGATGTTTACGAGAGGATGTCCAAAGGTGATGAATGATACATTATTACATGCTACAATAATACATGGAAATGTATGTACTATACTACTACACGTATGTACTTGTATATTCAATAACATAACATTAATAATGAAAGTTGACTTTTCTATATTGATAAAATTTGAGTCCGGTATTGGTGACATCTATAATTGTACGAATACGGATGGATAGCTTAACATGTCAAATTTTGTCTCCAATAATAATTTAGATGGATAATAATTGTGTAGAGTTTCTATTTCCCCTTTACTCTATTTAAAAACTAAACAATTCAATATAATAAGAATACATAGCTACCCATGGTGTAGTTTGCAACTCGTATAAGCACTTGAACAAACACCTAAACATAGCACATAATCACGGTGAGTGAGAGAGGAGTGAAATGGGTCAAGGTCACGGCCCTCGGAAACCACCGTACCAAACAGTCAAAGGGTTGAACCAGTCACCGGAAAAGGAGCCGGAGATCATTGTAAACTTCATCGTTAAGGACGGGTCGTAGGAGGTGGGGGCTGGAACTTTCTTCTCCAGGAGCGTGGGATACCGCCGCTTGACGCCAGTCACGCCACTAGACGCCGGAGAAAAGACCCAGTTGTTGCGCCGGACTGTCGGACTGCTTTCACGCCGGAGAAGGTGGAGCCACCGTCATTCAGACCGCTGCCGTCGATCTCAGGGGGGAGCCGCTACCTGTGTCCGAGTGAATCTGCTGCAAGAGTTCCCCGCATACGCTGGCCGACGACACACCTAACGTAATACTCCTATTCTGCTATGTACTTGGATTGCTTAAACATGTTGGGCTGAGTTAGACTAGTAATAATAAGACTCCGTAAGTAAACTAATAAGCTTAAACAATTATTTGGTAAATTGCATGGACCGAGTAAAAGAAATAGTAAATAGATGCAGAGTGCTAATAACGATAACATCAATTTGGTTAAGAGATTTGATAATAAAATTGATAGCTTTCATTTTCTTTTAAATGATTATTGTGAGAAAAGATGATTGAATACTACTCTTATAAAATGATAACAAAGTAAATCGTTGGGCTAAGTTATTTAGGCAGAACGAAGCAAGTGAGCCGAATAATTATAAATCAGTTAAACTAAAGTGGGTTAATTAAACTTGATTGATAAATAAATTATTAATTCCATAACTTCAATATTTTAGAAGGAGATTTGAAGACGTTACCGGTCCAAAATAAGATTTATCGCGAATGGAGGTAAGTTTCTCTGCCGATCCAAAATTGTTTCCTCGTATTATATGCTTATTATGCATTATGTGATTAAGTGTGAATTTTGAATTATGCGTATGTGATTTTGAGGAGATATTAGATCTATGGTATTTGAGAAGTGCAAACGAAGTACTTTTGGGTATTAAATATTTTTAAATATCTTTGAGACTATTTAGAGAGATTGAGAAATATTTTTTTTGAAGTATATCTAAAGTCAAGATAAAATTTACGTTTTCATAAGAAGTGAGCACCCGGGAGAAATCCGTGGTGTCGGTTTTCCACATCCGGATAAATGTGGAGGGTGATTAAGGCTGCTACTACTAAGAAGTACAGTTTGAGTTTGAAGTGACGTTGGATCTATGATCCCTTTTAAGAAGAAGTTATAGTAGTAGTGGTCCCTAATCATTCAAGAATTTTAAAGGTGGGGTAGTTGGTAGACTGAGTCCCGATTACTCGTGACGACTTACTACTCGGAGGGCTTGGAATCCCTTTTAGGGGGTGTGCACACTTAAGGTAGTCGTTTCGTTTCCATTAGCAGTTGTGGTACCGGCAAAAGTCCCGGGGTGGCCGTACATAACAACGTAACCACCGGGCTCAACCAGAGTACGTGTTGAGCACCGCCCTTCTAAATTACTAGGAAGATAGAGAAGAAGTGAATTTTGAGAAATTCTAAGAGAAGAGTTACTATAGAATTTTTTGAGGACTTTATTAAAGAAGTGATTTTGAGAAATATCAAAGAAAAAAAAAAGAATTTTGGTGGAGTGTGTCATTTTTATATAGTATTATATGAAAAACTATTTTTCGCCAAACCTGATTATTTTACGGGGTTGGGTAGTACTTACTTAGCTCTAAAGCTAATTTTTGTTTCCTCTTCTTTGTTTTGTTTTCTGCACTTTATTTGTGCAGGTGATGATGAATATGTTGATTGTTGATTGCATGCGTTTGAGAGCGACGTAGAAGATGCCTTAGTCAAACCTAGTCATGAATAAACAATCCAATTATGTTGAACACTTTTTACTTTGTTTTGTGATTGCCTGTGCATTCGGTTAAGAGATGACCGGATGTGGCGGTAACACCCATTTCCCAATTAATGTTATTTCCGCTGCAAAACTTTTTATCTGTTTTGAAAGAATAAATCAAGTTTATTATCAATAAATCTATTATTTCAAGTATTATTTTGGGAGGGAAAATGGGGGGTGTTACAAATTGGTATCAGAGACATTTTTCCAAAAAGGGTTTTCAAATATTTCTGAGATTTTGTAAAACTCTTTAAAAAGATACCAACAAGTTGGTATCAAAGCCTATGATTTTCAAATTGGAAATTTTCAAAAGAAAATATTTTCCTTTATGTAACTAGGATCTTAAGGAAAAAGGTTTCCTTTTTCAAATAGGTTCAAACTTTTCCAAGAAGTTTTCTAAAATGTTTTTCGTTATAAAAAAAAAACATTTCGGTTTTCCAAATACTCTTCAATAAAAATAAACTTAGGAATAATAAATATTATATATTAAGAAAGAATAAGTTAGGATACGGGTGAGCTTGTGAGATTTTTATTTTTGCATGGATTTTTTATTATTATTTATAATTCCTTGAAATAGGCCTATGTGCACACTGTACGTAAGTGTGATGTGTTTGGTTTTGAAGAATACAGTATAGGATAATGCTTCGGGACGAAGCATTCTTTTAAGAAGGGTAGAATGTGACACTCCATAAATTTAAAGAATTTAATATTAACTAGCATGTGATACCTGCTAATTGTATTGTGGATATTTTCTTAACTTATGCTTCGGGACGAAGCATCTTTTAAGGAGGGTAGATTGTGACACTCCGAAAAATTTAAATAAAATAAATAATTTTAATAGTCACATAAAATGTTATGAAAGTGAGAGTTTAATAATTAACTGAATCAAATAAAATTTTAACATCTGTGACATTTTTAAATCATAAAAAAAAATGTTTCAATAATAAAAGTGACATTTTTACAATTTTAATTTAAAGGTACCAATTAATTATATGTGTGCAAAAATACAGATACCATGTGAACTAATAATAATATTAAAGGAATTAGAATTTTCTAAACCACCAATAAAGGAAATGGTTAATGAGAGGACAACAAATGCATATCTGCATGGATATTGAATGGATATGTATGGGCCATTTAGCACATGATGTTTACGAGAGGATGTCCAAAGGTGATGAATGATACATTATTACATGCTACAATAATACATGGAAATGTATGTACTATACTACTACACGTATGTACTTGTATATTCAATAACATAACATTAATAATGAAAGTTGACTTTTCTATATTGATAAAATTTGAGTCCGGTATTGGTGACATCTATAATTGTACGAATACGGATGGATAGCTTAACATGTCAAATTTTGTCTCCAATAATAATTTAGATGGATAATAATTGTGTAGAGTTTCTATTTCCCCTTTACTCTATTTAAAAACTAAACAATTCAATATAATAAGAATACATAGCTACCCATGGTGTAGTTTGCAACTCGTATAAGCACTTGAACAAACACCTAAACATAGCACATAATCACGGTGAGTGAGAGAGGAGTGAAATGGGTCAAGGTCACGGCCCTCGGAAACCACCGTACCAAACAGTCAAAGGGTTGAACCAGTCACCGGAAAAGGAGCCGGAGATCATTGTAAACTTCATCGTTAAGGACGGGTCGTAGGAGGTGGGGGCTGGAACTTTCTTCTCCAGGAGCGTGGGATACCGCCGCTTGACGCCAGTCACGCCACTAGACGCCGGAGAAAAGACCCAGTTGTTGCGCCGGACTGTCGGACTGCTTTCACGCCGGAGAAGGTGGAGCCACCGTCATTCAGACCGCTGCCGTCGATCTCAGGGGGGAGCCGCTACCTGTGTCCGAGTGAATCTGCTGCAAGAGTTCCCCGCATACGCTGGCCGACGACACACCTAACGTAATACTCCTATTCTGCTATGTACTTGGATTGCTTAAACATGTTGGGCTGAGTTAGACTAGTAATAATAAGACTCCGTAAGTAAACTAATAAGCTTAAACAATTATTTGGTAAATTGCATGGACCGAGTAAAAGAAATAGTAAATAGATGCAGAGTGCTAATAACGATAACATCAATTTGGTTAAGAGATTTGATAATAAAATTGATAGCTTTCATTTTCTTTTAAATGATTATTGTGAGAAAAGATGATTGAATACTACTCTTATAAAATGATAACAAAGTAAATCGTTGGGCTAAGTTATTTAGGCAGAACGAAGCAAGTGAGCCGAATAATTATAAATCAGTTAAACTAAAGTGGGTTAATTAAACTTGATTGATAAATAAATTATTAATTCCATAACTTCAATATTTTAGAAGGAGATTTGAAGACGTTACCGGTCCAAAATAAGATTTATCGCGAATGGAGGTAAGTTTCTCTGCCGATCCAAAATTGTTTCCTCGTATTATATGCTTATTATGCATTATGTGATTAAGTGTGAATTTTGAATTATGCGTATGTGATTTTGAGGAGATATTAGATCTATGGTATTTGAGAAGTGCAAACGAAGTACTTTTGGGTATTAAATATTTTTAAATATCTTTGAGACTATTTAGAGAGATTGAGAAATATTTTTTTTGAAGTATATCTAAAGTCAAGATAAAATTTACGTTTTCATAAGAAGTGAGCACCCGGGAGAAATCCGTGGTGTCGGTTTTCCACATCCGGATAAATGTGGAGGGTGATTAAGGCTGCTACTACTAAGAAGTACAGTTTGAGTTTGAAGTGACGTTGGATCTATGATCCCTTTTAAGAAGAAGTTATAGTAGTAGTGGTCCCTAATCATTCAAGAATTTTAAAGGTGGGGTAGTTGGTAGACTGAGTCCCGATTACTCGTGACGACTTACTACTCGGAGGGCTTGGAATCCCTTTTAGGGGGTGTGCACACTTAAGGTAGTCGTTTCGTTTCCATTAGCAGTTGTGGTACCGGCAAAAGTCCCGGGGTGGCCGTACATAACAACGTAACCACCGGGCTCAACCAGAGTACGTGTTGAGCACCGCCCTTCTAAATTACTAGGAAGATAGAGAAGAAGTGAATTTTGAGAAATTCTAAGAGAAGAGTTACTATAGAATTTTTTGAGGACTTTATTAAAGAAGTGATTTTGAGAAATATCAAAGAAAAAAAAAAAGAATTTTGGTGGAGTGTGTCATTTTTATATAGTATTATATGAAAAACTATTTTTCGCCAAACCTGATTATTTTACGGGGTTGGGTAGTACTTACTTAGCTCTAAAGCTAATTTTTGTTTCCTCTTCTTTGTTTTGTTTTCTGCACTTTATTTGTGCAGGTGATGATGAATATGTTGATTGTTGATTGCATGCGTTTGAGAGCGACGTAGAAGATGCCTTAGTCAAACCTAGTCATGAATAAACAATCCAATTATGTTGAACACTTTTTACTTTGTTTTGTGATTGCCTGTGCATTCGGTTAAGAGATGACCGGATGTGGCGGTAACACCCATTTCCCAATTAATGTTATTTCCGCTGCAAAACTTTTTATCTGTTTTGAAAGAATAAATCAAGTTTATTATCAATAAATCTATTATTTCAAGTATTATTTTGGGAGGGAAAATGGGGGGTGTTACAAATTGGTATCAGAGACATTTTTCCAAAAAGGGTTTTCAAATATTTCTGAGATTTTGTAAAACTCTTTAAAAAGATACCAACAAGTTGGTATCAAAGCCTATGATTTTCAAATTGGAAATTTTCAAAAGAAAATATTTTCCTTTATGTAACTAGGATCTTAAGGAAAAAGGTTTCCTTTTTCAAATAGGTTCAAACTTTTCCAAGAAGTTTTCTAAAATGTTTTTCGTTATAAAAAAAAAAACATTTCGGTTTTCCAAATACTCTTCAATAAAAATAAACTTAGGAATAATAAATATTATATATTAAGAAAGAATAAGTTAGGATACGGGTGAGCTTGTGAGATTTTTATTTTTGCATGGATTTTTTATTATTATTTATAATTCCTTGAAATAGGCCTATGTGCACACTGTACGTAAGTGTGATGTGTTTGGTTTTGAAGAATACAGTATAGGATAATGCTTCGGGACGAAGCATTCTTTTAAGAAGGGTAGAATGTGACACTCCATAAATTTAAAGAATTTAATATTAACTAGCATGTGATACCTGCTAATTGTATTGTGGATATTTTCTTAACTTATGCTTCGGGACGAAGCATCTTTTAAGGAGGGTAGATTGTGACACTCCGAAAAATTTAAATAAAATAAATAATTTTAATAGTCACATAAAATGTTATGAAAGTGAGAGTTTAATAATTAACTGAATCAAATAAAATTTTAACATCTGTGACATTTTTAAATCATAAAAAAAAATGTTTCAATAATAAAAGTGACATTTTTACAATTTTAATTTAAAGGTACCAATTAATTATATGTGTGCAAAAATACAGATACCATGTGAACTAATAATAATATTAAAGGAATTAGAATTTTCTAAACCACCAATAAAGGAAATGGTTAATGAGAGGACAACAAATGCATATCTGCATGGATATTGAATGGATATGTATGGGCCATTTAGCACATGATGTTTACGAGAGGATGTCCAAAGGTGATGAATGATACATTATTACATGCTACAATAATACATGGAAATGTATGTACTATACTACTACACGTATGTACTTGTATATTCAATAACATAACATTAATAATGAAAGTTGACTTTTCTATATTGATAAAATTTGAGTCCGGTATTGGTGACATCTATAATTGTACGAATACGGATGGATAGCTTAACATGTCAAATTTTGTCTCCAATAATAATTTAGATGGATAATAATTGTGTAGAGTTTCTATTTCCCCTTTACTCTATTTAAAAACTAAACAATTCAATATAATAAGAATACATAGCTACCCATGGTGTAGTTTGCAACTCGTATAAGCACTTGAACAAACACCTAAACATAGCACATAATCACGGTGAGTGAGAGAGGAGTGAAATGGGTCAAGGTCACGGCCCTCGGAAACCACCGTACCAAACAGTCAAAGGGTTGAACCAGTCACCGGAAAAGGAGCCGGAGATCATTGTAAACTTCATCGTTAAGGACGGGTCGTAGGAGGTGGGGGCTGGAACTTTCTTCTCCAGGAGCGTGGGATACCGCCGCTTGACGCCAGTCACGCCACTAGACGCCGGAGAAAAGACCCAGTTGTTGCGCCGGACTGTCGGACTGCTTTCACGCCGGAGAAGGTGGAGCCACCGTCATTCAGACCGCTGCCGTCGATCTCAGGGGGGAGCCGCTACCTGTGTCCGAGTGAATCTGCTGCAAGAGTTCCCCGCATACGCTGGCCGACGACACACCTAACGTAATACTCCTATTCTGCTATGTACTTGGATTGCTTAAACATGTTGGGCTGAGTTAGACTAGTAATAATAAGACTCCGTAAGTAAACTAATAAGCTTAAACAATTATTTGGTAAATTGCATGGACCGAGTAAAAGAAATAGTAAATAGATGCAGAGTGCTAATAACGATAACATCAATTTGGTTAAGAGATTTGATAATAAAATTGATAGCTTTCATTTTCTTTTAAATGATTATTGTGAGAAAAGATGATTGAATACTACTCTTATAAAATGATAACAAAGTAAATCGTTGGGCTAAGTTATTTAGGCAGAACGAAGCAAGTGAGCCGAATAATTATAAATCAGTTAAACTAAAGTGGGTTAATTAAACTTGATTGATAAATAAATTATTAATTCCATAACTTCAATATTTTAGAAGGAGATTTGAAGACGTTACCGGTCCAAAATAAGATTTATCGCGAATGGAGGTAAGTTTCTCTGCCGATCCAAAATTGTTTCCTCGTATTATATGCTTATTATGCATTATGTGATTAAGTGTGAATTTTGAATTATGCGTATGTGATTTTGAGGAGATATTAGATCTATGGTATTTGAGAAGTGCAAACGAAGTACTTTTGGGTATTAAATATTTTTAAATATCTTTGAGACTATTTAGAGAGATTGAGAAATATTTTTTTTGAAGTATATCTAAAGTCAAGATAAAATTTACGTTTTCATAAGAAGTGAGCACCCGGGAGAAATCCGTGGTGTCGGTTTTCCACATCCGGATAAATGTGGAGGGTGATTAAGGCTGCTACTACTAAGAAGTACAGTTTGAGTTTGAAGTGACGTTGGATCTATGATCCCTTTTAAGAAGAAGTTATAGTAGTAGTGGTCCCTAATCATTCAAGAATTTTAAAGGTGGGGTAGTTGGTAGACTGAGTCCCGATTACTCGTGACGACTTACTACTCGGAGGGCTTGGAATCCCTTTTAGGGGGTGTGCACACTTAAGGTAGTCGTTTCGTTTCCATTAGCAGTTGTGGTACCGGCAAAAGTCCCGGGGTGGCCGTACATAACAACGTAACCACCGGGCTCAACCAGAGTACGTGTTGAGCACCGCCCTTCTAAATTACTAGGAAGATAGAGAAGAAGTGAATTTTGAGAAATTCTAAGAGAAGAGTTACTATAGAATTTTTTGAGGACTTTATTAAAGAAGTGATTTTGAGAAATATCAAAGAAAAAAAAAAAGAATTTTGGTGGAGTGTGTCATTTTTATATAGTATTATATGAAAAACTATTTTTCGCCAAACCTGATTATTTTACGGGGTTGGGTAGTACTTACTTAGCTCTAAAGCTAATTTTTGTTTCCTCTTCTTTGTTTTGTTTTCTGCACTTTATTTGTGCAGGTGATGATGAATATGTTGATTGTTGATTGCATGCGTTTGAGAGCGACGTAGAAGATGCCTTAGTCAAACCTAGTCATGAATAAACAATCCAATTATGTTGAACACTTTTTACTTTGTTTTGTGATTGCCTGTGCATTCGGTTAAGAGATGACCGGATGTGGCGGTAACACCCATTTCCCAATTAATGTTATTTCCGCTGCAAAACTTTTTATCTGTTTTGAAAGAATAAATCAAGTTTATTATCAATAAATCTATTATTTCAAGTATTATTTTGGGAGGGAAAATGGGGGTGTTACAATGTGTTCCTGTGGACCAACTCTCCTTTCGAACAACTGTTGGCCCCTCTCTTTGAACGAACGGCTGAGCTTCAGTGTTGGAGTCCGATCGGTGAAATGAATCACAGAAAGGTGGACAATTTGCTGTAGAGTTTTGATTTAACAATTGCTGGTATACTCGATCAATCAGAATACCAAAATCCATTTCCTTATTTTCAACATTTTTGAATGGAAAATTGTCTTCAAAAAATGTTACATCTCGAGAACTATATACAGATTGTTTTTGTAAATCAAAAACTCGATAAGCCTTTTGTCCATATGGGTACCCAATAAATATACAAGGACTCCCCCTTTCACTGAATTTATCTTTTCTTTTATTATCATGTGCATATACTAAACACCCAAACACCCGTAAATGGTCATAATTCGGCACTTTCCCAAGCAACATTTCAAAAGGACTTTTGTTGAAAATAACGGGTGAGGGAAGCCTATTTATGATATAAACAGCAGTCAAAATGCATTCGCCCCAAAAATCAATAGGTAATCCAGACTGAAAACGCAAAGCCCTCGCAATTTCCAATATATGTCTATGCTTACGTTCTACAACTCCATTTTGTTGTGGTGTGTCTGTACACGATGTTTCTAATAATATCCCAGTGCGTCCATAATAATGAATTAAATTGTTGGTTTGAAATTCTACACCATTATCGGCTCTTATCCGTTTGACCTTTTGCTCAAATTGAGTATAAATCATGTTGCAAAATTGAATTAACAACTAAGATACTTCAGATTTATTCTTCATTAAATAAACCCACACACCTCGAGTGAAATCATCAACAATAGATAAGAAGTACCGTGCACCGGAGATTGAATCGCACCGATAAGGTCCCCAAATGTCGCAGTGTATCAATTCAAAGCAACGAGTTGTCTTAATGGCACTTGTAGGGAAGGGTAATCTAGTTTGCTTAGCTCGGACGCAAGGATCACAAAAATTATTAGTTCGTTGAAATCCTTTGAGTGAACTAATGTGATGTATCTTTCCGTCGGAAGCGTGACCCAAACGTTGATGCCATAAATCAGAGGTAATGGAAACTGACATTGCCACCCCCTCACTCCTCGAGCACTCCAGATAATAAAGACCATCACGGAACTTACCACCACCAATCAGCTTTCTCGAGGATAAGTCCTGAAAAATACAAAAATCGGAGAAAAAAATCAACGCACAATTTAGATCGCTAGTTAGACGACTAGCCGAAAGTAGGTTGCATTGAAATTTTGGGATGTATAGGACACGTTCAAGACGGAGCCCATTGGGTAAGTATAAACTTCTGACAGCAAGAACTGGAACTGATTGTCCGTTAGGAATTTTAACTGAGGATTTTGGCACAGGACTAACAATATTAAAAAGATTGACGCCACTACAAGTGATATGCTCAGTAGCTCCGGAATCAATTATCCAAGGATGAGCATGTGGAAATTTGTATGCCATATCTACATTAGCACTACAAGAGAAAAATTAAGAGAACAAAAAAAACTAGATTTTTTTGTTTCCAGGATTTCAGCTCTGATACCATGATAAAATTGATATGAAATAAACTGATAAAGTTCATAATGTGTAATTAGAGAAGAAAGTGGAAGAAATACTACACTGAACATTGAGGGTGCGTGCATGCCTACTTATATTACAAGAATAGTGATAATGTGTGATAGGAAAGAGAGAGATACATGCATGTATGGCCCATGCAATATACATGCATATGTGTTCACGCATGAGTGTACTACAGTGAGGTTACAACACATGTGGTCTAATAATAATATAGAGTTTGTGATAATATTTCAATATATGTGAATGATATATTATCATATTTCATATGTGAGTATATTGAACTGTCTTTTACAAGTCTTAAAAGACATTGCCATATAACCCTTTTAGCGATTCAAGTGTAAGAGTTGGCTGTTTCAAAAAAAAAGTGTAAGAGTTGGTTGATGAATATGCATCCATGTGTAAATGCCATGTGAGATATGTGCTTTTTTCAGTCATGTATACATGCACATATACGGAGTATAAAAATATTTTTGTATGCAAGCTACACTTAACAGTTTACTTTCTATGCACTATTACAAAATGGCAGAAACAGAATTACCTTTAAACCAAATTTAGGCTTCAAACATTCTTAAAAACATTATGTCATCACAAAACTAGAATGATAGTCTTTAAACATATTCTACCGCGACAGTAAGGGTGCTCAAATCTGGGTCGGAATTAAAAAAAATTAGGATTTTATAAATTTGGCCGATAAAAACAATTCTTAAAACTTTTGCTGGGTTGCATGGTTCCTGAATTTTTTTTAAAAGAAAAGTTGGCGTAACATGATAACCTTACAGAAAGATTTATCTCTGTTTTAGTAAAAAAAAAAATTGATTCATATCAAACCCTCAAATTTAAGCAAACAAAATATATTATTTCCCCAACATCCAAAGTATGAAATACGAAGTAACTAATAAATAGGTTTCATATTGAGTATAAGGGAAAAGATCATGTGAGGAGTGCTCCTTAACATTAGAAGTGAGAAGTAATCTCAGCCCTTGGATTTGCATCTAATCTTACAACGCAGTAAACTTATAGACTAAATATAAGAACTTATAACCAATAAATCATAACTTATAAAGCTCTCCATAATAATTACGAAAATGCCACCGCGTCCAAAAACTTTCCAGGTTTCTGTAATTATTTTTTTTCGGTGGCATTTTCGTAATTATTTTCGAGGGGTCTATAAGTTATGGTTTATTGGTTAAAAGTTCCTATATTTAGTCTATAAGTTTAACTTCGCAGTTCTCAGCCTAAGAGCACTTCTCACCTGATCTTCCCTTGAGTATAAATTCAAAAAACTCAAAAAGATATACAAAAGAGACGTCGAAGTAAACCAAACATTGTTAGGTATGGGGCACACACCAGACGAATACATAAATCACATATCTACGCCTCCGTCGGAGGATCCGGTTCAATCACCAACAAGTATCGGATTAACCGATGACTCTACTTTTTGGATGCAAACCATGTCGGACCAGGATAGGAGGAGATAATCGGATTCGGCGTTACCTCTCTGGTGCACGAAGTTAGGATGGGTAAGATTAGTGATCGGCGGAGTTAGAGCAGACGAAGAGAGGCGGAGTACATCAGGGCATCGGGCTAACCGATGTCTTTTTGCTTCATGTACGGGTAAATGGGGCGGCGGTGAGTTTACGAGTTTTTTTTTTTTTTGATGAAATGTAAGTATATTGAAGAGAACATCCAAGAAACAAGGGTGTAGAATGTACAAACAAAGGGAAAACAAAAATGAAGGTTATCCAACAAGGATAACCCAAAGCCCCTCAAAGCCAAATCACGGCCAGCACAACCCCATAAAGACAAGGTTATGGCCGAACACAAGAAAGATCAAATCCCTACAAGTTCCTGGCACTACTAAAAAAGGGGCTTACAGTGACACTTGTTCAGTGACACTATAACGACGTAAAAGCATTTATGACATTTAGACGTCAACAACATTCCATACTATTACATCGGCAGTATAACTGCGACACTTCAAAATACTTCATTATTTAATTTTAGGTTTTTGAAATTCATTTATACTACTCCGTATTAAATGAGCATCTCCCTTCTCTCGTTCAATTCAGTACACCTACCTTCTTGCCTCCGCTAGCTGTGAGCTCACGAGTCGCGACTATCATCTGGGCTGCTTCAATCGGAACTCTGGACTCCAGCGGGACTCGCCGGACGCACCACTCGCCCATTTGGAAAGGCTCACAGCCATGGCCACTCGGCTGATGCTCCTTGGACTTCGATTCCTCACGACTTCCCCTGGCTACCCACAGACTAAGTAGGTTAGCCATCTCCTTCTCGGGATTCCCAGCGACAAACGAAGACGACAACCGGTGGTTTTTCGATCTCACCTAGTAACCTTTATCTTTATCTCCTTTAATTTTAATGCTAGGGTTTTGAACCTAAAACTCAGGACATTTTGAAATCGAGTCTGGTTCTTTGTACCCTTGATTTAAACCTATCTACTAAAGCAGGAGTAGAAGATGTTGTATTTTTAATTAGAGAAGGGAAAAGTAGTATGATTTCTTTGCCCGTCTTGTAATGGTCGTAGTGAGGAAATTAAAGTAAATGAAAATGAGACTTGGCCTTGGAATTCATATTGTATGGTACATATGAACGAATAAGTGTGTATATATGTGTGTGTATAACTGTTTAATTGATTTTTCCGCGTAGCATCATGCAGGTTTGTAGGCAGGACACTTTTCTTACAAGCTGCAAGCTTATTATGTGGAGTAGAATTTTGTCGTTGCTCCTTAAATTCATTTCCTTAGATGATTATTTCTTCCTATGCTCTACACTAATGCATCTTCTTAAAAAAAATTCAGCAGCCTTGATTTCTCCTGACAGTGAACTTCAATTTCAGAAAAACATGGCAGCTCAATTTAAGAGTCCTCTGCATTCCGAAGCGCTCAGATTCTGAGTTGTACTCGAAAGAAGCTAAGTAAGATTTCTCTATGCAACAAAGGGAGAAAGATGAAACCAGGGTGGTTTTGGTGAAAAAATATGTAAACAGAACCTTAAGAAGGTATGTATTTGACTATGGCTAGCTGTTGAAATCTTGTATTGATGAAGGCGCATCAGATTTGTTCTTTGCTTGATTTGTTTGTGTTAATACTTAATAGCAAGAATTCGAGCTAACATAGATAACTTATGTTTTGTTAGTTGTTTATGGAAAGAACCAAATTAATTAGGGGTGGACCGACCATCCATGGGAGACGTGCTTGGGAACTTGGAGTATGCACTTCAACTGCAAGAAGCAGTCGCCCCAAACGATCTAGATGAGAATATCACAAACTTCATTGGCAACCTCTCTCTGTCCCCACAAGTGAACGACTTCAACCATACTCAGCTCGACACTGCTGCAAACTAGGATGATATTTCGGGCATTTCCATGAGCAGAGTTTTCTCACAACTGCTTAAGTCTAAGGGCAGATGAAACAAAATGAACCATTGCTGGTCTTCTTTTGGTTTATGACTCTTTGGAAGTTTGTTCAGTGAACCTTGAAAAACAGTGAGTTATAGTTGTTTTTAGTGCTTTGTGAATTGCTAGATCTCAGACTAAATTATTTGTGATTGCATACCTTTAGATATCTGCCCTTTTTAAAAAATAAGATTTAAAAGGGAAAGGGTGGTAATACATGTGATTTGTGGAGCATACTCTTAGAACAACATTATATATTCAAGAACAACAATCAACTTGCACAGCCATGTCCTCCCAAACATAATTGACACCACTCCCACAGTTTTTTTAAGTTGTGATTTTTTTACCCATCTCATTATTCAATTGCTATTAAGATTTTTTGCTTGAGGCCTGTGTGAATTATGTTGCTTCTCTTTCTTAGATGATAAATTTGTAGTTATGTGTATATTGGTATGATTAAAAGTAAAAGCTAGGGACAAAGAAGGAGTTACGTTTGACCTAATAGTTGTAGGCTTGTAGATAAAAAATGGGATGATTTCTCTTGTGGATATTAAAATCAAAATAAACTGAAAAAGAAATTCAAAGTAAGAGGTGGATAATTAATCTATATTTAACTTGGGTCAACCTCTGAAATGGGAACACTCTTTTCTATTGATGAGGAAAGATGGTAGATTGTATGTTTTATTATATTTGACATTTTAAATGAAAACAAGTATATAGATTGAATTAATGGTGTGATTAGATTGCAGATGGATAACTTGTCACAAAGTGATTAATCGGTTTTTGTTTTGGCAGTCACTAACCTTCCCTGGGAGTTAGATGCCGCCTACTTCGGTGTCTAGAGAAGCGTATACTTTTCTAAATTATTTATCTATATTATGGCGGTGAAAACCGAGTAGTTTTAAAGTTCTTTGATTAACTATTTCTAACCGGTTGCCATTTTCCTATTATTTAGGTGCATTTGAGATGAGTCTGAGTTGTATCTTGAAATTCAAATGACTGATTGGATAAGGAATGTCATTATATACTACTTTGCTCAGTTGATTAGTTAATTTTCTACTCTTGTTGGAGCAGAAATCATGTGCAGTTTGCAAGATAAAATAGGGTGATATATGGTCCACTTATACCTTATTTTAAGTCACCCAAGTTCTAATGGTTATATGTTTTTTCTTCTCTATTTGGTGATCTCAGGGAAAAGCTATCAGGTTAGTTGGGTCTAGAAATATCTATGACATGGTAAGGATTCTGATCATGAGGCAGTTTATTTATTTGACTTTTGATAATGCCCAAAACATGTTTTTTTAATAACTATAGCCCACTTCATTCTTAATTTTTACTGGACCATGGAAGAATATTGCAATGAATCCATGTCAAGGTGAATTATTTTTTCTACAATCATTCTTATCTAGAAATGAGAAGTGACCGAATTTTCACATATACTTGTAGGAAGATACTCCAGAAATAAGGCAGAGATTGTTATTCTCTTGCTTCTATCAGGTTTTTCACATCACATTTGCTTCCAGAGAGTGGAAATTATGCACTTGTATAAGAATGACATGCATCAATTGTACTGATGATTAATACTCATCTGAATATCGTTAGCAGAGAGTTAATCCAGTCAATAATAAAATAAAATAAATTTCGTATTTTGATTTGTTTCAAACTTACAATGGAATTCAATTAGGATTTGTTCAGTTCATAGTTGTTTCTGAAAAGTGAAATCTACAGTTGCTATTTAGTGTGTACTCCACATTTGTCATTAATGTGGACGCTATAGTTTTAGCATGGTAAGATTTTTATGTTCCTCACTATATGTAGTCAATATAGATATCCTATTTTTTTTATCTTAGTGTTTTCTATTCTCATATTTTACACACTGTTTTCACATAGTGATCATTATAATAAACTCTAACATTGAAAATTTTGACTTGGGTGAATTTTATTCTTATATTCTTTGATGTTGACGTACTTGTTGATTATTAGAATTGCAAAGTTAAAAATTATGCAGGCTATGTTCCACTAGAACCAGATATTGATAAAGACTTCTTCTTTGGATGCTAGATGCGGATGGTGACGTGAGGAATAATGATGTATATGTTTACAAATAAAAATGTTGTATGGTTAAAGCGTAGATTTATGACATATTGTAATATACTTTATTGATATTGACATTGTAAAATAATTTGAGTAATAAATACAAATGTTGATCTTTTATTTTGATTATTTATTAATATTTCTATAATGTATAATAGAATTAGTAAGAAATAAAATAATGATTATTATAATATTTTTATCATATTTCTATGACATCAATGTGTCACATATTTTTATGAAACCAACGTGTCACAAAGTCTAATGATACCAATGTGTCATAATCTTGTATCACATTTATGTGTCACAACTTACTGACACTATAATGTTTTACGATTAGTGACACTAAATTTAGTGTCACTGGCCGCCACTTTTCCCGACGCTTTTTTAGTGTCACAGAAACTTTCAGTGACACTAAATTAGTGTCACTATAAGCCTTTTTTCTACTAGTGTGGGGATATAAGCTATATAATATCTTATAGACAATGTACTGAATCCTAGCAAAAACATAATCCTCTTTGGGGATCAAGCCATCAAACACTGTAGCATTCCGGGTTCTCCAAATCCAATAAATATAGTAGCAAAAAGCAATCCTAGCCGCCTTAGCCTTGATGCCCGATCCTTGTCGTTCCCTCTTGATCCATTTCAACGAGCTATGCAAGGTCCTCATATCTCTCGGAAAGTCCAGCCAAACTTTAATCCTGTGCCAAATGTTACCTGAAAAAGGACAAGCAAAAAATAGGTGTGGTACCATTTCCGGACCACCCTTACAAAAGGGGTAAATATTAACAACATCCAATCTATGCAAATTATCAAGAGTAGCAAGGCGGTTACGAAAAGCTAACCAAACCACGAAGGAAAATTTGGGAGGAATATAGTTCTTCCAAATGAAAGACATCCATGGTTTAGGTTCCCCCCTAATCCTGAGAAGATCATAAATTTTCACAGAGGAAAGCTTGCCATTGGTTTGGAAGCTATTTAACTGGTCAATAGCCTCATGGGTGTTGTCAAAGTGTGAAAGAATTTGGTCCCTAATCAGAGCAATCTTTTTGATCAATTGAGAGTCCCTTTTATGAGGTGTGAACTCCCAAACACCTCTACTATTAAGATAGACACCATGAATCCATCTAACCCAAAGGTTATCCTTCTTAGTGTGGATATCCCACAGGGTTTTAGCAAGGAGAGCAGAGTTCCAAACATAGGTATTGTGAATGCCAAGTCCACCTTCCTCTTTAGGGAGGCAGATATCAGCCCAAGCCACCCTAGCGTACTTGCACCCCCAAAGGAAGATACGGCAGATAGAGGTGACTCTATCAAGTACTGCCTTAGGAATAGGGAGTGCTTGTAGCCAGAAGGAATGGACACCCTGAATGACTGACTTAATGAGCTCAACCCTCCCAGCATAAGAGAGAGTCTTAGTGTTCCAGGCAGCGATATAGTTGGTAATGGAATCCAACAAGGGAGCATATTGCGCCACAGAGATCTTTAAAGGGGCCAGAGGAATACCCAAGTATCTAACAGGGAAAGTCCCCTCTTTAAAGTCAATCATATGCAAAATATAGGCAAGATCCTGTTCGGCCAAGCCTCCAAGAAAAATATTAGACTTTTCAAAATTAACTTTGAGGCCAGAGACATCTCCAAACTCATCAAGAGCATGGATGAGGACTTTGATAGAAGGATAATCACCTCTAGAAAAAAGCATGAGATCATCGGCATAAGAGACATGAGAAATGTTCAGCTTACCACATTTAGGGTGGTACTTAAAAGAAGGAGACTTGGTCCTATTATGTAGGAGTCTCGAAAAGTATTCCAAGCAGATAACAAATAGTAGCGGGGACATGGGGTCCCCTTGCCGAAGTCCTCTTTTACCTATGATATTCCCATGAAGTATCCCATTTATGGAAATGGAGAAGGTGGGTGAGGAGACACACTCCATAATCCAATTAACAAATCTATTCGGGAACCCAATAGTCAACAAAACATTATTTAAGAAGTCCCAAGAAATGGTATCATAAGCCTTCCTCATATCAACCTTGATCATAGATCTAGGAGACATATGTTTCCGAGAATAGCCTTTGACAAGTTCTTGGGCCAAAAAGATATTGTCAATCATAAGTCTCCCATCAACAAAAGCCCCTTGAGAGGGATCAATAAGCTCAGGTAAACAGGGGATCATTCTAGATGCAATGATCTTAGTAATGATCTTGTAAATGACATTAGTGCAAGCAATAGGCCTAAAGTCAGCTGCGGTAGGATCATGAGAGGTTTTGGGAATAAGAGCAATAATCGTATGATTAAGTTGCTTAAGAAGTTTCCCCGAGTTAAAGAAGCCTCTCACAGCCAAGATAACATCATGGCCCACAACGTTCCAATTATGCTTGAAGAAGGCCGAGGTATAGCCATCAGGTCCCGGAGCCTTGTTATCACCAATATCAAAAAGAGCATTTTTAATGTCAATGTCTGAGATAGGGGCAATAAGATCTTCCGCTTTAGTACTGTCCAGACACTTTCCAGAGAGAATAATATTAGGGTCAATACTAACATTTGGGACAGAAGTCCCAAAAAGGTCAGTGTAGAACCTAACAAACTCAGAAGCAACAAGATTCAAGGAGGTGGTAGATTCCCCATTAGGAAGCTTAATAGCCGTAATGGAGTTTCTGGCCACATTCTTCCTCACAATAGAGTGGAAGTATTTAGTGCCACGGTCACCTTGGAAAAGGTGATTAGCTTTAGCCTTTTGTCTAAAGAAATCCTCCTCAGCTCTTTTGAAATGAATAGGGTTTCGTATATGTATCTCATACATAGTACTCCGTATATTAGTGGTTAGTTGGGTAATGGGTAGCTAAATTATGAATGTGAATGCTGCATTGGGCTTCGAATTGCAATGCATATTCCGGGCTGAAATAACAATTTGTGCGTAATTTACAAGTTTAAAAATGATCCCATTTCTTTTGAATAAATTATCGATTAACATCTTTTTATAATCTTTATAGTACTCATAAATTTTGTATTTTATATATGCAGTATATTATATTCAAATAATTTCATTAAGAAGCTTATTTATTAATAATTACATTTATAGACACAAAATGTAATCAAAATGTTGAAAAGAATCGGTGGTCTAATTACATTACTTGAACTATTTTTAGTCTCATATCAGACCACACTGATATACACTAATTAGTAGTGCATAAGTGTATGTTTTTATGTTTGATTTGTGTGTATTGTTTATCGTTTTATTTAGTTTGTAAAGATTTGTGTGTTTTTAGTTGTAATTGTATTTTAGTTCTCATTTGTAAGTTGTAAAGTAGAATTAGGAATTATGGTGTTGAAAAGAAGGACTTTGAAGTGAAGAAAAAGGAATTTTGACTGTCCAAGAGAAAATACCCGACCGGGCATAAGACGTCACCCGGTCGGGTCTGATTCAACAACCGAAAGTGCCTGGAAAGTGCACTCACCCGGTCGGGTCCCCTACCCTACCCGGTCGGGTCAGACATGACCCGGGACCAAACGACGTGCAGAAGCATGAGAACATGGCGGATTATTTGATTTTGACATGCACCCGGTCGGGTGGGCACTTGACCCGATCGGGTACCCGGCCCAAGGTGTTGGAAAACACCTATAAATAGCCCCATTTTCCTTCACTTTTAAGAACTCCTTCTTCCATACTCTTAAGCTCAGTTTAGAATAGTATTTCTTTTATATTTTTATAGCATGTTTAGTCTCCAAATGAGGAGCTAAACTTCCATTTCTTGGTGTTGCTCTTGAAGCTTGTTGATTATTAAAGTTGTGAGTTATTTTCTTAACTTCTTTCCTTGAATATTAATTCTTCCTTTAAATAATATTTCTATATCAATGTTGGGGAGTGTTGCTAAGATGACAATTAGTTAACATCTTGACATTGGTCTTAGTAATAGCTATTCCTTCCTCTATGTTAATATTGGGGAGTGTTACTAAGATGACAATTAGTTAACATCTTGATATTAACTATAGTAGGATTCATTTTCTTTAATATTCTTCCTTGAGTATTAATTAATTACTATTCATATTTCATATTAATATTTTGAACATTACTTAAAGGATCAACTAGTTTTGTTTCATATATTAATTATTACTAGAAACGATCAACGAACCGATGGTTAATCGTTGATGGTTTCACAAGTAAGTAACTTCGGTTTATTAATGCACGGTCGTGGTTAATAAACTTAAGAGGGATTAATTTTGTTGGTTAAACCGAAACCGTTGTGTTGAGGTTATCAATCTCAATTGATTTCATCAAGGAGTTAAATGATTAAATGCTACTATCCAGTCGGTATATGGCGTTGTTCTATACTTGACTAATAGTAAGGGTTATTAATGAACGGTCGTTAATAACTTTCCTCGATGAATTGGATATACTCCTCGATTGAGTATTCGAGAGGAGATAAGTTATAGATATAACAATGATCGATTGAAATATATCAACAAGTGGAAAGTAGCAATGTCAAGTCCCTTTTATCTTTGAATTAAATCACATATAAGTTGTTCATCTTTGTGTTTAATTAATTAAATCAAAACAATCCCAAAACCCCCCTTGTATTTACTAGTTTTATAAAAAGAGAATTATTCCTTTCCATGTGGATACGAACTCTACTACGCTATACTACGTATAAGTGTTAATATTGAAATTTATTTTGACGCACCGTGACAAAGTGCACGTCACACACCAGTCTAGATCGACCAGATTAGTTCAGATCAGATTTGGATAGTTATAAAACACATAGAGACTAGACATTTACCAGACCTGACCAGACCGGAAAATTCCAATCCAAGTAAAAACATCATAATTAGAACAAATCATCTAACACTTTTGTCGATAAAATAAATGGGACTTTTTACTAAAATATTTTTATAATTTTAATGTTTATAAATGTTTAAATAAATACCTTTTTACTCTTTCAATGTTAGAGTAGTAAAATTATTGCATTTATATTAAAAGAATATAGTTATTGTATGTCTATTATATACAAATAATGTAATCAAAATCCTATTTATATGTAATTACATTTTAATTTAAAAACAAAAGTAATTACATTTTTTGACGGTAAATGTTGATCAAGATGTTCATAAAATAATGTGGCCTCATCACAACAGGTCATCTAGCATTTTTGCCGACAAAATAAATGGCACTGCTTACTTTGAAAATATTAATTTGTGGTGAAGATGGGGAACAAATCAACCATATTACCAATGTTATTTAGAGGTCGTTTGGCAACCCTGTTTTAAAACATAAATTTTCGGCTTATCGGGCTTATCAGTCAACTTTTTCACCAAACACGTAAATTTTTCTTTTGCGCGCTGAATTGGGTAATAAGCAGAAAAAATAAGGTTGAAGTTACTTTTCCGGTTGTATTGGCTGAAGTTACTGTAGATGACCATTTTATCTATTTTTACATATAATTTTTTTTTTATTTCTTTAATAAAATAATAAAACATATTTTAAAAATGTTTTTTCTTAAATGAGCAGAATCAGCTAATGCAACCACTTCAGCCATAACTTCATAAATTTCAGCAGAATAAGCCAAATCAGTCGATTTTCGTGCTACCAAACAGACTCTTACAATGCAATGCTTTAAAATGTGTACATAGTTATGGAACCTTACTATAATACTCTCTTTGTCCCATAAAATTCTTCTCGGTTTGACTTTAATCAGATTTTAGGAAAAGTAAAAAATACTATAAAATGAGAATTGAAAGAATATTATAGGACATTCCAAAAAAGTTAAGCGAGGATAATTTTAAGAGACGGATGGAGTATTTATTTATTCCTTCTTATTCACAAAAATAATTGATACCAACTAGGTACATACATAAGTATCTTCTCCTTATAGATTTGTGTCTATTGCATCTAAACTCTCTGCATTCATTTACACACTAATTAATAATATTAATCCATAATAGAATATAACTATTACGCAGGCCTGGACTCGGGCCGGGCGGCCCGACCCGGAACCGGCCCGGCCCGGCCACTGTAGCAACCGACCCGGCCCGGTGGCCCGGTCCACCGGCGGTTCGGGTCGAACCGGCCCGGTGGTTCCCGGTTCCGGGCCCGGGCCTTCCATATGGTGAACCGGCCCGGCCGGTTCGGGCCCGGTTCCGGCCGGAATTAATTTTTTTTTTTTTTTTTTTTTGAAAATTTTTTATGTTTTGGGTTAGATTAGGTATTTTGGTCCATTTGAGATGGTTTGGGGTGGTTTGGGGTTGAGAAAGAGGGGTAGGGGATTAAATAAAGAAGCCAAAAAAAAAAAATTAATAGGGCGGGTGGCCCGGCCCGGAACCGGCCCGGAACCGGCCCGGTCAGGCCCGGAACCGGCCCGGAACCGGCCAACCCCGGTTCGGGCTCGGGCCTATATATACTGAACCGAGGCCCGGCCGGGCCCAGGCCCGTGGCCCGAACCGGCCCGGTTCAGTCCACCCCTACTATTACGTAGTATTTAATATATGTCCCGTGCATCGCACGGGTGAGAATCTAGTTATTATAAATGATGTACACAAACTATCTCATCGAGTACTTAGAGCATCTCCAATGGAGAGGTGCATTGCACCTCCACATCACCAAATGCATTTTCTATGGTACATGCTCCCTCCAATGCAATAAAAAATAGACCTAGTCTAGCTTATGTGGCATTTGCAAAAGTGGAACACGATCTCACCCAAGGTCTATATTGGGACCTTCCATGCGACCTCCTGACACAATAAAATTGATATGTGTGGGCCTATGTTCAATTACACCCAATCACTTTATTTTAGTTTGTTTTGTTATTTTTTTGTTTTGAGTTTTTTTATGTTGCATTGGAGAGGTATCCGAATGAACACTCTCATTTGGGTAATATTTGGCCCACATGATCAACAACCATTCTTGGTGTACACGTTTTTATACCCATCAGTACACGCATGTGTCTGTGAGAGTTTTTTTTTGTCTGTGAAACGCGGTCCACAGACATAAGTTGACTTGTTTTGTCTGTGGAAAATTTCACAGACAAAACAAACCAGCTTTTGTCTGTGGACCGCGCTTCACAGACAAAAAAAAACTCTCACAGACACATGGGTGTACTGATGGGTACAAAAACGTGTACAAAAGGAATTTTTGCATGATCAATGCACCTTGTCCAAATTCTTGCCATGTCAGCTACAATGAACCCTATGCATTGGAGTTGCTCTTAATACCCTAGTATACTTAACTCATGGTCAACATCCATGAGTTGACCATGGATGTGATATGCCAAAATTGTGGGATCACGACAGTGAATTGCATATAAACCCTATTACCATCATCGGATTAGTCCCTATCTCAATCGTTAATTTTTGGGTTAAATATATCGTATCCTATAATGGTCCAAAATATTGTTTATATCAAATGTATAATTACCATCTATAAATATATTCGACTTACATTTATAGACAATGAGAATTGACATTATGCCACTGTACAACTTGTAATACCGTGTAGATTAAATTATGTACCCATCCTAGATGTTAGATAATACTATCGTCAATACTGTACGAATAGATATGTTTTTTCTCGGATTAAAACCATGACTAAAAAGTATCAACGATTGAAGACTTGTATAACATAGAAATTCTATGATTGTAGGTTCAATTCCATAAACAATAATACAAGTAAATTTGTTACTCAAAAAGTCTTTAGTATATTTGTTGAGTTTATCCAACACGATATAGTAAATATATGTATAAATGTGTATGAACAACTCAGTTTTTACGTGGAAACCCGAAAGGGAGAAAACCACGGGACTTTTTAGGCTAATGTCCAAGCCCTCTCATTCTCATTAGTCTCTCATCACCATTACATAGTACATTTTGAGCTCCCATTAATGGAGTCTTGTAAGCTAACTAAGAAGGCCAGGGAAGAAGCTAAAAAGGGGATCCTTTTCCATGGAGGGAAACCTCCTATTTATAGGGAATAGGGGGAAAGGGGGCTCTCCACCCTAACGGGCCGAATGGGCCAAAATGGGCCCAAAGGCCGAAACAGGCCTGATAGGCTAAAATGGGCCTTACTGATTGGGCTCTGTACTACGTAAAGTCTTGGGCTCCTGAACAGTAATAGGCCGGGATAATATATCCCAACACAAGTCCCCCAGTTTCTTGAGTAGTGAGCGTGCGAATCTGCTCGAGAAAATATACTCTTGCCTGCGCTTTACCTCGGTCAAGCTGGAACCTGTGTCTTCGAATAATCATAATACATGAGTGGATGTCCACACTCCTGAACGTAAGCTGCCGGTGAGGCACCCCCGTTCCCGACGGGGTCGGGCGAAGGGTGCTCCTCCACGGGCACGCTCCCCCTGAATGCATCAGGCGAGAGTAAAGGACTCTGACTCGAGCTTTCCAACGGAGAAGCTTAGAGGTCCATGCATCTATAAACCGACGTCGCGGTACTGTCAAAACATGATGCACATGTGTATGTATGAATGTATGAGGTATGATGCATGAATGCATGTAATGTATGGGTGCAATGTATGAGAGAGGGAATGCAAGATGTGATAGGAGCGGTAGCTCTCAATGAGAACTCGAGCATGTCAGCGCCGAGAGGCAGACGTGCTGCTTAAGAGACGTTCGTCGCCATCCTGAAAAGGATGGGCGACCCTAACGTGAGCCAGACACGATGGCGCTGGGGCGCTGATCGTGCTGCATAAGAGACGTTCGTCGCCATCCTGAAAGGGATGGGCGACCCTAACGTGAGCCAGACACGATGGCGCTGGGGCGCTGATTGTGCTGCATAAGAGACGTTCGTCGCCATCCTGAAAGGGATGGGCGACCCTAACGTGAGCCAGACACGACGGCGCTGGGGCGCTGATCGTGCTGCATAAGAGACGTTCGTCGTCATCCTGAAAGGGATGGGCGACCCTAACGTGAGCCAGACACGATGGCGCTGGGGCGCTGATCGTGCTGCATAAGAGACGTTCGTCGTCATCCTGAAAGGGATGGGCGACCCTAACGTGAGCCAGACACGATGGCGCTGGGGCGCTGATCGTGCTGCATAAGAGACGTTCGTCGCCGTCCTGAAAGGGATGGGCGATCCGAACGTGAAAGAGACACGATGGCGCTGAGAAGCCGATCGTGATGCATAAGACGTTCGTCGCCACCCTGGAAGGGATGGGCGATCCGAACGTGAAAGAGACACGATGGCGCTGAGAAGCCGATCGTGATGCATAAGACGTTCGTCGCCACCCTGGAAGGGATGGACGAACTGAACGTGAGCTCGGTACGATGGCGCTGAGGGGCCGATCGTACCGCATAAGACGGTCGTCGCCATCCTGGAAGGAATGGGCGAGCCGAACCGTGAAGCCAGGTACGTTGGCGCTGAGGGGCCGATCGCACTGCATAAGACGTTCGTCGCCATCCTGGAGGGAATGGGGCGATCCGAACGTGAAAGAGACACGATGGCGCTGAGAAGCCGATCGTGCTGCATAAGACGGTCGTCGCCATCCTGGAGGGAATGGGCGAGCCGAACCGTGAAGCCAAGTACGATGGCGCCGAGGGGCCGATCGCACTGCATAAGACGTTCGTCGCCATCCTGGAGGGAATGGGGCGATCCGAACGTGAAAGAGACACGATGGCGCTGAGAAGCCGATCGTGCTGCATAAGACGGTCGTCGCCATCCTGGAGGGAATGGGGCGATCCAAACGTGAAAGAGACACGATGGCGCTGAGAAGCCGATCGTGCTGCATAAGACGGTCGTCGCCATCCTGGAGGGAATGGGCGAGCCGAACCGTGAAGCCAAGTACGATGGCGCCGAGGGGCCGATCGCACTGCATAAGACGTTCGTCGCCATCCTGGAGGGAATGGGGCGATCCGAACGTGAAAGAGACACGATGGCGCTGAGAAGCCGATCGTGCTGCATAAGACGGTCGTCGCCATCCTGGAGGGAATGGGCGAGCCGAACCGTGAAGCCAAGTACGATGGCGCCGAGGGGCCGATCGCACTGCATAAGACGTTCGTCGCCATCTTGGAGGGAATGGGGCGATCCGAACGTGAAAGAGGCACGATGGCGCTGAGAAGCCGATCGTGCTGCATAAGACGGTCGTCGCCATCCTGGAGGGAATGGGCGAGCCGAACCGTGAAGCCAAGTACGATGGCGCCGAGGGGCCGATCGCACTGCATAAGACGTTCGTCGCCATCCTGGAGGGAATGGGGCGATCCGAACGTGAAAGAGACACGATGGCGCTGAGAAGCCGATCGTGCTGCATAAGACGGTCGTCGCCATCCTGGAGGGAATGGGCGAGCCGAACCGTGAAGCCAAGTACGATGGCGCCGAGGGGCCGATCGCACTGCATAAGACGTTCGTCGCCATCCTGGAGGGAATGGGGCGATCCGAACGTGAAAGAGACACGATGGCGCTGAGAAGCCGATCGTGCTGCATAAGACGGTCGTCGCCATCCTGGAGGGAATGGGCGAGCCGAACCGTGAAGCCAAGTACGATGGCGCCGAGGGGCCGATCGCACTGCATAAGACGTTCGTCGCCATCCTGGAGGGAATGGGGCGATCCGAACGTGAAAGAGACACGATGGCGCTGAGAAGCCGATCGTGCTGCATAAGACGGTCGTCGCCATCCTGGAGGGAATGGGCGAGCCGAACCGTGAAGCCAAGTACGATGGTGCCGAGGGGCCGATCGCCCTGCATAAGACGTTCGTCGCCATCCTGGAGGGAATGGGGCGATCCGAACGTGAAAGAGACACGATGGCGCTGAGAAGCCGATCGTGCTGCATAAGACGGTCGTCGCCATCCTGGAGGGAATGGGCGAGCCGAACCGTGAAGCCAAGTACGATGGCGCCGAGGGGCCGATCGCACTGCATAAGACGTTCGTCGCCATCCTGGAGGGAATGGGGCGATCCGAACGTGAAAGAGACACGATGGCGCTGAGAAGCCGATCGTGCTGCATAAGACGGTCGTCGCCATCCTGGAGGGAATGGGCGAGCCGAACCGTGAAGCCAAGTACGATGGCGCCGAGGGGCCGATCGCACTGCATAAGACGTTCGTCGCCATCCTGGAGGGAATGGGGCGATCCGAACGTGAAAGAGACACGATGGCGCTGAGAAGCCGATCGTGCTGCATAAGACGGTCGTCGCCATCCTGGAGGGAATGGGCGAGCCGAACCGCTAAGCCAAGTACGATGGCGCCGAGGGGCCGATCGCACTGCATAAGACGTTCGTCGCCATCCTGGAGGGAATGGGGCGATCCGAACGTGAAAGAGACACGATGGCGCTGAGAAGCCGATCGTGCTGCATAAGACGGTCGTCGCCATCCTGGAGGGAATGGGGCGATCCAAACGTGAAAGAGACACGATGGCGCTGAGAAGCCGATCGTGCTGCATAAGACGGTCGTCGCCATCCTGGAGGGAATGGGCGAGCCGAACCGTGAAGCCAAGTACGATGGCGCCGAGGGGCCGATCGCACTGCATAAGACGTTCGTCGCCATCCTGGAGGGAATGGGGCGATCCGAACGTGAAAGAGACACGATGGCGCTGAGAAGCCGATCGTGCTGCATAAGACGGTCGTCGCCATCCTGGAGGGAATGGGCGAGCCGAACCGTGAAGCCAAGTACGATGGCGCCGAGGGGCCGATCGCACTGCATAAGACGTTCGTCGCCATCCTGGAGGGAATGGGGCGATCCGAACGTGAAAGAGGCACGATGGCGCTGAGAAGCCGATCGTGCTGCATAAGACGGTCGTCGCCATCCTGGAGGGAATGGGCGAGCCGAACCGTGAAGCCAAGTACGATGGCGCCGAGGGGCCGATCGCACTGCATAAGACGTTCGTCGCCATCCTGGAGGGAATGGGGCGATCCGAACGTGAAAGAGACACGATGGCGCTGAGAAGCCGATCGTGCTGCATAAGACGGTCGTCGCCATCCTGGAGGGAATGGGCGAGCCGAACCGTGAAGCCAAGTACGATGGCGCCGAGGGGCCGATCGCACTGCATAAGACGTTCGTCGCCATCCTGGAGGGAATGGGGCGATCCGAACGTGAAAGAGACACGATGGCGCTGAGAAGCCGATCGTGCTGCATAAGACGGTCGTCGCCATCCTGGAGGGAATGGGCGAACTGAACGTGAGCCCGGTACGATGGCGCTGAGGGGCCGATCGTACCGCATAAGACGGTCGTCGCCATCCTGGAAGGAATGGGCGAGCCGAACCGTGAGTCTGGACACGATGGCGCTGAGGGGCCGATCGTGATGCATAAAAATAGTGATAAATCGTGGGTGGTAATCGTCTCGCGGCCCTCGGCCGTGCTGGTGATGTGTCAAGTCTCTATCCTGATTGGCTGTGAGAAGCCGATCGTCTGCCAGGACTCCATCCAGGAAGGAATGGTGAGCCTGAAATAAACCTGGGCGATGTTCCTCCGTCTGATCTGGGGAGCTGGTATTCGTCGTCCAAGGCAAAAGAAAACCTGATGTTAGCCGATCGTCGTCGGCCACTTCATTCTTCGTGCTTAAGTTTTGTAATTATTCTTTACATATGTTTTTCAGTTTGTACTTCCCAGCCAATAGCGCCGAGGGATAAAATCATTCTTTGCTCCGTGCTCTTCTGGCATATTTTTTTTTTTTTTTTTTTTTTTTTGGAGTCTTTTAGTCTTCGTTCGTCATTGGTCCTTGGTCCTACCGGCGTTCTTACATCGAAGAGACGTTCGGTATCCGCGGACATCGCAATGAGGAACAGGTATATCTACATCGAGATTCCCCCCTTTTTTCGTTCGTCCGTGGTCCTTTTAGCCTTACCGACGTCTCTTGCTTCGAAGAGGACGTTCGGTACCCAAGGACTCGCAGGGACGAACAGGTCTACCCTCACGGGTCCCCGACTTTGTTACCCCACGTCCATCGATCCATGGTCGTTTGTGGGATAAACAGGTTTATCTTGGCAGGCTCCATTGGTTCGTCTAGCCCCCTCCGCGTCTCTACTAACCTCTACACCGAGAGGCGTTCGTCTTCGGCGGTTGGAGAAGATCTGGCACACCCGGGCAAGATTCCCTTCTACATAGGAGCTCCTCTCCTCTTCTCCCCATATTTTTTTTTTTTTTTTTTTTTGGTGGAGGCAATCCATACTCTTCGTTCGTCATTGGTCCCTGGTCCTACCGGCGTTCCTACTTCGAGGAGACGTCCGGTATCCGCCGACATCTCAATGAGGAACAGGTTTATCTGCATCGAGATTCCCTGGTGCTTCGTTCGTCCTTGGTCCCTGGTCCCACCGGCGTCCCTACTTCGAGGAGACGTTCGGTGTCCGCCGACATCGCAAGGATGAACAGGTTTATCTACATCGAGATTCCCTGGTGCTTCGTTCGTCCTTGGTCCCTGGTCCCACCGGCGTCCCTACTTCGAGGAAACGTTCGGTGTCCGCCGACATCGCAAGGATGAACAGGTTTATCTACATCGAGATTCCCTGGTGCTTCGTTCGTCCTTGGTCCCTGGTCCCACCGGCGTCCCTACTTCGAGGAAACGTTCGGTATCCAAGGAACTCGCAGGGATCACGGGATGTCACACATAATGGTGGTGGCATAGCGAACGAAAATAATGACGAGGCGATGGAGACGCTGGTCGTCATGCGAAGGCGATGGTCACCCTCCTGGAGGGGAGTCGTGAGCCCGATCGCAAACTCAAGAGGGTCGGCATTGGGAGCCGACAAATAATGATCATAATGCCGCTGAGCAGTCGGTCCTGATAAGGAAATGACAATAGTGTCCGATCAGGCCGATATATCCAAGCAACGGCTCTCATCCACGCAGCGCGGGGATGAAACCGGTCTTCAAAAGATAAATATGTCGTGCCGAGAGGCCGGTCGTGATATAATGATGTCGGCAATGAGAGGCCGACCAAAAATCAAGCAACGGTCCTCATCCGCGCAGCGCGGGGACGAGGCCGGTCTTCAAATAAGATAATCACGCCGTGCCGAGAGGCCGGTCGTGATATAATGATGTCGGCAATGAGAGGCCGACCAAAAATCAAGCAACGGTCCTCATCCGCGCAGCGCGGGGACGAGGCCGGTCTTCAAATAAGATAATCACGCCGTGCCGAGAGGCCGATCGTGATATAATGATGTCGGCAATGAGAGGCCGACCTGGAAGAAATCCAGCAACAGTCTACGTCCGCGCAGCGCGGGGACGAGGCTGGTCTTCAAATATGGAAAGCACGTCGAGCCGGGAGGCCGGTCGTGATACAATGGTGTCGGCAATGAGCGGCCGATCTAAGAAAATCAAGCAACGGTCCTCGTCTGCGAGGGCGGGGACGAGGCCGGTCTTCAAAAGATGATAATCACGCCGTGCCGAGAGGCCGGTCGTGATATGATGGTGTCAGTTGGCCCTCGGCCGTGACGGTCTCCTCTAGGCCTTCGGCCTCTGAATGATGGATGATCGTCTCACGGTTCTTCGCCGTGGGAGTTCCCTCTAGACCCTCGGCCTCTAGGTGTTCTTCCTAGGCCATCGGTCTCTGGGGTGGAGATGCTCGTCCCACGGTTCTCAACCGTGGTGGTCTCCTCTAGGCCCTCGGCCTCTAGGTGGAGATGCTCGTCTCATGGTCCTCAGCCGTGATGGTCTCCTCTTTAGCCGGCCCTGCACATCTTCAAGACTCGGGCCTAGCGTCTTCTAATCATTTCGCTCAAGCGCGTCGAGTGACTTCAGCTACGTAATAAGCATGATAACGGGCCGCACGGCCCGACAATAAATATGCACACATAATCATTTGCATGACTCTCTTTTTAACATCTACGATTACCGGCCCATGGGTCATCGTGACCCTCGGCCCGGCTCATCGTGCGGGGTTAATGGACGTAGCAGCTCGCGGCAGGGCCAATTAGCAGCCTGCCGAACGTCACATAGAAATATTCATCGGTCTGTGAGTTTTCAAACTCAGACCCAAGTTGGTCGCACTGCCCTCGGAAGACGAGGTTGAGCGTCTTGGTGCCCTCGGGCCCCACAGGCCGCGTTTTGGCAACAAACACTTTGTGCCTAGCGGTGCAGGCAGTACTAGGGTATGATCGTCGGTCGGGCACTTGGTGCCGTACAGACTAACGCGTAACCCCCGACTTAAAATGCGTCGTCGGGGCATCGCCCTACTGGAGACGCTCGGATTGCTTAATCAAGCCGATCGAGAGTGGCCAACGGGCCCACAAGAATTTAAATATTTAATAAAATGTTGGCCGAAACTAACTATCACTAGAGCTTCGCTCCGCATCATTTAATTTGGGGCATTTTATCCCTAATAAATAATAGTGATATAACACGCAATAACAATGATATTATCCTATCAAAGGCCATTCAGGTATACTCCGTTCGCTAATTAAAGCCGATCAAGAGCGGACCCACAGGTTCACAACAACCAGTCATCAATTTTAATGACGATGGAATTAATTATCACTAGAGCTTCGCTCGCACTATTTAATTTCGGGAGATTTTAATCCCTAATAAATAGTGATGATAAAACGAATTAACTGATACGGAGCAATAGTACTAGTATCTTGAACTACTCCGTATTAATAATCCAAAGTAACAACTTAGGAGTATGGGAGTACTTAGCTTTGCTGCATTTCATTAATGGTGGGCAAGTGGTAGCCACATGACCACGTCAAGCTATCCCCTCTTTGCCAAAGTCAACTCTCCCAGACTGCTGGCAGTTCCGTCCTGCGGCCAAGAAAGCAGCCCACAAAGAGAGCACTCATAGGGGCCTATCCGGTGCGTAGGCTTGCGTACTCCGCAGCGGCCACTTGTGGGAGCTACCGGCCGGCGAGCCCACTACGACGGAGGCGGAGGGCGGAAGAGTGAAAGCTCAGCCGGTAGTACTCACGGACCCCCACGGACCTGAGCAACGACGGGAACGCCGTGGCGGCGGTGACCTGGTGCGGCCACAAGCTTGTCCGGAGGCGGCGGAGTTTTAAACCGGCCGCTAACTCGCAGATGCGGATGGGACGGCGACGACATCTCCGGCGTAGGTCTGGGATGCTTCAGATGTGAAAAATCCGGATCTGCAGCTTCTTCTTTTCCCAGGATCTAGAATTTTTTCTTCTATTTTGCTAGAATCAGTCCACTTCGTATGAATTTTTGGCAGAAACTCAAGAACAGTAGAACACACGAATCTTTTTGGACAGATTCCCACAGACGGCGCCAGTGTTGAGTTTATCCAACACGATATAGTAAATATATGTATAAATGTGTATGAACAACTCAGTTTTTACGTGGAAACCCGAAAGGGAGAAAACCACGGGACTTTTTAGGCTAATGTCCAAGCCCTCTCATTCTCATTAGTCTCTCCTCACCATTACATAGTACATTTTGAGCTCCCATTAATGGAGTCTTGTAAGCTAACTAAGAAGGCCAGGGAAGAAGCTAAAAAGGGGATCCTTTTCCATGGAGGGAAACCTCCTATTTATAGGGAATAGGGGGAAAGGGGCTCTCCACCCTAACGGGCCGAATGGGCCAAAATGGGCCCAAAGGCCGAAACAGGCCTGATAGGCTAAAATGGGCCTTACTGATTGGGCTCTGTACTACGTAAAGTCTTGGGCTCCTGAACAGTAATAGGCCGGGATAATATATCCCAACAATATTAATGTCAATTTACTATCAATTCGTACTTGTAAGACAATGACTTTACGATTGTATGCACAATCATAAATTTTATATGGTTCTCATATAAAATTACATGAGAACCATATAAAATTATATAAAATTTGTATACGTTACAATTCCCGGTACACCATAAGATATGACCTTATGATCATGGTAACATCTAATAGGTGTTTTAGATGTTAATCACATGACAGGTATTCTATAATTTTTATAGAATAATATAGACGTTCTACAAATTCATTTAACTATGATAACTTGTAACTTCAGTGGAAACCGAAGTTGGACTCTACTTATGGAAATAACACAAGTCTATTCATTGCTAATACCTTACAATTGAGATGTCTAAATCTATTCACAAGTTTCGTGAATACAATTTGTACCATAAGTGAAGATTATGTTCAACAATAAGGTTCCAGTATTTAACGACATCGTATAATCATGAGTTATAAGAGTTCCCTAAGCCATATGGACTTTATCAATTGGCTTAATCAGTCACAATGGGTAAACCGTTCATATGTGTAAAATACGATGGGTTAAATATGCACAATTCAAATACTCAAGCATACGGAGTTATGGGAATTATAACCCGTATTCCAGTAAGACAATCTCATACGATGGATAATTTAATATATACAAGAAGTAAGTCAATTGGGATCACCTAATGACCTAAATAATGTGGTTATTTAACATGGACCCATACATAACCCTATGGGTTGTACATACGAGTTAAAACATTTAACTCGGTTAAATGTTTTATTAACCATACTTATATGTAATTCTTGTGAAGTTTGGGATTTTAATACATTGTGATTACTGTAACCTATTTTAGATCACTTTTATACGGTCAACTTGTATAATCGACTAGTATTTACATGTATTTAGATTTTTATCACGTATGCACATTTTAGCATATGTGCAATCGACTAGTATTTACATGTTATATAGGCTGAATGGGTATATCCTATGTAGGCTATAACATATACCATGGTTAATGGGTAAAATATCAACGGTTTTTTCATTAGTTCACTCATGAAATGGTCATTAATTTACACTATAGGAATGACCATTTTATGAGTTTTGGACAATCTATTATGAGTTAACCCAATGACATAATTGTTAACTCATATACGTGAGTTAACAATTATGTGAGTAATTAACAAGTGATCCCACTAATAGTAACTCAGTGATAGATTGTCTATTAATAATGTATAGATTTGGGTATTATTGTTGGCCACAGATACATATGTTAAGTATATAGCACTACTAGAAAAGTGACTTACAGTGACACTTTGTCAGTGACACTATGATAACATAAAGACTTATGACACTTATAAATCAGTCATTTTTGACACTATTATATCAACTTATATTAGTGACACTCCAGCCCAATTAATTAATTAATTTTATATTATTAAAAAATTTGTAACATTAAATCAAGGTTTTAAATAGCCGTAGCGGCAGCGGTAGCGTTAGCTGTAGCGGTCATCGCGGTAGCGGCCTGTAGCGGCCTGTAGCCGACTGTAGCGATTGCAGCGGCGTGAAATATTTTCAATTGCGCAAAACATATATTTAATAGTGTTGAAGTTAATACAAACATTGTGAATATTTGTTTGAACACCTATAACATTAAGAGTTCATTTACACAACATAAACACATTTACACATCAACCCGTTCGTGACGTGCTGTCGGAAATGTCAATAGAGGGCTGTAGCGGGCTGTAGCGGACGGCGTAGCGGGTTTTTCCCGTGATTTGGAATTCACAGCAGAATAGCGGGCCGTAGCGGTAGCGGCCCCTACCGCGACCGCTATATAGCGGTAGCGGGCCGCTATTTAAAACCCTGCATTAAATTAAATGTAAAGTATAAACGTGTGCAATCCTTGATTCCTTTCTTATTAAATACTCTGCACTAACAAACCACAAATTCCCTGGACCTGATTAGAACCCTAGAACCCGATTTGAAAGTAGAAGCCACCTTCCACCTTCGGTCCAGAGTCGCAGAGATGAAGAGCCTACCGTAGCGGCATCGACCGTCGACGTAGCGACAACCGTAGATGAAGAGACCACGAAGAGACAACCGTAGACGAAGAGACTGTAGACGGTGAGACCACCGGCTTCCAGCTTCGCTATTCGAGGAAGATACGATCGACTTCCAGCTTCCCTATTGGATGAAGATACTATAGCTTCCGTCTTCCAGTATCTAGATTTCAGGTTCTTAAAATTATAAATCTAATTATTTCAATTCCTGTAACTTGCTATTGGTTCTATACTCAAGACGACTATCCAACACAATTACATGTATTATATTGATTTTCTATATTCTTTTTTGCGGACGTTTAAGAAAACATTGTCAACATTTTGTTTGTTGCAAGTTGCAACTAATTGCAGTTCCAAGCAGAGAATATAACAACTCAACAATTTGATAGTTTTTTTAGATTGTAATTCTTTTATCTGCATTTATCAAACCTTATTTAATAAGGTGTATGGCTTAATTACAAACCTGGCTGAATAAAGTCTCTTCACACAAATGCTTGGGTGCTAATTTTCTTATTCATAGTCATAAGATACGACTCTCTAATGTAAACTTCTGTATTTTAGCTTAAACAAATCACATTAGATTATAGTTGCTTTTGCTTTATGAACCCCTCTGTAGTTAGGTATTACCAATTCTTTGACTTAAAGTAGTGGACAATAATGATACATATGCTTTTGCTTATAGTGCATGCCTTGACATCAGATCGAGTAGCTGAAGGAACTGTCTAAGAAACCTGATGTATATGAAAGGTTAACCAGATCCATAGTCCCAAGTATATAGGAGTTGGATGATGTCAAGAAAGACTATATTTTCCCTGACTAGTTTGCCTTTTATTCTTAATGTGTTAAAGCATCATTTAAATGACAATATCAGTTATGTATTATATAGATCTACTGATGAGTTTTATAGCTTTTTGGTGGCAATGCATTGAAATTGGCATCTGGTGCAAGCTTTAGAGGAGATATTAATGCTCTCCTTATTGTCCAGGTATAATTCTGGACATTATTGTACCTTTAGCGAATGGGGTTTCTACTTTTTGCTTTTTGTTCTATCAGACTGTATTTAAAAAGTTTCACATCATTTTTGCAAACTTGAAATTGGAGTGTAAGAGTAGAAGAGTGTTGTTCAGATTTGAGTTAATTAAAAGGTTTCACATCATTTGTCCAAACATCACTGAAGTCCCATTTTCTTGCATTTTTTATTATTCAGATTTGATTTGATTTACTTACTACTGGACAAGGCTGATGAGCAGATCAACAGATAAACACCTGGCAAACAATATTGTTTCTAATTTACACTTTGAGAATCTTGAGGTTTGATACTATCTTAGTTTTTTCTAGAGTGGTTGTTAATATATTATTGGCCCAAATAGCCTTTGTATATTAATAATTGTTGACACCCTATTTAGCAACCAACTACTCTTACTCCAGTTACCAGACTTGGTTTATTTCTCCCTGATTTAATGTATCCAGACTCATTATCTCAGCAAATAATGTGATGTGTGTGATTGAGTGTCCCTGCATATCTGCCAGCCCATGTCAACCCATACTCCTAGCTAATAAGCCAAACTCCTCTTCCGGATGTTGATTGCCTTGCATGTGAGGTTGTTTCTTTTGAGAGGCAGCACCTTCCTTCCTTCCTTCCATGTGCTGTATATATCCATCACTCCATAGACCTTTGAGAGTGTGGTGAGAAAATGAGAAACCAGCTCTCTGTGAAGCTGAGTAAGGTAGTGAGGAAGGTAGAATAGGTTGTTGCTCCCTTAGCCTTGGTGTGCACAAGAGACCGCCGGAAACCGACCTCCGGCATACCTGAGCCGAATCCGGCAAGACAGAAACGGATCCACAACAGTGGTTTGTTGAAGAGTACATGCAGTAATGGTGGTTTGTCAATTACGTTTATCTTTCACAGCACTCTCAGCAAGACTTTATAACAAGTACAAACTGCCCTATGGAGTCATCCATTATAAATCGCCTATAGATATTATCTGATCTGTAAATTTTATTAGTTTCTTATTTAATATTGTATGATGTGTAAACCTCATTTTAATTTTGCTATTTTTCTCTGGACAATATCTATAAATTACCAAATACCTGCTGCCGGAAGCAGGTTAGAATTCTTGGAAAGTTTTTCTCCTTCAGCTTCCTACGGGGCTTCTTCCGGTGGGGTTTTAAGGTAAGAGATGACTGGGTTTTTAAATTTTCCTGCATTTGGTCTCGGGGCATATAAACACATGTACATTGCATCCACTTTGAATATTCTTTTAGTTTACGGTTGGAAGGAGCATCATGTAATATGAACCTTGGATTTGGACATTTTCCAATCACTTCGTGTTATTATTATTCTATGACTTTGTGAGTTTTTTGTTGTTATTCTTCCTTGAATGTTGCAATTTTTTTATATCCCTGGGTATCTTACCTAAATATCCTTGCATTTCTGCATGGAACCATGGATCAAACATCAAGTTCTTTTTCCTGTAGATTTATTGGGTGCCAAACTCTAGATTTTATTTCTTGTGATATGTTTGAGCTTCTGATATGTTACTATCAAACCTGGCAGTATTTGGAAGAAGCAATATAATGTTCAAGCCCTAGACAAGTCATTGTATTCTTTACTTAACCCTGTTGTTTTTGCATGTGGTTGCTTTCCCTTTATTTCTAATGTAGATCTTCCTTAGACTTTTCCTGGACATCTTTCATTGGACGAGAATTATCGGTACTCCTTATGGCGCTTACTTCTTTCTTTGCCTGAATAACCTATTGTTTGGGTATTGCCGAGTGATTTTTAGCTCATTATTAATTCTATCTCAAATCAAATCCTTATGTCAATTCTGCTCATTTCCAGAGACGCTTAAGTAAATGGTGCAACGGATTTTTTTTTGTCCCGTACCTATTTAGTTTAGCATGTATATTATATTAATAGAAAGTGATACTTGTTTCGCATAAAACCACAATTTACGTGTCCCAGACGTTATGCATAGGGAAGGCAAAGCCAGTCCCAGTCGTCGGTCAACAGTCCCAGTTTACTATTTTATTTCTGGGTAAATAGGTTTGAGACCTCACCTATTTCTTTGTTTATCTCTATTTCTTTGTTTATCTCCGTCGCACAGCCCTAGAGTATGCTCGAAGTATGGCCAAGTTTAAACCAAATATTTGCATCTGCGGCCTTTCCTGATTTTATAATGTAGTAATAAACTAGATTATCAGAAGTTTATTAAAGTAAAGTGTGTATATAATCTCTACAAGAAGTAGATAAGTACTGTTGACTTTTTTCCATGATGAAATTTGATTTCTTAGCAAGTCTTTCTGCCATTAACATTTCAAAAAATACACTTCGCTTTGTGTTTTGTTAAATGTTCGGTTTAGTCATAAACATCATTCATTGTAGCTATCTAATGCATCTTGATTTTATTTCTTTCAGATATTGAAAAGCCATCGATCAACAAGTAGGAAGCACTAGTCTGACATTGAAGATCAACTGATTTAGTCATAGGCGGAGCTTATAGGAGTTGATGGATCTCAAATTAAGTTTATTATATAGATTAGTTGAGTTTGTGTTTGAATGTGTATCTCATTTGAATTGTAAATGATAATTCTTTTTATTTTCAATAAAGCGCCTTTTTCCCATACATTGTCATTTCTATTTTTCAAGTAATATTCTTATATTTCGTGTGTGTATATGTGTGTGTAAACATTTATGATACCAACTTGAAAACTATCAAATAAGTCCCCGTATAATATTGAAAAAGTCAATCAAGTTCTCGTACTAAGTAATCACTCAATCAAGTCCTCCAACTTCTAAAAGATGTTCAAATTGACTATTTACCCGGTAGACAACCGGTTAACAAGTTACTTTTTTTCATTTCCTTTCTTTATTCAATTTAATTATTCTTCTCTCTTCTCACCCAATTGCATCTTATTCGTTCTGCATTAGCTAGCAACCGGCCATGGGGACCACCACATCTCTATCCAAGAAAAGGTAACCTACAGTTTTACCAAAGACTTCTTGTTCATCCTCAACCCTACATCGGCGGCGGAGTGGTGAGATTTGGTGCTCCGGTGGGCGACTGGGCAAGAATTGACTGGGTTAGCACACCAAAAGACAACCATGGTGGAAATGTTTCCCAAATTGAAAGCATTTGGAGATCCTCATTCGGCATCCAATCACGCATTCATTTTAATGTTGAGATTCTGAGCAGACCAGTATACATCCAATAAATAAGAATTTGAAGATTGAATATTTCTCTATAACAAATCAAAAAATTAGGTTAATAATCTCCATCAAAAGGTAGAATAATGTTCTCATTCATGAAGAACACTTCAAATCCTTACTACCGAAGGTGATAGAAAGAGGATATGGGTGAGTCTTGAACTCTCTGATCAACACAACTCAGTCCGGTATACTCAACAATTGTCTAGTAAAATTGATTCCATCTAGTATTATTGTTGATACTAGAAGGTTTAATATATTCTATCTAGTGGGTATTTTTCATATATAACTAGTATATTTCATATACATGGTTACCCGACAACCAATGGTATTCAAAATTTACTTCACAACATGAAGACTTGGGTTAATTTAACCTATAGACAATTTGATCCAATACTTTGAAGTATTCCGATAATCTCTTGATAACATTTCGACTTGTTTTATAAATTCCCTATCTTCAGCCCGTATTCTCAACTTGAACTAATTATAGCTAGTCTACTGTATAACACCAATATACAGATGGGTGTGATCCCTTGATTATTAATATCCCTGGTTAATTTAGTCTCTATATTAACATGTATGAACCTTTTTAGGGTTCAAGAATTGACTTGAGTTGTGTTTTTAACATAAATGTTGACCTGTATATCATATCCTTTGAATTGGAGGTTTAATGACTTGGTAATCTTATTCCAAGTCTTTCGAGTAATACTAATGGAAGAACCATTTCGAAAAACGATGTATTTAAAACTACGGCATCATATAACAACTTATTTAATCTCTATGGCTTCAATGGTTGTATATAATTAATACGGTGGATATGTCAAAATTTCATACGTGTATTTCTCGAAATGGGTTTACTATATAAGTTGGGGAATTATAGTATTCATAGTTCAGTCTACTATGAATTGTATAATTGAATCTTGGCGAGTGGGTTTAAATGGTCATATTCAATTTAATAAATAGTTGTGGCCAATTGAGAATTACATTTGGACCGGAATTATATCCTTTATGTATTCCAATATTAGACCCACTCGATTGTTCAATCTAATAGCCAATCTTCGGCCCATAATTTACCTTCTAAGTAAATTACTCCAAATGTTTTAAAACTTTTGGACCAACTGAGTAATACATTTTATGATATTACTCAATTAATTATCATTGAGTAATATGTATGATATTAAACAAAATGATAACATACCATTTAAGATATGGATCGGTTATCCAATCAATATTGATTGTTACCCAATAGAACTGAAGACTATTGAGGCACTAGACTCTCACAAGTCCTTCATGGACTTATAATTCCCGGGTCCAATAATGGGTTTATACCCAGTCATAAATTTTGCATTCAATGGAATCTATCGGTTTAAATGAGACACTGTAAGTATCATAGAGGTTGACCATAGACTCCGAAAAGTTGATTCATTATGAACGACATGTATCAATACACTCATTCTTGAGTCAGATACCCTTAATTATACGATACTGATAAAATTTAGTCCAATAGATACTGGTCATCAGATGTTATCCAATTAGTCTGGGTGTAGCCCTCTGATATTACCTATTCTCTTGATAATCTTCATGTTAAATTATTTCAATTACCAAGGTATACGTATAATCATATCGACCCATTCTCATTCTGTGACCCGTTTTAAGAACCCCAAAACCATTCGTTTTTCATACACAAGACGTACAAACCGGTTCTTTATTATACTCAACTTGTCGTAAATCCTATTGTCTATGTAAACAATAGGATGAGATTACCATACTTATATTATGTAAGGATGTTTTCTTTTGGACTGAAATTTGCTGGTCTGGTCTGGTCTGGTCTGTTTAAGTCTGGTCTGGTCTGGTCTGTTTCAGTCTGGTTTGGTCTGGTCTGAACTGGTCTGGTCTGGTCTGGTCTGAACTGGTCTGGTCTAGTCTGGTAAACGTCTGGTCTCTGTGTATTTTATAACTACGGAAGTCTGGTCTGGTCTGGTCTGTTTAAGTCTGGTCTGGTCTAGTCTGGTCTGTTTAAGTCTGGTCTGGTCTGGGACTGAAAACAGTCCAAAAGAAAACATCCTAAGTCTACGATACAATATTTTAATTCTCACAATATATAAATTTCCATGTGCGGTAAATTCTAGATATTATCCAAATCGAGAGTCCTAGTTTACAGATGGACATAGAAATGGTAATTACTGAAGATAAACGTCAAATATACCTAGTCCATGAAAAGTATGAATGATTGTATTGATTGTAAAATACAATGTACATGTGTGTATATATACACGTAGAACTACCTCTCAAAGCTAATGAGATAATCATGACTAGCTATAATTATGGAGATAACAATGTATCATAACAACCTAGCTAATCCGTATGTTCATAGTGATAAGAATGATAATTAATAATATTATGTTGCTCCAATATGCCCCCGCAAGATAGAGGATCCGTTGGAAACTCCTAGCTTGGACCGAAACCGCTCAAATGGAACTTTACCAAGAGGCTTTGTTAATATGTCGGCAATTTGAAACTTGTTGGAAATATGACGAACTGAGAGTTGCCCAGTTTCAACCAAATCCCGAACAAAGAAAAAATCAAGTGCTACGTGTTTCATGCGAGAGTGAAATACTGGATTGACACACGCGTACGTAGCTCCTTGATTATCGCATAACAATTGAGGAGGATGAGATAATTGGACTCCTAATTCATGAAGTAGATTTTGAACCCATAAAATCTCAGCACTAGCATGTGCCACAGCCCTATATTCAGCTTCTGTGGATGATCGTGAAACAGATTTTTGCTTTGCTGATTTCCATGAAATAATATTAGAACCAAGTATAAGACATAGGCAGTGGTAGATTTTCCCCCATCATGAATTCCCCCCCAATCCGAATCTGAGAAGGCCGTGAGTGTGAGGGGGGAGGATCGCTTCAAGAAAAGGCCATAGTCCAAAGTGCCTTTGAGATACCGTAGAATACGTTTAACTCCCTGCCAATGAACATCCCTTGGGGCATGCATATATTGAGATAAGCCAAGTGCCCGCCTGTACTGCGTGGGATCAGTGGGATGCTTGCCATCCATAAGATGGGGCGGGGAGCTAGAACTCATAGGAGTGGCAGACTCCTTAGCTCCGTCCATATGACACTCCTCAAGAATATGTAGAATGTATTGCCTTTGAGAGAGAAAAATGCCCTCAGGATGTGGAATGGTTTCAACCCCAAGAAAATGATGTAAGATGCCAAGGTCTTTGACAGAACACCGAGTCGTAAGTTGCTTAATAAATTCTTCCAGGGCAGTAGCATGATTCCCAGTGATCACTATATCATCAACATAGACAAGAAAGTACAACAAAATATTATTGTGAGAAAATATAAATAAAGATGCATCTGCCTTGGATCTCCGGAAACCTGCAGAAATAAGAAACCGAGATAACTCAAGATACCACGCACGCAGTGCTTGCTTAAGGCCATATAGTGCTTTTTGAAGCCTACACACATGCGTGGGATGTGAGGAATCTTTGAATCCCAGTGGTTGCATCATGTAAACTTCCTCCGACAACGAGCCATGTAGGAATGCATTATTTACGTCCAATTGGCGTAAGGGCCAATGACGAGAGAGAGCTATGGCAAGAACAATATGTATAGTAGCCGGCTTCGTAACCGGACTGAATGTTTCAGCATAGTCACGACCAGCCTATTGCAAGAACCCACGAGCAACAAGCCGTGCCTTATACCTCGCAATACTACCGTCAGCATTCCTTTTGATACGAAAAAGCCATTTGCATGATATGGGTGTATGATTGTCACGAGGTACCAGTGTCCAAGTATGGTTACGATTGAGGGCCTCCATTTCTTCTTGCATGGCCATGCGCCACTTAGGGTCTGCTAAGGCTTCTTTCACACTCGTGCGTTCTAGGATTGGGTGTATGGGATGAGTGGTGGTGTAGTTGACAAATTGACTCCCAAAATATTTGGGGTTAGGAATATCATGACGGGTAGGACGAGAATTATGAGTTTGCGTGGAGGAGGGAGGGGAGGTTGTGGGTTGACTGTCAGATATATTGTGCATGGGAGGAGGAGTAGCCGTTGAGTTATATTGCATGGTAGGAGGGGTGGTATTATTATGGTGGGGAGAGGTAATCATTGGAGTGGTAGGAGGGGTGGTATTATTATGGTGGGGGTGGTAATCATTAGTGGGCCCAATGGAGTTGATGAGTCAACATTGGTGGGTGGAGTAAGAGATAGTTCGGCAGAGGTAGATAAGGATGAATTTTGAGTGGAATTATTGTTGGGAGGGGATAAAATTGAATTTGAATTATTGTTATGGGTGACTGGTATTACGGGTGAGGTGATAAGAGTAGGTGGAGGAATTATTGTGGAAGGGTGAGCCGCACTAATAGGTGAGGATGGTGAACACGTGGCGGAGTTAGGTATGGATATGCATGGAGTGCCTGATAGATAGGAATTTTGGAGATGAGATGGCATGTCACGAAACGGATATATATCAAGAATAAATTTTACATGCCGGCTGGTATAAATTTTATTCTGATATATATCAAGACAGAAATAAGCAGACTGCGACAATGAATAACCCATGAACACACACGGTATTGATCGGGGCTGAGTTTTATTGTTTGTGTATGGTCGTAACCACGGATAACACAAACATCCAAATGGTTGTAATTTAGTGTAGTTAGGATTTGTTTGATGAAGACGGAAGTATGGAGTGTCGTTGTCAAGGACCGGAGTCGGGAGACGATTTATTAAATATACAGCAGTCTGAAATGCAAACGTCCAGTATTTTATTGGAAGACCAGAATAGTGAAGCAAGGACAATCCAGTTTCAACAATATGACGATGCCTCCGCTCAGCTAACCCATTATGTTCAGGTGTATGAGGCGGAGTAGTCATATGTGAAATGCCATGGCTATTTAGATAGGCACGTAATTTGATAAATTCACCCCCGTTGTCAGAAAAAAGTGTAGCAATTCGATGATTAAAATATTTTTCCACCAACCGATGAAATTGGGGAAACACATTGGCAACATCGGATTTTTGTTTGAGTGGATACAACCAAATGTAACGGGTGAAATAATCTACAAAAATGACATAATACTTGCATCCATCAACAGATAGAGTAGACGTACTCCAAACATCAGTATAAACAAGTTCTAAAGGACGGTGAGCACTCATAGAATTAACAAAGAACGGTAACTTGGTGCTTTTATTGACTGAACAAGACATACAATGGAACGAACTAGCGGAAGTACATGGGAAAATATTTTTATTTTTATTCAATAAAAAGGCAAAAACACGACTAGATGGATGACCCAGAATAAGATGCCACTGAGATGGAGCAAGACGTTGAGTAAGATTAAGCTGAGGACCTTGAATACTGGACGTATAGTAGACATCATTGTTGTTCTCCCCGCGTAGTAGTGGCGCCTGACGTGCACTTTGTCGTGAGTGCACTCAAAATAAATTCAACACTAACACTTATACGTAGTATAGGTGAAGTAGAGTTCGTATCCACAGGGAAAGGAATAACTTTCTTTTTATATAAATAGTAAGTAAAGGGGGGTTTTGATTGTTGAGTGATTTAATTAAATTTAAACACGAAGATGAACGATTTATATGAGATTTAATTCAAAGATAAAATTGACTTGGTATTGCTACTTTCCACTTGTTGATATATTTTAGTCGATCATTGTTATATCTATAACTTATCTCCTCTCGAATACTCAATCGAGGAGTATATCCAATTCATCGAGGATAGTTATTAACAACGACCGTTCATTAATAACCCTTACTATTAGTCAAGTATAGAACAACGCCATATACCGACTTGATAGTAGCATTTAATCTTTTAACTCCTTGATGAAATCAATTGAGATTGATAACCTCAACACAACGGTTTCGGTTTAACCAACAAAATTAATCCCTCTTAAGTCTATTAACCACGACCGTGCATTAATAAACCGAAGTTACTTACTTGTGAAACTATCAACGATTAACCATCGGTTCGTTGATCGTTTCTAGTAGTAATTAATGTCGAGATGTTAACTAATTGTCATCTTAGCAACACTCCCCAACATTAATATAGAGATAGATTAAGGGAAAAATTAATATTCAAGGAAGAAGATTAAATATGAATAATCCTACTATAACTAATGTCAAGATGTTATCTAATTGTCATCTTAGCAACACTCCCCAACATTAATATATAGAGGAAGAAAATAAATACTACTATAACTAATGTCGAGATGTTAACTAATTGTCATCTTAGCAACACTCCCCAACATTAATATATAGATAGATTAAGAGAATAATTAATATTCAAGGGAAGAAGTTAAGAAAATAACTCACAACTTTAATAATCAACAAGCTTCAAGAGCAACACCAAGAAATGGAAGTTTAGCTCCTCATTTGGAGACTAAACATGCTAAAAGAAATATAGATAAATTCTATTCTAAACTGAGCTTAAGAGTATAAAGAAATTGGTGATTTGTGAAGGAAAATGGGGCTATTTATAGGTGTTTTTCAACACCTTTGGCCGGGTACCCGACCGGGTAAAGTGCCCACCCGACCGGGTGCATGTCAAAATCAAATATCTTCCACGTTCTGGCGATCTTCGGCACGTTCTGGTGTTCCGGGTCAAGTCGGACCCGACCGGGTGAAATACCTCACCCGACCGGGTGATGTAATTTCCTGAGCAGTTTCGCATTTAAATTTCTCACCCGACCGGGTGGAATACCTCACCCGACCGGGTGATTGTCCTGGGCAGCCAAGAATTATTTTTCTTCACATTCAAAGTCTTCCTTTCCAACACCATAAATCCTAACTCTACTTTACAACTTACAAATGAGAACTAAAATACAATTACAACTAAAATCACACAAATGTTTATAAACTAAATAAAATGGTAAACAATCCACACAAATCAAACATAAAAAGACACATTTATGCACTACTAATTAGTGCATATCAGCGCCCCCGTGACCCGATCCTTGACAAGAAAATAATTAGAGAAAAATTCAATAGAAACATGATTAGTTTTGCATAATTTGGCTACGGAAATGAGATTTTTTTTAAATGAGGAACACATAATACATGAGAGAGGGTGAGGGGACGGGTGGGTGTGGGTAGGGTGGAGGAACCCGTGTGAGTGATTTTAAGGGCCTTACCATCGCCTAAGTGGACTTCATCCAGACCACCATATTCAGCATATGTAGGGAGGCGAGTTGCATCATTAACCACGTGGTGGGAAGCTCCACTGTCAAACATCCAGGACTGATTTGGTGAAGGTGACGATGCAGCAACATAATTAGCCATCGGATTACTAGATGAGGCAGGATGAGGAATGTGATTATCACGAAGAAACCGTTGCAATTTTCTGCATTGTTGAACAATATGGCCGACGTTGTCACAAAAACGACAAATAGGTTGACCTGCATGTGCAGACCGGTTGAATTGGTGAGTTGGGCCACCTCTGCCCCCGTCTGAAGGAGTTACCTCTGCTGCGGCCTGGACCATCCTGACGCCGGTCAGTGTGAGGGCTGCGTGGACCACGCTCAATAGCATGCGTCACATTCGCAGTGGCCAAAAGAGAGTCCGTTGTTGCTGCTACTTCATTTATTTGTTGCTCATGCTCCAATAAAATGGGTCTCAATTCAGCCAGGGGTAGTGGGGTTTCACGTAGCCGTATGGCAGATTTAATATCTCCATAATCCGGCCCAAGACCTCTAATAATATGGATGACCAGATCCTCCTCAGATATGGGATTCTGAGCGAGAGCAAGTGCATCCGAAATTGCCGTCATCTCAGCCAAATAATCAGAAATAGATTTGTTCCCTTTGGTAGTCTTGGCTAGGGTATTTTTAAGAGAAATAATGTGTCCACGAGATGTACTAGAATAAGTGAGAGCTAGAGTATTCCATGCACCACGAGCGGTGAGTGCAGAGGATAGGACGGGTTGAATGGTGTCGGAGCAACAGCCTAGAAGGGCACTCAAAATGACTTTATCTTGTCGATACCAAATAGTATAAAAAGGATTGATCTGGGATTTTTCATCATCGAGAAATTGGGCAGGGGCAGTGATAGTGCCATCGACATATCCTTCAAGTCCGAGGCCGACAAGAGCGGCGTGAACTTGGCATTTCCAAACTGGGTAGTTGGAAGATGTGAGCTTAATCGGAAAATTGGTGGTGGCAGTGAGTTGAACCACTGGGGTGGTGGCGGTGATAACCATCGGGAAAAAAATTACGATGCTCGTTTGAGCCTGGCTCTAGATACCATGAAAAGTATGAATGATTGTATTGATTGTAAAATACAATGTACAATGTACAATATACACGTAGAACTACCTCTCAAAGCTAATGAGATAATCATGACTAGCTATAATTATGGAGATAATAATGTATCATAACAACCTAGCTAATCCGTATGTTCATAGTGATAAGAATGATAATTAATAATATTATGTTGCTCCAATAGTCCATTAGCCTTAATTGTACGATATTACCATATCAAAATAGTCAACCGAAATGATCGGTTTAAGTCCAAGATACACAATAAGCCTCAACATTGGCTGAATATATTCTCGTTTAGACAACTTTAAATTATGGGCAAACCATTCACATAGTAGTCAGGTAAGGACACCGATTGATACTAGGAGTACAAGTATGGGGACCTATACTGTAAATTCGAGTTCCTCATCATCGGGTTATAAATCAATAAACTTGGGTATAGTATTGTACTATAAATTTTAACGATCACATAAATATACTATATCATGTGGTTATTTGATACCTTATCTGAATGTCTCTAATATAGTGATCACCCATAATTATAGATTATCATAAATACGGGATATTACATAGTCTATCCCATATTTACATACATGGGATAGAAATTAGGAATTCAATAGTCCTATTTAGTGGTCCATTAATAAACGATTATACTCATATTCGATATGGGTTCCCTATTATGCAGGTTTCGAATAGAGATGTGGGGACTCAATTTGAATACATATCCAATAATTTATGATCAACATACGTATTCCGGGTTAAAATAACTCGGAATATTGGCTCTGTCTGACTTATAATTAAGATACGGCTTAAATTTTGATAGACTTTTGATTGTCCATCGGTAATACCTTTGGATGTCAGATAGTTAAATATGGACAAATTTGGATATAGGTGTCAATTACATCACAAATTACTTACGATGTAATTTGTGAAAAATTACTCATATTTTAGAATATGGTGAACAATTGCCAATCTAAATGTAATAACATACAAGTCCATGATATAATACCATCCATTTCTGTAATGAGTTTATTGTACGTGATGGAGTATTCTTGTCCGATTACTGATATAACAGGATCATTTGGTCATATACCATCCATATGTATAAAAATAGGTTGACATGGGATTAGTCCAAAGTATGTCACCGGTTTTATTTTACATTGGAGATAACGTGTGGGGAAAATAAGATCTCATTTAATAGCTATATATTAAATATTCGTATGTCAACACTAGTAAATTACACAATTCTCATATTACGATTTAACCTATGATTAAATGGTGAACATTATTCTATATAATGTTCACCATTTATAAATGAGTACACAATATAGTTGCAATAAGTCACTATGTTCACTTTTAATTCCAATAAAGTTGCCCAAATCTATGTACGTCCATAGGCTAATCAAATAAGTATGTCCATTGACACTATTCACTGTGTTGATTAGACATAGTACCTTATGAGATTGTACATCCCATAAGTGGTCCATTACAAGTATCTAGATTTACTTTTGAGTATTCAAGTAAATAGTCTATTTACTTGAATGGACACTAGCAAAATACGTAGTACTCCGTATATAGGAATGTTAAACTGAGGTAAGGAGTATTACATAGTCTAAATGATACATAAGTCTGATGTAATTGGGTTACTATATATTGTTCTCGATCGGACTCATAGTGAGTCAAAACCTCCATACGACATTTATACACCTTTGAAGTCCAAACATTACTATGAACAACTACTATTACGAGATATGTTATAATTCGGAAATTCATACACTTAGGATAATCATAGGATATAACTTTACCTTATAAATATCCAAATATTTTAATGTACGACTAAGTGATACTCACTTTACAAGTCACTATAACATAAATTGTTATATAGTTTTCCTATATAGTAAATACACAATTCTCATTCACGACTCAAGTCCAAATTATGAATAGAAAAAAACATACAAGTCTTCACTGTTTTCAGGCTTGCTAAAATAATTCTTCTAGGGTTAGCGTTGTATGGAATCAACCGAAGATTATTGTATGGGAAGACTGTGTTATAACGTTATAGTACCATATCGGATTGTAACAATAGTAGCTGTATAGATCGTGTGTCTAACTATAAGACATTAAAATGGTAAAGCTACAAGTCAAAATGTATGGGTTTCCCATTGTATAGCTGGGATCAATTGGTTAGGAGTAAAAGGGAATATTTATCAAGGTACGAAGATAAATATAGTTATCCCCTAATAGTGTATCTCATGTTGATTGTTGAACATATCAATCGATTGGCTATCATTATTCGTGGGTATTGTGATACTAAACCGGCCTATCTCATACCTAATTTCGATTGAAATTAGCCCAAAATAGAGAATATCAACCCATAATGTTTAGGCCCGATCTCATTTCGGTTATAACTCAATGGGATACCAATATAACTGTATATTGGTAAGTGTATTAAAACAATTAATATGGTAATTAATCCATATGATAGTCTTCATATGTCTTAATCGTAACCCAATTTGTTATCTCGTCAAGTTATAAGACCATTATAGGTATATAATAGTTCATTTGAACCATGGTATAATTAAGAACAATATTTTTCATTAATTCAAAAATTAATCCTTAAGTGGAGATATTTTAAATTGTTACCAATTGAACTCAAAGGTTACATCACTATTCGGTATAAAGTCTCAATTAATCGCTATCGTAGTATAAATATCCAGGATACAGTTAATGCTTAATACTCACTTGATAACAATACTAACTTTAGTATTTCTAATTAAATTTTCATGGAAATATGATCCATATTATCCGTATATTCAAACCCTTATTCGAGTATAGGGTTAAACGTGGTACTAGCTACTAGACCATAGTACCTGGTCACACTATATACCCTAATTATTGTTCTTCGTATGAAGAACATGTAGGAAAGTTCCGAGTGAGATCATGATTAACGGTAGACTCAATGGTATTTCGAACTTAGAAAAAGAATTATGAATACAAGATAATGGTGAACACACTATATGTTCTCATTAATCAACCTGAATAGGAACCATTGAGTCTGAAATATATTGGATGTCCGTATTGTTATTAATATACACCCAAAGTCATACTATGTATAATTCTACATTGTGCCATTACTTGTTTCGTTCAATGATCACTCACGACATCATTAGGATTTATGTTTATCATATGGTACAACATAATGTTACATCCATTGTGTATTTCTGAACTACTTCGTAATTAAATAGATCAATGAATTTTGTTCTGGCTCAATCAGGATTAAACAATGTAATTATACAAGTCACCTCGCCTATGGATAGGAAATTATCCCTTCCCATCGTACCCATATAGATCAATACCGATGTTAATAAATACTTATGAGTCCAAAGATAGTATATGAACATGGGGTATGTCTAATTGCCATTAGACATACTAATGACAATTAGTATCCGTAATTGTAGCTTGGGTATTGGATGAATGTTTTGTCGCACTTAAAATAGATCGTAATATAGTGGTGTAAGTACGAGTATCGTCTCCACAGGGACGGACAAAAGGGAATTAAGAATTAACTAAATTCAGCGATTAAAAATAAATAAATAAATAAATAAAAAATGTGTCGTGCGAGATATTATTGGTATGAAAATTAAACTAATGCAAATCTATATATATATTAACTCACTTAAGTGAGTATCCCGCCTAATCTTGGGGGTATTTAAGTAAATTCCTACGGAATTACTTATCACTTAATCGGCTCCTACTGCTCCGGCGTATCCTCGAGACCTCGGCGTTTTCACAGGTTTAAGAACTTCCTGGCTCTCCTCCATATCTCTACTTCATTGTCACTTCAAATCTATACTAGACTGAAATCTCAACTCCTCTTCCAGATATGAAGCATCTGATGAAGTTTGGTTCATCTCTCCTGCTATTCTTTCCTACTCCATACGCAGGATTACGTTTTCTTCAAGGCGAGATTTTTGGATTTATAAACTTCAATTTCTACGGCCATGCTGGGAGACCTCTTCTGGACCGATTTCTCATTAGTCGTCGTTAGTATTATCTCCTGAATCAAATCATTTATATTTCTTTGTGACATGCTGTATCTATCATCTAAAAATTTCATCTCAAGTTTGGTCTAAAATCATATATGCAGACGAAACTATAGGTGCGTCGAGGCTTTATGTTATTGTTGCTCTAACAACATAGGTACGTCGTACACAGCCTCTTCTCCTTATTCCATGTTCTCTCCATGATGAATTTATTTCTCAGATTTTACATGAGTTTTAGGTGCATATAAGGTGTTTGATGAAATGTTTATATGAGAAAAATATTAGTTTTGGGTCTTGAAACACAACAATATTCCTTCTAAATTCCTTTCAGTAAGCGTTTATGCATTTGATAGGTACACCAGGATTCAGATTGCAAATAGTTTGATTTTCCAAAAGTTACTTTCACTTGAAAGTAAACATTTATATAATCTCACTGTGAATGCAAAAGAATTTGATGCTTTTTACATTTTATCATTAATAAAAAGAGAGGATTGATATGTGTGCATATGCCATGCTTACTTTGGGTGTTTGAACAGTTTATTCCCCTTGACAATTTTAAAGGTTTACTTTTTCATCTTTCCATGTTTAATTTACAGTTTTTCACTTCAAGTAAGTTCACATCCAAACAAATGCTTAGTTTACATCCAAGTAAGTGCTTAGTTTAAAAGGTGTACATTTTAAAGGGAAAAGGTACATATATACCCCTGTAGTGTAGGTGGAGGAACAAATATACCCCTGTTCTATTTTTCGGAACAAATATACCCTTGAACTTTTAAAAAGGTGCAAAAATATCCCTCATTTTTTTATAAAGGAGCAATTTAATCCTTATTGACTTTAAATTAATCAAATAAATTTCAAAAAAAGACCAAAAATAAATTAACAAATCAAAATTTAAAAATAAAAATTTTAAAAATGTAATTGTGTCCATTTCCCCCTTTATTGTTTTTATTTCACAATTTAATATTTTAAGTATAAAATATTATTTCAAAATATGTAATTTTATAGTGCAAAGAATGCAAAAAATTAATTTTTCTCTACATTGCAAAACATATGTTGCACCTTTTCGAAAGAATCTTAAACATATAGTAAAATTTTGAAATAATATTTCATGCTTAAACAATATTAAATTGTGATATAAAAACTATAAAAGGGAGAATTAGACACTATTACATTTTTAATTTTTTTATTTTAAATTTCGAATTTATAATTTATATTTGGTGTTTTTTGAAATTTATTTTATTAATTTAAAGTTAATAAGGATTAATTTTCCCCTTTATAAGAACATGAGGGATATTTTTGCACCTTTTTAAAAGTTCAGGGGTATATTTGTTCCGAAAAATAGAACAGGGGTATATCTGTTCCCACACCCATACTACATGGGTATATTTGTACCTTTTCCCACATTTCAAATGCTTAGTTTTTTCATTTAAAAGGTGTAAATTTTGAATGTTTACTTTAGATCCAAGTAAGTTCATGTAGTAACACAACCCCATGATGTTCTGTTCTGTTTTGTCCGTTATTTTCATTACTTCACACTCTTTTTTTTCTCTAAGCGATAAAATGTGAAACGTTGTACTTTAGCTGCACTTCAGAGATTGGTTCCTATTACTTAAAGACTTTAATATGTAAAATACGAAATTGGTTAGAACTCTAAATGTGTATGTTTACTATTGTCTCTGTTTTTTTGTATAGAGAAGAGTCCAGAGATGGCTACTGTTAATTTGCAAAAGGGATATTCCATGTTTTTGTTCTTTTTTCCATTTCATTTTTCCTTTTTGTTTTAAACTTCATTTGTCTTTGTTTATTCCTCCAAATTTATTCCACGAACATGATGTTGTTAGAGCGCACGCTACATAGAATTGATTTTAATCCGTCTTTTATAAAGATGATATCCCCTAAATCGAAATGAACATTCATGGACTGTTTCTCCTTCCCAGCTATTGTTTTTTAATCTTGAGAACAAAGACAAATGTACATTTTAGTTGGAAAGGTTTATATTTTTAAATATATATATTTATAAAAACAAGCAATTTAGTTAGAAATATAATAGTTCATTTCACACTTTACTTTTACAACCATCCCCGGTGTAGGCCATGCTTCTTTTATGGTCTCCTTGAGGTTTTATTTTTCCTTTCAATAACCTGAATTTTCAATTGAAAACATTTGCCAAGTTTATAGGCACAAATAGTGTATTTTTCGACCTTGGATTCCAATTGTGTCCTTTTAAAATTAAACATGTTTAAAGTTTAACTTTTGTTTGTCTATATGTAATTTATTTTTGTGGATTCCAAGAGGGTGAAAGGGAGGATGAAGGTCTTGATGTAGTGGAAGGTCATTAGGTAACCTTAGAGGGCTTTGTAATGAGGTATGTGTGTTTCATTCGAGTTTAATCAATTTTCCTTTGCTTATTTTTTGATGGGTTTGATCATAATACTCTTCTATATTCATGCTTCTGCGTATTCTTAGGAGTGGGATCCTATTACAATGCATATTTTTAATAAGACTTTCAGTTTTTAGAATCATTTTTGGAAACTTGAAGCCCTATATTAGCTATAAGAGTTTAAGTTTAATAGTTTTGTTTGGTTTGTAGTGTTCTTTGTGAGATAGCAGTAACATATGGTTGATTTTTGTTGTTGGTTTGTTTTGGTAATTTTGATGTCCATTTTAACAATGTGTTAGCCTCTGTTCAGTTCTCACATCCCTATTCTGCTATGTTAAGGGTACTCTTTCAAGAGTCTTTTAGTGTAATCTTCATATGCAACCTTTAGATCCTCAAATCAGTTAAAGGTTTAATTAGTGTTGTTGGGTCTAAATTAATTAGTGAATTAGAACTTTTGTTCATGGTTGCGATGTGATGATTCTAATATTCCTTTGACATGTAGCGCAGCCGGTCATTTTTCTCGGGTCAATCCTGCATTTGTTTTGTCCATACAAATTTGTTTAATTCCTTCAATAAATAATTGTGGATTTTTTGAATTAATGTGAAAAATATGACTTAATATGACTGAAAACAAACTATCTCCTTCAGTAAATAGTTATTATAGAACTTCTTGAATATTAGGGTAAGTACTAAACAGTTTTAAATGCAGGTGATTCCCTTTGACTGGAGTGATTCCCTTTGTACCGCCGGGCATGTGAGATATTCAACTTAGAAGCTTTGAGGTATACTCTCTGTGTAATTAGTTTTTCTCATTTAATTAGTACTCATCTTTCATTGCAAATACCTTCTCCACATATAAGAAGGATGACGAGTCTCCACATGACAACACTCATCATAAAAGTCCAAGACGACATCGATAGCAGAATCATATGTGGAGTTTATGTGAGACGAAACTCAAAGCCCTCAGGAGGAAACCCTTTGAATATTCTACATGCTAACTCAGAATTGCTTATTGTAAAACATTTTTTATGCTATTCTTTTCTGTTGTTGTGAGATTACTTCTATTTTTCTACTTTTCTTTCATTTTTCTATTTCATTTGTTATACCATGTGGTTTATCTTTTCATTTCTTATACAATTTTATATTGAAATTTTATTTTGTGGTTTATCCATTTGAACTTGAGCCTGAAGCATTGTAACAAGGACGCTTAATTTCCGGGAGGAGTGGCGGACTACTACCAGATCAAGGAGTATGTAGTGTGGGCAGCTGCAGCCACCTTGCGGTTGGGCTAAGCAGCGAGAGGGTAGGGTAAAGATCAATACAGATGCAGGGGTTACTTGAAGGGGGTTGGCAGATTCAGTCTGGGCTGAGTGGTGAGGTGGAGTGCAGGGGTTTTCCAATTTGTATATGAAACAATATTTCCAACAAATTAAATAACATGATGAGTTTTTTAAATTATGTCCCTTGAAAGTGTTATTTTGATTTCATGTATCACATAGTGTATTATATTAATCATCAAATTTTTGAAAGGATTAGTCATCAAATTGTGTTGTATTATTCTACCAAGAGGTGTATAGATCTTGGACATGCTCCCAAGCTTAATTGAGAAATTGTAACCTATTCAGGGAATATTTGCGAAGAATTTAAAAAATGGCTTTTCATCTTTTAACTTATGTTGAAATGAGTATTTTCAAATGACAACTTCTATTTAAATTAGCACTTAAAAGCTTAAAGCTGGAAACATGATGCTAGAAAGAAGCTTTAAACCGCTTTTCATTTTTCCAATTACACAAAACACTTATTTTATCATTTATCAAACACTACCAACTTTTACTATTAACTGATTTTCTCCAAATCACTTTAAAAATTATTTTTTAAAAGTAGAAGCAATCCTAAATACTATCTAAGTGATACACTTGTAATTTCCGTATGTATGTTTACGTTTTTAGCTAGTTTTGGTTGTTTAGTATTTCGGAAATTACACACTTTTGGTGTAATAATTTAGTTTGTTGAATTCTTGTAAATTGTTTAGATTAGGTTTATTCTGAGCTCAAACAGGTCTACTATCACTCAAAGGACGGTTGGTGAACCCCAAAAGTGGAAGGAAAGTGCAAAGTCACAAGACAAAAGGGAAGATCCTGATTTTTGGTCTATACTCGATCGAGTATCTGTATATACTCGATCGAGTATCTTGTTGAAATTTCAAATCGGATCCGATCCGGGGGCAAAGGAACATGCAAGGAAAGATTTGGCCACGTTTTATTGTCATACTCGATCGGGTACACCGACATACCCGATCGAGTATACATATGAATTTGAACCTGAATTCGGTCGAGTATAGCTCAAAATCATCATTCTGCACATACTCGATCGAGTATCTATCTATACTCGATCGAGTACCCGAGCTGCACTCCCAAAAAGCCTATAAATACACCCCCTTTCCTTCACAATAAAAAACCAATTCCTATACACTCTTAAGCTCAGTTTAGAATAGCATTTCTTTATATCTCTTTTAGCATGTTTAGTCTCCAAATGAGGAGCTAAACTTCCATTACTTGGTATTGCTCTTGAAGCTTGTTGATTATTAAAGTTGTGAGTTATTTTCTTAACTTCTTTCCTTGAATATTAATTCTTCCTTCAAATACTATTTCTATATCAATGTTGGGGAGTGTTGCTAAGATGACAATTAGTTAACATCTTGATATTTAACTATAGTAGGATTCATTCCCTTTTAATATTCTTCCTTGAGTATTAATTAATTCCTATTCATATTTCATATTAATATTTTGAACATTACTTAAAGGATCAACTAGTTTTGTTTCATATATTAATTACTACTAGATACGATCAACGAACCAATGGTAATCGTTGATGGTTTCACAAGTAAGTAGCTTCGGTTTATTAATGCACGGTCGTGGTTAATAGACCTAAGAGGAATTAATTGTGTTGGTTAAACCAAAACCGCTTGTGTTGAGGTTATCGATCTCAATTGATTTCATCAAGGAGTTAAGCGATTAAATGCTACTATCAAGTCGGTATACGGCGCTTGTTCTATACTTGACTAATAGTAAGGGTTATTAATGAACGGTCGTTGTTAATAACTATCCTCGATGAATTGGATATACTCCTCGATTGAGTATTCGAGAGGAGATAAGTTATAGATATAACAATGATCGACTAAAATATATCAACAATTGTAAAATAGCAATACCAAGTCTCTTTTATCTTTAAATTAAACCACATAACTCGTTCATCTTCGTGTTCAATTTTAATTAAATCACTCAATCAAAACCCCCCTTTATTAATTAGTTTATAAAAAGAGAAGTATTCCTTTCCCTGCGGATACGAACCTTACTTCAATATACTACGTATATTTGTTGTATTGTATTTATTTTGAGTGCACTCACGACAAAGTGCACGTCACTAAGTTACTCTGAAATACTTGACACTTGGTAGTAATTTATTATCCCGTGCAACGCACGGGTAAGAAACTAGTGGAAAGATTAAACTAGGGGGTTCTTTCTAATTAATGACGAAGGGAACATGGATTGATTCCGGAGTAATAAGATTTCTGGCAGATCAGGCTTAATTACATGAAATTAATTTAATTGAGCCTAGCTAATCATTACTAAGTTCTTACCGCTCTCGCGGCGTAGAGTACAATAATTTAGGGGACCAGGCTGATCTCTCATGCGATAGGATCCTAACTTATTGCCAAGACGAGCGAGCTTACGGCCCCTTAATCGCTACTAATCTCTTAGCGAACGATTAAGTGTGTGTGAATGTGTCCTAGAATAAATTAGATCTCTTTTAATTTATTTTACAAGCAATTGTAATTCTAGCGGCCGTTCTAGGTTACAAAAGATATCAATTAAATTATTCAAACACAAATTAAAAGACATTCATGCAATTAAATCGAAAGGAATCTAGCCACACATCATGATCAACCCCTTCATCAATCCCAAATCCCTAATTAAAACTACTCACAATTCATAATTGAAGAATCAATAGAATTAGAATAAAAAGAATTAATTGTCATTAATTAAAAAGGTGGAACTTACAAAGAATCCCAAAAGATTGATGAACAAGGCTGAAAAGTTCTCTAAAATTCGTGCTAGGCACTCTCTCTAAGCCCCCCCCTTGAAAACCGGGGTTTACAGGCTGTTTAAATAGAAAAATCGGGTCAAATTTGAGCTGAATTGGGATTTTCGGAGCCAGGCACGATGCCAGGCACGATTGTTCCTTTGATCGTGCCTCCGGAGCAAAAATGCGCATTTTGGGAAGGCACAATCGTGCCTCCCTCCAGGCACGATCGTGCCTGGCTGGCAGTAACTCCACGATGCTTTCTCTTCACGCACGATCGTGCCTGACTTTGAGGGCACGATCGTGCCTACCTAACTTCCGAATTTGGAAATTCTTCCTTCATGAACGTTGTAGATAATGAAGTCCTCTATCCACCTCAATTTGCCGAATGTGATTTGAATCATCCAATCAAGAGATATGATCCAAACGGTGGAAGGTATCTTTCTGAAATCGCAGCAGAGATCATCTGACCTCATCGTATGTTTTCACCTTCTTCCTCTCAGATTCTCGCAAATATGTCTTCATATAATTTGTAGCCCTTGAAGTTAGCTTTCATATGAAACTTGAATCGTGTCCATTGGTTGTTTCTACAAAGATATATGCTTGTACGATTGACAGAAGGTCATCCTGATCGCCGATTTCAAGCTCCATTCGTCTTCTTTTGATTTCGTAGCCAATTCTAGAGCTCTTTTGTCATCAAATCTTCATCGTGAACCTCCCACTGACCTCCAAATCTCTCAAATCAATCTTGAATGCTTCTCAAATCATCCCGATTGCTTCTCAAGCGTCCGTGCCGAACTCAAAAATCCTGATTTTGACTCCAAATGCAACGAAACTCGAACTAACGCCTGGTAAACATAACTTGAGGTAAAATTGAGACTTGTAACACCTTAAAGCTAGGAAAACCATTAAAAGTCGATCTCAACATGCATCAAATGCGTGTCTAAATAGGGAGTATTCATAAGAAATGATATTTACCTCATCTTTTCGTTTAAACATGGGTGATACGTGAATACCCATACAGATTTAACCTAACGGGTTACGTTATTGTGTGATCCCTAGGCTACAATGTAATACATGTGAATATACAAGTCTTAATAAATTTGAATACACGATTTTCACATCTCTTCTTAGGATCGACTTGTCGGAATGTGTACTATATTCTCGAGTTATGGAATTGACATGTTATTATGAAGGCAGGTTGGCAGTAGATCAAACATGAACCTTAAATCCAGAATTGTTATAGGAGTATCATCGTAAAATACTTGTAAACCGACATACTGTTTACAGTGACTAACATATACGTATTCACTGAATAAACGCATTTGATATGATTGAGTTTCCAGTATATAATACCATATATAGTTAATATCCGGTGATAATATAGTCCTTATTGTGACATACGATCAATTTCTACTTGAGATGGATAAGGCGTAGAACATTATTAACTATTGAGTTCAACTATTTTATACACCCTCCGTCCCATTTTACCTGTCCTACTTTCCTTTTTGAGTTGTCCCAAAATAAGTGTCTACTTTCCTTTTTTGGAAAGAAATATGTGGCCTACACCATTTCACTTTATTATATTCAAATCTCAACCACAACTTTAACTGTTTCAATCACTTCATTAATAATCGTGTCAAATCTGACTTACTAAATATTATTAACCTATTATAATATGACATCACAATACTATTAGAATCTTATTTTTCTAATAGTATGCAACTATGCACACTGTAATTATGAAACGGTAGGTGTTACTTCAAAAACATATAGGCATATATATGTTTATATATGATCCGATTCATATAATGGTTGATATATATCCTTACAGTATTGATCCAACTGTCTACCATGATGACAGTTGGACTTCTGATTAATTACACGATCAGAAGATTGGCACGTATGAAAGTATCGATAGGTTACTATATATGGGTGAGGTAAACATCCTATAGTACTACAGGATGTTCTCACATATAGGGGTGGTTCGGTACAGTATACCGAAGATTTTATCTCATACCTTTACCATACCGTAAACTTTCGGTATGCAAAAATACATACTGTTACCATACCTAAATTTCGGTATACCTTGTTTCGGTATACCAAAATTTCGGTACGGTAAGCTACGGTATCGGTAAATTATCATGATTTAATATCAAATTATTATATATCAAATGAAATATAGAAAATCAGTGTTAATAGTGATATACTAAAATTATTAATGAACTTAATTATAAAATACCACTGACAACCTATTTGTGTTCTATTCAACTTTGAACAAAAAAAATATTATAAATATGAACGGATACTGACGTGCACTTTGTCGTGAGGTGCACTCAAAGTAATAATACAATACGACACTAATACGTAGTATAGTGTAGTAAGGTTCGTATCCACAGGGAAAGGAATACTTTTCTTCTTACAGAAATAGATAAGTAACAATAAGGGGGGTTTATATTTGGTTGATGAACTTTAAATTATATTTAAATACGAAGATGGACGAGTTATGTGGTTTAATTAATGAGAAGAAGATTTGGCTTTGCTTTTATCCACTTAATGAAATGTTCGTCGATCCCGGTTATATCTTTAACTATCTTCCTCTCGAATACTCAATCGAGGAGTATATCCAATTCATCGAGGGTAGTTATTAATAACGAGACGCGTTCATTAATAAAACTTACTACCGAGTTAATATAGAACACGCGCCGTATATTCACTCGATAGTAGCAATAAAATCAAGATGAAAACGATTGAGATTGATAACCTCAACACAAGCGGTTTATTGGTTTAATCAATATAATTAATTCCCCTTGGTTTATTAACCATGAAACGCATGCATTAATAACCGAAGTTTACTACCGCGAAAGGACCGAATTAATAACAAGCGTATTAATCGACCGATTCTAGTAATAATTAATATATGAAACAAAACTAGTTGATCCTTTAAGTAATGTTCAAAATATTAATATGAAATATGAATAGGAATTAATTAATACTCAAGGAAGAATATTAAAGAAGATGAATCCTACTATAGTTAATATCAAGATGTTAACTAATTGTCATCTTAGTAACACTCCCCGATATTAACGTAGAGGAAGAAATAACTATTACTATAACTAATGTCAAGATGTTAACTAATTGTCATCTTAGTAACACTCCCCAACATTGATATATAAATATTATTTAAAGAAAGAATTAATATTCAAGGAAGAAGATTAAAGATAATAACTCACAACTTACAAATTCATTAAGCTTCAAAGTAGCAAAACCAAGATGGAAAGACTACCTAAATTACAAGAATAAAGTGTATGTGAAAGAGGGGATTAAATTGGTATCTAAAATAGGAAGGAAAGGGGTGTTTTTATAGGAGAAGTGAGGTGGTTGGGTCTAAGACATAATCTGATTTTCCCATGTTCACTTGCTTTATTTGATCTCTTATTATCTCCGGGTCAAATCATATCCGATTTTTCACATTTCTTTGTTCTCCGTGAAGCTTCCTCTTGTCTCCAATGCTCCTTCCTTATGCTCTCAAACTCCTTCCTCTTCTTTTCATCATGTTTTTGCTTACATATCAAAATATCTTAATATCTTCTAATTCTACTTTAATTTTAGAAGATAAAGATTACACCGTAATTGTACAAAAGCTAAGTAAACATAATGTAAAACCATTCTAAAATGTGGTGTTTATGCACTACTAAATAGTACACGTCAAATACCCCCATGCTTAATCTTTTACTCGTCCTCGAGTAAAGTGCAATTCGATTAAGTTCAATGCTCAGGAGTGTCATGTTTCTTCTCACATTCAAAATCGGTTCCTTCTCCCAAGGTTTTATCCGTTTATGCTCCCCCATGCTAAGCTTTTTGTGATAGCCTCCTTTGAACATTTCGAGAAGCTCTTTGAAAACACCCGATCGAGTATGGCCTGTACCCGATCCGGTATCTTATTGTTTGAACTTACACACGAAATTTTCTCCTGCAAAAATCAAAATTTAATTCGCTTTCTCTCATTTTGCCTAGGAGTCCTTTTCGGGTTTTCATCCTAGCTCCTCATTTTTTTCTTCATCTCACTGACAAATGGAGTTAAATTGGGAATATGGATTTGGGGTGGAGTAGAGGATCAAAGTGTGTACCCGCTCTTTTCAATTTATTCAAGGTAAATGAAAAAACATAAAAGAAAATTAAAAACAAAATTACACAAACACACAGTTAAAAAGTGTAGCCTTTCCCCGGCAACGGCGCCAAATTTGACGTGCACTTTGTCGTGAGGTGCACTCAAAGTAATAATACAATACGACACTAATACGTAGTATAGTGTAGTAAGGTTCGTATCCACAGGGAAAGGAATACTTTTCTTCTTACAGAAATAGATAAGTAACAATAAGGGGGGTTTATATTTGGTTGATGAACTTTAAATTATATTTAAATACGAAGATGAACGAGTTATGTGGTTTAATTAATGAGAAGAAGACTTGGCTTTGCTTTTATCCACTTAATGAAATGTTCGTCGATCCCGGTTATATCTTTAACTATCTTCCTCTCGAATACTCAATCGAGGAGTATATCCAATTCATCGAGGGTAGTTATTAATAACGAGACGCGTTCATTAATAAAACTTACTACCGAGTTAATATAGAACACGCGCCGTATATTCACTCGATAGTAGCAATAAAATCAAGATGAAAACGATTGAGATTGATAACCTCAACACAAGCGGTTTATTGGTTTAATCAATATAATTAATTCCCCTTGGTTTATTAACCATGAAACGCATGCATTAATAACCCAAGTTTACTACCGCGAAAGGACCGAATTAATAACAAGCGTATTAATCGACCGATTCTAGTAATAATTAATATATGAAACAAAACTAGTTGATCCTTTAAGTAATGTTCAAAATATTAATATGAAATATGAATAGGAATTAATTAATACTCAAGGAAGAATATTAAAGAAGATGAATCCTACTATAGTTAATATCAAGATGTTAACTAATTGTCATCTTAGTAACACTCCCCGATATTAACGTAGAGGAAGAAATAACTATTACTATAACTAATGTCAAGATGTTAACTAATTGTCATCTTAGTAACACTCCCCAACATTGATATATAAATATTATTTAAAGAAAGAATTAATATTCAAGGAAGAAGATTAAAGATAATAACTCACAACTTACAAATTCATTAAGCTTCAAAGTAGCAAAACCAAGATGGAAAGACTACCTAAATTACAAGAATAAAGTGTATGTGAAAGAGGGGATTAAATTGGTATCTAAAATAGGAAGGAAAGGGGTGTTTTTATAGGAGAAGTGAGGTGGTTGGGTCTAAGACATAATCTGATTTTCCCATGTTCACTTGCTTTATTTGATCTCTTATTATCTCCGGGTCAAATCATATCCGATTTTTCACATTTCTTTGTTCTCCGTGAAGCTTCCTCTTGTCTCCAATGCTCCTTCCTTATGCTCTCAAACTCCTTCCTCTTCTTTTCATCATGTTTTTGCTTACATATCAAAATATCTTAATATCTTCTAATTCTACTTTAATTTTAGAAGATAAAGATTACACCGTAATTGTACAAAAGCTAAGTAAACATAATGTAAAACCATTCTAAAATGTGGTGTTTATGCACTACTAAATAGTACACGTCAGATACTTCAAAACATGATATATGAAGATAACAACACATTCTGCTAAAATAATAATTTAAACAACATAAATATATTTGAAATAACATCGATCCCCAAAAATAGTATAAATAATTCAAGAAACATGGATATAAAGTCATTATCCTTGAATTAATGTTGTGTTTCTAGTTATTTTTATAATTTTAAAGAAATTATTGGCTTGGAATTACGGTATGACGGTATAACGGTATACCGTTTATTTCCAAAATATATAACGATACCATACCGAAGTAATTCGGTACGGTATCATACCGTACCAGAAGTGTCGGTATACCAAACACTTCGATAAATTCGGTATTTTTCGATATGGTAAGTCCGGTATACCGAAATTTCGGTATTTTCCCCCACCCCTATGACGTGCACTTGTCGTGTGTGCACTCAAAGTAAATTCAATACTAACACTTATACGTAGTATAGCGTAGTAGAGTTCGTATCCACAGGGAAAGGAAATAATTCTCTTTTTATGTAACTAGTAAATAAAAGGGGGGGGGGGGGGGTTTGCTTTGAGTGATTTAATTAATTTAACACAAAGATGAACGACTTATGCGGTTAAATTCAAGAATAAAAGGGATTTGGTCTTGCTACTTTCCACTTGTTGATATATTTTAGTCGATCATTGTTATATCTATAACTTATCCCCTCTCGAATACTCAATCACGGAGTATATTCTGTTCATCGAGGGTAGTTATTAACAACGGCCGTTCATTAATAACCCTTACTATTAATCAAATATAGAACAACGCCGTATACCGATATAATAGTAGCATTTAACCTCTTTAACTCCTTGATGAAATCAATTGAGATTGATAACCTCAACACAACGGTTTCGGTTTAACCAACAAAATTAATCCCTCTTAAGTTTATTAACCACGACCGTGCATTAACAAACCGAAGTTACTTACTTGTGAAACTATCAACGATTAACCATCGGTTCGTTGATCGTTTCTAGTAATAATCAATGTCAGAACGTTAACTAATCGTCACTTAGCAACCCTCCAACATTAATATAGAATGAGATTAAGGGAAGAATTAATAATCAAGAGGAGAAAGTAAGAAAATAACTCACAACTTTAATAATCAACAAGCTTCAAGAGCAAAACCAAGAAATGGAAGTTTAGTTCCTCATTTGGAGACTAAACTTATTACAAAAATATAAGAGATAACTATTCTAAACTGAGCTTAAGTATAAGGAAGAAGGGATGATTTAAAGTGAAGGAAAATGGGGGCTATTTATAGGTGTTTTCAACACCCTGGGGCATTGACCCGGCCGGGTAAATGGACATACCCGACCGGGTCAACGTCAAAATCAAATATTTCGCCATGTTCTCATGTTTCTGCACGTAGTTTGGTCCCGGGTCGTGTCTGACCCGACCGGGTCCCCTAGTTGACCCAACCGGGTTTGATCAAAATCAAATATTTTCCATATTCTGGCGATCTTCGGCATGTTCTGGTGTTTCGGGTCACATCTGACCCGACTGGGTCAAGTAAGGGACCCGACCGGGTCTGTGTAATTTCCAACCATCTTCGCCTGTTAAATATTACCCGACCGGGTGGAGTTTGATACCCGGTCGGGTTTCAGCTCCTGGAAAGTTCAATCTTCTTTTTCCTCACTTCAAAGTCTTCCTTTCCAACACCATAAATCCTAACTCTACTTTGCAACTTACAAATGAGAATTAAAATACAAATACAACTAAAATCACACAAATGTTTACAAACTAAATAAAATGATAAACAATCCACACAAATCAATCATAAAAACATATACTTATGCACTACTAATTAGTGCATATCAAACACCCCCGCACTTGAACTTTTACTCGTCTCGAGTAAAACAAATCATGTCCATGAAGTTTCCAAACCAACCATAGTAGCTGATGGAGTATATGGCCCAGGAACCCCCGGCCCATAGACTCCTACTTCTCCTACACAAGTCCGTTGAGCCCAGAGAACAACTCAGGCCCAAATGCAGCGGCCCAAGCCTCAAAGTAGCTCAGAATGCACACTGGGATGCCTTCGGCCTCCTTGGCCGAGGGCTCCAAAACTCACAGAATAGCCTTCTCTGGCATAAGAGGCTACTGGGAGAAAACGGCGAAAAACATGAGCCTTCGGCATCATAGCCTTCGGTCACATAAGGCCTTCGGCTACTAGAGGCCTTCGGCTGCACAGGGGTCCTGGTCGCATGGAGCCCTCGGCTACACCAGGAGCCTTCGGCCAGCCATGCTCAAATCATCGAAGATTCCTTTTGGAGACAGCCAACCACCGCATTTAATGCCACGTCACATCCGCCTGCCGCATTCAATGCGGTAAACGTACCACTGCCGGTGCCAACCGGTTGATGTGACCCTTCGGCCGTTGGATTGTTGACACGTGTCCCCTCATCGCATTTATTGCTGCTATAAATAGCAGCCCATTTCTCCTTGTAATGATCATCATCTACATCTCAACTCCACATCTCGAGTTCATTTAATAAAATCGACTCCCTCTCCTCCTATTTGCTCTGACTTCTCTCTAGTTATTCCCGCAATAACCCCTCGGATAAGATACCCCCCGGGTAGACTATCCATCATTTGGTGCTCTCGTTGAGAGGTCAGAACAATCAAGTAAGAAACCCTCCCCCTCCACCAAACACAAAACACTTACCAAAAATGGGAAGAACCACCCGTGCCCAGTCCAAAACCCTTGAGGAGAACCACGTAGCCCCCGGCGAAACTAACGGGGCTGAGGCCTCCAACAGGCTCTTAGTACCCGAGGGCGGTGTCATCCTCGAGTTAGAGCAAGCCACCGCTGACCTACGTCAGCAGCTGCAGAAGAACACCCCTGATGCCCGCATTGGCCTTGATAATCGAAGGAGGGATCGGAGTGAGAACCAAGTTCCCCCTCCGGCCTCGGCCATCGATCTTCAGGCTGCCTTTGCGGCCTTTGTTCAAAACATGGCTCTCAATTCCGGAGCCCTCGCCTCTCAGGCACCCCTTCAGCCCTATGCTGGAGGGAATGTTATCAATCTGCCACCACTCCCTCCTTTGTTCAACAACCCTCCCCCGGGGGTTGGCAACCGCGAGGGGGTGATAGCGCAGGATACCGCCTCCCAGGAGGCTCAATCCAGGGACAAGCGCCCCATGATGAGGGAGAAACCCCGGACCTCTGCACTTGAGAGGCTTGGGGGAGCTCCCGGACGTCGAGGGGTCCAAGACCGCCTCGGCAAGCAAGAATTTAGCAGGCCCCAGGAGAGTGGTGCCTCCGCTTCGGGTGCCGAGGGCATGCCTCCCCCCCGAAGCAAAGGCAAAGCCCTCCTCCACGCCGATGACGCCAGGCACCAAATCACACAGGCGCAATCCTTCCGGGCCAACTCCCAAGGGGTTGCCCCGAAGGATCCCAAGGACGAAATCATTGAAGCCCTCCTCCGTCAACTCGAGGAGAATCGTCAGGCACCCCCGACGGCTTCCACAGCGAGGCCTGATCCAGAGTACGCCGACCTCCGGGCGCAAGTGGAAGAAATGAAGCGTAAGCTCGCTGAAGGCTCAGGCGAGCCCCTCATTCAACTCCGCACTAGAACACCCTTCACCCCAAGGGTGTTGGCGGCCAAAATCCCCCACAAGTACCGGGGGCAACCCATCAAGCCGTATGAGGGGAAGACAGACCCCCAAGAGCACTATAGCCGCTATCAAAATAGCATGATGATGATGGGGGCCTCGGATGAATACTTATGCCGTTGGTTCCTTTCCACCTTGGAGGGACCCGCGTATGAGTGGTTCAACCGGTTGCCCGAAGGCAGCATTGATTCTTGGCAAGAACTTGCCCACCGCTTCCTCACACAATTTGCTGGGAGGCATCGCTCAAAGAAGCACTTCTCCCATCTTCTGAATGTGAGACAACAGAAGGAGGAAACCCTTCGGAGTTTCCTGGAACGCTGGAGGCAGGCCTCCCTCGAGGTCGAAGGCGCCGATGACAGGACCCTGATGGCCCTCTTCCACACCGTCCTCCGCAATGGTAACTTCTCCCGGAGCCTTATCACTGATCCCCCCCGCGATTATACAAAGGCCCTTCAGCGGGGGGATCGATACGCTGAAGCGGAGGAAATCGAGAAGGACCGCCGCAACACGGATCCTTCTCAGAAGAATGAAGGCAGGAATCGGCCCGGAGGGCCTCCCCCTCCGGCCAACCGCGAGGCCCAATACAGCGATCGCTCCCGAGGTGGCCAAGCCAGACCCGGGGGCGGTTACAAGAACAATCTGAAGGCGTGGGCGCAACCCGTCCTCCTGGAGCACCCACGCACTCCCTTGACGCATCCCGTCAGCGTCATTCTTGATCATGCGGAAGAGCGGGGGCTCGTAGAGCGAGACTCCCGCACACCCCTCGAGATTTATGCCATCGGTCCTGATGAGCCCTACTGCCGCTTCCACCGCCACCATGGACACAAAACCGACGACTGCCATCAGCTGAAGAACGCCATCGAGAGGCTGATACAGGCGGGCCACTTATCTCAGTTTATCAGGGGCCCTCCTCCCCAGGGCCCCCTCCACCATCAAGGGCCTCCGCCGAAGGCCAACAAGTGGGTGAACCCCAACACCATCCCCTTGGGAAACCCACAGGGGAAGAAGCGAGAAATTGGGGGTCTCGATGATGAGGGAGAGGGCTCCCACCAACAATACAAGCGCCACATCCACATGATTAATGGTGGCAACACTGGTGGAGACTCCACCAGCCAGCGGAAGAAGTGGGCTCAATCCCTTTACGTTGGGGAGGTCAGCCACGCGCCCCCAACTAAACGGCCGAGGGCGGATCCAATTTTCTTCACAGATGCGGACCTCCCCTCGGGTTCTCTGCCGCATAGGGATGCCCTCGTCATCCGCGCTGAGATCCATGACGCCATCATCCACCGGACTTACGTCGACACGGGGAGTTCTGTCAACGTCATGTACCTCAGCACTTTTCAAGAGTTGGGACTCGACAGGGGGTCCCTTCGACACATCAACACCCCCCTCTCCGGATTTACGGGGGACAGCATAGACGCCGAAGGCGTCATCACCCTCATGGTCGAGTTCGGCGACGGATCCCATAGGGCCAAGCTCGAAGTGGAATTCGTCGTCGTCAACCTCGACTGCGCGCACAACATCATCCTCGGCCGGCCTGCCCTCGAGGACTTGGAAGCCGTCATCTCCATGAGGCACCTCTGCCTCAAGTTCCCCACACCCACCGGCATCGGCTATTCGAGGGGGAATCAGAAACTCTCCAGGGCCTGCTACCTTCAACTTACCAAGAAGGTTAGTAAAACTGAGTTTCGAGTTGACACCATCACCGCCAAGGCCCTGGAGGAAGAAGAAGGTAGGCCGAGGGCTGAGCCTGCCGAGGACACCGAAGACTTGATACTCGATCCGGCCAAGCCGGAGAGAGTCCTCAAGATTGGAGCCAAGCTCCCCGAAGACCTGAAGGCTGACATCACCAAGACCCTCCGCGCCTATTCCATCGTTTTTGCATGGGGGCCGGAGGATATGCCAGGAATTGACCGAAGGGTTATCACCCACCGCCTGGCGGTGGACCCTTCGGCCAAACCGGTACAGCAACGAAGAAGACCCCTCTCAGCCGAGAGAAGGGAGTTCGTAAAGAAAGAGGTGTCTATGCTCCTCTCCATCAAATACATTAAGGAGGTGAAGTACCCTTCTTGGCTGGCTAATGTAGTCCTCGCACAAAAACCTCCTACCTTCCGCATGTGCGTGGACTACACAGATCTGAATAAGGCGTGCCCTATGGACCCCTTCCCTCTGCCGAACATTGATCAACTTGTGGATGAGACCGCGGGATGCGAGATCATGTCGTTCCTCGACGCGTTCCGCGGATATCATCAGATCTACATGCACGAGGAAGACGCTGAAAAAACTGCCTTCATGACACCCGAAGGTATCTTCTGTTATCTTGTGATGGCCTTCGGCCTCAAGAATTCAGGCGCCACCTACACCCGAATGGTGGCCAGAGTCTTTCAAGCCGTCTTGGGGCGCACTATGGAGGCCTATGTTGACGATATGATTGTCAAAAGCAAGAAGGCCGGCACTCACGCCGAGGACCTCCAGGAAATCTTCGCCATCATGCAAAAATTCAACCTCCGACTGAATCCAAAAAAGTGCACCTTCGGCGTGCAGGGAGGAAAGTTCTTGGGCTACATGGTCAGCCGAAGGGGTATCGAGGCCAACCCCGAGAAGATTCAGGCCATCATCAACATGGAGCCTCCACGCAACGTCAAAGAAGTTCAGCGGCTGACGGGTCGCCTTGCGGCCCTCAACCGTTTCCTCTCCAAATCAGCCGAGAGGGCCCTCCCCTTCTTCCAAATCATGAGGAAAACGGCGGGCTTTCAATGGACATCTGAGTGTCAAGAGGCCTTCGACGAACTCAAGAAGTACCTCTCTTCTCCCCCAGTGCTCTCCAAACCGAAGGTGGGGGAGACGTTGTACTTATATCTCGGTGTTAGCCCCGCGGCTATCAGCTCAGTACTAATCCGAGAGGAAGACGGCATCCAACATGCCATCTTCTACGTCAGCAAAACCCTCCGGGAGGCCGAACTCAGGTACTCTCCCGTCGAGAAGACGGTGCTAGCCATCGTTTGGACCGTCAAGAAGCTTGGTCACTACTTTCAAGCTCATCCGGTCCAAGTACTCACTCATCAACCCCTCGGCGCCCTCATGAGAAGTCCCACTAGCTCCTCCCGGATGGTAAAATGGGCCATCTTCCTCAGCCAATACAACATAGACATCCGTCCGAGGCCTGCCATTAAGGGCCAAGCCCTGGCGGACTTCGTAACGGAATGCACCGCAAGATCAGCAACTGACGAGGAGCCCTCGGCACCCCTCGATGAGTGGTGGACACTCTACACCGATGGCTCCTCAGCCACCAAAGCGTGCGGAGGGGGAGTAGTTCTCATCACACCCGAGGGCTTCCGCGCATATTATGCCATTCGCTTCTCCTTCAAAGTCTCCAACAACGAAGCCGAGTATGAGGCCCTCCTCTGTGGCCTTCGGCTAGCAGCAAACCTGAAGGCTAGAATGATCCACGTCAAGTGCGACTCTAAACTTGTCGTGGGTCAAATCTCCGGGGAGTACGAGGCCAAGGAAGGAAGGATGAAGCAATACAAGGAGGCCGCCAAGGAGTTGCTTAAGGTATTTGAGGCACATTCTCTTACCCAAATACCGAGGGCTCAGAACTCCGAGGCCGACATACTATCCAAGCTCTCGGATGAATCCCCCGAACACCTCTCAAAAATTGCAAGGATTGAGGAACTTAGCCTCTCAAGCATCCACGCGAGCCCCGTCATGGACATCCACCTGAGACCGGAGGATTGGATCTCCGACATCACCACCTTCATCACCACAGGGCAACTGCCCCAAGACGAAGCTCGCGCCAAGTTAGCAAAACTGAGGGCTCCCAGCTACACCCTCGAAAACGGGAGGCTTTACAAAAGATCCTACAACGGCACCCTCCTTCGGTGCCTTCACCAAGATGAGGCCGAAGTCGCCATGGAGGAAGTGCACAGTGGCACTTGCTCAGCTCACCAGGGACCTTTCTCCATGTCCCGAAGGCTCATAGTTCAAGGCTACTTCTGGCCCACGATGGCTAGAGATTGTGCTGATCTAGCCCGAAGGTGCACCGCTTGCCAACACTTTCAGAAACCCCCCGGCAGACCAGCTGTCAACTACGCCCCCATCAGCACCGCTATACCCTTCTCTAGATGGGGGATCGACTTGGTAGGCCCTCTGCCGAGGGGTACCTCCAACAATAGGTATATCATTGTGGCCATTGACTACTTCACCAAATGGGTGGAAGCCGAGCCCCTCGCCAGCATCACTGAAGCCCGGTGCCGACACTTTGTTCTCAAAAATATTCTCACAAGATTTGGCGTCCCCCAACAAATCATCTCCGACAACGGGACTCAATTCGAGGCAGCCCCCTTCTGTGCCCTCCTTGAGGCTTGGGGCATCAAGCACACATTCTCTTCTGTTGCCTACCCTCAGGGCAACGGACAAGTAGAGAATGCCAACCGCACTCTCCTCGAAGGATTGAAGAAGAAGCTGGAGGCCGAAGGGGGAGGCTGGGTAGAAGAGCTACACAACATCTTATGGGCCTACCGCACCACCCCTCGGCGTGCGACAGGGGAAACACCCTTCTCCCTATGCTATGGCTTCGAGGCTAAGGCTCCAACGGAAGTGACCCTTCCCACCCGAAGGGTTGAGCAATATGAGCCCGAGGTCAACGACGCCAACATGGCCCTCGACCTTCATCTCATCTCAGAACGCCGAGAGCAAGCTTTTCTCAGGGCCGAGAACTATAGGAGACAAGTCAAAGGATACATCGACGCCAAGGTCCGCTCCCGGGAATTCCAGGTGGGAGACTACGTCCTCCGACGAAGGGAGGCCAGTCTACCCACCGAAGGAGGAAAGATGGCGCCCAAGTTTGAAGGCCCCTACATCATCTCAGCCATCATCAAACCAGGGACATACAAGCTTAAACGCCCCAATGGGACAGAGGTCCCTAGACATTGGAATGTGCACCACCTTGTCAAATTCTATCAATAAGGCATGAGCGGCCAAGCCCTCATCCTCGGCAAGTGTAAATATCAATGGCCCAAGGCCCCATCTGTTTTTGAAGGATAATCAAAAGGCCAAGCCTTCATCACCTACATATTGTACAAGCGGCCCAAGGCCCCCCCTTCTCTCCTACAAATGAGTGGCCAAGCCCTCATCTCTCCACCAAAATAGGCCCAAGGCCTCTCCCCCTCACGAGGGGGAACAACAATTTAGGTACCAAGTACCAAGTGTATGGGTCACCCCCATCACTCTGTGAAAACACCAGGTGTTTTCTCAAATTTTTACATACCCTCCTAAAAAAAAAAAAAAAAAAAAAAAGAAAAAAAAAAAAAAAAAAAAACGGGGGGTGCAATACCCCTCGGCTCCGGCTGGTACCAAGTGCCCCCGGCTATTTGTGTTCCACACACAAATAAAACCCTTCCCAGGAACGCTTTCCGCGCCATCCCCCAAGGGGAGGCAGGCAACGGACCATGTCCCGGGCCCAGGATTCGACTTCCACAAACGAAACGCTCCCCGCGCTATCCCCTAAGGGGAAGCAGGCAACAGACCATGTCTCGGGCTGAGGGGACGACTTTCAAAACCGAGGCGCTTTCCGTGCTATCTCCCAAGGGGAAGCAGGCAACAGACGATGTCTCGGGCCGAGGAAACGACCCTCAAACCCTTCGGGATATCGGAAGGTCATTCCCGAAGGGGGAGCCAACGGTTCGTTCCGTTGCCTCCCATATAGGCCAAGCCTTCCCTAGAAACCAAGTTTCTAAACCAAAGTCAACAATGTTCACACACCGAGGGCTTCACGACGAAGGCGGAATTTTACCAACTGAAGGATCACTCTATTGGAGACAAATCTCAGGATTTCACTAAGTCCATAATCATGAACACCTCGACTACTGCATCCGAAGGGTGCACAACATATATTGTCAACGAGGTGGACATGGGGCTAAGTCCACAATATGCGAGTCCTCGGCTTAATCGAGTTCCACGCCTACAAGCTTTTCCAAGTCAACAACTACGAGCCCCCTGGCAACCATACTCTTACTGCTGCTGGCGGCCCAAGATCCATTCATACTTAGGAAATTTTCTAAGTATACATACGGAAGCACCCTCGGCCATCCAGCCCTTAGGTCGGAGGCCCTCGCCGAGGCCTTCACTTGGAAAACTGCTTAAGTCTTAAAAGAGTTTGCATTGGAGGACTACCCCCGCATCCCAAAGGCAGCTCTAATGGCTCGCCACAGGAAGCTTATGAGGATCTCACACTCCGATCATTACATCCTGGGGGTTACCGCTAAAACTTGGTGAGAGCTCCTACCCCAATGCTACTCTAGCGGTCGAAGGCTCACTATCGCCGAGAGGTATGATGGAACCATACTTAGGAAATTTTCTAAGTCCACGACTGCAAGCCCCCGGTGGTCTTACAGCCGGAGGCTTCCGGTCGGGTTTTGACTTAGAAAATATTCTAAGCCCACAAGCTCTTGGTTCCCGGACAAACACGTGGAAAAGGAAAGCATACACTCATACACAAAGAATATGGGACGAAAGCATCCATGTAAAATTCGAGAAATAAGGAACCATCAGTACAATCAAGGCCCGAAGGCACATCGATTCATCAAACAAAAAAGACGAAGGGGTAGTAAAGTACAAAAGATGTGTCATCACAATGATCGGCAGGAGCCGAGGCCTATCAACTATTACAAGTTTTAGCTTAAGAAGATATATATTCAAGGTTGGGCTTCTTGAGCCACATCACCCCCCCGTTTGGAAACGGCATCGTCTTCAGCATCTTCATCATCCCCAGCCTCCTTCATCAGCTCGGAGTCCTCGAGATCAGGCCGCTCCACGCCCGGGGGCAATGGAACCCTTGTGTCTGGCTGAAGGGGGGGCAGGCCATGAGTCGAGGGGTCAAACTCCTTAGGGTCAACGCCGAGGTGCCTAGCGAGCCTCCGGTAGACAAGCCATTGCGTGAAGAACTCGCCACCATCATAGTACTCTTTGCCTTTCCGGGCAAGCCACATTGCACCGGGGCCCCTAACCCACGCATCGACCGAAGCCTCCACGACGGTATCCACCCAAGGCTTCCGCTCCTCGGCTCGCCATCCCTCGGTGATCGGTGGATTTTATAGTGAGTAAAACGTAGTTGGCTAATCCGAAGAATAACCAGACCACGAGTATCGTCTCTCAAGGAGTGGCAAAAAGGAAGTTTTAAATACAGTCCGTGATCACAGGCTAGCACAAGTCATGGTAATCTTTCCGAATAAATATTTTTTGAGTGGTTTAAAAATAAAACTAACTAATAGTGAGTGCAAAATTAAATAGAGAAAAAAAACAAATAATTAAATTAATTCTAGATATAAAAGGAGGGTTCAAATTGGATGGTTCGGGTTCTGGGTGTTCTTTCGGGATTAGAATTAAGTAAAATTGATTTTCAATTATTCGTGGAAATAAAATGAAATAAATTCTCATAAACAAGAATTAAATCAAATTATCACAATCTTAACTTATTTCTAAGATCAGATTGCTTGTATAAGACCCGAGCTAATTTAACTCAATTTCTCATAGACAAGAATTGAATTAAATCCAGACATTCATATATGAGGTGATCAAATTCATATAGACAGTTAAGAGTAATCTTATACAATTTACCAGAAAATTAATTGAATTTCAAAAAACTAAATTCACACCCTTAGGAACCCATGAACCCTAGCCCCAATTCAAACCCTATGTGGAATTAGCTACTCATAATTAAAACTAACATCACAATAATATTGATAAACATGATAAGCAGCTAGATATAGAAACTGAACTATGAGTATTAAATTGGAAGAAAACTGAAATTACTAATTGGAGATAAGGAAATTCGAAATCAATCCAAATTCAAGAATTGGTAATGTATAATATGCTGAAACTTACAATCTATCACTTGGAAATCTAAATTGAATTGAAAGAAATTGAAGAAAAGTGAAGTTGAGGAACCTCCTTGTTCTTTCTTGCTGCTACGGCTAATTCCAAAAGAAGAAAAGAAATACTTGTTGTGGCTAAGTGACAAGGAACAGAAAGGATTCCTCCCCGGCGGCTGCTTGTAACTAATTCGAACAGATTAGAAAACCTGGTGCGGCTGCCTTTCTACGAACAGAGAAAAAAATATGAGCTCCTACTGGCTACGGCTGCTTGTGTTCTGCGGCTAAGTGAACTGGGGGAAAAAAAACGAACTCGTGCGGCTGGGGTTCTTCAGAAAAATGAAAAGAAAGAATGGGTGATCTTGTCCTGGGCTACTGCTACCCCCAAAATAAAACTCAGCCCTTGGTGTTCTTTTTTTTTCCTATCATTTTTGGGCTGCAACCGAGCTGCTGCTAATTTTTTTCGGTGGACTGCGCTTCACTTGCTTCGGGCTGCACCAAATTGTTCTTGAAAGAACTCTCAAAAATTCCGGTCCAAACATAAATGTGTTATTCACCGCAAAATTCAGCCTGTAAAAGCACAACTCGCCACACCGCTAATAACATGTAATTTTACAATCAAATTACTCCAAAATATGTCAAATTGTGTAGAAAAATACTACACTGAATACGAATGCCACCGAGACCGAAAAATAACAAATTTTCATTCAAAACCCCCAATAGTCACCCGATTAATTATAAAAATTAGACAATCAACACCCACAATATGGGTGAAAGATAGGAACGGAACGAGCCTATCAAATCTCCCCACACTTGAGCGTTGCTTGCCCCCAAGCAACAATGCATTAAACTCACGGAAAAACAAAGTAATCGCATGTAACACTTGATTCAAAAATCATTCACACCCAAAACAAATGACTGCACAAGATCTTTTCTTTCTTAACAACGAAACCAAGACTCACATGCTAAACAATATTTTCAAAAGTAAAGTCCCTCTCCAACCAACTAAAATGTAAAGAAAAGCATGAGGGTCCCAACGGTGTAGGTGTGTGAAATTCAAACCACCAATCATTCCAAAAACCCAAGAGTTGTGTGATAAAAACCGGTATACTCATGATTCTTTTTTTTTTTTTAAATATGAAAAGTTGACGAGGTTCTGGTTTACAGGACTGATTCAAGCTCTAGGGCCTTGGAGTTTATCTCATTACTGTGTACTCAACTCTCACACAGGGTGATTCGCGAGATGAGCAGAGCCCCATTTCAGGGATGAAATTCTCGACACATGAAGTGTAACCCCATTACAAGAATCAGTTACCTGCTTAGCATGAAGTTATCCCGATATGCTTATAAAGCAGAGCTCCTTGCGGAGTAAGGATTTTCACCACCTGACCAGTCAAGGAATTATTAATGCGAACTAGTGAATCACGAGTAAGACCGAATTTAATCAACACAAATCAAACCATCCAACATGCCAACATTTCCCAAGAATATACACACCACCCCGATGATTACACCATTACTAATTCTTTCCAAGAAAGATGGAGGAGATGGAAGATTACAAAAGAAAACAAAGATTAACAAGTTACCTCTGTTGCGTTGCTAAACCAGAAAAAACCTCGTGCACCTCAAAATGTTTTTGGGAAAAATAACTTCATCACCAAATGCCATGTCCAAGCTAAAACCAAACCTCCCCACACTTAGGGGTGACATCGCCCTCGAGGTCAAAGAAAAGATTAAAACAAAAATAATAGGGGCAAGTTAAATATAAAATGATTTTCAGCCCGGCAACATATCATAATCAGAATAATAATCAACACAAATCAACAAGAGGAGTAATATGACAGTAAGCACACATTATTAGTAGCGTAGTAAGAGCTGGCAGAATACCGTACAAGCCAAACGGCAGTGAATAACCTCCCTAATAAGGCTGAATTCAGTCTCCTCGATGCATACATGCCGCTGAATCCTGCACACAGTCTGCCTCGTACGCTACTTGAAGTCCTTCAACTCTTGAGAAAGCGTGGCAAGTGTGCCATAACTGTGAATTTCCCATTTATGCTGCCAAAGCTTGCTGGTAAACCAAAAGTGAGCTGCTGGAGCTACTCTGCCTGCACCTATGCCGGTTACCGAACTCAATAAGTGTATTGAAATTGCTTCCCTTCAATCTGAACCGGATAAGAGTGTGTGGCATCCAACTGGTTCCTCCCTCATGTACTGTGATGCTTATGCTGACAGAAAACGGCCAAGGACCAGCTGTTCTGGCCTCAAAAGTCGGCATCTCACACCGTCCAAAATCTCCCAGAATCTGCCAGAAATGTTCCTCTGCTGCTGCCAAGTTTCTGTCCAGCGAAACCCCAACTCCTTGAACATGTGTAGGCCTCTAACCATTGCCCTGCAAGTGTTTGAAGTTGCGTCCAGCTCTCATACCGCTTTCGGGCTTGCTGCAAAGTAATCTGCAGCTGACAGCCTTGAGGAGCTCCATCCTCACCTGTCTATGATAACCAGGTTGCATATGCAATTCAAAGCAACAAAGAAATCCAACCACACAACCACAAGATGAAAACATAAAAACAACATAAACAAAAATGCATAAATAAGAAATAAAAAACTCCATTTTTTTATGGTGGGTTGCCTCCCATAAGCGCTTCTTTAACGTCACTAGCTTGACGATAAGCCCTCGTTCCTAAACTGGTTCAAGGCAAAAAACTTCCTTCCTTTTTTCAAACGTTCCCCCAAAATAGTGTTTCAGTTGGCTGCCATTAACCTTGACAACCTGGCCATCATTATGCTCAATCTCCACACTTCCATAGGGATACACTCGACGCACAGTGTATGGTCCCGTCCATCGGGACTTCAGCTTCCCAGGAAAAAGTCTCAATCTGGAATTATACAACAACACCTTCTCTCCCTCCACAAATTGGCGGTCCGCCTTAATGTGCTTGTCATGAGCCTGCTTCACTCTCTCTTTATATAAATATGAATTATGAAAGGCCTGAGCCCTCCACTCATCCAATTCATTCAGCTGAAAGAACCGCTCTTTACCTGCACTAGATGAATCAAGACAAACAGTATTTAAAGCCCAAAGTGCCCTATGTTCTACTTCCACTGGTAAATGACAAGATTTCCCATAAACTAATCGGAAAGGAGTAGTACCAATCGGGGTCTTATAAGCTGTCCGAAAAGCCCATAGCGCATCATCTAATTTTTCTGACCAATCCTTACGAGTTTGCGCTACAGTTTTTTCTAGGATAGCCTTAAGATCCCGATTTGCATTCTCTACTTGCCCTTGAGTTTGGGGATGGTAGGCTACTCCTTGCCGATGTTGAACCCCATATTTAGACAGAACACGAGCTAGCGGATCATTACGAAAATGGGTTCCTCGGTCACTAATCAAAACTTTTGGGACTCCAAACCTGGAAAACAATTTTTTCACAAACCGCACAACAACTCTAGCATCATTGGTAGGGCTCGCAATAGCCTCTACCCACTTTGACACATAATCAATAGCGACTAAAATAAATTTATTGCCTCTTGAGCTAGGGAACGGGCCTACAAAATCAATCCCCCAGACATCAAAAACTTCACAAGGCAATAGATATGTCTGGGGCATCTCATCTCGTTTAGAAATATTTCCTACCCGTTGACACCTATCACATGAGGCAACATAAGAATTCGCATCCTTGAACAACGTGGGCCAATAATACCCACACTCTAGCACTCTTCTTGCTGTCCTATTACCAGAAAAATGCCCCCCAGCAGGGCCAGCATGACAATGGTACAAAATCTCACTCATTTCACTCTCAGGAATACATCTTCTTACTACCTGGTCAGCGCAAATCCTGAACAAATAAGGGTCATCCCAGAAATAATACTTAGCATCAGACAAAAACTTTTTTAACATGTGCCGAGATAGCCCGGTAGGCTCAACATTGCCTACTAAATAGTTGGCTATGTCTGCATACCAGGGCACCTCGGAAGCAATCTTAACCTGCAAAAGACGTTCATCAGGAAAAAGTTCTTCGATAACATCATTACTAAAAGAGTCTACCAAATCAGCATCTAATCGTGATAAATGATCAGCTGCCTGATTGGCGGAACCCTTCCGGTCCCTAATCTCTATGTGAAATTCCTGCAACAACAAAATCCAACGGAGAAGTCTAGGTTTAGAGTCGTGCTTCTGAAATAAATATCTCAACGCCGAATGATCGGTGTAGATAATTACTTCAGACAAAATAATGTACGACCTAAACTTCTCCAAAGCATACACAATAGCCAGAAGCTCCTTCTCTGTAGTGGTATAATTCAATTGGGGTCCCGCTAAGGTTTTGCTAGCGTAATAGATGGGGCGGAAGTGATTATCCTTCCGTTGGCCAAGAATGGCCCCGACCACCTGATCGCTAGCATCACACATCAGCTCAAAGGGGATTTCCCAATCTGGAGCAACTAAAACTGGAGCTTCCATCAACTTAAGTTTCAAACAATTAAAAGCAAGCAAACATTCATCATCAAACAAAAAATCAGCATCTTTCTCAAGCAAACGGGTGAGAGGTTTAGCTATTTTTGAGAAATCCCGTATAAAACGACGGTAGAAGCCAGCGTGGCCGAGAAAGCTACGGACAGCCTTCACGTTCTTTGGAGGCGGGAGTTTCTCGATAGCCTCAATTTTCGCCTTGTCAACCTCAATCCCCTTAGATGACACCTTATGACCTAGCACAATACCCTCCTTGACCATGAAGTGACACTTTTCCCAACTTAAGGCCAAGTGGGTCTCCTCACACCTAATCAACACTTTCTCCAGGTTATGGAGGCATTCATCAAATGACTCTCCAAAGATAGAGAAGTCATCCATAAAAACCTCCATAAAATCACCAATAAACTTCTCAAAAATAGCAATCATACAACGCATAAATGTGGCAGGGGCATTACATAGACCAAAAGACATCCTACGAAATGCAAATGTCCCAAATGGGCAAGTAAAAGTGGTCTTTTCCTGATCAACGGGATCAACGTGTATTTGAAAGTACCCGCTCATCCCGTCAAGGAAACAATAATAAGCATGCCCCGCCAAACTCTCAATCAACTGGTCAATAAAAGGTAAGGGAAAGTGATCCTTCCGGGTGGCCTCATTCAGTTTACGATAATCAATGACCATCCGCCACCCTGTCACAGTCCTACTAGGTAGGAGTTCCCCCTTCTCATTCTGAACAACCGTCATACCCCCTTTCTTGGGGACCACATGAGTAGGGCTAACCCATTGGCTATCTGAAATTGGGTAGATTATACCCACATCAAGAAGCCTCAGGACTTCAGCCTTTACAACATCCATCATCTTGGGGTTTAAGCGTCGTTGCGGTTGCACGACTGGTTTATACCCCTCCTCACACTTAATTTTGTGGGTACAGAAGGTTGGGCTAATCCCACGAAGATCCTCAAGCTTACGAGCAATGACCTGCTCGTGGCACCTAAGGACATCCAACAATTTTTCCTTCTGTCCCGACTCTAACTGAGCTGAAATTATGACATGTCGTTGGCCCTCTGTGTCCAAAAATGCATACTCCAGGTGACTAGGGAGTGGTTTGAGTTCAGGAGTAACCTTATCAGGGGGCTGCTCCTCAAACTCAGTAAGCAACTTAGGGAAAACATCATCCCTAATCACCTGCTCGCAATCAACAGTCATTTCTTCTTCATTTTCAGCCACTATATCCCCCACATAATGAATGTCACTATCTGGTGGGGTAATATCACTATCGCCTCCAAACAAATAACCCTCCACTAACTCAAACATATCAAGATAATTGCATGATTCAGTGGGGTCTGAGGCCTTACTCATCACATCTGAGAGTTTAAAGGTGCACACATCGTCCCCAACTCTCAGAGAAAGTGAACCATCAGCAACATCAACAAGGGCCCTAGCAGTAGCTAGAAAGGGCCTCCCTAAAATAAGTGGAGTCTCACGATCTTCCTCCATGTCCATGACCACAAAATCGACCGGGAATATGAACTTGTCCACTCGTACTAATACATCCTCTAGAATTCCTTTCGGGTATTTCACCGATCGGTCCGCTAGCTGGAGGCTCATACGAGTGGGCTTAAGTTCACCCAAGCCAAGTTTCATGACCACAGAGGAAGGCATCAGATTGATGCTAGCTCCTAAATCAGCTAAAGCATTATGAAACACAAAATTTTCAATAGAACAAGGTACAAGAAAACTCCCTGGGTCTTTTAGCTTTGGTGGCATGGTCTTTAGAACAACTGCTGAACATTCTGCATTGAGATCCACAACTTCGGGCTCTTCCCACCTCCTCTTTTTCATGAGGAGGTCCTTTAGAAACTTCGCGTACCTCGGCATCTCTGTCAATGCTTCCATGAATGGCATATTGATATGGAGCTGCTTCAGATGCTCCATGAATCTGATCAAGTTCGTGTTATCGTTGTTTCTCTTCACCCGTGTAGGGAACGGAAGGGGTGGAGTCTTCTTACTCTCCTTTTTCTTCTGAGCTTCTTCATTCTGGACTTCTTCACTCTTGGCTGGAATAGGGGTAGCCACTGGTTCTTCAACCTGGGATTTGGGGCCTTGAAGCTGCTGGTCATCATCTTGTTGAGGCATTGGCGGAGTAGAAACTTCTGGAAGTGTTCTCCCGCTTCGTAGCGTAACGGCCTGCACTTGCTCCCTTGGATTGGGTTCTGTTGAACTCGGAAGGCTGCCCGGGTCTCTTGAAACACTTGAGCCAAGCTGGCGGATAAGAGCTTCAAGGTTGCTAAAACGCTGGTGCATCTCTGCTTGGTTTTTGGCTAATTCAGCCACTGTTTTCTCTAGCACTGCATTTACAGGAGGCTGCTCAAGCTGTCTTTGATGAGGCGGGACATAAGCGGGCTGATTTGAATTACCCCTATTGTGGAAATTTGCTTGGAAATTAGGGGCATTCCGCTGCCCTTGATTCTGATTTTCGGGCCTCCACGTGCCTCCTCCTTGCTGAAAGTTTCCCCTTTGACCTTGATTGTTGAAAAATTGTCCACCTCCTCTCTGGCCTTGACCATATTCCATGAAATTGACGTTCTGGACCACTGGGGATGCCTGATTCTGAACATAAAGAGGACATGTGTGAGTGAGGTGAGCTCCCATGCACATCTCGCAAGATAAAGCGAGTTCTTGGCCGGTTGGGCTTGGATAGCTTGCTCGAACAAGAAGTGGGGCAGAATACATAGGATAAGAGGGCTGATATGCCCCAATAATATGAGCCTGCTGCTGTTGAGAAGTCTGTGCCTTCAAGTCTTTCACGTCCACAGCCAGCCCCTCAATCTTCGCTGTAAGTGCAGTGATGGGATCAAGATTGAGCAAACCGGGTGGATTTTGAACTCTCTCTTTACCCGCATACCAATACTTGTCATTTGAAGCCAAGTTTTCAATTATTTGCTCTTCTGCCTGTGGGGATAATTTCAGAAACATACCCCCTTGAGATGCCCGGTCAAGTTCTCTCATATACTCCAACCGAAGACCATTATAAAATCTGCACATAATTGTTGCTGCATTCATGAATGTTTCAGGGCACTTCCTTTTCAACATCTTCAGCCTATCCCATGCCTCACTGAAAGATTCGGTCGGAGCTTGAGTGAAATTGAGAATTTCCGTCTGAACCTTGATAGCGGCAGAGGGAGGAAAATACTCCTGCATAAATGCTTGATGAAGCTTCTCCCATGTATCAAAGTGCCCGTTTGGAAAGCTACGGAGCCACCGTGAAGCTTTGTCTCTCAATGAGAATGGGAATAAAGTCAGCCTGACTGCCTCACTGGACACTCCATTATATTTGAATGTGGCACAAGTTTGAATAAAGCTCTCAATATGATCCATTGGATCTTCATGGGCGTATCCACAAAATGGATTATTAGCAAGCATCTGAATCATGGCTGGCTTGATTTCAAAATTGTTGGCCTCAATGGTGGGTGCTCCAATGCTATTTCTCGCCACATAGTTAGGCGTCAACGTCTCCAGAGTTGTCTGATCAGCCATTTTCTCCAAGTCTTCTAGCAAACGCCTTTTAGCTCTTCCTCGGAATAAGCGTTCAGGATTAGAATAACCTGCAATTAAATCTTGTTCCTCCGAGGAGCGAGTGCGCATGCACTAGTTCCTGCAGCTTAGTTCACGTGCAAAGAACACCAAAAACGACAAACAAATAACAGAAAAAAATAGAAAGTCTCACCGACTTGCTTTTACCTATTCCACAGAAAAGTACTTAACAAACAACCGTGCCACTCCCCGGCAACGGCGCCATTTGATCGGTGGATTTTATAGTGAGTAAAACGTAGTTGGCTAATCCGAAGAATAACCAGACCACGAGTATCGTCTCTCAAGGAGTGGCAAAAAGGAAGTTTTAAATACAGTCCGTGATCACAGGCTAGCACAAGTCATGGTAATCTTTCCGAATAAATATTTTTTGAGTGGTTTAAAAATAAAACTAACTAATAGTGAGTGCAAAATTAAATAGAGAAAAAAAACAAATAATTAAATTAATTCTAGATATAAAAGGAGGGTTCAAATTGGATGGTTCGGGTTCTGGGTGTTCTTTCGGGATTAGAATTAAGTAAAATTGATTTTCAATTATTCGTGGAAATAAAATGAAATAAATTCTCATAAACAAGAATTAAATCAAATTATCACAATCTTAACTTATTTCTAAGATCAGATTGCTTGTATAAGACCCGAGCTAATTTAACTCAATTTCTCATAGACAAGAATTGAATTAAATCCAGACATTCATATATGAGGTGATCAAATTCATATAGACAGTTAAGAGTAATCTTATACAATTTACCAGAAAATTAATTGAATTTCAAAAAACTAAATTCACACCCTTAGGAACCCATGAACCCTAGCCCCAATTCAAACCCTATGTGGAATTAGCTACTCATAATTAAAACTAACATCACAATAATATTGATAAACATGATAAGCAGCTAGATATAGAAACTGAACTATGAGTATTAAATTGGAAGAAAACTGAAATTACTAATTGGAGATAAGGAAATTCGAAATCAATCCAAATTCAAGAATTGGTAATGTATAATATGCTGAAACTTACAATCTATCACTTGGAAATCTAAATTGAATTGAAAGAAATTGAAGAAAAGTGAAGTTGAGGAACCTCCTTGTTCTTTCTTGCTGCTACGGCTAATTCCAAAAGAAGAAAAGAAATACTTGTTGTGGCTAAGTGACAAGGAACAGAAAGGATTCCTCCCCGGCGGCTGCTTGTAACTAATTCGAACAGATTAGAAAACCTGGTGCGGCTGCCTTTCTACGAACAGAGAAAAAAATATGAGCTCCTACTGGCTACGGCTGCTTGTGTTCTGCGGCTAAGTGAACTGGGGGAAAAAAAACGAACTCGTGCGGCTGGGGTTCTTCAGAAAAATGAAAAGAAAGAATGGGTGATCTTGTCCTGGGCTACTGCTACCCCCAAAATAAAACTCAGCCCTTGGTGTTCTTTTTTTTTCCTATCATTTTTGGGCTGCAACCGAGCTGCTGCTAATTTTTTTCGGTGGACTGCGCTTCACTTGCTTCGGGCTGCACCAAATTGTTCTTGAAAGAACTCTCAAAAATTCCGGTCCAAACATAAATGTGTTATTCACCGCAAAATTCAGCCTGTAAAAGCACAACTCGCCACACCGCTAATAACATGTAATTTTACAATCAAATTACTCCAAAATATGTCAAATTGTGTAGAAAAATACTACACTGAATACGAATGCCACCGAGACCGAAAAATAACAAATTTTCATTCAAAACCCCCAATAGTCACCCGATTAATTATAAAAATTAGACAATCAACACCCACAATATGGGTGAAAGATAGGAACGGAACGAGCCTATCACTCGGCGACGAAGGCAGACACTGCATCTTTCTCAGCTTGGAGCGCCGCCTCCTTCCTGGCCTCTTCGGCTTTGATGGCGGCAGCCTTGGCAGCCTCGGCGGCAGCTTCCTCAGCACTGGCCTTGCCTTTGGCCTCGGCATCTCTTAGCCTTCGCTCCACGTCCTCCTTCTCCAGCCGAAGGGCCTCCTCGGCATCAGCGAGCCGCTTCCTGAGGGCGGAGATCTCCTCATCAGATTTCTTTAGGGCCTCGTCTGCCTGGCCCTTTGCTATCCTAAGCTGCTCCACCCTCCGGGCCTGCTCGGAAGCAGCCAAGGCAGCCTGCAAAAAAAGGGGGGGGGGGAACCTCGGCGTCAGAGAATTCACATCATGAAGTTATATCCGAGATACTTGAGAACTTTTAAAAAGAAAAAAAAAGGAGAATAAAGGAGAGAAGAAGATTCACCATGGTAGTATAGCTGGCGACTTTGTAATCAAGGATATCATCCTCGAAGCGAGCCAGCACGGACTTGTCCTTCGAGGACATTACCCCCCTCATGAACCCGACGGGGTGCAGAGTGCCATGCAAGACGGAGGTCCCCGACTTGATAGGGAACTGGACAATCTCCGCCGGCCGAATCTCCTCATCAAAAGGAGAGGGAGGAGAACGAGGGGGCGTATTAGCCGGGGGATGTGAAGAGGGCTGGTCCTCGGCTATCAGGATGGGGGCCTCCTTTCTCCCCTCACCACCCTTCTTCTTTTTTTTTTCCGGAGGCATGACGCCCTTCCCAGTGTTCTTTCGCTTCAACTCCTCGATCTTGGAGCCCCCAGCCTCCACCTGGGCATCGGCATCACCCTTTGAAGGGCCCTCAGCGTCTTTGTCCTTAGAAGCCCCCGGCTTCTGGAAGAACTCGTCAACGGCCTTCTGTGAAGGAGGCCCCACTTTCTTTTTGGCCTCCTTCGCCATTTGCTTCTTCAGTAAGGCAAGCGACTTGGCATCCATGTCCGGACCTGTAAAGAAGAGAAAAAGAGATAATATAAGCATGCAGGTGTCAGGTTACGAATACGAGACAAAGAAATGCCCAAGTACAAAGTAAGGAGCCTCCGGTAAACACCTCCAATGCTTTGGTAGACTCGGTCAATCACGGGGAGTGTCTCATCCTTATCCCCCGGCAGACGGTACCGACGAAATCCCAGCTTGTACATCTTTTCCGGAAGGGTGGCCGCCTTAATAGACATCAGCTTATCCGATCCCTTCGGCTTCGCCGCCAGCTTTTTGCCATTTTTATCAAGGGAGGCACTCCGGACCCTCAAATGCCTTCGGAAGTGATGGCGGAGAGGTTCCGGGAAAGGATTAGCGGCCATACGGAGATAGCAAAACTTCTCTTTCCAACCCTTATGTGACGAGGGCACTTCAGAAAAAATCCTCCATTCAGGCACCTGCTGGAGGTTGGCGAACCCTTCGCTGTTAGCATGCCCCCCTCGGCACAAGTTGAAGCTCAGGAAGAATTGGTCCAACGTCGGCTCCACCTCCCGGCTTCGGCACTGCGACAGGAACCCGCTAATATATGAATGGCTATTGGGGGTAAGTTGGCAGGGGGCCAGTCCCACGAACTTGAGATACTCCAGCAGAAAGGGGTGGAGCGGAAATCGAAGGCCTAGATCCACGGAAAGTATATGCACTGAGAAGCACCCTTCCGGAGGATTCAGCAGCAAATCATTTGGCCCCGGTTCAACTACTTGCGCGAAGGGTCCTACGAGGACCTGAGTGGCCTGATAATCGGAGGCTGTGGCCTTCGTCTTCAGCGCAAGGGCCGCTGTGTTCAGATACGAGTGGCCCTCGGGTATTCCCACCGGTTGACCAGCGTCAATGGCAGCCTGCTTTTTCTTCGGGGCCGCCAGGATCTTCTTCTTCTTTTTCCCGGGGGCGACACTTATCGGTTCCGGATCCAGGGGCCGGGAGCTACTAGCTTCACCGGCGCCACGAAGAGGGAGTGCGGCGACGGTCACCTTCATCCGCTCTTTTTCCTCCTCCTCCTCGGCCACTTGGAGGGCGAGGGCAAGTTCTTCGTCTTCAACGACTTGTTCAAAGTCTTCGGCTTCGGCCTCAGTCCTGAGATTATCTTGGACTTCCAGCGCCACTGCGGAATCGGTTTTGCCCGAGGAGGTCTCAGTCGAGGACTCCACGTCTGAATAGCCCTCTTGTTGCACCGAGGACTCCCTCGAGATATCTTGAGAATCGCTTTGGGTTGACATTTTACCGAAGAGAAGTTGAAGGGTTTAAGGGAAGAAGGCTACTTAATGCTCTAACCGAAGGCTCCCAAAAAATTCGCTAACACTAAATCAAATGGAGGAAATGGCAAAGTATGCTAAGGAATTCGAAGAACTGAAGAAGAACTGACCTCGAAAGTCGCTTTTGATCGAAGGGATTACTTTCTCTCTCTAGAAAATTGGGCAGAGCTTCGCTATAGCTTAAGGACGCACAATGGAAATGGCTTGGGACTTGGGGTATTTATAGGCTTTCAGCCTCGAGAACTGGGCCTCGATTTTAAAAAGGCCATCATTACGGGCCGCCGGTTCAACCAATGGGTAGCACCCGCCCCCATCTGCCAACGACAGAGCGCCACGTGGAACCCTCTCCCAACGGCTATATTACAACGACTATATTTCGACAACACTGGGGTGCCCTCGAATGGTAGCCTCCGGCTATCACTCACCACACCCTTCTGCCAGCAAATTTCATCGAATGCCTACGAGCTTGCGGCAGCGTAAGCCCCCGACCTATCAATATCGCCACCCCTCGGGGACTCATCAACTCATCATAACTCCTTCAGCCCGAACTCGCCTTCGGCCTAAAGGAGTGGGGGACTGGGACACACCCCTCGGGAAGCACACATGACTAAAAACAAAAATTCCCACGAGTAACGCATGTAACCCTCGAGTGCATACACCATTACACCCTTCGACAAAGCAAAATTTCAGCAATTTTCCACAAAATCACTGACAATGATGGAACAGCCTTCATCACAACACATACAGATATTATTTGCGCCTCCCTCAGAAAACCCCCGACATGTGAGGGACTGAGGAGAGGCTCCGGCATTCATACAAGTGTGTTACTTCCCTCAGAAAACCCTCGGCATGTGGGGGACTGAGGGGAGCCCCCGGCGAACATGCGAAGGTCATGAATACCTTCCCTCAGAAAACCCTCGACATGTGAGGGACTGAGGGAAGCCTTCGGCAATCAGCAGAAAGCAAGTTCTCAAGCAAAGGCGCCCAACTAAATGATGGAGCCCCCGGAAGAATCAACACATCTACTCCTTTCCCCTCAAGTACCTTTCGGCAAAAGGAGTGAGGGACTCCTGATGGAGTATATGGCCCAGGAACCCCCGGCCCATAGACTCCTACTTCTCCTACACAAGTCCGTTGAGCCCAGAGAACAACTCAGGCCCAAATGCAGCGGCCCAAGCCTCAAAGTAGCTCAGAATGCACACTGGGATGCCTTCGGCCTCCTTGGCCGAGGGCTCCAAAACTCACAGAATAGCCTTCTCTGGCATAAGAGGCTACTGGGAGAAAACGGCGAAAAACATGAGCCTTCGGCATCATAGCCTTCGGTCACATAAGGCCTTCGGCTACTAGAGGCCTTCGGCTGCACAGGGGTCCTGGTCGCATGGAGCCCTCGGCTACACCAGGAGCCTTCGGCCAGCCATGCTCAAATCATCGAAGATTCCTTTTGGAGACAGCCAACCACCGCATTTAATGCCACGTCACATCCGCCTGCCGCATTCAATGCGGTAAACGTACCACTGCCGGTGCCAACCGGTTGATGTGACCCTTCGGCCGTTGGATTGTTGACACGTGTCCCCTCATCGCATTTATTGCTGCTATAAATAGCAGCCCATTTCTCCTTGTAATGATCATCATCTACATCTCAACTCCACATCTCGAGTTCATTTAATAAAATCGACTCCCTCTCCTCCTATTTGCTCTGACTTCTCTCTAGTTATTCCCGCAATAACCCCTCGGATAAGATACCCCCCGGGTAGACTATCCATCAGTAGCAATCACAACCAGTCACAAGTGTTTTTGAAGGTCAACATAAAAAATGTTTCAATGATCAAAACACATAATAAAAAGGTCTTCAACACCATTGGATTTTTCTTCTTTTGCTTCCTCATGTATGTGCCTTTAGGATCCTGCAAAGATAAAAGAAAATACTTTCTCTCATTCTCTCGTTTTGCCCAGGTGCCCTTTCGGGTTTTCATCCCAGCTTCCCACATTTTCCTTTTTATTCTCACCAACTCACTCTTCTTTTTGCTTTTATTTTGATTAAGTTGCCCTTTTGGGTTTTTCAACCTAACAAGCTTAATTTTTTGTTTTGTTTTGTTTTTTTTTTGTTTTTTTTTAAGACAAGAATGAAGAGCATGAAATGGGAGCATACCGGAATAGTTCTCCCCCCCAGCTAGTTCATGCACTGTCTCTAGTGCCCGCCTGCATCTCCTCCATCAAAGAATCCACCCTGGCCATAGTAGCTCCCAAAGTGTGCATCCTCATCCATATGATCACCATCGTATCCGTCGTCCCCCGCCTCTACCACCAGAGCTCGAACCGCCAAAATAACCTCATTCAGTGGGGTTATACCATGAGGGTGCCGGAGGAGGAGTAGTCATAGCGGCAAAGTCACCTTGATGTGCTACATAGGAGTAGATAGGACCAAAAGTCCTTCTGTGGTCCTCGTGATCTCTCCGCCGATCCTCTTCGTATCGCCGCCAATCCGCTTGCCTTTGCTCCTCGAATCTTTCATAGTTCTGCCTTTGCTCAGTTCTATACAAAACAACTTCCCCCCGAAGTTGAGTGTAGTTGAGGTTTAGAGCATTCATGCTATTTAGCATTTCTTGCTCAAATGGTGAATATTGGTGAGCATGACACTACAAGAAATCTCACATTTTATGACAAAAATTTGTGTGACAAACAAAAAGTTGTCACATTATATTGAGTAATAGTGACAAAACTCAAGTTCGTCACAATAAAATGATTTGTTATGACAATGTTAGTGTCTGTCATTTTAACTCATATATTTCGTCACTAATTGATGTTTACTATGACAATTATATCGAATTCGTCACTTTAATTTTTTGCGCCAAAATTTTACGTCAAAATTTCGGAGGGAATTTTTTTATGACAATTCTGAAACAATTAATGACGATAACTTGTGTCACATAATTTTTAATTGTTATGACAAAATAACATTTTGTCACTAATTTCTTTTTATAAGTAATGACAATATTGTTTTGTCACTTATGCTGCTTTCGATGACGATAAATATAAATGTGTCATAGTTTAGTTTTAAACAAATATTTTCGAACAAAAGTGAGAGCAAAACATATAGAGGGAAACTTAATACAAATGAAAAATGACATTGTAACCTTCCAAAATCCTTCAAGTGCTTAATTTTTAAGTTCCCTCAAATTCGGGGATTTTGAAAGATAAATAATTAAAGGGAAAACTGTCAAATAGGTCCTCAAACTTTCATAAAAAAGTCAATTAAGTCTTTCTATAGGAGACTCTGTCCGGTCGTCGCGATTTGGGGCGGTTCCTGGTGGAATTTTTTGTTGAAATTTTTTTGAGCATCTTATTCATCAAGTCTAGTTTACTCATACCGAATTTCAACTAAAAATGTAATCGAGGGCGCATTCAAATTAATTCGAGAACGCAAACATGCGCAGTTATCTTCAAGAATTAATTTGAATGTGTTCCCGATTGAATTTTTAGCTGAAATTTGGTATGAGTAAACTAGACTTGGTGAATAAGATGCTCAAAAAAATTCATCAAAAAATTCCACCGGGAACTGCCGCAAATCGCGACGGCCGGACAGAACCTCCTATAGAAGGACTTAATTGACTTTTTTATAAAAGTTCGAGGACCTATTTGACAGTTTTCCCATAATTAAATAATAACTTTAGCTCGATTTTAAATAAATATAAATCCAATTAGTTGAATTTTTCATATATGTGATGTGATTTTAATTAGAACTCATGCATAACTAATATCTTTTCAAATTTATTACTCTCAAACAAGAATGAGAGTTTCCTTCCCCTTCCTTTACAATAACTACACTTCAAAACTTTCTCTTCCTCTTGGTTTCAAACTCCCAAACATACCCTTATACTCCAAATATTACTCCATATTAATTTATTTTTAACTCCCAAACATACCCTTAGTCCAAATATTACTCCATATTAATTTATTTTTACACTCTTAAACACATTTTCGCTTCTTAAAAAAACATTTTCCGCTTTGGAGAAGGGAGAAGAAAGCAGCCGCATCCCTTTTCTTTACCCTAGAGCCGTGCCGCCAGGTTCGTAGTTGAATGACGATGACTCCTAGGACGGACAAATTTCCTTTGCGGGTCGGTGCCGCCGTACTACTTCATCAGTCGCGAGGCAGAGCTTGATCTCAGGCTGTAGAAACCCAGTTCGGAACCTTAAATCATCAGGCCAGTGCTCACAAATTAGATGCAAGCAGCAATCAAGTCGGCCATGAAACTTCTGGGACTGCAACACAGGTCGGCGGAGGTGCTCCACCAAACCTCCAGGGCAGCGATGGTATTAATTTGACATCGTCGTTGCTTCTTGCGCTAGGCCAGAAACTTCTAAGACCGCAGACCTCTTCTTTGGAGAACATGGTGTCGATCTTTCACGAATTCGGCGGTACAGGCAGAAGATAGGTGATCCGGACTGTTGGTACTGCGCTCCTCTAGCAATCAGACTGCAATGTGAACCTGTAAGAAGAAATATTGAATTTGATTCCAAACCTTTTATTCATATTTCAGATGATGAAGTGCGAATACTGTCATATGCCTAAAATTTACACATCTTATGCTAAGATGAAAAAATGATTAATGGTTGGGTTCTATTCGGAAGAATTTATCATATGTCAAATAAGAAATTAATGAATCTTAAGTCATTTTTAAAAGCGAGCAAGTATAGTGTTTGAGAAAAGTCCTCAAAGAATTAATGGAGTTCTTAAGCTTATCAAACCCATAATTTTGAAGTGAATCAAATGCTAGATACCATGTTTTCCTGTTTTTCAGAAATACAAGTCATGTACCCTGTTAGCAAGAGACTGAATGGGACTGAACCAATGGAAACCAGAGGCTGCCCCTGCCCCAAATGAAGCCTAGGCCATCTTTGCCTTCTCCATAGTTTAAAGTCAGGTATTTGTGCAACTACCTCGTTTTGATGATCTTGGACTGTTTTTCCTGAGTATTTAATAGCTGAATGTAGCAGTAATATATTCATTATTATGGAATTTGTTTTTTACAACAACTTGAGTTTGTATGCTTAAACTATGTGTTTATACTATGAGAATTTCTAAAATGGAATTTTAAGAGTGTCTAAATTATAAAGGAAGAAAGTTTTCTAGTGGAACTTCACATATAATATGTATTAAATCATTACTTTTTATTTTTTCATGGGAACCACACGTGCCTTGAAATGTTGGGAAGAGGGTGGAAGTATAAAACTTTTGTTTGAATTTTCTTCTTTCTTTTTCCTACTTCCTATATTTTTTCCTTTCTGTTTATGCTTCTTTCTTTTCCAAGTATTAACATTTCAATTTGTATTGTAGATATGACTGAAATTATTAATATTCTGATGGCCTACTTTAACACAGTTATGAGATAGAATTCAACAGTGGGCTTCTCAGGTTGTGCCTCCATCACTACTTTTAAGCTTATGTTATTAATGCATCTATAACCATATTTTTTTCTACCTCTATTAGTATTTTGATTGAATATTTATTATTACACTAGAGGGCCAGCTCTTATTGTATGTATATAGGCTGAACTGCTAAAGTATCTTCATTTCAGGAGTAATATTTATTATGGAGTAATAATTATATTACGGAGTAATATATATACTACGTATGAAGAGGTATGCTGGGTTCTAACTTGCCAGTTTAAATTTCTTACCTTCTCTGGCGGCTTAGAAGCCTATTGTATTATGTTATTATGTAAAGCTATATGCCAACATCAGTCATATTTAGGCATGAAATCGTTAAAGTTAATAGTTGTACATGGAGGATTTTATATGTAGAGTCACTATAATTACCATTTACCAATTACCTGGAAACATAAGGAGTAATGCATAAATGTAGAATTCAGGATAAGGAGCAACTATGCTTGAATCCGTGTTAGGTAATAGGTATGTTGCTTTTGTTGCTAAACTTTTGAACTTTAAGTTGTTGCAGTATTATCTAAACGTTTCACATTTATGTTTGGCTTTATCATACATTTTTTCTGTGTGGCAGTTTAGGTTCAAATACTTAGAAGAAGATGCAAAAGCAGTTTTGGTTCAAATTTTAAGCATTGTATCTTATTCTCATCTTCAAGGACTTTTAGACCCGTTTGGCAGCCATATGCAGTAAAATGACCTTTATGGATTACAAGAGCAGTCCTAAAAAAGTTACAAGTTACTAGAGGAAGAGGGGAAAGTGTGCACAAGTTGATGGATTATCAAGTCGAAGATAATGAAGAAGAGGCGTTAAAGCTGAGAAGTCAATTACCTCATCAAGTTTCAAAGTGAAGAAAACCATAGCATTTATGAGTACTAAATGAAGGGATTTGTAATCTCTACTTTTAGCTTAATCACGTTCTAGTATAATTATAAGTTATTTAGCTAGCCATTTGTTTTAGTCATCTACTATTTTATATATCCGCACAGGAATGTTAAATTTTTAATTAAGTTGTTTAGTTTTCACATAAAGTACAATTTTTTAGCATTGAATTTATTACTTTGTTGGTACTCCGTAAGTCCGTATTATATTTCGGCAATAAAACTCTCTCAAATCAACTTTGTAATTAAAAATGACTCATCACCTTACATTTTTTGAATGGTGACAAATATATGTAATTATATGGTCACCATAAATAGTTTATAAGTGACGGAAGAAGTTGTGATTAAAGCAACTTAATTATGACGATTTTTTTTATCGTCACAAGTAGAAAATCTATTGGAGATTGTCACTATATGCTATGTTTTGTTGACAATTTAAGATTTTGTCATTTATTGTGTTAATTATTGGTGACAAAATACACGTTTAAATGACAAAAATTTCGATATAAACGTGACACATTTGGCGTCATGAAAAGTGATTATAATGATGACGAAGTGGTAAAACGTCATTAAATGTTATTTATTTGGTGACGAATCTTAAAATTGTCACATATATCTAATACCACGGAGCTACGGTGACGATCACTGTGACGATCAAAGTTCGTCACGTAAAAGTTTTAGTGACAAAAAATGAATTTTCTGTGACGAAAAAAATTGTCACATTATGTCAAAATTCTTGTAGTGAGTGAGGTTGTGGTTGTGGTTGTTCAGGAATGAGGGGTGGTGGCTCAATTGCTTGTTCGTTGGCGGCGTTGTCGCCTTCATTGTTCCCCGGTTCATTGTCTGGGGGTGCATAATGAGCTGGGATCCCCCCGGGCAGATAATAATGGTGTCCATCACCGATTTGGTGATCGAGGATGTTAAGCGGGAGATTATCGGAAGGGAATGGGTGGTATAGTTCTTGGCCGGGTTTGATGTGCCAATGATAAATCTCCAGACCATCATGTTCTATGTGTGATAGGGTCACATCCCCAGCATTCTTTAGAAACTTAAGGCCAAGAAGGGTTCTTTTGTTTTGTGCACCATTGCACTGAAAGCCATATAGTGTTGTGATGTGGGTAATTAGACCCCCTACCAGAATTGGTCCTCCACCATTTTTAACATTGATAATGTGATCCCAAAGAACTGTGGTGACATCGTATGGGCTAGCGCCCGGAAGAACAGCTTGTGCTAAGAGGCATACATCACACACTCTAGTTTGATGGTTGTTTGGTCTCCCGAAAAAACAATTTGCCAAGAATTTGAAGAAAATTCGGAAGACCGGGTGTTGGATGTGGTTGACATTGAGGTGGGAAGTACTGTGACACTCCTAAAATTTAATAAAAAGGATTTAATATAAACTAACACATGATAACTGTTAATTGTATCTGTGGATAATTTTCTTAACATATGCTTCGGGACGAAGCATCTTTTAAGGAGAATGTGACACCCCGAAAAATTTAAATAAAAGAAATGGTTTTAGTTAGTCAAATAAAATGTTACGAAAGGGACATTTTAATAATTAAGTGAATTAGATAAAATTTTGACATCGGTGGAAATTTTTATCAGAAAAAAAAAATGTTTCAATAATAAGAGTGACATTTTCATAATTATTAAGTTGATCAGCCTTTGGCCTGAATGACAAAAGTGACATTTTAACAATTTTAATCAGATAATAATAATACGTGTATAATCATACATGTTAAGAGTAATAATGAGGAGACAAATACTATCTCACATACAATTTTAATCATACATGCTAGCATGATATGATACAATATATCCACACATACGACATAAGAGTAATAATGAGGAGACAAATGCATCTCACATACACATGCCTACCAACTAGTTCACATGGCATACATATACATGCCCCCACATGACTTTTCTCATCATACATGAGAATGATGATTCACACCAAAACAAAGATATATGGGACACAAGGCCAGCTAATGATAACACACATACAATGTACTACGTACGAAGTATACTATTATACATAATACAACCCTGTTAATGTACACATAAATACATACGTACGACGTATATCAGTCTTGAGGTTGGAGTATAATAACTGGCAGAATACAAAAGGGTGCCTCTCCTCCTTAATTATGTTTGAGACTATGTCTCTTCCCCTTCGTTTTACTTAGATTAATAGCAGTATAAATAAAGTGTAGCATGGGAGGCTAGGTAGACAATTACATCGTATCTTATTTAACAAAGTTTAATAGGAAAACAAATATATAGAACCGTAACCTTGTCCTTGTGAGAAAGAGAAAGAAACCAACACCCCACCCGAGCTGTATACACCTGGTTCGCTAGAGGAAAGTCAACGGAGGAGGGAGTACGAAATCACTGGAGTCTCGCCGGCCGGGTTCTATTGTTCCACGTCGGACTGGTTTCCACGCCGGTGGAAGAGTCATCTCTGGAGAGTGCAGGACTGCGGTACTAGGCCGTCTTCACGCCGGATTTCAACGTTGGGTGACCGAATCGCCGCCACAGAAGGGAGATGGAAAACCTGAACATTGGAGCTCGTTGTGACTACTGCGTTTCGCTGGTCGGGGGAAATTTATGAAGAAGACAACCCTGCGTTGTTTTTACGTAAGTAATACTCCGTACTACTATTAATTAGTGAACACGTTAATTAGCCTGAAAAGAATATACTCCCTCCGTTCCTAAAAATTCTTCCCAGTTTGAATTGGCACGCCTATTAAGAAAGTGGAATAAAGTGGAAATGTGTGGTTGTGGTTGTGTGAGAAAAAGGTAAAATGAATGTGAGCCACACAAATTGTCCAAAAAGGGAAAGTGGGAAGAATTTTTGGGAACGGCCCAAAAAGGAAAGTGAGAAGTATTTTTGGGAACGGAGGGAGTAATGAACTGAGTTAGTTAATTATTTCATTTAGACCGATTAACATTAATAGATGATTATTATATTAATAACCGAATTAATTTAAATTAGATTAAATACTATGAGATAGTTATTAAGTGCGAACCTGCTTATAATAAACTATAATTGAGATCATTCGAATATTTATATAAAATTCGTATGTTTTAATAATATTCAAACTATAATTATTTATTTGGATATTTTGTAAGAAGACTAAATTAATGGTGTTTGTAAACTAAAATAAGTATACTATTCATGTTATGATATAACGATTAAATGTTCACATATGATAATCGAAGTAGTGCAGGACGATTACAATAGTAATAATTTGGTATAACTGATATGAGTGGTTAATTAATGAAAAAAAAACTAAAGTCGAATAGACAATTTGAAATGATAATTAGATTCGAATAGTATATATAAAGGAGAAATCGGGTAAAAATAAAAATAAAAATAAAATAAGTGTCTAATTATATCATCTTAATTAATAAGGTGATTATTTAGAGACCGGACTAGAGAAGGAGAGTTAGGCGCATCAGGAGTTAAGGTAAGTTTCTCTGCCAATCCAAAATTGTTTCCTCGTATTATATGCTTATTATGCATTATGTGATTAAGTGTGAATTTTGAATTATGTGTATGTGATTTTGAGGAGATATTAGATCTATGGTATTTGAGAAGTGCAAACGAAGTACTTTTGGGTATTAAATATTTTTAAATACCTTTGAGACTATTTAGAGAGATTGAGAAATATTTTTGAAAGTATATCTAAAGTCAAGATAAAATTTACGTTTTCATAAGAAGTGAGCACCCGGGAGAAATCCGTGGTGTCGGTTTTCCACATCCGGATAAATGTGGAGGGTGATTAAGGCTGCTACTACTTAGAAGTACAGTTTGAGTTTGAAGTGACGTTTGGATCTATGATCCCTTTTAAGAACAAGTTATAGTAGTAGTAGTCCCTAATCATTCAAGAATTCTAAAGGTGGGGTAGTTGGTAGACTGAGTCCCGATTACTCGTGACGACTTACTACTCGGAGGGCTTGGAATCCCTTTTAGGGGGTGTGCACACTTAAGGTAGTCGTTTCGTTTCCATTAGCAGTTGTGGTACCGGCAAAAGTCCCGGGGTGGCCGTACATAACAACGTAACCACCGGGCTCAACCAGAGTGTTGAGCACCGCCCTTCTAAATTACTAGGAAGATAGAGAAGAAGTGAATTTTGAGAAATTATAAGAGAAGAGTTACTATAGTATTTTCAAATAAAAGTTGAGGACTTTATTAAAGAAGTGATTTTGAGAAATATCAAAGAGAAAAGAATTTTGGTGGAGTGTGTCATTTTTATATAGTGAGCTGATTATTTTACGGGGTTTGGTAGTACTTACTTAGCTCTAAAGCTAATTTTTGTTTCCTTTTCCCTGTTTTGTTTTCTGCACTTTATTTGTTCAGGTAATGATTCTTATGTGGATTGATGATTTGCATGGTCTTGAGAGCGGTTGAGATATGCCTTAGTCAAACCTAGTCAAGAATAAACATTTCAGTTATGTTGAACATTTGTTTTACTCTATATTGTTTTGGGATAGCCTGTGCATCCGGTTAAGAGATGACCGGATGTGGCGGCAACACCCATTTCCCTATCAAGACTTCCGCTGTAATTTTCAAATGACTTTATCAATAAATAAAAGTTTTATTGCAAATATATCATTATTTTGGGTGGGAAATTTGGGGGTGTTACAAGTACGAACATGGACAACTCCGGTCATCCTTCTCCATAGTTCATGGGCCACTGGTGTACTATACGCGACCGTTTCATCAAGCAAGGGGAGGCCGAAGTGTTCAGCGAATTCTCTTTTAGTGAGTGAACGGTTCTCGTTGAGCATTCGAAAGTTGTTCGTGTTATTGGTGTGATCATTTTCATCTTTCACATGCTCAATGGAACTGTAGAACTCGTACACTAAACGAGAATATGACCAATAATGCATATCAAAAATATTCAGCATGCCACACCTTGTGAATATGTCTCTCATAATATCATCAATCCAAAGAAAGTCAAGGTCAATTGGCACATAAATCGGGAGTGTTTTACCTCTCTTTGGGATTGTTCGAGAAAGCGGGTGCGTTGTGCCTCGGATGCTTAGTCCACCTCCTCGAAGCCGTCAACCGGTGGGATAGCCCTTGGAGTTCTTGAGGAAGATGTTTTTCCCCTTTTTGGTGCCATGGAGCTTGATTTTTTTGTGTTTTTGGTGAGGATTTTCGGATTTTTGGGGTGGGTAGGAGTTGGTGAGATTGATGGGTATGGTTTTGTAGAGGATGATGGGGAGAAAAGGTATTTGATGTTTGTTGGTGGTTTTTGGCTTGTATTTTGGACCTTTGATGTCCAAAAATGGAGGTTTTCGAATTTGGGGGTAGGGTTTTTTGGTTTGGTTGATTTGGGAGATTTGAGAAGGATTAATGGGTGTAGGGTGGAAGGGGGAGGTGAGGAGATGAAGAAAATGGTGTTAATTGACGGATTTGGTGTAGGAATGGTGGAGAATCGAAGCTTGGAGTGTATAAAAATGGAGTTTTTTGGGGGTGGGTGCGTTTGGAGAGGAAGAAGAAGTGGGTGGGAGGGGGTTTGCCCGACCTGGTATAGGCTGATAAGCCCGTCTACCCGGTCGGGTGGGGTAGGTTACCCGGGTGGGTTTGGCGTTCCAGGGGTTGGCAGAATGTTTTCCGGGTGTTTACCCGGTCGGGTAGGGTGATTTACCCGGTCGGGTAACCCGAACTTTTTAAAACAGAAGCCTCTGGTTTAAATACCCGGCCGGGTGAGTTAAAATACCCGGTCGGGTTGTTCAGTATTTTTTTTTTTTGAACACACACACTCTACAAAAATTAATTAAAGTGAACATACCTTGCATGGGTTGCCTCCCAAGAAGCGCTTTATTTAACGTCGTGGCTCGACGATATCTTCGTTGTTCTTCACTCATAGACCGGTTCAGAAAGGTCCATGACTTCCACATTTTTGGGTTGAAAACCCTCAAAGAAGGGTTTTAATCTTTGTCCATTCACCTTGAGCACCTCTCCCGTCTCCAGGTCTTTAATTTCCACCGCCCCGTGTGGATATATTTTGACCACTTTGTATGGTCCAGTCCAACGGGATCTCAGCTTTCCTGGAAATAGACGAAGGCGTGATTGAAAAAGGAGGACTTTGTCATCAAGCTTAAAGTCCTTTCTTATGATCATTTTGTCGTGCCACTCCTTCGTCTTTCTTTTGTATATTTCCGCATTGTCATAAGAATCCAAACGGAGTTCTTCCAATTCTTGCAATTGGAGTTTTCTACACACACCGGCCTCGTCAAGATTGAGGTTGAATTCTTTTACCGCCCAATACGACTTGTGTTCAAGCTCTACGGGAAGATGACAAGCTTTCCCAAACACAAGTCTATAAGGGGACACACCGATTGGAGTTTTGTAGGCGGTTCGGTATGCCCATAGTGCATCATCAATGCGTATACTCCAATCCTTCCGATTTGGGTTCACTGTTTTCTGGAGTATAGACTTCAACTCCCTATTTGAGGTTTCCGCTTGGCCATTGGTTTGAGGGTGGTAAGGAGTGGAGATCTTGTGAGTCACACCATATTTCTTTAGTAGGGATCCCACAATTTTATTACAAAAATGTGTGCCTCGATCGCTTATTAAAATTCGAGGGACCCCGAACCTTGAAAATATGTGTGATTTGAGGAAACTAGCCACCACCTTGGCATCATCAGTCTTTGTTGCCTTTGCCTCCACCCATTTGGAGACGTAATCTACCGCAAGAAGGATGTAGATGTTACCTTGAGAGTTTGGGAAAGGTCCCATGAAGTCAATACCCCATGCATCGAAAATTTCACAGAAAAGCATGGGTTTTTGTGGCATCTTGTTTCTCCTTGAAATGTTGCCCGCTCTTTGACAATTGTCACAAGTTTGACAAAAGCCATGTGCGTCCCGAAATAGACTCGGCCACCAAAAATCCTTTAAGGATCTTCATTGCCGTTCGTTTTGGGCCGAAATGTCCTCCACAAGCATAAGAATGGCAAAACTCTATTATGTGGGTTATCTCATATTCGGGGATGCATCTTCGGATAATTTGATCGTTGCAATGCTTCCACAAATATGGGTCATCCCACACATAGAGTCTTGAGTCCATTTTTAATTTTTCTTTTTGAGATTTTGAGAATTGTGGAGGAAATTTGCCGGAAACAAGGAAATTTACAATGTTTGCGTACCATGGTTGTATGACTTTGATGGAGAAGAGAGTTTCATCCGGGAATTCGCCTTTGATGAGATTTGTGTGGAGGTTTCCAATGTCTTTGTGAGGAATGAGGCGGCTCAAATGATCGGCTACCAAGTTCTCCGCTCCTTTCTTGTCTTTAATCTCCACATCAAACTCACTCAATAGAAGGACCCATCGAATGAGTCTTGGTTTGGCTTCCTTCTTTGTCATAAGGAATCTGAGAGCGGCGTGGTCGGTGTAAACAATAACTTTCGTTCCAAGAAGGTAGGAACGAAACTTTTCCAAAGCAAAGACCACCGCTAGCATTTCCTTCTCGGTGGTGGAGTAGTTCTTTTGAGCTTCATTGAGGGTTGAGGAAGCATAGTAGATGACATGAGAAGCCCTTCCAACCTTTTGGCCTAAAACAGCCCCCACCGCATAATCACTTGTGTCACACATGATCTCAAAAGGGAGAGACCAATCGGGGGCTTGTATGATTGGGGCAGTTACCAATCTTGCTTTCAAAGTGTCAAAAGCCTCTTTGCATTCATCATTGAGATCAAATTCAACCTCCTTTTGCAAAAGTTTGCATAGAGGAGATGAAATTTTTTAGAAGTCTTTGATGAATCTCCTATAGAAACCGGCGTGACCAAGGAATCTCCTATACAAACACTCCCGTACATTTGTTGGGTACGGGAGTGTTTGGATGACATCAATTTTTGCCTTGTCCACTTCAATGCCCTTTGAGGAGATCACATGCCCAAGAACAATCCCTTGTTCCACCATAAAGTGGCATTTTTCAGAATTTAGAACGAGGTTGGATTCAATAAACTTAAGATGAAAGCGATTGAGATTGATAACGTCAACACAAGCGGTTTATTGGTTTAATCAATATAATTAATTCCCCTTGGCTTATTAACCATGAGAAGCATGCATTAACAACCCAAGTTTACTACCATTGAAAGAACCGAATTAATAACAAGCGTATTAACCGATTGATTCTAGTAATAATTAATATATGAACAAAACTAGTTGATCCTTTAAGTAATGTTCAAAATATTAATATGAAATATGAATAGGAATTAATTAATACTCAAGGAAGAATATTAAAGAAGATGAATCCTACTATAGTTAATATCAAGATGTTAACTAATTGTCATCTTAGTAACACTCCCCAATATTAACATAGAGGAAGAAATAGCTATTACTATAACTAATGTCAAGATGTTAACTAATTGTCATCTTAGTAACGCTCCCCAACATTGATATAGAAATAGTATTTAAAGGAAGAATTAATATTCAAGGAAGAAGATTAAAGAGAATAACTCACAACTTACAAATTCATTAAGCTTCAAAGTAGCAAAACCAAGATGGAAGAGTTTAGCTCCTCATTTGGAGACTAAACATGCTATAAAAATATAAAAGAAATACTATTCTAAACTGAGCTTAAGAGTATGGAAGAAGGGATGATTGAATGGGAAGGAAAAAGGGGTGTATTTATAGGTGTTTGGAGCTGTCAGGGCCATTTACCCGACCGGGTTTTTGAGAAACCCGATCGGGTTTCCTGAGAAATTGCCCGGAATCTTCATTTGTCACATCTTACCCGATCGGGTTTTTGATTTACCCGATCGAGTAAAAGACAAATCTTTGCCAAATCTTCACCATGCACGTTAAATTGCCTCCAAATCAGATTTGATCTTCGAATCAAGTCAATACCCGATCGGGTATATGCTTTACCCGATCGGGTAAATGACTTTTTTCCCAAATTTTCACTTGATCTTGTTCCCTTGCACTTTCCTTCACCTTTCAAAGGATCCTTTGATGATCTTTACCTAGTTAAAGCTCAGAATAATCCTAATCTATACAAATTACAAACAAATAAGAAAAATAAAGTATTACACCAAAAGTGTGTAATTTTCCAAACAACAACAAATAAAATTAGTTAAAAGTACACACATAAACAAACATAATTCCATGCTATCAAGTACAAACCCTTTTCACCCAATTGACCTACGTCCAATTGCCTGCGCCGCACTCCCAACTACTCCCAGCTACGTTTTCGGACACGTACTCCATCGACGGATCCAGGGGAAGACGGCGGGCGGCTGAGCGGCGGTGCTCATGGATCGGGAAAGCGGTTGCCTCTAACGTCGGTTTGGTCGGTGGATTCGATGAGAAGACGTGGGGCTAGGGGTGGCTGGTCAACCAAACAATTGGTTGTACTGGTGGCCGTCGATCGGGCTCTTGGACAGCGGCAGACATTACGCGGGTCGGGGGGCGGCGCCTTGGCACCCAGATTCGGCGGACATCTACCTCAGCAAGCCATGTTGCTTCTGCCTCGGTAACTTGGCTCCCAGACCGGAGTTCTGTTGAAGGCGGCACCGCTAGACGGTGGGCGGCGGCGCTGGATGGTGGGCGGTGGTTAGTTGGCAGGAGAAGGTTGAATGGCGGGATGGCGGCACGAGTATTCCTTGGGAAGCTTGTATTTATGGTTGTAGAAAAGGAATAGGGGTTAGGATTTTATAGGTATAAGGTAAAGGGTATATTTGTCCCTAAAAATTATTTATTATTTATTAATTACGAATTTTAACTAAATATTATGATTTTTAATATTATTTTGGTAAAAAACCCGATTAGGTCATAGATTGAGAAACTGGTTGAGTTTTGATCATATCTAGGATAATTATCTCTTAAATAATATGCGATATATAGGATTTAAGTGTAAAATCCTATAACATTTCTCATCAAGGACTTACGTATGGATCTTAATTGTCCCATTGTTACTAATTAACTCATAGCCATGGTATACTCATATTGTTATTACATGGGAAATAATCATTCATATGTTATCAAGTCTTACCAAATTATTATGATCACCTATACACTAAATTAACCATACTGCGAAACATAAATTATAAATCAGCCTTATACTTTTATCATATAATAAGCGAAACTATGGATCTTTACATTACGACAAAAAAACTAATTGACTTATAATTGTATTCTCTTGCTTAGGTGCATCTAACAATTACCCAAATACTTATACTATTGACACTGGCTATTTCCATATACTCTTTTTTTTCCTGTATTAGTCCAATCCACCATTTTATCATAGTGGATATACCACTCGGGACTAATATAGTATTTATGTAAACTTATACTCCGTGTAGTAAACAGTCAAACAACATTTACATAATAGGTTCAAGTATGTAATTGGGATATTAGATCCCAATTATAAGTATATAAACCTATGTAATAGTATACATAATTCACTCGAAAATATGGTTATCATATTTTTACCCTATACTGGTTTTTCTGAGTTAATTATACCAATTTATCACAATTATCTAATATTTCACATGTATATAACTTGGTCGACCATACAAATATTCTACTATAATCATCGTATTACTCAGTACCATACATTAATAGAGCTACTGTATAATTCTCATATTTTTTTCTCTGTTTTTATGATCTCATTTCGTATAATCGATAACAGCAGGTAAATTAACAGTATATTAACACTTAACATTAGCAGTCCCTGACTGTAATAAATCACATTACGAGTCAATTCACCTTTTAGTGATACAGTTCAGGAATTCTCATGAAAATGGAGAAGAGAACTCGAGAAATGTATAGAACGTGAGAGCAGATTACAGAGGAATAGAGAGAGAAGATGAGTAATGAAAGTTTTATTAATAACAGCCTGCTTTACAATTCTCATACAATGGCTATATATGGTTTTAGCTGGCTAACAATCTGTTAACTAACTAAACCGACTTATTCCCTTCAATAATACAGCTAACTAATTCCCAACTAATATCAACTGTATCAATACTCCCCCCTTTTACAATTGACTTGTCCTCAAGTCACTTGACTATAAAATGTTGGGAATTTCTCCTTGATGAGTTCAGCCCACTCCCAGGTAGCATCTGCCTCTTCCTGTCCTTGCCATTGAATGAGAAATTTGATCTTAGCCTGATTCTGAGCCTTCACCATCTGTCTTGCTAACACAGCCCTTGGCTCCAAAGTTCTCTCCTTGTCCATATTATGTAATCTAGTAGGAATATAAGGCTTAGTTGGCAGTATCCCTTTGAACTCCTTCAATTGAGAAACATGAAAAGTATTATGAATCTTTGCTTCAACTGGTAACTTCAACTGATAAGCTACTTTTCCCACTACTTGATTTATTTGGAAGGGACCATAGAATTTAGGGGCCAATTTGTCATTCCCTCTATATTCCACTGTAGTCTGTCTGTATGGTTGTAATTTCAACCATACCCAATCTCCAATATTAAACTTTCTTTCTGATCTTTTCTTATCAGCCTGGATTTTCATTCTGTTTTGTGCTCTTTGTAAGTGTAACTTTAGAAGTTGAATCATGATCTCTCTTTGCTGCATTGATCTGTCCACTGCTGCAACCTTGGTTTCCCCAGCTAAGTAAGGTAGATGTAAGGGAGGAGGCTGATTATATACAGCCTCATAAGGAGTCATTCCTATGGCAGAGTGAAAAGTGGTGTTATACCAGAATTCTGCTAATGGCAGCCATTTACACCAGTCTTGTGGTTTCTCAAAACACATGCATCTCAAATAATTTTCTAAACATCTGTTTACTACTTCCGTTTGACCATCTGTCTGCGGATGGAATGAAGAAGATAGCAGTAGGTCCACCCCTTGCACACTGAATAAAGCCTTCCAAAAAGTGCTTAGAAAAACTGTTCCTCTATCACTCACAATAGTGCTTGGCCATCCATGAAGCTTAAACACATGATCCAAGTAGCTTTGAGCTACTTCAATTGCTGTAAACGGATGTTTAAGGGTCATGAAATGTGCATACTTGCTTAATCTGTCCACTACTACAAATATGACATTTCTTCCACAAGATGTAGGCAACCCTTCAACAAAATCCATGGACACATCCACCCAAACCTCTTTAGGAATAGGTAATGGTTGTAGATTCCCTGGGTATGCAGAGTTATCATATTTGCAAGCCTGACAAATCTGACAAGCTCTAATGAAAGCTTGTATATCTTTATTTAGGCCTTTCCAATGAAACAAGTGCTTAATTCTTTGTATTGAAGCATCTCTGCCTGAATGTCCCCCAGTGGCAGAACTGTGGGCCCATTGTAATATTTTTTTTCTGATGCTAGGATCCTGTCCTACTACCAGTTTGCCTTTCTTCCTCAACGCCCCTTCATTAAAAGTGTAAACTGTGTTACCAGCCATTGGGTTATTTTGTAATTGATTAATAATCTTTTTCAGATAATCATCTGCTTCATAACTCTTTTTGATCAAATCCATCAAATCTGTTTGTATTGAAGAGATGGCTATACAAAGTAGTTCTGCCCCAGTTACTCTTGATAAGGCATCAGCCACCTTATTCTCAGCTCCACTTTTGTATTGAATTTCATATCTGAACCCCATCAATTTGGATAACCAAAATTGCTGGAAAGGGGTTGAAATCTTTTGCTCCAACAGCCATTTCAGACTCTTTTGGTCAGTCTTAATGATGAAGGTCTGACCAAAGAGGTATTGCTCCCATTTTTGAACAGCAAACACCAATGCTAACAACTCCTTTTCATATACGGATAAATTCTGCCATCTTGTGCCTAGTGACCTGCTTATGAAAGCCAATGGATGTTCTTCCTGCATCAAGACAGCCCCTATGCCCATATTTGATGCATCTGTTTCAATAACAAACTGTTTATTGAAATCAGGTAATGCTAAGACTGGTGCAGTGCTCAGAGCTTGTTTCAACCTTTCAAATGCCACATTAGCTTCTTCAGACCATTTAAAAGCTTCCTTCTTCAATAAATCTGTCAATGGTTTGGCTATTATTGCATAACTCCTGATGAACTTCCTGTAATAACCTGATAAGCCCAAGAAACTTCTAAGCTGTTTTAATGAAGCAGGAATTGGCCATTTAACTATAGTCTCAATCTTTCTTCCATCTGTTTCCAGCCCTTTTCCAGATATGAAATGGCCCAAATACTCCACCCTCTTTATACCAAAATTACATTTGCTCTTCTTAGCATATAACTGGTGTTGCTTGAGAACTCTAAACACCTGCTGCAAATGCATTTTATGGCTTTCTAAATCAGGGCTATATACAAGAATATCATCAAAGAAGATAAGAACAAATTTCCTCAGAAAATCATTGAATATATGATTCATAAAACTTTGAAAAGTAGCTGGTGCATTTGTTAACCCAAATGGCATAACTAGAAACTCAAAATGACCATAATGAGTTTTAAAAGCTGTTTTGTGCACATCTTCCGGACATACTCTTAACTGGTGATAACCTGCTCTCAGATCCAATTTAGAAAATATGTTTGCTCCAGCTAATTCATCAATCATCTCATCTATTACAGGAATTGGAAACTTATCTTTAATGGTTTGCTTGTTCAATGCTCTGTAATCTGTACACAATCTCCAATCACCATCCTTTTTGCTTACTAACACCACAGGAGAAGCATAAGGAGAAGAGCTGGGTTGAATGGTATCTTCATCCAATAGTTCTTTTACTTTCTGTTCTATTATATCCTTCTGTTTTAAAGGATATCTATAAGGTCTGATATTGATAGGTTGTGACCCCTCTTTAATAGGTATCCTATGATCAAATACACCCCTGCTGGGTGGCAGACCTTTAGGTTCTTGGAAAATCACCTCATACTGCTCAATAATAGCATTCAGACATTCAGGAGTTGTCCCCTCTTCCATTTTAATCTTGAATTGGTTTTCTTCTTCCAATTTAGTGTTTCCTGTTGTCTCAGGTAGACAATGTATTAAGTACAATTGAGTTGCTTGTTGCACTTGTTTGGTTGTCCCACTTATAGTCTTCAATCTTCCAGGTTTTTGGCCTCTCAATACTACCATCTGACCTTTATACTTGAATTTCATCTGTAGTTCCTGAAAATTCCAATTAATGTCCCCAAGTGTGCATAACCACTGTACACCCAATACCATATCATAGGCCTGCAATGGAAGTAATAACACATCTGAATAAAACTGAGTATTCTGCATCTTCCAGTTCAGATTCTTGCATTTGTGTTGACACTTCAATTGTGGACCATCTGCCACTGCTACTGGTATTGGTGAAATAGGTTCCATTCGACAGCCCAACCTCTTGGCTATGGTAGTACTCAAGAAATTATGAGTACTGCCTGAATCAATCAGAATCAGTACTGGTTTCTTGCCCACATATCCTGTAACTCTCATGGTCCTGAAATCATCATACCCATTAATAGCATTGAAGGAAATCAATGGTTCCATGTTAGCCATATGACTTCTCATGTTAGAATCTGTCTCCATATCTTCAGCATGACTTTTTATCATCTCCATCTCCCCTTCTTGTTCACAACCTGATACTTCCACCAAAAACAATTGAGTACCTTTATGGCTGCATTTATGCTCTTTACTGAATGGCTGGTCACAGTAGTAGCACAAACCTTTAGCCCTCTTTTCTGCTCTTTCATTAGCTGATACAAATTTTCTTGGAACTGTATTTGCAGGCCATTTCAACATATGGGAGCTATTCTGATTAGTTATCACAGGCACATTCTTCTGCTGCATAATGGGAGTAGGAAGTAATGGTTTCAATATAGGCATCTTGTTAGGGTTGACAGATTTGGTCTGATTAGTCAAGGCTTCCACAGTATCTTCTTGAAACCTAGCAAACTCTATGGCTTCAGCCATATTAGTGGGCTTAAAAGCTTCCACAAATGACTTAAGAGTTGGCTTCAAAGCAGCCAGAAAGCAATCCAAAAAATAATCATCAGGTAACTTCGGATTTCTTTGAATCATGAGAGCTTTAAGGTGTTCAAATTCATCAACAAATTCTTCTATTGACCCTGTTTGTTTCAAATTATTGAATCTCTCCACCACTTTATTACCACTACTGACATTGAATCTCGCATATACATCTGTTACGAACTGACTCCATGACAACTTCTTTTTTGACAGGATATAGTTTCCAAACCAATTAGCAGCTCTTCCCTCAAGGTATAATGAAGCTAAATTTACCTTTTGTTTTTCAGGAATAGCACACAGTTTGAAGTACCTTTCACATTTCTGTACCCAAATTTTAGCGTTCTGACCTTCAAAAGAGGGAAATTCTACTTGAGGCATAAATCGGTATTGTGGTCCAGCTGAAGGCTTTCCAGAATGATCTCCTCTCTCGTCGTCTTCATCTGATGATGATTCTTCATCCGCACTGGAAGTACTGTTTCCTTCATCTTCTATTACTTTCTTTCCTTTCTTCTTTTGTAATTCAACCATTTTTTTCATGACTTTTGACATCATATCCATCATCAACTTGTTTTGCGTTTCCAGCTTCTGATCAAAATCTACCTGCAACAGTTTCAAAGATTCCTCCATGTCCGTGGCTGAATTCCGAGTCTGCACCATTCTTCGTACTTACAACCGCCGTATTCCTCGTTCGAACTCAGATGCACTGATATTAAAGTCACCGATGTGTAAAATTAGGATTAAGTCTCTGATACCAACTAGATTCTCACCCGTGCGATGCACGGATGAAAATTTACCAATGTGTGATTAAAAAGTCAATTATAAAAACCCAAAAATAATTGAACCCAGAATAAAGCAGTAATAAGCAATATAATAAGTGTTTGTAGTTAAAGATAGATTAAAACATCGTCAAGGAAGCGATAAGGTAAATTTTATAAAAGAGATATAACCTTTGAAAGTAATCATATAATAATAATAATAATAATAATAATAATAATAATAATAATAATAATAATAATAATAATAATAATCCTTTCGTCGCATTGGACTTTGGCAACTTTTCATTTTTCCTTGTCTCAATTTTTTTTTTTATCATTTTCTCATTAAATTAATTAATTTATGGCCCTGCTCATTAATCTTTCCTCTTTACAAAAATAACCACAAAATTTTACTTTTCCTTATTTCAATTGAATTCAAAGAGTACAAAGTCCATTGCGACGGAGGTAATAATAGATACGGAGTATAATAATTATGAGAACAACAATAACCCTTTAATCAAACTGTATAGTGATAGAATTATGATAAATAAGTTATAAAATAAATAATACTAATAATAATATATAATTTCAGATGCACTAATAGAATACTAAGTATATAATTATAAATTATAATAATTATTAAAATACTAATTATAATATATTAAAAATGATAGTCAACATACCATCCCATTAAAAGGGCGTATAAGTTTATATTTTAGCCCAACCCATATAACCCAACCCAACATTTGATATTAAACCTACCCATCTACCCAAACGGCCAAATCTAATATATCCCAACCCTATATAATGTGTGTATCTCCCTCAGCCCCTCATTAATCCGTACGCTCGTTTTATCGATCATCCATTCTGCCGACCAGTGAGCCTCGTTGCTCTCGCTTATGCTATCGGTTCTTCAAGAGATGGTTGAAGTCCAATATTAGCCTCTAATCTGATGGTATCGAACTATCGATGTTTAATTCATCGATTCCATGTTTTATCTTTTGTTTCATGGTTCCTTATCCGACAACCGGAATATTTACGATGGCTGAGGGACAATTAAGGATCTCACACCATATCTACTATCCTTGTTTTTGGGTATATCCCTTTCTTCTGTGTTCTTGAATTTTTATCTTTGTATGTATTTTTCTATGCATGTCGTTCTGAATGGAATCGGGGAGACAAATAGCATCGATTATGATTTTTTTTTTCTGAACAAATCTATAACCGTTTTTTATGCTTCACTAAATGTGTAAACGATTTTTAGAAATATAATGTTTTAGCAGATTTATTTAGTTAACTATATTTGTAATTTATACAAAGTTGTTGAGATCTATCATAAATGTATTAAAATGTACCGATTAAGAAATCAAATAATCAATTTCATCTCAGAAAGACTTATTGACTGTATTCAAAAGGGGTTTAGAACATTCAAATTGTAATATGTATTGTAAGGTAGTATTGGAATTAATTATTTATTTTTTTAAGACTAAAAGTCAATTATTGTTAAAATTGCATATTAATGATACATACATACATTGTCACTTTTTCCTAAAATTTTGGACACCACTGGAATACGTATATTTTCTATTCTCTAATAAACTATTTTTCTCTCAAGAAATGTTTCTTTGAACTAAAATATGATTTTTGAGCTCCTTTGTTGTAATCTGGTGTAAACTGGGTTGAGATATTTTCTCTAATAATCTGGGTTCAGATCACTTGAGCTCCTTTTTTCTCTAATAATCTGTTGTATCACATCTTTGATTTTTGGCTCCTACATTCCCAGTCGTGCCACTCAATAGTTGCCCTTCTCTCGAGTGTGCTTGCATTTCATATGCCCACAGAGCCTTCACCTTGATAGCCCAGGAAGTCTGGGTGTGGCCAACTTCCCTCATGAATGAGTACATTCCTGCATTTTCTGTCATTGAAATATGTTCTGTGTTGTGTGAGATGTATTGAAATTTGTGGTCCAACTGTTTTATCACATAATTGCATAAAAATCATTATTTAAACTTGAATGCATACCTTTCGCTTGGAAGGGAAGTGCTTCAGTCCACTTTTATACTTCAGCCTTGCACACACAACTTCTACTTCGTTTTTATGGTTGAGGTCATAAATGATTTTTGTGAGCAAAGAGTAAATGCATCTTTGAAGTATTTATGCAGTGAGTTTTAAACTTGGTACATAAATATGACTTGATCTGATGCTTCATTAAATTCCAGCCGACCTTCATACATATCTTTGGGGCAGTAATTATAAAAGCATGACATTACTGATGTTTTCTTTTATCTTGGATTTGAACATCCCCAACACTGGCCTCTTTAATACACCATGTGTTTTTTCACCAACTCTAGCCTTTGCCCTCCTCTCGATTGTGGGGCATTTCATATGCCCTCACAACCTTCACCTTTGTAGCCCAAGATGTTTTGATGTGATCAATATCCCTGTTGCATGAATACATTCCCGAGTTTTCTGTCATTTTATGTTGTGAGATGTTGTGTGATTGTGTGAGATATGTTTCTCGACCAAGTGAGGCACTGTATTTATACAACAATTGGGCATGAGTATTGTGCATAGATAGTTGTGAGAAATTCGGACCAGTAGATAACAGTAGCTTAAAAACCAACGGACATCTAGTTGATAACCACTGGATTCGCACTACATTCGAAATTTACATCTTTACATGCAAAGCATTTAATGTCATTGTACCTTTAATATCAATTCTAAGATATGAGATCTTCATTCATTAAATGCAAAATATTGTGAGGTGCGAATATACTAAACACTCGAACGGGTACATTAATGCTTTTCCATTTAATGTTCCAAAAAGTTTTGAAAAGACGTCTTGCTACAATAATTAATACCATTTCACCAGCTCTTACAGACTGTTTTGGAATCATAAAGCAAGTAAAGCAAGAAACATTAGATGCAAGCTTTGAATTTGGACACTGACGCAGTACCCTACCCGTTTAACCCGATTTGACCCGTTTTTGACAGTGTGTTTGGGCGGGAAATTCTTCCAATCTTCCACTGCATTTTGTATATAGGAAGATGATACAGTTCAAGAATTCTCATGAAAATGGAGAAGAGAACTCGAGAAATGTATAGAACGTGAGAGCAGATTACAGAGGAATAGAGAGAGAAGATGAGTAATGAAAGTTTTATTAATAACAGCCTGCTTTACAATTCTCATACAATGGCTATATATGGTTTTAGCTGGCTAACAATCTGTTAACTAACTAAACCGACTTATTCCCTTCAATAATACGGCTAACTAATTCCCAACTAATATCAACTGTATCATTTAGTCTCCAAGTACCCATAGTCTTTATGAGATTTACACTATAAAAGTTTGGCTGGTATATTATGAAATTGTTCATACCCATGTATCCGTGTACCCATAATACACGTAAATACAAGCCTATGTAATGAAATAGGTATGTACCCAAACTATTTCATATGGCTACCATCATGATTGTATATATTACCCACATACGATGGTCCTACTTATTTTGGGATTGACCTGCCATGTTATTATCATTGGCAAAAAAGTCGAAAATTGAGTTAAGGTATATGGTACAGATAATTTAACGATATATCATGGAATGTATTGAGTACTTGGTTATCAGATATCATACATTCCGTGAAAGGTATTTCCCCACTCGGATGACAGGTATTCCATTGGTTGATCAAAACAGGACAATCATAATACTTTTTATACAATAAGCCAGTCGTGATGGGTCTATATAGAGTATTTCATCGGTTCATTTGTCCCATTTATGATTTATCTGTATATTAATTTTACACTAATTGACCTATTTGGCCAATTTAGTAATACAAGATTATAATTAAGTATTAATACTCTTAATACTTAAGAGTATTACATTCTTCTCATAGTTCTCATAAATGGTACTTTATCAGTATCATTTATGAGAATTGTATATTTTATCATCCCAAGGCTTATAGTAAGCCTGAAAACATATCGAAGTTACTATACTGTTTATACAATTAGAATGATTGTACCCATTATGTTTAAATTTCTTATACATACACTCTTATTTCATTATGTCCAATCATAGTTGATATTCCCTAGTCTATAATCTTCACTATAATCTTGCTAGTATTCAATGAGATCATCTATGAGTTTATGAGATCACTTGTATGGGTACATCATGAAAGATTTTTGGGTATCACTTCAAATTTCAATAATACCTAGTGATGTCATATAGACATACGATTGATTTAAGATAATCAACTAATTTGGGTAGATTCACTGTTTTGTACACCCGATATCTTGGGCTAATGTAACTCCAAATATACAATTCCTCGGTTATACCAATTTTATCGGGATTATGGTGTATTTATCACCAATTCTCATTTCGTATTCAAAATGAGTGACCGTATCAATACAATGTATTGATAATTTTTTACTTTATCCCAAATTTTGAATACGACATCGTATGATCTCATTTCGACTGGGAATACATAAAATTGTATGGCTAACAACTAATTTCTAATGTAGTTTACGATAATGATATACCCATGATACTGAGTGTTATGAGTATAGGGATCTGTATTAATACGGTGTACATAAGTTAAATTAAAACGATGGTGAAGTCGAATTTTAATACTAAAGGGTACAATGTGAACCAATAGAATACTTGTGTTCCTGTTAATATAGTTGACTTTGGGTAACTGGGAAAATATTTACTATATTATTAGTTTTAAGATTATTGATAAGTCCAATTAATAGAGTATTCACTTTAGAACCGAATTATGGATTATCATACTTAGACATTTAATAATAGAAGGGGTGTTTGGAACTGATTCTGCTTCTGCTTCTTTTTTAAAGTAGAAGCAGAATCAGTTTTCAGAAGCTGGTCACCCCCAGCTTCTAAAAAAACTGATTCTAGGAGTAAATTTGAGTTCCAGAATCACTTCTGGACTTTCATCCAAACACTTCAGCTTCTGCTTCTGCTCCCTGAAGGAGCAGAAGCAGTTTTAAGAATCAGATCCAAACACTCCCAGAATCGGTTACTCATTTGGCATTGTATATATGGTATTAATTTCATATTATGAATGCCAGTAATTATGATATCCATATTTTACGCAATAAGAATATACAATAGGGTTACCATATATATGTATTGATGTTAGTTACATTATTGATATATAATAAACAGATTTGATTTATATTATAGTAGTACTATCATTTATACCACTACTAATAAACACGGGTATAATTCTATGTGGACTAATAATTTTAATGGCCCTAGAATCATTTTTGTATACCATGTATGACAGTATCGGTCAACCCCACCGACTCAAGATTACTAATGTATTACCACTGTATTATAGTTCAAATATATTACTAAATTATGTCAATCACTGAGTAGAATAATGTATATTCTACTCAGTGACTTAGTATTAGTACTAAGGACAACATTTACCGTATTTGGGGTAACAAGTAAAATATTATGTGTATTTACCCATAATATGCGGTACATAGACTCGTATGGGAAATACATTCCAGACTTAGCGTTACCCATTTCATCTTGATATGACCGGTTACTCATATTATGGTAACTATGGTCACCAAAGCCTGTTGTTTATAACCTTATATAAGTGATACTAGTTTTTTATCCGCGCGTTGCGCGATTAAATAAAATGTCCAATGATTTTTTCAACAAAAATATGTGTATTATATGTTGATTTGATTTGATTACTTTTAGTATTTGATATGTTTCCATTTGTGTCAACTTAAAAATAAAGTATTTAATATGCCTTCATCATGAAAAACGATCCAAAAATTAAATAATAAATGCAAATTCACACAAGGGCTAAACCCTATTTTCCAGTTCCATAAGAAAAAGTATCACCAACATAGTTAGAAATATCGATCAATACACATCCTAATAGTGATGGTTCACATTCAATCTAAGATGAGACCTTCACATGATGATGTATGAGATATGAAATGAAAGGTATTATATAATCTAACAGTAGCAAAATGACATTTTTTGTCAAGTACATAACTTTTGATTTGACGCGTTTAATTGTGAAAGAATCAAAATAAGTAAGGTTATTTTTATTTTTGTAACTGAAGTTCTCGTAGAGAACTATCCTGGGTTTTTTTCATATTTTTTTTCATTTTTTAATTGAATCTATTAATAAATAAAATCTAAATATAATTTCTTCAAAATCTAAATCAATTTTTATATTTTTTTAGCAGACTCATTGAACGATTTCAATCAATGTTTCATAATTTTTGTAGATTCAACTAATAATTCCAGTGTTATCGCACACGTTCTAAATTTATCAAAAAAGTAGTGTTGGCCGCCCTACTATTTTTATTTCTTGCATAACAAAGAACGAAAAAACGATATGAATACTCCAAAATCCAAATAGCTTTTTACAAAGTAGTGTAGTACTACGCACTACGTATTTGTTAAGCCAAAAAGTGAATGGAAAGATCGTTTCTCCAGTATTAGTATGTTTTATGCAAAATTAAGGAAAAAAAGAAGGGTGCTTAATTACGCACTCATGCATTTCAAGGCTCGTAGTGAAAGACTTTGAAGCTCGTAGCTACGTTAATTAACGGAACGGTGGGTTTCCGGTATTAAAGATATTGGACAATTAAGGCACTTAGGCACAATAGTTTCAGCTCAATGTACTAGCATACATTAGCTTATAATTACACTAACACATTTTATATACCCAAAGTACCCTAACCCTCATTGGCTATTATAACTTTTTAAAGATTTTTAAAGATAAGGTAATACACTAAGTCTTCACTAATGATTGCAGACAACTTACTCATCGTTATTTTTCATATGTTCTCAAAATTTACTTACCCATACAAGTTGTACATATTGTTGGCCATACAATCTCGAGTAATACGTTACCAAGCCAATTGCGTTGTACAGGGTGAACCCAATATTCACCCAGAGTGCGATCCCCGTAGTGACAAAATGAGTATACAATGATATGTGGGCATATCACCTGGTACTGAAACTTAATACCATCGCATTAAGTTAGGGCTTACTATATTGTGTATCATAGATATATATCAACTAGTCCAATTGCGAGTATGATTCCACTGCGAGTTCCATTCGCCGGATGTTTGCATTGACGAAATAATTGATTCCACTGGTGAGATCGATGCAGTGACGGATGAGGGAAAATCTACCCGCCACTGGCGGCAATAAAGGTCAAAGAGAATGCACCCCTCCAGCAGCAACGATGCAAAAGGAAAGCAATAGAATGGGGAGAAATTTTCTAGAAAGAATGCAGACGGGTATAATGTTTGGTTAAATAAGGAAGGAAAGTGAAAAAATTATTCGCCACGTTGGGTTGCCACGTGTGAAGGTTACCGGACAACCGGTATATTGGGTGTGTTTGGCAAATGGTTGTTGGTTGTTGGCTGTTGGCCGATTGTGTTGGCTGATTACTGATAGTGGATTCTGTTGACTGTTTTAATTAGTTGATGATATTAGCAGTTTGTAAAGTAATGTTTGGTTAAATGGCGGTTTAAAATCAGCTGATAACATGTCAAATGACTTGTAAGAACATAAATGATTTTCTTATTAGTGTAACGTAAAATGACTGTTATTTGTTAATTAAAATGACTTTTTTATTGGACTAGTAGCACTCACGATAAAAAAAAATTGGACTAGTAGCACTCAAACTTCCAACGATGTCGTGTATATGTCATATGTGTGTTTGAGAAATAAAAACTAGGATGGTATACCATAATATAATCTACAAAAAAATAAAACAAAAAACAAACAAAAAAGATAAGGAGAAGCTAACCTGTTAAGCAATGTTATCATGCTAGACACAACAAAAGGAAGGTTGCTAATACAGGGAAATTAAACAAAGTCCAATAGGTGGGTGAGAGCTGAAACATTCCTTCAAATAAAATATGATATGGAGACTATATGTAAATATAACTTGTGTTCTTGGTAATATAATTTATTCATGATTCTAAAAGATTAGGATCATGACCAAAAGACAAAGTAATTTTCATATTCACAATATCTGGAAGCTCTTACATCGTTCGATCCAAAAACTCGAATAGCTTGAAATTGTAAAAGGGTTTTACCTAGAAAGTCATTGAGGCAGAAAAGTTAAAAGTTTTTTTGTCCAGACTAATCCTCTAATTGGAATGAAGGAAAAAATAAATCTAGATAATCATTGACCAACCATAGTACAGTATTAATATGTAAAAGGATTTTACCTAGAAATTCATTGAGGTTGAAAAGTTTAAAGATTTTTGTCCAGCCTAATCCTCAAATTGGAATGAAAGACAATCATCCCAATGGGTTTTCGAAAGTTCATTCTTGGCATAATTCATGTAATCCCACTGGCCATGTGAAGTAGAAACAAACTGACCAAATCCATTTCTATTCCATGCTTCGAGAACAACAATGTGAATAAAAGCCCCAAACCTATTGCTATCGATAGATCATAAGTAATTTTCTAGAACTTTTATACTTAGTGATATAACATGAATTCTTTGATTGGAATTGACACACACCACCGCATAACCAATCAGTAAAAGATGACTCTCTAAATCTAGGGTTATAGATGAAATCCAAGGGAAAAATTCAGATTATAATATGGCATGTGAAATCCATAAATAAAAAAGAGTTAGATTTGAGGTAGAAAACTAACCAATAATGCAACAAATCGTTGATGATGGACTCTCCAAGATTGTTAGTAGATGGAATCGTTCATGTGCTCAGAAATCAAATATATGACAATCGTGATCGAGCAAGTGAAAATCACAGAGCATAATCTATAAGCCTAAACACAGAGCCAAAGAGATAATAATCTCATCTCTTTGTGTAAGAAGAAAGGAATCTCAGGGTCACGTTCAATAGAAAGAGAGAAATTGAGAGAGCTGTAATAGAGCCAGGTTCAAGGAAGAGTAGAAAATAAAAGAGAAGAGGTAACGAAGATTTAAGAACTTATTAAGCGAATTGGCGAAAGTCTATCGGAAGAATAAAAAACCTAGCGTTGTTTACAAAAATGCCCCTGATCATTGAGCGGGAAAAGCACTTAACTCACTTAATATATATATATATATATATATATATATATATATAGATATATAGATTAGTTATTAGTATGGTTTCACCTGGTATAATACATTTGGTGAATATCAAAACTCCAATATAAGCCCATTAGTAGGTCAATATTATTCACATATTCTAACAAAGATAGTAATACGTATTACGACATCGTATTCAATGAGATCATATCACTAATGTGTGCCAATTGATACAATATCATAACCCAGTCATACGTACGTAAATATCCTGACAATATAGATACTGAATTATATTATGAGATGATAGAAACTCAATTCTTTAGTACCGCATATTGATACCATACCGACAAATTGATTACTATCCGCAATATTGAATAGTTGGGGCAATTTCGTCCCAACTATGTCAAAATCCCGATTATTATGAATATTCTTATGTGTATTATAAAAAACCCACTGGGTCCATATCTAGTATAGAATTGTAGTCCATCTATTCATATAATGCTATCCAAGATTAAGGGGCCGTTTGGAGCCTATAAAATAGGCTAATAAGCCTTAAAATATAAAAAAAGAGCCAAACACTAGCCAGTTGGGCTGTTTGGACTGATATTGCTGATCAGCCAAAAAAGTAGCAATACCCTAACTTTTCCCGCTGAAAGCTATTAAATTACTGTTGAAAAGGTAAAATACTCCTTTACCCTTCTTTACCGGAAATCTGTGTTCTGTGTTCGAATTTGGACTATCAAGACAAGTTGTCGATTTGTTGTTCTGTGTTCGGGAACCCGAAATCTGTGTCCAGGACTGATGAATTTTATGGTTTTGTTGAGCGGAGGTGTGATGGTATCGCTCTGGTGGTATCAGTATGTGATGGTTCTACAAAACATGCATAGTTTTAGTAGTTGCAGGTGTTCAATGATGGAGTCCGTTAATTTACTAGCCAGGGCTAATTAGTTGGGGGAATACTAGAACTCATCTTGAAACTAGTAGTACTTCAATTGTTAATTCTAAAGATTTTGGAATACTCCGTAGTATTTAGTCCACGGTGATGCCCGACTCACAAGCTGTAGTCTAAAAAAGGGTGATGCACTGATGCCAGCCAGTTCAATACTAGTCTCCTTCTACCCAGAGCCCACCAGACCCAAATAATTCCATATGAGAATCATAATGAAATTAAAATGCTACTCATTCTTGGCCTTGCTATAAACGTATGAGAATAAGCAAATGTAGTTTACTAATCAATCAAAAATAAGTTTATTACTAAAGTGCACACCATATATTTAACAAAAATAAGCAAATACCCTTAATGGTAATTTTACATTCATTCAGCCATTTCAGCCAACATATTACCAAACGCTTTCACTTCAGCACAATCAATCTTTTCCAAACGGCCCCTAAATGGGTTAAAGATATATCTCCAATCGGTATCGATTCATAATATTAGCACAGGGCTAATGTTGATCATTATTCACAAACTTAACTCGTGATTACCTATTGACAGTATGTAATTATGTAATTAAATATACTGTGAATGGGTTCAATATGACAATCGTATGTAGATCCATAAACGTATGCCCCAATCTATTACGTATTATACACCCCATTTTTCTAAATTTAGAAATCTATAAAAACATCGCCTATTATGTATTTTTCCCATCAGATATGCAAGTCCCTATTTTGTAAAGGTATACTATCGACAACGTATACGGTATACCTTTACAAAAATGACACTATCTTGAATTAATCCGTCTTCACTGAATTATGCAAGTGTATTTCATTGACAACCTTGACTCGAAATGAACCAAATTGGCTGAGAATTGGTATTGTTAAGTAAATACGTCATCATGCCTGACATGCATGCGTTTATCATTGTCGAACCCACAGCTGGAGTGGATAAGTTCGGCCATCATTTACTATTATTATTATTTATGTAAATTATATCTTATAGCTTTCTGTTAGCACTTTTATAGGTGTCTACATTCATTGTATAGCTTAGTTCCCTTGATAGATTAGAATACTAATGATACGCACGTATAGCAACAGCCTGTACAATACTTTTCCTATTTATAGGAATGACTAATGAGATAATCGACACGGGGAATTTTATATCATTGAACTTGTATAACGCCTATCTAAATTTGGACGAGATGAACAGCACGAGAGGCTTTGTTGTCCTGAAACAGCGACTCTAAACGAGTCCAGGCGGCACAGGCGGTGTCGTCTTTGAGAAGAATAGCATGAAGAAGGTCCGTGGAAACAGTCCCATAAATCCATTGCAGAACTACAGCATCCAATCTCCGCCAGAGAGCAGGGTCGGCGGCCTTTGTAGCCTCATAGGCAGCTCTCTCTGTTTCGTCTTTGGGAGGAGTGATATGGTGATGAAGGTCATGAACCTGAACGAGGACTTTGAAGAGGGCGGCCCAAGAGTGGTATAGGCCGTGGTCTGCGTCCAACGTGATAGGAATGAGAGTTTTGACATTCGTAATAGTGAGGGCTGAATGAAATTTTTGGGGGTTAGCCATGAGGGCAAATTTCAGGTGTGCAGCGGAAGAAAGGAGAAGAAAAAAAAAACAGAGAAGGTCACAGAGAAATGAACCTTAATCTGATACCATGAAGGATTTCAACCGTGCTTTCTCATTATCAAAATGGTGCTTAAATACACGTTTACAAAGAGATTAACAAGGAAACAAATATATACAATAAATGAAATGGCTATAAACAAGGTAACTAAATATATACATAATGAATAGAATATCTTTAACATATATTCTAACATTGGGACCCACAATGTCCCAATACTGTCACATCTGTGTATTTAGGACTACCATACAATGTCACGCCCCGGACCTTCCCGGACACGTCAACAACCCGCCGTACAATACGAATAGTCAACCGCAGTCCGACACATTCATATTATACAAGGCGTCATGAATATCATTCACACGTAAGTCATCCATAAACATACATAATAAACAATTGAATACGCAGCGGAAAACATTGTTTAAAACAAAAGGGCCACACAGGGCAAACATGAGCACGCAGGCTCTAAAGCAAAATATCCATGAGCAAGTTTAATATTATTTAAAAACAGAATGGAGGAAGCACGAACCAAGTCTTCTCTCCAAGGAATCACTCGATCAACGAGCACAGGAAGCAAGCTCTAGCCTCAACCTGAAATGGTGGTGGGACGCCCCCGAAGGGGTCAGTACTCTATACGGCTATAAAGTACTGGTGTGGCAGGCATCTAATAGATATACAACAAGTATTTCAAACACAAGACCCTCAAGTAGGGTGATAGTACATTATGATTGTAACCCTAAGTTACCCCGTTTAAAAATATACTTACTTTATATAAAAGTCAAGTAGTCGGCCCGTGGGCCCGTTTTCATTTGGAAATCACCATTCCCAACCCCGTGACTATAAGCCACGACAACTCCTAGAGTCCAACCCTAGTACATGACATTGTATTCTAGAGCTCGGCTCTACCACATCACCATACAATTCATATACCTCGGGTCAATTTCCCTACCTTGCGTTCTAGAGCTCGGCTCTATCACATCACCACGCAAGTCCTAGAGCTCGGCTCTAGCTATACAATACATAGACTCCAAGTCTACACCTTACATGCATTCTAGAGCTCGGCTCTATCACATCACCATGCATTAAGGTCCAATTCTCAAGCAACCCTATGCCTAGAATTGACATATCATTAAACTACCATGGGTCATCCTTAAAGACTCCCCATAACTTAACCTTAGTTCCATACTAAGTTATCATATACACTTGAACTACATTCAAGTACCTTTCATACAATCCAATCCCTAGGATCAATTTAATCAGCAAGTTCCAATAATCACTAACTAGTATTCCAATACTATTAAGATTATTGTTATCGTACCATTATCCTCATTGTTTGTAATTCTCTACATATTTATAATTATGTAGCAGCAACTTAAGTATTCAATCTCAATACACAAATATTCATTTATGTATCCACATGATTCATACATGAGCAAAATGCCCATTTTCACAAAATAGTTCATTTATACTCATTTAATCTCATATTATTCATACTTTCTCAAATCATTCCAAATTCATTCTTTGGCAACTATATCAATATTTCATCAATATATAGTCATCATAATCCATGAAAAATCATGATTTAAGCATTTAGGTAATCTCATGCTTAACCTACAAGTTGTAAGCAATTAGATGTCAATCCTCACCTCAATTGAGCTTTAAACTTTCCCTTCTTGGTCCAATGGTCAAATCTTTGGTCAAGGTGGATTTGGGACTGATTCCTTGCTCAAATATGAGTGTTAAACAGCCTCCTCAAAGTGCTAGTTCAACCCTTAATCGTTGATACGAAAACAGCCCCTAGAACGGGTGTTTTCCGGCTAACTCGATTCCTAGTTTTCCAATATTTGCATCTAGGTTAGTATCTAACCTTTACATCAATAAGATAACTTTTTAGGGACATATTATACACTTGGATTAGTGTATAATAGTCTCACCAATCGTTCATATCATTTGGAGAATGAAAAGTAAAGCTTTGGGGTTAAAACTCACTTTAGAAGATTAAATCCTCTCCTGCGAGGTTGTGTTTTGCTCGGACGATTTGGAAGCCTTCCACAACTCCGATTCCTGCAAACCAGACCTTCACGGATTCCTCGTCTTGAGAGCTTTCTGTGGGTATCTCACACGCCTTAATTGGACTTGTAAAACTCGAGATATCGACCAAACAGTCTCAGCACTCTCACAGCTCGAGTTCACAGACCTTTGCTCGTTCCAGCTCGATTTTTGCAAGATAAGCCTTCTCTCCTCGAACAAAGACCACTCAATTGAGATAATAGACTTCAAAGGCTATCCAAGGACACCTCATACACGTTATTTGGTTGAGGATAGCTCCTATAATGAGAGGAGACAAACAGCACACCAATTTGTGCGAAAATAAGAGTGGTGGCCCCAACTTTGATTCTTATCAAGTCATGTGCAGCTCTTCTCCATAATGGCCGGCCAAGGTAAGTCTCCTAACCCATTTTTATTTGTTTTGCAGGTACTAATACCATGTGGAGTGGTTCCCAATTGATCCCATTAAATTTGGGGTCCAAAATATCTACCAATACTTCCAAAAAATGGGAAGATGGGTCCTATTGTTTTATCTTTGTCAAAGATGTCTTTTTGTACTCATCCTAATTTACACGATGAAAATTACAAAAGAATGCGGGTTTGAACAATACAATATTCAATCATGTACTTCGTAAAATATTAATCGTTTCTCCCATTGTTTTGAAATTGGAAATTCAATACATCACTTTTGAATTTTTAAATCGAATTTTCAAGGACGTTCGGGTGCGGTGTCACAAGTTCACCCCCCCTTAACAGGAATTTCGTCCCCGAAATTCACAGCTCTACTCGAATAGGAAAGCATACTGCTTCCTCATCAAAGCCTCTGTTTCCCATGTCTCTTCCTCGACCCGATCGCTCTTCCACAGGACTTTAACCATTGGGACTTCTTTGCTCCTCAGCTTCTTCACCTTTCTATCGGTGACCTTGATAGGTTGAACAGCGTAGTTCAAATCCTCACGTACCTCTACAGGTGGCTTCTCTAGTACGTGAGAGGGATCATGCACATACTTCTTAAGCATGGATACATGAAACACATTATGTATCTTCTCTAACTCAGGAGTCAACTGTAGACGATATGCAACGGCCCCAATCCTCTCTATAATTCTGAATGGACCTATATATCGTGGGTTAAGTTTTCCTCGGGTTTGGAACCGAATGATCCCTTTCCAAGGAGAAACTTTCAAGAATACCTCGTCATCAACCTTAAACTCTAAGGTTCTTCGACGCTTATCTGCATAACTCTTTTGTCTATCCTGAGCCGCCTTGAGTCTCTCTCGAATCAACTTCACCTTTGATTTGGTGACCTCAACCAACTCAGTACCCTCGAGTTTGGCCATGCCAACCTCGTCCCAGCATAACGGTGTACGGCACCTCCTCCCATACAATGCCTCGTATGGAGGCATGCCGATGCTTGCCTGATAACTGTTGTTATAGGCAAACTCCACAAGTGCTAAGTGGTTGTCCCAACTTCCCTGGAACTCCAATGCACAAGCCCTCAGCATGTCTTCTAGGATCTGAATAACCCTTTCAGACTGCCCATCCGTCTGTGGATGGAAAGCAGTGCTGAACTTCAACTTCGTTCCCATAGACTCCTGGAATTTCGGCCAAAAACGTGATGTGAATCGTGGGTCTCTATCAGATACAATGGTCACCGGGACCCCATGCAGCCTCACGATCTCATCCGTATACAATTTGGCTAACCTCTCAAGTGGGTAGGTAGTGTTGATAGGCAAGAAGTGTGCACTCTTTGTGAGCCTATCCACAACGACCCAAACCGCATCATAGTTCCTGATAGTCCGTGGTAAGCCTACCACGAAATCCATAGTCACGTGCTCCCACTTCCATTCAGGGATGGAGAGTGGTTGCAATAAGCCTGCTGGGTGCTGATGTTCTGCCTTAACTTGTTGACAAGTAAGGCACCGACTGATGTACTCGGCTATTTCCCTCTTCATTCCAGACCACCAGTAACTTTCCTTCAAATCACGGTACATTTTCGTGCCCCTCGGGTGCATGGCATAAGCCGATGAATGAGCCTCCTCTAAGATGGACTTTCGGAGCTCATCATCTGACGGTACACACACTCGGTCACGAAATAACAAGAGACCATCATCTCTTTCCCTGAAATCCTCCACCGGCCCCGCTTGCATGCGTTCCCGGACCTTCATAAGTTCTTCGTCGGCTTCCTGACCCTTCTTGATCTCATCAAGTAAAGTGGGTCTCACCTCAAATCGTGCCAATAAGGCACCATCGCTGGTTACCTCCAGTTGGGCTCTTAATGCCCTCAAATTAGTTATCAATGCCCCAGACGAGCTCTTCCGGCTCAAAGCATCTGCCACCACGTTTGCCTTGCCTGGGTGATACTCTATCACCAGATGGTAGTCTTTTATCAGCTCCATCCACCGTCTCTGTCTCATGTTTAGCTCTTTCTGAGTAAACACGTACTTCAAGCTCTTGTGATCAGTGTATATGTGACATGTCTCCCCGTAGAGATAATGTCTCCATATCTTCAGTGCAAATACCACTGCCCCGAGCTCCAAATCATGAGTAGGATAATTCACCTCATGCTTCTTCAATTGTCGTGAAGCATAGGCGATTACCCTCCCATTCTGCATCAGTACACATCCGAGCCCTTGAATGCTCGCATCGCTATAGACATCGTACCCCACACCTTGTTTGGGTAATGCAAGTACCGGTGCCTCAGTCAATCTCTTCTTTAGTTCCATGAACCCTTTCTCACATTTGTCATCCCATACAAACTTAGCTCCTTTACGAGTGAGCTTCGTCAATGGCGATGCCAAAACAGAGAACTTTTCCACGAACTTTCTATAGTAGCCTGCCAATCCAAGGAAACTACGAATTTCCTTGACGTTCTTTGGCCTCTCCCATTCAGTGATGGCTTCTATCTTCTTGTTATCAACAGCAATCCCCGATCCCGAAACCACGTGCCCGAGGAAGCCAATCTCCTTTAGCCAAAATTCACATTTAGAAAATTTGGCATAGAGTTGCTTCTCCCGTAGTGTTTCAAGAACAAGTATCAAGTGCTCCTCATGCTCTTCTTCACTCTTTGAGTAAATCAAGATGTCATCTATGAACACAATCACGAATCGATCCAAGTATTTATGAAATACTCGGTTCATCAAGTCCATGAATGCCGCCGGGGCGTTTGTTAACCCAAACGACATAACAAGGAACTCAAAATGCCCATACCTTGTGCGGAAAGCACTCTTTGGTATGTCATCTTCCTTAATCTTCAATTGATGGTACCCCGACCTTAAGTCAATCTTCGAAAACACGGTTGCTCCTCGTAGTTGATCAAACAAGTCATCAATCCTAGGCAACGGATACCTATTCTTGATTGTGACCTTGTTCAGTTGACGATAGTCAATGCACATTCGAAGTGTCCCATCTTTCTTTTTCACAAAAAGAACCGGTGCTCCCCACGGGGAGTGGCTTGGTCTAATGAAACCGTTATCCAAAAGCTCTTGCAATTGGGTTTTTAACTCGTTAAGTTCAGCGGGTGCCATCCGGTATGGCGGTATGGAGATTGGTTTGGTACCAGGCTCGACCTCGATCACAAATTCAATCTCCCTGTCAGGTGGAAGCCCCGGTAGGTCTTTAGGGAAGACATCCGGATACTTACAAACCACCCTCACATCATCGATGTTCGTTCCCTCTTTGGTTTTGTCAACCACGTATGCTAGATATGCGTGGCATCCCTTCCTCATCATATTTCTCGCTCTCACGGCGGATATGATACAACTATTTGATTTGCCGCGGTCCCCCTCGAAGCGTAGGGTGTCCCCATGCGTGCCTTCGAGTTCCAACACCTTTGTGTAGCAATCTACCCTAGCATGATGCTTTTCTAGCCAATCCATCCCTAGGATTGCATCGAACTCCATCATACTCAGCGGTACGAAATCACACGTCAAGGTTTGGCCACCGATTTCCACCATACAAGATGGATAGTAATTGTTTCTTTCAACGTCTTCCCCTAGTGGGGTTGATACCACTAAGGTTTGTGTCATTGGTATTGATTGCATCTCTAAGCTCTCGGCAAACGCCTCACTCACGAATGAACGTTGCGCTCCGGTATCGATAAGGATTCGTGCATCCTTCCCGTTAATCTTTAGTGTCCCTACATTCATGAACCATGTAAGACACCTTTTTTAATGGTTTAGGACACTTTTTGGAGGTTAATAGGTTCATATAGATGTTCGGAATCAAACGGGGGTCCAATCGTAGAAGAACGAGAGGAAAAACTTAGGTTTCGGGCGGCTGGGGTCCACGCACGGTCGTGCGTGGGACACGCACGGTCGTGCGTGCGTGAAGAAGCGTCGAATCCGACCACTGCCGGTTACGCACGATCGTGCGTACCCGGCCACGCACGATCGTGCGTCCACGCACGGCGTGCGTACCGGCACGCACGGTCGTGCGTCCTGCGCGAAATTCACCTGGAACCACTGTCCCCTACGCACGATCGTGCGTGGGGTTGGACGCACGATCGTGCGTCCCTGTTTTTGGTCAGTTTTGGCCCGAATTTCGCCGTTTGACCCCGAAATGGCTCGCACTCAATCCCTATGACTTATGTCATCAATTTATGGATTAAATATGGACAAAATACAATTGTGCAAGAGGCAATACCTGCAACCGAGTCCGGGTTAGCTCGAGCATCCGCCCCCGTCATCGCATAAACTCTAGCTTGAGTTCTTCCTTGATTCACGGATGGCGCGTTGCTCGTACTCGCTCCCCCATGTCCCCGGCTCGCTTGAGAAGCTCCGGTTTGATTCCGTGTACCCGTCGGACCGCTACTCGGCCCCGATGTCCTTGCCCCACTCAATTGTGGGCAATGTGCCTTCAAATGCCCGGCATCCCCGCATTGAAAACATCTAGGGGGGTCGCGACATTTACCGGAGTGGTTCTTCTTGCAATTGTTGCAACGAGCTACCACTGAGGTTTGTGACCTCGCGCCTTGCCCACTCGGGCCTTGGTTCCCCCCATATGGTGGCGGTGGTGCCCGGAAAGATCCTCCTCCGTGGTTCCCCTTTTTGTTGGAACCTTGGGAGCCATGACTCTCCCACTTTCTCTTTTTCGCCTCCTCGGCGTCTCTCTTCTTCCTTTCTTCCCATTGCTTCTCTCCTTTCAACCCTTGGTCAACCACTTGGGCAAACGTCATGTTAGGCAATTGTGTTGCCCTGTCACGTATCTCCAAGTCTAGAGCATCCCAGAAGTGGTTCACCATCCGGTTCTCGTCACAAGCATACTCAGGTATGTAATCGGCAAGATCCCTGAACTTGTACTCAAGTTCCCTCACCGTCATGTTACCCCCTTGGGTTAGAAGGGTGTATTCCCTCACTTTCTTGTTCACCTCAAAATCCGAGTAATATTGGGCAAAGAATTCCTGTCGGAAATTCTCCCAAGTGACGGTCTCGCCATATTTGCCTTTGGTCCCATCCCACCACTTGGATGCCATACCTTCAAGCAATCTCACCGCAACCCTTAGTTTATATTCGGGGGTGAGTTGCATGTCCAGGGCTGCCTCATTCAGCCGCTTAATCCATTGTGCCGAAACGGAGATGTCACCCGTCCCATCGAACGGTTTGCACCCCAAGTCTCGTGCCTCTTTGATGTATTTGGAGATCCTTATGATTGGACCTCCATCACCCCGACCCCCATGTGGTTCAATGTGGGCCCTAGAGTCGCCATGGCTTCTCCCTCTTGAAGCCCCGCCCGAAGGTTGCCCAGCCCGGCGCCTTCGGCGTTCCCTCCTCTCCTCACGCTCACGGTGGTACTGTTGAAGTAGTGCTTCAATCCGTGCTAAGGAGCCATTTTCCTCCTCATCACTTACATCATCATCATCCCCTTCATAAGGGGTCTCAACCGGTTCAGTTTCCGGTCGATAGGTCGAGTCCTCATAGGACCAGTAGGTTTCACTTTCCGTGTCGACATGACCGTCGCTCACGGTCTGTGATTGGCCTCCACGGCCAGCTCCTCTAGATGCCCTAGAGGTCCTTCGACTGCCCTGTCCAGTCTCCACTGGTACACGACCCGTCGGGTTTCTCCTAGTAATCCTGCCACCACGGTCCATTTCTGAAAGAAATTTGGAAGGAGTCGTTAGACTCGTATCAAATGTCAATTGACGGATAGGTACTTAAGACACATTTTGGCTCGAGTCACCGCCATACCAATTGCTAAGGGTACCATCTTAACAATTAGAGACCTTGCAACCCAAGTACCAAAAGCTCTCCAAGTACAAAACTTCTATGCTCATGGTTTTCAAAATCTTTTCAAAAAGAGAATTTTGAGACTTCATTATGAAGTTTATGGACTAAGGCTCTGATACCAACTTAATTGTCACGCCCCGGACCTTCCCGGACACGTCAACAACCCGCCGTACAATACGAATAGTCAACCGCAGTCCGACACATTCATATTATACAAGGCGTCATGAATATCATTCACACGTAAGTCATCCATAAACATACATAATAAACAATTGAATACGCAGCGGAAAACATTGTTTAAAACAAAAGGGCCACACAGGGCAAACATGAGCACGCAGGCTCTAAAGCAAAATATCCATGAGCAAGTTTAATATTATTTAAAAACAGAATGGAGGAAGCACGAACCAAGTCTTCTCTCCAAGGAATCACTCGATCAACGAGCACAGGAAGCAAGCTCTAGCCTCAACCTGAAATGGTGGTGGGACGCCCCCGAAGGGGTCAGTACTCTATACGGCTATAAAGTACTGGTGTGGCAGGCATCTAATAGATATACAACAAGTATTTCAAACACAAGACCCTCAAGTAGGGTGATAGTACATTATGATTGTAACCCTAAGTTACCCCGTTTAAAAATATACTTACTTTATATAAAAGTCAAGTAGTCGGCCCGTGGGCCCGTTTTCATTTGGAAATCACCATTCCCAACCCCGTGACTATAAGCCACGACAACTCCTAGAGTCCAACCCTAGTACATGACATTGTATTCTAGAGCTCGGCTCTACCACATCACCATACAATTCATATACCTCGGGTCAATTTCCCTACCTTGCGTTCTAGAGCTCGGCTCTATCACATCACCACGCAAGTCCTAGAGCTCGGCTCTAGCTATACAATACATAGACTCCAAGTCTACACCTTACATGCATTCTAGAGCTCGGCTCTATCACATCACCATGCATTAAGGTCCAATTCTCAAGCAACCCTATGCCTAGAATTGACATATCATTAAACTACCATGGGTCATCCTTAAAGACTCCCCATAACTTAACCTTAGTTCCATACTAAGTTATCATATACACTTGAACTACATTCAAGTACCTTTCATACAATCCAATCCCTAGGATCAATTTAATCAGCAAGTTCCAATAATCACTAACTAGTATTCCAATACTATTAAGATTATTGTTATCGTACCATTATCCTCATTGTTTGTAATTCTCTACATATTTATAATTATGTAGCAGCAACTTAAGTATTCAATCTCAATACACAAATATTCATTTATGTATCCACATGATTCATACATGAGCAAAATGCCCATTTTCACAAAATAGTTCATTTATACTCATTTAATCTCATATTATTCATACTTTCTCAAATCATTCCAAATTCATTCTTTGGCAACTATATCAATATTTCATCAATATATAGTCATCATAATCCATGAAAAATCATGATTTAAGCATTTAGGTAATCTCATGCTTAACCTACAAGTTGTAAGCAATTAGATGTCAATCCTCACCTCAATTGAGCTTTAAACTTTCCCTTCTTGGTCCAATGGTCAAATCTTTGGTCAAGGTGGATTTGGGACTGATTCCTTGCTCAAATATGAGTGTTAAACAGCCTCCTCAAAGTGCTAGTTCAACCCTTAATCGTTGATACGAAAACAGCCCCTAGAACGGGTGTTTTCCGGCTAACTCGATTCCTAGTTTTCCAATATTTGCATCTAGGTTAGTATCTAACCTTTACATCAATAAGATAACTTTTTAGGGACATATTATACACTTGGATTAGTGTATAATAGTCTCACCAATCGTTCATATCATTTGGAGAATGAAAAGTAAAGCTTTGGGGTTAAAACTCACTTTAGAAGATTAAATCCTCTCCTGCGAGGTTGTGTTTTGCTCGGACGATTTGGAAGCCTTCCACAACTCCGATTCCTGCAAACCAAACCTTCACGGATTCCTCGTCTTGAGAGCTTTCTGTGGGTATCTCACACGCCTTAATTGGACTTGTAAAACTCGAGATATCGACCAAACAGTCTCAGCACTCTCACAGCTCGAGTTCACAGACCTTTGCTCGTTCCAGCTCGATTTTTGCAAGATAAGCCTTCTCTCCTCGAACAAAGACCACTCAATTGAGATAATAGACTTCAAAGGCTATCCAAGGACACCTCATACACGTTATTTGGTTGAGGATAGCTCCTATAATGAGAGGAGACAAACAGCACACCAATTTGTGCGAAAATAAGAGTGGTGGCCCCAACTTTGATTCTTATCAAGTCATGTGCAGCTCTTCTCCATAATGGCCGGCCAAGGTAAGTCTCCTAACCCATTTTTATTTGTTTTGCAGGTACTAATACCATGTGGAGTGGTTCCCAATTGATCCCATTAAATTTGGGGTCCAAAATATCTACCAATACTTCCAAAAAATGGGAAGATGGGTCCTATTGTTTTATCTTTGTCAAAGATGTCTTTTTGTACTCATCCTAATTTACACGATGAAAATTACAAAAGAATGCGGGTTTGAACAATACAATATTCAATCATGTACTTCGTAAAATATTAATCGTTTCTCCCATTGTTTTGAAATTGGAAATTCAATACATCACTTTTGAATTTTTAAATCGAATTTTCAAGGACGTTCGGGTGCGGTGTCACATACAAAATGTCACATCTGTGTATTTAAGACTACCATACAAAATGTCGGTGATATGTATTGGCAATTAGATAGTATACTATACCGTATTAGGGGAAGCCTTAATGACCCTTTAGAATACAGAAATTTAAGCGTTTGATAGTGAAACAAATACTAGATATTTTCAATTTTGGGACAGTATACTAAATTGTATATGATAACTTACGTTTAATTGATGTTTAAAGGGATATTGTTTGTACACTATAGACTCCCCAGTCTATCATTACCGGGAATCAACTCCAAATTTAGCTAACGGACTGTTCCTATTGAAGTGACTATGAGATAATTTAACCAATATTTTGAAAATAGATCACGAAGACAATTTTTTACATCTTAAACACGTATCAATTCATAACGTATTGTAAAATTAATATTGCATAGCCTAATTTTTGGCACCAAATTAGATATAGGGAACCCACTATTTAGAGAACAATGTTAACACGAAAAAAACATCAATTATGAGATCTCAATTGAACCCATGGGAAATAATTTTGTTCAGTGTGTTTGAGCAATTCATACATAGCGAAATTGCAACTGATTTTGTATACACGAATAATATGGCTAAGTTGTAATGTGATTATTTCTAAATAGATACTTGTAAACACAGAAAAGATCAGGTCCCTCCGGAGGGCCGGGAGAGACCGTCCGAACTTTACTGTTTGGGGCGGTTCCCGGTGGAATTGTTTGATGAAATTTTTTGAGCATGTTCCTCATCAAGTCTAGTTTGTCCATACCAAATTTAAGCTCAAAATTCGACCGGGAAGGCAGTCAAATAAATTCTTGAAGCTTACTGCACATTCTGCGCATATATAAAGTGCAGTAAGTTTCAAGAATTTATTTGAGACATATTACCCTAAATATGACTAAAAAGGTTTGAAAATTCCAAAATAGGACTGCCATGTTTTTATTCCCAAAATAGGACTAATTACTGTCATGTTTTGGCAGTACCAGACAATTCAAACATGACAGTATTTTCTAAACTTGGCAGTAATTACTCCTATTTTGGGAATAAACAACATACCAGACCTATTTTGGAATTTTCAAACTGTTTTAGTCCTATTTCGAGAATTTTCCCAAACTCAAAGACTTGCAAAAATAGAATTCGAAATGGGTTCATAAGTCGAGCCATGTGCCCATCGTAGTAAGTTTTTTGTTACTTAATTTTAAGAATAGTGGAATTTAACGCCAATTTTTAGTTGAATTATTTTGGTGACCATGTATTTAAACAATACATGGTCACCATTAGGGGTGGTTTGGTACGGTATAACTTATATTTTTTCTCATACCTTTGCCGTACCAAAACTTTCGGTATGCAAAATTTGCATACCTTTACATTATCGAAGTTTCGGTATACCGCATTTCGGTATACCAAAGTTTCGGTTCGGTAACGGTACGATATTGGTAAATTACCGTGCATGTCTCCCAATACAAAAAATTATCATAGACTAACGAAATATATTAAATCGTTATTACTAGCGACATATTAAATCTATTATTAAAATGTTACGAAATACAATTAATAATGTATTGATGTCAATTCAATATTGAACAATAATTATTATTAGTATATTTAAGCAATTCAACATGCCACATATTAAAAAGTAACACATTCTCCTAAAATAACTTGAACAATATAGATATAATTAAATCAATAGTGAGCTCTAAGAAAAATAAATAAAACTATTCAAACAACATGGATATAAAATCATTTATTCCTAATATGATATTGTGTATTTAGTTATTTTTATAATTTTTTAAAAATTGAATAAGACTTTTGGACAAAGTTGTGTGTCTCGACTCGCGGAATCCCTATGTAGATACACTTGTCACATAAATGTATCTCTCTTCACTCGTCAGCTACTTAGCGGTCCAGCCATCACGACTTGCAAGCTTTTGGGACAAGATGAACTTGTTTCTTGACATTTATACATTAGTCATTATAGTTAGCGTAGTAGACGCCTATAAGGTTATAGTGGATTTGAGAAATTGGGCCTTTATTTTGTATTTTTGTATTTGTAACCAACTTAAGTATTAATTTTGGGCTTCAAAATTATAATGGATTTTTACAATATATTAGAATTAAAAGTAATTGTTGAGTAGGGAGTCAGTACGGTATTGTACCGGTATACCGCGGTATTTGAAAACATTTACCGTTAACGTATCGAAATAGATCGGTACGGTATGATACCGTACCGAAAATGACGGTATACCAATATTTCGGTATTTTCTGGTATTTTTCGGTATGGTAAGTGCGGTATACCGATTTTTCGGTATTTTTGCCCACCCCTAGTCACCATAATAATTGGACTTAATTATTAAGCCAATCAACCGATGAAGACTTGTATAGTAGTGATACTATACAAGTGGTGTATAGGATACCCTACAGTAAATATACCGAAATTACTACAGTTGGTATAAGGGTTCGGATATTGATATGTATGGATCGACATAGGGGACGGATTTGTAAATCTCAAAAGGATTTACTACAATACTAAGATGGATGAAATCATCTCGAATGTACACGTATCATCCGGATTATTATGTCGAACTAGTATTTAACCCGTCCAACGGGAAAACATTTCATTGAGAATGTAAAGATGGAAATGATAATAGGACTATAATTTAAACATTCAAAGTATAGAATTCAACATCTAAGAAATCATATATAAAAAAAATCTATAAATTGTTATACACTTCTTCACAAGCAACATTTATCAGTATTACTTGGTGGACCATTATCATCACTTATGACAAATTTTAACCCTGATAGACTCGCAACTCTCGATACCGCACCATATATAGCTTCACCTGTGCATTGCAAGGAAATGCAGTATATAGCTTAATACTCAAATTTATAGAAAAATGTGATTGTGATTATTGTGTGTATAAGTATATTGTCACTACTTGTGAAATAAACATAATCATGGTCATTGATTATGTGTCTTCAAAATGTGTATTATTATCATATGGTTATGAAAATTATAGCTCTGAGGGGTGTGATTTTGTCACAAAATTTGTGACACGGATAGTCTCCGATTATTTGTGAAATAAATACAATGTCACAAAACTTACTCACAAAATGTGTCTTCAAAAGTTATTAAAAGTTATTTATCATATACCTTCTTCCCAAAAGTATTTTCTTTTTCTTTTTCACCATCTCAGAATAAATTTCGATTCTCTTTTATGGCAAAAAAAATAATCATGATTCATACTTTTGTCTCCGCTCCTATATACAACTCAACCACATAATTTTCACTTTTTAAATATATTTACAAAATCAAATTTGAATTAGTATTAAAATCCAAAAGAAATAGTAATAAAATAATATTACCTCCATTTCGGGCCGTTATCTGTTTAATTACCTATACCGATAATGAGACCTCGTTTGATCGAAAGGCCAACTTTATGGCTCAACATTTATTTCACACCATCATATAAATATTATCTAAACCAAGATATATATAATATGTGGTCTGTAAATATTGGATGGTCCCCGCCCATGTGTGGGCCCAATGTGCATTTTACTGTTCAAGTAACAGTAAAAATGAGAACGTGTTTCCTCGAAAATTCATTCATCATTTCTCCTGACTACATATGTGGTGTCATATTTTTTGACACTTTAATAAAATGTTACACTTCTTTTTAAGTGGTCCGAAATGTATGAACAGATAACATCTTATCTGTTTAATCTTATACAAAAATATCTTCAGGATAGGATCCTCCGAAATACCCTCCTTTAATAGGTCAAATTAATCAATATTATTCATCCCATTATTTGGGGTTCTTAAAATGTTTATATTCCTCCTGTAATTAATTCGTAACCTTCCGAATTATTACCAGTCCGATAATTAAGGATGCACAATTATCGATCAGTGAATCCAGCCCGCTTGGCCGTCAATTTGTCATTCTTTATATCACTAGGGTCCACGACACATACCTAGTATCATAATAGTATCGTTTTGGAAAACAATAATATTTTATAAACTTGAAATACACATGAGTGGTCCCACATCTAAATTAATAACCCTTTATTAATTTAGGACAAAATTTTACTTTCTCATTTATCAAGACTACTCTTAGTCTTGATTTATCTTTTTTTTTTAACCAAGTACTTTACGAAAAAAATTTATCTAGGTAAAATTCGGGTCCGGTGTTACATTACCACAGTTTCGAAACTGTTGCTAAAAGCAATGGTAACAATTTTTTTTCATTAGGCAACATTTTTTAAGTGTAGTATTAGATCCAAAATGTTGTAGTGAGTTTTTACCGAGTTTTCATCAAGTGATACAATATTAAAAGTTTGAACATAATACATTGCAATTGTTTGTAGATAGATTTTTGCAATTTTAGCCCCATAACTTTAGGCTGTTTTCATTATCAGTCCTATAATTTAGTCACTTGCAAATTTGATCTTGTAACTAATAAATCTTTACTATTGAAGGACTATTACTCGAAAAAGTACATCTTTCGGCAAAAGTATATCAGAAAAGATGCCGCCAACATTGAATTTTCTACCAAAAAGTGTACTTTTCCGGGGAAATATCCTTAAATTGCAAAGATTTATAAGTTACTGGATTAAATTTGCAAATGACTAAAGTTACAGGACGAATAATGAATACAGTCAAACGTTGCAGGACTAAATTTGCAAATATCCCTTGTTTGCCCCGAGTTTTAATCTTTTGAAAGAGATCCATATATATTTAGTAGATTAATAAATTTTATTGAACTACCTACATTAACATACGGAGTATAATATTTACCTTTACGATTTTTTACTTATCAAATGGCATTTTTAATCAATATAAACATGAACACTATTTCAGTTAAGTCATCGATAAATTAAATAAAATCTAACTGCAACAATAACTTTAAAATAAATTAATAGCACTATAAACCTATTCAGTCGTAAATCGCAAATTTAAACTTAGGTAATCGTCAAATGGGTTTGCTTGTTTGAGAGATTCTGAAATATGAATTTCAGATTCACTGCTTGGGCTGGATGGCCGGACAAGTGGGATATTGGGGGCAGTCAGCTTTTCTTATCGGGGGCAAACGTTTAAACTTCCAATATTTACTACTACCTCTGTCCCAAAAAGAGTTGCAAATTTGACTTTTCTAAGTCAAACAGTCTCGTTTTGTTCACTTAATTAGGATGTCAATTTTTAATTATATTCTAATTTGGAGTTTACAACTTTAAATAGATTTTAATGTAATTTTTGAATATGTAAATTTTAACTATTAAAAATTGAATTAATTATTCGTACGGAGGGTTGACTTTTATTATTGATTGACCAAAAATTGTTGACTTTGCAAAACAAATTAGGACGGAGGTAGTAATAACTAATATGGATTTACTAGATTTTTATTGGGGGCAGCTGCCCCCATACCTCTCTTATTAGATCCGCCCCTGCCAGGGGATACTGATTTAATATGGGTCCGGCATATCACATATACCGGTATACGTGTAATGTCCAGATGTGTTCATGTTAAATAAATTGTCTCTCAATAATAATAGGGATCTAACTTGTAATATACTGGATTATACTAAATTAGTTTAATGGCATAATATATCCCAATAGAATAGGCTAGAAATTAGATGATTTATATATTTAGAATGGAAAAATAATATCACGACACTCTAATAATCAGTGGCCGAACCACTATAGGACTTGGAGGGGCTTGTGGCCCTGCGGCTCTCCAGTTTTTCCTATATTATATATACATATAAATTAGTAAATATACACAAGTAGAAGAAGAGGAATAGGCCATGCCCAGCTGCTTCACAGGGAAATCGTACTGCCCGTCAAATACTAAAAGCTGTCAAAGAAGAAGAAGGATGATGAATTGATGATGATGTGAGGACGACAACTTTGTTGCTGCTCCAAGGAAGAAACGGAAGACATCCTCATAGTTTGTGGCGGTATTGATAGTGACGCTTTGGGTTTCTAATCTAATTTGGGGGTTTTCCTTATAGCTCGTACCTATGATACCTTTTTTCTAACTATTAAAGCTTGATTATTATGAGTGAAACTGTGAAAGAAAGTAATAAATATACATACAGCCTGGCAGCCCAAACCAAAGACCCACCTCTGCAGTAGCTAGCCCATTTTTTCTTTTAATGAGACCCATCTCACATCTGTCCAACAGCCCAAGTGCCTAGACTGTCAGACAGAGGCCGTCAAGTCAACGAGTGAAGTGAACCAACGACCAAAGTTCTCCCATTTTGTGTAAAGTTTTTAAATTTATTACTCCCTCCGATTCTAAATAAACTTCACACTTTACTTTTTGGGTCAGTCCAAAATAAACTTCACACTTTCTTATTTTGTTATTTGGCAAAGAAATCTACATCAAAACAGTGTTAAACAGTGTTAAACAGTGTCAAATAGTGTCTCAACAGTGCCAAACAGTGTCTCAACAGTGTCAAACAGTGTCACAACAGTGTACTCTACAGTAAAGTCAACTTTATTTCCTTAATAACTGTGAAGTCAAACACTGAAGTTTAAAAAGAACCGGAGGGAGTATGCATTTGTGCAGTTTATTTAACATTATTTCCATTCTTCAAATTAATAATTTTTTGTGCAAGTTTATTCATTATCAATTAGATTATATATACTCCGTATTGTTAATTTTTGTGCAATCCTGGAATTTATTTATTATTATTCTTATTCAATAAACTGTTAGATATAATGTAATTGTGAATTTGTGTATTTAGTTTGTTGTACTGCTATTTTTACCATAATACTCATATTACTTCAATTCTAGTCTAGATTGATTGATAAGAATTCACACGAAACAATTTTATACATTGATTCCAAAAGATAGTAAAGGGCCGAGTATTGTGTATTCTTCCTCGAATAATTTAATTTTTTCATCAGATGATGGCATTGAAAATAATATTAAAAAGTATGAGTAGAAGTTTTAAAGTTGAATTGAGAAAGACGTATTTATTAAAATTGAGAATGAACTCATTATGAGGCGATTTCAGAGTATGACATATATAAGATAAAGATTTCAGAGTATGACATACTTCCTCCGTTCTTAAATAAGTGCAACAGTCAACATTTTACATTTGCCGAGACACAACTTTGACCATTAATATATATAAATCTCTATTAGTAAAAAAATTAAAAAAATCAGATTTTGAAAATTTACAATGAGACAAATTTAGTAATATTTTTTTCAAAAATATATATTAATACATTAATATATAAAAAATGTAGTCAAAGTAGAACATGTGAATAGTGTAAAATTTGGTATGTTGCACTTATTTAAGAACGGAGGTAGTATATAAGATAAAGATTGTTGCCTCGCAAACATTCTCGTTTATTTTTAGTTTTTACTATATTGATGATATTTATAATTTATATGCTGATGTGCCCCTCCAACATCTAGAGGCTGGTTCCGCCACTGCTAATAACCCATTATTAGAGTTATCACTAACTAGTATAATATTTCACAGTTAGTATATAAATTGGTCCTCATAAATGCGATCATATTACTTATTGCTCACAATTGAAATGCATAATGTATAGTTGGTCACATAATCATATTGAATCGTTAGCACAATCTACATTAGTTATCCAATTATTGAAAGTTTTTGGATATACTAATTACAGAATATGCCTTAACCATTATGTTCTCTAATTAGTCATATTATGATATACATTGTTTCACTTTCGACCATATTAACTTATATGGAATCTATATTGGCAAACTTTAGATTACTAATCAAAAGTTTTGACTATATTTAGTATATCCAGTCGATTTAAGAACTCAATGTCGGAATTTATATGTATCAACTGATTAAATGGTGAACATTATTGTTAGAGTTAACAAATATATTGTACAAATATATGGGTTTTACAATCTCAAGTATACGTTTAAATTGAAAGGGAAATCTAATGTCTTGTTCATATAATGTATTGATTTGTAGATTATTGTCCAGTAGTCATAATCCACGATTATTATGACTTACCCTCATAGTTGTACACTATGTTACATTATTAAATTTCTACCCAATACATCAATACTATGACTTATCTCACGGCCATTCTTGTTTAAAATGTCATATTATATCTACCCGAGATGTAGATTCTATTCTCTATGATTCGAGAATAGATTATTGTAACCTCATTTACAACAATCGGATGTTTTAAAGTAAGCCAACATCATATGTTTCAATCGATGCCTCATTTCATAATCTGACGCGCGTTACTAAATATCAGATTGTTACTCTAAGAAAAAAACCTAGAAAAGAGGAAGATCTGATATCACGTACTCCCTCCGTATCACATATATCTTCCCACTTCCAAAGTGGGTGAGATTAAGAATAGTGAAATGGGGTATGAATTATTGAGGGTATGATGGGAAGATGGTGAAATAATGTGATGGAATGAAGGATAAATCCAAAAAAGTAGGTGTAGTAGTGTATTATTTTTAAAATTATTGAGGGTATGATGGGAAGATTTAGAAATGAGAAGATATAAATGTTACGTCCAAAAAAGGAAAGTGGGAAGATATGAATGTTACGGAGGGAGTATCTTATTAGTGTTCAAAATTAGATATATGATGTATTCCGCAATAGGTATCCAATGTCAGAGGCCTGATCCTGTCCAGCCGGAGGGACAGGACCCGCCGTCCGGCCATCGCGATTTGGGGCCCTTCACGGTGGAATTTTTTGCTGAAATTTTTTGAGCACGTTCTTCATGAAGTCTAGTTTATCCATACCAAATTTCAGCTAAAAATTCAATCGGGAAGACAGTCAAATGATTTTTGGAAGTTAACTGCGCAGTTTATATACATATAAAACGCAGTTATCTTCGAAAAATCATTTGAGTGCCTTCCCGGTTGAATTTTTAGCTGAAATTTGGTATGGATAAACTAGACTTGATGAGGAATATGCTCACAAAATTTCATCAAAAAATTCCACCCGAAAGGACCTCTGATGGCCTTGGCCGGACGGTTCCTCCCGTCCCTCCGGAGGGACCTGATCTTTTCTGTCCAATGTCAATCTTACTCTTTCATAAGGTAATTAAGTAAAATATTATAATAACCGTTAAATGATCAAAACATTTTCTACTTAAGATGTTTTCTTTTGGACTGAAATTTGCTGTTCTAGTTTGATCTGGTCTGGTCTGGTCTATTTAAGTCTGGTCTGGTCTGGTCTGGTAAACGTCTGGTCTCTGTGTATTTTATAACTATCCAAGTCTGGTCTGGTCTGGTCTATTTAAGTCTGGTCTGGTCTGGTCTGTTTACGTCTGGTCTGGTCTGATCTGGTCTGGTCTGGGACTGAAAACAGTCCAAAAGAAAACATCCTTAGTATTTGATACCAGTATACCACATATATAACGTATGATCCGTACTATATTTAATGATGACTGACCAAGTATTCTTAATAATTGGTCAAACCATGTACATATTATCAAGATAATTGGGTTTGAATGATCTGATATCCAATTATCAGTATACTTATATCAATTACTCCATTAGATCCCGATTGGATATAAAATTTCATTATATGTAAACACTTCAGTGTAATATACATTTTTGCTCACGAAATTATCATACGTTTGATAAACCATCGTACATAAACGTAAATGGGTCCACTATATACGTAATATCAACTATTAACAATTGTTAGATGGGAATGAATTACTTAATGTTCATACGAATTTATCACAGTGTCATTATCCCATTGTTCATAATACAACCTTTCAATTATATGTAATCATTTTTGTGTCCATTTTGTGTTAAATGGACACAAAAATATGTCCATTTAAATATGGCCTATTTTAACCAATGTAACAATTCAATCTATTAAAATCCCGAATGGACTTGCCAGTACTGGTATTTCCATTAACTTGGAATGAGAATTGTGTAGTTCTCGTTCATAATTTCGGATGGTTAACTAAATTATGAGATCTCAATACTGTTTACATGGTATAATATACAGTTTCGGGACGATTTTCATAGATTGTCGTATATAGAGTATACCAAAATTATTGTATCTTCTTACCATTATGATAATTTAATGTATACTCAAGTCCAAATTTTGGACTTGACAAAATGATTACATTATTGTATGATCAATTATACAAATAATTAAGCCATATTATTGGACTACTCATATCTAGTATGTACACAATACTAAGCCAATACATGTAGTGTAATTATCATTAATATACCATAGATTTGTAGGCCTACGGTTTGTATAATATCGATATACATGGGTCCAAAATATCCCATGGATGATCCTATGTTCACGACTTGTACATTGTATTTACCGTAACACAAAGATCTTCTCATTTTGACTTTTCACGGTCTTCTAAGTTGAACTTTGACTCTAAATATCTACATATCTATATTTATAAAATTCATAATAAATTAACATTCAAATAATATGTTTTACAATGAGGTATATAAAATAAATTTTTAATCATAACATAATGTGAGTTTTGAATAATTAATGGTCAAAGTTTATAAAGTTTGACCCAAAAGAGTCAAACTGGGAAGATTCTAGGGTTACGGAGGTAGTACAATCTACATTGTTACTGTATATCCACTTCTCAACTTACCGGCAAAGGCTCATAACTGTAGAATACCCGTGTATGAAACAGATTATACATGGTAATACTAAATAGACTAATTTAGTAATCAGATAGGGATATAACAAAAGCATAGTAACATCGTAGATAATATACATCGTGACATTTCTGGTTAATATGAAGGTGTAGAGTGTAGACTATAAGTGATCATAGTCCAGTACTGTATCTTATATCAGTATAAGATATTCCACCGGCACTGGGCAGGCCCATTACAGAATTAGCCTGAAGACTTAAGGTTATCATACTGAACATGATTTATATGTACCAAGTCCATAGTAAATAGATGACCCCATGAACCGAAACACGTATTAAACGTATTCAGTGAACACCGTATATATACACTGAACACTGGTTGTACTATCAATGAATTAAACCCGGTATTACAATTTCCAAAATAAGTTGTAATACACACTTATCTAATACATTTATCAATACCCATGTTTACTAAACCTTAATACCAAACTGTGTACTCAAATGGGATATATTCACACAATCACACTTTACTATAAACATAGGGATCAATTCTCATCTGTAAGTAAATATATGAGATCCATTGAATGTTCGTAATTTCCGAGAACATCGATATATGACATAGACGATGTTCCATACATATTGTAACATTTTACAGGATCTCATAATATAATCATACTATTATGAATTTACCAAGTATGGTTTAATAGCACACTGAAGACTCACTTATTAATACGTATCAGTTTTCTGGGTCATTGGGTAAACAACTTTTTAGAGGGAAAGACTTGGTTGTAAATCAGTCTAATTACTGTCAGATGAATATCTATACTTGAGTGATGAACTCAAGTATAATATTCATTGTTAAATACCATTTGTAAAATGATGTTTGGCGAAAATAAGTCTTATTTAAATCCCACTCATTAGAGTATTACTGCATGGTAGACAAAATTATATAACATAAAGTTAATTTTGGGTAACCCAAAATTAACTTATCAGGATAGTTATACTCAGGAATACTATAACTGAGTATATAACTAATGGTCCATATAATCCAACCCATCATTTTTTTAGGTTATAACTAAGTTAATGTATGTCCATAGAATATGGGCTATACTTATTGATAAATTATAGGAAAAATTGACAAAAATAATCCCACCTTTCGCTGGTTTTCTCATAATAATCCTACCTTTAGATAATCCTAGAATAATCCCACCTTTGCACCTCATTTTCTTTCATTGGACCCTGACCATGTTTTTTACTCTTTTTTTTAAATCATATAAATAATCTCACCTTTCACTTTTCTATTATATCTTTATAAATGTGAGATTATTTATATAAGATTTTCAAATAAAGGTAAAAAACTTGGTCAGGATCCAATGAAAGAAGATTGGGTGCAAAGGTGGGATTATTTTGGGAATTGGAATTATGTAAAGGTAAGATTATTATGAGAAGACCAGTAAAAGGTGAGATTATTCTTGACAATTTTTCCTAAATTATATCATACTACGTGATTTAATACGACATAATATTGATAATTTACGAGTTATCACAAATGAGTTTTGTGGAAAAAAGTCAAAAAACCCGAGTCTTACTATATATTTGAGTCATAATGAGTGAAAAAACATACTACTTGATCAGAGTAGACAATCTAAATGGTACCACTATATAAAGTCACAGATGCATACTTGAAAAACAATATTACAGTATTACAAATAACCTAACGGTAATTTAATCGGTTCATACGTGAGTTATAGTATTATCAATCATAACCTTTGGAGTCAATATATCACTTGATATCAATTTTCAACTGTACCCATAGATTTTGGAATACAGTCCCTTAATATCAAAAAGAGTTAATGCCTCAAATAGGACTAGTAGCAAAGTTAATTGCACATTTAGGACCACAAACGAAACACAACTTTCGTAGGACCAATTCCAGTACAGTTGGACAAAACTACCCCTCTTTTAATTTTTAAATTTTAAAAATGTAAAATAAAAGATTATTGAAACCCTAGCAGTACGTAGCATTGCCGCCTCCGGAGCCAAACGGTTGCCTGCCGCTCCACGCCGGCGTAGCCTGCCACCACCCTTTCCAGTGACGGCACCACCTGTCGCCACCGTCTGACGCTGCATCCTTGCCGGCGTTCGTCGCCATCGATCGCCATCCCCTGCCCCTCCGCTTCCCAACCACCGGCGCCGCCATCCACCGTCGTCGCCACCACCTCTCACCGGCGTCACCATCCATGCCATCACCATCTGACCGGAGTCGCCATCCACCGCCGCCACCACCCTCTAAGCAGTGAGCACCATCACCACTGTGACAACTCAGGCGGAATAAATCTGCCATTAAGTTGGCAGATTTATTGTTGAAGATTAGATTCACATCTGCCATGAATAAGAGTTGCAGATTTGCCAAATAGTTGGCAGATTCATCTTCAAGTAATTAACATAAAACTGCCATAAATTTGGCAAAAATAAAAAAAAATGAAATAAATAAGCAAATACTCAAACAACTAATTTTTTTATCGAATAAGCATTTTAACACAATAAAAAATTAGAAAAACGAAGCTACTGACAAAAATTGAGGAAAATCAATTTATACAAAAGCATTTCTGCCATGATATGGTTGTGAATGTACACATTTCTGCCATAAACATGGCCAAATCTGAAGCAATCATCCAAAAAATTATCAAAATCGATTTTTTTTTTGTAAAACTCTGAAATAAAAAACCAGAAAATCGAAATATAAGTCTGAAAAACTGGAAAAATCAATTCAAAATTCATAGAAATGGAGGAAAATCGAAAAGAAGAAGAAGAAGAAGAAGAGGAGGAGAAAGAGGAAGAAGAAGAAGAAGAAGAAGAAGGATGGAGGAGAACCTTAGTGGCAGCGGCTTACGGAGAATCGGCCGCAGCGGCGGCGTGAGAGAGAAATCGATCGATCTTGTGCGCAGGGCGAGGTCGGCGGTGACGGCGATGGCTAGGGTGAAGTCGGTCGATGATGTGTAGTGAAGGAAGAGATACAGATCTATGCGCAAGAAAGAATGGGGAAGTTGTTTGCGCAGGGGAGAGGAGAGATATGAGCGTAAAAGGGATATGGGGTAATTGTGGAATAAAAACTACGGATGTTTTGGAATAGGAGTAAAATAATCCTATTTAGGAAAGAAATCATACATGGTCCTATTTGAGAATTTCTCTACTCTTTTAGTCCTATATGGGACAATTACTATATCAAAAATAGTTTTTAGAACCAAAATATAGTCTTCGATTGCAAAATGATTTCGAGCCAATTTTTATATTTCTTCATTAATGAATACAATTGTATGGAACTTGTACATAAATCTAAACATGAAGTTGCCGTATACATTATTGTTCCCCTTGTTCAGATAAGCCCTCATACATACGGCACATATACCATTAACCATTAAAAACAATATAGGTCAATCTACACATTGTCCAATTGAATACAACATGTAGTAAATCATGGACCGAGAACTGTTATCACCGAGTCATCGACTCAACTCGTACAATCAGTGGCGGAACCAGAACTTTCTTTGAGCCGGTGCTGAGAAACATGCTCCGATGAAGCATCAAAACTACTCAAAAACCCATAATTAATTAAGATGTTTTCGCTTGGACCGTTTTGCAGTCCGGACCCGAACTGTTCAGACTAGACCAGACCATACATCTACCAGACCAGACCAAATTAGAATAGAAAATATCAATCTAATAAAAAAAACATCTTTAATTCTCAAAACGGGCATGACCTCTACTCAAAGAATCAAAATCACAAATAGATTTAGGCATGACCTCTACTCAAAGAATCAAAATCACAAATAGATTTACCTAAACCTTAATCAGCAACCACCTTATCGATCAGAATTGAATTCAACAGGAGATAATTTTGACCTTTTATTTTTCTCGGTAGAGGTTTTTGAAGACTCTTCACTCGTTATTAGAAATTTTAACATAATTAACCTAACAAACTATACAACAACTTCATATTATAATAAGCCATGGTTTATATTTAATCAATAAATTAACTATTAAATTAATAAGATTATTCCCTTAACAAATACACACTAAAAGAAATAAACGAATACAAAGGTCGAGTAAAGTGTCTATCTAATACTATGTAAAATATTGAACAAAGGCCACACACTTCAACAACACATTACAATTCACACATACAAATATTAAAACATATTAAATAAAAGAACAAAATAATCCAAAGATAACATTACCTTCTCACAAACCACTTTAGTCTTCAACTCATCACCAAAAGGCGCAGCAGCGAGCACCCATGTCTTCCATTTTCCGGCTTCCAGAGATGGTCAGCGGTCCAGCACAGCACCGGCGGGCGGTGGCTGGTTTTCAAATCATCAGTCTTCCTCAATTCCTCCTCCTGGCCTCTTCGATTTTTTGGGCTGAGCTGCTGAGTAAATTGAACGGTCAAAATAACCTAAGGAGTACGATTGTGAGGACATAATGTTTATTCAGTTATTTTAAATTTTTTAATATTGAGAAAATGGAATGTCGTTTATTGAATAACTGCCCGTCGTTTCACTTTGTGTTTTTTTTTTCTTTTTTAACTTCATCAAACGATGTCGTTCAGCTAAATGATTTTCTAAACCTTAGTTCGTAGCTTCGTGTTTCGTATCAGCGAGCAAAAGACAGGGCGTCGGGTGCCGGTTGACTGAGAAAGTAGAAGGCTTCAGGGGCGCCGGCCAAAATATTACCAGTAAATACCTTAACGACGCCGGCGAAGGGGTGGCGCCGGCACCGGCTCGCCCACCCCTGGTTCCGCCGCTGCGTACAATTACCCTTTAATATTAAAGATCACTAGGGTATATTGTGACCTACAGTGATTTAGTCTATTGAATACATTTCCCACATGATTAATTAAAGGGTATGGAATCATAATTTGGCTTAAATTCTATGCAAATATACAAGTCTTCAGTGTCTGAATACAATTGTTTAGGTTCCATGTTAATAACGGTATATCAATTTAACCCATTTACACTGTTTCAAATATGGTTAAACATATAGTAAGCCTGAAAACATAGTGTCATCATAGAGTAAATAGATTATATACGTAGATTCTAGAATTATACACGAGATATTCTACGTACGAGGGGGTTATAGCCGAATGATACGGAATGTCTATTTAGGTATTATAGAATTAGTCTGATATGTTTAATATATGGAGTACTAGCGAGAATACGTTCTGTGGATATAAGATTTGTGTAATATATATTGTACTGGTGGGACAATACTCACGTCCCATAATTGTCGGTATCTACCCGACTAATATATTACTTATCAGAATTAGTAAACGGGATTGGTCATCATAAGATATTATCCGGGATGAGTTAAATTATAAATGGTACCTAGACTATACATAATTAAACGACTCGATAGTAGTTTAATTGGTGACCTGGAAGATTAGGCTATACTAGTATTTCACCTCGTGCGTTGCACGGGTTATAATATATTTATATTGTACGTACGGAGTAAATGTTAATGTGCAAGTATAGTTATAGAGATATTATTTTTTCTCATGAATGAGAGACATCGTATATAAATAATAAACAAATATTAGAAATTTAATAAACAACATACATTACAAATTCTTATAGATCCAATCCTATCCGCTCATTTTAATTGATTATTTGGCCCAATAAATGATCATTAGTTAAATTCTTACAAAGCCCATATCATGGGCAGGGTTAATAGGCTATATTTATTAATATAGCCTATTAACGACTGGTAAATCGTTGGTATAAATTATTCATTTAGTACATGTTCCAAACATAGGGCTACATCTTTGTCACAGAGTTGCTTTAACAGTAATTGTTCATTAACGATACTAATCGTTAACCATATAACTGTATATGGACATAGACTAAGTCCATATTACTAAGATATTATCCATTTCACCAGGGGAGGATCTATGTTAGGGCTATGGTGAGCTGAAGCCCAGGGTAAAGCAAAAAAAAATATTTTTTTAAGGTATTATTTTGACATAATTCCATCTAGCCCACCCCGGGTTTTTGTATAGCCCAGTCCAATTTTTCAACCTAGTCTATAAAACAAAATCTTACCATCTAAAAATCTAATATAAATGTTATACACATCACCTCCCACTTAATAAGTGGCACTTAATAAGTGGCACTTAAAATATGATTCAATTAAGAACTTGATTAATTAACATGTTCACATGAACTTGTAAAGTGTTTGAGTATCTTCAACAACATTAATTGCCCAAAAGTGAGTTCTTGGGCAGAAGTTTGTTGTGTATATAGACATTTTTCATGTTTTGAATTTGTGTTCAATTTACTTTAGTTTGATGCACAAAGTTATGGGATTAACGACTATTCTCTCTCAAAGTCTTCAAAAAAAATTATTGAATATATCGGTAGTCATGAGACATCTTTCTACTACACAACTCATTCTTAGGAATTGATAGAAAATAGATGGGAATGTTTTTTTGAAGAAGTAAATGAGTTTTTCTCAAAAAATAAATTCATGCACCAGACTTGAATTATAATTTCTAAATATATGGTTGGTCATTGCTGAAAAGAAGCTACAATTGAGAATCATTACCACTTCGATGTTTTCAACGAGGTAATATACTTTTATTCATGGAGTTAACGACCCGGTTTAATGATAAATCAGTGGAACTCCTTTCTTTGAGTGTTTCATTTGATCCAAAAAAATCATATGAGTCGTTTCAATGCCGATGCTATTTGTACTCTTGTAAGGAAGTTTTATCCCGAAGATTTTAGTAGTCAGGACATTCGTGATTTGAATTATGTGAGGAGTTAACTAAAAGCAAAAGGTCTGATTCATATGTTAAGATGACTAGATTGATTCACTTCGTATTGGTCTTATTGTTTCTACTGCAACAGTAGATATAATGATCATTTTTTGTCGTGAAACTTCTAAAGGCAACACTCTGCAACAAAATGGATGATAGTTTTCTTGCTAATTGCATGACATTTTACATTGAAAAAGATATTACTCTCAGTATAGATGTAAACTCTATTGTTGATGAGTTTTTTTGTTTCAAAGCCTTGTCTAGAACAAATTTAGGGGATAACTTTTATATTTGATTTTTCGCTTGTTTTGAAAAAAAATCAATGTATTATCAATTAAAATTTTCAGCCCAGTCTAACATTAAATCCTGGATCCGCCCCTGCATTTCACGATAATAGTTAATTGTAAATATTTAAAACATAGGTGTACGATTTATATTTTACAATAACACCCACTTAACAAATATACCTCAATTTATGTGCTATAATACTCTTTGTAAACTTGATAGTGTCTATATAAACCGTCTATTCGGAGATCGGTTATAACGTGGATTAGTAAATGACATACTGTCTAATGTGTTGGTTACTAATATATTGTTTGTAGCATACTATTGTATGCCACATTAACTCAAATAATATTATTGTTAACCGGAATTATACCTACCATATTATCCCGTGTTTATTTCTGAGTATTCTCATATGATGTCAGGGTTTGACTTGGTTAATACTATGTTAAGTAGTATCAATATATACAAATAGTACTAACCATTTTGAATTTAATCAAGCCGTTCACTCGTAAGTCAATCATAGTAAATTGACTTAAAATAGTATCTCGGCAGATAACCGACTGTTTAGTCTTTACTAAACTATATAATTTAGTGAATACGAGGTATATTGTCTAAGGTTTATTTGAATTAACCCCATCATCCATTATGTTTAGGAATTTTGCTAGGGGTACACAATTTGTGTACACCCTTGGCACCTCATATAAAAGGTTCTCCTTTTTTTTACCTTCCTCCCTTCCCAATTCAAAAATTTACCTCATCTCAATTTTGTCTTCCACCCATCGACATCTCCTGCCCCACTCCCGCACGCACCCCTCGAAATCCGAATCTTCCGCCCTACTCCCGTTCGGCCAGCACTAATGCAGAGGACTGAAGATGAAGGTGATAGAACCGACCTTCGTCGTACTGAACTGAGCTTCGCCGGTGTGTCCCTGCTACGTGGGAGAAACAACAACGCAGAGAAAAGAGGGCTGAAATCCTGTGTGGCACTGACTTTGAAAAACCGACGAAGGCTTGCTCCAACAACGAACGGCTTGCGCTGGTACAAGGTTGAACCCCTGTGTGGCGCAGAGAAGGAACGAGCGCAACCACCCCTCGCTTCTACGTGGAAACCAGTTTGAAGTTATGGTGCGAAGTAGTTTGACAGATCTTGGTGAAAGGTAATTTTTTTATCCTTGTGTAGTAGTCACTTTAGCATAATTGATTTAATTTAATTAAACAAGACCTAATTTTGTTTATGTGATTTAAGAGTTGTCTGACATGTTGTTTGTGTATTGTGAGATGTCTGTTACACGTTTTGAATTGTCTGTAAAGAGTTCATAAATGTCTATGATGTTTTAAATACATGTTTGTCTTTCATATTTCCTTGTCTGTGATTTGTTTTGAGTTGTGTGTCATTTGTTTTGAGTTGTCTGTCATTCGTTTTGAGTTGTTTGTCATTTGTTTTGAGTTGTCTGTCATTTGTTTTGAGTTGTCTGTCATTTGTTTTGAATTGTCTGTAAGGAATTTATAATTGTCTGTGATGTTATAAATACATGCTTTGAGTTGTTTCCCCCATTTTGTCTATAATGCTTTTTGTAATAATACCTTGAAACATTATTTATTTTGAGTAAAAACAGTTGTAATAAAGGTTTCACCGCTATTGACTTAAAAAGTCAAACAAAGTTTTGATGGACAGATGGTAAATCCATATGAGTTCAGTTCGGTTTAATTTTGATAGTATTTCCAAATCGAAGTAAATGAAATCGAATTGAAACAGTGAAAAACTCTCTAAAACCGAACCAAACTAAAATATTCAATAAATTCTTAATGTATTTTCAAAATAACAAATCCAAATTGAAAAACCCTGAACCGAATCAAACCTAAACATTCTATGATTTTTCTTTGGTAATCTTTCTTCCCGTTTCAAACAAAAATCAAACAAAAAACTGATATAAATCAAACTGAAACGGGTATATATGCAATATGCCCACCTTTGAATTAATTAAATATATGTATATCTTCAATGCAAACAAGACTCAAATAGTTCCTTACAAATGAACAAGTATATTACTTCGTATTAATTTATGTAAGCATATTCTTATTTCCTGCTAAACATAGTTTCATTTGTCTGTCGTTCATATTTTCTTGTCTGTCCTGTGTTTTGAGTTGTCTGTAAGGAATTTATAAATGTGTGTGATGTGATAGATTAATGTCTGTCATTCTTATTGACTTGTCTGTCTTATGTGGTGTGCATTTTTGGACATGTTATAGGGCTTTCGAATTGCAAGTTCCTGTCCGTGATCACTTCCCTACTCAAATATCACTATGTTCAGAATTGAAAGACGCTACAAAGTTGGTGAAATCAGCTTTGTCTCCTCAGCAACTTGCTCAGTTTCGGAATATGCCGTGGGTCCATCTTCTTGATGTGCCAGACCTTCAGTTCTTTGCGCAAATTGTCCATAGCTTGTTGTTGAGGCTTGTGTGCAACCAGCCCAAAGAGGAACTATGGTTTTAATTTATATAATGTTTGTACTTTGTAGCATAAAATTCTTAAAAAAGAGATAGGCAACGACAAACATTGAAGTGGAGATAAATACCTGCAAAAGCTGGACTGGAAATCTTTACAAACGGTATTGTCTGTCTAAGTCTTGTAAATGTCTGTCTATTTTAATTTTGCTAATATTTTGTTTGTCTCGATAGAACACCTAGACTTTTTGATGAATTGTTAATTTTTGGCAGGTTTTGGTTCCTTTAAATATAAAAAAGAAGCATTGGGTCTTTGCGGAAGTTTTGTTTGGGAGTAGACTGGTTAGAGTTTACGACTCGCTTATGATTTATAGGACTCCATTTTATGCTAAGGAGTTGTGTGCGCGGCTGCCTTACCTAGTTCGTGCAATGGGTTTGTGTGCGGATGACAGTGATTTGCAACCATGGAAAGCAGAAGTTGCGGATATTGTGCCTCAACAAAAAGAATCGTATGAAATTCAATATTAATGTGGCGTGATGGTCCAATGTTATATTTTCAATGTTGTACAATGTTAGATACTCAATGTTGTACAATAATCTTCAACAATTGGTTGCTATATTTTCAGCATGTATGACTTTTTGCAAATATTACAATCAGAGTTGACCACTTATTTATGTGGATATTTTGTCTGTATGGAATCTATCGTTTTGTCTGTGAATATTTTCACCATTAACATACTTCTATTGTCTGTGATTTGCACAACACAAAATGTCTGTCTGGTTATGTATTTTGTCTGTGTACATATATGTATTGTCTGTCTATTATTTGAAGCAACGCAACATTGATGATTCATAAGAACCTTAAGTTTTCAGTCTCCCTGTTATCATTCACACACATTACGTTTATACGAGGTAATAATGTTCAAAGCACAAAAGAAAGTACATGATAAACTACATCAAACTAAGGTTTAAGTCCAACTCATTATCATTCATACATTCCATAAATGATTATACCGAAATAGCCTTGCCTTCGTATGACTCATATCATGATTATGATCTAAACAGGACTTTGAAATTACCCATCCTCCGACATAATCTGTACGTTCTCTTATTCTTACAAGGCAACCAACTTGCATTGAAGGTTGACGCTTCAAAATATTTTGTGTCCGGCTAGCCTTAATTCCAGCACAGGCACATTCTAAGACAATCGCAATGATGTTGCCGGATTTATCTTTACTTGAAGTCCGTTGTCTAACAGGAAACCCCACTCTTCTACCATAAGCCTTGTAGAAATCATAAACTGCCTCTTTACTAGGAAACTACATTGGGGTCTTTATAACTACTCTTTTCTTCCTCTTCGTCTGTTATATATTCCAAAAAAAATACATGTTCATAACAATTTACAACTCACAACATGTTGTCTGTCCAGACAGACAATAGTATGCCTAATTTTTTTCACAACATTCTTGTGTACATTCACAAATACAACCACATGCCCAAAACTTATACACACTTTCACATAACAACTACATTATTCATCAAAACATACTACAAAAAACTCTTGTACCAATACTTGAATGCCCATACAAATATTATTTCTATGTAGACAAACAAATTACATTGTCTGTCAGACAGACATTTTACATATGAGTCAAACAACAACCCTATTATGTTTCAGTAGACAGACACTGCACTTATAACTAGTCTGTTAGACAGACAACCCTTTTCATATCCCAAATACACCAAAAAATCAAGAAAACAAAATCAAGAAAATCAAGAAAACAAAACCAAGACAACAACAAATACTCAAGCCTTCGACCGACCTTGTTCATCATCCGCCCTCGACCTCGCATCCAGTTTGCCGGAAACCGGCATACAAGCATCATCTTCACCTTCATCACCTAGCTCTCCAAAAATCATGCTATCCAATAGTAAGCCATCAACCCACTCAGATGTATCATTCCAGTTTAGCTCCATTGAAGAAGACTTTTACTAGAAAAGATGAAGGATATCACTGTAGCTCGATCTTGCTTCCGATTTTTTTTGGCGGAATGGTTCTGCGCAGGGGAGGTGGAAGGGAGGGTTGTGAGAGGGCAGAATTTTTGGAGGGGGTAAATGTTGGTAAAAATAGGGGCCTTTTATATGGGGTGCCAAAGGTGTACACAATTTGTGTACACCAAGCAAAATATTATGTTTAGTCTTGTAAGATAATAGTATTATCAACAGTAGACATTTTATAGTATTATTTAATACTATTACATTATAGATTTGGGTTAATTTTTACGTATATAGGTCATAGATGGTTACATCTAAAATTATGAACTGATAGAATTAGAAAGCATAATTATGTTTTCTATGATACCTAGCCAAAGTATCTTTAGTTACTTATGACCTCAAGCTATAATTGGTAATCGTGGGTTAACCCAGGGCCGGTCCTGATATTTTATGGGCCCGGTGCGATTGAAAAAAGAAGGCCCTTAAAAGGTTATATAAATATATTGCAAAAGCTTAACTTTATATACGCAAATTTCAACATACAAAGTAATGTAAGTCTTTCATCAAAATTTTAATATATAAACTAAACGAATAAAAATTATATTAAAAAATAAAAAATAAAACCAGAGAATTACTTGTGAAATTGAAATTTCAAATTTGGAAGATATTTTTGAGAAAATTAGGAGAGTGTTAATTGCTGAGCAAAACGAATTAAAGTCCAAAGATGAAACCTTGAAATTAGGCTTGCCTAATGGGAAATGATGTCAGACCGGGGTCATTTGAGGCCCTTCCCGATAGAATTTTTTCATGAAAATTTTTAAATATATTCTTCATGAAATATATAATATCTCCACAAAGTTTCAGATTAAAATTCTACCTAAAAGTCAGTTAAATAAATTATTGAAACATAGTGCGCATTATTTATATACACAAAGCACAATGTGTTTCAATATTTTATTTAACTGACTTCCCGGTTGCTTTTAAACTAAATTTTTTGAATGTAATTTACACTTGATGAATAATACTCTAAAAAAGTTTCATAAAAAAATTCTTCCATAAAGGGCTCCAAATGAACTCGGTCTGATATGAATTGTCCTCTCTATATTTATCCATTTACATATAATTATGGGCCCCTGTAAATGTTGGGCCCGGGGCACAAGCCCGGCCTGCCCTTGTCCAGGGCCGGCCCTGGGTTAACCATGTATAATACTAGGGTAAGTAATACCCTAGTATAAGATTTTACCAAAGTTGTGTCATACATTGACCAAGATTTAATTAATAGGTGGAATTAATACACAATTCCAAGTATGGTAATATGAATTGAGGATTACCTATAATATGTTAACCGATCATGTCCATAATTATATCAAGTCTACACAATTCTCATAATTCTTGTATAGATTGATACATACAAATTATATGATCATGAATTTTTTCGGACAAGCTGATTACAAGGGATACCATTTCGTATTTGTAATTCTAAGTAAGTCCAAATTTCGTGATAACTGATTATTGGGTTGTTATTACCAATATTGTTTCATATTCTATGTAATTTGTATAAACAGGTATATTTAATCAACTCAGTATAATGATTCAGTGGGTTAATAACTGGTGGTAGAGTCTATGGTACCCTTAAGGTACCATACCCTTGCCCACATGGACCAATCAGAATGATGCACTTGAATTATTTAAATCTAAATTTAAAAGGATATAATGATTTGGACCAATCAAATGCATGGTAGGTACGGTAGGTACTCCATTTTTTAAATGGGGATGGGTACCGGAGTTGTCACCTAAATTAGTGTATAATGGATGATCATAAAAGACAATAATTGTTTATCGAATAGTACTATCTGTTAATAAATAGAATGTACCTACAACGCATTGATATGTCTTAGGATATGACAATTTAACATGAATTGTCTTACGACATTATATCTGTATATATTGATGTCACCAAGGTAATATAATGTATTCTACTTGTATTCATTACACGGGAGAAAGCGGTGATCACCATAATGGACTAACCATATATCCACATCTAATGATTTATCTTAGTTTCGTGTATTTGAATAACCATGTCATTCGTTATAGAAATAGACTAAGTTGTGAGACAGTCCAAGTTAACAGATACACATTGATGGAATGAGAAACCTATGTATTCACACTAACCATGACTCGGTTGTAAATCATAAGACATAAGGTTAATAGAAGTATTACTATAGTGTTTTCAGGCTTACTAAATCAACCGAGTCGGGTTAGTACCTCATATGAGTCAGTTATCTATAGATAATACATTTGAGAGATACAATTAAGGAAAATTTTGCCATGTGTCATGCTCTCTAAGCAATCCCTTCATTATAAAAAAACTAGATTCTAAAATTTAGAAGTAAATTAAAGCTCCTAAAATCTAGATTACTTTGTACGTATACTATTACTCCTAAAGTTAGAATACTTCATAGATTTTAGAACTCCAAAAATCTTGAACTAATTGTTTTCGGTAGTTACAATTGCTAAAAATTAGAACTTTATGTTGGATTAGAATTAAAAAAAAATAGATTTCCTTAAGAGTCACAACTAATGTAAAGGAATATCAACTAATATTTATATTTTATTATGAATTGCACTCAAACTTTTCATAAGAAATTCATATTTTTTTTACATGCAATTTATTAGTTTAAAAGACTTCTCCAAATCTTCTGAATTGCCCTAAAGCACATTAACTCAACAACTATATACACTTGAAATTTATTACTAACCCGACTTCCCAGATTCTAAAATTTAGAAGTAAATTAAAGCTCCTAAAATCTAGATTACTTTGTACGTATACTATTTACTCCTAAAGTTAGAATACTTCATAGATTTTAGAACTCCAAAAATCTTGAACTAATTGTTTTCGGTAGTTACAATTGCTAAAAATTAGAACTTTATGTTGGATTAGAATAAAAAAAAAATAGATTTCCTTAAGAGTCACAACTAATGTAAAGGAATATCAACTAATATTTATATTTTATTATAAATTGCACTCAAACTTTTCATAAGAAATTCATATTTTTTTACATGCAATTTATTAGTTTAAAAGACTTCTCCAAATCTTCTGAATTGCCATAAAGCACATTAACTCAACAACTATATACACTTGAAATTTATTACTAACCCGACTTCCCAACTGCACTCAAATTGCACGTTCTTAAAATGTACTTATTTTGTTTTCAAATAAGCGCAACGGTCAACTTTTTATATTTATCGATATACAACTTTGATCATTATTATATACTATTCTCTATTAATTAAAAACTAAAAAAATAAGATTTTAAAAATTTACAACGAGACAAATTTTATAATATTATTGAAAAAATAATTTAATAATACATCTACAAATAGAGCGTAATCAAAGTAAAACATGTTAATAGTGTAATTTTAACATGTTACACTTATTTAGGAATGGAATTTAATAATTTACACCTATTTAACATGTAATTTTTAACATCTGCACTTTTTAACTATGTATCAATTCTTCGTGGATTATACTACCCCCGTTCCACTATCATTGGGACATGAGAATGTAGTGCGTTAATTAATAAAAGTGCTTTATGTGGTTGATATTAAATTGATAAAGTAAAAATAAAGTAAAAACGATTTAGAATCACACAAATTTTATCAAATTTAGTATAAGACAGTCTTATTCGAACGAACTGAAAAAGGAAATATGAAGAGTTTTAGCAGGACAGATGGACTCGAGGGAATAATTGGTAATAGTTCAAACTCCAAGTTTCAATGCCTAGAAACATAAAGGAACGAATCATGGAAAAATTAGAATTTTGAAACCGCCAAACACATCCCGTTATTTAATACGTAGTCACTATTAGCCCCCTGAGGTTATTCCATAATTATTAATGCAACTTAACCCTGCATTTTCAAAAATCAATTAGCTACCCCCTGAGTTTTTATCATTCTCACAGTTTGCCCCCTCACTTTAATATTTGTTAAATTAAATTTCATATAAATCTAAAATTCAATGAAAGTTGTCTATAAAATTAAATTTCAAAGTAAAACACAATTTATTATCGTTTTTATAAGTCATTGTTGATCGCTGTTTTTCGACTTAACGACTCGATCATGGAATAAATATTAATGAATGTAGTTAAGAGAGAAAACTCATGAGTAAGATATACAATATCACGAATTTTTATACTCTTAATTTAAAAAAAATAAATACATTTAATCTTATTAAACTAATAAACTTTTTGTGAAGAAAAAATAATAAAAATTGGTAATAGATCTAATAAAAAAAATCGAAATCTATAATATATATTTTAGGTCTTAGATAGATTTATAGCTTTCAATTATTGAGATTCTATATCCAACATTCTATCTTTTAGATCTGTTATTAATACTAGATTAATTTTTTAGATCGTGGATTGATAAAATTGCTTTTTTCTTGGTACTTCTTCTTTGTTAATTACACACGAAAAAATGTTTATTAACAACATTTTTACTTGAGCATTCTTTGTTAAAATTGCTTTTTAATTTCTTGATACTTCTTCTTTGTTACAATACATGTCTGAGATAGTTTATTAAATTTCAAAGATTTGAAATATAGTTGATTACAATACATAATTCAGTGAGGAGAATCAAAAGTTACATGTTTATTTAAAAATTGACCGATAAAACATATAAGATCAAAATAGAAAAATATTAAACGGGCACCTAACTTTTTTCTAGACTAAAATTGCACTATATGTATCTGACAGTTTAACAAAACTAATTAAAAGCTTACTTAACTTCCAAAAAAGTAAAATCTCCTGAAAGTCTTCATTTGACGTATTGTCTTTAGCATTTTCAATTATGAAAAAAATCTCAATGTATGTTTTAAATATTTTGGAATACAATATGAATATTTTTAACTACAATTTGTGCCTTAAACATCCTTCACGACGATCAAAGCAAAAAGGCAAAGATGTCAAATAAATCATTTTACTACTCCCTCCGTCCCTTTTTATTTAGTCAATCACTATTTTTCAAGTCAAAGTTGTTCAACTTTGACTGATTATATATTTATACACGGTAATATAATAATATTGATAATATGAAAATTATATGAAATTGTTCTTTGTTGAAAATACCATATCATAAAAGTATAAATTTATTAACTTTTACATAAACATATTAGTTAAAATAATGGATCAAAGTTTATTATCTTTGACTAGAAAAGTCAAAATTGGCTAAATAAAAAGGGGACAGAGGTAGTATATCGAAACTATCACTTATGTTCATATATTAAAAAAAGTATCATATAAATATGTTTACTTTAAAAATATCGTCAATCTAGAACAATAACCTATATTATGATAATAAACTGTGCTTTACTTTTAAATTTAATTTTAAAGACAATTTTTATTGATTTTACGAGTTATATTAAACTTAATTTAACAAATATTAACATGAGGAGCATATAGTCACAATGATCAAAACTGAGGGAGTAACTAATTGATTTATTAAAATGCAAGTTTGCATGAATAATTATGACATAACTTCAAGGGGTTAATAGTAATTTTTCATAATTTAAATTCTTCTTAAACTATACACCTTTACTCCACACCACCCATTTAACCACCCATATTAACTTATGTTCAATTTCTATTCTTAAGTGGTTACGAGGCTATACTCTCATTACTTATTAGTGTTGTGTTCCTGAGTAACACTATAAGAGTAATAATGATGCTTTTAATTGGAAACAATCCCTTAAATAATTCAATATTTTGATTATTTAAACCAGACCAGAAATACATAATATCATAACTACAATCTTTATTCCGCACCTCCTTCCATATTTTAATTTTTCTAAACAAGTTTGATTTTATTAATATTTTTGAAAAAATCTCCATATTTGACAAAGGCATCATATACACAGAGTATTAATGTTTTTAAAATATAAGAAGAAATTAGTAAAATTATTACATTTTTCTAATAACTTCCAAATCATTCCTAAAATGAGAAAGGATTGAAGCATCATAAAATGAAAGTGGGAAAAAAATTAAAAGAGTGCATGTGTTAAATTTTGATAAATGCACATTTGTCTTAATGCTATCTCAAATTTATGTCCACCTTTCAAAATAAGGATATTTTCATTTGCAATCAATTTTTATCTGATCTATAAAATTAAAAGTTATTTATAACTTTAGTGTATATATTAACATAATCTTGATATATTTTGACTGAGAATTGCAGCTCTCCGAACGTTTTATAAGTGACACACAGACATACTCCCTCCGACCGTTCCAAATAGGTTCATCAAATTCACTTTTTTTGGTCAATGATAGTCAACTTTGATCAATGATATTTTATAATACGAATTATTTTGAACATGAAAATTATATCAAAATATTCCTTTTCAAAAATATTTTCATAAAAGTATAAAATTTATACATTGTATACAAATATAATAAGGGGGAATTCCTCAAATAGGACAAAATGAAATTTTAATTACACAAATAGGATTATAACTTTAAAGTTCCCTAAAGAGGACTAGCTTTCCAATTATACCCTTGCTTTGTTTTATTAAATTCATATTTTATTAATAATTAAAACATCAAAGCAATAACATAACTTTATTCATAATAAAAAATTAAAATAATAAAAAACATGAAAATAAATATTAAATAAAAATTTAAAAAATAGAAAAAAAAATATAAAATAAGAAACTTAAAAAATAAAATAAATGTCATCTTCATGGCATTTTCAAAGAAAAAATTGAATTTTTTTTTTACACAAAATGGCATTTTCTTCGCCAATTAGCATTGCTGGATGGTGGTAGCGTCTGCGGGAAAGGCCTCCATATTTTTTTTGTCTTTTATCTATTTTTATTTATTTTTAAAGTTTTTATTTAAAAAATATTATTTTTTAGTTTATATTATTTAATATTTTTAAACTTTTATATTGTTTTAAATATTTTTTATGATATTTTGTATAAGTGAAATATTTTTTTTTTTACAAATTAAAATATGATCATCCTATTAAGTTATGTTAAGGATAGAATAAGAAGATAGTGTATACGTAGTACTTTAGTCCTATTTTGGGAAGATAAATAACGTAGTCCTATTTGTGCATTTAGGTATTAGTTTAATTCTACTTAAGGCAATTTTCCCATAAAATAATTAAAATCATTGCTCAAAATTTGTTACCACTGACAAAGAAAAGTGAATATGACAAATATTTTGGGACAGAATAGTAAATAGCAATTATATCCTAACATGAAAAGTGGTTTGTAAGAGTTAGAAAAATAAGTTAGAACATGTATAAATGATAATTCTTTTTTCACGAATATAACTTGAATATAGTACTACATACTATTTGTTCATGAAATGGATACGGGCTATCATATTTTATATTTGAATATGGGACATTTATATTTTTATTTTTCATTGAATAGTTTGACATGTTTATGTTTTAATTATTAGCTACCACTTGATGTGAGCACCTTTTTTATAGACTTAATTCATTTAACCCTCTATTTAAAAATTGCCTACTAAAAGTCGCAATCTTTGTTCATCCAATAATCCCTATTTTACTTAGTAAGATAATATAGCATCAATAACCCAATCTAATGAAAAATGAATCAACTGCTACCAATCGTGTAATACAACCTATTGTCGCGCACGACCATCGCCTTCATTAAAATCGAAATGTCACAAAACTGCTACATTCTAAATCCTGATGGGCTAATATTTTAAAAAATTGATTACACACATTTAAATAAATATTCCGTAAACTACGAAAATGTGCATTTAGTTTAGAAAAAACAGTAAGCCACATGTTAAATCTAATAGAGATAAAAATAGGCACTGAGTAACTTTATATTAGGTAAAGATGGTTGAAAAGAACACATTCATTTGGATTTGGATGTAAGTGAGAGCTATTAAAAAAATTGGCCTTTTTAATTGGTAAATATAGATTAATGAAGAACATGTTTAGCTAAGTAGTTAAAAATAAGGCATACTCAATAAATAAGAATACGAATTATCAAGTATCAATCAATGTTATCTTCTATCTAGGAGAGAACTTCTCTCTAGGCGGTTGTCTCCCCTAGGGTTAGGGTTCGTTTAAAAAAGATATGTTTTTTTTAAGAAAAGATAAGATATGTTTAATAACTCCAAGCCACCATCTTCTCAATGAGACATTTGAGCTAGCATAGAATTGTCTAGCCTATAGATATGGTACTCATTTCTGATTTTTAAGTTGCACCCATACAACTTTAATGTTATCGCTATACTTGAAAACTCAAATGTTCATAAATTATCATATGGATAACACTATATATAAGTCTATAATTGAGAAAACAGGTTCACATGTATAACTTTGTCGGTAACATATCAATTATATAGACATTGCTCATACCCAATTATCTAAATTAGAAATATAGAATATAATGTGATATTTTAATTCATAGATATATGCATCCTTCATATCGAATATCTAAATACACATGTGTCTTGATGCTATCTCAAATTTATGTTCACCATTATGATTTAGAATATTTTCAATTGTAATCAAATTTTTTTATCTTATTAATGAAACTAAATGTTACTTTTTTACTTTAGTGTATATATTAATATAATCTTGATATATTTTGGCCGAGAGTTCCAGCTATCAAAAAGTTTTATTAATTATATATATATATATATATATATATAACAATAATATTCTGACAATAAAAGGTTACCTGGTAAATATTCCCTGGCATTTGGTGGTTGGCCACCAAATTTTTTTTAAAGATCTGGATAAATAAGCTAGACTGGGTATAAAAGGTAATTTTTTTACTCATTGGTATAACTTTAATATAGTTATATTTGGTCAAGAAAAGTGAGATCATTTTTCATTTTTGAATATGGGACGTGTTTTTTAATTATTTTTCATTGCATAGTTTGACATATTTATATTTCGATTATAGCTACATCTTGATGTGATGAGTATCTTTTCATCATTTAGGAATTAATTCATCTCATCATTTAGGTAAAAATTGTCTACTAAAAGTCTATAATATGTAACATTTCTTCGTTGAATAACATTTTTTTATCTAATGTAAGATCATAATTCCCTTAATAACTCAATCTAACAAAAAATAAATCAACCACTAACAATCATGTTATGTATGTAGCATGTTCTCACATTCATTAGAATTAGTTTGTCACAAACTATATATTTTGAACTCTTTTTCTAAAGAAAGAGATTGAAGGACTAATTTGCTAAATTCAAAATCCTAATATTAAAAAAATTGACTACACCCATTATTAAAATAAATAAATAATTAACAAAAAGGTGTAGTTAGTTTTGAAAAAACAGTGACATATGAAATCTAATTGATAAAAATAGCAATTGAACAATTTCGTTTTTTGTTTAGGTAAATTAAAATGGTTGTTTTATGCAACTAAGAGTTATAAACAAAATTGTAGACTGAAAACAAGTTGAGATAATTAGTTCAAAAACAACACATACTCAATAAATAAGAATATGCATTATCAATCAATCTTATAATCAACTATATAACCAATTTTCCGTTAGTTATGGACTTAATGTGTGTGTAACTCATACACATGACTGTGCGTGCACATATACATTAAAATTAAAAATAAAATCATTTTATCCCGTGCACGGCACGGGTAAAGATACTAGTTATAACCTATAATAGACTAAAAAAATACGTCTTGACTGTAGAAAATTAGGGAAAACTGGTTGCCATAATACTATCATAATCGTCCAATGATCATTTATACAATATAAAAAAACTAGCCAATGTTCACAATGTTAGCTTGACTTACTATTAAGGGATATACCAGAGTTCATTGAATACACAATTCTTTTTAGTGTATGGCCATTACATTAAGGTTATACGGTATATCAAAATTGTAATGAGTTACAATTTGTGGTAACTACCCGAATGGGTCAGTTTTGTGTGCCACTTATCAATTATGGCCCAACTGTTTTTTCTTTTCATTTTTAATCTTTTCTCTTTTCAATTATGTTTTCCTATTTCACTTCTAGACAAAATTTCTGCCCACCTCCTTCATATATCACGGGAGATGCACCGAGCAAAATCCCAATTACGGTTTCTCTTCCCTCTATCGGTTAAGGAGAGCCGCGGGGAAGCATGAGAGAGGCAACGAAATCCAACTCTCTTCTCAATACAGAGGATTCCATGGCCAGGATTGGGTGTCCATGGATTTGTTTTAGCTCGAAGATGGAGGATTATCAATCCCCAGCAACTCGTCTCCCGTATCTTCTTTTCAAACGGATAACAGAGCATCTCTCCGGCAAAATCTCAACCACAAAGCTCTTCTTCTAAAAAGTAATTAGGTAAATCTGACCAAACCTTACCGAGTTCATTAGATCAAGTTCCTTACCTTTCTCTGCTTAAATTTCTATTCGATTATCACATATTGCCTCTATATCATCATTTTCTGTTCGTCAGATCCCTTTTCTATCCATACTTCTCCGTTTGTTCAGGTTCTTGTTGATTTAGGTAAACTTAATTTTTTTATTTTATTTTATTTTATGCACTTACATCACAATATGAAAGCAAGTTTGAATGTGCTTTGTTCTATGTGTAGAAATGTAAAGCAGGTTTGTACGTGTTAAGTTAAATTTAATATCTGTTTTTATTTTATTTTATGCACCTACATTTTAAGCTCACTTGATCAAGTTTGTTACCTTTTTTGCTACTAATTTGCAATGAAGTATTAATAGGGTTTAAAACTAGTTTTAGGTTATTCTGCAAATGTGTAAAGCAGTCCTTACTCCTTACAAAATCTGGAAAATGATAGAAGTTATGTAGAGGAAGAACATTCAGTTTCTTCAAAAATGTCATCAACAAAAGAAGTAAACATGATCAAGTTTTATCATTTGGGGTTGTGGAATTGAAGCACTTGATTACTATCATAATAAATTATTATTCTTTGCATCTCCACCATATGTATAATTCTGGTTTTAAACTATTTCTCCCACCCCAACAGAGGCAGATGTCTTCTAATACTCTTATTGATGTATCGCCAACGCGAATGAAATTTATTAACACTAGATTTTCATAACAAGCTCGTGTCTTCTAAATTACAGTGACAGTAAAAAGTAACTGCACTCTATGCTATTTGTGGAACTCATTGCGTGTAGATGGGCAATAAAAGTTCTCTAATATTCCCTTTATTATAATTTTATCGTAAAATTATATTGTTATTCATTGGTTTCCTAACCAGGTTTTCTTTGATTGACACATATTTAGGGGATGAATATGTTTGTTCTAAAGTATGATGCCAAGAAAAGACAGGAAAGAAAAACGTTATGAACTATGTGTTGAGTTGCACAACAGGAAGAAGAAATCAGAAGTAAAGCCAAATCATGTAATGCGTAGTACATAAATGCAAGAACGATCTTGGACAACGATCTTGGCCTTCACTTTGTGTTGTCCGGGTGTGACAGTTTTTGGAAGCTTGAGATTAGAGTCTTCCCCTTTTAGGATAAGGCACTCTCGGCTAATGCTGCAAAGCTGGACACAATGTGATCCCTTTGGATGTCTTCTTGTCTTGACACTTTCAGAGCTTGCAAGCTGTTAGCAAAATAGATGCCTAGGCTAAACATTGAGGTTATAGAGTATAGACGAGAGGGGTTTGCCGGAGTCAAGGTCTGAATATGAGTGTGTTCAGAAACTATATGTATGTCGTTCTGTTGTTGTCCCGATCTTAGAGGTGCTCTTATTGTCCTCTAGATTTTATCTGTGGTTGAAGATCATGAGAGGAGGTCAAGGCGGGCATTTTGGAGTGGCAAGAGGGGGAGGCTGATGTTCCTGGATGTCTATTGGAGGAGGGGGTGGAGTTCTGATGCTCATTTCGTTCTGTAGAACATTTTTTGGTAGCTATTAAGAGTAATAAATATTTAGGACAACATTTTCTTATGTTTGCGTTATTATTATTTAAACATGCCCTGTTTGTTCACCAGTAAAAAAAATATAATACATAAATGCAATAATTGTATAACTTATAAATATTTGTTACAATACTTTATATTTTTTTGTTTCTTTTTGTTTCTTTTTTGTGTTGCTTTTTGTTGTATTGTGTTGTATTTTGTTGTATTCTGTTGCTTTTTGTTTTTTTATTGTGTATTGAGAGTTGTGATTGATTTTTTTTTGTTTATTTAGACTTATACGTTTTTTCAACATTGGAATAAAAACCAACACACACAAATTTAAACAAATCTGGACTTATGAAATCAACAATAAGAAACATGAATAAACCATAAGAAACAACATTTGTAAATAAATCAACAAAATGAAACACAAAGAAACAACGTGCAACAAAAAATAAAGGTAAAGTATAAAAGGCCACTTTATGATAATTAAAATTTGTAACTGATTAAAAATATCAAATTAAAAAAATCCCATTTTGTAATTTTTATTTATTTATTTTTTCTTCATATATTGTAAATTTTTATATTTTTGAATTTTTTTTTGAATATTTTATAACTCTAACACTTTATTTGTTTTTTAAACTTTCATGGTTGTTGGAAATGATTTGTTTTTAAAAGTTTTAGTTTTTTAAAATTATACTCGGTATATATTTATTTTTAGTTTTATGATGTTTTTGGTAATGATTTGTTTTTAAAAGTTTTAGTTTTTTAAAATTATACGTAATATATATTTATTTTTAGTTTTATGATGTTTTTAATTTGTATTTATATTTTAAATTCTATCAATTTTCTTTTTTTTATTATATTTTTGACAGTTTTGTAATTTTTACATATGTGTACTACCCAGATTCTCATATGCGCATTACCCAATTTTTACATATGTGTATTACCCAGTTTAACTTCTATCAATTTATATCTTATTTTTAAAACTTTTTTACATTTTACTGTTTTAGTTTTGTACGTCTAAAACTTTCTACATGTTTTTACTTTTTTACACTTGTCTAGTTTTTTAAAAATTAATTTACATTTTTATTTGACGAATTTCTTTATAAATTTCATTTTTTAATTTACCTATTATGTGCTTTCATTTTTTTATCAATTCGAATTTATTTTTTTTAGTGATTCTTTGTGTGTTTTTAACCTTTTTATAATTATTTTACTTTTGTTTCCAGTTTTGATGTAACAAACAAAAAATGAGTATTCTCAATTTCTCAAACAAAAGAAAAATTACGTGACTCAAGCACGTTCTCTTTGCTTATTACTTCTATTTGCAAGGCCACTTCCATTCCGCCGTACAAATTAACGAGATACGTCCACTGTCCGTCATTCTACAGTGTTAAATATTGTTGAAAAGTAAAGCTTACTTGGTCTATTTTTGAAATAAAATTTGGAAGTTGACAAAAGTGATATTATTTTTGCCTTTTGATATATTTGTGAAAATTTCCCTTACAATTTTACGATATGGGTTACCATTAGTCTGTTCGTACCCATTTTGGATCATACTAATACGATCTTAAATTTATGACCATACGAAGTCATGAATGGTATTGACACCGATATAACATACTATCCTCCGTCTATTTTTAATCGCAACATGTTGAATTTTACACTATTCACATATTCTACTTTGACTACATTTTATATAATTATTTTATGAAAATTATTTTTTTTAAAAAATATTGTTCAATTCATCTCATTACAAATTTTCAAAATCAAATTTTTAAATATTTTTTTACAAATAGAGAGTACGATATAATTACGGTCAAAGACGTGCGTTGGCAAATGTGAAATGTTGACCGTTGCAACTAAAAAAGAATAATACTATCGCCGACATAGTAAACGACTAATGTCCAAGATGTATATTGGTATACTCATTCTAAAACCTAGTAAGTTTGTATACACAGTCACACAGATAGACTTCACGAGTATCATTTAATGTGGAAATAATACTTGAATGATCGTAATAGTCAAGATATTAGTAGAATATGGGTATACGAATAGGTAATACCCATAATAGTTTATGACTTAAACTTGCTACCATATAGACCCTAATAATCTATTATTTTTAGGGTAATGTACAAGTAATGACATTAATTACCCACTCATTATATCTCACAGTATAAAATTATTTGTTTATAATTTTTACATGTGGTAAAAATCATGGATAGCACGGTTAATTCACAAATAGAATGGTTATTACAACCCATCCAGGTTACAAAATTACCTAAAGTCTCAATTTGTAACAATACGACTGGGTAAGTACACAAATTGTATCCTATTTGATACAACTGGACTTAATTTAAAGTAATACTCATGAACCCAATACGTATATGACTGTCATTTTTTCGTGACCCCCATTTCGTAAGATGGTAAACCAATGTACCATGTTAAAACATAAAAACGGTTCCGTTATAAGGGTATCAAAACGGAATGAGGGTATAGGTAAACTGTAAATAATCCATCGGTTCACTATGGAAATTATGTACTACCTCCGTCCCAAAATTAACTTCCCGTTCGTTTTACGATGCTTGACTGACGATAAAGCAACTCGATCCCTGCTCACACTCGGATTATTTTTAGTAAATAAAATTTACATATTCAGAAACTACATTAAAACCGCTACAAAGCCTGATCAATAAAATTTAAATTTGATAAAAATTTGATATAAAAAGTAAAAGATTACGAGTGATTCAAGTTGACCAATGAATAGTGACTGAGAAGTTGTTTTTGGGACGGAGGGAGTATAAACTAGTATTCCACTCGTGCGTTGCACGGGATGAGAAATTTAGATATTACTCCGTATAAATGTTACTCGATCCCTCCGTCCCAGAATGATTTTCTAGTTTCTATTTAGGTATGAAAATATGACTTGAGTAACAAACTTACTTGACAGCCTTACTTCTACCCATTTCCCATTTACTTAAAGGGAAAATAGTAAAGTCAAACTCCGTTTCTTATCTTCCTTTAATTTTGTGTAATTGTGTCAGTCAACTTTTGCAAATCAAGTTGGAACGGAAGGAGTAATATATAAAATATAAACATAGTTATAAGTTATAACCCTCAATGAGTACGTATTATTTTTATCACAGAATGAGAGAAACTAAAATATACATTGCGGAGTATGAAATATTAGATGTTTATTAAGCACACAACATAATAATGAAATCACTGGTGGTAATATTTCCGGAGCCCTAAACATGATTACAGTAAGCTTTCCAAATATGCCAACAAATAATACCAGAGAGATTTTTTTTGTAAGTAAATCCATCAGTGTGTTGCTTCCAAATTTGAGCCATCATAACCTCAAAACTTGTTTGATAGAGCAATTAGGGGAGCAGTGATACCAAATATGCCCATGAAGTAACTCCTAGTTGGTTGCACTACATGTTCACAGCAATATAAAAGATGTTTCATAAAGTCGCTTTGACTCTTTCACAAAAGGCATTGTAACGCCCCGATTTTTGTGATCCACTTTTATTAGTCATTATTATTACTAATTCAGTCCGTTAAATAAGTTTCTTTTGTGAACAATGTGATATTATTTTATCATGTTTTGTTTGTGGCAGGTAACGTTGACTGGTAAGCTCACTATATTTCAATTGAAGAAATAAATATTGTATTAATATTTGTTTCGTATATTGAAAGGAAAAATATTATTGTTCAGTTGGGTCTCAAGTATTTTTTTGTTTTAGAGGACAAAGAGACCCAAATCAGTTATCTTGGTCCGAATTAATATTTTTTATATCTACAATCCCTAAGGATATGTGCTTAAATAGATATCATCGTATAAACCCTTAAGCTGCAAACACTCTTATTCCTTATCTATGACGCGTACTCCCATCTCTTACTAGCTGCTACTCTGGTATTCTTTCGCAAAATACGAAAAGTTCGGTCGATTTAAGGTAGCTGGAGCTGGCAAGTCAGATTCTGCTTCCATAGCATGCTTTCATTCATCATCCGTGAGTTCACAGTGCCTACTGTTTAGTTAAATTGTAGCAAACTAGGGCTGGGGGTCGGTAGTATATTATGTTCCTTAATTTGATATCTATTTTAGGAGGGTTTCTTTTCATCATTTGTTCGATCTTTAATAACTTCTTTACAATACATAGCTTTTAATAAAGATAGGATCTATTTTAATTTAATAACAAACCAATCTAGTTGCTGCTATTTTCAGTAAAAGCGAATTTATTCACAGTTTTGAAGGCTGAAAAAGGATTCTTTTAAGGATTAATTGAGTTGTACCAATGGGTTACTGTGTATGCAAATTTTGGGATTTTAGTAGATAGAGCAAAAGATTTACTGGTTTCTTTGGAAAGAAAAACAATTTTTCATAGTGATCCTAGAAATCAGATTTTGTCTTTTGTGATTTCTATGCTACTCTTCTACAAATCGCAGCAGTTTTTGTTGGAATAAAGGAGTTTATGAGTATTGTATTTAGGTGATTGTGTGTGGAAGAGAGAATTTTAGAGAGAGATGATTTTGGAAGAACTTGAAACTTTTATTGATTTGGAGCTTTTGCTTGTATTACAAATGAGTGAGGAGTGCTCTATTTATAGGTCTCTTAGGATCCTTCTAGGCACTCCTATGTCTTTGACATTCTACACTATTCCATAGGATTCTAGCATAGGAATATTCTAGAATCATTTAATAAGTACATTAACTAAAGAGTATTCTAGACCTTTCTTTACTAACTCTAACTTATGGGCTAACTAATTTATTATTTCTCATACAACTACTAGCCCAATAAGTTAACTTCTAATGGACCCAATGATTGGGCTAAGCCAAGTTTAATTTCTAACAGTTTTATTCAAAGAAAGCTGATTCTGCTTTAATACTTTATTTTAGAAAGAATTTAACTCACAGGTTTGAATGCATAGTTCATGAACAAAAACACATTGATTTTAGCTTAATAACGAGTTCAATGAGTTGCTAACATTTAGATAAAATAAAAACCCAGATCATATGCGTATAGAACCTTAAGAGCTCTTATTTGTTAAAGAGCAACTTTCAAGAAGATCATATAAGTCGGTGTTGAAGTTCTATTAAAGCATAGCAATTCTGATTACACTTTTAGATCTAATTAATGATTTAAGAGAAGAGTTTATCGGAAGACGTTATCAAGGTGTCACACTTAATTGACTGTTTTGAGTTCAGCTTCTATCAGGTAAGTCACCACCACCTATACATGATAGTTCTAAATAAAGTGTGGAAGATTAGCTAATTATGAATATGATATATGTGCATGGGTACTTGAAATCGTATGGTATGAAACATGTGAATTCCAAGTTATGTGTACTGATTGACATGCGGTGTTAATTGAGAAGTTATAGAATATTGTGAATGTGATGTATGTGTGTATGAATACTTGAAATTGTATGACATGAGATATGTGAATTTCAAGTTCTATGTTTGATTTGGGGTTGAGTTCATATGGAACCAACAATGAAAGGAAGTTATAATGATGAGGAAAGTAATGAAAGATAAGTAATGTTATAAGGTAGTCGTGCCCCCAAGTAACTACCTGAGCTGAGCGTAGCGGGATCTCCTTCCGCGGGGAGTCCCGGGGTTGCTTCTGATGGCTGAGGGCTAGCTACCCGAGGTCGTTAGCGAGGGGCCAGGACATGAGCTACGGGCCCATCAAGTCAAGAAATAAGATAAGAAGAAAAAATGATGAATATGGAAATCTTTTGGTGTTTGTTACATGAGTGCTTATGTGTTACTATCATGTTTGGTTATAGTATATGTGTGGTGTATTTAGCATGGGTATCTATTTATGATTAGCTAAGATTCCCTAAACGTTTTTAGTGGATGAAATGGTGATTTACTAAGCATTATTGCTTACGAGAATTCTATTCTCTTATGTCCTCATGTATAGGTAAAAAAACGAGGTACGGAAGCCTGAGAGAATGTATGGAGCCGGTGACAAGGTTTTGGATGGGTTAACGGAGAAGATCGGGCTATCAGTTATGTTGGTGTTTTAGTACGTTGGTACTTCAAAGGATTGTTAAACGTTTTAAAATCCTGATCAGGTGTAATGGTTTTTAAATATGTTTCATTTTGGATACCTTTCATTTTCGTTATGAAGTTTGCTTATGTATATAAGAAATAAAGTCTCATATCGAGACTTTGTATCTTTATTTCCGTTTGATTTATCGAGTCTCTTTTATGTTTGAGTATCGTAATGGCTGTTTTGGGGACGGTCGTTACAGTTTGGTATCAGAGCCCAGGTCCTTCCGTAACTCCATTCATTACCACGCACTGTTCGAAATCTCTCAGGTAAGTGAGTAGTTAAAGGCATATTAGAGTAACTACTATTTCATATAAGTGAACTAATTATAAATGTTGGATATATATGTATGTGTCATATGTATTCATTACATTGTGGAATGTTTCATGGAGTACCGTAAAGCATATTGGAAAGCTAGACAGTAGGCCAGGATCTAGCAAATGTGTTAAGGATCAATAGGTGTTACTAAATTCTGCTAAATTCCTCATAACGAAAAAGGTGCTTAATAATACTTATCCTAGTCAAATAAGTTGTTTACGAAAATTTTCAATTTTTCTTATAGGTTGATGAGCGTAAAAGACTTGAACTAAATATTAAACAAGGTCCAAGTGGAGAACAACCTTGGTTTACAATGAGAGATTAACATTTAGGCGGATATTTGATTGTTATAGCCTATTATGGCAAAATTTCTATATCATAATATTAAAGAAGAAAAGAATAAATCTTATGTAATTATTAAACTGATATGATAAAGTCCCCATGGCGTAATATGAGAATGAAATAATGAACCTTATGGGGTTGCTTAACTAGTTTTAATCAAGCGGGTAATTTCAGAACTCCTGGAATGGTTGAGACCAATGGTCTTGGTTTGAACTAGATTGTACGGAACCCTTCAATTTCTTTGAAGATTCTCGGAGATTAAAGGAAATAGTAATCTATGATGTGAAGGTGTGAGAATACCTTCGAAGCGGGTGTCAAAACAATTGTTTTTTTTAGTCCACGAGGTGAGTAAACATGTAGATAATGAGTCCAAACAGGAAACAGTCCAAACATGAAGTAGTAGCCATTATGTACGAGTATGAGTATTCGTAGATAGTATCCCAATAAGCTCGTGTTGGTAGCGGGTATGCTCTTTGAGTAATATAAGTATTGGTGGGAATAAAGAGTGTAAAAGTTTGGAACTACAAACTATTTTTATGTTGCAAGTCCTCAACTGCTACAAAGGCTTAACCCCGAAAAGTTGGGTAAGTTGTACTATGAGACTCTGGATTTAGTAAAATCGTATCAGTTCATTTAAGAATATAAAATCGGTAAGAAGGTCCCAACTATGATTTTAGGTTTTATTTTGAAAGATATCGTGTAGATTCCATGATCAGTTTATTATTTCCTATCGAAATCTAAAGAGCATAATACTATGATTGTGTAAAACAAAAGAGGATTCAGAATTTGAATTTTATTGTGGAAAATTTCTTTGTTTAGTCAAAGATACTCTTAGATACGACCCCATATAGTTATTACCAGACGATTTAACAGGTCATCATTTGTCAAGTTCTATGGAATCATGTGTTACCGTTTGACTTCCTTATTTTTGGAAGGCTACTTAAACTTTAGCACTATGAACGAATAATACTTCCTAAGTTATATAGTTAGAAGATTAAAGTTAGAAGGAACAATATTGTGGTATATCAACGAAGAGATAACTATTGATAATGAACCGCCTAACGGAAGCTATTTGTTAAACTATTATTTTGTCTCTTATGAATATAAGAGATTTTGATTAGTGAAGGGTTGAAGCCTTGAAGGGTTTAATAAATAAAATGTCCATAGTATTTTGTTTTTCTAATCATCCTACCGTTGATTGAGGAAGCAAAGAGATAGTCTTCAAATCATTATAGGAAGTGTGAAGAATTTAAATTAGTATAAAGTCACATGCCTAGTTCACCTCCTCATCTCGACTGTCTGTTTTCAGGTATTTTCGTGTCAGAAAATTAAGGGATGTTAGAGTCAAATTCTGTTAACAGATCCTTTATGATGTCTTGTGTTTACGAAACATGAAAAATTTGAAAATATGCAAACAATTTCTGTTAAGGTAAACATTTTAAGGCTAACCCATATACTGACTTTATAGAGGGAGCCCAAGAAGATTTAGTTACTAAACTTATAATATAACTTATTCACAAAAGACATATCCACCAGAAGATTCTGTTTAATTGATCATCTATTTAAGACTTTAAAAGAAATTCTTTTGATATAATAGGTAAGTGAAATGAAATATTAGTAGACTCAAGTGTAATATTGAACCAGCTTTGATGTTTAGTTGTACTTTCACTAAAATTCTTAAAAGGAAAGCATCTCCTTAAAATTCCTAGATAAGCAGTGTTTCCTTTTGTACTAATTGCATAACGCCTCTCTGTTTTCTCTCCAAAGAATCTCACTTCCCCTCAAAATTCTTCTCCTCATTCGATCGGCTGAACCAAGCTATTGATTGAGTTTAAGATTATCATTTCGAACTAGTGAAAGTTTGTTTCCCTCGATAATAAACTGGTTCAGGTATTAATTTTCATAGGATGTCCTTACTAGTCTTTATTTTGCCTCTTCCTCTAATTATGTTTTGGCATGAGGAATATGTAAGACCTGTTTTGAAAACCCGATTGAAGTACAAGTAATCTATGCTCCACAAAGTTTAATTTTTTTTTTCTTCTTCTGCTGTATTGGATTAGTTCTCACTGTTTCTAATGTTTAAAAGTCCTTTATAAAGCAATACCACCATTTGTTATTTTTTTTATGAAGGCAGATCGATTTCCTTAATTAAAGGGTTTTAAGTTGTTTAACAAATCGGAAGAAGCTTGATATTTAAAAAAATGTAGATTTTGATAATGAATTGTCTACTGCATTAGAGGTATAGTCTTATTTTGTTCTACGTGGAATTCTATTTCAAAATATGGACATATTTTATTGTGGTACGAAAGCATTTTTTTTACAGCTACATAGTTGATTTCTTAACGGTTTTCTGATAAACTCTTCTCTTAAATCTTTGATTAGATATAAAAGTGTAATCAGAATTGAAAGTTGCTCTTTAACAAATAAGAGCTCTTAAGGTTCTATACACATATGATCTGGGTTTTTATTTTATCTAAATGTTAGCAACTCATTGAACTCGTTATTAAGCTAAAATCAATGTGTTTTTGTTCATGAACTATGCATTCAAACCTGTGAGTTAAATTCCTTCTAAAATAAAGCGGGTGTCAAAAACAGGTTTGAATCGCAGCAACTTTCAAGAACAAAAACACATTGATTTTAGCTTAATAACGAGTTCAATGAGTTGCTAACATTTAGATAAAATAAAAACCCAGATCATATGTGTATAGAACCTTAAGAGCTCTTATTTGTTAAAGAGCAACTTTCAAGAAGATCATATAAGTCGGTGTTGAAGTTCTATTAAAGCATAGCAATTCTGATTACACTTTTATATCTAATTAAAGATTTAAGAGAAGAGTTTATCAGAAGACGATATCAAGGTGTCACACTTAATTGACTGTTTTGAGTTCAGCTTCTATCAGGTAAGTCACCACCACCTATACATGATAGTTCTAAATAAAGTGTGGAAGATTAGCTAATTATGAATATGATATATGTGCATGGGTACTTGAAATCGTATGGTATGAAACATGTGAATTCCAAGTTATGTGTACTGATTGACATGTGGTGTTAATTGTGAAGTTATAGAATATTGTGAATGTGATCTATGTGTGTATGAATACTTGAAATTGTATGACCTGAGATATGTGAATTTCAAGTTCTATGTTTGATTTGGGGTTGAGTTCATATGGAACCAACAATGAAAGGAAGTTATGATGATGATGAAAGTAATGAAAGATAAGTAATGTTATAAGGTAGTCGTGCCCCCAAGTAACTACCTGAGCTGAGCGTAGCGGTATCTCCTTCCGCGGGGAGTCCCGGGGTTGCTTCTGATGGCTAAGGGCTAGCTACCCGAGGTTGTTAGCGAGGGGCCAGGACACGAGCTACGGGCCCATCAAGTCAAGAAATAAGATAAGAAGAAAAAATGATGAATATGGAAATCTTTTGGTGTTTGTTACATGAGTGCTTATGTGTTACTATCATGTTTGGTTATAGTATATGTGTGGTGTATTCAGCATGGGTATCTATTTATGATTAGCTAAGATTCCCTAAACGTTTTTAGTGGATGAAATGGTGACTTACTAAGCATTATTGCTTACGAGAATTCTATTCTCTTACGTCCTCATGTATAGGTAAAAAAAACGAGGTACGGAAGCCTGAGAGAATGTATGGAGTCGGTGAAAAGGTTTTGGATGGGTTAACGGAGAAGATCGGGCTATCAGTTATGTTGGTGTTTTAGTACGTTGGTACTTCAACGGATTGTTAAACGTTTTAAAATCCTGATCAGGTGTAATGATTTTTAAATATGTTTCATTTTGGATACCTTTCATTTTCGTTATGAAGTTTGCTTATGTATATAAGAAATAAAGTCTCATATCGAGGCTTTGTATCTTTATTTCCGTTTGATTTATCGAGTCTCTTTTATGTTTGAGTATCGTAATGGCCGTTTTGGGACGGTCGTTACAGGCACATAGAAGGATGCTGCATCTGTTGAAACCTACCCAGGTTATCAGTTATAGGAAGGATACCATTCAAGATCTTCCATTGTAACATTTTTATTTTCATTTTTTATTTAGGATGTCAAATATGAGCAAAAGAAAAACTTGCAGGCAGACGATTCCTTGTCTCTTCAAAAGTATATCTAAAGGAGAAATTTCCATCCTCAGTTGCCTCGAATTACAAAAATAAGAAACCTCTGAGCCTGCAAGTTTTTCTTTGGGGCTGAAAGAAGTCAGTCCAAATAAAATTCCCAGTTTTCCATTTCCATAGTCTGACCCTTGAGTGAGACTCCATCAAGATGCTTCACACACTTCAATCCCTACCTAACAATTAAGAGTTCGCACATTAGTTTAAACACTGCTAATAGTATAAACATATTATACATTCAAAAAATGAAAGAAAAAAAGTAACCTGAAAAGATGGAATGTACCTTCTATGGCGATACGTATGCATAAAAACAAACTATGCTGAATTCCCAAGAAAAAATGTCATAATAGCAAAAAGATCATCAAACTTCAAGTCCATACATGCTAAAGTTTCATCTTGAGTCTTCTTATTATAAAAGTAGAAAGAAAAAAGTGGACAAATCAATGGGCATAGTATTTTGTAGAGAAAGAAGTTCAGCTTATATATTGAGGACCTTTTTCCCTAATTTGATATATGCAATTTTTTTTATTAATCACATAAACTTTTAGTTCAAATCATCATATTATGGTTTTCATTAATATCTGAGTGAGGTCAAACACAGATGGATTATAAATGGCTCCAAAACTTGAAATAAAACTTTAATGGAAATGCTTTCAAAATGAAAAAAAAGGCCTACTGAAACGAATCATAAAGCTTAGTTTAAAGAGCAAAAGGCTTTGATTACTTTAGGATAGGTCATAATTCTATTGCAAGCTAACAAACTGGATTTGTTCATACAATCATAAAGCTGCAATAAAAAACAAAGAAAAAAATACGTGAGAAGGAAAACAACAAACCAACTATTAAGAATAAATCATCTCCAAGCTAACAACTCATATTTGTTCTTATCATCATAATGCTATTTTAAAACGCAGAGAAATTTCAGCTTTGCATTTGATCAAACATGAGATATATAAAATAGAAGAACAAAAACTAAAAGTGCTTGATTACTTTAGGATAGGTCATTGTTAAAAATGTCCCACACCAGAAAGGTTTGAATGAACAAAGTACTATATTAACACATGAGCTACTCCTCCTAACAGGTTGACCTTTTTAGGATGGAACCCCGAGTCTTAAGAGTCATAATCCTATTGAAAGCTAACAAACTGGATTTGTTCATTCCATCATAAAGCTGCAATAAAAAACAAACAAAAAATAAAGTGAGAAGGAAAACAACAAACCAACTTAAGAATAAATATGTCATAATCTTCTACAAGCTAATAACTAATATTTGTTCTTATCATCATAATGCTATTTTAAAACGCAGAGAAATTTCAGCTTTATATTTCATCTAACATGAGATATACTACCTCCGTTCCTTAAAACTTTGCCAAAGTTGATCGACACGGAGAATAATAAAGTAAAAACTATGTGATTGAGGTTTGTGCAGAGGAGAGAGAAATAACAGAAACCACAAAATAATTGATTAAAAGGGAAAGTGACAAAGTTTTTTGGTACGTCCCAAAAAGGAAAGATGACAAAGTTTTAAGGGGAGGAGGGAGTATAAAATATAAGAATACAAACTGAAAGTGCTTGATTACTTTACATAGGTCATAATCCTGTTGCAAGCTAACAAACAGGATTTGTTCATACCATCATAAAGCTGCAATAAATAGCATAACCATACAGCCATACCTTTTCGATAATAGCTAAGTTTGATAAGTTCAACTCAATAGAGATGGTGAAAGCAAAAGAAACTAAATATAATCAAAACCACAATAATGATGAAGTTTCACATAGATGGTGAAAATAGTTCTTTGAAACCTAAAAACCACAGTTGCATTGGTAGCATTTCTTTTGCAATGATTCAAAGTTGGATCTTTAGCAATGACTGGTATCTCATATAGCAATAAAAATGATTCTGTTTTTCCAACTTTATGTTCCTGGCTTGCTCACAGACTAAAGTAATGATATATGTTTGGGTTATAACTAAAATTCCTGTTACAAAAAATGAAACTATATGAACATAAAGATGAATAGAAAATCTTAGCAATATGAATTGACTTGAGACAGAGTTTTTGACTATAAATCTGCTGCTTTATGAAAGTTGAAATATGGAAAGTTGTTTTTTAGAATTGTACACAGGCTAAAAGGAAGGAATTTTTGTCAAAAGAAAAACATAATTTGATTCAACAATAGTTCTTTGTCAGGTTTTAGCATTTGTGTGAAAGATTTAGAGCCCGTTTGGTAGCACGAAAATTGGCTGATTTGGCTGATTCTGCTGAAATTTATGAAGTTCTGGCTGAAGTGGCTGCATTGGCTTATTCAGCTGATTCAAGATTTTTTTTTAAAAATATATATTATTAATAAAATAAATAAAAAATTATATGTAAAAATAGATAAAATGATCATCTACAGTAACTCCAACCAATACGGCCAGAAAAGTAACTCCAACCTTACTTTTTCTGCTTATTACACAATTCAGCACGCGAAAGCAAAAGTTGCGTGTTTGGTGAAAAAGTTGACTAATAAGAATGATATGCCGAAAAACAGTGATTCCAAACGGCCCCTTAAAAATGAGTGAGTTCAATTAAACTGTGCTTTACACTAAAAGTTAGCATAAAAAAAGAATGAAGCAAAACTTTTTAGGTGCAGCTACTTTAGTAGGTTTGAGTCGTATTAATATCAATGTGTATCAAATCAAACTAAAACACTGGACAGTTCTAAAGGAAAATCGTAGAGTGTTTTTTTTAATTTAGATTTATACATTTTTAGTTTTTTAAACTAATCAAGATGAAATGTGATTCAACAGTGACATAAAATTTGCCAAATTAGAATGTTAATACAAATTTTATGACTTAACTAAGAATTTTACGAAATTGCCATAATTTAGCTTCTACAACAAATGAACCTTACAACAGGGCACAATTCAGACATAGTTGCGAAACGTGTGATCAATCATAAAGATGAAACCCACTAAAAATCAGTGAGTGTTGAGGAAAAACGTATATCTCAAAGTCAAGCTTTAAAAATCATGTATATTTGAATCTCCTTAATACTAAATAATGGCTGACAACTGTTAGATCTTCAAGTTAAAAAAGAAGAGGAAATCATTCTTAAGAGTTAAGAGCATCTTAATGGTGGATATGGATTTGAAAATTTTCTGGACAAATTTCTTCTTGGCGGTTGAATTAGAACAGGCATATGGATGATGAAGAGAAGAGAAGGCAGAGAATCTAGGACGGTCCAGTTCCCTAAACTGGACTTGGATTTGAAAGTGGTCTCCGGAGGACGAAGGAATCTTCCACGGAAATTGCAAGAGGTGTTTCCGGTGCCGGTTGAATTGGAGCTGGCATCTGCGTGAAAAGAGGAAGAGGAGAGGAGACGAAGGCGGAAAAAGAAGAGCGGGGGAGAGAATGAACGCTTGAGAAAGCAAGAAGAAAGAAACGGATACTTCATAGAAACTGAAACTGAAGAAACAGATGATTTAACCAAGAAGAAGAAAATCACGGGAGAAAAAGAAAAATGGCTCTTAGCCGGAAAACTTTTGGGAGATGGGATTCTCCCTTTAGGTATATAGGATTTCCACGATTGGAACATTACTATAAAGTATAAAGTCGACGTGATTTCTACTTATTTATAGCCAATAAGCCCAATCGTACCATGGATGTTTTAAATTGATATTCGACCATATCAATTTGGTGTCCCCTAAAAATAATTATTACATGAGTCCCTTGTATTAATTAATGTACCTCGGTACTAGTCGAGAGGACAAATTAAGTCTAATTGTTATGGTAAAAACGGATTTCACTTTTTAATATGGTGTCTAAATATAATAGTTAAATTATACAAGTCTTCAGTAACATTATTGTGACTCAACCAGTTAAATTATACAAGTCTTCAGTAACATTAAATCGATTGAGAAGCGATGCCGGACACTGGTGCAGCGGAAGGCTCGGCCGAGGAGAGCGCCGGAGTTGTGGAGGAAGAGATAGCTAGCGGCATCATCTGCATCTGAGCCGCAGAGGAACAAATCGGCGTTGATGAGGCAGATGCGGCGGTCGTGTGAGGCGCGGAAGAAGACATCGCGACCGGAAAATTTTTTTAGGGATTTTTAGATTTTGGCTCTTGATACCATGTGAGAATAATACAAAGCTTAAACATACCGGTAGCCCTGGCAGATATATATTTATAATAGAAAGAGTTCAATATTACAATATGAGTCCCACAATAATAAACAATAATAATTCTACTCTAATTATGACCTTAAAATAGGGGTTACTTCTCATGGATTTTAAATCCATATATCTAATTAGCCAGTGGATTTTACATATTAGGTATATATTCCATCAACATTACTCAATTTTGATCGTAATTATCGGTCTATTTCCCAATTTAGTAAATTGTTGATCATTTAAGTCATGCGAGTGTACCATTCATATGAGTATCCTCAAACTATGGGTAATTGTGCTATGATGTAATATCTCTACGGTTAATATATACCCAGTATTGACGAATGACCTTTTAATACCCTATTTAGTATTTTAATCAATAGTCATCTTATATCGAGTATCTCAACATTGCCATTTGTTATACATATGAATGAGTATAACAATCTCAATACGAACCCCATTTAGTAATTATCGGGTGTACAACTATATGGGATTTGGACCTTTATCCAATTATGGTATGAATAGGATAAATAGTTTATCCTACATGCAATGAGATCATACATACATTTATCAGTTTCGAAATTTTATTAGGGTTGAGATCACTTGTATATGATTACAACTTTTTGGTATATTGGAGACATAACCGAGGGACACCCGACTCGGTTACTATTCCCTATACTTAGGGAATACATAATAATGAGATTTGTCTAACACTGCCCCATATAGTCGTATGTCCCAGGTAGATTTACTAAATCAACTCGGTCATCCATTAGACAGATAACATGATGAATAAACGTTAACCTGTTCATAAGTTTTATGTATCATATCCATCACAGTGATAACATCGATTAATGGGTATATCTTACTACAGGGGTTCAAACTTAGGGATTCTATAGATGGTACAGTGACAACAACCAAACCCATCACTGACTATACGATCGAGACTGATAATAGATATTGTATTCAATTCTATGGTATCCTACGGATCTCTGTTCGAACCAAATAGATTAGTGTTCAAATTCTAGTGAAGACCACAGGCTTATCGTAAGTCCATATGTGATAACTCGGATTTTGACGTATAGATTTCACGGTCATTGAATACCGGGTGAACATATACGATGTGTTCAACCTACGTACAAGTCATAATTCCCCTGTATTCAGAATAGTTGTAATGAAACCCATATGACTTCACCCCATAGGGTACCCCTCACCGGTGTAATTTCCATTATGAAACCGACAAATTCGGTTGATACACTAATGAGTTGTATGAATATGTATTTACATCCCTTTAATGGGTGTATTAATACGACAATGTTTGGATACATCATTTAATACAAAATTGATTTACTGACACTGTAAATCAATAGGACTGTAATATTGGACAGCTTACATCGAAATAGGGTCTTTCTAAAACATGTTGTATACGGATTCCAATATTTTCGAAGGTCATTAAAAATTCTTTCCAATGTTTTAATTGCAAGTATTTCAATTCGGGACCTATTGGAATCACATATGTCTATAATCGTTTTCGTGACCCGGCTGAACCCATCGTACATAATACTAGTATTGTACCCGTGCGATGCACGGGAGATTTTATTTTTTAAAATATTCTTATGATATATAAATATTGAAATATCAATGCAATATGCGTTTAATCACTTAATGTAATAAGATTGAAATAGATACTTCGTATATGATTTGAAAGAAAGATTAATTACTAAGTTGTTTAATTAAAAAAGTAAGAACAATAGTACGTACAAACGAACCACACGTTATGCTATTGGTGGCACCATCGGGATTGTTTACCCAATAGGAAAATAACCTTAGGTAGCTAGGAAATAAGAAATACGTAGTAGGAAATGCTTATATTAATGTAGACTGCCCTAGCAGAATATATAAGATCTTATTAGTCAAGTAAACACCTTCAGATTTTCTCAATCTTCATCTTCGCTGCGTTTTCTTTTTCTCTTCGTCATTCCTTGTATTGGAGCGTCTGAGTGTCTGACCATCCATCTCAACACCTCTTTTCCCTCCTATAAGGTGGTATCATCATTTGAGCCCAAAGTATCATTTAGAGTAAGATCAATATGTTCCGAATTTGTTCCTTGAATCTGCTCATTTCCCTTGGTCAGAATAGGACACAGACCTATAATAACTTTAACAAATATTCTAAAAAAATGTGTCTAAATAAAATAAAAATAAGTAAAAAACAAAATAGTTCGTACATACTGACCTTGGTGTTCGAAGTTTCCCCTGACATTATCACTTCTTTTTTCAGCTTTAGCTAGAGTGCTAAATGCAAATTCCCATTTCTTTGATCAATAATTTTGACAGGCAAATCACTCCTTTTTCAATCAAATTTATTATCTCAATGCAATGGATAACCCACCATCATCTTTCTGTTAACTAAGTGGTCAATCCTCAATGATGTTTCAGAATATACTTGTTAGATTATAGAAACAAATACTCCCTCCTCCGTCCAGCTATGATTGACTCATTTTACCTTTTTGGCCCGTCCCACTAAGATTGCCTCATACTTTATTTGGTAAAATTTGTGTGGTTCTAAATGATTCTTACTTTATTCTTACTTTATCAATTCAATATCAACCACATAACTCACTTTTATTAATAACCGGGTCACCTTCTTTTGTCCCAAACTTAGGGGCGGAGGTAGTACATGATTTCGTACCATTTCTGCAAACAACTCTGCTGCTTTGCTTTTTCCCCAAAAAGTTCTTGGCAAGCAACTTCACAACTCTACAAACTCTGAAAACCGAAAAGTGGAAGTATAAATAGTAATACGGAGTAGTTATTAACAAATAGTTTTGATCTTGAGAAAGAACAAAATATATAAGTACTCCGTATTTTGATGGAGTTATGAAGATCGATTTGTGCAGATTTCACCCACATCTGCACTTGTGCAGATTTCACCCACGTCTGCTAGCTTAGGGGCTGTTTATAATGACTTAGCTAGTTAGCTTCTATCGATGATTTCGCAGAGGGATGTCATGGAAACCGCAAACGCATCACTTTTTTAGTGCCAGTTGAGGTCCGGAAACTGTCAAAATAATGGGGCGCCATGTGTTCAACTTTCAGATTTCCAGTAGCCACGTGGTTTTTTATTAGCAGTTGCCAATTTTTACCCAATAGATATGTGACACGTTCCAGGTTGAGACAACATGGATCAGACGATCCTGTTTTTATATATATAAAGATTATTCGAGTTATTACGATTGTACAAGTATGATCTCATATTGAATTGTATGTTATACATGTAGATTAAATTAGACCTGTCAAGATAACCGTTCTCAAGATAGTGAACAAATAATTAGAATTAATCATACTTATGGTATGACTGGTATGAGTTGTGGTCCAGATTCATAATACTGGCTATAGATGTATATACCTATAAGGATACGAATTATAGTGCTAATCATTACTAAATTGCCATAGTTATCTGTGGATTGGCAGTTACCTTAAATTATCGTGTATCATATGGTTTGAACAATTTGTCTTTAACAATATCTTAATATTGTTATAAATGATCATCCAAGTGTATATCCTCATTATACCGGACTCCTATATCATACATCCGGGTATACATGTAAACCCGGCATTTTTGTAATTAGTAATAATTTTAAGGATAATAGATAGGGTTACTTGTCTCCTTTTTGACCGCATGCAGTACTCACCAGTGATCCACTCCCCGCTGATCGTTAGTGGGCTGGGCCGCTGGGTAGTCAATCGTTCCATCCACGAAGTATTCAATTGTTCAATTCGTTTCTCCTTTCTTTTCTTTTTATTATTCTCCTTTTTTGTTTCTCCTTTCAATTCGTTTCTGGGGAAAATGGCTATATAGCCTTAAAAAATAGGCCACTTGAAGTTTTTTTTTTTTTTTTTTTTTTTTTTTTTTTTGCTAAGGCATGGGCCGTCTTGTTCGCTGATCGCCTAATATGACTAAATGAGATGCTTGAAAAAAGCTTCGCCAAGTCTCGAATGTCATCGCCTAATAATCCCACTGAAGAACAACTGATTCCCTTCGAAATTTCTGAAATAGCACAGGCCGCATCAGTTTCTACTTCGATGTCCATCCATCCTTGTTCTAGAAGCCAACACAAAGCCTCTCTAATCCCGAGCAACTCCGCCTCCAAAGGAGATAAGGCCACTTGAAGTTAATAGCCTCTATTTTATATAATTAAATAGATAGCGTTTTTGTTGTTAATATGAAGCACGTAAAATTTTAGATACCGTATGCCCTCATCATTTTGTAATTATGGTCATAAATATAAACCCTTTCAAATATCATAAATTGTACAATGTGGGTGCTAAACGGTGGTGTTCCACAGTGGTTAACTCCAAAAATTCAAGAGAAACCGGCAAAGGCCGCCACATTCCCGATTGCATCCATAGATGATAGATCTATATGGCAACTCTGATATTCAAACTTTTTTTTGGAGTACTAGATTATGTGAATGCGAGATGAACGAAATGTTTAACTCTTAGATGGAAGAAACCCAAAAATTGGAAGTTGAGAATTTCTCCAGAGAGACGTGAACCCTTTATTATGATACTGCTATAGAATTACTAGTTGAAGAAGGAAACTGCTATAGGGTTGTTCGACATAGTGCATCGTAGGTTTAAAAAAAAAAGGTTATCTAGCTTATTTTTGCAAATCCATAATATTAACTTAAATACACATATTTAATTGTGTTTATATACTCAATTTTCCTTTTCTTTTTATTATTCTCCTTTTTTTTGTTTCTCCTTTCAATTCGTTTCTCCTTTCTTTTTTATTATTCGTTTCTTTCAATTGTTCATTTTGTTTCTCCTTTCTTTTCTTTTTATTATTCTCCTTTCATTTCTCCTTTCTTTTCTTTTTATTATTCTCCTTTCTTTTTTTTCTCCTATTTTTCGTTTATAGCAACCTTTTACTTAATTTAATATTTAATTATTATGGAAATGTATAATATAAAATATTATTAAGTGTGCCAGTTTATTTTTTTCTTTCTCAATTCAAACTTCCAATTTAAGTTTTTTTTCATTTATGTATTACTCCGTATAAAATATTTTAGGTATTAATATTTTAATTTTCAATTAATATTGGATACACACTTTAAGAATTCTAATATTCAATACACATAATCTTGATACTCAATTGTAGAAAACAATTTACTCAATGAGAATGTTTGTATGCTCAATTTAGACTTTTAAATTATGTATATTCAATTGCAGAGTTCTAGTGCTCTATAGAGGGAGTTTGATGCTCAATGAGTAATATTGTACTTTTAGTGAGCATCTGACATATTTAATTGAGTATTAGGATACTAACAATGAGTATCACAATCTCTGCTCATATCTTCTAATCTTTTTTTTTCTTTTTAAAAACTTATTAAATTATATCTGCAATCCACTCTTATTAATTTCAATATGTGAGTCTAATATAATATGATACTTTTAAAATATGCACTTATATGACATTATAGAAATGAGCATAACATCAGTACCAAATGAGTATACATAACTTACAAAGTGCATATTGATAAGAAAATCGTAAGGTTTGTTAGTTAAACATCACAACATTTTAATTGAGCATCAAACCTCCGCTATTGACATGAAAATCACGGTTTTTGGTGAATGAGCATTACTGAACTTTTAATGAGCATCAAACCTATTCTGTTGAGTATTGAGAGTCTAATATTCAGAATCGTGATTTCTGCTTCATAACTTTTGATCCACTTTCTTTTTGTTATTTTTCTTTTATAAAAACTTATTACATTATATTTATAAACAACTCTTATGAATTTCAGTATGTGAATCTAATGTAGAATACTACTTTTAAAAAAGCACTGATATGACATTTACAAAACGAGCATAAGATCAATATCATATGAGCATGACATTTACAAAACGAGCATAAGATCAATATCATATGAGCATACGTAACTTACAAAAATGAGTATTAATTAATTTGTTAGTTGCTTTGTTAGTTGAACATCACGACATTTTCATTGAGTATCAAACCTTCTTTTTTGAGATCGATGAAAATCATGATTTCTATAAAATAAGCATTAATGAATTTTTAATGAGCATCAGACCTATACAAATGAGCACATGTAACTTACAATATGAGCATTGATATGAAAATTGTAAGTTCTGTTCGTTGAGTATCAAGACATTTTTATTGAGTATTGTGTTTTCTATTATTGAGCATTAAAATTTTGTGAGCAAGCTTCAATCTGGTCGCGTGAGTTTCGTTGATAATGATATGACATTTTAAAATGAGCATAACACTAATACTGAATCAGTATACATAACTTACAAAATGAGCATCCCAAAATTCAAAAATCCGTTAAAATCTCTAATGTGCTCAAACCTCCACTATTGAGATGAAAATAATGGTTTTTGATAAATGAGCATTAATGTACTGTTAATGAGCATGACACTTGTTCTGTTGAGCATTAGTTTCATAAGTATTGATATGACATTTTAAAATGGGCATAACACTAGTCCTGAATGAGTATATACATATATTCTAAAATGAGCATTGAAAAATTCAAAAGCTCATTTAAATTTTCTCATATGCTCATTTAAATATATTTAATGAGCATCAGACATATACAAATGAGCATATGTAACTTACAAGATGATCATTGATATGAAAATTGTAAGTTTTGTTCGTTGATCGAGCATCAATACATTTTCAGTGAGTATCAAACATCCGTTATTGAGTATTACAATTCGCGATTGAGTATCATGATTTGTGATCTCGTGTCTATAATCAACTCCTATATAAATTTTATGTAATAACGACTTTTGAAATATGCATTGTTAAAAACATTTTAAAAATGAGCCTAACAGAATTACTAAATGAACATACCTAATTTACAAAATGAGTATTCAAAAATTCAACTCTTCTTCTTACAAGTGTCATGAATTTTCAAAACATTCTACAGATAGTCGGCGAAAGAAATTAGCTATGGGAGATTCAACTCTTCTTCTACAAAGTGCAGCAAGCGGTGCCGGTTTCCTTCTGTCAGCTCAAATTAAATCTATAGCGACAGTGATGGAGGCCAAAATTTTAACCAGTGACCTCCTTTCTCCCGGATACAATAGCAGGTTTCTCGAACGGCTGACCAGCAAAATCTTAGACTGAACGATTTCCGGAAGCAACAACACAAATCTTCGACACCAAGAGCCAGTATTCTCTTCGCACAAGCACATGAATATCGGCGCCAACCATTGATCAATTAGTCGCACGCTCAATCAATCATCTCATAGCCTTCGGGTGTTTGTACAGCTACCAAGCCCTGAAGGTAATCTGCTCCGGCGAAGACTGCATCAATAGTGGTGGCTATCATCTTTTCCTTCATCACTTTGGCTTATGACGGCACTAAACTCCGAGGATAACAGCAAGACTGCAGATGCCCCTCCTTGCAATTTCTCTCCGCCTTTCAAACAGAACTCTGGTCAGCGGGAATTCGAGTTCAGCACTACCGACGACAACATCATCTTCTCTGCACCAGCGGCGAAAGAGAGATGATATGTCGGCAAGGAAGGATACAGACCCAGTAAGAATTTCATTAAAGTCATTTAAAGAAGAAATATTTGCAAAAAAAACCGGGTGTACATGTACACCCGGGTGTACCATATAAATTGCGCATTATACCACCCTTAATCTCCTCCAATTATGTATTATCAAACATAATCCATATTACACGACTTGTATAACAATTGTTTATATATACCCAGATCGATAGTCCAAATATATGCTAACCATTTTAAACGATTATGGGTATTTTACACGAAGATAAATCGTATGATTTATCTATAATTTGGTAAGCCTGAAAACACTGAAGACTATTGTGATTATGGGTAGTCACAATAGTAATATCAATGGGTATGGTACACATTTGTAAATATGACTATTTATGTGAATACGATTGTATATGACAAGTCTTTGAATAAGTTATCAACATATATATTTAAATTGGTAAACTATATTTGTACTAAGTTTTAATGTGATGCATTGTTATTTCATAACAATTGGCTTTGGGTTTACAAGTCTTCAAAAAAGTTTTAACTATTGAGATTGTTAAAAAGGGTACGAGTGATCTTATTATACCGTGAATACTTGTAAAGGGTCGTTCTAATGGGATTGTACATATAATGGAAACAACGTATTGCCACATATAAGCCCACTGTAAGTGATCGAAAATATTAATCTACAATAATCATTATACGTAAAATTGGTTCATCATATGATTGTATCCATGGTTATACAATTATAACCATCCGTACAAGAGTCATAAATATTACCACAAGATTTATGTAATTATAAATCAACAAAAGGTATGATAGTAAGAGGGTTACAATGTATAGATCATCGATATTAAACCTAGTGATTTAATTAGGTACCCATATATAGTACTAAGCAATTAATTTGTGGTTTTGCATCGTCCGAATTTACTTAAATAGTATGATTAATAATGACTTGTGCAATCACGATAGATCGGCTTTTGGGTCATAATTACTAGACGGTTCCTATATAACGATCATCCCATGTGATAATATGTAACCTCAATCATCCATATTTATCTATAATACCTAAAATGCGTCTTGGCATCTTTATATCCCAATCTATTTTTCAAGAATGTAAATTTTTAGTAAACTTACATTCTTGATAACTTTATTGTGAAATAGTATTATTTGCTAATTTATAAATGACAATAATTACCTAATATGGTACATAGCAAAGATTACTCATTGTTTATTAATATATGGGAGTGCCAATCATTATACCCATTACGGCCATTAGGCTCTGATGGCTTCATTGTCTCTTACGAATTGGATAACCCACTAGGTTTGTCAACTTCACGAATTGGTGGCGTAAGATCATATTATAGACATACTCTTATTTATAATAACACTGTATGTTTTTCCCATACGTAGTATATGGGAAATTCTCATCCGTGAAGTCCGACATTAAATGGGGATCCCATTTAATGTATGATCTCCAATGATCGTGACTATCAAGTTATAATTGGTGAGATGGATTATTCCATTAGAATTTGGGATTACTACATGAGTATACAACTCTCATTTTTTTGGCTGTTAATAATGGTTGGGTACCCCATAAAGGTGTACCCATTGACTATTAGATACCCTGTTGGAGATTTGCAACAAGGTACCTAAATCCTTAATTAGGACAACATAGTGAATTACGGCATGTGTAAAACTTGGGATATCTATCGGTAACCCAATGAGAGTATTACAACGTGTTATACAAGTTCCATGTACGATGTCGCCTATATCAACATATTGTTCAGCGTATCAAAGATACTCTCATTTCGAGTTGATATTGTGTTACAAAATATTAATTTTGGTAAGATCATGGACGATAGGTTCACAATTTAGATGCCCATCCACTAGAAGTGGGGATATTAAACCCCATTAAACAGTCATATAATTACCATAAATCTATGACTGTTTACCCAATACCCTAATTATATACACAAAACTTAAATGAAAGTATACGTAGCGTTTAAACCGTATTATGTTCACATACCGAAATTGTTAACGGCTATGTCATTTAATATAGGTACTGTCATATACCAATATATGACTTGTATACCTTCATAATATTGCACAAAGGAATATAGGGATAGCCCAGTTTTGATAATTCTCCCGTCTTGTTGACTGGATATTAATCTATAGTCTATAGGGTATCATTTATATGGTATCTAAAGATTGGCTTACTAATGAATATTTATAACACAATACTAATCATCGATGATCACTTTAGTACGTGATGTGTGTTTTCTCGCACTTAAAATAGATTGTAATATAGTGGTGTAAGTATGAGTATCGTCTCCACAGGGACGGACAAAAGGGATTCAAAGATTAACTAAATTCAGCGATTAAAAAGAAATAAATAAAAATGCGTCGTGCGAGATTGGTTGCTGGAAAATAAAAATGCGAATAAAACGATTAAAATAAATGGGTTCTCTCTAATTAATGACAAAGGGAACAGAGATTGATTATGGGGTAATCAGATCAGGCCTAATTACATGAGATTAATTCAATTGAGCCTAGCTAATCTTTACTAAGTTCTTACCGCTCCCGCGGCGTAGAGTACAATAATTTGGGGGACCAGGCTGAACTCTCATGCGACAAGATCCTAAATTATTGCCAAGACGAGCGAGCTTACGGCCCCTTAATCGCTACTAATCTCTTAGCGAACGATTAAGTGTGTGTAAATGTGTCCTAGAATAAATTAGATCTCTCTTAATTTATTCTACAAGCAATTGTAATTCTAGCGACCGTTCCAGGTTACAAGAGATATCAGTTAAATTATTCAAACACAAATTAAACGGCATTCATGCAATTAAACCATTAAGAATCTAGCCATACATCATGATCAACCCCTTCATCAACCCCAAATCCCTAATTAAAACTACTCACAATTCATAATTGAAGAATCAACAGAATTGGAATAAAAAGAATTAATTGTCATTAATTAAAAAAGTGGAAATTACAAAGAATCCCAAAAGATTGATGAACAAGCTTGAAAAGCCCTCTAAAATTCGTTCTAGGCACTCTCTCTAAGCTCCCCCTTGAAAATGGGGGTTTACAGACTGTTTAAATAGAAAAATCGGGTGAAATTTGAGGATAATTGGGATTTCCGGAAGCAGGCACGGTGCCAGGCACGATTGTGCCTTTGATCGTGCCTCCGGAGCAAAAACGCGCATTTTGGGCAGGCACGATCGTGCCTGGCTGGCAGTAACTCCGCGGTGCTTTTCTCTTCAGGCACGATTGTGCCTGACTTTGAGGGCACGATCGTGCCTACTTAACTTCCGAATGTGGCTATGCTTTCTTCATGAAAGTTGTAGATAATGAAGTCCTCTATCCACCCCAATTTGCCAAATGTGATTTGAATCATCCAATAAAGAGATATGATCAAAACGGTGGAAGGTGTCTTTCTGAAATCGCAGCAGAGATCTTCTGACTTCATCGTCTGTTTTCACCTTTTTCCTCTCAGATTCTCGCAAAGGTGTCTTCATATCATTTGTAGCCCTTGACGTTAGATTTCATATGGAACTTGAATCGTGTCCATTGGTTGTTTCTACAAAGAGATATGCTTGAACGATTGACAGAAGGTCATCTTGATCGTCGTTTTCAAGCTTCATTCGTCTTCTTTTGATCTCATAACCAATCCTAGAGCTCATTTGCCGTCAAATCTTCACCTTAAACCTTCCGGTGACCTCCAAATCTCTCAATCCACTCTCGAATGCATCTCGAATCATCCCGATTGCTCCTCAAGCGCCGGTGCCGAACTCTAAATTCCTGATTTTGACTCCAAATGACACAAAACTCGAACCAACGCCCGGTAAACATAACTTGAGCTAAAATTGAGACTTGCAACACCTTAAAGCTAGGAAAACCATCAAAATTCAATCTCAAAACGCATCAAATGCGTGTCTAAATACGGACTTATCATATCCCCCCACACTTAAGCTTTTGCTTGTCGTCAAGCAAACTGAACAATGAGACTTACGATAATCACCAAACGGAATCAAAATACTTAGCATGCACATGTAGTTAAAGGGATATTCACAGAATAGGCAGACTAAACCAAGAAAATTCTTCCCTAAACAACATCTTTGTACTCTAGCTAAAATATTTGACAAAATTATTCACAACATCCTCAAAGTAGTGACAGCACACACAAATAAACTAGCTACCGATCAGAAGGACTTGTGAAAATGGTGGTGAAGGGTGAATGGTAACAATAAACAGTTCCTTTCTTGAGAGTTTGGAACATTCTAACAAAGACTCAATGCATTCGAAAATTTCGGGGCTATTCTTAGGATCAAAGAACTTAGTAGGCCACAAATTAGGAACAATCATCTAAATCTATGCAAAGAGTAGACATGGTGTACAACTAAGCTAAACCGTCTCGGCACATTTGTGCTTTGACGTACACTTGAAGTACGCGGAGGACTAAAGCTAATTTTCAATAGCGTCCAAGTTCATTAATTAAATTCAATTTTCCTTGTCATGTTGGCACGAGAACGCCGTTTCTTTCGAAAGATACCCAAGTCTCATCTTACGCTTTTTGACCGGGGCTCTCATTCCCTTTTTCGCAAAGTAAGAGGTCTAGCTATATTAATTTTTCACCTTTCGGATTCCCACTAGACATTACCCCATTCTAATCTCGGCCTCACCAAGGAAAAATAGCAATTAAAGTTCATTAATTTCAAATTGAATCCATGCCTACAATGCAATCCTCGAAAGTATCAAATTCCTAAAAAGTGACTACTCTTACCCCATTTGGGGCATAGTACTTTATTCAGGTGGGGTGGTTGTTAATTCATTACATGGGTTACTAATGCCTTCATCCTTTCAACAACCAGATTATAGTGCAAGCAATTTAAGCCTAAACACTTCAAAGATGATACAAAAGCATAGTCAAAACGTTAGCCAGCTCACAAAGACACAGTTTAAAGAAAAAATTACAAAAATTTTGACATGAATTTCCTATGAATATACAACTAACACCTGCTCATGCTGACTATAATAATCACATGTAACAACTACTTCCCGAATGCTCAATTCACTCCCCCACACTTAAACTTTGGCATCGCCCTCGATGACCAAAAATGCACTATGCACAAGGGGGTAAAGAGGATAGGGTCACGCGTGCTCAACTTAACTCAAGTCAATTATTACAAACAGGCGATTATAAGAGTCATAGAAACTTCCCTAAGGAGCTGGTCAGTGCAGAACTAAACTGAGTCAATGTAATTCTCGGCACATCATCCCCAAAGCAAGACCATGAGCTGCAAAAACAAAACACACAAACACAAAAACAAACCCAAAAAACACCCCGGATAATTTTTTTTTTGTTTTGTTTTTTCGGGGGTTTTCTGAAAGCAAACAAACAAACAAACAAACAAACAAAAAATGCAGAAATAAGCTTGGGTTGCCTCCCAAGAAGCGCTATTTTTAACGTCGTTTGCCCGACGCAACTTCCTCATACGCTCTCAAATAGCAAAGACTGTAATGGTGCACTAGTAATCAACGTTTTCACCTTCCCCTCAACAAATGCCGTTAGGTGGCGCAGATTCTTAAATTCTCGAATATGCGTAGGCAGCACATGGTCTTCATAACCCTCATCAGCACAGAAGAGAAGTATGAAACTCTCATCCTCTTCAGGTGGATAGGGAACATGAGTGAGAACTTTGATTACTCTAGGTATCACCGGAAGCTCAAAAGATGTCTCAAAGCAAAGATTAGGAGCAACACCGTGATCGAAGTGCACCATAGAAAAGTCTTCTTCTTCCTCACAAATATCATGAACATTCACAACCTCTCTTCTTATTAATATCCTCCAAGCAGTTGTGATCATTCTCCACACACAAAGAAATATCATCACCACGGAATGGATCAAAGAAATCCAAATCTGAAACCACGTAAGAGTGGACCGGTGCATGTGTACAAGAGGAGAATTCTTGCTTGTGGACCAGGACTTCTTCATTATGGACATCATCTACCTCGCCCCCACTCTCTTGGAGCATGTGATCATCTTTTCCCAACTCATCTTCAATACCCAAACCTACCTCAGTAGCACCATCTGTAACACCCCGACCCCGCAGGACCCGAGGTAGTTACTCCGGACCAATAGTACTGTCCCCACAAACCACCACGAGCCTTTACCGCGCACTTTGTCCTCACTCATGCGCGCCCTGAGAAACTTCCCAGGGGGTCACCCATCCCAAGACTACTCCCGTGCGAGCACGCTTAACTTTGGAGTTCTTGGGTAATGAGCTCCCTTAAAAGGAGATGCACCTCTGTTGGTATGAGTAGTACTATTAATCCTCTTAAATTAATCTCGGGTATTACAATCACCCCCACTTAGGATCGCAACGTCCTCGTTGCGCCCTTAAACCAATCTCAATCACACCCCAGAATCTTTTCCCCTGCTAAGTGTCCGCCCGATATCCAACGGATCAGCACACTGTCGCAGGGTTGCTCTGATACCACCTGTAACACCCCGGCCCCGCAGGACCCGAGGTAGTTACTCCGGACCAATAGTACTGTCCCCACAAACCACCACGAGCCTTTACCGCGCACTTTGTCCTCACTCATGCGCGCCCTGAGAAACTTCCCAGGGGGTCACCCATCCCAAGACTACTCCCGTGCGAGCACGCTTAACTTTGGAGTTCTTGGGTAATGAGCTCCCTTAAAAGGAGATGCACCTCTGTTGGTATGAGTAGTACTATTAATCCTCTTAAATTAATCTCGGGTATTACAATCACCCCCACTTAGGATCGCAACGTCCTCGTTGCGCCCTTAAACCAATCTCAATCACACCCCAGAATCTTTTCCCCTGCTAAGTGTCCGCCCGATATCCAACGGATCAGCACACTGTCGCAGGGTTGCTCTGATACCACCTGTAACACCCCGGCCCCGCAGGACCCGAGGTAGTTACTCCGGACCAATAGTACTGTCCCCACAAACCACCACGAGCCTTTACCGCGCACTTTGTCCTCACTCATGCGCGCCCTGAGAAACTTCCCAGGGGGTCACCCATCCCAAGACTACTCCCGTGCGAGCACGCTTAACTTTGGAGTTCTTGGGTAATGAGCTCCCTTAAAAGGAGATGCACCTCTGTTGGTATGAGTAGTACTATTAATCCTCTTAAATTAATCTCGGGTATTACACCATCATCGTGACTAATCTGCTCCTTGCCCTGCTCGTTAGGTGTTGAGACTAATGGTAAATCAAATGGCTGAGGAGTTTCTATATGAAAATCGCGGTGATTAGTGACTTCATTAGTTACAACTTGTACCGTTTCAAACTTTTTCTTGTATTCTTCGAAAAACAACTTGATACTATTATCTTCTTCTTCGTCTCCAAACATAGGAGGGTCTTCAAAAGTATCAGGAAGTGTATCATCCATCATATTCCCACCTTCGCAGTCCGACTCACTCACATGATCATCCCTATTGGTCTCCTCAGGTTGGGCTTTTGTGTCGCTAGGATGAGATCTCTCAGACTCCTCAGATAGGGCGTTAAACAGCTGATCCAAGTGATTTTCCATGTTATGAAGTCTCGAGTGCATTGATTGATTATTCGCCTCAGTTGCTTGCATGATGTGCTTGAGTAATTCTTCCAGGTCAGACAGCTTCTCTGAAATGATCTCTTCCACTTCATCCTGTGGCTCATAGCTCGGCAAAGACATAGGAGTGGCTGAAACATGTGTGGTTGTGAGTTGTGGGGAGGAAGAAGTGGGGTATGCAGTTGCTCAGTAAGGATGGTCGTATGGAGGAATGGGACAAAGACATGAATAGTGACCACCTCCACAGAAGGAACAAATGCTATTTTTAGGAAAGCAATCAACTAATTCCTCAAGACTTTTAGTTCGAATGAGGAATTCCATAATGGAGTCTGGTTTTGTCCGAGAATATTGTGGATAAGGATACTGATTAGGAGAATGAGATTGAGAGTATTGTGTATTTGGAAGAGGGTAAGAATAGGAAGATGGAAACTTTTGTGGTGTTGGAGAATAATTTTGATGAGGTGAGTAATATTGAGGAGGAGGAGGAGGAGGAGTAAGGAGGGTATGGCGTATATGGTGAATATTCCATGGAGGTTTGAGGGTAAGGAATTCCTCCAGGAATTTGGCTGAATAGGTTCATCTCATGTCTCTTAGAAAAAAAATACCTGAAAGGTTAGCACAGAAAAATCATACGGCAAACAAAAAGAAAACTAACTACAAAAATTCTCGCTGAAATTAATTATCCCTCAAAACCGACACCGTCCCCAGCAACGGCGCCAAAAACTGATGTGTGTTTTCTCGCACTTACAATAGATTGTAATATAGTGGTGTAAGTACGAGTATCGTCTCCACAGGGACGGACAAAAGGGAATCAAAGATTAACTAAATTCAGCGATTAAAAAGAAATAAATAAAAATGTGTCGTGCGAGATTGGTTGCTGGAAAATAAAAATGCGAATAAAACGATTAAAATAAATGGGTTCTCTCTAATTAATGACAAAGGAAAACAGGGATTGATTCCGGGGTAACCAGATCAGGCCTAATTACATGAAATTAATTCAATATATTGAGCCTAGCTAATCATTACTAAGTTCTTACCGCTCTCGCGGCGTAGAGTACAATAATTTGGGGGACCAGGCTTATCTCTCATGCGACAGGATCCTAAATTATTGCCAAGACGAGCGAGCTTACGGCCCCTTAATCGCTACTAATCTCTTAGCGAACGATTAAGTGTGTGAATGTGTCCTAGAATAAATTAGATCTCTCTTAATTTATTCTACAAGCAATTGTAATTCTAGCGGCCGTTCCAGGTTACAAGAGATATCAGTTAAATTATTCAAACACAAATTAAACGGCATTCATGCAATTAAACCATTAAGAATCTAGCCATACATCATGATCAACCCCTTCATCAACCCCAAATCCCTAATTAAAACTACTCACAATTCATAATTGAAGAATCAACAGAATTGGAATAAAAAGAATTAATTGTCATTAATTAAAAAGGTGGAACTTACGAATAATCCCAAAAGATTGATGAACAAGGTTGAAAAGCCCTCTAAAATTCGTGCTAGACACTCTCTCTAAGCTCCCCCTTGAAAACGGGGGTTTACAGGCTGTTTAAATAGAAAAATCGGGTGAAATTTGAGCTGAATTGGGATTTCCGGAAGCAGGCACGGTTCCAGGGACGATCGTGCCTCCGGAGCAAAAACGCTCATTTTGGGCAGGCACGATCGTGCCTCCGTCCAGGCACGATCGTGCCTCCCTGGCAGTAACTTCGCGGTGCTTTTCTCTTCAGACACGATCGTGCCTGACTTTGAGGGCACGATCTTGCCTACTTAACTTCCGAATTTGGCTATTCTTTCTTCATGAAAGTTGTAGATAATGAAGTCATATATCCACCCCAATTTGCCAAATGTGATTTGAATCATCCAATCAAGAGATATGATCAAAACGGTGGAAGGTGTCTTTCTGAAATCGCAACAGAGATCATCTGACTTCATCGTCTGTTTTCACCTTCTTTCTCTCAGATTCTCGCAAAGGTGTCTTCATATCATTTGTATCCCTTGACGTTAGATTTCATACGGAACTTGAATCGTGTCCATTGGTTGTTTCTACAAAGAGATATGCTTGAACGATTGACAGAAGGTCATCCTGATCGTCGTTTTCAAGCTTCATTTATCTTCTTTTGATCTCATAACCAATCCTAGAGCTCTTTTGCCATCAAATCTTCACCGTAAACCTTCCGGTGACCTCCAAATCTCTCAATCCACTCTTCAATGCATCTCGAATCATCCCGATTTCTCCTCAAGCGCCGGTGCCGAACTCTAAATTCCTGATTTTGACTCCAAATGACACAAAACTCGAACCAACGTCCGGTAAACATAACTTGAGCTAAAATTGAGACTTGCAACACCTTAAAGCTAGGAAATGTTGGCTCTATCGTTCCAAAATCAACGTGTTGACCGTGTTGCTCCTAAATTGACCTCGTTGACTATCTAGCTCCGAGAACTGACCTGCAAAATAATCACTAAAAAGAACTAAAAATATATTAATGGGATGTTGGTCTTCATTACCTAAACTCACTGGTGGAGTTGGTACCCGGAGTTGGTACTCGGGTATCCCCACTAGCATTGGTAGCTTTTTGATTGGAGATATCTTTGGTCCTAGTACCCTCCTTCACACACCATTTGGGATTTATATTCATGATATCCCAACAATGTTCATACTTGAAAGATTGACCTTGATTAATATCTTCGTACATGCGCATTGCCTCTCGCCTCTGCAAACATTTAAAATAAAATGAAAATAAAAATACAACATAAAGCAGTAGATATACACACATATAGATGTACACAAATACAAAGTTTGTTCTTGAGCATATATACACACATTAACACACAATAAAAGAAGGCACATTGTAATATTTAAAATGAATGAGAATAAAAATATAACAACACAAAGTACAAATTACCTTATCAAAAGAAAATATTGTGGTCATCATACCCAACCCTCTGACCCAATGCAGATGCAGTCCATTTATCTACTGTATGCATGCAACCGAGTGCTAATTTTATAGCATTATTTAATAATGAAGTGTTCATATTATGTAATCACAGTGTGAGAAACCTAGTGGTCCTAGTCAAGTTACTGAGCAAGCTAATCATCCAGCAGTAAATTAGACAACCTTAACGGAGTACAAGTTCTTATATATGCTACTACAAAAATGACAATAACTTCTTATGCTGCTACATGTTCAAATCATTTGTTCATTTATTAAACTTCAGTGATGAGTCTCTTTTGTGGAAGGTCTAGATTCTAGAGGGGTGACACCTAAATCAATATGTAGTCATATCTCCATCACATCGAGTAAAAAAAAGCACCAAACATCACAAGATATATAATAATCTTAAAGAGAAATAAAGGAATCTAGGGTCTGCCTTACCTCCAATTGAATTGTGAAAAGAAGAAAAAGCACAAGGGTTTTAGAATACACTATCTATCCAAAATTTAAAAGAACTAGCTGCAGTTATAACATTCTAGGTGAGGCCTGAAATTGCTTGACTAGGCATCATCATAAAAATATATTCTTTATGAAATGTGAACCTCACAGTAAAAGAAGGCAGATTGTACTATTTAAAATCAAATGAGAATAAAAAAACAACAACACATAATAGAAATTACCATATCTTCTTGGCTTGCTCCACTCTTTGGATTCCTTTGTAGTCGCTCATATAAAGCATGAAATTTGTTCACTGCAGGTACGATCTTACTCCAACGAGATTGCAAGGCATTTGTTGTGCGAGACTCATCATAAGTTCCCATTTTCTCCCTCCAAACTTGGAAGATACGATTCCACATATTAGCAATTTTTTGATTGTTACCGACATCAGCATCAACAGAAATATATAGCCAAGCCCTTGTTAGTGCTATATCTTCATCTTTGCTCCAGTTTTTGCTGCCTCCTACTGTATGAGAGATACTCGTATTTTGTACGATCTTGTTACTTTTTTCTGGTGCTCTGCTCATTTTAGCAACATGACTCTCTAATGGAATATTAGAAGAGTTTGAAAGATCTTGAAAAGGAACTCCATACCCAAATGATGAGTGAGCACGTGGAAATGAAGGATGCATCATAAAATTCGGATTAAAAGTCATGTTTGATGAACCAAATGGGATAGATGTGAACATCTGTGACTACAAGTTAATCTGTGAAGTGCTGCCATGTTGAGAAGTGAGATCAGTTATCTCAGTGTCTTTATGAGTATGTTCATGGTAAGCAAATGGCTGCGATGTTGACTCCATCTATGCAGAAATCAATAAATTTACATAAGAGATTGTTGAAAGATATATGCCGATAACTCCACATCATTTTTGTATTTGTCCATCTGTGGTTATTTCTCTTTACCTTACTAAGTTACACTTATCATTCAAGAAATGACTATGAAACACAAAAGGTTGGAAAAATTTTCCCCAAATTCTTTGTAGTTATCTATTATAATAATTCTTTGTTATGATTGTTTTAGGCAGTTGAAGGTAGTAAACGGTTTATATTTATTTTTCCAATTCTTGACATTTGATCATTGAAGAGGTTTCATTACAAGGGAAAAAAACTTGCATCATGGTAAAATGACGACTTAACATAAACCATTCAATTTGATTCGAGGAAAATCATTTTCTTGGATTCCTAACTAGTGTTATCCAATTTGAGGTGAATTCTTAATACTGTCTTTTATCAACTCACAATTCGAAGAAGTTTATACGTTCATAAACATATATGTACACAAGATAAGACATATATCAACTCACAGTTATATACATATGTCTTTTTATACGTATATGTGGGTATAACCTTTTACATAACATATGTGTTGCTGTGAATTTGCAAGTCTTTTATCAACTCACAGGCTCGTCAAAGCAGTGCACATCTTAAGACACTCATGAGTCATGACCCCTTTTGTTGTAAAAAAAAAGTAAATCTTACTGGAAAAAATTCTTCCCTAGTTAACCTATCTGTGATCAATCTATCTCAGATTCTTAAGCAATATTAAACGTAAGTAATAGCAAGAACAAACAGGAGAGAACCACCGATCTGCAAATCTTAATGAACAAAATTCATCCCTTATTAACCTATCTGTGATCGATCTTTGATTGCTAAGTCATACTCAACAAAATTAATAGCAAGAGCAAATAAAAGGGAAGAGCAGATTTCATTCTCACCATGAATGGATTTCAATTGAAACCTGGTATGAACTCTATAAGAATTGAATCAAAGGGGAAGTTTAGAAAAATACCTGGAAGGCGGGTGAAGAGCCGCAGCGAAGAGCACCAGCGAGAGATCTTGTAAAACTGCTTTGACGAGCCTCTTTGTAGGCTGAAATTTTAAGATTTGGCGGCTGAAATTTTTAAGATTAGGCGGAAATTTTTTCTCTTGCCGCCAACAACTTGCCGGGTATATGGGAATTTTTGAGATTATGTGGGAAAGGCTCGCCAGAATAGAAAGGGAGATAGAGGACGTGCGTTTTCTCCCGTTCCAGCTCAGCAGCCCACGATATATTCACTTTTCCATTGGAGCAAGTAAATTAACCTCAAAGTCTATTTAGCTGATGTGGCAATTCATTTTTAAGCAACCCATTTTGCCATTACGGATGCTCTAAATTCCGGTCCAACAATATAGGTAGAACATATGATGTCCAAACTTATTTTCGAATATATAGTTGATATCCATATTCGAAATGGGTAAGTCAATACGACATCGATTTGGAATCAGTGTGGTAAATACCATAGGTTAAATAATTATATTTGTAAATTACATAACACAACTCGAAATGGCTTACGGGTACCATTTATCCCATATACAACCTGTATACGAATTCATACCCTAGATGTACATCAACCGTTATCACACGATCCTAACACGATTAGAATACGACATTTGAATTAGATATCCATGAATAGGGTGAACATACAGAAGTCTATTATACATAAGTCTTCATGCAATGGAAACAACCGTAATAGTGTAACTAATTTACATAATCTCGTTTGTTCACTGTTTATTACATATGACTGTAAACTATGTAAGATCACTTTGGACTGTGAAAGCCAATGACTTGCAAAAGGTAGCATAAATGAACATCCCATCGTAATACCTATATATTACCTGATAAAATGAACGTGAACCAATATAGATCCATTTTATATCCCGTACTTGACTTGTTTATGGGAAAAAAACACGATGGAATTCTACACTTGGAAGATCCATTTTAATCTTCACTGTTGTAAACTATTAATGGGTTAATAGGGGCTTATAGTTTTGGTTTAACCAAAGTTTAAGTTATACGATAGGCTTGTTCTGGGTAAAAACATATTATAATAGATTGGTACTAATGAAATTGTAAGTAAATGATCCCAAATTACACTAGATATGATGAAGGTTCAGAAAATCAATATGATTTTCTCAATGACTAGAGCTGTTTTGGATGATGCCATAGGTGCACTATAAGGACTAGAGCTGTTTTGGATGATGTCATGTTCTAGCATTTCGTTTACCAATTTCTCAATGATATCTTTCTGCAACTTTGGGAATCTATATGGTCTCTTATTAATAGGAACTGACCCAGGTTTGGTTGGAATTTTGTGATCAAATCCTAATCTGTTAGGTGGTAATGCTTTAGGTTCCTTAAAGAGGTTATCATACTGCTCCAAAATATCCTGAATTTCCAGAGGTAGGGAATTATTACTGCTGAAGATTGAATATAAGGAAAAATGTACCCGTTCAGTGTTTTCTAACTTTGGAATGAGCTGTAAGAATGTTAATGTGCACTCCTGTAAGTCAAGTTTGTTTAACTGAGCAGATTTAGTAACTCTCACATCATTACTTTCTCTTCCCCTCAGGACATGCCTTTTTCCCTTCCAAGTAAATTCCATCTTATTGTGTAAAAAATCCCAACTGATAGGTCCCAAAGTTACAAACCATCACTACTAGAAAATTGTGTTATAGTGACACTTGTCTAGTGACACTATCGCAAAAAGTGTCACAACTATACGATATATTTTTTTTACGATACAAAAATGTCATAAGGTTGTGACACTATGAAGTCAAAGTCGAATGGTGATACTAATTCAGATTTATTAATTTTATTTTTCGCCAAACCCAATAAAAGCAGTTAAAACCCTAAACATTCTCATCTATTCTCCCAATTCAAAGGCAGAGCTCTGGTCTTCTCCATCTTCCCCGCTGCTGGTCGCACCGCCGTCAGCAACACCCCCCCTACCACACTGAAGAGATCCATAGCTCTGGTAGCCTATGCACTGAACACATCGCTCTCATCTTATGATGGGTTCCATCCGAGTCCACGCAGGCCTTTGTTGGACCTGCGTTTGCTGGACTGAACATGTCTGGAGTACCAACCCTCGCCACTTCTCTACAGCCCCTGACTTCACAGGTAAGAAGAATCTCATCTTAAGAGAGACAATGGTTCGCAGCTGCGCCCTAAAAAGCACCGATCTACGTTTGGAGTGACTACATCTGTCACGTCGACTCCAATTGTATCGGTACCATTAAAAAAGTGAAGGCGTGGCAGCAACAATGTGGTGTCACTTTATAGCCTCCTTGCATATGCTTGTCCGGAAACCTTAAAAGGGTGAAATGCTAGCATTCCTTTTCACATTGGAATTCTGCCCTTGCTTGTTTTCTGTCTAATTTGGAAAGAAAACATATCACTATGCGTAACACAGTAAATTGAAGTTATGTGTTTGAGTTGTTTATGGTTTGGGAGATGCAGTTATGCCCCTTAGGTATTCGATGAAATGTCACAATGGTAGTGTACCTCAAAATTTGAGTGAAAATTATGTAGTTGCTAATAAACTTTTGAGTTGTTGCTACTACTTATGTAGTTACTAATCTCATACTTGCTTATCTTATACTTAGTATAGACCTCTCTGTTTTCACACACCCCATTCCAATTGACAAAAATTATTAATGTAATAGTTCACTTTGTTTTTGGTTTGATGGTTCTGTTTTTTTTCTGTTAGAACTTGTTGAGGTTAATATCCTATTGCTGGTTCTGACTTCTGATTGCAGCCTTGTAATGTCATCCCTTTTTTATAAATGTGAAATTCTTACAATTTTAAAATATCATTTAGAATACTTGGTAATACTTTTAAGTGGGAGACATATATTTATTAAGTGCCTCAATTACTTGGTATGTTTTGCATGATTATCCATGGTTCATTATGTAACTTTGGAGCTCCACTTATAAAAGATTAATTACAGTTGGTTGGAGAACCTATATTATTGTAATACACTAATAGTTTTTTTGAAGTAGTGCTCATTAATTTATAAAGCATAGGTTGGAGAAGAATCAGAAGATTAAATTTATAGGGTACAATAACTATGAGAGGTATATCTGCCAGTCTTCATTTTGGTATGTATAGAGCTCTGCACTTCTACTTTGATCTTGGAGTTTCCCTTTCAAAGGATATGAGAGATTGTTTTCTTTTTTCTGATAATTGATCGTCTTACATTGAACTTTCATTATTGGTGGTCTGGTTGTAGTATGGGAAAGTTTGGTCTTATGCTTAGACACATAAGCTCGGGAACTAATATGTGATTTAGCTTAGTTAAGCGGGATTCTAATATATAAAGAGTTTTGTTACAAGGGACATCACAAATTGGACTCTCAGGATAATAGCCAATTGGAACTTCTTCCTTTGTGTTTTTCCTACCAACATTAAGTTCTCATTTGTTCTTCTCTCACTGCCATTGCTTTTTTCTCCTGTTCAGCAAAGCTGCACATATTATTTTAGATACTCACAAGGATATGATACTGGATACCATTCCAACTCTCTCCTATGGAATTTCGAGCTCCTACACCTCTCTTTCCATCTCAAATGGTAAACCCTGCTTATCTCTAATCAATTTCTTATTGTTATTATTATTTTTTACAATAGAAGTTTTGACTACTTTCTCCCACAAATCTTCAAAAATTACTCAATTTTTTGATTTGTTGTAGTCCCCAACTTTTTGTTGGAGAGTATCATGTATGCCTCTATTTACATTTATGTACTTGTAGAATTGATTGCTTTTGTGTTAAACTTGATTACTAATTGTCTTCAATTATAAATTGGACATTTTTTAGTAAAGGGGTTTGTTGAAATAGTATTTGAAATTGTCGAATGAGTTACAATATCTTAAAATAGAACTAATACCTATAATCCATTGACTCTAATTTGATTTTCTACAGAATATTGGGTTATGAAGTGAGGAAGATCATGTTGAGACACCTGCAGAAGCAGGGGTGAGGGGTAAGTTGTTTCACATTTTACGGATTCAACTTTAAATTTTTATTATCTTAATCATTTTAGAGTTCTATGTTTTCTTTTATCATGTCATAATCCTCTCTGCTTAAATATAGCTATACTTTGATAGAGGGGACTTTTATTTTGTGCTAACTCTAGAGTGCAGAACAAGTGTGAGGTAAACTCTTACTTGCTATTGCCCCCAATGTGATGACTATACATGTGTATTTCTATTCTGTGTAAACTATTAACAATGCTCTGTAGATGATAGTAGTAAAACAAGTACGAAGTATATTGTATTAAGTTTGTATTAAGAATGCTCTGATTAAGTCTGTCACTTTTTAAACTATTTTATTATTTGAAATCCTATTTGCTAGCCTTTTTTCACCAGGCATAATATTCCAAGAGGCAGCAGTAAACTGGTTTCCCAAATCACGGCTTTAACAAAAATTCAAGTTCTTGGTCATGCTGGTAATTAACTAATACTCTGTAATACTTAACTCTGGACTGGATTGGAGTTCTATTATGTATGGTATTGTTTGGCAAATCTTTGTAATTCTCTTGCAGATTGAAATTAGAATTCACTACAAGAAAAGAAGTCATTTGTTGAATGGTTAGCCCTTTCTTCAATCTTGGATACTTTAACTATTCTAATATTTGAATATTTTATATTTATCGAATACGAATTTCTTGATCTTTTATTATCCATTTAATCTAATTTAATCATTTACATTTGAAAATGTTAATATTTAGTTTAGTTAATTGTTGATTTATTAGGACTAAGAGTTATTAATTTGTTATCAGTTACTCATCTACAAATAAACTAATGATTGACGTTCGAGTTTTAAGAGAAATGGCAATAATCCTAATCGTAGTATTACATGTACCTATGTACTTATATGCTTGTTAATTATTATACTTTTATTGAAATGCTTACAGTTGAAATTCGAGCTAATAGGAGAGTTAACTTAGAATATTGGACAGTTGGGCTATCAATCATATTTTAAATGCTCTGAAGGAGAAAAGAGTTGATATTTATATTGCTTCAAGATCACCCACTCCAGACATAGCCACAACACTTTCCTCGAAAAGCTTCAAATCAAGTCAATGTTTGTTCCCCAGGTGAGATTTAGCAGTTTTTTGGATAACTTAGGATTATCATCTCCTTAATCTTAGTTTGATTTTTTAATAGAAATGATATCAGTGACCATAAGTCAAAAAATCCACCAAATGAAAGGGGTGCCTTATAAGTTATAATGAAATGCTGTTTTCGATGATGAAGATAGGAACAGAGAGGCTGCAAGTAACTAAGAAGGCCTTCCACGCGTTCCCAACTTTTACCTTTCTCATACTGTAAGTACAAATATGAAAGGCCTTCCACGCTTGCAATTTCAGTTGATAACTTCAATATTTTGACGTTGATAATATTTGTATCGAGTTTGATAATATTTGTATCATTAAACCTTATTGTATAACCGAGTATGATAATATTTTCATCTTCAATTTCAGTTTTATCCTAGTGTGTTGTACATGAAATCCAAATGAAAGATGTATTTGGGCATGGACGTGGACAGAATGGTAGAGGTTACGGTTAAGGCCAGTTCCAAGCTATACGGCCAAAGTTCTTCTGGTCCTCGTGATGAGCATTTTCTTCTGAGTTTAACATTTCTTTAGCAATATCAATATCAACATGTTCTTTAATATGTAGAAGTGTTAGTGATAAGTTGGTATTTCAACACGCATTTGATGCGTGTTGGAGTCGGATTTTGATGATTTTCCTAGCTTTTGGGTATCGTAAGTCTCAATTTTAGCTCAAGTCATGTGCGCCGGGCGTGGGTACGAGTTTTGGCATTTTCAGAGTTGAAATCAGGTTTTTTAGGACTCGGCATCGGCATTTGAAAAGAGATCGGGACGAGTTAAGAAGCATTCGAGAGTGAATTTGCAGTTCTGGAGGCCACCGGGAGATTCACGATGATGTTTTGATAAAGAAAGAGTTATTGGATCGATCGAGTGGTCAAACGGAGGCTTAAAACAGAAGAAATCGAAGAAAATGAAGAAGAAAGGCCACGCACGGCCGTGCGTACAGGGACGCACGGCGTGCGTGCGTGGCAGTAGCGGCCAAGAAGAGTAATGAGCAACGCACGGCCGTGCGTCCGGGTACGCACGCCGTGCGCCCAAGGCGAAGATTGAAGAAGAGCTACTGGCAGCAACGCACGGCCATGCGTCCGGGTACGCACGCCGTGCGTTCAAGGCGTTAAAATGGCGAAAGGCTACTGGCAGCAACGCACGGACGTGCGTAGGGGAACGCACGCCGTGCGTTGCCTTTTTTTCACGCGCACGTCCGTCGGACGCACGAACGCAACGCACTCCGTGCATAGGCTCCGTGCGTACCGCGGATCTGTCCTTTTTCGACCCAAACTCATTGTTTTCTTTAAATAAGGCCTCCCTAACTCCGTTTTGGGGTTCGGAAACCTAGAGAGAAGCTTAGGGACGTGTTTTACAGTGTTTTTCCGCTATTTTGTTCAAGACCCTGAGATTCTTTGTAAGTTTCATCTTTTTAATTAATGACAATTATTTCTATTCATCCCAATTCTGTTGATTCATCAATTATGAGGTGTGAGTAGTTTAATTAGGGATTTGGGATTGATGAAGGGGTTAATCATGATTGATGGCTAGATTTTTGTCGGTTTAATTGCATGAATGCCGTTTAATTTGTGTTTGAATAATTTAATTGATATCTCTTGTAACCTAGATGGCCACTAGAATTACAATTGCTTATAGAATAAATTAAGAGAGATCTAATTTATTCTAGGACACATTCACACACATTTAATCGTTCGCTAAGAGATTAGTAGCGATTAAGGGGCCGTAAGCTCGCTCGTCTTGGCAATAATTTAGGATCCTGTCGCATGAGAGATCAGTCTGGTCCCCTAAATTATTGTACTCTACGCCGCGAGAGCGGTAAGAACTTAGTAATGATTAGCTAGGCACAATTAAATTCAATTCATGTAATTAGGCCTGATCTGCCAGAAATCTGGTTAACCCCGGAATCAATTCCTATTCCCTTCGTCGTTAATTAAGAAGAAACCAACCTTTATTTAATTTGTTCATTCGCATCAGTTTAATTTTAATTTCACCAACCAATCTCGCACGACGCATTTATTTTATTTCCTTTTAATCGCTAAGTTTAGTTAATCTTTATTTCCCTTTTGTCCGTCCCTGTGGAGACGATACTCGTATTTTACACCACTTTTCTACAACCATTTTAAGTGCGAGAAAACACTCATCAGTTAGTTTTTTAGCTGTGCCGATTTGATGTGTAAAATTTCCACTTGGATAAAAACTTCGTGTTGTAATAGAATATGTGAATCTTACAATTTGAGTTAATAAATGAATATTGACCGCTATTTTCTGCAAGTGTACAGATCGGTCGTAGTAAAAACCTAGAGTATTCTAGGGTCGATCCCTCAAGGAGCGCAAATTGAACTCTAATGGTTTAAGTTTCTATCAACTAAGTAAAAAGAAACTCAATTTGATTTGATTTTGATGAAATAAGAGCGAGAGTAACAGAATTAAGAATTAATCAAGTAAGTAAACAATAGATAAAACGGCCCTCGGGATTCGGGTTATACACTTGATATTAATAGAAAATCCCAGTGTTGGTTCACACAATTAAAGTGACAATTGGTTCTAAATTATGCTAATACTCCGTCGAGATATTAGCGTGTACCGGTTAAGCTAGTGTTAATCCGTCAATTGAACACTAAACTTAACTAGTCAAAAAGCAACAATTAAAATTCACCACAATTTGCTAACTATGTCTAGTTAGGTAAATCATGTTTATTTTGCGGGTTCCAGTATCATGCCTCACCCATCGGTGTATCACACGATTCCTAACAAGAATTAAGCATGAACTCAATGCAAAATTCATTAGTGAAATTCATAAAATAAATTTAATTGGAAAAATAATCTGTCGATTAAAATCGAAGAACCAATCACAAGAGATAATCACTTAACACCAAGCTTTAATACCGAATCCCTCGGGATAAAATTCTAGCCCAAAATCATACTTGAAGTAAAGAAGAAATCACTTTTCAATAGCATGGACATGAAGGTAGAAGTCCTGAAATTGAAATACAAAAACAAGGAATTCTGAAATTAAACTAACTAATTAAAAGAGAATGAAAAACCGAAGACGATCGATGAAGGAGCAGCTGGATTCCTCTTCCTTTCTCTCCCGTTTTCCCTTCCGTCCTTCCTCTAGTTGCTTCGCTGCTGCGTTTTATAGGCCGGACTGGGCAGATTTTTGGATCTTCCTAATTGGGAAGATAATCCCCAACGGCTACAGAATTGATTTCTACCGGTGCTGAAATTCCGCTGCTCACAAAAGGAATGTGTAGGCTGATCAAGGCTTGAGGTTGAACTTTCCAATTATATTCTTAGGAAGAGTATACGACTCAATCAGATAGCTAAAGTGCTGATTTGAAGATTTTTATCCTTCCATTATCCACTTCTTGCAATTGGGCCCCAAATGTTAAGATTCCATCTGATTTCATCCCTTCCTAATAAAAGAGTAAGTTAAGTATACATTAGCTATTAATTTCCCAAAAGTGAAATAAAATAGGCCCAAAATAACATGATAAAGTATCAGAATTGAATAATAAAATTGGGCCTATCAAATTCCCCCACACTTAGGGTCTTGCTTGTCCTCAAGCAATAAAAATGAATGCATGCAAAGCCCAACTTGCGCACAGCCAGATTACTCAGAGTTCTCCCAGGAAGACCCTCATGGTCTGCTTTGCTTACTTACCTCAGGAATGCCAAGTTAGAATCAACTTTAGTTACTCAAACACATTGCTAGTATAAACCATATGACCATGCTATTCTTGAAGAATTAAAAGAAAGCGCAGAATCTGAACTTTAAAACTCAGCTGGACACTAGTACGATTAACATCAAAAACGAGTTGGATAGCAGCCTTCTAAGGAAAACACAAACTGCACTTCAAAAGTTAAAAGGCAAGTGTTTCTTTTTCATAAAATTATTTCATCATTCTGCAGTATAAACCTTGCCCAATAAAACACAATTGAATTGCAGAGCTGCACTAACACTTTTTTTAAAAAAAAATGCCCAGCACACTTGGAAAACAAGGAGAAAGCTCAAAATTCAGGGATATTTGCAAAAAACAGTAGAACAAGAGTAGCTCAAACAAACTATTTTTAAATGTGAAAATGGTGAATAGCAATGACATATTGAAAAAAAACTAGCATTATGTTTGAAACTAACTAAAATTGGTGCTAACAAGGCATTAAACTCATCATTGGCCATAAAAGGTCCACCCCGGGGAAGAATTCAAGCTCAAAGCTACTGAAAATTAAGGTCAAAACCAAACAACCTAATTCCCCCACACTTAAACACAACATTGTCCACAATGTTAACAGCAAAAGAGGAAGGGAAAAGAGTACTCCCTCAAAGTATTTAATCAGAAGAAATCAGCTGGAGTTTATCCAGACTATGCTTCAGCACCAGATCATCTTTTATTCTGCAAACAAAAGAAAAGAAAAAAAAAACAGAAAACGAAAAAAATAGAAACTGGAAAACTGAAAAGTAAAGGATAAGATAATGAATGTTGGGTTGCCTCCCAATAAGCGCTTTAGTTAATGTCTAGAGCTAGACACTTCAAAAAAAAAATACGTCAATCCGAATGGGGGATGTTTGACTCAGCATTAGGAACTGTCTCCCCACGAAAAAAATGCTTCAATCTTTGTCCATTAACCACGAACGGCCTCTTCTCGCTGCCCTCGATCTCAATTGCTCCATAAGGATGGACTTTGGTCACAACAAAGGGTCCAGACCACCTGGATTTCAGTTTACCTGGAAAAAGCTTAAGACGAGAGTTAAATAGCAAGACCTCCTGCCCTTCCTTAAACTCCCTCCGTAGAATTTTTTTATCATGCCATGACTTAGTCCTTTCTTTATAAATTCGAGAGTTCTCGTAAGATTCTCGACGAATCTCATCAAGTTCATTCAACTCAAGCAATCTCTTTTCACCTGCAGCTTTCAAGTCATAATTCAAAGTTTTGACAGCCCAGTAAGCACGGTGTTCTAGCTCAACCGGGAGATGACAAGACTTACCATAGACTAACCTGTATGGAGACATCCCTAAGGGTGTTTTATAGGCAGTCCTATAAGCCCATAATGCATCAAGCAACTTTAATGACCAATCTTTCCGAGTTGAGTTAACCGTTTTTTCAAGAATAGACTTAATCTCACGGTTGGAAACCTCTACCTGTCCACTTGATTGTGGATGGTAAGTGGTTCCAGATTTGAGATGACAACCATATTTGGAAAGCAATGATAAAAACTGAGAATTTTTAAAATGCACACCATTATCACAAATGAAAGCTCTAGGTACACCAAAGCGAGATATGAGAGACCTAACAAACTTAACCACGCTTTTTGCGGTATTATCGGGTAAGGCAACTGCCTCTACCCATTTAGACACATATTCGACTGCAACAAGAATATAAAGCTTACCATTGGAAGGAGGAAATGGACCCATAAAGTCCAGACCCCACAAATCAAACAATTCAACTTCAAAAATACCTTGTTGAGGCAATTCATGCCTCTTACCAATGGTTCCAGTACGCTGGCATCTATCACACGCCATCACAAAGCTCCTAGTGTCTTTAAAAAGAGTTGGCCAGTAGAACTTTTGCTGCTGTCCGCTCAGCCCCATGATGACCACCGTAAGGCGAGGAATGACAATCGTTGAGAACCTGGACCATCTCTTCCTCAGGCACGCACCTCCTCACAATTCCGTCACCACATCGTTTAAAGAGCAAGGGATCATCCCACATATAATGCTTGACATCGGCAAAGAACTTCTTTTTCTGGTGGTAACTTAGGTCCTGCGGAACAATGTTAGAAACTAGAAAATTCACATAATCAGCAAACCAAGGAACTATAGATTTATCAATGGCCCAAAGGCCCTCATCTGGGAACTCATCATTTATTGGGTTCTCACAAATAGCAGCTTGTGTATGCTCTAAACGAGACAAGTGGTGAGCAACAAGGTTTTCCGACCCCTTTTTGTCTCTTATTTCTAAATCAAACTCCTGCAGCAGTAAAACCCATCTTATTAGTCTAGGTTTCGCATCTTTCTTCGATAGAAGATACCTCAATGCAGAGTGATCAGTAAAAACTATCACTTTTGATCCAACAAGATAAGAACGAAATTTATCAAGAGCAAAAACAATCGCTAGAAACTCCTTTTCAGTAGTTGCATAATTAATTTGAGCATCATTCAAAACCCTACTGGCATAACAAATAACATGCAATTTCTTCTCTCTTCGTTGGCCCAAAACTGCCCCTAAAGCAAAATCACTCGCATCACACATTAATTCAAAGGGCAAAGTCCAATCAGGAGCAACTATAATAGGAGAAGAAGTTAAAGCTTGTTTCTAAACATTAAAAGCATGCAAACAGTTTTCATCCATCAGAAAAGCTGTGTCTTTTACTAGTAAATTACAGAGAGGTTTTGTAATTTTAGCAAAATCTTTAATAAACCTTCTATAAAAACCAGCGTGTCCTAAAAAACTTCTAACAGCTTTAACGGAAGTAGGAGGAGGTAACTTTTCAATAACCTCAACCTTAGCCCTGTCAACTTCAATTCCTTGGGCAGAAACTTTATGTCCTAGAACAATACCTTGAGTGACCATAAAATGACATTTTTCCCAATTAAGTACAAGATCAGTTTCCACACATCGCGCTAAGACACGTTCCAGATTAGTCAAACAACAATCAAAAGACATGCCAAACACAGAAAAATCGTCCATGAAAACTTCAATAATGTCTCCAACCATATCAGAAAATATAGACATCACACATCTTTGAAAAGTAGCAGGTGCATTACAAAGACCAAAAGACATTCTTCTAAAAGCGAACGTACCAAACGGGCATGTAAATGTGGTTTTTTCCTGATCTTCCGGAGCAATAGGAATTTGAAAATAACCAGAAAAACCATCAAGAAAACAGTAATATGCATAACCAGCTAGGCGTTCTAACATCTGATCAATGAAAGGTAGCGGGAAGTGATCTTTTCGGGTTGCAGCATTAAGCTTTCTATAATCTATACAAACCCTCCACCCAGTCACAGTCCTGGTAGGTATTAATTCATTTTTATCATTACTAACAACCGTAATACCCCCCTTTTTCGGAACAACCTGAACTGGGCTAACCCACGAGCTATCTGAGATAGGATAGATAATACCTGAATCCAGCAACTTATGGATTTCTGCCCGCACAACTTCTTTCATATTAGGGTTAAGACGTCTTTGGGCTTGCACACAAGGAGTATGATCATCTGTTAATAAGATTTTATGCATGCAAATCGAGGGAGATATACCTTTAACATCAGCAATAGACCACCCTAAAGCTGCCTTGTACTTCTTTAAAAGAGATAGCAACATTTCCTCTTCTCCATGCTTCAAATAAGCATAAATAATCACTGGAAAAGTATTATTATTTCCAAGAAAAGCATATTTCAGATTCGAAGGAAGAGGTTTAAGCTCAAGTTGTGGAGGTGATTCATGTGAGGGAGGAAGGGGAGGGGTGCTTCTACCTAAATCCTCATATTTCTTTCTAAAGTTACTGGTTAATGAACCTCGACCCTCTAAACTCATCACACAATGAGAAAAAACAGAATCTTCCTCTTTTTCATTCAAATTAAGTGCAATACATGCTTCAAGAGGTTCACAAAATGAATGCTTAGCAAAAGTTTCAGAAACAAGAGAATCAACTGAGTCTAAAGCATAACAAGAATCATCAAAAGCAGGGAAATTAACAGCCTTAGTAATAGTAAACTCCTCTTTTTCAACCCCAACCCGAAAAATTAATTTTCCTTGAGGCATATCAATCAAAACCCCGCCAGTTAATAAAAAAGGTCTGCCCAAAATAAGAGAAGTATCAGAATCAATTCCTATATCAAGCACGAGAAAATCTGCGGGAAAATAAAATTTACCCACTTTAACTAGGACATCTTCAACAACACCAAGCGGATACTTAACCGACCTATCAGCCAGTTGTAAAGAAACAGTAGTGGGCTTTATATCAACAATTCCAAGTGTTTTGCAAACAGTTAAAGGCATCAAATTGATACTAGCACCTAAATCACATAAGCACTTATCAATAACAACATTACCAATAGTGCAGGGTATAGAAAAACTCCCTGGATCTTTTAACTTTGGTGGCAGTTTGCTCTGTAGTATGGCACTGCACTCTTCACTTAACTGGACAGTCACAAACTCCTCGAGTTTCTTCTTGTTTGACACCAACTCTTTGATATACTTGGCATATGATGGCATCCTAGCAAGTGCTTCAGCAAATGGAATATTGACTTGCAACTTCTTAAAGATCTCTAAGAACCTCTGAAAATTATTATCTTGGTTCCTCTTACGCAGCCTCTGTGGATAAGGAATAGGAGGTACATACGGCTCTGAAGGAACATATGACTTTTCTGCCTCGGTTTCAGCTGGTTGAACCACGTCATTCTTGGTGAATGTCGAGTCATCTTGATCTCCGATTACCTCTTGTGCAGCAACTTGATTTTGGACAGTTTTTTCCTTGACTGGAGCTCTCTCATGAATAGTGTTAGGCAGTTTTTTTCCGCTTCTTAATGTGACTGCCATCGCGTCTCTTGGATTAACATCAGTGCTTGCTGGAAGCTTGCCTTTGTCCTTCTCTGTTACCATTCTAGCTAATTGCCCAACTTGCACTTCGAGAGTATGAATCGAAGCTTGGTTAGATTGCACCACCTTGTCAATTTTAGCATCCATTTTTTTCATGGTTGCATCTTGATTCGCCATGTACTGCACGACTAATTCTTCAAATTGCGGCTTTTGTGCTGGCATTTGGATCTGATATGGAGGCATTACTTGTTGCTGAAATGGGGGAACTTGTGCTTGCTGGAACCCAGGAGGTCCCACTGGCCTAGCATTGCCCGGATCCTTCCATGAGAAGTTAGGGTGACTCCGCCAACCTGGATTATATGTGTTTGAGAAGGGGTCGTTCTTTTGCGGCTGATTTTGCTTATTTCCATAGGCTCCCATATAGTTCACCTCTTCACCAGGTTGTTGATTCATACCTGCATGAATACATAAGTTAGCATTGTGTCCAATTGAACCACAAAAAGCACATACCTCGCTGCTTGGACTCTCACGAGTCATCAGCAACTTCATTTGATTATTTAGCTCAGCCAATTGTGTGGCCAAATCAGGTTGGGCGTTCACTTCGTGCACAAGCGCCCTACGACCTCTCATCGCCTTCTGTTGAGAATTAGTAGCCAAATTCTTATAAATGTCCCATAACTCATTAGCATTTTTATCTCCTGTATAACCACCAGAAGCAGTATCTACAAGAGTTTGGCAATTCGGAGTAAGACCATCATAGAAAAATTGAGTTAAAAGTAACACAGAAAACTGATGGTGGGGGCACTGGTTCAAAAATAAATTAAACCTTTCCCATGCTTCATGAAATAATTCCCTTTCCCCTTGAACAAAATTGCAAATTCTACTCCTATAATCCATTGTTTTCTGGTTAGAATAGAATTTGAACATGAAAGCATCATAAACTTGCTCCCAATTGGTTAGAGAGTGTTCTGGCAAATTTAACAACCACTGTCTAGCCTCACTTTTCATGCAATAAGGAAAACATCTCATACGAAGCTCATCTTCGGATAAATTATTTAAAGGAAAAGTTTGTACCGTACTATAAAGCTCACGCGTGAATCCTAGAGCATCTTCAGTTCCCAGTCCATTAAAGGAGGGAAGCATATTAAGATGGATATTTTTCAGCTCATAGTTTCTTGCGGCATCAGAAAGTAGAATACAAGAAGGGTTGGCGGCTATTACCGGACGCTGGATATCCCTCAAACGTGGAGGTGGCGGGACAACAACTTGCCTATTATTGTTATCGTTCGCCATAACTAACCTTCTTCTTGCTCTTCTTTGTCTAAAAGTACGTTCAATCTCAAGATCTAAGGGTTCCAAATCTGCGTTAAGCTGGGTTCTGGATCCCCTTAATCGCATAAAAATCTGCACTTACTGAAAAAATTGTGAAGCATAATGCAGTGATAATAAAAGAGAATAAAATGGAAGAAAGAAAAACAATAGTTAACAGAAACAAAACCAAAAAGACACAATTTAAGCGCTCCCCGGCAACGGCGCCAAAACTTGACCGCTATTTTCTGCAAGTGTACAGATCGGTCGTAGTAAAAACCTAGAGTATTCTAGGGTCGATCCCTCAAGGAGCGCAAATTGAACTCTAATGGTTTAAGTTTCTATCAACTAAGTAAAAAGAAACTCAATTTGATTTGATTTTGATGAAATAAGAGCGAGAAGTAACAGAATTAAGAATTAATCAAGTAAGTAAACAATAGATAAAACGGCCCTCGGGATTCGGGTTATACACTTGATATTAATAGAAAATCCCAATGTTGGTTCACACAATTAAAGTGACAATTGGTTCTAAATTATGATAATACTCCGTCGAGATATTAGCGTGTACCGGTTAAGCTAGTGTTAATCCGTCAATTGAACACTAAACTTAACTAGTCAAAAAGCAACAATTAAAATTCACCACAATTTGCTAACTATGTCTAGTTAGGTAAATCATGTTTATTTTACGGGTTCCAGTATCATGCCTCACCCATCGGTGTATCACACGATTCCTAACAAGAATTAAGCATGAACTCAATGCAAAATTCATTAGTGAAATTCATAAAATAAATTTAATTGGAAAAATAATCTGTCGATTAAAATCGAAGAACCAATCACAAGAGATAATCACTTAACACCAAGCTTTAATACCGAATCCCTCGGGATAAAATTCTAGCCCAAAATCATACTTGAAGTAAAGAAGAAATCACTTTTCAATAGCATAGACATGAAGGTAGAAGTCCTGAAATTGAAATACAAAAACTAGGAATTCTGAAATTAAACTAACTAATTAAAAGAGAATGAAAAACCGAAGACGATCGATGAAGGAGCAGCTGGATTCCTCTTCCTTTCTCTCCCGTTTTCCCTTCCGTCCTTCCTCTAGTTGCTTCGCTGCTGCGTTTTATAGGCCGGACTGGGCAGATTTTTGGATCTTCCTAATTGGGAAGATAATCCCCAACGGCTACAGAATTGATTTCTACCGGTGCTGAAATTCCGCTGCTCACAAAAGGAATGTGTAGGCTGATCAAGGCTTGAGGTTGAACTTTCCAATTATATTCTTAGGAAGAGTATACGACTCAATCAGATAGCTAAAGTGCTGATTTGAAGATTTTTATCCTTCCATTATCCACTTCTTGCAATTGGGCCCCAAATGTTAAGATTCCATCTGATTTCATCCCTTCCTAATAAAAGAGTAAGTTAAGTATACATTAGCTATTAATTTCCCAAAAGTGAAATAAAATAGGCCCAAAATAACATGATAAAGTATCAGAATTGAATAATAAAATTGGGCCTATCAAATATGGTTGTTTTTTATTTTGTTTAATATTTTGTTTATTTATAAATATCAGTATGATTTTACTAATATGAGATATTATAATCTTGTTAGTAAATATCAATATGATTTTATTATTATGGATATACACACACATGATACCAATGAGTCATAAATATGTATGATACCGATTTGTCAAAACATTTTTTGATATTAATGTATCATTAGTTCAGATGATATCTAGGAGTCATTAAGAATACCAACGCAAATGCATCACAGTTCTCAATGATGTTTATATGTCATGATTTTGTGACACAAAAGTGATTTGTTAACAGTGACACTAAATTTTGTGTCACTTGCCCCGTTTGTCTGTGACACTTTCAGTGTGTCACTAAATCATTTAGTGACACTAATTTAATGTCACTATAAGTCATTTTTTTACTAGTGCATTGAATACCTAATACAAGGTCACAGAAATCCAATGGTAATACAAAACAATCAGTTGTGAATTCAGTGTTTTGTATCTGCTTCCAAGTCAGCCCCTTGCAGATTGACCTGACAAACATTCTTCCTGCTGCTGTGTTTACAGCCATTAATTGAGTTGAGTCAGTAGGGATTCCCATCTTGTGAACCCATTTTTCATCTACAAAGTTGTGGGTGGCACCAGGATCTAGGAACACATGCAAAGCTTTGTTCATATAACTTCCTGTAATCCTCATGGTATGGAACTGCCTGCCAATTGCCATAGCATTGAGTGACATTTCAGCTTCTACCAAATGTTCCCCTTCTATTTCCTCCACATTTACCTCTTCTTCATCATCCAATTCCATCATTCTAATTTCCATTCTTCTGTGTTTAAGGTGATGTCCGGGAGTATAAGTTTCCCCACAATACATGCATAATCCTTTCTCCTTTCTTGCTATCATTTCTGCCACAGAAGTTTTTTCTGAAAATTTGTCCCTTTGGAATGCTGAAGGGTTAGGTTGATTGCCTGTAGGAGTAGGTAACAATGGTTTTGGGTTATGTTGTGGGAAGTAGGGTTTGAATGTTGCTGAAGAAGATTTATAGGTATTTGATATGGTTCTTGGTTGAGTATTTATAGCTGAAACTGTTTCATCCTGCAGTCTGGCATATCCAATTGCAGAATTCAGACTTGTGGGATGGAAAGCCTAAACAAAGGGTTTTAAAGTGTCCTTTAAACCCCCAATGAAACTGTCTAGGAAGTAGTCAGAAGGCATATGAGGTTTAACCTGCAACACTTGGGACTTTAATGCTTCAAAATCATCAATATACTCCTCCAAGCTTCCAGCCTGAGACAATTTATTAAATCTTCCTACTACCTTCGTACTCAATTCTGATCTAAATCTCGCAGTGACATCAGTAGTAAATCTAGTCCATGTAACATTATCCTTCCCAGTTATGTAGTCCTCAAACCACACAACAGCTTTTCCAACCATATACAAAGAAGCAATATCTACTCTTTTGCTATTAGCAATTTTGCACAATGAGAAATACCTCTTGCATTTGTTTAACCAGTTTTGTACATTGGATTCATCAAATTGAGGAAATTCTATCTTAGGAAGAATTTTGATAGAATCGTGTGAAAACTCACCTTTTCCTGTAGAGAATTCATGATCCGAGTCGCTTCCTTCCTCACTAGACTCATGTATACGTACTGGTTCCTTCTTCTTTGGAGGTATCAATTCACTCATTTTCTGAATCAACACTTCAATTTGTTGAGTAGTTTTCTGCTGATTGAGTTCTAATAACTGAAATTTGTGTTCCAGTGATTTGAACTGATCTTCCGAGTTACTAGAATCTTGACGTGTTTGCACCATTTTGGAATTTGAGCAGATTCAAGGAAATTCCGAGCTCTGATACCAATGATGAAGGTTCAGAAAATCAATATGATTTTGAGAAGCTTCTAAGAACTGCAGGGATTTCAGATGAATGGGGAATAATCCGAGCTGAGTTCTTAATGTAATAGCTATAGAAAATAGAGAGATGAGAGAGATGAAGTGGATGGAAGATTGTATTTGCTTCTCAATGAGTTCATACGTACATGTGTTCACTTAATATACAACCATTGGCTAACTAATTTGTTAAAACTGAATACGGGTATTCTTAACTAACTATAACAAGTAGTTAGTAAAGCAATATATCCTGCATCAAGATAGGACTGGTATTATACACGATTAGTATAATACGTATACATGCTTATATATGGTTCGCTCTTAAATCTGCAGCCACGATTTATATGAATTGATAATTTAATCAATTAGTGCCATATAATCTACAGAATGGCATATTAAAGATTTACGAGTTACCATCGTATGCCAATTCACTTTAGTCGTGCATGCACTGATCAGGCTTTTCGTCACTCATTCCAAAAGCCCATTTAGTATGAGCGAAAACGTGATAAGATTCTTACACCATTAATGGGACCCCATAATGGACTTAATTGTACATTCTTCGTGAAAATTAACAGTAATACATACGGGTCTACTATTACGAGATATGGTCACAACAATACGGCTAAAAATGAGATCATACGATGTATAGTACATCGTAATAATTTATCTAATTACCAGAAATTGGACCCTATTCATTGGCTATACTTGTGGTCATGGGACTTGCAAAGGGCACTTCAATCCCAATTAAGTCGGTCAGGGCCGATCCTAAGATTTTTTTTATCTGAGTCGAACGGTATAAAAAGCCCGTTAAGCACCATAAAAAATTTTATGGGTATTAATAAATATAACTAGAAGAATCATAAGCAAAAAGTAATTGATTATTATTAAACAAAAACGTATGAGTTAAATAAATGTTTGGATGATGATGACTTGATGATGACTTAGTCGGTTATGAACACAGTTGCATACACTCCAACGACGAAACTATGCAATAGGGGAAAAAACATGTCTGAATACACTACATATGTAGTGTATTCGTAACCGACTTAATTACCCACAAATTGCCTAATTTCTACGGATTAATTCATTGTATCTATATCTCAGTAATTTCGAAAATGGATTCATACCATTTTGTGTAGTAATCCCTTGATATGTCAATTTAACCTATTATGGGTTTATAAGGTCTATACTCATTGACCCATTGCCGGTGTTGAATTAGTAGTCTAATTCAAAATCATTATTAGTAACCCATTTACACGGTTATGGGTGATAAAGTCAAATATAAGTCCTGATGGTCACTGTGATAATACATTGGAACGTATACATTTTGGACAATTATTCAAATAACGACAAGAACCCATTTTCATAATAGACTCAATTAGCCAAGTGTATTTACCCATTGTATACACGACCAAAATACTTATACTTGTATTCACGAAATACCTACAATATCGAGTATTCCAACCGAGTTGTATGTTTTTATACTAAATAATTGTTATTGGATATAGTATCATATATTTATAAAATATAGGATACTCAAATTATGTGGATATGAGACACAAAATACATGATGACATTAGAGCAATATAGACAGGGCTATCATATACACAAGTATTCCCAAGACATTACTAATATGAATTATTCTCCATTTTGGACATTTTAACCCTATGTAGGGAATATAATACATTTAATTAGTGCTACCGGTTTATAATACCATTTGACCATTTCTCTATTCAATGGTCAAATGGATAACTTTTACAATATGTTATCCATGAGATACCAGACCAACCGTTATCCACCCTATTGGAATACATAATCGAATTGTACAATGTCAATCACAATGGCTGTACAATGTATTCAATTAATCCCTAATATTTATAATTGACAGTATATGAGTAGACAAAATTATTGCTACTTTCGATCCACTTATGAGAAGTTTGCTATTGTAATCAACTGTTTAAAATAAATACCAATTCGTCGTAGCTTATAATTTGATTTCTAGAATACCTGAAAACAGGCTCGTGACAATCTTGGAATGTGATTTACCTACTGGTCATAGAGTTGCACTCAATCATAAATGACTCGGGTTTACCCTTGAATTATATAAATCATACGAGTTGTGATCTCATTCATCGAGATCCAACCCCTGAATACTTGGCGTATTGGATAAACCTATAATTATGAGCTAGAAAATGTAAATTAAGCCCTATACAGTGGAATTTAAGTAGTATATATGTCGTGAACAAGGGATTCAAGAGAATTATGACATCGATACCTATCAATAATTAGTAGAGTTTGAATTGTGTAGATAATTCACCGAGCCATTAAATTTACTTATAGTCAATGGGTGTATACGGATTTTGTCAATTGAAAAACTTTACTAATTTAGTTAGACTATGATAGTTGGTTTACAACTATATGCGGATATAGGATATAGGGACCCATACTGATTGAGTTAATTACTTTCCCATTATTAAGTTGATTGTACATAATTCTCAAAGTCTCATTATGGGTTATTAATACATAGTATCTAATTTACAAATCTTATTTGGCTTACCATGTATTTTGACTGGGTCCCCAATTTTATATAGTCATACAATGCTCTGAATTACACTATGCAACCTATGGCTAAAATGACATCCTATGGGCATAGAAGTTTTAAATATTTATAAAACCCATACTTGTGAATTACAGTCCAATGGGAACTATTCATACAAAGTGGTAAATAGATTGAAATGTGTGTGGTCTATTTAAATAACTAATACAATGTATCAATATTTGACCGAGTCCAAATTATTAGTGTAACTAATGAGATCGTAAGGGCAACTCCAACAAGCACCAATTTCTACACCAAAATGGTGTATTTGCCAAAAAAATGCTCCAATAGCAACATCATCTTTAACACCATTTCACCATTTTGGTGGAGAGCCTTTGGCTTTACGCCATATATGGTGTACACCAAATTCAACACCATCTTCTTTTTCTATTTTTTATTTATTTCAAATGTGACCCAAAGTTTTGATTATTATAGTTTTGACCCATTTTTAAAACAACAAATTAGGATGTTTTTACTTGGACTGAAATTTGTTGGTCTGGTCTGGTCTGATTTGGTCTGGTCTGATCTGAACTGATGTGGTCTGGTCTGATTTCTTCGTAATTTTATAACTATCTAAGTCTAGTCTAATCCGGTCTGATTTGATCTGGGACAAATTACAGTCCAAATAAAAACATCTGTATAGAACAACAAATTAAAATTATTAATTTGATACAAAATAACAAAAATATAATAACATTTGTGAAATGCGTGAAAATACATATTAAAATGATGTATTTTAATTAGTGAAATGCGTGAAAATACATATTAAAATGATGTATTTTAGTTTGTATGTGTGAAATAATGTGTGAAATATCAAAATATTAAATGAGGGGCTAATGTATAAATATATGATAGTTAGATACTTAAATTGAAAAATGCTAAAAAGTTAGTAAAAAGAATAAAAAGAGAATATTCTTTTTTGGTGATGAAAATGGTGTAAACTGTTGGAGATAAAATACTGTTTGATGTGATGTTTACACCATTTTAGTGTAAAAAATGGTGTTAACTGTTGGAGATGGCCTAAGTCTGAAAAAATCATCGTAACTTATTAAACACAATTCTCCTTATCAATCGTGTTTACGGGACTAATTCTTATTTACAATATTTATCGTTTGGCATTATCATATTTCAATGAGTCACTAAACCCATACTTGGTTTATAGTATGCATTTAGGATGTCGTATACATAGACGTTTTACACAGTATGGTAAAACGTGTATCGTATAACATCGGTAACTCCCATAAATTTCAAAAATGGATTTAGTACATAATATTAGTGATTTCCCTAGTGTGAAGACAATTCGTATTCAAGCTATGTTAGTAACTTAGACTAAAGTCGTATACGGAATGGACTAAGTAACAATTCATGAGGTATACTCAACTTATACCCTTGGGTATAATTTCCCTCACCATTATTACAAGTGGGTGTTAATTGATGTAGGAGAATTAACACGTACTATAGTTTTTGGGATGTACTCGTAAAAAGTGATGATTATAGAAAAATTCATATGGTAAATTTCAATATTCGTATAAGGATGTTTTTACTTGGACTGTAATTTGTCCTAGACCAGACCAGATCAGACCAATTCAGACCAGACCAGACCAGTTCAGACCAAACCAGACTTGGATAGTTATAAAAATACAAGGAAACCAGACCTTACCAGACCAGACCAGTTCAGACCAGACCAGACCAGACCAGACCAGCAAATTACAGTCCAAGTAAAAACATCCTAAGTTACAAATACGAATCAGGGTATTTATACTGTCCCATACAGTATATCGGGATTGTGTAGAATATATAGCCAATATTGTTGGGTTATATTCCAACTATTATAATACACAACCCAGTTGACATTATTAAATGTTATGCTAATCTCATTAATATAAATAGCTCACTATAAACCCACAAGTAATACCGTCTAGGATGAATAGTGATATACTCAGAACTTAAGTATATGGGATTATACTATTACCCATACCGGTATATACTAATTGGATTATGTGACTGAAGTAATAAATTATATACTTCAAATAGTATGGAGAAAGTCATTGTTAACCTCTGGGTTGAACCCATTGAACTTATAAATGAATGGACGGTTATCTATTTCAAAACTGTTACAGTCGTATTGGCTGTACATTCACCGTATAGGTTTAATGGACTTGAATGGATATATCTCAGCGTATTGTACCCTTAAATTCTATACACATACTGTATATGTGTATATCGCAAGTTTTACATGGAAAGGGTCGACATTACGACAGGTTATAATGTTAGAACCGGAGGATAACAATGGTAAAATATAAGGGTGTGAAAATATGGCTGAACCGGATATCACTTCTAGTCACGTATCAAATACGCTTTCCTAAAAGTTTACTATTTATCCTTAATTATCACAGTAACCGGGTTACAAGATAGAACTTTTGGGATAAAAAGAAGGTGTACAGTGTATTTTGGTTACTCACAAAATAACACTAAACAAGTGATATGTATATAAAGTGGTCTAAATATTTTATCACTATCACTGCAGATAATAGTAATTAAATAAGGCAATGTAAAGTGACCAAGATAAAAATGTTCTACCCTCGTGTTCAACAAACTTCCCTCCTTTTATAGAGAGGATGAGTCCCAACTTAATGGTTGTGTACGTTGGTTTTAACTCCCGTATTCAACATGTCGGATGAATTTATTTAAAATATATCTCCAAAAGTGTTATCCATAGATGAAGGATCATGACTTTTCAAAAGGACTGCATCCTTTAAATGTAAAACTAACAAATGAACGAACCTTTTGAAAATTCCATGCGACAAAAAGGAATTCCAAATTTAAAATCAATTTTAGGAGTTACTTTACAAAAACGTACATATGCACAAACCATTAAAAAGTATTCAATCATTATTATTATTATTTGAATTGTGAACTAAATCACATGTGGATTTCCACAATTCATCATAATAATAATTATAATTAAATTATCTTTAATAATTAAAGCTTGGCAATAATTATTAAAAATAACATTTCAAATATTATGTTGAACACTTGAGCTCCATTTCTCAATAAATTTCCAACAATCCTCCTCCATTTATTGAGAAATACATTTTGCTCACTTCTTTGCCAAATAGACCACTTAACAAGATTTATGCATAATTGAAAGTGTCTTAAAGATTGAACTTTCATTTAGTGCAATATTCTTTACAATATTTCGGATCATAATAGTAGACTAAGCTTTGAACTATATAACCTCTTTGAAATACTGAAGATATTACACACATAAATCTTTATACAATTTCACTTAGAAACTTGACACTATTAACAGCCTTGTGTCCATATCCATTCATGAGCTCCAACAAGTAAAGCCTTAAACTTGGTGAATCGGCCGACATTCTAGCTCACATAGGTAGGTCTTTTCAATTGTGTTCTGCAATAAAACACTTTATCAAAAGATCTATTAAGACATAGTCAACCTCATTACACATTGCAGACTTAAGCACTTACCTCCGGATGGTTATAATTCAAAAGTGCTTCAACCACAAAGTGACTTACTCATCATCATTGAACTCAAGATCTCGCGTTGTACTAGACGTTGAGTTGTGCTTTCTTTCACTTGTGATTATTTTCTAAGGGCTTTAACCCCATCCCTTTTGCCATTTTGTACACCATGTCCCTTGGCATCGCCTTTGTAAAAGGATCCGCCAAATTCACATGTGATCGTACAAAATCAATCACAACAACTCCAGAACTAATAAGTTCTCGCACATAGCTATGTCTCACTCCTATGTGCCTTGACTTACCATTGTACACATGGTTATAAGCTTTTGACAGAGTTGATGCACTATCACAATGGACAGATATCGGAGCCATAGGTTTAGGCCATATCGGAATTTCCGACACCAAGTCCTTTAGCCATTCAGCTTCTTTACAAGCTGATGCTAAAGCTATAAACCCCGAAGCCATGGTAGAGTTCGTGATACAAGTTTGTTTCTTAGATGCCCATGATATAGCACCTCCTCCAAGAAGGAATAACCATCCACTTGTGGATGAATAATCCTCTTGATTAGTTATCCAACTTGCATCCGTATAACCTTCTAATATAGAGGGTTCACTCTTGTAACATAAGCCGAAGCTCATTGTTTTCTTTAGATATTTCAGCACTCGCCTCAAGGCTTGCCAATGAAACATACTAGGGTTACTAGTATATCTACTTAGCTTACCTACCGCAAATGCAATATCTGGCCGGGTGCTAGTCATTGCATACATCAAACACCCAATAATCCTAGCATATTCAAGCTGTGATACAGCGTTCCCGCTATTTGGAACTAATTTCCAACTAGGATCCATGGGAGTGGAAACCGACGAGCAATCCAGACTCCCAAATCTTTTCAACACTTTCTCTATATAGTGAGATTGTGTTAAGGTGATAGTATCACCTTGCTTAATTATCCTAATTCCAAGGATAACTTCCGCTTCACCCATATCTTTCATGGAGAAGTTTGAACAGAGGAAAGCTTTTGTATCTTTTACTTGCCTCAAATCAGTGCCAAATATGAGCATGTCATCCACATATAGACAAATAATGACACCATTACCGTGCTCATTAAATTTGCTATATACGCACTTGTCTGATTGATTTATTTTAAAACCATTTTTTAGCACCACCTCATCAAACCTTTGATGCCATTGTTTAGGTGCTTGTTTCAGACCATACAAGGACTTGACAAGTTTACAAACTTTCTTTTCTTGTCCTTTAACAACAAACCCTTCGGGTTGTTTCATATACACCTCCTCCTCCAATTCACCATTTAAGAATGCAGTTTTGACATCCATTTGGTGAATGACAAGATTGTGAATAGCCGATAAAGCAATTAACAATCTTATGGTAGTTATTCTAGCTACCGGTGCATATGTGTCAAAGTAATCAATACCATGTTTTTGTTTATAGCCTTGTGCAACCAATCTAGCTTTAAACTTGTCAATGGTACCGTCTACTTTCATTTTCTTCTTGAAAATACATTTACAACCGATTGGTGTGCAACCGGGTGGTAAATCACTTAGAACCCAAGTATTATTTCCCATGATTGAATCCATTTCATCATTCACGGCCTCTTTCCAGAAGGAAGCATCTTGTGATTTCATTGCCTCCTCAAAAGAGTTAGGATCTTCCTCAACACTATAGCAATATAGTGTTTGAGTTTCAAGGGTCTCTCTTGATTCCTCAACCAAATATAATTGGAAATCGGGACCAAAAGATTTTTCTTTTCTACCCCTCTTACTCCGTCTAATTTCAGGCTCATTTTCATGATCCTTTTCCAGTTCATGTAAGTGTGAATTACTTGGACCGGGATCAACATCCTTTGGCCAAGGAATAGAAGTGAACCGTTTCTCATCAAAAAGAGCATCCCTAGACTCAATAACAGTGTGAACCGCAATTGAGTCATTCGGTTCAATAACATAGAATCAATAAGATTTACTATGTTCGGCATATCCAATAAATATGCACTCTACTCCCTTTTCACCTAACGTTTTTCGTTTAGGTTCCGGCAATCTCACGATTGCCCTACAACCCCATACCCTAAGATAACTTAGTTGGGGTGTTCTTTTGTGCCAAAGTTCATATGGGGTAATCTTATTTTTCTTGTTAGGCACTCTATTAAGAATATAACAAGCAGTTAACATAGCATCACCCCAAAATCCATTACTTAAGCCAGAATTAGACAACATGGAATTAACCATTTCTTTCAAAGTTCTATTCTTTCTTTCAGCAATGCCGTTTTGTTGCGGCGTGTAAGGGGCTGTTGTTTCATGCATGGATTATTCCAACGGATTCAAAAAACTTAGGCTCATAATATTCTCCTCCTTTGTCCGTTCTAAGCCTTTTTACGTTCTTTCCTGTTTGTAACTCAACTTCCATTTTAAAAACTTTGAATTTATCCATTGCCTCATCTTTTGAAAATAAAAGATATATATAACAATATCTTGTGCAATCATCAATAAATGTGACTACATATTTTTTATTTCCAAAAGAAGGAGTGCTATGGAAATCACACAAATCACTATGCACTAATTCAAGCATGTTGGATTTTCTTTCAACACTTTGAAAAGAATTTCTTGTGATTTTATTTAACATGCAAGTTCTACACTTTTCTATGTTAATATTAAAAGGAGGAATTAATCATACTTTTGACATGTCACTTAATCTACGATAATTAACATGACATAACCTATTGTGCCACAAAGAAGAATCACAAACCAAATAAACGGAATTAACAACTTTATTTACAACACTTAGTTTGAACATGCCATTACAATAGAAACCTTGGCCTACAAATACACCACCCTTAGATAAAATAAACTTATTTGCTTCAAAGCTAAGTTTAAACCCAAAGTTATTTAGGATTCCACCGGAGACAAGATTTTTCCGGATTTGTGGTACAAAGTGTTAGACCCTAGATTTTGATGAACTGTTTTTGATGATGCCAAAAGCTTTTGTTATCCCCCCTCTATTGTAGCATTATTATAAGAGTCTTTGTTATCCTCTGTAGTAGCATCTTGCAGTTGTCTAGTACTAAGAAAATTATCTAGATGTGTCGTGCTCCTTTTTATATAGTTAACAAATAAATATGACTGGAAAACCATAAAATACAATAAGGCAATATTGTATTGCCTTAAAAGGATATCGTATAAATCCAACCAGTTAAATTTATTTGTTACACACAATAAAAAGGAGCACAAATAAACTATCTATTTTAACTGGAAAACAAAATGCAATAAGGTAATTTTACCTTAATAGGAGTTGATATCCTACCAGTTAAATATTTAGCTTATCATGTTCGAAATACTAGATAAACCATACACTCAGAAGAAGAGTTCTTGATATTCTATTCACTACAACAAATAACAATGTAAAATCTATATAACAAAAAGAACACACTGGGATTCAAAATGAAATAAGGTAAAGTTGTCTTTATCTTAAAATTGGATATTTAAATCCAACCAGTAAAGTGTTATTTGATATATAGATAAATCAAAGTGAACAAGAATAGTGAACAACTAACTGGAACACAAAATGTAATAAGGTAATAACTTTTACCTTAATAGGATTTGTTATCCTACCAGTTAAGTTGTACACAATACCTGCTAAACTACACAAGTACTTAAAAGTGACAAGAATTCCAATGTACAAACTATGTATCAGATTAAACATACTGGAACTATAAAATGCAATAAGGTAAAAATTATTTACCTTACATGGATATTTAGATCCAACCAGTATAGCTTTAATTTGGTACATAAGTTTAATCATGTCACTTAAAGAAAGAAAGTGATTAGTAAAATAAGTGACAAATTTTACTGTGAAATTTGTACCAAATAAATTGTACTGGAAAGAACAAAATGCAATAAGGTAATCTTATTACCTTAATAGGATATTTCAAAGATCCTACCAGTACAAAATTTATTTGATACAAAATATTCTAAGTCACACATTTTACTACTTCACTACTTAAGCAGGTTCACGCACTCAGCTTCACGAGTATAGTTGCAAGACAAGGCCAAAATGCAAGAGCAGAGAAGACATCAGAATGGGTGAATAGTGAAGAAGTTTCAGAATAGGCATGCAGCGATAAAAAGGCCTAAGGTATGGGTGTTATCTTCGTACAAAGCAAGTGGTCTTCAAAAGACAAATCCTTATCCTGCTCCAACACAAGAAGACGCAAGTACAACACTTTGGACGTCTAGGATTAAATCCTCTTAACCAACGGAGGAGATTAATCTACTGGAGATGCCTATAAAAATAGGCAGAAGCATGAGATCAAAAGTAAGTCATTGAGTTCAAAGCAAGTGGTTCAGTCATTACACTACGCATATCCAGCAAAAGAGAAAGTGCTTGAACACTCTGCTTTGACTCATGCTTCACTAAGCTCTTTGATTAGATCATAAATTGTCATATTTTTAGAGCTTAGATTTTAGTTGGTAAGCCAGAAATTCCTTGTATTTTACAAGTGGTTGTAAACACTTAGGAGAACAGTTGTTCGGATCCTATAGTGTGGTTAGATAGATAGAGTACCTTTTGATCCCCACTGGATCAATCGAGAAAAGTCTTAAGGACTGAGTAACTTTGAGTGGTGTTATACTCATCGTGAAAAACCTTCAATCTAGGCCAGAGTTGTCAAGGCTAGATTGGCACTAATTGTATTGGGCTGAATACTTTAGTGGAAATCCATCTGAAATAGGGTGGGACTGGATGTAGGAGGATTACACCACCTCTGAACCAGGATATATCGTGTGTTGATTTACTTTCATACATGCAGAGCACACACCAAACACATCTCACTAAAGGATTGTAGTTTGCCAGCAGCATCCTAAGCAGTAGTCTTCATCGACTGTACTGCTTAGCCTACTGCTTAATAACTCACTCTCCTTGAGAGTGTTTTCCACTAGAAGTTATCTTACACTCAGAAGGTGCCTCAGCAGTACCCTGGTCTTCACCCTCCTGCTGAGCCCACTGCCCATCCATATGTGTCTTTCCGAACGCCATAACAAGCCAGAACAAAAAGCCATCCAAGAGTCATCCTGTTCTTAACAGTTGCCTCAGCAGTAACCTGCCCACCAGCCGACTGCCAACTCAGCAGTTGCCTGCCAGTCAGCAAACTGCCTGTGCAGCAGTAGACTAAGCACTTACCTGCTCACCAGTCTACTGCCAAGCCTACTTCCTCTTGTAACCAGTCTAAACATCATCTAAACTAGAAAGTTATCTCACACTAAGTATAAAGAGGTTAAAGACTTCCGCTGTGCATCTATTAATCTCTTAAAAGATTATAGATCAACTCATCTAGAGGGAAAACTTCATAAAGTTGAAAAAGATTTAAAAGTCTATTCACCCCCCCCCCCCCTCTAGACTTTTACCTCTATCCGGGACCATCAAGTGGTATCAGAGCGGTGTGTTCCTAGAGTCAGTTTCTGACTACTTTTGAACTAAAGATCCAAATCCACTTTTATCCCAAAACTTT